>CM060892.1:40651079-43051079 GCA_030762935.1 Hymenopus coronatus | reverse complement strand
ATTTTATTCAAAATCATTAGAGCCATTTTTGAGATAAACAAAATTTTCAAAAAATTGTTCATATAAAGAGTAGTTTGTGATGAGGGGATATTCTTGAAAACCTTCGTGTCGCATCCTTAGAAGATACTAAACTTAAATTCCAAGTTTGATTTTAAACAGTCTTTTCGTTTTTGATCAATGTTGTCCACAGACACACATGGACTGTTTTTTTTTAAATGTTTTTTCGAACTCAAGGGACCTTAAAACATATATTTCCTCGAAATCTCGACTTCAAATTTTTGTGTGGAATACAACATATAGTATATATGGGCTAGAGAAAATAAACATCTTATGTGTTCCATTCACATGACTTCCTCTACATCTTTGTGGCGAAGTATTGTTAAAAATCGTATCCTTCGATCTTCTTCATGATAATTGAAATAAATATTAGCAGAAATTGTCTTTATTGCTGTTTCCTTAAGAGTAGAAGAGAAATAATGGAATACACTTTGCTAAAGCGATAGTCAAATGTTTTAAAAGTTTGAATTACGTTTCTTTGCACTGCCAGAACGTGGGAAAAGTTTAAGTAATTTAAAACTGAAACCAATAACAAGGCGTATCTAAAAATGATCAACTCCATGAAAAAAAAATACATGCCATAAATTGTGTGTTTTAACAAGATTTACATTTTTATACGTTAAGTTTTTGTCTATCTCTTACGGTTTGCCAGTTATGAAAAATCCAACAAATTTTTTTTTTTTTTTTTTTTTTTTTTAATATACAGAGGTTCCTAAAAGATGTATGTCGGTATCGAATTTTTGGGTGCAATACAATAACTTTTCTATACACTATGTACATAGTACGTGTAGAGAAAGTAAAAATCACATTTCAACGAAGAAAACTTTTAAACTGTAGGTAATTTTTTCGCCGGTCTCGTGACATATTTTGTCGGGGTTGAGCGGTGGCTCTGCCTGGCGGATTGAAGCTGATTTTTAGAGTTGGCTCTCCTAGAGACAGATGCTTGGAACGAAATATCCACGGGTTTTGTGTTATTTTACATATATTTTCTGTGGAGTAACAACTATTTCCTACTCTATGGCGTTCTGAATGATAAGTCAAAGCCTCATTAGTAAGCATGTATTTTATAACCTTATCTGCTCGCATTTCTTATTCAAGAAGTTTTATAATTAGATTAATATGCTCATGGCAGTTTGATATAAATGCTTTAATTACCTATTCATAAAACATTCTAAATTAAGATGTATAATCCTCTTATATAAGGCATTAATATCCATAAAATTAAAGATAAAAAACTACATGTTCTATTCACATGAATTGCTCTATACTTCTGTAACAAATTATTGATAGAAAGTTTATTCTTCTATTTATTTCATGTTAATCTAAATAAACATTAGCAAATATGGTCTTATTACTTTTTTTCTTGCAAGTAGAAGAAAAATAAGAGAATACACAAGGCTAAAGCGATAGTGAAATGTTTTAAAAACCGGTTGCCATGTGGTTCAATTCCGTTTCTTTGCATGGCCAAGAAGTTGCCTAATTCCCGTAAGAGAAAAGTATAGCTATTTTAAAGCTGAAACCAATAACAAGGAATATCTCAAAAATGGTCAATTCCCTAAATACTATAATGTGACATAAATTGTGTGTTTTAACGAGATCTTCATTTTTTGTATAGGAAGTTTGCTCTTCAGAAAATATTGCGAGATCGTTCAAGATATACATTTTATTTGTGATGCAAATATTTTTAGTGTAGGTATATTAATTAAAATCGTAAGTCATGTTTGAGAAAATCAAAATTTTCCATGTAAAACGTAAAGCGTAATCAAAATCTTGGTGTCGCATCCTTGGAAGATATTGAATAGAGTTATCGTTCTCACGGACATACACACGACCCCCTTTTTCTAAAAAAATGTTTATACAGAGGACCCTAAAACGTGTATTTCATGTGAAATCTCGTATCGAATTTTTTTTGGCATGCAATACACTCTCCATATACTATGCACATTATGAGTAGAGAAAGTAAAAATCAAAATGAAGAAATCTTGTAAACTACAATTTTTCCCCGAGGCCCGAGAAATTTGTCGGGATTGACCGCCCTTATAGGTGGCTCTGCCTGGCGGATCGTGGTTTGCCTTCTCTTAGATACTTGCATAATGCTTGTAATCAAACATCCTCGTTTTTTGTTTTGTTTTTTTCTTATTTTACATACATTTTCTGTTGATTAACAACTATTTCCTACTCCATGGCGTTCTGAACGATAAGTGAAAGCCTCATTAGTAAGCATGTTCTTTTATGACCTTATCTGCTCGCATTTCATATTCAGAAGGTTTCTTAATTATACTGTTATTTTACGGAAAGTTGATATAAATTTCCTGTTCATAAAAAGTCCAAAGTTATAAGTGTATAATCCTCTTATAAAAAGCATTAATATTCATAAAATTAAATATAAAAAATCTGATGTGTTCAACTCACATGACTTTCTCTACATCTCTGTAACAAATTATTGTTTAAAAGCTTATGTTTCTATTTACTTCATGCTAATCGAGAAAAATTAGCAGAAATAGTCTTATTACTTGCTTCTTTATAAGATAGTACCATAGGTTAAAGTGATAGTCAAAAGCTAGTTGCTAAGTGGCTGAAGTTTCTTTGTTTATATGCACACGAGTTGACAAATTCCTGTAAGAGAAAGGTATAGATTTTTTAAAACTGAAGCCCAAAACAAGGAATATCTCAAAAACGACCATCTCCACCAAAAAATATGTATATAACACATTGTGTGTTTTAACGTGCTCTATATTTTTATGTAGTAGGTTTTTGTCCATCTCTTACGGTTTAGCAGTTATGTAAAATTCCATAGAATTCATCCAGAATAAAGTAGTCTTCAAAGGCTATTCCCAGAAAATTCAAGATATACATTTTAGTTGTCAGGTAAATACCTTTAATAGAATATTTTAATCAACATCGTTAGAACCATTTTTTGAGAAAAACAAAATTTTCGAAATAAGTTGCATGTAAAGGGTAATTTGTAGTGGGGGATTTTTCTCAAAATCTTCGTTTCGCATCCCTGGAAGATACAACACTTAAATAAAAAGTTTGGTATTTTACCGACTTTTCGTTTTTGAGTTATCGTGTTCATAGACACTCGGACACGCGGACACGCGCGGACCTTTTCTGAAAATGCTTTTTTTTTTTTTTTTTTTTTGGACACAGGGGACCCTAAAACACGTGTTTCCGGTGAAATATCGGTATTGAGATGCTATGTAAATAGTACGTGTACAGGCAGTAATAACACTTCTGTGGAAAAAATATTTTTGTTATCTTAAGTATGAAATAAAATGAATAAAAAAATATTGTACGCCCTTATTGAATTTTCGGGGTGAAAGAATGCGTTGAGTGCTTCTGAAATTATTTCACACAAACACACAAAAACTTATTTTCTTTTGTAATATTGGTATAGTTTATACTGTCAATTTGAAGCAGAAAAAAAACTGTTGTCTTCATTTCAGATCTTTCTCTGCCTGTTCTGCAAACAAACTATTCTTAAAACAGCGTATCCTTCTACCTGCTTCATGCTAATTGAGATAAACAATATCAGAGATGGTTTTGTTACTTAGTTCCTTGTAAATAGAAGGCAAATAGGGGAAAACACTTGGCTAAAGTAATTATCAAATCTTTTAAATGCCGGTTGGTATGCAACAACATTTAAATTCGGTTCTCTTTGCATAGCCAAGAGAAAAACAAAATAAAACGAACTAGGATTTCCAATTTTGAGAAAAGTTTGGTATTTAAAAATGAAACCAATAACAAGGAATATATCAAAAATGGTTAACTTTTGTATATGACATAAATAGTGTGTTTTGAGAGATCTACATTTTTTTTGTATAATAAGTTTTTGTCTATCTCTTACGGTTTACCAATCATTCAGAATGAAAGGCACTTCGGAATCTGCTCCCATAAATGTAATATACAGGGTTACTACAAAAGAAATAGACAACTTCAACTGCCTGTAAAACAAAAACTATTAGAGATAGCAACCTAATTATTTTGAAGGTATGTTGAGAAACTCTCAAAGTTTCGTTTGCTACTGTTGGTAACGCTGTAGTGGTTTGTTTGCTGTTGCAGAAGCTGAAATGGCGGAAAATCCTGTGGAAAAGGCATATTGCGTGTTGGAATTTGCTAGAACGCAATCGGCAACTGTTGTCCAACGACATTTTAGAACACGTTACCACAAAAATGAAATGATGCGCTCACAAAAACCAGCATCGTCTTCATCATGTTGCAACATGTCGATGCAAAAGTCACGCCGTATGACCTTATCTTCTTCACTCAGAAACTGCAACATCTGTAATCTGTAAGGCATCATGTGCAGTCGCTTCCGCAAGATTTTCCATACAGTTTGCTGTGGAATTTGTAATTGCATGCTTGCCCTAGATGTCGATTTCTGTGGGCTTCTTATGTAGGCAGAACGAACACGTTCAACGTTTTCTTCCGAAACTCTTGGTCTTCCCGAGCTCTTCCCTTTGCACAAACATCCCGTTGTCTCGAATTTTCTATACCAGTCGTAGATTGACTGTCTAGTCGGTGGCGTTTTGGGTAACGTGTTCTAAAATGTCGTTAGACAACAGTTGCCGATTGTGTTCTAGCAAATTCCGAAATTTCATCGGAAATACTTGTTTTAGGACCCACTGAATCCAAAAAAGCTTTTTCAGAAAAAGGTATGTCTGTCTGTCTGTCTGTCTGACTGTGTGTGTCTGTGGACAGCATAACTCAAAAACGAAAAGACTGTTAAATACCAAACTTGGTATTTAAGTTTGGTGCCTTCAAGGATGCGACACAAAGATTTTCAAGAAAATCGCCCACCACAAACTACCCTTTAAATGGACAAATTTTCGAAATTTTTGATTTTTCCAAAAATGGCTCTAACGATGTTGATTAAAGTACTGTGTATTAAAGATATTTACTCCCCCAAAAAATACATATCTTTAATTTTCTGGGAATAGTCTCTGAAGACTTGTTTTATCTGGATGAATTTGTCGAACTTTAATTAACTGCTAAGCGGTAAAACATAGACAAAAACACACTGCACAAAAAATTTAGATGTCGTCAAAACACACAATTTATGTCCTTTATGTTTCTGTTGTGGAGGTAACCGTTTTGGAGATATTCTTGTTATTGCTTTCAACTGTAAAGCGCATATCTCAGTCAGCAAGTGTCAGTTTTTCTTTTGTTCTTCTCCTGGCCAAGCAAAGAAGCCATTTGCATTGACCATCGCATAACGAAAGCTTTTAAAACATTTGACTATCACTTTAGCCTAGTGTATTCCCTTAGGTCTCTTCTACCTATAATAAAATCATTCTTCTAATATTTATTTCGATTATCATGGTGTAAAAGGAATAATAACCTTTTGTAAGAAATTTGTTTTTAGAACAGCTAGAGAAAGCCACGTGAGTGTAACACATCAGATTTTTTTTCTCCAGGGAATCATAAAAAGTGCATTTTCGGTGAAACTTGGGTATAGAATTTTTAGGTAAAATGCAATACCCTCTTTACCTATTTACTGTGTAATAAGTGTATAAAGTAATTGTTTAATTAGAGAAAGTAAAAAAGGCACAACTTTTGAGTTTTTTTACTTTCAATACACATAAATACTATGTACACGTGTACAGAGAAGCCATTTGCATTGACCATCGCATAACGAAAGCTTTTAAAACATTTGACTATCACTTTAGCCTAGTGTATTCCCTTAGGTCTCTTCTACCTATAATAAAATCATTCTTCTAATATTTATTTCGATTATCATGGTGTAAAAGGAATAATAACCTTTTGTAAGAAATTTGTTTTTAGAACAGCTAGAGAAAGCCACGTGAGTGTAACACATCAGATTTTTTTTCTCCAGGGAATCATAAAAAGTGCATTTTCGGTGAAACTTGGGTATAGAATTTTTAGGTAAAATGCAATACCCTCTTTACCTATTTACTGTGTAATAAGTGTATAAAGTAATTGTTTAATTAGAGAAAGTAAAAAAGGCACAACTTTTGAGTTTTTTTACTTTCAATACACATAAATACTATGTACACGTGTACAGAGAAGGTATTGCACTCCACCAAAAAATTGATACCGAGATTTCACCGAAAATATATGTTTTAGGGTACCCTGTTTACAAAAAAAAATAACATTTTCACAAAAAGGTCCGTGTGTGTGTGTGTGTGTGTCTGTGTGTCCGTGTGTCTGTGAGCACGATAACTCAAAAACGAAAAGTCGGTAAAATACCAAACTTGATATTTAAGTTCACTAATTTCCAGGGATGTGACACGAAAATTTTGAGAGAAATCCTCCCACCCCAAACTACCCTTTACATGGAACTTTTTTCGAAAATTTTAATTTTCTAAAAAAATGGCTCTAACGATTTTGATTAACATATCGTACATTAAAGATATTTACCTGACAAATAAAATTTATATTTCGAATTTTCTGAGAATAGCACTTAAGACTACATTATTCAGGATGAATTTTACGAAATTTTGCATAACTGCTAAACGTAAGAGATAGACAAAAATTTACCACATAAAAATGCAGATCACTATAAAACACACAATTTATGTCATATACATTTTTATCGTGGAGCTGGTCGTTTTTTAAATATTCCTTGTTATTGGTTTCAGCTTTCATACAGGAATTTGTCAACTTATGTCCATACAAACAAAGGCAACCAGCTTTTGACTATCACTTTAACTTATGGTACTCTCTTATTTCGCTTCTACTTACAAGGAAGCAAGTAATAAGACTATTTGTGATAATTTTTCACAATTAGCATGAAGTGAATAGAAGCATAACCTTTTTAACAATAATTTGTTGCAGAGATGTAGAGAGAGTCATGTGAATGGAACACATATTTTTCTCTACTTTTTCCCTCCTAATTGCAGTCTTGAGTTGCCGTTAGCAATTAAAAGTAGACCATTGTGGCAAGGACGTGTCAGAAAGTAAAACTTGGCAGGATAGACGTGGGCAGAAATTGCTGAGGTGACTGTACACCTCAGTGTTAACTGTTTCTGATGTATAGCCAGGAACCGTTGCTCGTCATAGCTTCTGGTGGAAGTAGGACTTGTAACGCAATAGTTGTCTTTTCTCTTAGGAGGAATTGCTTGCAAATACTGACTGTTTCGTCTCCTCGTTGTTCGTAATGGTCTCAAACAGTTAGTTATTTACTTTCTTACTATGATTAATATGATTATTATTATTATTATTATTATTATTATTATTACTACTACATTTTTCTCCATCCCTACCTTTACTAGGCAAGTAACGTTGTATTCCATTCAACAATTTCATAGGGATTACACATTTTAGAGTCCCCTATATAAAAAAAATATGATGTGTTCCATTTACATGACTTTCTTTACATCTCTGCAACACATTTTTGTTAAAAAGCTTATGCTTCTATTTATTTCATGGTAATGATGAAAAAATTAGCAGAAATAGTCTTATTACTTGTTTCCATGCCAGTAGGAGCGAAATAAGGGAGTACCATAGGTTAAAGTATTAGTCAAAAGCTGGTTGATATGTGACTGAAGTTCCTTTGTTTGTACGGAGTTACAGGAGTTGATAAATTCCTGTATGAGAAAAGTATTAAGTTTTTCAAAGCTGAAACTAAAAACAAGAAATATCCTAAAAACAATCAACTCCACGAAAAAATGTGTATAACATAAATTGTGTGTTTTAACGTGTTCTACATCTTCTGTGTAGTAAGTTTTTGTCCATCTCTTACGGTTTAGCAGTTATGTAAAATCCCGTAAAAGTCATCCAGAATAAAGTAGTCTTCAGAGGCTATTCCCATAAAATGTAAGATATACATCTTATTTGTGAGGTAAATATCTTTAATATACGATATTTTAATCAAAGTCGTTAGAGCTATTATTAAGAACATAAAAAAATTCGAAAAATGTTTCATGTAAAGCTTAGTTTGCAGTGGGGGGATTTTTCTCAAAATCTTCGTGTCGCATCTCTGGAAGATATCAATCTTAAGTACCAAGTATAGTTATCGTGTTCACAAACACACGGACACACGGAGACACACACACATACACATACACACGGATCTTTTTTCTGAAAATACTTCTTTTGGATACAGGGGACCCTAAAACGTATATTTCCGGTCAAATCTCGATATCAAATTTTGGGTGGAGTGCAATACCTTCAATCTTTACTATGTACATAGTACGTATAGAGAAATTAAAAAAGAAGATAAAATTAGAAAAACGTCCGTGGACCCGCGCGCGCGTGTGTGTGTGTCTGTGGGTCCGTGTGTGCACGTGTTTTTTGGTGTAAAAATCTGATGCGTTACATTCACATGTCTTTCTCTTCATGTCTCTAACAAATTGTTGTTAAAAATATTATTCTTCTATCTACTTCGTGCTAATCAAGATAAACATTAGCAGAAATTGTCTTAATTACTTGTTTCCTTGTAAGTAGAAAGAAAATAAGGGAATACATTAGACTAAAACGACAGTCAGATCTTTTAAAAGCCGGTTGTCCTGTGGATGAAATCCGTTTCTGTGCATGGCCAGGAGTTTGAAATTTTCAATGTGAGAAAAGTCTTAAAGTATTTTAAATCTGAAACAAATAACTATGAATATCTCGGAAATGGCAAATTCCACAGAAAAAACAGATGCGACATAAATTGTGTGTTTTAATGTGATCTACATTTTTTGAGTAGTAAGTATTTGCTATCTGTTACGATTTACGAGTTGGCAAAATTCATTCAGAATAAAGTGGCCTTTAAAGGCTATTTCCTAAAAATTCAAGCTATACATTTTATTTGTTGTATAAATATCTTTAATATACGGTATTTTAATCAAAATCTTTAGAGCCATTTTTGTGAAAGTTAAAAATTTCGAATTTTTTTTCCATGTAAAGGGTAGTTTGGGGTGGGGGGATCGTTCTCAAAATCTTCGTGTCACATCCCTGGAATATACTAAACTTAAATACCAAGTTTGGTATTCTACCAACTTTTCATTTTTGAGTTATCGTGTTCACAGACCCATGGACACACTGACACACACACCCATACAGACGGACCTTTTTCTGAAAATTCTTTTTTTTTTGGATACAGTGGAAACCCTAAAACGTCTATTTCCGGTGAAATCTCAGTATCGAATTTTTGGGTGGAATGCAATACCTGCTCTATACACTAATATACATTGTGTAGAGAAACTAAAATGAAATGTTGTTTAAATACAGCTCTTCATAATTAAGTTCAGTATATCCCAGCATACGAAATCCCCCCCCCAAACTACTCTTTACCTGGAAATATTTTTGAATATGCTGTTGGTCTGAAAAATACTTCCAACGACTTTGATTAAAATACCTTACAAAGTTATTTATATGACAAATAAAACTTATGCGTTGAATTTTCTGAGAACAGCCTTTGAAGACCTTTTTGTTCTGGGTGACTTTTGCATAACTGGCAAACCGTTCCAAAGAGAACTGAATTGCAGTCGCATAGCAACCAGCTTTTAGAAGATTCTTTTGTTTGTTTTGTTTCATTTGTATAGCCCCCTTTAACTTCAATGGTCATATCGGGGGCTTTGACTTGTGAAACAACTCGTATTATTGTAGGTTAGAACATTAGGTTAATCATTATTATATTATTCTCACATTCATACTTCCAGGCTCTGTAGGGGATAGGGAATAATTCTGGTTAAAGACAAATTCCCCGCCCCAGCCGGGAATCGAACCCGGGACCTCTGGGTGAGAAGTCAGCTCGCTGACCACTCGACCACGGAGGCAGCCTTTTAGAAGATTTGATTATCGCTTTAGCTAATGTACGAGATTCACGTATTTACCTCCTACTTATAAGGAAGTTAGCACGCCACTTTTGGTCATGTTTTTATCCATTAACATGAAGTACAAAGAAGAATAACTTTTTGTAAGAACAGTTTACTACAGAATAGGTAGAGATAAATTATGTGAATAGAATAAAAACAAAATTTGGCATTTAATTTCAGAATCCTCTGAAAGATGTGAAGTGCAGATTTTCGAGAAAATCCGTCAAGCCTAAACTAACAACCTCTGCATGGTAATGCTTTCATTAATATTCTATTTTCTCAAAACTTGATCTATCACTTTTGCTTAAACCAACCTGTGTTTAAGGCATTTACTAGACGAAATGTATATATTGAATTTTCAGCGATACTTCGTAATCTTATTCTACCAAATGCTGTGTACTTTTGAAATAATTCATAAATCATAAAATATACCTAAAAAAACTTGCTACTCAAAAAACGCAGGTCTCGTTAAAACATGCTATTTATGTAGACTTTTCTAATTTCTCTACACGTACTATGTACATAGTGTATAGAGAAGGTATTGTATTGCATCCAAAATTTCGATACCGAGATTTTACCGGAAATATGTACATGTTTTGAGTTCTTCTAAATCCAGAAAAAGCATTTTTGGAAAAAGCTCTGTGTGTGCGTGTGCGTCTGTGGATAGCATAGTGTAAAAAAAACCGTTAAATACCAAACATGGTATTTAAGTTTGGTATCTCCCAAGGATATGACACGAAGATTTTCAAGAAAATCTACCCACCCCAACTACCCTCTACATACAAAATGTTTCAAAAATTTTGATTTTCTCAAAAATGTTTCTAACGATTTTGTTTGAAATATCGTATATTAAAGATATTTACCTGACAACTAATGTGTATATCTTGAATTTTCGGGGAATAGCCTCTGAAGACTACTTTATTATGGATGAATTCCACGGAATTTTGCATAACTGATAAACCGTAAGAGAAGAACAAAAACTTACCTTACAAAAAATGAAGAGCACATTAAAACACACACTTTTTTGTTATATACATTTTTTCTTGCAGTTGGTCGTTTATGAGGTATTCCTTGTTTTTTTTTTTCACTTTCAAAAAACTTCTACTTTTTTCATACATGAATTTGTCAACTCCTGTCCACACAAACAAAGGAACTTCAGTGACATAGCAACCAGCTTTTGACTATCACTTTAACCTATGGTACTCCCTTATTTCGCTTCTACCTACAAGTAAGCAAGTAATAAGACATTTCTGCTATTTTTTTCTCGATTAGCATGAAATAAATAGAAGCATAAGTTTTCTAACAATAATTTGTTGCAGAGATGTAGAGAAAGTAATGTGACTGGAACACCACAGATTTTTTAGTTGTAGTAATGGTTCTCGAGATATCCCACAACATAAAATTACCCTTTATGTGGAAAATTTTTTGAACATTTTTATTTTTTCAAAAATAGGTCTAACGGTTTTGATTTAAATACCGTATGCTAAAATATTTCTATGAAAAATAAAATCTATATCTTGAATTTTCTGGGAATAGTTTCTGAAATCCTCTTCATTCTGAAAGACTTTATCAAAACTAGTAAACTATAAGAGATAGAAAAAGCATACTGCACAAAAACTATAGATCTCGTTATAACACACAGTTTATGTCCTATGCATTTTGTTGTGGAGCTAACCGTTTCCGAGATATTCCTTGTTATTTTAAAATACTTACCAAAGAAGAATTCGTCCGTGTTTCTTTTGTTTTACTCCTAGTCGTGCAAAAAAGCGAATTTCAATGACAATCACACATCGACTGTTTTTAAAACATTTCACCATCACTTTAGTATATTTCTTTACTACTTAGAAGGAACAAAATAATAAAACCATTTTGCTAGTGTTATCTAGAGTAACATGAAGTAGAAAAAATCTGATGCGTTCCATTCACATGACTTTCTCTGCATCAGTGTAACAAATTATTGTTGAAAAGCTTATTGTTCTACTTCATATTAATTGAGATAATATTATGCTAAAAAGATAATAAAATATTTTAAAAGCTGGTTGCCATGTGGTTGAAATTCGTTTCTATGCAGGGCCAGGAGTTTACAACTTTCCGTGTGAGAAAAGTTATAAGTATTTTAAATCTGAAACAAATTACAAGGAATGACTGCCTCCGTGGTCGTGTAGTCAGCGAGCTGACTTCTCACCCGGAGGTCCCGGGTTTGATTCCCGGCTGGAGCGGCAATTTTTCTTTAGCCAGAATTATTCCCTATTCCCCACAGAATCTGGAAGTATGTATGTAAGAGTGAGTGTGTGTTTGAGGAAAATAAAATGATTTAAACCAAAAGTAAAAGAACCTACAGAGAACGAGTTATTTCAAGCGCAAAGCCCCCGATATGACCTTAGTTGTGTAAGGGGGATATATAAATGATTCAATAAAAAAATAACAAGGAATATCTCATAAACGGTCAGTTCTAGGAAAAAACGTATATGACTTAAATTGTGTATTTTAGCGAGATCCATATTTTCTGTGTAATAAGTTTTTGTCTATATCTTACAGTTTATTAGTTACGCAAAATTTATCCAGCAATAACGATGTATTTAGAGGCTATTCGTGAATTACATTTTATTTGCCATGTAAATGTCTTTAAGATACTGCATTTTAATTTTCAAATTTTAAAGAATAGTTTGGGTTGGGGCAATTCTTTTCAAAATCTTCGTTTTGCATCTCTGGAAGATATTAAACTTAAATACCAAGTTTGGTATTTTACCGACATTTAGTTTTTGAGTTATCTTTCACAGACACACGGACACACACCGACCTTTTTCTAAAAAAATCTTTTTTTTAATAAGGAGGCCCTATAGCGTGTACTTCCGGTGAAATCTCAGTATCGAATTTTTGGGTACATAATACTTGCACCCTTGACATAATACGTTTAGAGAAAGTAAAAATAACAAGCCTTTGTAACAAGTTTGTTTTCAGAACAGAGAGTGAAAGTCGTGTGAATGGAACATATTAGATTTTAAATTTATGCTGCAGACAGTAGAGTATGGCAGTTCTTGCTCCACACACAGTTAAACTCTATCTACACTGCTAAACGGATTAGCTACTACTTTCCAGTCCGTCAGAAGGTCGTTAGACGGCGGGCCATTATGGGGGCATTAAACAATAATGACTTTCATCTGGCCGACTCCATTTACTGATATAAGGATATTTCGCGGAGAAAACCAACTTCAGTTCTTGACCTTATTACGCAATGCGGCAGGTTTTCCTGCGCATTTCTTTATCATCTTGATGGCTTCCTAACTACCACATAATCTTGTGTGAGCTTTACTGCTCCTTTTTTTTTTTTACTTTCTTTATACGCACTATGTACATAGTGTATAGAGAAGGTATTGCACTCCACCCAAAAATTCGATACCGAGATTTCACCGGAAATATATGTTTTAGGGTCCCCAGTATCCAAAAAAATCTGATGTGTTACTCTCATGATTTTCTCTAGCTGTTCTACAAAGTTCTTACATAAGATTATTCTTCTTTCCACATCTTGCAAATCGAGGTACTCATTAGCACAATGTTCTTATTACTTAGTTCCTTATAAGTAGGAAAAAATAAGGGAATACACTAGGCTAAAGCCATAGTCAAATGTTTTAAAAGCTGTCGTTATGCAATTGTCATTACAAATCCCTTCTTTTCTTGGCCAGGAGTAGAACAAAAGAAAACCGCATACTCCCGTACCGTAAAAGTATAAGTACTTCACAACTGAAACTCATAACAATGAATACCTCGAAAAGTGTAAGCTCCATGAGAAAAATGTATATGACATAACTTGTGTATTTTAACAATACCTACAGTTTTTGTATAGTAAGTTTTTGTCTATCTCTTACGGTTTACTAGCCAAATTAAGCAAAATTTATTCAGAATAAACAGGTCTTTAGAAGCTATTCCCAGAAAATTCAAGTTATACATATTATTTGTCAGCTAAATATCTTTAACATACGATATTTTAATCAAAATTGTTAGAGCCATTTTTGAGTAAATCAAAATATTCGAAAAAAGCTCCATGTAAAGGGTAGTTTGGGGTGGGTTTCTCAAAATCTTCGTGTCGCATCCCTGGAAGATACTAAACTTCATTACCAAGTTTGGCGCTTTAACAACTTTTCGAGTTGTCGGTTCACAGACACGGACCTTTTTGTGAAAATGCTTTTTTTGGATACAGGGGACCCTAAAACATATATTTCCGGTGAAATCTCGGTATCGAATTTTTGGGTGGAATACGATACTTCTCTATCCCTATGTACATTTTACATACGGGGCTAGAGAAAGTAAAAAGCATTTTCACAAAAAGGTTCGTGTGTGTGAGTGTGTATGTGTGTGTGTGTGTGTGTGTGTGTGTGTGTGTGTCTGTGAACACGATAACTCAAAAACGAAAAGTCGGTAAAATACCAAAGTTGGTATTTAAGTTTAGTATCTTCCAGGGATGCGACACGAAGATTTTGAGAAAAATACCCCCACCCCAAACTACCCTTTATATGGATCTTTTTTCGAAAATTTCGATTTTCTCAAAAATTTTTAACGATTTTGATTAAAATATCGTATATTAAGGACACTTACCTGACAAATAAAATGTATTTTTTGAATTTTCTGGGAATAGCCTCTGTAGACTTCTTTATTCTGGGTCAATTTTACGGAATTTTGCATAACTGCTAAACCTTAAGAGATGGACAAAAACTTACTACACAACAAATGTAGAGCACGTTAAAACACAGAATTTATGTTATATACATTTTTTTTCGTGTAGTCATCGTTTTTGAGTCATTCCTTGTTTTAGGTTTCTGGTTTCTGCTATGAAAACTTATACTTTTCTCATACAGGGATTTGTCAACTGCTGTCCATACAAACAAAGGAACTTCAGTGGCATAGCAAACAGTTTTTGACTATCACTTTAGGTTATGGTACTCCCTTATTTCGCTTCTACTTACAAGGAAGCAAGTAATAAGAATATTTCTGCTTTTCTTTTCTGATTACCATAAAGTATATAGAAGTATAAGCTTTTTCAAATAATTCGTTGCAGAGATGTGGAGAAAGTCATGTGAATGGAACACATCAGATTTTTTTCTGGTGCATTTCAAATCTTAGGTAGGTGCAAGAAATTACCCTACGTCTCCTAATAAAATAGGATTATATCTATCTAGAAATACTAATTAATGGAAATATTCAATACCGAAATTCCACTGGAAATACGTGTATTAGAGTATCTTGAATAAAAAAAAAAATAGGAAAAGGTCCCTTTTACTACAAATGGCACCGCAGGCGATGACACTGGTGTTATATGGAATGAAGATGGAACAGTAGAAAGCCTGCCCCTAAGCAGTTTTGTCCACCACAAATCCCTTATGCGGTCGCTTGAGACCGAACCCGGGCGGTCTAGGTGAGAGGCGAGTGTTCTAACCATTCGACCACGGCGCGGCCTAATGTGTGTGTGTGTGTATGTGAGTGTGTGTCTAAAGACAGAATAGCTAAAACCGAAAAGATGTCAACACCAAATTTATCCTTTAAATTTGGTAACTTACAAGGATACGACAAGAAGATTTTCAATCTCCCATCCCAAACTATCCTTTACATGAAAAAAAAATCGAAAATATATATTGAATTTTTTGAGAAAGGCATAATAAATTCATTCAGAATAAAGTAGTCTTCAAGGCTATTCCTAGAAAATTCAAGATATACATTTTATTTGTTCGATCTTTAATATCGTTTTCGAGAAAATTAAATTTTCGAAAAAAATGTCCATGCAAAGGGTAGTTTAGGAAGGGGGAATTTTTCTCAAAATCTTCGTGTCACATCCTTGGAAGATACCTTACTTAAATATCAAGTTTGGTATTTTACCGATTTTTCGATTTTGAGTTATGGACCTTTTTTTCAAACTGCTTTTTTTAGATACATAGAACCCTAAAACTATATTTCCGATGAAATCTCGGTATCGAATTTTTGAGTGGAATGCAATACCTTCTCTAAAAATATATATTTTAATGAATGTGATTCACTTGTTCGTACTGTTAACATGAAATAAACAAAGTATGAAATGCCGAAGCGTGAGCAGGGATTAATTAAAACAATATTAATTAGTTATAGTGTGTGCTTGTGATTCGTTAGTGAACAAAGGTGTTACGCGCGATATTTTCCGCTCTGAATTGCCTTGCCATCTGCGACAGTCGAAGTTTTATGTGTCACATAACGGTCCGACACCAATAATGAGGCCGTGAATGCGTGAGATGCCCTAAATGATGTCGGATTATGTGGTGTGTGGGACATTAAACATCCAGCATGTGCAAGTCGGTCCTCTTTCTTTTGAGGCATTGGATACGGTCGTCTTTGGGATGATATCTGCCTTTTTTGTTATCTTTCAGGGTTTGTGAGTCATCTGGGTAACGTGGTGGCTTCTTTTGTTTCCCTGCCCGCATGTTCTACATCAGAGCGTTGGTTATGTAGCAATTTTAATCTCTTGATGTTGCATATGTCAGCATTTACTTCACTTTAGTGTTCAGGATGGATTAGGATTATTTTAATATATGTATGTAGAAAAATCTGATGTGTTACACTCACATGACTTTCTCTAGCTCTTCTACAAACTTCTTACATAAGATTATTCTTCTTTCTGCACCTTACTAATCGAGGTACTCTTTAGCACAATGTTCTTATTACTTAGTTCCGTAGAAGTAGGAAGAAAATAGGGAATACACTAGGCTAAACCAATAGTCAAGTGTTTTAAAAGCTGTCGTTAGGCGATTGTCATTACAAACCCCTTCTTTTCTTGGCCAGGAGTAAAACAAAAGAAAAGCGGACACTCCCGTCTGAGAAAAGTATGAGTACTTCACAACTGAAACTAATAATAATGAGTACCTCGAAAACGGTAAGCTCCACGAGAGCAATGTATATGACATAAGTTGTGTATTTTAAAAAAACCTACATTTTTTGTATAGTAAGTTTTTGTCTATCTCTTACAGTTTACTAGCTATGGCAAATTAAATAAAATTCATCCAGAATAAACAGGTCTTCAGAAGCTATTCCCAGAAAATTCAAGATATACATTTTATTTGTCAGGTAAATATCTTTAATATAAGATATTTTAATCAAAATCGTTAGAGCCATTTTTAAGAAAATCAAATTTTTCGAAAAAAGTTCCATGTAAAGGGTAGTTTGGGGTGGGGGATTTTTCTCAAAATCTTCGTGTCGCATCCCTGGAAGATACTAAACTTAAATGCCAGGTTTGGTATTTTAGCTACTATTCGCTTTTGAGTTATCGTGTTCACAGACACACACACACACATACACACACACACACACACACACGGACCTTCTCCTGGAAATGCTTTTTATGGATACAGGGGGTCCTAAAACATGTATTTCCGGTAAAATCTCGAATCGAATTTTTGGGTGGAATGCAATACTTCTCTATCCCTATGTACATTGTACATACGGGGCTAGAGAAAGTAAAAATGTGCGTGTTTCATTCATATGTCTTTCTCTACGTTCTGCAAACTATTATATGTTATAATTAAACACACAAATTATGTAACTTGCATTTTTACTTTCTCTAGCCCGCATGTGCAATGTACATGGTGGACATAGATGCTATTGTATTGCACTAAAAAATTCGATGTCAAGATTTCACCGGGAATATAAACTTTAGAGTCCCCTGAGTCCGGAAAAAGACATTTTAAAAACGGTCTCTGTGAGTGTATGTATGTGTGTGTGTGTGTGTGTGTGTGTACAGCTTAGCCCCAAAACGAAAAGGCCGTTAAATACCAAACTTGGTATTTAGGTTCAGTATCTTCCAAGGATGCGAAGATTTAAAAAAAAAAAATCCCCCACCACAAACTACCCTTTACATAGAAAAAAATTGCAAAAATTTTGATTTTCTTAGAAATAGCTCTAATAATTTTGATTAAAATTCCGTATATTAATGCTATTTATATCCGAAATAAAATGTATATCTTGAATTTTCTGGCAATAGCCTCTGAAGACCTCTTTATTCTGGTTGAGTTTTGCTTAACTGCTAAACCGTAAGAGATAGACATAAACTCACTACACAAAAAATGTACATCACGTCAAAACACACAATTCCTTCTAAGTAGAAGGGAAACAAAAGAGCATACTAGGTTAAAGAGCTAGTCAAATCTTTTATAAGATGGTTGTTACATGAAAGTATTGAAAATTGGTTTACTTTGCGTGACTAGGAGTAAAACAAAAGAGATGTGAAAAGAAATGTGACTTCCTGTTTGAGAAAAGTTTAAGTAGCTTAAAACTGAATGTCTTGGAAACGTTTAATTCTACGAAAGGGATGTCACATAAATTGTGTGTTTTAACGAGATCTATACTTTTTGTATAGTATGCTTTGAGTTTCATAAATGTCATCCAGAATAAAGAACTCTTGGGGTGGGGTTGTTTTCTTCAAAATCTTCGTGTTGCATCCTCTAAAGATACTAAACTTAAATGCCAAGTTTTGTATTTTACGACTTTTCGTTTTTGAGTTATCGTATATACGTATACGCACGTGCGCGCACGGATCTTTTTCTTAAAAGGTTTTTCTGGTTGCAGGGGGCCCTAAAACGTGCATTTCCGGTGAAATCTCGCTATCGAATTTTTGGGCAACAATTTCTCTACGTTTTGTACTAAATAGAGAAAACAAAAACGACTGCTTCCGTGGTCGAGTGGTCAGCTCGCTGACTTCTCAACCGGAGGTCTCGGGTTCGATTCCCGGCTGGGGCGGAGAATTTTTCTTTAACCAGATTTATTCCCTATCCCCCACAGAGTCTGGAAGTATGTATGTATTAGTAATATAATAATGATTAACCTAATGTTCTAACCTACAGTAATACGAGTTGTTTCACAAGTCAAAGCCCCCGATATGACCATTGAAGTTAAAAAAAAAAAAAAAAAAATGGCAGGGTTGGAGAGGGGTTTAAGGGATAAATAAAGAAAGAAGCTAACTAGGGAGAAAGGGTGGCAGAGTGAAAAAGGAGTACGTATTTAATGCGATAAATGACACTGAGCTTGGGTTTTGTTCAAAAGTCTATTTTAGCCAAAACCCAGCGCATTGTATTTTAAATTCTAATCGCAAATATTCTTAGTTACTGTATTTTATTGAAAGCGACGATAAACTCTTTGCATAGTTAAGAAATGTTTATGTAACACTAGATGAGCTCCCCCCCCCCCAAATCCAAATGTTTTGCCATGAAAGGCAAATACATTTACATTTTTTATGAAATATTCATAATTTGATTGACACAATCTACATATATTCATATGCATCCTAATCGATGCAAAAGGTTCTGAAATTGGTTGAGGCACAAAAAAGTATGGACGTCTCCGGTGGTAGCGGGGCTGCTTGCCAAACAGGAGACCTGGATTTGATTCCCGGTCCCGGGTGGGGATTTTACTTCGGTGGGAGTCCTGGTCCGTGAAGAGTAGCGGCTCAAGGACGAGAGGACCGCATTAACCGCCGGAGGGACTCGAGGCACTGACCACGTCTCACCCTCCTCTACTACACCCTATCCATGACGCCTATCCTGGGCCGAGATGGGGGACGCAGCGCCCTTGGCCTTGTTGCTCAGGAGTTTGATTAATTAAAAGAAAGTATTGGCGTTCGATTTGATATTGTCTACAAATTGATAACAAATGTTAAAATTCGCTAAAATTATATAGACTATTTTTCTTATGTATGCATATGTATAATCTGAAATTTTCAAAGTTCACAATTTACAGTCATTGCTTCAATTTTTATTTACTGAGATCTCTTTGTACTAATGTAACATATAATGTCGTTGTTCCATCTTTCATACTTTTGAAAATGTTGCTATTTTATTTTTTCACTTTAGAATGTTGCACGCATGTAATATTTTAACATTTTTAAGTTCTGAAGTCTACCAAAACATAAGCTATTTGTTTACAAAACAGTCCAAAAACAAAACTATAATTTTAAATGTTCTGTTTCTTAGAATAAAAAGTTATTAAAAGAAACAAAGATGAGTAGTGCTTTTGTCCAACGTAAACATCAAGTATCGTCAGATAACCAGAATCTTCTGGAAGTTTACTTTCTCCCCCCTTCCATAACTCACTAGAATGTTCTTACGGAAATTTCCAACGGCTATATAAGCGAGCGCTCTCACGAGTGGGTTAGTTGCATAAGTGCGACAAAAGTACTGTTCTCCGAGCGAGTTTGTGCAGTGAATGCTGCTATTGTGCTGAATTAGAGATGTCTGGTGTTCGATTACACAGTGGGGGAATCATCTGAAGAAGAGCTGCGTCCTGAGTTTTTTTGTTTTTTTCTTGAAGTTTCATTTAGATGGTCCCCTTTAACATCTAAAGTCATATCGGGGCTTTGCAAATGAAACAACTGGTTGTCTGTAGGTCTTTTACGTTTGGTCTAAATCATTTTATTTTTCTCAAGCACACATTCACTCTCACATTCATACTTCCAGACTCTGTGGGGGATAGGGAATAACTCTGGGTAAAGTAAAATTCCGGGAATCGAACCCGGGACCTCCGGGTGATAAGCTCACTGAACACTCTACCACGGAGGCTGCCTACCGTATGTTTTGATATGCCTCTATGTCCCAAAAGAAATTAAGTGACAGAGAAAAGATTAACCACGTCACAGTAAGCACTTACTCAAGTGGAAGTGAAAACATGTAAAACATGTATTTCCGGTGAAATCTCTTTACCTCCTATGTTCGTAGGTATGTGTTAGACAAAGTACAAATGAAAATAGACGGTAATAGTGATTGGGATGTAATCTATCTAGAGATAAAAGTGGGTGCACTGAGTGGTACCCTGCTGTCACCTGCCCGACGCGAGAGAAGCAGAGATACAGCTGCCTGGTACTAAGGCCTCTGTGAACACGTGTCGAAACAATGATCTGCCCATTACATACAGAAGCATAGGTGCGGTTGCCTAGCAATAAGGCCTCTTAGACACGTGACGAAATTATGGTACAGGGATGATACACAGAAGGCTTAACTATCCACCACACGAAGTAAAACCAACGGATCCATCACAACATAACGACATAGTTAAATGACGTAACTTAAAATGAACAACTTAGATTATGAAATAGTATTACCTACTTTCTCTACACGTATCTACTGTGTACATAGAGTACAGAGAAGGTATTGCACTCCACCCAAAAATTCGATACCGAGATTTCACCGGAAATATAGAGTCCACTGTTACCAAAAAAAGCATTTTCAGAAAAAGGTCCGCGTATGTGTCCGTGTGTCTGTGAACACGATAACTCAAAAACGAAAAGTCGGTAAAATACCAAACTTGGTGTTTAAGTTTACTATCTTCCAGGTGAGCGACACGAAGATTATAAGAAAAATCCTCCCATCCCAAACTACCGTTTACATGGAACTTTTTTCGAAATTTTTTGATTTTCATAAAAACGGCTCTAACAATTTTGATTAAAATATCGTACATTAAAGACATTTAGCTGACAAATAAAATGTATATCTTGAATTTTCTGGGAATAGCCTCTGAAGATTACTTTATTCTGGATGAATTCTACGGAATTTTGCATAACTGCTAAACCGTAAGAAATGGACAGAAACTTGCCACACAAAAAATGTAGAGCACATTAAAACACACAATTTATGTTATATACACTTTTTTTTTCGCGGAGTAGGTCGTTTTTGAGATATTCCTTGTTTTTGGTTTCACCTTTAAAAACTTATACTTTTCTCATACAGGAATTTGTCAACTTCTGTCCATATAAACAAAGGAACTTCAGTCACATCGCAACCAGCTTTTGATTGTCATTTTAACCTATGGTACTCCCTTATTTCGCTTCTACTTACAAGGAAGCAACTAATAAGACTATTTCTGCTCATTTTTCTCGATTAGCATGAAGTAAATAGAAGCATAAGCTTTTTAACAATAATCTGCTGCAGAGATGTAGAGAAAGTCATGCGAATGGAATACATCAGATTTTTTTTAAAATATTATATTGAAAGAAGCTGAGTTAATGAAAATAGTATAATTAGAAGTGAACTTGTTGAAATGCAGTAGTCTCTTTTATTTTACCTATAATGACTGAATACTTTTACCTTCCGTAGTCCTTATGTACATTGCACATAGCAGATAGAGAAGGAATTATATTCCATCCAAAAGTTCGATGGCGAAGTTTCACCGGAAATACTTGTTTGAATACATAAAAAAACATTTTTAGAAAAATGTCAGTGTATGTGTTTGCGTGTGTCTGCTGGCAGCATAATTCAAAAAGGAAAAATCGGTTAGATACCAAAGTTGGTATATTAGTTTAGTATCTTCCAAGAATACGACAGGAAGATTATCAGAAAAATCCCTCCACCCCAAACTACCCTTTGCTTGGAAGATTTTTCGAAATATTTGGTTTTCTCAAAAATGACTATAACGATTTTATTTAAAATAACCTATATTAAAGATATTTACATGACAAATAAAATGTTTTAGGAATAGCCCCCGAAGACCTCTTCATTCTGGATGAATTTTATACAACTAGTAAATTTGCAAAGCGAACCGAATTTCAATCGTTTCTCATAGCGACCGCTTTTAAATGATTTGACTATGGTGTTAGGTTAGTGTATTCGGTTATTCCCCTCAATTATAAGGAACTAAAACTAATAAGATCATTTTTGCTAAAGTTTACCTTGATTAGCATGAGTAAATATACGAATAGGCTTTCATAAAAAGTGTTTATTACAGAAGACGTAGAAAAAGTCATGTGAATGTTACACATACAATTAAACTTTGATGAATGATCTCTTATTTTGATTTAACTCTTGCTCGGATACCCCTTACGATTGATATTGCTGAAGATTAGACAAAGTGATTCATATTCATATTAAATGTATTTTTGACGTAGAAATGTTAGGAATTATTGTAATCTGTTTGAAGTTTCCTTATTCGGCGATAGCTATTTCGTATCAGCGAGATTTTATGTTTCATCCTTGGCATGTTTTTGTGAACGCTCGGTTCTTCCTGTCGGTTTTCCTCATTTCCTGCTTCTTCTTAGAAATTAAATATTAACCACTATGATGCGTGCGCTTCTGGCCACTTTTTCTATTGACGCAATAAGGAAAAACTTGCTCTGTAATTTGATGGTATTGTTTTCGTCTCATAAATCAATGTATCCTTCTTTTCTCTGGTACAACCTGCAGTTGTTTTCGTTTATTTCCAACATCTCTTGATCTTGAAAGAATGTTTAAATATGTCTCTCTTGGATAACCTACGCTGTCATATTCCTCATGGTTTTAATACCATATTACTTATAAATCATCATCTTCACTTCATCAAATCATCACTTCACGATGGTTACTATAGTTTTGTTGGTTCACCGAAAACATTTTGTTGCTCAACAGATTGCCTTACATAGTTGCCTTGCTGTGCCTCTATTTTATGTACTTTCTCTACACGCTCTATGCACATAGTGTAATAGAGAAGGTATTATAAGGCACCCAAAAATTCGATACCGAGATTTCACCGGAAATGCATGTTTTGAATAAAAAAAAACATTTTTAGAAAAATGTCCATGTGCCTGTCTGTCTGCATGCGTGTGTGACTGTGGACAGCATAGCTCAAAAACGAAAATACCGTCAAATACCAAACTTGGTATTTAAGTTTGGTATCTTCCGAGGATGCGACACCAAGATTTTCAAGAAAATTCCCCCACCCCAACTACTCTTTACATGGAACTTTTTTTCGAAAATTTTGATTTTCTCAAAAATGGCTCTTACGATTTTGATTAAAATGTCATATATTAAAGATACTTACCTGACAAATAAAACGTATATCTTGACTTTTCAGGGAATAGCCTCTGAAGACACTTTATTCGGGATGAATTTTACGGAATTTTGCATAACTTCTAAACCGTAAGAGATGGACAAAAACTTAACCACAAAAAATGTAGAGCACATTAAAACACACAATTTATGTCATGTACATTTTTTGTGGATTTGATCGTTTTTGACGTATTGCTTGTTTTTGGTTTCAGCTTTGAAAAACGTATACACTTCTCATGCAGGAATTTGTCAACTCCTGTCCATACAAACAAAAGAATTTCAGTCACATACAAACCAGCTTTTGACTGTCAGTTTAGCCTATAGTACTCCCTTATTTCACTTCTGCTTACATGGAAGCAAGTAATAAGACTATTTCTGCTAATTTTTTTTTCTCGATTAACATGAAGTAAATAGAAGCCTAAGCTTTTTAACAATAATTTGTTGCAGAGATGTAGAGAAAGTTGTGGGGAACCCATCAGATTATTTCCTTTGTTTTTTATAATTAACTTATATAGAAGTGCTGCATATATAATCCGATATTTATTTGGCAGCCTGGAAAACTACAATAAAAATATGAGATTTGACAGGACATCGGATCTGAAGCCACGGCTTTCTGTATGCGCCACAGACGCTACGCTAAACCATTTCCCTTTTCCCAATTTATTATTTTTTTTTCCATTTTAGTAATACTTAACGAGTATTATTACTTAATATGGTGACACAGGTGGTGGACCGTAGCGATACATGAAATGAAATGAAATGACAATTGGAAAGGAATTTTGGAAAGAAAATGCTAAGATACTTTCCCAGAAGGTGACAGCTATGATGACAGGAAAATTTGTAGTTAATGGCTACTGACTTCGGCTACTTCATAAAATAAAATACAAAAATAAAGGAAATGCAGAAGATACATAATAAAATAAATAATTATTTTAAAGTTTAGTTATGCGTATAACGTTTGGTATTTTAAATTGAACACAAAGACAAATCTTTTATTCTGTAGTTTTTTGGCATGTTATTCTATAAATCTGATAATAATTTAGTTTTACTTTCTCTAGCATATATGTACATAGTAGATAGAAATGATATTGTATTCTACCCAAAAATGGATACCAAGATTTCACCGAAAATTCATGTTTTGGGGTCCTTTGAATCCAACAAATTGTAGAAAGATTCCGCACACACGTGCATGTGTGTGTATGTGTCTGTGTGTGTGTGTCTGTGGACAGCATAACTCAAAAATGAAGTGTTGGTTAAATAGCAAACTTGGCATTTAAGCTTAAATATGTGACAACAAGGTTTCCAGGAATATTCCCCACCTGTGTATAACGTAAACTATAAGAGATAGACAAAAATCTACTACACCAAATATGTAGATCTCGTTAAAATATATAACTTGTCATATATATGCATACAATTTTTGGTTTATTTCAGTTTTTTATGTTTGTTGTATAGTTAACCATTTCCCAAATATTCAGTGTTATTCGTTTCAATTTTAATTTCTTAAATGGGAAGTTTTTTTCGTCTGTCCTTTGTTTTACTCCTGCCAAGCAAGAGAACCTGATATCCAATTGTTTCACACAGCGACCGCTTTTAAAAGATTTGACCATCACTTTTCCTTCTACTTACAAAGAAGGAAGTAGTAAGATGGGTTTTATTAATGTTTATCTCGATTAACATGATGAAGTTTAAGAATATTCTTTTGTAAGAAAGACTATTCAGCTAGAAAAATCTGATGTGTTACATTCACAGGACTTTCTCTAACTACTCTACAAACTTCTTACAACAGCTAATTCTTCTCTCTACACAACGCTAATCGAGATCAACATTAGCAGAATGTTCTTATTACTTAGTTCCTTATAAGTAGAAGGGAACTAAAGGCATGTGCTATGCTAAAGTGAAAGTCAAATGTTTTAAAAGCAAATCGCTTCTTTGCTTGGCCAGGAGTAGAACAAAAGAAAACGGACACTTTCGTCTGAGAAAAGTATAAATACTTCACAATTGAAACTAATAACAATAAATTCCTCGAAAAAAATGTATATGACATAACTTGTGTATTTTAACAAGATCTACATTTATTGTATAGTAAGCTTTTGCCTATCTCTTACGGTTTAGTAGTTATACCAAATTAAGCAAAATTCATCCAGAATAAACAGGTCTTTAGAAACTATTCCCAGAAAATTCAAGATATACATTTTATTTGCGATAGAAATTGCTTTAATATGTGATATTTTAATCAAAATCGTTATAATTAGAAAAACAATGTTTTCGAAAAATTGTTCCATGTAAAGGGTAGTTAGGGGTAGGTGATTTTCATGGAAATCTTCGTGTCGCATCCTTGGAAGATACCAAACTTAAACATCAAGTTTGGTATTTAACGGTCTTTTCGTTTTTGAGCTATGCTGCCCAGACACACACACACATGCACACAGACAGACACACACACGGACATTTTTCTAAAAATGCTTCTTTTTTTTGGATTCAGGGAGAGCCAAAAAATCTATTTCTGGTGAAATCTCGGTATCGAATTTTTGGGCGCATTGCAATACCTTTTCTATACACTATGTACATAGTACGTATAGAGAAAGTAAAAGGTATTGTGAATGAAACTCATCTGATTTTATTTATAATTATTATTATTATTATTATTATTATTCCGTACTTTTCGCGTCGGTATCTCTCTCGGTGCTTAGAAGTTTCTCCGTTTACCTTTCTCATGTCAGTTGTTCAGTCCCTGTTAAAATATTTGCGATCTGCTGTGTTGGTGTTTGCTTATGCAGTTCGTAACCTTTCTCCACACAAAACTGCTGAAAATGATTTCAAAACTACTTTCTATTCATGTTAATGCACCGACGCCTAGCATGTTTCGTTGCTTGGTCAAATATTTCAGACAGTGCTTGTTTCCACTGCACAGCTGTTCGTTATGCCTGATCGTAAAGGAACATGATCCTCACGTATCATATACTGTGTGTCCCACTCATAGAGTATTAACAAGACAGAAGTGGGATCAACATCGGATCTGAAAGTCATGTGATATGTCAGTTTTGTGAATACTGTGGGCATTAAAATACTCGTGGACATCCGTATAAGAAACTATGTATATTATGATGTTTTTAAGCGTTTCATAGATTTAAAAAATTCCATTCATATGAGTTTCTTTACATCTCTGTAAGTAATTATTGTTAAAAAGCTTATTCTTCTATCTAATTCATGCTAATCGAAAAAAACATTAGCAGAAATGCTCTTATCACTTGTAGGTAGAAGGGAAATACAAGGAGTACACTAAGCTAAAGCGATAGTTAAATCTTTTAAAAGTTGCCTAAATGGTATGTTTAACGAGATCTACAATCTTTGCGTATCTTTTACCATTCACCTATGAAAAATTCAGCAAATTTCATCCAGAATGAGGTCTTCAGAGGCTATTCTCGGAAAGTTCAAGATATATATTTTATTTTAATATAAGGCATCTTACTCAAAATCGTTAGAGCCAATTTTGAGAAAATCAACGTTTTAGAAACTTTTGAATGTAAAGAAAGGATAGTTTGAAGTGGACGGATTTTCCTCGAAATTTTCGTGTCGCATACTTGGAAGATACCTAACTTAAATACCAGTTTAGACATTAAACACATATACACACTGGCCTTTTTTCAAAAAGTGCTTTTTTTGGTTTTAGGGGGTCTCAAAACATGTTTCCGGTGAAATCTCAACATCGAATTTTTGGGTGGAATTTAATACCTATTCTATACACTCTGTAGAGAAAGTAAAAATCACAAATTGGGCCCATAACCTCGGATAATCAGTTGACTGTCCTCTTATAGACGGGCGTGATGAAATTGGAATACAATAAACTCAGATAGGTAATATTATAGATATGTAAAGCACCTATGTTATTTTCATTTTATTAATTTATCGGAATAGTCTTTGCAAATACAACCTGTGACTTCGGTGTTAGATAAGCTTTCTGTTGAACATCAACCGACATTTCGACAGTTTAAAGCTCACTCCTGGTATTATTTGTGTTAAGTTCTCGCCAGAATTGGATTCGCGACCTTATCGGTTAATTTCCAAGCCTATAGTGGTCACCCATGAAAATGCAAAATACATTGAGTAGATGTTGGTTAACTGCCACACCTAATCGCAGAAAAGATTATCCTATTATTTAATTTAAGTATAACCTCTCTCCTATGCCTCTGAAAGTTAAAAAAAAAAAAAATTAAAAGAAGCAGGATCGATAAAAATCCGAACTGGTTTAAACTGACAGGTTTAACCTTCCATTTGGGGATTTTCCCTTCAATCCTCAAGAGGTTTATTCTCTACTTAACTCCAACTGCTTATTTCTACATTTACTTCATTAAGTCTTTAATCGTCCGATACCATCTGTCTGGTTTAAAGACGTACACCTCCAAAATCTGATTTGTTGAATTTCCTTAACCTCTCTATTCGCGAGGTGGCGCCTCAAACGCCTGCAGCTCACATTTGAAACGTCTTGGCTTCTTTTCCCAACGACCACCCACTCCGACCCATGGGTTCCTTCTAGTTTCCTTCGGGTCTTCAGGCGAATGCTGGAGTGGTTTCTCTCCTCAGAAATTCCTGCCCGTCAATATCGTTTCATTTATCATTTTATTCATCACGTTTATATGGAAGTGACGGCGATGGTATTTCGGTGCAGCGTGACAGGGATAAAGGATGCTCTTTGCGGAACTTTCTCCGTATCTAGGCCTTCGGTTGGCCCCTTTGGGAGCGGCTGGGCCCAGGGATCCGGTGTGCCTGTCCGACTGCTTGGGTGTCTAAATCCTAAAAATTTAGGGATCCTGTCATGGTTGTGCTGTAATTCCTGGTTCTAACAGCCTGGTGTCTCCTTCCTACTCATCCGTCCCTCCCGGACGTGCTCCTTTGAGCGGCGTAGTACAGTATTTAAGTTCCGGGCTTCAAAGTTTAACCATTATGCCAGTCCATGACAATTAATTGTTAATTCACACAAATCGTGTGGATTTAAAGTACTTAAACAATGCGAACCAATATTGGGATATGCTATCTCAATAATTGTCTTCAGCTCTCCTTATTGTTTTTCGTTAAACATGTTAGTCAGCTCGGATATTTAATGTCACGTCAGTTTGTTGTCATTGTGTCTCAGATGATGAGAGCAACCGCACGGAAACCAGGAGATATGTGATTCAAATCCCGGTTCTATACAAAGGAGATTGGGCACACAACTAAATTCATGGCCATCTTTTGTTTAAATGGCTTCTTTATTTACTATACTCTATCAAAACGTGTATTTCGATGAAATATTGGTGTCGAATTTATAAAATACTCTGTAGAGTACGTTTAGGGCTATTGCCACATTAAGTTAGACGGTCAGAAAGACCTTTCTAATACCCATGCGGGCTGATCCGGCTACCTGACTAAAGGTGAGTCTACCGCTATTGCTCTCCTTTATTACGGTCCCTCATATCCTTCGAGTTTCAGTTTGTCTATAACATCCTGAAGAGTTAGTGTATATGTTTCGTTTTCAACAAGAAGCGACTTGTGACATTTGCTGGGGAAGGAATGTTTCTATGGCAACATCCCCTCCCCTATTGCTCTGGCCCTCCTTCCTCTTCACCCATAAACTTATTTTTTGACAGACACCATTTTGCTGTATTATATGAGGCATAGGACTTGCTTGTAACGACATCCTACTTCTCTTCTCAGAATGAACTGTCACAAGTCGCTTCTTGTTCAAATTCAACTATAGTAAGGAGATAACAGTATCTTACCATCTGCCGTCTCTGTGGTTGGGTGATGTTCCTCCACAAGTGTCCACGTTACCAGGGAAGCAGGAGCTGTGGTTGTAGTAGAAGTGGATGTAGTAGTAGTAGTTGTTTTAGGAGGCGGTTGTTTGGTGGTTGCAGGTACTTTAGTAGGCCATGGTCTATTGGGTTTGGCGGTAGTTGTAGGTTTTGTTGTGGAAGGAGTCGGTTTAGAAGGAGGTTTCGAAGGTGGTGGTTTTGGTGTCGGTTTCGTAGTCGTTGGTTTACTCGGTTTCCGGGTAGTGGTGGTTGTTTTGGGAGTTGATGAAGTGGTGGAAGGCGGCTTAGTGGTCACTGTCGTCGTCTTAGGCGTTGTAGTCTTCGCTGACGTAACTTGTTTCTGTGTAGTCGTTTTCGCTGTTGTTGGAATAGTCGTTGTGGTTGTAGATTTTTCAGTTGTGGTCAATACTGGTTTCTTCGTTGATGTTACAGGCTTCTTCGTCGTCGACGACGGCACGACAGGTTTTCTGGTAGGTTTTTTGGTCGTCGGCGTGCTTGGTTTCCTAGATGGAGTAGGCTTCTTTGTAGGGGATTTTGTTGTGGAGGCGGTGCTGGTGGGATACCTCGTGGGCCACGTGGTGGTACTGGGAGATACCCTTGGAGTGGTGGTTGTTCCCTTCGTTGTTGTAGTTCTTGTTGTTGAAGGGGTCGTGCTCCTGGGTGTCGTGGGGGTAACTCTGGTTGTGGTGATTGTGATTTTTTGTGTGGTCGGTCTGGTGGAAGTTTTTGGTGTGGTTGTGAGGGTGATTGTTGGCAAGGTGGTGGTTCTGCGAGTTGTGATAGGTCTAATGGAAGTTGTAGTCGTCGTTGACTGTGGAGTTGTAACGGTACTCCTTGACGTGGTGCTTCTCGATGTGGTCGTAGGGGGCGGCGTTTTATTGTCCTGGACATCTATCGTGTTGTCCTGGACAGATTGGAATGTTGATAGATAATACTTTGACTCCGTTGTTGTGGTGATGGGCGAGCTTGGAGGCAGAATGGGAATACGGTTGTCCTCGGAGTTGTTGCTCCCGAAAATGGTGTTATGGTCCAGATCTCCAAGATCTGTGTTCTCATCTCCGATGCGGCAACAGCTACCGAAATAGAATCGGTCGATGCACGTGCCCAGATGCGTTCCGTTCGCCTTCATGCAGGCAAATGCGAACATGCAAATACCGGTTTCCCCCGTCCTCCTGCTCACACATGGCAAGTGCCTGATGTTTCGTCCGGACCCTGCGAAGCAAAACACAAATGGTTAAATAATGTCTCTTAATAAATGCATATTTATTTTCCTCTGTTTTTTCCTTAGTTATTTGTTGTTACATGGTGTTAAGTAGACTACAACAAAGATGAAAAGACTGGTTGAGTGGTCAGCAAGCTAATTTCTCACCCGGAGGTCCCGGGTTCGATTCCCGGCTGGGGCGGGGAATTTTTCTTTAACCAGAATTATTCCCTTTCCACCATAGAGTCTGGAAGTATGTATGTGAGAGTGAATATGTGTGTATTTCAGGAAAATGAAACTATTTAAATGCTACGTAAAGAACCTAAGACAACGAGTTGTTTCTAATTCAAAGCCCCCGATATGGCCTTAGATGTTAAAGGAGGCTATATAAATGAAACAATAAAAAAATAGAAGTTCAAAAATTTTATTTATTCCATTAATATTGGTTTCTCTATCTGTTCTACATTCAAATTTTCCTTGCAGAAGCTTATTATTTTATCTACTTCATGCTAATCAAGATAAACGTTGTCAACATGTATTATTTTACTTGCTTATTTGTGTGTAGAAGGGAAGTAAGGGAATACACTAGGTTAAAGCGATAATCAGATATTTTAAAGGTCGGTCGCTAAGTTAAACAATTGAAATCCGGTTCTCTTTGCTTGCTAGGAGTAAACAAAAGACACAAAAAGGAAGATATCTCCCATTTGAGAAAATTTAGGTGCCTTAAAAGTGAAACCAATAACTAGAAATATTTCGAAAACGGCTATCTCTACAAAAAGGTATATGACCAATTGTGTGTTTTAATGAGATCCACAAGTTTTGTTAGCAACTTTTCCCCTGTCTCTCACGGTTTGCCAGTTATACAAAAGTAATCCAGAATGAAGAGGTCTTCAGAGGCTATTCCCAGAAAATTCAAAATATAGACCTTATTTGCCATTTTAAAATACGGTATTTTAATCCAAATCATTACAGCCATTTTTGAGAAAATAAAATGTTTCAAAATTGTTTCCATGTAAAGGATAGTTTGGGGTAGGGGACTTTTCTCAAAATGTTCGTGAGGCATCCCTGGAAGACACTGAACTTAAATACCAAGTTTGGTATTTTATCCATTTTACGTTTTTGAGTTATCGTGTTCGCAAAAACACGGATACATACGCACACACACTTCTTAAAATACTTTTTTGGATATAAGGAACCCAAGATATTTCTTGTTATTGGTTTAAAATACTTAAAACTTTTCTCTATGGAAAGATGTAAACTTCTGTCCATGCAAAGAAACGGATTTCAACCACATGGTAATCACTTTTAAAAAAATCTGATGTGTTACACTCACATGACTTTCTCTAGCTGTTCTACAAACTTCTTACATAAAATCATTCTTCTTTCTGCACCTTGCTAATCGAGGTACTCATTAGCACAAAGTTGTTATTACTTCGTTCCTTATAAGTAGGAAGAAAATAAGGGAATAGAGTAGGCTAAACCGATCTGTCGTTATGTGATTTTCATTACAAATCGCTTCTTTTCTTGGCCAGGAGTAGAACAAAAGAAAAACGGACACTGCCGTCTGAGAAAAGTATAAGTACTTCACAAATGAAACCAGTAACAATGAATACCACGAAAATGGTAAGCTCCACGAAAAAAAGTATATGACATAACTTGTGTATTTTAATAAGAGCTATATATTTTGTATAGTAAGTTTTTGTCTACCTCTTATGGTTTACTAGTTATGCAAAATTAAGCAAAATTCATTCAGAATAAAGAGCTCTTTAGAAGTTATTCCCAGAAAATTCAAGATATACATTTTATTTGTCACGTAAATATCTTTAATATACAGTATTTTAATCAAAATCGTTAGAGCCATTTTTACGAAAATCAAAATTTTCGAAAAAAGTTCCATGTAAAGGGTAGTTTGGGGTAGGGAGATTTTTCTCAAAATCTTCCTGTCGCATCCCTGTAAGATACTAAACTTAAATATCAAGTTTGGTATTTTAGCTACTTTTCGTTTTCGAGTTATCGTCTTCACAGACACGCGGACACACACACGGACCTTTTTCTGAAAATTGATTTTTTTGGATACAGGGGGTCCTAAAACGTGTATTTCCGGTGAAATCTCGGTATCGAATTTTTGGGTGGAATACAATACTCTATCTCTATGTACATTGTACATACGGGGCTAGAGAAAGTAAAAATCAACTATTTTGTTAGCCTAATGTAATCTTTTATTTCCCTTCTACTTACAAGGAAACAAGCTTAAAGACAAGCTTGCTAATGTTTATCTCGATTAGTATGAAGTAGATAAAAGAATAATCTTTTGTAAGAATAGTTTGTGTGTGGAGCAGCTAGAGAAAGACATATGAATGGAAAACATCAGATTTTTTATTACTTTCTCCATACGCACCATCTACATAGTGTATAGAGAAAGTATTGCACGCCACCCAAAAATTCGATACCGAGATTTCACCGGAAATTTCTGTTTTAGGGTCCCCAATATCCAAAAAAAGCATTTTCACAAAAAGGTCCGTGTGTGTGTCCGTGTGTCTGTGAACACGATATCTCAAAAACGAAAAGTCGGTAAAATACCAAACTTGGTATTTAAGTTTAGTATCTTCCAGGGATGCGACACGAAGATTTTGAGAAAAATCCCCCGACCCCCAACTACTCTTTACATGGAACTTTTTTCGAAAATTTTGATTTTCTCAAAAATGGCTCTAACGATTTTGATTAACATTTCGGATATTAAACATATTTACCTGACAAATGAAATGTATATCTAGAATTTTCTGGGAATAGCCTCTGAAGAGTAGTTTAATCTGGATGAATTTTACTAAACTTTGAATAACTGCTAAACCGTAAGAGATGGACAAAAACTTACTGCACAAAAAATATAGAGCACATTAAAACACACAATTTATGTTATATACATTTTTTTCGTGGAGTTCGTCGTTTTTGTGACATTCCTTATTTTTGGTTTCTGCTATGAAAAACGTATACTTTTCTCATACTGGAACTTGTCAACTCCTATCCATATAAACAAAGGAACTTCATTGACATAGCAACCAGCTTTTGACTATCACTTTAACCTATGGTTGTCCCTTATTTCGCTTCTACATACAACGATGCAAGTAATAAGACTATTTCTTTTCTGCTATTTTTTTCTGATTAGCATAAGGTAAATAGAAGTATAAGCTTTTTAAGAATTATGTGTTGCAGGGATATGCAGAAAGTCATTTGAATGGTACACATCAGATTTTTTAAGTTTTGTAATCCAAATGGGTGTGCTATACCTAACTTCGTTAGTTTCATACTTGGAATCTACATTCAGTGTGTATTGATAATTCAACATATTTATTTTCCTTTATGTTGCTTCAGTAGTGCTTTATAAAAGTCAATATTGATACATTTTATATGGAAATATCATCAAAGAGAGGTTATAAAAGAACCTATAAAATATTTTATAAAATATCTTCGAAGTATAGTATGAAACAATACTAGAAGTATTGTTAAGCAATCCAATGTTTTGAAATATCTTTAAAATCGAATTTTGGTCAAAATTGATCATTTTGGGAGGATGAATCTTTGGTTTTCTACTTTCTGTACGCGTACTATGTACATAGTGTATAGACAAGGTATTGCACTACACCAAGAAATTCTCTTTCACCAGAAATACACGTTTTAGGGTTCCCTGTGTACAAAAAAAAACATTTTTACTTTCTCTACATGTACTATGTTCATAGTGTATAGAGAAGGTATTGTATTCCACCCAAAAATCCGATACCGGGATTTCACCGGAAATACACGTTTGGGTCCCCCTGAATCCAAAATAAAAAGAATTTTTGGAAAAAGATCCGTGTGTGTGTCTGTGAACTGCATAGCTCAAATCTTCCAAGGATGCGACACGAAGATTTGCAAGAAGCTCCCCCCACCTCCAGTTACCCTTTACATGGAACTTTTTTCGAAAATTTTGATTTTCTCAAAAATGGCTCTAATGATTTTGATTAAAACATCGTATACCAAAGATATTTACCTGACAAATAATATGTATATCTTTAATTTTGTGGGAATAGCCTCTGAAGACTACTTTATTTTGGAGGAATTTTGCATAACTGCTAAACCGTAAGAAATGGACAAAAACTTACCACACAAAAAATGTAGAGCACATTAAAACACACAATTTATGTTATATGATTTTTTTTTCGAGGAGTTGATCGTTTTTGAGGTATTTCTTTTTTTTTTTTGGTTTTAGCTTTGAAAAACTTATACTTTTCTCATACAGGAATTTGTCAATTCGTATCCATACAAACAAAGGAACTTCAGTCACCTAGTAACCAGCTTTTGACTTCACTTTAACCTATGGTACTCCCTTATTTCGCTTCTACTTACAAGGAAGCAAGTAATAAGACTATTTCTGCTAATTTTTTCTCGATTAGCTTGAAATAAATAGAAGAATAAGCTTATTAACAGTAATTTGTTACACAGAAGTAGAGAAAGTCATATGAATGGAACACATAAGATTTTTTAAAAAAAGGTCCGTGTGTGTCTCTGGACAGCATAGCTCAAAAACGGAAAGTCCGTTAAATGCAAACTTGGTATAAGTTCCATATCTTCCATGGATGCGACACAAAGATTTTCAAGAAAATCCCCCACCCCCAAAGTACTCTTTACATGGAAAATTTTTCGAATTTTTTTTATTTTCTCAAAAATGTCTCTAACGATTTTGATTAAAATATTGCATATTAAAGATATTTACATGACAAATAAAATGTATATCTTGTATTTTCAGGGTATAGCCGCTAAAGACCTCTTTATTCTGGATAAATTTTGCGGAAGATTGCATAACTAGTAAACCGTAAGAGACAGAAAATACCTTAATACAGTATGTAGTGCTCGTTAAACACAGAATTGATGTTATATACATTTTTTTTTCGTGGAGTTGAGCGTTTTTGAGATATTCCTTATTATTGATTTCATTTTTAAAATATACTTATCTCATGGGAATGTGTCAACTTCTGGCCATTCAAACAAAGGAACTTCAATCTCATATAGCAACCAATTATTAAAAGATTTGATTATCGCTTTAGCCTTTGGTACTCCCTTATTTCCCTTTTACTTACAAGGAAGCAAGTAATAAAACCACGTCAGTAAATTTTTACTTTCTCTATACGTACTATGTACATAGTGTATAGAGAAGGTATTGCACTCCACACAAAAATGATATACCGATATTTCACCGAAAATATATGTTTCAGAGTCCCCTGTATAAAAAAAGAAACATTTTCAGAAAAAGGTCCGTGTGTGTGTCCGTATGTCTGTGAACACGATAACTCAAAAAGGAAAAGTCGGTAAAATACCAAACTTGCTATTTAAGTTCAGCATTTTCCAGGGATGCGACACGAAGATTTTGAGCATAATCCCTCCACCCCAAACTACCCTTTACATGGAAAATGTTTCGAAAATGTTGATTTTCTGAAAAATGTCTTTAACGATTTTAATTAAAATATTGCCTGGAAAATAAAATGTATATCTTGAATTTTCTGGGAACAGCCTCTGAAGACTACTTTGTTCTGGATGAATTTTACGGAACGTTGCATAACTAGTAAACCATAAGAGACAGAAAATAACTTACTTACTACAATATGTAGAGCTCGTTAAAATACAGAATTGATGTTATATACACTTTTTTCGTGAAGTTGACCGTTTTTTGTGATATTCCTTATTATTGATTTCAGTGTTAAAATATACTTTTATCATGGGAATGTGTCAACTTCTGGCCATACAAAGGACCAATTATTAAAAGATTTGAATATCGCTTTAGCCTTTGGTACTCCCTTATTTCCCTTTTACTTACCAGGAAGCAAGTAATGAGATCACTTCTGCTAATGTTTTCTCGATTAGCATGAATTAAATAGAAGAATAAGCTTTTTAACAATAATTTATTGCAGAGATGTACAGAAAGTCAAGTGAATGGAACATAAATTTTTTACTTAACATACCCTCAGATACCGATCCAACGCATCCCTCACACAGATTTTTTATATTGTTATGTCGGCCTATACAAGATGTATTGTTTGAAAACCCAGGTCGACATCCGTTAGAGCACAGATGCGCAGAGAAAGCTGGATTGTGATGTAAACTTTTCTCTTGGCCAAACGGAAGACATCACCTTGTTTTGAAGGATGTAGCAGCTTGTATAGCGACCTGTATTTCCTAAGCTGCCCGTTTATCATCTCTTCTAAGAATTGTAATGAGTTGAACAAGATTTGAACTGGCACATTCCGTTAGAAGGGATTACCAGAGCCGGAAGTGCATCATGAAAGTACCTTAACACATTTCCTGTAACCCAGATTCGCATTTTTAATACTTTTTATATTATTTGTTTACTAGACATTGCCCCATTAAAGAAATGATGAGTATTTGACATTTCTCTGTCACTTTGTTATATGATGAAGTTTAGATAAGATAAAGCGATTAGTCTCTTCCATTTATATGCGTTATCTCAAAAAAAATTATATTTGCGTCGTCAATGGATGCTTAGTCAATAATGACAATTGCTAGCGAGAGCTCATGAAGAAAAAATCTGATGTGTTCCATTCACATGACTTTCTCTACACTTCTGCAACAAATTATTATTAAAAAGCTTATGCTTCTATTTACTTTATGCTAATCAAGAAAAAATTAGCAGAAATAGTCTTACTTGATTCCTTGTAAGTAGAAGCGAAATAAGGGAATAGAATAGGTTAAAGTGATACTCAAACGCTGGTTGCTATGGGACTGAATTCCCTTTGTTTGTATGGACAGGAGTTGACAAATTCCTGAATGAGAAAAGTTAAGTTTTTCAAAGCTGAAACCAAAAACAAAGAATATCTCGAAAACGATCAGCTGCACGAAAAAAATGTATACAACATTGATTGTGTGTTTTAATGTGCTCTACATTTTTTGTGTAGTAAATTTTTGTCATCTCTTACGGTTTAGCAGTTATTCAAAATTCAGTAAAATGCATCCAGAATAAACTACTCTTCAGAGGCTATTCCCAGAAAATTCAAAATATACATTTTATTTGTCAGGTAAATATCTTTAATATATGATATTTTAGTCAAAATAGTTAGACCCATTTTTTTAGAAAATCAAATTTTTTGAAAAAAATCCATGTAAAGGGTAGTTTGGAGTGGGTGGTTTTTCTCAAAACTTCGTGTCACATCCCTGGAAGATACTAAACTTAAATACTAAGTTTGGTATTCAGCAACTTTTCGTTTTAGAGTTATCGTGTTCACAGACACACGGACACAGGTACATACGGACACACATACACGGAACTTTTTCTGAAAATACTTTTTTTGGATACAGGGGGCCCTAAAACATATTTCCGGTGAAATCTCGGTATTGAATTTTTTGGTGGAGTGCAGTACCTTCTCTAGACACTATGTACATAGTACGTGTAGAGAAAGTAAAATGTTGATGTGTTCCATTCACATGACTTTCTTTGTAACAAATTTTTATTAAAACGCGTAATTTTCTTCATACTAATCAAGATAAACAGTAGCAGAAATAGTCGTATTACTTGCTTCCTTGTAAGTAGAAGGGAAATAAGGGAGTACTATAGGTTAAAGTGATAGTCAAACCTTTTAAAAGCTGGTTCTCATGTGGTTGAAAGCCGTTTCCTTGCATTGTCAGGCTTTGACACATTCCAGTATCAGAAAAGTTTTAAGTATTAAGGCTGAAACTAATCATAAGGCATATCTAAAAAGTGGTCAACTCCACCAAAAAGGTGTATAGAACATGAAGTTTTTGTTTTTTGTGTAGCAAGTTTTTGCCTATCTTTTACGGTTAACCAGTTATGTAAATTTCAGCAAAATTCATTCAAAATAAAGAGGTATTCCAGAGGCTTTTCACAGAAAATTAAAAATATACATTCTATTTGTCATGTAAATATCTTTAATATACAGTATTGTAATCAAAACCGTTAGAGCTATTTTGAGAAAATAAACAATTTCGAAACTTTTTCCATCCAAAGGGTAGTTTGGGGTGGGGGTATTTTCCTCGAAGTCTTCGTCACATTCCTTTTAAGATACTGAACTTAAATACCAAATTTGTTATGTTATTAATTTTTCGTTTTTGAGTTATCGTGTTCACAGACAAACGAACACACTGCTTTTGATTTTGATTAAAAAATAATGTGCCTTCCATTCACATGATTTTGTCTACATCTCTGTAATAAATTATTGTTAAAACGCTTATTCTTCTATTTATTTCACGCTAATCGAGAAAAAATTAGCAGAAATGATATTACTTGCTTCCTTGTAAGTAGAAGGTAAATAAGGGAGTACCATAGACTAAAGCGATACTCAAATATTTTAAAAGCTGGTTGCTATGTGAATGAAGTTCCTTGTTTGTATGGCCAGAAGTTCACAAATTCGCGCATGAGAAAAGTATAAGTATTTTAAAACTGAAACCAATAACAAGGAATATCTGAAAAACGGTCAACTCCACGAAAAGAATGTATATAACATAAATTGTTATAATGTGTTCTACATTTTTTTGTTAAATAAGTTTTTGTCTATGTCTTACAGTTTACCTGGTATGCAAAATTCATCTAGAATAAAGTAGTCTTTAGAGGCTATTCACAGAAAGTTCATATAAATACATTATATGTGTCATGTAAATATTTTAATATACGATATTTTAATAGAATCGTTATAGCCATTTTGGAGAAAATCAAAATTTTCAAAAAGTTTTCCATGTAAAGGGCAGTTGGAGGTGGGGGGGTTTACTTGGAAATCTCCGTGTAGCATCCTTGGAAAATACTGACTTAAATACTAGGTCGGTTATGTAACGAACTTTTCGTTTTTGAGCTATGCTGCCCACAAACATACACAACACACAGACATTTTTCTAAAAAATACTTTTTTTTTTTTGATTCAGGGCAACTCACAGCATATACTTCGGTGAAATTTCGGGATCGAATTTTTGGGTGCAATACAATATATTTTCTACACACCTTGAACATAGTACGTAGAATAAGTAATAATTGATATAACCGTGTATAATAGATTCATTTTAAAGACAAAAAACACAATATTTGTATACATGTACGAACTGTTAAGTCCCGGGCCTCACACAGATTTGGCGCCATTAGGCCAGTTAGATGGTGGCATCGTGAAGTTTAACTCCATACTAGCTTGTATCCATAGTTATAGGTCAATAGCTTGTTTAATTTTCGAATGACAGCATTTTAAACAAGACAACTTTAATGTTTTCACGAAAATGGTGCATTTAGAAAAACGAGCAGTGATTTAATACTTCCATTTGAAAGGTTTAATGCCCAAATAAATCAAGGCGGAAGTGGACAGTGCATTGAAAGACTCTGCCCCTTCATATTCAATGATTAAAAGGTGGGTAGCAGAGTTTAAAATGGGACGTACGAGCACTAGTGATGAGCCTCGCTCTGGACACCCTGTAGAAGTGACAACTCCGGAAATCGTTGAAAAAGTTCATCGTTTAGTACTGGAAGACCGTAGATTAAAGTTGTTTGAGATAGCAGAAGCTGTAAACAAAAGAAAGTGCAGGTAATATTATAAGTAATGTTTTGGGTTTTCACAAGGTATGTGCAAGATGAGTGCTGCGTTTGTTGACACCTGATCAAAAGTTGCAAAGAAAAACTGTTTCTGTTAAGAATGTGGAGCTCTACCGTAAAATCCCAGTGACTTTTTGAGACGGCCTATTACCATGGATGAAACTTGGATACATCACTACATTCCAGAAAGTAAATCACAGTGAAATCAGTGGATTGCGCCAGATGAAACAACTCCAAAAAAAGCAAATTTTGTCAGCTAACAAGGTTATGGAGAGTGTTTTCTGAGATGCACTGGGAATTATTTTTAATGATTACTTGGAAAAGCGTAAAAGTATCTCTGCTGACCACTACGCAAGCTTACTGCAGCATTTGATTGAAAAGGTGAAAAGAAAACGACCTCATTTGGAAAAAAAAAAAATCTTGTTTCATCATGTCAATGCTCTGACACATCGTTGAGTCGTTGCAATAGGAAAAATCTGATGTGTACCATTCACATGACTTTCTCCATATCCCTGCAACAAATAATTCCTAAAAAGCTTATACTTCTATTTACTTTATGCTAATCAGAAAAAATTAGCAGAAATAGACTTATTACTCGCTTCCTTGTAAGTAGAAGCGAAATAATGGACAACCGTAGGTTAAAGTGATAGTCAAAAGCTGGTTGCTATGTCAATGAAGTTCCTTTGTTTATATGCATAGGAGTTGACAAGTTCCAGTATGAGAAAAGTATACGTTTTTCATAGCAGAAACCAAAAATAACGAATGTCACAAAAACGACGAACTCCACGTAAAAAATGTATATAACATAAATTGTGTGTTTTAATGTGCTCTATATTTTTTGTGCAGTAAGTTTTTGTCCATATCTTACGGTTTAGCAGTTATTCAAAATTTAGTAAAATTCATCCAGATTAAACTACTCTTCAGAGGCTATTCCCAGAAAATTCAAGATATACATTTCATTTGTCAGGTAAATATGTTTAATATCCGAAATTTTATACAAAATCGTTGGAGCCATTTTTGAGAAAATCAAAATTTTCGAAAAAAGTTCCATGTAAAGGGTAGTTGGAGGTGGGGGGATTTTTCTCAAAATCTTCGTGTCGCATCCCTGGAAGATACTAAACTTAAATACCAAGTTTGGTATTTTACCGACTTTTCGTTTTTGAGTTATCGTGTTCACAGACACACGGATACACACACACACACGGACATTTTTGTGAAAATGCTTTTTTTTTTATATTGGGGACCCTAAAACATATATTTCCGGTGAAATCTCGGTATCGAATTTTTGGTGGAGTGCAATACTTTCTCTATACACTATGTACATAGTGCGTATGGAGAAAGTAGAAATCTGATGAGTTACACTCACATGACCTTCTCTAGCTACTCTACAAACAAACTTTATACAAAAGATAATTCTTCTTTCAACACCTTGGTAATCGAGATAAACATTAGCAGAATTTTATTACTTAGTTCCTTATAAGAAGAATGGAGCTAAGGGAATGCACTAGGCTAAAGTGATAGTCAAATGTTTAAAAAGCTGGCGTTATGCGATTGTCATTACAAATCGCTTCTTTGCTTGGCCAGGAGTAGAGCAAAAGAAAACCGGACACTTCCGTCTGAGAAAAATATAGGTACTTCGCAATTGAAACTAATAACAAGGAATACCTTGAAAACGGTAAGCTCCACGAAAAAAATGTATATGACAAACTTGTGCAGTGTAACAATATCTAAATTTTTTGTAAAGTATGTTTTTGTCTATTTCTTACGGTTTACTAGTTATACTTAACTAAGCGAAATTCATCAAGAATAAACACGTCTTTAGAAACTATTCCCAAAAAATTAAAGATATACGTTTTATTTATGATAGATATGACTTTAATATGTAGTATTTTAATCAAAATTGTTAGACATTTTTAAGATAATTTTTCCAGTAAAGGGTTGTTAGGGGTGGGGTATTTTCTTGAAAATCTTCGTGTCGCATCCTTGGAAGATACCAAACTTAAATACCAAGGTTGGTATTTAACCGTCCTTTTGTTTTTGAGCTATGCTGTCCACAGACCCCCCCCCCACACACACATATAGGCCTGTTTCTGAAAATGCTTTTTTTTTTTTGGATTCAGAGGGTTCTTAAACATGTATTTTCGTTGAAATCTTGACATCCAATTTTTGGGTGGATTCTCTATCACTATGTACATTGTACATACGGAGCTAGAGAAAGTAAAAGTGTGCGAATTAAAGTTCGAGTTGCTTGATACTTAAAAGAAAACTCCCTATAACAGCTCAAAAATTAATTCTAAATGATAAAAGTTACTTGTTTTATTGCGGGGAACTACAATATACAAAAAATGACGATGGTTTCATTTAAAATTCCAAGCCCCATGAAAATATTTTCTTGATCACAATTTGGAAGGCCCCTTGCTCGTATAAGATTTGGAATTCCTGGCATTTGTTTTTTACTTTCTCTATAGGTATATGTACATAGTGTATAGAGAATGTATTGCACTCCACCAAAAAATTCGATTACGAGATTTCACCGGAAATATATGTTTTAGGGTCCCCTGTATCCAAATAAGTCTTTTCAAAAAAAGGTCCTGTGTGAGTCCGTGTGTCCGTGAACACCATAACTCAAAAACAAAAAGTCGGTAAAATACCAAACTTGGTATTTAAGTTAAGTATCTTCCAGGGATGCGACACGAAGGTTTTGAGAAAAATCCCCCCACCCCAAACTACCCTTTACATGGAACGTTTTTTCGAAAATTTCGATTTTCTCAAAAATGGCTCTAACGATTTCGATTAAAATAAGATATATTAAAGACATGTACCTGTCAAATAAAATGTATATCTTGAATTTTCTCGGAAATGCCTCTGAAGAGTAGTTTATTCTGGATGAATTTTACGGAATTTTGAATAACTGCTAAACCATAAGAGATAGGCAAAAACTTACTGCACAAAAAATGTAGAGCACGTTAAAACACACAATTTATGTTATTTACATTTTTTTCGCAGAGTTGGTCGTTTTTGAGGCATTCCTTGTTTTTGGTTTCTGCTATGAAAAACTTACACTTACAGGAACTTGTGAACTGCTATCCATACAAACAAAGGAACTTCGGTGACATAGCAACCAGCTTTTGACTTTCATTTTAATCTATGGTACTACCTTATTCCGCTTCTACTTACAAGGAAGCAAGTAATAAGACTATTTCTGCTAACTTTTTCTGGTTAGAACGAAGTAAATAGAAGTATAAGCTTTTTAATAATAATTTGTTGCAGATATCTAGTGAATGGTACACATCAGATTTTTCTGCTCGTTATAGACACTTATTTGGGCCACGCCGTGTGTTAATTCAGCAACCAAAGTTATTGAAATATCTCTCTTTAAATTTATTGTGTGTGGGTGAAAGCTTCAGTTCAGTAAACGTCAACAAATTTTTATCAAATGCTGTGGCGCGTGGGACATTTTGATTATGCAACATATTTATATATTAAAATTTATGAAATACTTTTTATCTTCCAAAATATTTATACAGTTTGAATGAAATGCGGTATTCCTATTAACATAATAACGTTGCAATCACAGTAAAAATTACACAGAAATATAGAAATTCATACCCAGGGCCCAATTAAAGGTTTCGCAAACGTTGTTAGCTTTGAGGAGGTTTGAGCGTGAGAAGGCTATGATCCGATCCAAGTTGGTCCGTTACAAGGGTCAAGAGCCAAGGATATCGAACCCTGAATCTCACGACGAGGAGCCCAACAGGTGCTTCCCTTGATGTCCGTGTGACCTACTGGCCTGCACGCCCCCGTCACTGAGTCACGGACCCCAGGTTGGGAGTTTCCAGGAAGTGAAATGTATGTCAGCGACAAACTGCGAGTCAAGTTCGTGCGAATCGCTCGCTCTGGGTCGACAGTGGGCGACTGGCGAAAGTAAACTCAGAGAAATTCACCAGGAAAAACCCTAACTTCAGTTTATATCCGTCATGTAACAGCAAGAGTGTGACGTGTTCAAATCTTCATGCTTTCTTTGGCCTTCAAAACAGTGTCTCAAATTCACTTCTACTTTTACGATATTAATCGTGCAAGTTTAACATGCCATTAAAGGGACGAATGGTTTTCAAATCTCACTTCCAGTTTTAAACTTAGAAGTTCGTATTTATTCTACAATGTATTATGTACATATTGACAGACAATGTAAAACTTGATGTCGATATTTACAAATGCGTGTTCTTAGGTTTCCAAAGCAATAAAAAAAAAAAACGTTTTAAAAAAATGTCCGCGCGTGTGTGTGTGTGTGTGTGTGTGTGTTCGTAAGCAGCTTAATTAAAAAATCTGATGTGTTCCATTCACATGATTTTCTCTACATTTTGGTAACAAATTATTGTTAAAAAGCTTATTCCTATCTCTACACGTACTATGTACATAGTGTATAGAGAAGGTATTGCACTCCACCCAAAAATTCCATACCGAGATGTCACCGGAAATATATGTTTTAGGGTCCCCTGTATCCAAAAAAAGCATTTCCACAAAAAGGTCAGAGTGTGTGTATGTGAGTGTGTGTGTGTGTGTGTGTGTGTGTGTGTGTGTGTGTGTGTGTGTGGCCGTGTGTTAGTGTGCCTGTGAGCACGATAACTCAAAAACGAAAAGTCGGTAAAATACCGAATTTGGTATTTAAGTTTACTACCCTCTAGGGATATGACACAAGGATTTTGAGTAAACTCCCCCACCCCAAACTACCCTTTACATCGAACTTTTTTCGAAAATTTTAATTTTCTCAAAAAAGGCTCTAACGATTTTGATGAAGATATCGTATATTGTATTTATCTGACAAATAAAATGTATATCTTGAATTTTCTGGGAATAGCCTCTGAAGAGTACTTTATTCTGGATGAATTTTACAGAATTTAGAATAACTGCTAAACCATAAGAGATGGACAAAAATGTACTACACGAAAAATGTAGAGCACGTTAAAACACCCAATTTATGTTTTATACATTTTTTTCGTGGAGTTGTTCGGTTTTGAGACATTCCTTGTTTTTAGTTTCTTTTTGAAAAACTCATAATTTTCTCATATAGGAATCTGTCAACTGCTGTTCATACAAAGGAACTTCAGTGACATAGCAACCAGCTTCTAACCATCACTTTAACATATGGTACTCCCTTATTTCGCTTCTACTTACAAGGAAGCAAGTAATAAGGCTATTTCTGCTAATTTTTTCTTGAGTAGCATGAAGTAAATAAAAGTATAAGCTTTTATAGGATAATTTGTTGCAGAGATGAGAGAAAGTCATGTGGATGGTACTCATCAGATTTTTACTTTCTCTACACTTACTATGTATATGGCGTATAGAGAAGGTATGGTATTGCACCCAAAAATTCGATACCAAGATTTCACCGGAAATACATATTTTGGGTCCCCCTAAATACAAAAAAAAAGCATTTTTGGAAAGAAGTCCGTGTGTGTGCGTGTGTGTGTGTGTGTCTGTGTCTGTGGACAGCATGACCCAAAAACGAAAAGACCGTTAAATACCAAACTTGGTATTTAAATTTTGTATCTTCCAAGGATGTAACACTTTCAAGAAAATCCCCCCACCCCCAACTACCCTTTACATGGAACTTTTTTCGAAAATTTTTATTTTCTCAAAAATGGCACTAACGATTTTGATTAAAATATCGTATATTAAAAATATCTACCTGTCCAAATAATATGTATATCTTGAATTTTCTGGGAATAGCCTCTGAAGACTACTTTATTCTGGAGGAATTTTGCATAACTACTAAACCGTAAGAAATGGACAAAAACTTATCACACAAGAAACGTAGAGCACATTAAAACACACACTTTATATTATATACTTTTTTTTTAGGAGTTGATCGTTTTTGTGATATTCCTTGTTTTTGGTTTCAGCTTTGAAAAACTTGTACTTTTCTCATACAGGAATTTGTCAACTCGTATCCATACAAACAAAGGAACGTCAGTCACCTAGTAACCAGCTTTTGACTTCACTTTAACCTATGATACTCCCATATTTCGCTTCTATTTACAAGGAAGCACGTAATAAGGCTATTTCTGATATTTTTTTTCTGGATTACCATTAAGTAAATAGAATAATAAGCTTATTAAAAATAATTTGTTACTCAGAAGTAGAGAAAGTCATGTGAATGGAACGCATCAGATTTTTTTGTACCTATTCCAATCAAGCTAAACATTAGCAGAAGTAGTCTTATAGAAAAGCTTTTAGCGATAATTATGTGACAAGTTTAAGCATTTTAAAACTGAAACTAATAACAAGGAATCTCTATGTAAATGGCATAAGTTGGGTGTTTTAACGATATCTATATTTTTTGAGTAGTAAGTTTTTGTCTATCTCTTACGATTTACAGCTCAGGAAAACTCATCCAAAATAAGGAAGTCTTAATAGCCTATTCCCAGAAGATTCAAAATATGCATTTGATTTGTCATGTAGGTACCTTTAATATACGATATTTTAACCAAAATAGTTAAAGCCATTGTAGAGAAAATCCAGATGTTTCAAAATTTTCCATTTAAATGGTAGTTTGGGGTGGGAGGGCTATCCTGAAAATTAGGAGTCGAATCTTTAGAGAATGCTTAACTTAAAAAACCAAGTTTGGTGTTAACGGACTTTTTGTTTTTTTGTAAGGCTGCACACAGACACATACACACAGACACTCACACAGGACCTTTCTCTAAAGATGTTTCTGTTTATTCAGGAGTCCTCAAAACATGTATTTCCGGTGAAATATCGGTATCGAATTTTTGGATGCAATACAAGGTCTTCAGTCTCTGCCATTGTAACATATCCGCTAGAGAAGGTAAAAATTGATTTTATAGGACAGAAAATGACAAATTAACACCCATCTGTCCGTTATAAGCAAGGTCGATAAGACTGACAGGGTAGCGGGTCGGAGGTGGCGTGTCTGCCTCACATTCAACAGGTCGTGAGTTCGAATCTCGCTTAGAGTGAGTTACCCCGAGGTTTACCGTAATAATGAAAAGCGAATGTGGAGTAACTTTAAGCTCCATGAACTCCCAGATCATTTAAGCAACATTTCACTGACTTCAGTCATCGTCCGATATGACCAAACCAGGTTAAAGGACGTTAAGCAGCACACAAAAAGAGGATCAATAAAACTGAAATTAATGGTTCCTCAAATTCGCTTTCGATAAAAATTGAAAAAGGTTGTCCATTAAGACAATTTTGATTGTGGTAGCTAAAATATCATCCATGGAATCCCCATGCTTGACATACAAAAACAAAAAAATTAAAACTTTTACTTTCTCTAGGTATAGCTAGTAGATAGAAGATGATTTGTATTCGATCCAAACATTCGAGATTTCACCGTAAATGCAATAAACATTTTTAGTAAAGATCTGTGTACATGTGTGTCTTTATCTGTAACCTAATATATAATTAATTATTTTCGTAACTTTACTGTCTATGAATATTTATCGTAATTACAGATTCTAAATCTGCTTCACAAAGCATCTTTCAAGGACTGCCGGTCCTTATGGCCGCGCTCACCAAAGTGTCTCGCTTTCGTGGCGCAGGAGATCGTGGGTTCGAGTCTCACCTCGGGCATGGGTGTTTGTATGTTTCTAAGTGTGTAGGTATATGTATGTGTGTCGGAATAGCAAAACAGTAACTAAACGGACAACACGGTAAATTTAGGAGAATGTAAAAAGAGGTATACCACGCCGGAGTCCCTACCAGTCTCTGGATCTGTATTTAAAAATCTGATGTTTTCCATTCACATGACTTTGTCTACCTCTCTGCAAAAAATATTGTCAAAAGCTTCTGCTCCTATTTACTTCATGCTAATCGAGAAAAAATTAGCAGAAATAGTCTTATTACTTGCATCTTGTAAGTAGAAGCGAAATAAGGCAGTACTATGGGTTAAAGTGAAATTCAAAAGTTAGTTACTGCGTGACTGAAGTTCCTTTGTTTGCATGGATAGGAGTTGAAAAATTCCTGTGTGAGAAAAGTATAAGTTTTGCAAAGCTGAAACCAAAATAAAGGAATATCTGAAAAAGATCAATTCCACGAAAAAATGTATATTACATAAATTGTGTGTTTTAACGTGCTCTACATTTGTAGTAAATTTTTGTCCATCTCTTGCGGTTTAGCAGTTATGCAAAATTCCGTAAAATTCATCCAGAATAAAGTAGTCTTCAGAGGCTATTACCAGAAAATTCAAGATATATATTATTTGTCAAGTAAAGGTCTTAAATATAAAACATTTTAATCAAAATCGTTAGAGCCATTTTTAGAAAATCAAAATGTTCGAAATTTAGGTTGGGGGGACTTGAAAATCTTCGTATCGCATCTTTGGAAGATACCAAACTTAAATACTAAGTTTGGGCCTTAACGGTCTTTTCATTTTTGAGCTAAGCTGCCCACAGACACACACACACACACACACACAGAACACACACGGACATTTTTCTAAAAATGTTTTTTTTTATTCAGGGGGTCTCAAAACATATTTTCCGGTGAAATCTCGGTATCGAATTTTTGGGCGCAATACAATACCTTTTCTATACACTATGTACATAGTACGTGTAGAGAAAGTAAAAAGGGATGTGACACGAAGATCTAAGAGAATATTCTCCCACTCCAAAATAAGTTTTCATAGGCGATTTTTAACAATTTTTTATTTTTTCAAAAATGGTTTTAAAATGTTGATAGTAATAGATAACTAGTAGACTTACTCTCCCTTATGAAGGACACGTGAGTGAATAAGATCAGAAGCTTGTCGAGGAGCCAACGACTTGAATTAATTACTTAATGAAGAACCCGGAACGAGGGATCGGCTCGTAGTGAGAGTAAGGTTATAGATGATATGCAATGAAGACAAAATAGATGATAGGAAAGGAAATGACAAGATTATTTTGTGGAATGAATGGCGGGTGAAACTGAAGATCTCGACAAAACCCACCCAGATGAAGTTTTCCCCACCATAAGTGCCACATGCGGTTCCTTGGGATTGAACCACAGCTACGTTGGTGAGGGTGAACAGTCTAACCACTTGGCCACGGTGCCCCCATTGGCAATTATAACATACATTAAAGAGACAAATAAAAGTCATATAGTGAACTTCCTGCAAATAGCCTATGAAATTCTCATTCTTAATGACCTTTGCACATCTGATAAACCATAAGAGATAAACAAAATCTTACTACACAAAGGATAGAACAACTCATTAAAGCACAGAATATTTGTGAAATAAAATGGTTGTGGCCTTAACCATTTTCCAGATATTATTTATTCAAATATACAATTGGATAGAGTCAGACTGAAAAATCCAATGCCATAGGAGGGGTTTGAACCATGAATCTCCCGGTCTCGAGCCTAACCACTGAGCGAATATAGCAACATACTAGCACAACATTAAATTCCCCAAATGAATCGCATGTTTCCCGGTAGACCACAAGAGGATCTCAAATTATTTTGAGATAACATACCGCAATGACGACTTAGAAGATACTTTAAGTCCCGAGCTACATATATATATATATATATATATATATATATATATATATACTGCCGTTGTCACTGACACTTAACATAATCCAAAATTGGAAACAAAAACTTGACGCCGGCATAAAATATCCCGATGAAATTTAAATATTTGACTACTAGCTGGCGATGTTGTAATAATAAAGAAATAAAATATGATTTACAATGTTTGATATTTTATCTTAATCAAATATGTAAAAATTATAATATCGAAATATCAAAAGAGAAGCCAAAAATAATGGCAAACTGAGGAAAAACACCAAAAAGGTGGAAAATAGTCGTCAATGATAAAGTACTGGAATAAGTCTCCTTCTTTAATTATTTAGGAAGTGTTTTTAAAAAGAGAAAGCAGAAAATTATGAGATTTCAAACAATACATTCCTTATGGAATAAAACAAGACAAAGAATGAAAATTTATAACATTTGCAATAACTACGTTACTTTATGGATGTGAAACCTAGGTACCTACCCAAAAGACGATAACTAGAATACAAAGTTGTGAGATGAAATGTTTAGGAAAACGAAAGGATATACAAGGGAAGGTAGAATTAGGAATGAAGAAATAAGAAAACTAGAAGCTGTTTAACTCAAGTATGAATAGGTACAGAACAAGATGTTTAGAACGTGTTAGAAGGATGGAAGACACCAGATACCAGACTACCAAAAATACTTTTCCAATATGCCCCTAAAGTAAAGAGAGACTGGGAAGGTTGTGAAAATGGAAGGAGATACTATGAAGACGGAATAGTGTAATCCATGAAGTGGAGAAGAAGAAAATGCCTTTTTTTCAAGAGCTAAGTTGCGGTTAGTTTTTTCTCGTAGTCTTGTAAAGAGCGTGTCACATAGCGACACGATTTTTAAAAACCTGACTATCGCTTTAGCTCCTGTATGCTCTTTATACAGCGAAGTGCATAACATTTTATTGCTAGTGAAAGTTTGTCTTGATTTTCAAGGAGGGCACAGAAGTATGTGTTCTGTTGGAATACTTTCTAGAGAAATTATTATAGAAAGTCATGTGAATATAGCATATAAGATTTTTACTTTCTCTACAGTACTATGTACATAGTACAAAGAGAAGGTATTGCATACCACTAAAAAATTCGATATCGAGATTTCACCTGAAATACATGCTTTAGGGTCTCCTGTTTATAAAAAAAGCATTTTTAGGAAAATGTCTATGTGTGTCCTGTGTGTCCGTGTGGCTGTGAACACGATAACTCAAAAAGAGAAAGTCGGTAAAATACCAAACTTTGTATTTATGTTTAAGACTCCACCCCAAAATAACCTTTACATGGAAAACTTTTCTAAAATGTTGATTTTCTCAAATGGCTCTAACAATTTTGATTAAAATACCGTAGATTAAAGATATTTATGTGGCAAATAAACTGTATATCTTGAATTTTCTGGCAATAGCCTCTGAAAACCTCTTCATTATGAATGAATTTTGCTGAGTTTTGTGTATCTGGTAAACCGTAAGAGATAGATAAAAACTTATAGCACAAAAAAATGTGGTTCACGTTAAAACACACAATTTATTTCATATACGGTTTTGTCGTGGAATTCACCATTTCTGTTTCTGAGGTATTCCATGTTATTTGTTTCAGATTTAAAATACTTAAACCTTTCTCGCACAGAAAGTTGTAAATTCCTGTCCCTGTATAAAAACGGATTTCAAACCACATAGCAACTAGCTTTTAAAGGATTTTACTGTCGTTTTAGCCTAGTGAAGTCATTTATTCCCCTCTACTTACAAGGAAGCAAGCAATTAAGACAATTTCTGCTAATGTTTATCTCGATTATCATAATATAGATAAAAAAGATGTTTTTAACAATAATTTGTTACAGCGATGTAGAGAAAGTCATATGAATGGAATACACAATTTTTTAGAAAAAGCTCCGCGTGTTTTTGTGTATGTGTCCGTGTGCCGTGAACACGAAAACTCAAAAACTAAAAGTCGGTAAAGTATCAAACTTGGTATTTAAGTTTATTATCTTCCAGGGATGCGACACGAAGATTTTGAGAACAATACCCCCACCTCAAACAACCCTTTACATAGAAAACCATTCGAAACGTTTGATTTTCTCAGAAATGGCTCAAACGATTTTGATTAAAACACCAACCATATATTAAAGACATGTATGCAGCAAATAAAATGTATATTTTGAATTTTCTGGCAATAGCCTCTGAAGACCTCTTCATTCTGAATAAATTTTGCTGAATTTTGCGTATCTGGTAAACCGTAAGAGATATACAAAAACTTATTACACAAAAAATGTAGATGACGTTAAAACACGCAATTTATGCCATATACGTTTTTGTCGTGGAATTGATCATTTCTGAGATATTCCTTGTTATTTGTTTCAGATTAAAAATAAACTTTCCTGGCATGGAAACGAATTTCAACCACATGATAACCAGCTTTTAAAGGATTTTACTATCGTTTTAGTCTAGTGTATTCCCTTATTTTCCTTCTATTTAAAAGGAAGCAAATAATGAAGACAATTTCTGCTAGTGCTCATCTCGATTATCATAAAGTAGACAGAATAACTTGTTACAGAAATGTAGAGAAAGTCGTGTGATTGGAACACATAAGTTTTTTAAAGAAAGTTTAACTGATATAAACTGCGTATAGATGCTCTCTGCAGGCTCCTGATTAGGTGTCTTGTAACAGAACCTTCTCAACCGTTTCCACAGTGAAGGTGCAGGTTTTCCCAATATTTGGGTCACAATTACACCAGCATCTCTTCCCTTGCTCACAGTTACGTAATGTTTGCTGATAACGGAACAGTTGTTTTTCTAGGACCGCACCCGTGTTGAGGTTCCATTCAGAATCACTGTCTCTCTCTTGTTTTTGTTGCTTTTATCCTCTGATCAAGATTCTCCAACAACGCAACGTCCAAATTTATCCAGTAGTTTGCACTTTTATCTGAAAGTTGGCTGAAAAACGCGTACTCGACTTCGGCTATCTATAATCAGCAACCATATCCTCTAGATATATTAAGCGAAAGATCGAGCTGCGTGTAGCGGGTAATCTGGCCGATAGAAATTAGATTAAAACAAAGGTGGCCATGTATTTGGATGTAGGTATAACTTATACGCTCTAACCAAAAATAAATATTTTTATAAATGTATGTTTATATTTTAACAGGTCTTTTAAAGATCAGTATCGTTATTTCAGCAAATGTTTAATGAAATAAATAGAGAAATAAACATTTGCAAGAATAGATTGCACAAGTTGCATAAAAATAAAACATGTGCGCGTCCGAATGTGTGTGGTCTGAGTTTAAATGAATTAAATTGAGCATTATTTATGGACGCTCTTTAACTGGTGTGGTTATCAGTGTCCCCTTCTATACTGGGCTTCAAAGACCGCTTTATGTTGCTCAGAGGCCTCTTTACCAGTCTTGAGGTTCTTTTCTTTTTTAAATCCATCATCCTCTCCAGGTTTGAACCCGCGAACTTGGGTGTAGCATGGTAACCATTACACCACGGAGGGCGACTGTGTGTGTGTGTGTGTGAGAGAGAGAGAGAGAGAGAGAGAGGGAGGGAGAGAGAGAGAGAGAGAGAACAGAATAATTTAGAAATGAAAAGTCGAATAAATACCAAAGTTGGTAATTATGTTCAGCTTCATTTAAAGATGCGAGAGGATGATGGCATATGCTTGGTCTTTTCTATTTTTGAATTAATGCGAGTTATTTTATTCTTATATTTTAAATGTTTTAGTTATAAGCGTTTGCTTTTTTCGCAACTTATTTTCAATAAAGTGTTACACCGTTCCTTTAGTAGGATGATAATGGTTTATCTTCTACCTATACTGCGAATTCTCATTTGGAAAGTCGCAGTTACTCAGAAGATGGGAAAAATGGAGGATAATAAAATGTAATGTTCACAAGTCTCCCACCCCAAAATGAACAGTTTGTTTCTGAAAAGTAAATCAGACAATGAAAGTACAATGTCATAACCGAAAATTGGCAAAACCTAATGCAGAGCTTAAAAAGAGTAAACATTTTAACAACATTCACGTGTATTTCAATAAGCACTATATTTTTACTTTCTCCATACGAACTATGTACATAGTGTATAGAGAAGGTATTGCATTGCACCCAAAAATTCAATACCGAGATTTCACCGGAAATACATGTTTTGAGGCTCCCTGAATATAAAAAAAGCATTTTTAGAGAAATGTCCGCGCGTATGTGTGTGTGTGTCTGTCTGTCTGTCTGTGTGTATGTGTGTGTATGTGTGTGTGTGTGTGTGTGTGTGAGACTGTGGGCAGCATAGCTCAAAAACGAAAAGACCGTTAAAGCCCAAACTTGGTATTTAAGTTTGGTGTCTTCCAAGGATGTGACACGAAAATTTTCAAGAAAATTCCCCCACCCCAAACTACCCTTTAAATGAAAAAAAATTTGAAAATTTTGATTTTCTTGGCTCTAACGAGTTTGATTAAAATATCATATATTAAAGTTTCTTACCCGACAAATCAAATGTATATCTTGAATTTTCTGGGAATAGCCCCTGAAGACTACTTTATTCTGGATGAATTTTACGAAATTGTGCATAACTGCTAAACCGTAAGAGATGGGTGTCGCATCTCTGGAAGATACTAAACCTAAATACCAAGTTTGGTATTTTACCGACTTTTCGTTTTTGAGTTATCGTGTTCACAGAGACACGGACACACGGAAACACACACGGACCTTTTTCTGAAAATTCTTTTTTTTTGGGTGCAGGGAACCCTAAAACATATATTTCCGGTTAAATTTTGGTATCGAATTTTTGGATGGAGTGCAATACCTTCTCTATACACTATTTACATAGTACGTATAGAGAGAGTAAAATCAGTCCTCCAGAATGAAGATAGCCCAGGTGCATTTCCTCCTTCATGATATGCATTTTATTTGTCATAAAAAGGTGGTATTTTAATCCAAATCGTAACACTCATTTTTTATAAAATCAAAATTGTCGACAGTTTTTCCGAGTAGCTTCAGGGGAAGAACGTTTTTTTTTTGTTTTTTTTTTTGTTTTTTTTTTTAAATATCTCGGTATTGCATCCTTTGAAATATTCTGAACATAAATACCTATTAAGTGTGGTATTTAACTGAGTTTTCGGTTTTGAATTATGTTGTTCACACACAAACACACACATACATACACATGCACGCGCGGACCTTTTCATAAAACATCTTTTTCCTAAAATTCTGAGGACTCCCTAACGAGTACTTCCGGTGTAATATCGGTATCAATATTTTGATTGGAATACAATAATTTGTCTACCTACTATGTACGTGGTAGAGAGCGTAATAATTTATGCTATGACAATATTGAACAAAATCTGTGATAATAGTCCAAATCAGTTGTTAAAATTAATGCATTTAAAAAATTGGTTCTGTTTCAATACCGAGTACCCTTAAATCAGAGAACTTTATTGCATGTCGCAGGGTTTCGTCTATGGCTCGCTTTGGGGGGTCGCGGGTTCACTTCCCATGGCGGGCCTACCTGACCCATGGGATTTTACCAGGTCACCAGGCAAATTCTGTGTAGGGTTCTTTCAACCCCTGAATTTCAAGACCCTCCACATATTTTCTATGTCATTTCACTCATACTTGGTTTCTTTCAGAGTTGGTAGTGACGGTGATGGTGCTCGGTGCGACGTGACACGGAAAAACGATTAAGTGACTATCTCCGTTCTCCGACTTCGGTTAGTTGCCAGGATGAGGATCGCACCTGGTTCCGACCACCCGGTGTATGCTCTCATTTCCTTCAATAGGTGCAATAGCCTCGGATACGGAGCCGGTGAATTTGTGGTTTAATAAGTTTAGCTATTTATTCTGTTATTTGTTATACATTTTATAATAAGTTATTACTTTCTATACACTTACTATGTACATAGTGTATAGAGAAATTGTTGTATGGCACCTAAAAATTCGATACCGAGATTTCACCGGAAATACATGTTTTGGGACCTCCTGAATACAAAGAAAAAGCAGTTTTAGAAAAAAGGCCGTGTGGTGTGTTTATGGTCAGCTAGCTCTAAAACGAGAAATCTGTTAAATATCAAGCTTGATATTTAAGTTCAGAATCTTCGAAGGATGCGATACGAAGATTTTCAAGAAAATCCCCCCTTTACATGGAAAAAATTTCGACATTTTTCGTATTTTCACAAATATCTCTAAAAATTTTATTTAAATGTCTTATATTTAAAATATTTACATGGCAAATAAAATGTATATCTTCAATTTTCTGGGAATATTCTGTGAAAACCACTTTATTCTGAACGAATTTTAATGCATTTTTATAACTGATAAACCGTAAGGGATAGACAAAAGCGTACTACACAAAACATGTATATCATCTTAAAACACACAACTTATGTCATATACATTTTTTCTTCTCGCGGAATTGACCGTTTCGAGATATTGGTTTCAGTTTTAAAATACTTAAACTTTTCTCATACGGGAACTTGTCAAAGAAATAGATTCCAATCCCATAGTAACTACATTTTAAAACATATGACTGTCGGTTTAACCTAGTGTATTTCTTTATTTCCCTTTTACTTATAAAGGAACTAAGTAATAAAACCGTTTCTGCTAATGTTTATCTAGATTAACATGAAGTAGATATATAGATGTATAGATTTTTGAATAAGCTTTTTAACGATAATTTGATACGGAGATGTAGAGAAAGTCGTGTGAATGGAATAAATCAGATTTTTATTCATGATTTTGATGCTATTAGTTATATTATAATTTACTTTGTGTCCTCTCCGACCATTAATATCCCATCGAGCTTTAATGTCCTCACGGTAGCTCGGAAAGAAAACCGGGGATCCGTGGTTCGAATACCAACATGGATGTTTACAAAGTAATTAAATTTCCCAACACCGACAATCAATAGGGCGTCTGACAGAATAACGGCACATGCTGAAACTAATGCGAGGGCTTCTCTCAACTCTGCAATCTTCGCCCTTTTTGTGTTGAACCATCAAGCACTTCTATTGTTTTTCGACTAGTAACAAAAGGCTGCCCAAGGCCCGGAAGCACTGACCTGCTCACAAATCATGTGTTAAATTCTCCAAAAGTCACTGACCCTAACCAAGAGTGCCAATTAGTATCAATAAAGGTGATAAAACACCTATTCTCCACCTGCATACCAATCCTTATGAACAACCCCACAAAAAAGATGTTTGAAAAGTGGGGTTAGATAGAAACAGGTATGTTTTGTTAGAGGTTGGGGTGGTCATGGACTGTAATGCCGTTAGATGTGACGTCAAGACAAGATTTTGTTTCATGCAGGTTCCGCATTGTATCCTCTGAACGTGTTTTTTCAGCTTCGGTTGAGCGGGGAGCAATATTAAACATCTGAAGACAATCAGTCACATAGCAACTACTTTTGACTATCACTTTAACCTATGATAATCCCTCATTTCGCTCCTACTTTCAAGGAAGCAAGTAATAAGCCTATATCTGCTAATTTTTTTTCGATCAGCATGAAGGAAATGGAAGCAATGGCTTTTTAATATTTTATTACAGAGATGTAGAGAAAGTCATGTGAATGGGACACATCAGATTTTTCCTTTCTCTGCCTCATTCATAGCAGAACAGTAGTTGTGCATTCCACCCAAAACTTTGGTACGAGTTCTTTTTACCGTAAATACATGTTTTGAGGCCCCCGAATGAAAACCTTTTTCAAACATATTTATCTTTAATATTTTTAATGAATATTGCTTTATTTTGAATACGATAATGGACCCTAAATTGGCTTTAAATTTAAAATAAGGATGAAAATGATTTTATCAATACTTCTATTTCTTTCTTGTCTTGCTGAAAAAATCGAAGAGATTTTGATTTTGCTGAAAGGGTCTGGACAGATTTCGGGGTTTAATGTGAAGTATGGTAGTGGGCTGTTTTTTTACTTTCTCTACACGGACTATGTACATAGAGTATAGAGAAGGTATTCTATTGCACCCAAAAATTCGATTTCGAGATTTCACCGGAAATATATTTTCGGGATCCCCTGAGTCCGAAAAACGCTTTTTTAGAAAAAATTTCCGTGCGCGCGCGCGCGTGTGTATGTGTGTGTGTGTAGACAGCATAGCTCAAAAACGAAAGATCTCCTAGCGGTCTGGGGGGGAATCCGGTACAGGGGATCGAACCCAGGTCTGCCGCTTGGTAAGCAGCAGCGCTACCACCACGCTAAGGAGCCGACCATAAACGATATGTTAAATGGGTCTATATAAACGAAACAATTAAAAAAAAAATCTGATGCGTTCCATTCACATGACTTTCTCTATATCTCTGTAAATTATTATTGTTAATAAGCTTATCTTTTATTTATTTCATGCTAATAGAGAAAAATTAGCTAAAGCTAATCTTGCTTTATTGTAAGTAGAAGCGAAATAAGGGAGTACTATAGGTTAAAGTGATAGTCAAAAGCTGGTTCCTTTGTTCATATGGACAGGAGTTAAAAAATTCCTATATGAGAAAAATAAGTTTTTCATAGCTGAAACAAAAAACAATGAATATCTCAAAAACGACCAACTCCACAAACAAAAGAATGTATATAACATAAATTGTGTGTTTTAACGTGCTCTACATTTCTTGTGTAGTAAGTTTTTATCTAAGTCTTACGGTTTAGCAGTTATGCAAATTTCCGTAAAATTCGTCCAGAATAAAGTAAGTCTCCAGAGGCTATTCCCAGAAAATTCAAGATGTGCAATTTGTTTGTCAGATAAATATCTTTAATATATGATATTTTAATCAAAATCGTTAGAGCCATGTTTTAGAAAATCAAAATTTTCGAAAAAAGTTCCATGTAAAGGGTAGTTTGGGAAGGGGGGATTTTTCTCAAAATCTTCGTGTTGCACCCCTGGAAGATACTAAACTTAAATACCAAGTTTGGTATTTTACTGACTTTTCCTTTTTCAGTTATCGTGTTCACAGACACATGGACACACGGACACACACACACACACGGACCTTTTTGTGAAAATGCTTTTTTTGGATATTGGGGACCCTAAAACATATATTTCCGGTGAAATCTCGGTATCGAATTTTTGGGTGGAGTGCAATACCTTCTCTATACACTATGTACATGTGCGTATAGAGAAAGCAAAAAATACAACAAAAAATCTTTACGTCAAGAATTGCCCTCTATATAGAACAACTCATATATAGACTCACCAGCGACAATGAATCCTGCGTGCGGATGAAGAAGTTAATAACGCCTGCCCTATCTGTTACAGGCCAGGTCATTCACTTTGAATATAAATGTTTCCTGCTGGTGTCACGTGTATCAATTATTAAGGCATTCAAACTGGAAGTGGAGCCATAGCATTATCTCGCGATGCTGCAAAATTAGCGGAAATGATTATATGCTATCAGTTAGCTGTCTGAGAATAAGCCCAGAGGCCAAGCAACGCTGAGTTTATAAATACATCAGGCCTTGCTTAAGACACCCGACGTCTCGTATCACCACACCGAACCAAATCCTTTATTTATGGTTACGGTTAATGCTGCCATTAACTAATTAAAACGATGAGTATCTATTTCAGAAAATTCCCAGAACAAAATACTGATGTGTTTCATTCACATGACTTTCTCTACATTTTACTTATGCTTCATTTTACTTCATGCTAATCTAGAAAAAGTTAGCAGAAATAGTCTTATTACTTGCTTCCTTGTAAGTAGAAGCAAAATAAGGGAGTACCATAGGTTAAAGTGATAGACAAAAGCTGGTTGCTATGTGACAAGTTCCTTTGTTTGTATGGACAGAAGTTGACAAATTCCTGTATTAGAAAAGCACAAGTTTTATAAAGCTGATAGATACCACAAACAGAAATATCTCAAAAAACGACCAACTCCACGAAAAAAATGTATAAGACATAAATTGTGTCTTTTAACTCTCTACATTTTGTGTGTTAAGTTTTTGCCCATCTCTGATGGTTTAGCAGTTGTGTAAAATTCCGTAAAATTCATCCAGAATAAAGTAATCTTTGTGCTATTTCCACAAAATTCAAGATATACATTTTATTTGTCAGGTAAATATCTTTAATATACATTATTTTAATCAAAATCGTTAGAGCTATTTTTGAGAAAATAAAAATTTTCAAAAAAATTGTCCATCTAAAGGGTAGGTGTAGATGGGGGGATTTTCTTGAAAAACGTCGTGTTGCATACTTGGAAGATACCAAACTTAAATACCAAATTTGGTATTTAACTGTCTTTTCATTTTTGAGCTATGCAGTCCACAGACAGACGGAAACACACACACACACACACACACACACAGGACCCTTTTACAAATATGCTTTTTTTGGATTCAGGGGGATCCAAAACATATATTTCAGGTGAAATCTTGGTAACGAATTTTTGGGTGCATTACAATACTTTCTCTATACATTGTGTGAATAGAACGTGTAGAGAAACTAAAAATATGATATATTCCTTTAACATAACTTTTCCTAGCTGTTCCATATACGGACTGTTCTTACAAACGATTATTCTATTATCTACATCGTTTTTTGTAGTTTTAAACGCCCGCTTTTACTACTTGTGGCACCGCAAGTGACACTGGTGTTACATGAAATGAAGATGGAGCACCGGTGGAATGCGATGGCGGGGAAAACCGTAGAACCTGGAGAAAACCCGCCTCTAGGCCGCTTTGCCCCCCACAAGCCTCACATGCGGTCGCTTGGAATCTAGGGGAGAGGCCACTATTTACAAGTTTCCTTGTAAGTAGAAGGGAAATAAGGGAATACACTAGGCTACAACTATAGGCAAATCGTTTTAAATCTGGTCGCTGTGAAACAATTGAGGTTCAGTTCGCTTTGCATGGTGTCGTTTGAGAAAAGTTAGATATCCACTTTAAAGTTGAAACTAATAACAAGGAATATATCGAAAATTATATTTTCTACAAGAAAAACGTATACGACATTAATTATATGTTATAACGAGATCTACATTTTTTTAGCAGTAAGCTTATAGTTTGAGTGTTATGCAAAACTTGTCCATCTCTTCACAGGCTGTTCCCAGAAAACTCAAAATATAAATTGTATTTGTGATGTAAATATCTTTAATATACGGTATTTTAATCAAAATCGTTAGAGCCATTTAAAAAAAAAAAAAATTACAAAATTTTCGAAACATTCAGCTAAAGAATACTTTGTGGTGGGGGAATTTTCTTGAAAGTCTTCGTGTCACATTCTTGGAAGATACTAAATATAAATACCAAATTTGGTATTTAACGATCTTTTCGTTTTTGTTCTATGTTGTCCACAGACGCAGATACAGACACAACACCGACCTTTGTCTAATTTTTTTTTCGCATAAGGAGACCTCAAAACAAATATTTTTGTTGAAATGTCGACATCGAATTTTTCGGGTGAAATACAATATCTTCTCTAGCTAATGTGTACATTTTATGTACATTTGTGCTAGAGAAAGTAAAAACAACAAAAACAAAGCAATAAACATATATGAGGTTTGATACATTATCACGTTATCCACTATTTATTTACATCTTCACTTGTCTATTCACTGGCGTTTTAGCCAGACGAAGAGTGTATGTGGCACTGGACGGAATGGTACGTGCATCCTGTGATAAAAAACTGTTTTTTCACAAAATAATATTGTTGTATATTTTTCCATGTAAAGGGTAGTATGTGGGCGAAGGATTTTCTTGAAAATCTTCGTGACTCATTCTTGGAAGATATTAAACCTAATATCAAGTTTGGTATTCGTTTTTGAGCTATTCTGTCCACACACGGACCTTTTTCTAAATATGCTTTTTCGGTTTCAGGGGACTCCAAAACATATGTTTCTGGTGAAATATCGACATCGAATTTTGGGCGGAATACAATACCTATCTTCCTTATCCACTATGTACATTGTACATGCGCGCTAGAGAAAGTAAAAATTATACTCCCTCCCTTAAGAAACAAAATTATGGAATAATCCTAGTTCAGTAAGTTTATAACATATATATGTATGAGAGAACGTAGGCTTTCACGGCCGGAGTCAGTGTAACTAAGAAATGTTTCCGGGCTGTTTTGCCGTGGTCTGCTGGTGTTAGGAGTGCCAGACGTTTCGTCCACAACTACGGTGGACATCTTCAGTGGCGCGGTCGAAGTTTTCTAGGAGAAGGTATGTCATAAAAAAATGTCATCATGATATCTTAAATACTTTCTAAGATGAAATGGCACTAAGCTAGCAAATTTAATATCTGACGGCTGTAAGCTCATTTTGAAAAATTATTTAAAACACTAGAAATTAGCCTACAACTATTATGTATATATCACATTTAATAGGAAATTCCAAATTACGTATAACAAGCGCAAAAAACTAAAATAGTGCTTTTTTTGGCGAAGTTTACCATTTAGTCTCCCCTTAAAAAGTAAAATCTGATGTATTCCATTCACATTCCTTCTCTACATCTCTATAACAAATTATTGTTAAAAAGCTTATTCTTCTATTTACTTCATGATAATCGAGAAACATTTAGCAGAAATCGTCTTATTACCTGCTTCCATGTAAGTAGAACGGAAGTAAGGAAGTACCATACGTTAAGGTGATAGTCAAAAGCTGGTTGCTATGTGATTGAAGTTCCTTTGTTTGTATGGACAGGAGTTGACAAATTCCCGTACGAGAACAGTATAGGTATTTTATAGCTAAAACCAAAAACAAGGAATGTCTCAAAAACGGACAACTCCACGAAAAAATGTATATGACAAATGGCGTGTTTTAAGGAGCTCTACATTTTTTATCAAGCAAGCTTTTATCTATCTCTTACGGTTTGCCAGTTTTGCAAAATCCTACAAAATTCATCGAAAATAAACATGTCTTCAGAGGCTATTCCCAGAAAATTAAGGTATATTTTATTTGTCATGTAAACGTCTTGAATAAAAGACATATTAATCAAAATCGTTATTGGTATTTATGAGAAAATCAACAATTTTGAAAAGAGTTGAAAAGAGTGGAGGGATTTTCTTGAAAATCTTCGTGCCGCATCATTGAAAGATACTGAACTTAGATACCAAGTTTGGTATTTAACTGTCTTTTCGTTTTGAGCTAAGCTGTCCACAGACACACTCACGCGAGCGCGCGCGTACATACACACGAACCTTTTTCTAAATTTTTTTTTAATCCATGGAGACCCAAAACATATATTTCCGGTGAAATTTCCGTATAGAATTTTTGGGTGCTTTACAATACCTTCTCTATACACTATATACATAGTCGTGAACAGAAAGAAATAATGGTCACATAATTTAGAGGAAATCTTTTATGGTTGAGCATTTTGTGTGGTTATTCATGTGAAAAACGGGTGGAAGAAATAAGAACTGTGAAAGGAAGGACTGTGATGATAATGGTGACGAGGACAATACAGTTCATGACCTCTTTATGACGTATTGTGAGCAAAAGCTTCTTCCTCACACTTTTACTATAATGGAACTTGATTACAAAAATGCTGCAATTAAGCGTGTTTTCTCAGGACACATTATCTACCAACTTTACGACTCCACAGCAGTTTTATCAACAATCGGTTCTTCCTGCATATTTTAGGGTATTTCATGGTTTATAAACTACAACAGCACAGACCGTTACAACTTGATCAGGGAACGGTTTTTATTTATCCACCACTAACCAAATTAAGTATTGAATTTTACAGATTTACTAAACAGTTTGATGTCAAGATTTTAACGGAAATACACATCTATGAAATTTAGGAATGGTAATTTTAGTATTTTGAATTCGTAAATTTGCCATTTTGTAACGTTTTAAATTTGAAATTTAACATTTTACATATTTTTGTAGAAAACATATAATTTGACTTAATTTTGATAAACAGGCATTTCTAATTTTCTAATGAGATAAAAGTGCTTTGGGGGGTGGCGGCCTTTCACACCTCAAGAGGGCCGCGCCGTGGCCGAGTGGTTAGACCACTTGCCTCTCACCTAGACGGCTGGGGTTCGATCCCAAGTGACCGCATGTTAGATTTGTGGTGGACAAAGCGGAGCTGGGGCGGGTTTTCGTAACTAGTTAAAGCGGGCGTTAAACACTACCAAAAAAATAAAAAAAAAACACCTCAAGTGTAGTGTCCCTTTATCCTCTCATAAGAATTTGAGTATTTTGGCGATGGTTAGCGCCAGAACTCTCCTTCCTAAGATAGGATTTTTAACCTGTCCAATGTGGAGGTTTTTATCTAACCCTTTTTAACATCTAAGGTCATATCGAAACAATTTGTTCTTTACGTTGAGTATAAATCGTTTTATTTTCCTCAAATATACACACATTAACTCTCACATGCATTCTTCCTACTTGATAGGGAATAATTCGGTTATAGAAGCATTCCCCGCCCCAGCCGGGAATTGAACCGGGACCCCTGGGTGAGAAGTCAGCTCGCTGACCACTCGACCACGTGTCCGTGTGTCAGTGTGTCTGTGAACACGATACCTCAAAAACGAAAAGTCTGTAAAATGCCAAACTTGGTATTTAAGTTTGGTGTCTTCCAAGGATGCGACACCAAGATTTTCAAGAAAAAACCCACACCCCCAACTACTTTTTATATGGAACTTTTTTCGAAAATGTTGATTTTCTTAAAAATGGCTCTAACGATTTTGTTTAAAATATCGTATATTAAAGATATTTACCTGACAAATAAAATGTATATCTTGAATTTTCTGGGAATAGCCTATGAAGACTACTTTATTCTGGATCAATTTTGCGGAGTTTTGCATAACTGCTAAACCGTAAGAGATGGACAAAAACTTACCACACAAAAAATGTAGAGCACATTAAAACACATAATTTATGTTATATATTTTTTTTCGTGGAGTTGATCGCTTTTTAGATTTTCCTTGTTTTTGGTTTCAGCTTTGTAAAACACTTTTCTCATACAGGTATTTGTCAACTCCTGTCCATACAAACAAAGGAACTTCAGTCACATAGCAACCAGTTTTTAATATCACTTTAACTATGGCACTCCCTTATTTTGCTTCTGCTTACAAGGGAGCAAGTAATAAGACTATTTCTGCTAATTTTCGATTAGCATGAAGTAAATAGAAACATAAGCTTTATAACAATAATTTGTTACAGAGATATGGAGAAAGTCTTGTGATTTTTAGATATTCCTACCCAAATTTTCTCAAATAGCGACCCGAACCTCAATTCTTTCACATAGCAATGAGGTTTTAAAATATTTGACAATGTTTTAGCCTAATGTATTCCATTCGACTTACAAGGAAGCAATTATAAGGTCAATTCCCTGCTAATGTTTACCTCGATTGGCATGAAGTAGATAAAATAAAGAATAGTTTGTGTATGGTACAGTCAGAGAAGGTTGTATGAATAGAAAATATCAGACTTATTTTTGTTACTGAATTAATTAAATGAGAAATTGTATTTTGGCCACATCTTAGCTGCGTCCTTCAACTTGAAAAGCAAGTGAATACCACAGTGGGAGAAGTTCATTGTACTCTGTATGCAATTGTATGAAATTGCAACATACAGTGCAAGTGACCTCAGTCACGGACAAGGAGGTGGTACAACTCTGCCCGACCTTGCCATTTACGTACATATATACAGATGATATCGATAGAATGTGGACAACCTTGATAGTTCACATTCTTGAATTCGCTGCATGTGCTACTCTGCAAAACAATGTAATTCGTCACGGGGACATCATCATGGTGTGTTCAAGTGCTTTGAATTGGAAAAGTTACAACGTAACATGTATTTAGCCAAGCAGAATCCGCAGCTTCGCTCGTGTTGTAACGAAATAATCAACCGGAGCTCTTTGTTTATCCCACTGCCGCATAGGAAATAATTATAGTTAAAAAATCTGATGTGTTCCATTCACATGACTTTCTCTACAACTCTGCAATAAATTATTTTTATAAAGCTTATGCTTCTATTTACTTCCTGGTAATCAAGAAAAAATTAGCAGAAATAGTCTTATTACTTGTTTCCTTGTAAGTAGAAACGAAATAAGCAAATGCCATAGGTTAAAGTGATAATCAAAAGCTGGCTGCTATGTCACTGAAGCTCCGTTGTTCGTATGGACACGAGTTCACGAAGTCCTGTATGAGAAGATTATAGGTGAAACTAAAAACAAGGAATATCTCAAAAATAATCAACTCCGCGAAAAAAATTTATATAGCATAAATTGTGTTTTAAAGTGCTCTACATTTGTTGTGTGGTAAGTTTTTGTCCATCTCTTACGGTTTAGTAGTTATGCAAAATTCCGTAAAATTGACCCGGAATAAAGTAGTCTTCAGAGATTATTCCCACAAAATTCAAAATATATATCTTATTTGTCAGATAAATATCTTTAAAATACGATATTTTAATCAAAATCGTTAGAGCCATTTATTAGAAAATCAAAATTTTCGAAAAAAGTTCCATGTAAAGGGTAGTTTGGGGTGGGGAGATTTTTCTCAAAATCTTCATGTCGCATCCTTGAAATATACTAAACTTAAATACCAATCTCTCTCAATATTCTCTTGAGAAGACGAACGTCGAGTAACTTTAAGCTCTTTGGACCCCGAGATCATATAAGCATCATTTCATCGATTACATTCATATAACCAACCAGGTTAAAAGAATTAAGCTACCCCAAGAAAGAAAGAAAAGTATAACTAATTGCACATGACCATAACAAAAAGAACCTAACAGTGGAATTTAAATCAGTTCACTTCAAAGGCTAAGGAAGGGGTTGCTTTATGGTAGTGGCGGTGTACGCGTCTCACCAGACAATTCCAGCCGATTACAAGTTAAGGAATAAATGGAGATGACTCGTCCTGATTGGCTAGAGCTGTGTGATTAGGCGCGGTCATCGCCGGTACTATTCCTCCCTTCGCCTTCGAACTTAACTGCCACTATCCTAAAGCAATTTAAATTCCGACTATATCTTACCTTTCAAGTTTTATAAGTAGACCTTATATTTGGTTTACAAGACCAATATTTTATTTAAACTGTTAAAACATTAAATGCTAATAGTGTTTTACTTTATAATTTTATGGTGTATTGCTAATTTCTTCTAAAAGTAAGCATTTACACTGTGGTTCTTAATTTAATGAAGTTCATAGAGGACGTTGAAAAAGCAAACTTTGCTTTTCTACTTGTTAAGAACAAGGTAAATTTACATGTACATGTTTTAGTTTTGTTTTGTTTTCTCTTCGCGTATCATATACGTAGGGTATAAATAAAGTATTGTATTCCACCCAAAACTTCGATGTTGCGATTTAGCCGAAAAAACATGTTTTGAAGTCCACTGCGCCAAAAAGGACATTCATTTTAGAAAAGGGTCCGCGCGCGCGTGTGTCTGGACAACATACCTCAAAAACTACAAGACCGTTAATTACCTAACTTTAAGTTTAATGTGTTCCAAGAATACGACACGAACATTTTCAAAAAAATACCCCCACCACAAACAACCTTTTATACGGAATTTGTTTTGAAAACGTTGTTTATCTTAAAAATGGCACTAATGATTTTGATTAGAATATCTTATAGTAAAAATATTTACATGGCAAATAAAATTAATATCTTGAATTTTCTGGGAATAGCTTCTGAAGATGTGTTCATTCTGGATGAGTTTTGTTGAAGCTTGTATAACTTGTAAACCGTAAGAAATAGACAAAACACTTGCCATACAAAAATGTGCATAGATCTCGCTAAAACACACAATTTATGTCATATACATTTTTTGTGGTGTTGGCCTTGTTATTGGTTTAAATTTTAAACTATGTTGTTTTCTCAAGCGGGGTCATTTTCATTTCATCTCTCTTTTGTTTTACTAGCATTGTAAAGCGAACTGAACTTCAATTGTTCACATATGGACCAGCTTTTTAAAAGATCTGACTTTAGCCTAATGTATTCCCTTATTTCCGTCCTACTTACAAGGAAGCTAGTAATAAGACAATTCAGCTAATGTATATCTCGATTAGCACGATGTAGATAAAACAATAATCATTTATAAGAAAAGTTTGTTTGCAAAATAGATAGCGAAAATCATATGAATGGACACACCAGATTTTTTTTTGTACTTTCTCTATAGGCACTATGTACAGAGAATGTATTGCACTCCACCAAAAAAATTCGATACCGAGAGTTCACCGGAAATATATGTTTTAGGGTCCCCTTTATCTAAAAAAATCTGATGGGTACCATTCACATGACTTTCTCCATATCCCTGCAACAAATAATTCCTAAAAAGCTTATACTTCTATTTATTTTATGCTAATCAGAAAAAATTAGCAGAAATAGTCTTATTACTCGCATCCTTGTAAGTAGAAGCGAAATAAGGGACAACCGTAGGTTAAAGTGATAGTCAAAAGCTGGTTGTTATGTCAATGAAATTCCTTTGTTTATATGGATAGGAGTTGACAAGTTCCAGTATGAGAAAAGTATACGTTTTTCATAGCAGAAACCAAAAATAAGGAATGTCACAAAAACGACGAACTCCACGAAAAAAATGTATATAACATAAATTGTGTGTTTTAATGTGCTCTACATTTTTTGTGAAGTAAGTTTTTGTCCATCTCTTACGGTTTAGCAGTTATTCAAAAATTAGTAAAATTCATCCAGAATAAACTACTCTTCAGAGGCTATTCCCAGAAAATTCAAGATATACATTTCATTTATCAGGTAAATATGTTTGATATCCAAAATTTTAATCAAAATCGTTAGAGCAATTTTTGAGAAAATCAAAATTTTCGAAAAAAGTTCCATGTAAAGGGTAGTTGGGGTGTGGGGATTTTTCTCAAAATCTTCGTGTCGCATCCCTGGAAGATACTAAACTTAAATACCAAGTTTGGTATTTTACCGACTTTTCGTTTTTGAGTTATCGTGTTCACAGACACACGGACACACACACACACACACACACACACACACACACACACACACACAGGACCTTTTTGTGAAAATGCTTTTTTTGGATATTGGGGACCCTAAAACATATATTTCCGGTGAAATCTCGGTATCGAATTTTTGGTGGAGTGCAATACTTTCTCTATACACTATGTACATAGTGCGTATGGAGAAAGTAAAAAGCATTTTCGGAAAAAGGTCCGTGTGTGCGTGTGTGTGTCCGTGTGTCTGTGAACACGATAACTCAAAAATGAAATGTAGGTAAAATACCAAACTTGGTATTTAAGTTTAGTATCTTCCAGGGATGCGACACGAAGATTTTGAGAAAAATCCCCCCACCCCCAACTACCCTTTACATGGAACTTTTTTCGAAAAGTTAGATTTTCTCAAAAATGGCTCTAACGATTTTGATTAAAGTTTCGTATATTAAAGATATTTTCCTGACAAATAAAATGTATATCTTGAATTTTCTGAGAATAGCCTCTGAAGAGTAGTTTATTCTGGATGAATTTTACTTAATTTTGAATAACTACTAAACCGTAAGAGATGGACAAAAACTTACTACACAAAAAATGTAGAGCACGTTAAAACACACAATTTATGTTATATACATTTTTTTCGTGGATTTCGTCGTTTTTGTGACATTCCTTATTTTTGGTTTCTGCTATGAAAAACTTATATATTTCTCTTACAGGAATTTGTCAACTGCTGTCCATACAAACAAAAGAACTTCAGTGACATAGGAACCAGCTGTTGATTATCACTTTAACCTATGGTACTCCCTTATTTCACCTCTACTTGCAAGGAAGCAAATAATATGACTATTTCTGCTAATGCTTTTCTGGTTAGCATGAAGTTAATAGAAGTATAAGCTTTTTAAGAATAATTTGTTGCAGGGATATAGAGAAAGTCATATGAATGGTACACATCAGATTTTTTCAATTTAATCTCTAAGTGCTAAATCAATAATAATTTTGGTTTAATTAAATCGTAATACTTTTGTCTTAACATTTTGAAGATAAATACTATACAATCACGAAGTCATTACAGAATCTAATACAGAAGTGATCCGGAATTGCCTTAGGTATAATACCAAGATAATGAGTTGCTATAAAGCGCAGTGTTATCTGTGGTGTAAGATATTCACTGTGCCAGCATGGCAGCGCCCGCAGCTGTAATATAATCAACATCACGTAACGCTTTCTAGCGGAACACATGTGGGAACTGCATCATTATCCATCGTGTTATTATTGTGAAGTTACACTCAAGAACAAGTCTTAAAACATAGTCACAACATATCTACTGTAAATTCGTTTTCCGTAGTCGGCCTACCATCCCCATATTTAGGACTGAAACCCCCTTGGGATGCCTAGGGGTCAGAAGCCTGATCTACTATAAATGCTTTGTTAAATAATTCCTCCCAAATGTTGTATAGTTTGTTACCTTTTATTTATTTTACACCATAGGCTGGTGCACGACAAACCACAACAATCAAAACAACTGCAAGGAAATAAAATTTAAGATACCGAGCAGAATAGGATTATCGTAAGCAACACCTCGAGTGTTTTCCTTTTTTTCTTTCTCTATATGTACTATGTATATATTGTATAGAGAAGGTATTGCATTGTACCCAAAAATTCGATACCGAGATTTTACTGGAAATACATGTTTTGAGACAACCTGAATCCAAAAAAAGCATTTTTAGAAAAATGTCGTGTGTGTGTGTGTGTCTGTGGGCAGCATAGTTAAAAAACGAAAAGACCGTTATATATAAAACTTGTTATTTAAGTTCAGTATCTTCCAAGGATGCAACACGAAGATTTTCAAGAAAATCCCCCTCACTCTAGACTACCCTTCACATGGAAAACATTTCGAAAATTTTGATATTCTAAAAAATGGCTCTAACGATTTTGATTAAAATATCATATATTAAAGATATATATGACAAATAATATGTATATCTTGAATTTTCTGGGAATAGCCTCTGAAGACTACTTTATTCTGGATGAATTTTACGGAATTTTGAATAACTGCTAAACCGTAAGAGATGGACAAAAACTTACTACACGAAAAATGTAGAGCACGTTAAGAAACACAATTTATGCTATATACATTTTTTTCGTGGAGTCATCATTTTTGAGTCATTCCTTGTTTTTGGTTTCTGCTATGAAGACATATTTTTCTCATATAGGAATTTGTCAGCTGCTTCCATATAAAGGAACTTCAGTGACATAGCAACCAGCAAGGAACAAAGCAAACATAGCAACAAGGAACCAAGTAATAAGACTATTTCTGTTATTTTAGTCTGATTAACATGAAGTAAATAGATGTATAAGCTTGTTTAGAGTAATTTGTTGCAGAGATGTAGAGAAAGTCATGTGAATGGCACACATCAGATTTTTTTGTTAGCTTAGAGTCCTTTAACCTGGTTGGTCTTGTCGGACGATGAATGAAATTGGTGAAATGATGCTCAAATAATTACTTAAAGTTACTCGACACTTTTTTTTTTTTAAATTTAACTGCAATGGTTATATCGCGACTTCTCATTAGGGTTACATACATAGTTGAATACATTCACATTGCAAATTTAAAGAAACATATAAAAGGTATACATAAAAAAGTAAACTCAATGCAGTATTTTACAAGAGAAAAGTTATTTTATGTTTGTTGTGGACTATGATATTTAACATTTAACATTTTGAAATATACAGATCGAAAGAAGAACTTTTGATTAAATTTTATGATACAATTGGATTACTTGTAAGAATTTCAAGACTTTGTTGGAGAATTGTAGTTGGTCCAGGGCTGTCGGGAGTTCGTTTGGCACGTTACATGTGGTTCGTTGTTCCTCATAGAGACTGCAGTTGGTAATGAGATGTTTCACTGTTAGCTGGCAGTTGCAAATATTACACATCGGTGGGTTTTCACGAGACAGAAGGTATGAATGTGTGAGTGATGTATGTCCAATACACAGACGAGTCAGTACAGTCTGGTCCTTGCGATGAAATGATTTGTATGAGTAGCTAGAGTCGGCGAGAGTGTGTACCTCATGTTGGACAGGGTAGACCATTCTTGTTTCCACTTTTGGATAATGACACCTTGAACAAAGTTACTGTAGTCACGGTGAGGAGTCTTGAAATCTGGTAGGCTACACGGATGTCTGGTAGCTTCTTTAGCCGCTTCATCTGCCCTTTCGTTTCCCGGTATACCTACATGCGACGGAACCCAAAAGAGCAAGATTGTTTTACCAGAAGACAGTATTTTGCTATGTACTGTTTGGATCTCCAGGAGCAGTGGATGCGTAGGGTGCTTCTGCTGAAGAGCAACTAGAGCACTCATGGAATCACTGAAGATGATGTAGGAGTGGTGCTCATTGGTTCGAAGAATGTATTCCATAGCGAATTTAATGGCTAGTAATTCACACGAGAAGATGGAGATATATTTGGGTAGACTGTACAACATTGTGTGTTTGGGAAAGCATACAGCACAGCCACAACTGTTGCCATATTTTGATCCGTCTGTATAGATGTGTTGATAATCGGGGTAGCTTGAACATATTTCGTTAAACAGTCTGAGGTAGGTAAACTTGTCAGTCGTCTCTTTGCGGTATCTCGCTAAGCAGATATTTATACTGGGAGTTTTGGATCTCCAAGGAATGATTTCTGTAAGGAATCAATGGTGGAAGCGTCAAATTGTAGTCTCTGATGAATTGTTGGATTCTGCTTAAGAAAGGCAAGGTGCGATAATTTCTATTGGAAGAAATTATGAGAGGATTTTCGGGAAGGATATAGGAGGAAGCATTAGCGATTACTAATAGCGATTACATCGGAAATTACTCATGTCACAAAATACTTATTATAAATAATTGTGTGATTTAAACGGATCTACAAACATTTTCTCCGGATTAAGGTTTTGCTTTAGTCTTATGGTTTACCCGTTATAGAAAATCTTGAAGAATTCCTTCAGGATGAAGAGAACTTTAAGGATGTCCCCAAAAAATCAAGATACAGCTTTTTAATAATCACATGAATATATTAAATATTTAAAATGTAAATCAAAATCGCTGTAGTTGTTTTTAAGAACATTAAAAATATTGACATTCTTTTTTCATTAAAAGTTGTTTAAGGAAAGAAAGATTATCTTAAAAATCTTCTTATATCTTTGGAAGATGCTAAAATACCAGACCTACTCAACATTTCGTTTTGAGTGTTGTTCACGCACATGCTCACACACATACACGCACGGAAATTCTTCTAAACAAGCTTCTTTGGTCCGGAGGATCTCAAAACTTGCATTTCCGGTGAAGTCCCTATATTCTTATGGCATTCAAAATATACCCCCTCTGATCCACGGCTCTCCCCGTCTTTAACGATTGCTCTACCACTGAGCTACCCTGACAACATGCCGGAATATAATTAAATTTCTCAACTGACCCGCATGTTTCCCGGTAAACCACAAGGTGATCTCAAATTATTTTTAAGATGGCATACCCCAATGATCTCTTACAATGTCGTAAGTACTTTAAGTCCCAGGATTCATAGTATAGCCAACTATTATGGTCAATTAGTATTAATTTAATTATTTATTCACACAAGCCGTGTGCAAAACAGGAGTTGATTAGGTAGAGTCAGATTGAAAAATTCAATGCCATAGCCGGGAATTGAAAACCACGGATCTCCCAATTTTTAGCAGCTTGCTCTACCACTGAGCTACCATAGCAAATGCCAGAACGCGATTAAATTTCTCAACTGACTCGCACGTGTCCCGATAAACCACAAGGTGATCTCAAATTATTTTTGAGATGACATACCCCAATGGCGACTTACAATGTTGTAAGTTCTTTTAAGTCCCAGGAAGCATAGAATAGTCAATTATTATTGATTTAATTGTTTTTTCACACAAGCCTGTGTCGGACAGGAATTGGATACGTAGAGATAGACTGAAAAATTCAATGCCATAGCCGGGATTTGAATCACGCAGAAATATAATGCCGTTCCGGCACGTTGCCATGGTAGCTCAGTGGTAAAGCAACAACCTAGAGATCCGTGGTTCAAATCCCAGATATGGCATTTAATTTTTCAATCTACTTACTGTAGAAACTATGAAACTTATTTTTCATCAGACACCTCAAAACATATATTTCCGACAAAATCCCTATATCTAATTTTTGTGCAGAATGTAATAATGTCTCTATTATATATGATATATACCAATCGGTATGCAAAATGTGGTAGTTTTAGTATAGATATTGCAAATACTGAGAGCATCGAGTCGAGATCTATGGAAGGAAAGTGTTGGACACCCCTGTCCCACTTTGTAGCACAACAAGGAAAGGAACATTTCTGGTGCAACATGTTCTCCCGGTGTTAGATTGCAACCTATGTGAACTAACGGTATACTCAACATTCATCGGTTGGGAAGTGTTTGTGGCCTGCAACATGGACCCCACTTTCCCTTTACATCAACCCAGCACCTCCCTATTCAAATTACATCCTTTCAAATTTGAATATATTGATGCGACGATCTCTGATGTTAGGTACGTTAGGTACGTTTGCCTATTAGCAATAGTCCGTCTGGGACATGAAACAAAACACGAACAGAAGCATTCAAGAAATTATTATTTTTACTTTCTCTACAGTTGTATGTATATAGTAGAAGGTATTGCATTGCTCGTAAAAATTCAATACGAGATTTCACCGGAAATATACGTTTTAGTGTCCCCTGTGTTAAAAAAAAGCATTTTTAGAAAAAGGTCCGTATGTGTCTGTGAACACGATAACTCAAAAACGAAAAGTCTGTAAAACACCAAACTTGGTATTTGAGATAAGTATTTTCCAGGAATAAGATGAGAAAATTTTAAAGAAAATCCCCCCACCACAAACTTGCCTTTGCATGGAAAACTTTTTCGAAAATTTTGATTTTCTAAAAAATGGCTATATGATTTTGATTAAAATACCGTACATTAAAGATTCACATCCCAAATAAACTGTATATCCTGAATTTTCCGGAAATTGCATCTGAAGGCATATTTATCCTGGATGTATTTTGAGATAAACGAATATTTATTTAACAAAAAATGTAGAGCTCATTAAAACACACAATTTATGTTATATACAGTTTTTCGTGGAGTTGACCATTTTTGAGATATTCCTTTTATTTAGGTTTCAGTTTTAAAGTACTTATACGGGAATTTGTAAACTCCTGGCAATACAAAGTTACTACTATACCTTAAGTCTATGGTACTCCCTTATTTCCCTTCTACTTACAGGAAAGCAAGTAATAAGACTATTTCTGCTGATTTTTTCCCGATTAATGAGAAGTATATAGAAGAATATGCTTTTTAACAATAAATTTGTTGCAGAAATGTAGAGAAAGTCATGTAAATGGAACACATCAGATCTTTTGATGTAAGAGTTTAGATAGAGAAGGTTATGTAAATTTACACTTTTGTATATTTTGAGTTTCGAATTTGTAGCTAACAACTGAGTTGCTGTTGCTAATGAATGCACTTTTAATTAGATTTTCCAAATTTAAATGGAGAAAATGGAATAAGAAGAACATTTGCTACAACAACATAGTTTCATGAAAATTTAGCTAGAACTTTGAAAGTAAAAATATACGAAGTGTAAATATACAAAACCTTCTCTATATACAAGTATTCACATTAAAGGACATTGGGAGAAAATTTCAAAAATCTATATTTCTGTACACATTTTTCTGAAAAGTTTAATGTGATTGCATTGCTGTTTTGCTGATATGAGCGACAAGTTTCATTCAAATTGACTAAATACTGTGCAATATATAAATTATTTCGTACAGTTCATTATTTAAATGTATTACATAATCTACATATTCTTTGTGCCTAAAAATTTGAGCTAATTGTTGGCATTTTCTGAATCGGAGCTTTAAATCACATATAAACATTTCAAATGGTAATACTTCAATAACTTGGATTACTGAATTATAATTTTTTAAAAAGTTATAAATGCTAATCTCTAAAATGTATCATTTTTCATAAAAACATGTATTTTAAAAATCTGATATGTACAATTCACCTAACTTTCTCTCGCTTCCACTAACAAACTTTTCTCACAAAAGATTATTCTTTTATCTACATGATGCTAATCAAGATAAATATTAGCACAAATAGTCTTATTACTTGCTTCATTGTAAGTAGAAGGGAAATACATTAGGCTAAACTATAGTCAATCTTTTAAAAGCCGATCGCATAATTGAAATTCGGTTCTCTTTGCTTGCAAGGAATAAACAATAGAGATGATAAGAAAGGTATCTTTCCGTTTAAGAAACGTTTTAAGTGGCTTAAAACGGAAACCAATAACTCGGGATACCTCGAAAATGGTTAACTCTAAAAAAAACGTTTGACATAAATTGTGTTTTAATGAGATCTACATATAGGGCGCTGGGGCCAGTTCAATCACTCGCCCCCCACCGCCTGGTTCAATCCCAATCACCCGCATGTGGGATTTTGTGATGAACGAAGCGGCGTCTGAGCGAGTTTTCTCCGGGTCCTCCAGATTCCCACACTACTCATTCCACCAATTGCTCCACCATCACCTTTCCTCTCATCCATTTCATTTGTATTGTGTATGATCCACTTCCTTATGCTCAGCCTGGCTACTGTCCGACATCTCGCTTCAGATATTACATTCTGTGGTTTCCTGCTCTTAGCACCCCAATAGGCTTCTGACCGAGTGACCACTCGCATCTCACCTAGCCGGTCCGGGTTCGATCCCAAGTGACCGCATGTGAGATTTGTGCACGACAAAGCGGCGCAGGGGTTTCTCCGGGTTCTCCGGTTTCCCCCGCCATCACATTCCACAGGGACTCCATCTTCATGAATCATCAGTGTCATCGCCTGCGGTGCCAGAGCAGTAAAAGCGGGCGTTAAACACTACCAAAACATTATCCCTAGGCATCCGCTTGTAAGTCATAGGCAAGTGGCAGTCCTAAGGTAAGCCGACTACGAAAAAAAAAGCTTTTGTCTATCTCTTAAGGTTTAGTACCTAGTTATGGAAAAGTCATCCAGAATGAAGAGGTCTTTAGAGGTAATTTCCAAAAAATTCAAGATATATATTTTATTTATGACGTAAACATGTATAATATACCACATTTTAATTAAAATCGTCATTCATTTTTTAGAAGTTTAAATTCTTAAAAATCCTTCCATGTAAAAGGTAGTTTAGGGTGAGGGGATTTTCCTCAAAATCTTACTGTCGCATCCTTAGAAGATACTAAATTTAAATATCAAGGATGATATTTTAGACTTCGTTTTTGAATGACCTTTTTTAAAGAATGATTTTTTTTGTGATAAAAAATTTCCGGCGAAAATTCGGTGTGCGCTAGAATAAGTAAGTCTTTGTCAAGTTAAAAAAAACATCTGATGTGTTCCATTCACATGAGTTTCTCTACATCTCTACAACAAATTATTGTTTAAAAGCTTATCCTTCTATCCACTTCACATTGATCGAGATAAAATCAGCATAAATGATCTTATTACTTGCCTCCTTGTAAGTTGAAGGGAAATAAGGGAGTACCATAGGTTAAGACGATAGTCGAATCTCTTAAAAGCTGGTTGCTATGTGATTGAAGTTCCTTTGTCCATATGACCAGGAGTTGACAAATTCCCATATGAGAAAAGTTGAAGTATTTTAAAACTGAAACCAATAACAAGCAATATCTCAAAAACTGTCAACTCTACAAATACCTATATAAAACATAAGTTGTGTGTTTTAACGTGCTCTACATTTTTTTCTTAAATAAGTATTTGTCATCTCTTTACTAGTTATGCAAAATTCCGCAAACTTCCAGAATAAAGAGGTCTTCAGAGGCTATTCCCAGAAAAAAATATACATTTTATCTGCCACGTAAATATCTATAATATACGGCATTCTAAAATATAATCATTAGTCATTTTTTAGGAAATTAAAAATTTAAAAAATTCTTCCATGTAAAAGTTAGTTTAGGATAAGATCTTTGTCGGTATCTTAGTGTCGCATCCTTGAAAGAGACTAAGCTTAAATATTAAGAATGGTATTTACCGACTTTTCGTTTTTTGAGTTATAGACACGGACCTTTTTCCAAAAATGTGTTTCCTTTTTTTTTTTTTTTTTTTGCAATCAGAGGATCCTAAAAGGTGTATTTCCGGAAAAATTTGGTATCGAATTTTTGGGTGGATTACAATATCTTCTCTACCTCCTATGTACTTTGTACATGTGCGCTAGAGTAGGTAAGTATTTGCCCAGAGCTTGGTGGCAGCATACGCCTATGAATTCATCAATATGAAATACCTTTCTCATGAACAAGGTGTCCTCTTAGGCTGTCCGTTTACGCACCAGGTTTTAGTACTTCGTTAGGACAGTATCACTCCCATGAGGTTTTATATCTTCCTGTCGCATTTCTTTGGTCTTGTAATTCCTAACTCGTCTGATCCACATTACAGGATGACTCTACCCAGCAAAAACAGCACCTTTCTGTAGGTCAGGACAGGAGCGACATCGAAATTCTGTGATGGAACGCCACATAAAACCTTGGCAGGGCAGTTTGTTCTCTTTCATTTCTCAAAACGTGACTGAGGAGGAAATTAAGAGAGCAAGGAACCGTTATCAGAGACGTTCCACTTGAGGTGTTTACTGACTGACGGTGACTCCTTTGTCCTCATTCTGGCCACTCTGTGGCTCTTGGCTAGTCAATATGGAGCACAATGTGTCTCTAATACATTTCTTTGAAACACTACAAATATTAAGGTACTCTGGAAGTGAAATGTTCACTACAAGCAAATAGTTGTAATCTTCGGGTGCATATTAGCTATCTTAACTTTCTTCGGGCCCTACAGTCATTTAAAGGTCATACAATATTACTTTATTACTTTCTCTAGCCTATATATACATGCAATGTACATAGCATCTAGAGAAAATATTGTATTCAACCCAAAAATTAGATGTCGAGATTTCACATGAACTATGTCTTGACACCCACTTAATCCAAAATAAGCACTTTTAGAAAAAGGCCAGTGTGGGTGTTTTAACTTTAGTACCTTCCAAGGGTGCGATACGAAGATTTTTAACCACCCTCCCATCCAAATCTACTCTTTACATAGAAACATTTTTGAAATTTTTGTTTATCTCCAACATGGCTCTAACGAGTTTGTTTAAAATACCGTATATTAATGATATTTACATCTCAAATAAAATTTATATTTTGAACTTTCTGGGAATAGCCTTTGAAGACATCTTTATTATGGATGAGTTTTGCATAGCAGTTAAACCGTAAAAGATGGACAAAATCTTACTGCACAAAAAGTATAGGTCTCGTTAAAACACATAATTTATATCATATACGTTTTTATGTAGAGCTGACCTTTTCTGAGATATTCCCTGTTGTTAGTTTCAATTTTAAACTACTAACTTTTAGTCTAGTATATTCCCTTAATGTCCCTTCCACTTACAGAGAAGTAAGTAATAAGGGAACTTATGCTAAAGTTTACCTTGATTAGCATGTCGTAGATAAAGGAATAATTGTTTTGTAAAGAAAGATGTTTGTGTAACTCATATGAATGGAACGCATCAGATGTTTTTAATTTTTACTTTCTCTACACGTACTATGTACATAGTGTATAGAGAAGGTATTGCACTCCACCCAAAAATCGATACCAAGATTTCACCGGAAATCTACGTTTTAGGGTCCTCTGCATCTAAAAAAAGCATTTTCAGAAAAAGGTCCGTGTGTGTGTCCGTGTGTCTGTGAACACAATAACTCAAAAACGAAAAGTCGGTAAAATACCAAACTTGGTATTTAACTTTAGTATCTTCCAGGGATGCGACACGAAGATTTTGAGAAAAATATCCTCACCCCAAACTACCCTTTACATGGAACTTTTTTCGAAAATGTTGATATTTTTAAAAATGGCTCTAACGATTTTGGTTAAAATATCGCATATTAAAGATATTTACCTGACAAATAAAATATATATCTTGCATTTTCGGGGAATAGCCTATGAAGATAACTTTATTCTGGATGAATTTTATTGAATTTTGCATAACTGCTAAACCGTAAGAGATGGACAAAAACTTACCACACAAAAATATACAGCGCATTAAAACAAACAATTTAAGTTATATACATTTTTTCGCAGAGTTGATCGTTTTTGAGACATTCCTTGTTTTTGGTTTCAGCTTTGAAAACTATACTTTTCTCATACAGGAATTTGTCAACTCCTGTTAATACAAACAATCTACACATAGAAACCGTTTTTGACTATCACTTTCACCTATGGTACCCCCTTATTTCGCTCTTACTAACAAGGGAGCATGTAATAAGACTATTTCAGCTAATTTTTTCTCGATTAGATGAACTAAATAGAATAATTTGTTGTAGAGATGTAGAGAAAATCATGGGAATGGAACACATCAAATTTTTATTTATTTATTCTTGTACCTTAATGTCCTTTAATCTGTCTGGTCATATCGGACGATGAATTAAATCAGTCAAATGATGCTCAAATGAATTAGAGGTCAAGCAGTTTAAATTTACTCGACATTCGTCTTCTCAAAATAAACGGAAAACCCCGAAAAATCCTTATCCAGGTAACTCAGTCTAAGTGAGATTCGTGTGTGAGGCACACACGCTACCCCTACACTACCGAAGCGGGCTCTCAACACACCTGTTCCCAAGCATACTATTTCATTAAACAGCGTTTTTATCAAAATTACACTTTAAAATTTCCAAATTGGCCACGCGTCTCAGTTTTTCTTTAAATACAACTAAATGAAGTATTTAGTATAATGTTACAAACATAAAATTATCCTATATGTATCAAATGTTATATTTTCAAATCCTATATTATCCTATATTATCAAATATATATTTAGGAAAAAAGTTATTAATTTTAGACATACACATCTCCAGTTCGGAAAATACCAATAATGGCCAGGCTCGTATGGCACTTTAATTATGCACTATATTCTCATAATAAAAGTTATTAAATAAGTTATATCTTGCAAAGTATTTATTCAATTTGAATGATATTTGGCATTCATGTTAACAAATTTACAATGAAATCTCAGTATACATAAAAGTCTATACAGAAATAAAATTTGAAATTTCACTCCCGACGTTGTTTAATTAACCACCAATTATAAGAGTAGTTAAAAATGTTACATTGTAATATTTATGGAAACTATAATACAAATAAAAACATATTTAATTGGAATATATTTATTCCAATTATTTTTAAAGGATATTAGGAAGTGATAACGCCATTTTAATTTTTCACTTGTTTAATTAAATTGATGTTCATATCACTGCACTTAGTTCTCTAATTTTCAAAATGTGATGAAAACATACAATTTTACAAAATTATTCATTATTTGATTTATAATTTTGTTACATGTACCATTCATATCATATAAACGTTTAAAAGGGAAAACTGGAGTAAAATTCCGCACGGTACTGATCTATTAAACTAAAATAAACTAATTTATGAGAAAATCATTTCATTACTTTTAAACTTTTGATTTAGTTTTAAACGTAATAATTAAATAGGGAAGTACACGTAAAGATTCAACAAATAAACTTGTAAAAAAATCTGATGTGTTCCATTCACGTGACTTTCTCTATATCCCTGCAACAAATTATTCTTAAAAGCTTATACTCCTATTTACTTTATGCTAATCAGAAAAAATTAGCACAAATAGTCTTATTACTTGCTTCCTTATAAGTAGAAGCGAAATAAGCGACTACCATAGGTTAAATGCTGGTTGCTATGTCAATGAAGTTCCTTTGTTTACATGGATAGGAGTTGACAAGTTCCTGTATGAGAAAAGCGTACGATTTTCATAGCAGAAACCAAAAATAAGGAATGTCTCAAAAACGACGAACTCCACGAAAAAAATGTATATAACATAAATTGTGTGTTTTAATGTGGTCTACATTTTTTGTGTAGTAAGTTCTTGTCCATCTCTTACGGTTTAGCAGTTATTCAAAATTCAGTAAAATTCTACCAGAATAAACTACTCTTCAGAGGCTATTCCCAGAAAATTCAAGATATACATTTTATTTGTCAGGTAAATATCTTTAATATACGAAATTTTAATTAAAATCATTAGAGCCATTTTTGAGAAAATCAAAATGTTCGGAAAAAGTTCCATGTAAAGGGTAGTTGGGGTGGGGGGATTTTTCTCAAAACCTTCGTGTCGCATCCCTGGAAGATACTAAACTTAAATACCAAGTTTGGTATTTTACCAACTTTTTGTTCTTGAGTTAACGTGTTCACAGGCACACGGACATTTTTGTGAAAATGCTTTTTTTGGATATTGGTGACCCTAAAACACATATTTCCGGTGAAATCTCGGTATCGAATTTTTGGGTGGAGTGCAATACCTTCTCTATGTAGGTGCATAGTGCGTAAAGAGAAAGTAAAAATGTCCGTAGATTTTACTGTCACATGTATTTAAGCATATGTTTTCCATTGTCAAACACAAAAATTATATTTTAATGACAAAAAAAAAAAAAAAAAAAAGGCATATTTATAACTTTAAGAAATTTTGGAGCCTAACCAAAGAAGACACAGAGAAACTTAAGGCAATTTCAAGAAATAAATATCATGTGAACCTAAGGTTAAAATATTTAACAAAAATTGTAATTTCCTTATGTCGCTAAGGATTTTTTATGACGAGATAAAATATAAATAAATGTTACCATAACTACCAAACTATTAGAGCAAAATATATGAAATTTGCACTGTAACTTATTTGTATTATATATTACAAATGTATACATTTAAAAAATCTAGCATTATTAGTTTGAAATTTCAAAGTTTCAGACATACATGTCCTTAATAAGCAAACAAACAAACAAAAAAAGACAAACAAGCAAAACAAAACTGAGCATTAAAATCGTGAAGCAAATTTTATTTATTAATGCAAGAATTTGAAAAATATTTATTATTAATCCTTGGAATTAAGTTGATGCTCAGAAATATCATTCATAACAATCAACAACTCCTTGCGGAGCAGTTTTTGTATTATACAAAATTTGCTGTGCATATTCACAGAGAACGAATGAATAAAACGTTCCCTGTTTTACTGTCATATGTATTTAAGAATATGTTTTCAGTTGTCAAACACAAAAATTATATTTTTATGACAAAAAATCAGATTCATAACTTTCAAAATTTTTTGGAGCCTAACCAAATAAGGCACAGAGAAACTTAGGGTAATTTCAAGAAGTAGATGTATTGTGAACCTAGACTTAAAATATTAAACCAACATTGTTAATTTTTTTTTCTCACAAAGGACTTCTTATTTAACGTGACAAGGGCATAAATAAATGTGACCATAACTTCCAAACTGTTAGAGTAAAATAGAGTAAATTTACACTGTAACTCATTTGAATTATATTACACATTTGGTATAAATTTTAAAAAGCCAGCATAATTACTTTGGAATTTCAAACTTTCAGTCATACATGTTCTTATATACTAAAAAATGATTTTATTTACTAATGCAAGAAATCGAAAAGTATTTTACTATTCATCTTTGGATTTAAGATGTGCTCATAACTCTCAGTCATAACAATGAACTACTCTCTAAAACTTTCAGTTTCGAACCGTTATTAGAAGGTTTGTTGTTTTCAGGGTGGGAATATACATACCTCCCGAGAGAAACTGTGGATTCCATACTGGTGACGCCGAGACGCAGGTCACAAAGATGGCGGCGCCTAGCAGCAGCACGTTGCTGCGCATGATGACGTCACGAGCCGCGCCGCATCCTGCAAGAAAGAATGGCAGGTGAAAGTCTTTCTTTAATCACACTCACACCCAAGTAATATGCGTCACGCATGTTGGCCCCATTTTACCGTCTAATGTACTATGGAAGTAAACTAATCGTGACTTTAACTTATCCTTGAAACCTGTACAAAATAATGCTATTACCGAGAAGAAAAGAAAATACAAGTCTTCCTTTGTTTACCGCAACGAGAACAGAATGATTTGTACTTGATTTTAAAAGGTTCTAGCTGTCAAACTAATGAGGAGAAAATTATATATGCGATATATTTATAAGCCTCCAGAGGCGGGTTTTCTCCGGGTTCTCCCATTTAACCCGTGCCCCATCTTCATTCCGTATATTATCAGTGTTATCACCTGCGTTGCTATAGTAATAAAAGCGGGCGTTAAACACTAAAAAAATATCACTTATGCTTCCAGGCTCTAGGGAGAATCGTGAGAAAAATCCCCATCCTTCAACCAAGAATCAAACCCAGCACCTCCAAATTCAAAACCTAGCGTGCTAACCACCGACCGGAGATTTTGTATAATTTTTATAGAGTAAAGAATAAGCAAAGACCAGTTGCTCTTGCTTTGACGAGTTCAAAAATATGGGATTTCGTAAGTTGTATAAATTACTAAAATATAATTATTTTAAAACGTTTTATGAGCATTAACTTTAGAATTAACTGGCACAAGTTAGTAGAGCAGATCTTGATGTATTTCAAAATCTCATGAGAATATCGTTTAAAGTGACGGAGGAATAAATTGAAAAGTGAATGTCGAGACATCAAGGAAGTTAGCAAAATTACTCCATGAATTTATTTCCTAGTCACTTTAAGTCATACACTGGCGGTCAAAAGCTTCCAGACACCCATTGGAAGTAATTTGTAATTTTACCAAATGGTTTTCTCACATAAGAGTTTAGTTACAGTATGATATGCTAACATACATCTTTATTTCTCTCGAAAGTAATATAGGCTTTTAACTTCTTATCAGGGATTAAATTTGATTTCTCTCTCCCAACTTATTTCTCTCTCCCAACTTATTTAATCAGGATTACGGTTTAATATTGTAATTCGTTTTGGTAACGTTTGATTTGTTTCTTGTCTTGCTGATGTCGTTTTGTTCGAATGAACCTGTTTTATGCCAAAGAATCACACTTTACTTGCCATCTTGTAGGTTCCATAATGGAAAACTCATAGTTTTCTGCCCCAAGACAAGTAGTCAACTGCAGACCATTCTTGCCCGTTTTCAACTTTCCTCTTCGTCCGCACACATGAATCTTAATGTTGTTATTATGTGTTAGCTTCTGATTCGAAGCTGTTCTCATTCATCATTCTTTTCCACTGAATAAGAGGTTTTTCTCACGAAAGTATTTTTCTCTACTTTAAAAAGTTCTAGCAGCCAAATTAACGGAAAGAAATTTCCTATTGTAATATGCAGAAAGAATATATGAAACGATAGTTACATGTTATGATATTTTTAATGTTTTTTGTTTGTAAGTTTTATAATGTTTTAAAAGTTGAATGGATTTTACATCTTTTATGATGTAAGGATGTTTACAAAATTGCTTCTGTAAGTTTCAGTATACTACAGAACGGATCTTTCTCTACACGTACTATAGTGTATAGAGAAGGTATTGCAATCCACCCAAAATCGATACCAAGATTTCACCGGAAATACGTATTTGGGTCCACCTGAATCCAAAAAAGCATTTTTGGAAAACGGTCCGTGTGTGTGTGTGTGTGTGTGTGTGTGCGTGTGTGTGACTGTGCAGAACATAGCTCAAAAACGAAAAGTCCGTTAAATACCAAACTTCGTATTTAAGTTCAGTATTTTCCAAGCATGCGACACGAAAATTTTCAAGAAAATCACCCACCCCCAACTACCCTTTACATGGAAACATTTTCGAAAATTTTGATTTTCTCAAAAATGACTCTAACGATTTTGATTAACATATCGTATATTCAAGATATTTACCTGATAAATAATATGTATATCTTGAATTTTCTAGGAATAGTCTCTGAAGGCTACTTTATTCTGGATGAATTTCACTGAATTTTGCATAACTGGCAAACCGTAAGAGATAGACAAAAACTTGCTGCACAAATAATTTAGATCAGGATAAAACACACAATTTATGTCATATAATTTTTTTCGTGGAGTTGATCGCTTTTGAGATATTCGTTGTTTTTGGTTTCAGCTTGGAAAAACATATTTTTCTCATACAGGAATTTGTTAAGCCCTGTCCACACAAAGGAACTTCAGTCACATAGCAATCAGCTTTTGACTGTCAATCTATCCTATGGTATTCCCTTATTTCGCTTCTACTTACAAGGAAGCAAGTAATAAGACTATTTGTGTTTATTTTTTCTCGATTTGAGTGAAGTAAATAGAAGCATAAGCTTTTTAACAAGGATATGTTGCGGAGATGTAGAGAAAGTCATGTGAAAGGAACACATCAGATTTTTTTTACGAGAATCCTTAACTTTTGTTTATTCAAAAACCCTTAGTATTTTCCCGGAAACTATAGTTTCAAATTTTAGTTGTTTTTTTCCAACACAAGGATCATTCCTGTTTTGCCTCTAAGCTGCGATATGTCGCTAACTGATGAAGTCGGCAGTTTACCTTAATAGTTTGGCGGATACCTACAAGTTGCAGCTGCTTTCCAAAAAATCTGATGTGTTCCATTCACATGAGTTTCTCTACATCTCTGCAACAAATTATTGTTAAAAAGCATATGCTTCCTTTTACTTCATGCTAATTGAGAAAAAACTAAGCATAAATAGTTTTATTACTTGCTTTGATGCAAGTAAAAGGGAAATAAGCGAGTAGCATAGGCTGAAGTATTGGTTAAGGCTGGTTGCCATGCGGCTGAAGTTCTTTTGTTTCTATGGACAGGAATTGACAAATTCGCGAATGAGAAAATTATAAGTTTATACTTTCTCTACACGTACTATGTACATTGTGTATAGAGAAGGTATTGCACTCCACCTAAAATCGATACCGAGATTTCACCGGAAATATATGTTTTAGGGTCCCCTATATCCAAAAAAGTATTTTCAGAAAAAGGTCCGTGTGTGTGTGTGTCCGTGTGTCTGTGAACAGAATAACTCAAAAATGAAAAGTCGCTAAAATACCGAACTTGGTATTTAAGTTTACTATCTTCCAGGGATTCGACACGAAGATTTTGAGAAAAATCCCTCCACCCCAAACTATCCTTTACATGGAACTTTTGTCGAAAATTTTGATTTTTTAAAAAATGGCTCTAATGGTTTTGATTAAAATATCATACATTAAAGATATTTACCCGGCAAATAAAATGTATATTTTGAATTTTCTGGGAATAGCCTCTGAAGACTACTTTATTCTTAATGAATTTTACGGAATTTTGCATAACTGCTAAACAGTAAGAAATGGACATAAACTTACTACACAAAAATGTAGAGCACGTTAAAACACACAATTTATGTTGTATACATTTTTTTCGTGGAGCTCATCGTTTTTGAGATATTCCTTGTTTTTGGTTTCAGCTTTGAAAAACTTTACTTTTCTCATATAGAAATTTTTCAACTCCTGTCCATACAAACAAAGGTACTTCAGTTACATAGCAACCAGGTTTTGACCATCACTTTAACCTATGGTACTCCCTTATTTCGCTTCTACTTACAAGGAAGCAAGTAATGAGACTATTTTTGCTAATTTTTTGTCGATTAGCATGATGTAAAAGAAGCAATAGCTTCTTAACAATAGATTGTTGTAGAGATGTAAAGAAAGTCATGTGAATGAAACTGAAACAAATAATAATGAATATATCAAAAACGAGCCACTACACGAAATATATATATACATATATCATTCAGAATAAAGTAGTCTTCAGAGGCTATCCTCAGAAAATTCAAGATATATATTTTATTTGTCAGCTAAATATCTCTAATATACGATATTTAAAGCAAAAGCGTTAGAGCCATTTTTGAGAAAATCAAAATGTTCAAAAAATTTCCATGTAAAGGGTAGTTGGGGGTGGGGGATTTTCTTTAAAATCTTGGTGTCGCATCCTTGGAAGATACTGAACTTAAGAACCAAGTTTGGTAATTAACGGACTTTTCGTTTTTGACCTATGCTGCCCACACATACGCGCGGACCTACCTTTTTCTAAACATGCTCTTTTTGGATACAGGGGGTCTCAAAACATATATTTCCGGTGAAATTTCGGTATCGAATTTTTTAGTCTAATACAATATCTTCTCTATACACTATGTATATAGTATATGTAGAGTAAGTAAAAATGTAATACCATGCATACCAGCACCGACTTGCAGGTGGACAATTGAAAGAACCTAAACTTAGATTCCGTTTAGATTAGCACAGAATTTAAGCATAGCGTTAAATAGGACACCTGTGTATAGATAAACAAAAGACTGGAACGGAAGGCAGGTGAGTACAAATTGTTCGCGGTTGGAAGAACCTGGGTTCGAAGAGCCTGACCCAGATTAGAACGGTACAGTTAGTTTTAGGAAGGAATGCAGTACGCGGACAGCCTCCAGCTAAAGGTCGATACTTCCGCCAGTATGTCTCGCAACCTAGGTCTCTGGTGGTGAAGTTCGTTTATTGCTTTGTCTTCAGAGGTATCAAAAGATATTCCATATCTGCTTATCACATGAGAGCATTTAATAATATATAGGTAAAACCAACTATAACGATCTGATTTGTTCTATTCACATGACTTTCTCTAGCTGTTCCACAAACAAACTTTCCTTATAAAAATTATTCTCTTATCTACGTAATGCAAAACGAAATACACATTAGCAGAAATTAACTTATTACTTGCTTCCTTATAATTAGAAGGGAAATAAGGGAATCAGTGAGTGAAACAATTGTAATTCTATAAGAGATGAAACGAAAGTTGATTTCTGTTGAGAAAAGCTTAAGTAGTTTAAATTTGAAAGCAATAGCAAAGTATAACTCGGAAACGGTTAACTCTACAAAAAATCTGATGTGTACCATTCACATGACTTTCTCTACATCTATGCAACAAATTATTCTTAAAAAGCTTATACTTCTATTTACTTCATGCTAACCAGAAAATAGTCATATTAATTGCTTCCTTGTAAGTAGAAGCGAAATAAGGGAGTACCATAGATTAAAGTAATAGTCAAAAGCTGGTTGCTACGTCACTGAAGTTCCTTTGTTTGTATGGGCAGCAGTTGACAAATGGTTGCATGAGAAAAGTGTTTTTCATTGCAGGAACAAAAAACAAGGAATGTCTCAAAAACGATCAACTCCACGAAAAAAAATGTATATGACGTAAATTGTGTCTTTTAACGTGCTCTACGTTTTTTGGATGGTAATGTTTTCTCCATCTCTTATGGTTTAGCAGTTATGTAAAATTCCGTAAATTTCATCCAGAATAAAGTAGTCTTCAGAGGCTATTCCCAGAAAATTCAAGATATACATTTTATTTGGCAAGTAAATATCGTAAATATAATTGAGTTTAATCAAAATCGTTAGAGCCATTTTTAAGAAAATAAAAAATTTCGAAATTTTTTCTATGTAAAGGGTAGTTGGGGGTGGGAGGATTTTCTCGAAAATCTTCGTGTCGCATTCTTGCAAGATACCAAACTTAAATACCAAGTTTGGTCTTTTCGTTTTTGAGCTATGCTGCCCACAGACACACACACAGACACACACACACACACACACGGACATTTTTCTAAAAATGCTTTTTTTTTGGATTCAGGGGGTCTCAAAGCATATATTTCCGGTGAAATCTCGGTATCGAATTTTTGGGTGCATTACAATACTTTCTCTATACACTATGTACATAGTACATATAGAGAAAGTAAAAAAGTATGACATATGTGTGTTTTAATGAGGTCTACATGTTTTGTGCAGTAATTTTGTCTGTCTCTCTCTTTCTCTTTCACGGTTTACCAGTTATGCAAAAGTCTTAAGCGGCTATTCTCAGAAAATTCAGCGTGTACATTTGGTTTGTCATGAAAATATTTTAAACAAATCAGATACGTTCCATTCACATGACATTCTCTACATCAATTTATTGTTAATAAGCTTACTCTTCTACTTCATGCTAATCGAGATAAACATTATCAGAAACGGTCTTTTACTTGATTCCTTATAAGTGGGATGGAAATAAGGGAATACACTAAGCTAAACCGACAGTTATATGTTTTAAAATGTGGTTGCTATGGGACTGAAAACTATTTCTCTGCGTGACCTGGAGTGGACTAGTTCCTTATGAGAAAATAACATGTAAAAACTGAAGCAAACAATAAGGGATATCTCGAAAATGGTCAACTCCACGCAAAAATATATATGAAATGTGTTTTATGGAGATGTGCATTTTTGTGTAGCAAATTTTTGTCAATCTTTTACGGTTTACCAGTTATGCAAAATTAAGAGAAATCCATCCAGAATAAAGAGGTCTTTAGATGCTTTTCCCAGAAAATTCAAGAATTACGTTTTGTAATGTAAACATATTTAATATACGATATTTTATGAAAATCGTTTGAGCCATTTTTAAGAAAATCAATATGTTCGAATTGTTTTCCAATTAAAGGGTAGTATTTTCTTGAAAATCTTCATGCCGCATACTTCGAAGATACTGAAGTTAAATACCAAGTTTGGTATTTAACGGACTTTTCATTTTTGAGCTATGCTGCCCACAGGTATATACATACGGACATTTTTCTAAAAATACTTGTTTTGGATTCGGGGGGTCCTAAAACATGTATTTCCGGTGAAATATCGGTATAGAATTTTTGGGTTCATCACAATACCTTCTCTATACCCTTTGTACTTAGCACGTATTGTTTAATTTAAAAATAATAATTATAATAAATAGCAATGGTATAATTAGAATAGATATTCAAGGCTTTTATATATAATTATAATAATAAATAATGATTTAAAATAAATTAATAAAAATTAAAATAAAATAAATTGATAAAAGGATAATAATAAATAATTAAGCATATTAATTATAGTATAATAATAAATAATAATAAATTAAAATCAAATCAACTGATAAAAGGATAATAATCATAAATAACTAAATATATTAATTATAGTATAATAAACTGATAATTGATATTAATTAATACTAGTTTAAAATAATAAACTAAATTTTAAATATATGTATAATTTTAAATCTTTAGATAATTAATAATAATTAATATAATACATAAATATTAAATGTAATTTTGATAAACATATAGGTTCAGATGCATAATTTAATTTAAGTTATTTAGGTTAAGTTATTAATCTGACAATGTATAATTATTTTATTTTGTAAAATTTAAAAAAAAAAAAAAAGTTTGTTAATAAATGAAATAAGGTCTGAGCTATTTGCTCCGGTGTAAGCAATTAGATATCGGGGTATAGTATACATATTTTATTTTTATTTTTAGTACGTGTAGAGAAAGTAAAAATAATATGGACGCATTGTAATGACTACCACAATACTGGTTATACTAACAGTGAGTTTGAATATTTGAGGAGACTTACAGTGATTAATGGTATGAATCGTGGGTGCTGCAGTAGAGATGGTTAATACAAATTTTGCTTTAGAAAAACAATTATTAAGAGTAGCACAAACTAAAACTCATTACAGGTATGACCAACTCACTGTGTTTGTATATGTGTGTGTGTGAGTGTGTGTCTGTGTGCGTGTAATGTCAGAGGAAATTCCGCCAGGAGCCAGGAGCAGGAACTAGTCGCCCGAGTGTACTCGGGCAGGGGCAAATCACCACGGTACCTATCCGCTTTTCTTGCGGATTTACCCGTGTGATATAAAAGATATAGTCTTGTGCAAGCGTTTATGTCTGTGTCGAAGTAATGTGGGCAGGGTGTTTCTCTTTGTGCAGCCGGCGCGGACTGGCTTACCTACCGGAGTGGTCACCCACCCAGAGAGGGACCAGGCCCGATACTGCTTAACTTGGCCAGCCGCTTGCGGGTTGTCAAGGAAAGCAGTGCCGGCTAGCGGGGAGAACTGAAAGGATGTAGGTACGGGGTGGGGGAAAGCAACAGATCTGGTCGGAGTACAACTGGACGGTCATCCGTCCGAGTTGTGACCGGGCCTGATGCTGCTTAACTTGGCGGGTAGTACTGTAAAGAAGGGAGAGGCGGCCGAAAAACTACCATCCCAAGGCGTCCTTGGGAAGGCGGTAGCTTACGCGTCTCCTAGGCAGTGTGTGGTCGTAAAGACCGAGAGTGTTCACCTGAGGGTTTGGGTGAGGAGCAAGTTTAGTGTATATTGTGCGAGCTCTTTCTCGCACAACGTACACTATGTAAGGGATTCCGGAATGGGAATGGAGAATATGGGACGGGAATCTACGGTCTGGACATATATCATCCTCAATGCCCTGTTCTGCACGTTCTGCAGTCTGCGGATGGTGGAACGAGCCACCGAACCCCAGGCCTCACAGCCGTACAGCATCAGGGGCGGGATGACCGCGCGGTACAGCCGTAGTTTTAGGTGTGTAGGCATGGCGGAGCGGAAGATGGGAAACAACTGCCGTAGGGCAGCGTGTCCCATACCGACCTTCTTCCTGACATGTGGAGTGAAAGTAAGGCCGCGGTCGAGGAGGACTCCAAGGTATTTGGCGATGCGGACCCAGGGGATCCGCCGCCGCAACCTCAGCGACCTCTCCGGCCGCCAGCCACGGACTTCAGCCAGCAGTAGACCTGAGCTCTTCTGCGGGCTGATGGCCACCCGCCACTGTTCACTCCATCTGCCTACGGCCTGGAACTGTCTCTGTAGCGGGGGAAGCAATATCGGGCGTTCTTGTTACATGCCATTATGAGGACATCGTCGGCATACTGGCACGTAACTGTACTGGGTTCTGTGGGGAAATCGTAAGGAGATTGTGCACTGCAGCCAATGGCTATTTATACGTCAGACCCCGGGAGGATATGTTGAGATGAGAGTAATTTCAAAAGCCACCATGGAGGGTCCCTAACATATTCCAAGCAGTTCTTTATCCCGACAAGGGGACCCGCGCCCCAGGTCTGACCAAAATCCCTGGATTTACAGACGACTACCAGTGAGATCTTGCGGACGAATGTGGGATTTGTGGTGAATAAACCGGTGCAGGGGTGGATTTTCTCCGGGTTCTCCGGTTTTCCCCGCCATCGCATTCCACCGGTGATTCATCTTTAATCCATGTATCATCTGCGGAGGCGAAGTATTAAAAGCAGGCATTATGCACTGTAAAAAACGCCTTCCCACCGCTGAGAGGGGTATTTCCAAAGCACAGTCACCACCATGGAAGACGCCAGGAGGGTCCAACATATGTGTCTGAAGGGTTTTAGACTGTTTGAAGGTATGCAACTTAGAACTTTGAACTTTTGAACTTTGAACTTTAAAACTTGATTTACTCGTTTACAGTTTTTTCAACATTTTTTGCTATTAAAAATGTTCCACACGATGCAGGTTTTATTCCAGCTCTCTTAAATTTTTAGGATAGGTTCTAAATAAGCAAAAAAGGGTTTCTATCACATGATTTTTAAAAGTTCTAATATTGTTGTAAATATTGATTTTTAAAGTCAATTGAAATATTATAAAATTGATTGAATTTTCGTCTGCTTCTTGCTTTAATATTTTTACCTCTTGAACTAATTGTGGTACAATAAATGCATGTGATAGTTCTGTTCCTGATACTTAAATGCATATTTTGAAAAATAACAAAATGAAAATTTTCATCATTTTCATCGTATGGAGCGATTTGAATTTGACACCAGATTTTTAATTAAAAAGTAATAACTCAAAAACTACTTATGATACATAAACCAAACTTTAAAGAATGTAACTACTGTACAGTATACATATATGTTCAAAATTTCAGGCTAATTAGTTGAAAACTGTTGGATTCACAGATGCGTTACTTAAGGATATTTACCTGACAAATAAAATGTATATCTTGAATTTTCTGGGAATAGCATTTGAAGACTACTTTCTTCTGGGTGAATTTTACGGAATTTTGTATAAATGGCAAACCGTAAGAGAGAGAGACAAAAACTTACTGCACAAAAAAGTAGATCACGATAAAATACACAATTTATGTCATATACAGTTTTTTCGTGGAGCTTTAAAGTGTGTCATTTCTATGCCTACCCCTCAACACCCTTTTGCCCTCTCACCCTAACCTTAGTACTCACATTTACAATGAACGAAAAATGGACAAAACACATTGACATCAAGAAACATAATGCAAGGGTGAAAGCGGCAGAAGCTCTCTGAATACGCTGCAGAATTCCGAATATATCCATAAACTTAATGGAAATTAATTTAAAAGCTTCTCGGGCTTCTAACCAGGTAAAAACTTGGTTTTATATTTTCTTATAAATACCAGTCTCCGCAAGCTCAATCCATCACTTCACCCTGAAGACGAGGAAGATACACTTCTTCGAAACGTTGGTGTCAAACCAAGTTTTTACCTGGTTAGAAGCCCGAGAAGCTTTTGAATTAATACGTCGCCAGGAAAGCTTCAGTTCTTATTTTAATGGAAATTGTATACGGAGTGACAGTTAGATCCAGGATTATATATGGAGGAGAAATATGGGGGTGGGAACAAACAGGGAATCTGGACCAAGTGAGGACCCAGTTTTTGAAAGGAATTCTGGGCGTAGGAAGGGGTACGGCAAACTGCGTAATCTCTAATTAGGGCATCTGCTACCGCGCACAGTTGCGAATGGAAGGTAATTCGACGTGGGCATCAACATTAAAGAAAGGGTTGGAAACCATTGGGATGGGATACATTTGGATGGCGGGGCAGGCAAACAGGCGGAGTATTTGGAGGAAAATTAAGAACCGCCTCTGTGATATTAACAGACAGCAAATAATTGCGCAATGCACAGAGAAGGTTTCAATAGAAGTACAGACTGGGCTAAAATCGGAGTGGGGTATGGAGCAATACATCAAAACAGGTACCAAACTCATTAGAGAGAGGCTCGCGTGGATTAGACTAGGAGCATGGAGGAGCACGAAAATTTCTGACGAGAATGGTACGAGAATCTGTCCCATTTGCGAGGAGGAAGAGTCGTGGACTCACATCTTGGCAAGATGTAGGGATACGGAGGAATGTCGGGAAAAATATTTACCGCGATTCTTTACCACCGCGAATGTAGGGCTAGAAGCATGTTGGACGCTACTGGCAGGCGCGGAACACATGGACGGGCTAGGTAAATTTATCTTTAAGGCAAGACAGTTGAGATCTGAGGAGGCTGCCAATAGAGAAGGGAGGGGTGAGGAATAAGTTCAAATAAGTTCAACTAAACAAAAGTGACTACAATATTCTACATACATTTATATTATGTTATACTTAGGTCACTGTTGTGTTATGGTTTTTATATATTGTATATATATATATATTATGTGTTTATATTTCTTTTAAGTGTAATTATCGATTTTAAGAGGGTGCATTTATGAAAGTGTACTCTTTGCTGTAAATTTAAATTGCTATAATTGAATATCTTTGTATTTTTATTTTTTCGGGTTTACCCTTGATTCTTTATTGTTGTTTTAATATTCCTTTTGATTGTGGATTACCTTTGTCTTTTTATTTTCGCGTTTACTCTTAATTATTTGTTGTTGTTGTTGTTTTAATATTGCTTTTAGTGTGTATTACAAAAGCACGTACGGTCTGTGTACCCATGCGATTGTTGAAATTCTATGTAGATATGATATTTTATGTCAATAAATACACTTATTCATTCATTCATTCATTCATTCATTCATACAAGGATGACACAAATATTGCGCAGTTAGCTAGTTCACGCAGTCACATAAGAAACCTTCTCGTAACTGAATACAGTTCGTATAGTCTAAGAAAATAGCGAAATATGTCAAGTAAAGGTAACAGGAGAGTAAGACCGAAGAATTTAATACCACAGCCGGGATTTGAACGACGGATCTCCCGGTTTCTAGCCGGTTGATTTATCCACATGGCATCACGTTCTCATCTGACTTATTTGAGATTACCTTGTGGCAACCGGGAAGCATAATGTCATATCGGCATGTTACACGGTGGATCTGTGGTCAGAGTAACCGACCAGAGACCAGGAGATCCGTGGTTCATATCTCTTATGTGGCTTGAATTTTTTGATATGACTCTATCGGTCCAATTCCTGTCTTACTATTACACTGGTTTCCTTTAAATTTTAATAAGAGGTTATGTAATAATCTAATTTTAAATTTGTATAACTGCATCTGACTTGAAATATTAATTAATTTTATATCTAGAAAATCACCCGAGAGTATATACTTGAACCGCTTTGGTTTGCTTTCGAGTCGGCTTACTCTCCCCTTTATTTAGGATTGACTGGCGGGTGATTAAGGGTCAGAAGCCTCTCAGGGACCCAGTGGCACGAAACCACAGAATGAAGAACCAGGAACGAGTGGTAGGCCAGTAGCCAGGCATGAGCATGAAGAAGTGGATGACATGAAATGCAAGCAAAATGTATGATACGAAAGATGATGATGGAGCAATTGCTGGAATATGAGGCGGGGGAAACCGGAGGACCCGGAGAAAACCCGCCCAAAGACAGCTTCGCTTTGACAGTACCATGCAAGAAATAACATATGTAAGTAAGGTTAAACGTAGACTCACGGTTTGTGTAGACAAAATCTTATGTGTTCCATTCACATGACTTTCTCTACATCTCTGTAATAAACCATTGTTAAAAAGCTTATTAGTCTATTTACTTCAAATTAATCAAGAAAAAATTGATAGACATAGTCTTATTACTTGTATTCATATAAGTAGGAGCGAAATAAGGCAATACCATATATTAAAGCTGGTTGCTGTTGCTATGCGACTGAAGTTCCTTTGTTTGTATGGACACGAGTTGACAAATTCCTGTATGAGAAAAGAATGTTTTTCAAAGCTGAAACCAATAACAAGGCATATCTCAAAAACGATAAACTCCACGAAAAAATATATATGTAACATAAAATGTGTGTTTTAACGTGCACTACGTTTCTTGTGTGGTAAGTTTTTGTCCATCTCTTATGGTTTAGCAGTTATGCAAGTTTCCGTAAAATTCATCCAGAATAAAGTGGTCTTCAGAGGCTATTTCCAGAAAATTCAAGATATGCATTTTATTTGACATGTAAATATCTTAAATATAAGCGATTTTAATCCAAATCGTTAGAATCGGTTTTGAGAAAATCAAAATTTAAAAAAAAAAATTGCATTTAAAGGGTAGTTTGGAGTGGGAAGACTTTCTTGAAAATCTTCGTGTCGCATCCTTGGAAGATACCAGACTTAAATACCAAGTTTGGTATTTAACGATTTTTTCGTTTTTGAGCTGTGCTGTTCACGGACACACACACGAACGGCCCCTGAAGCGAATAGAAACGAAACACAGAAGTAGCCAATCTGAGACTAGTGACGATAGCCCCGGTTTGTCAACTTCCATTCCACCCCTAAGATCCGATAGCCTCTGCGGGACCAGATACGCCACTCAAGTAGGGCAACGGAGGCCGCGCGTGAGGGAGGACGACTTCCTGTTTTGGTGTCGCACCACGCACAGACCGACCTTGTCCGGGTCACGTGCCAGGCTTTCACGAGGTACATCTTGTAGGGCAGTAGTGCTATCCCCGACCACGCACTTCTTGTGACCACAGAGAAGGGATTATGTCACGATAGGTATAGCTTTTCACTGCTCCTTCATCTTCGCCACCACATCACCTTCAGTTTCTGCCTCCTTATTCGCGGACCTCCACGCTACTATATGCGATGCATACACAGATTAGTTCTCTAATAGTCTATAAGTATACACAGGATGGACCACCTAACTTCAGACTGTAGAATATCTCCAAAACTGAAACATCTTGAATAAAAGTTGTTGATATAACAGGAAAGTATTGTGTTATGTTTTAATTGGAAAATAATGAAACGGAGTTTTATATTTATTTCTCAGCATCTCATTCTATATTGGGCGTGAAAAACCGCTTGATTGTGCTCAAATGCCTCTTTTATTTGACTTGAGGTTCTTTTACGTGCCATAAATCTGCAACACGGGACCAACAGCTTTATTTCCCTTCCGAAGGAAGCCATGCTAAGGATTTTTACGCCCGAAAACATCCACCGTCCTCCGCCGGGTTTGAACCCGCGAAGTTAGCGTGGTAACCATTACACCACGGAGGGTGACCGTTTTAATCGGAGAGGGCTTGGATATAATTACTTTCTCTACACGTACTATGTACATCGTCTATAGAGAAGGTATTGTAATCCATTCAAAAATAGATTTCACCGGAAATGCACGTTTTGGGTCCCCCTGAATCCAAAAAAGAACTGTGTGTGCGTGTATGTCTGCTTGTCTGTGGACAGCATAGCTCAAAAACGAAAAAAAAAAAACATTAAATACCCCACCCCAAACTACCCTCTACAAAAAACATTTTTCGAAACTTTTGATTTTCTCAAAAATTGCTCTAACGATTTTGATTAAAATATTAAAGATATTTACATGACAAATAAAGTGTATATCATGAATTTTCTGGGAATAGCCTTTGAAGACTACTTTATTCTGGATGAATTTCATTTAACGGAATTTTGCACAACTGGTTTCCGCAAGAGATAGAGAAAAACTTACTTAAATGTTATATAAATTTTTTCGTGAAGTTGACAGTTTTAGTGATATTCCTTGTTATTAGTTTCAGCTATAAAATGCTTATACTTTTCGGGTATGGGAATTTATCAACTCCTGTTCATACAAAGGAACTTCAGTCATATAGTAACCAGCTTTTGACTATGACTTTAATCTAAGGTACTCCCTTATTTCTCTTCAACTAACATGGAAGCAAGTAATACGACTATCTCTGCTAATTTTTTCTCGATTAGCATGAAGTAAATATAAGTATAAACTTTTTAACAAAGATTTGTTGCAAAGACATAGAGAAAGTCATGTGAAGGGAACACATCAGAGTTTTTTTTTATTTTCTTTCCTTATTCCTCATCAAACAAAAATAAATGTTGTTTAAATAATGTTCTAGTACAGGGTTATTTTACCGGTGTAAACAATTCAACATTGATGAAAGGCATATGCACAGAGTATCACATTGCACAGGTGTTGTATAGTATTACCTCATAAGCATCATACCGTAGTGTAATAAAGATTCAAAATGATACGCTTCTATCTCCATGCATTTCCCAACTCTGAATAAACGATTGCTATGCATACACGTACACGAACTGCTTGTGCCAGTATTGGAAGAGACATGCTTTTACAGAGTTGGAAAATGCCTTGAGATAGAAGGATATCATTTTGATTATTTATTACACTAAGATACGACGCTTTTGAAATAAAACTGTAAACTACTTGAGTAGTGGTGTTACTCTGTGCATTTGCCTTTCGTCAAGGTTAATTGTATACACCGGTAAAAGAACCCTGTAGCAGAAAAGTATCTAAACAAAAGTTGCTAATTTTTACTTTCTCTATACGAGCTATGTACATAGTGTATAGAGAAGGTATTGCACTCCAACAAAAAATTCGATACCGAGATTTCACCGGAAATATATGTTTTAGGGTCCCCTGTATCCAAAAAAAAAAAGTATTTTCAGAAAAAGGTCCGTGTGTGTCCGTGTGTCTGTGAACACGATAACTCAAAAACGAAAAGTTGGTAAAGTACCAAACTTGGTATTTAAGTTTAGTATTCTCCAGGGATGCGACACGGAGCTTTTGAGAAAAATCCCCCCACCCCAAACTACCCTTTACATGGAACTTTTTTCGAAAATTTTGATTTTCTAAAAAATGGCACTGACGATTTTGATTAAAATGTTGTATATTAAAGATATTTATCTGACAAATAATATGTATATCTTGAATTTTCTGGGAATAGCCTCTGAAGACTACTTTATTCTGAATGGATTTTACGGAATTTTGCATAGCTGCTAAACTGTAAGAGATAGGCAAAAACTTACCACACCAAAGATGTAGAGCACGTTAAAACACACAATTTATCTTATATACATTTTTCTCGTGGAGTTGATCGTTTTTGAGTTATTCCTTGTTTTTGATGTCACCTTTAAATACCTTATGCTTTTCTTACACAAGAATTTGGCAACTCCTGTGCATACAAACAAAGGAGCCTGAGTCACATAGCAACCAGCTTTTGACTATCACTTTAACCTATGCTACTCCCTTATTTCGCTTCTACTTACAAGGAAGCAAGTAATAAGACTATTTCTGCTAATTGTTTCTCAAATGACCATACAAACCTTCTCAATTTAAAACAAATAGTAAGGACTTTCCCTCCATTACATCAAGCAACTTTTATTGAAGACCTTTCTTTCTATAGCATTTAGTTTTGAAGATTTTCTAGTGTCACTTTGCGCGCGCCTGCGTGCGTGCTGTGTGTGTGTGTGTGTGTGTGTGTGTGTGTGTGTGTGTGTGTGTGTGTTTTTTCTAAAATCCATCTCATTCGTCGACAATCATAGGATAGGGACATATTGCAAATAGAAAAAAAAATCTGATGTGTTCCATTCACATAGTTTTCTTTAGTTGTTCCATAATCAACCTATTCTTACAAAAGATTACTCTTTTATCTACATCATGCTAATCAAGATAAACATTATAATACACTATGCTAAAGCGTTAGTCAAATCTTTCACTATGTGAACCAATAACAAGGAATATCTCGAAAACGGCCAAGAAAAACATATGTAACACAAATTATGTGTTTTAAAGAGATATACAGCAAGTACAGCTTATATCTCTTACGGTTTAACAGTTATACACAATTCTGCAAAATGCAGCAAACATAAAGTCTTCACAGACTATTTCCAGCAAATTCAAAACATTAATTTTATTTGTGATGGAAATATCTTTAGTATACGGTATTTAATCAAAATCGTTAGGAATCATTTTTGAGGAAAATAAACCTTTCAAAAAGTTATCCATGTAAAGAGTAGTTTGCGGTGGGAAGATATTCTTGAAAATCTCGTGTCGTATCCTTGGAAGATTTTTTCGTAGTTGGCTTACCCTCCCCGTGTTTAGAACTGACACCACCCCTAGGATGTACAAGCAGATCCTTAGAGGTCAGAAGCCTGTTGGGGAGTCAACGGCACGAAACTACAGAAAGGACAACCTGGAACGAGTGGTCAGCCCTAAACCGGGCATGAGTGTGAGAATGTGGATGATATGAAATGCAAGCGATGATAGGAAAGATGATGATGGGGCAATTGTTAAATGAGTGGTGGGGGAAACTGAAGGACCCGGATCCTTGGAAGATACTAATCATAAATACAGTTTGGTATTTACAGGGTTTTTTTTTAGCTATGCTGTCCACAGAGGGAGAGGAGATAAAGAGAGAAAAGAGTCAGAGAGAGATAGACACTCACAGACCTTTTTCTAAAAATGCTTTTTTGGACTGAGGGAACCTCAAAACACATATTTCCTCTGAAATCTCGACATCGAATTTTTGGGTGTAATACAATAGATATCTCCTCTAGCTACTATGTGCACTGTATATAAATACGTGCTAGAGAAAGTAAAAAGAAGTATTACTACCTACGTTTCTGAGTTAGTAGTAGTGGTAGTGGTACTGGTAGTAATTATTGTATCTCCTAAATAGAGCAAAGGGCATCGTTTCGATGTTTCCATGATTGTATTTTAATTCCTAGTTCGTGAGTTCGCCACTATGCGCCATGCTGATCAGTTCGTTTGTCCACGAGGGCATGAAGGATGAAATAACAACTTGGACGCATAATGGCGGGAAATTTTGCCTAGGAACCCTTTCTTTTCAAGGTATGGGGTCATTTTCGTGCAAATAAACATTACACGGGACCACTGGCTTTATTTCCCCTCCTTAGGAAGCCATGCTAAAGATTTTTGCATCCAAAAAAAAAAGTATCAACCTCCGCTGGGTTAGCAGCTAGCATGGAATCCACTACACTACGGAAGTCGACACATATTAGATATTAAGAAATTTAAATTGGAAGTAATTTATAATTAAATTCATTAAACCATGAAAAATGTTGAGATATTGTTCTGTTCTGATTCATTTGCACGGGACTACAACTGCTCTTCCTGTATACAATTTCGGCGTATTACTCCATCTAAGGCTAAGCTATTTGGACTTGGAGAGCAATAAATATCTCCGAAACGTGCAGTTAGAAGGCTTTACAGACAAAATACGTTCAATTGTATCACGTACCGAACTGAAATTCTTCTGATTTGATAAGCTGTTAAAGGCAAACAATGAAGAGAGAGACAATGCCTAATCTTTCTTCATCAGAACCTCTGGACTTAACACCGTCACATAACTCTATATCATATAGAATAATCCTTAAATATCAAAATTATGATGTGCCCATGATTTTCTCTACATCTCCGTAACAAATTATTATTAATAAGCTTATTACTTTCTTTATACGAACTATGTACATAGTGTATAGAGAAGGCATTGCATTGCACCCAAAAATTCGATACCGAGATTTCACCGGAAATACATGTTTTGAAACTCACTGAATATAAAAATAGCATTTTTAGAAAAATGTCTGTGTGTCTGTCTGTGTCTGTGCATAGCTCAAAAACGAAAAGACAGTTAAAGCCCAAATTTTGTATTTTAGTTTGGTATCTTCCAAGGATGCGACACGAAGATTTTCAAGAAAATTCCCCACCTCAAACTACCCTTTATATGGAAAAAAATCGAAAATTTTGATTTCCTTAAAATGGCTCTAACGATTTTAATTAGAATCTCGTATATTAAAGATATTTACCTGACAAATAAAATGTATATCTTGAATTTTCTGAGAATAGCCCCTGAAGACTACTTTATTCTGGATGAATTTTACGGAATTGTGCATAAGAGAGATGGGGAAAAAACTTACTACACAGAAAATGTAGCTCACGAAAAAACACACAATTTATATCATATACATTTTTTCGTGGAATTGATCATTTTTAAGATATTCCTGGTTTTTTGTTTTAGCTTTGAAAAACTTATACTTTTCTCATACATGAATTTCTTAACTCCTGTCCATACAAACAAACGAACTTCAGTTACATAGCAACCAGATTTTGGCTATCATTTTAATCTATGGAATTCCCTCATTTTGCTTCTACTTACGAGGAAGCAAGTAATGACTGTTTCTGCTAATTAGCATGAAGTAAATAGAAGCATAAGTCTTTTAAATACAATTTTTTGCAGAGATGTAGAGAAAGTCATATGAATGGAACACATCAGATTTTTTCTATCTATTTAATACAACATATTAGCGGAAACGGTCTTAATACTTATTTACTTTATAAGTAGAAGGGAAATAAGGGAATACACAAGGCTAAACCGACAGTCAAATGTTTTAAAATGTGATTACTATGGGATTGAAATCGTTTTCTTTGCGTGGCCAGTCGTTGACAATTCCTGTATAAGAAAAGTTTAAGTATTTTAAAACTGAAATCAATAACAAGGAATATCTCGAAAACAGCTAACTCCACTAAAAAATGTATATGACATAAATTGTGTTTTATCGTGATCTACAGCACAGGTCAAAACCGAAAAGGCCTTTAAACACCAAACTTGGTGTTTAAGTTTCGAATCTTCCGAGGATGCGATACAAGATTTTAAAAAAAATCCTTTACATGGAAACTTCTTTTGAAATTTTTGTTTTTCTCAAAAATTGCTGTAATTATTTTGATTAAAATACCATATGTTAAAGATGTCAAGATGTCAAACAAAATATATATTTGGAATTTTCTGAGAATAATCTCTAAGGATTCGTTCTGGATGAATTTTGCTGAATTTTGCATAACTGGTAAACCGTAACATATAGACAAACACTTATCACAGAAAAAATGCAGATCTCGTTAGTACACATACTTTGTTATATACATTTTTGTAGAGTTTTTCCTTCCAAGATATTTTTGTTATTGGTTTGAATTTTATAATACCTTAACTTTTCTCATGTGGGAATTTATCAACTCCTGGCCTTACAAAGAAATGAGTTTCAATAACATAGCAACCAACTTTTAGCAGATTTGACTATCGCTTAGCCTAATGTATTCCCTAATTCTCTTCAACTTACAAAGAAGCAAGTAAGAAGACCAATTCTGGTAATGTTTATCTTGAATTATCTTTGTAAGAAAAATTGTTTTTGGAAAACAGTTAGAGAAAATAAAGTGAATGGAACACATCAGATTTTTTACATTTATTTTCTCGAAAATATTTCGACAATTTTGTTTGAAATATTGACATGATGAGTAGTGTCTTGATTTTTTTTTTACACAGAATGTATGTCCACACTATTCTTATTGAATTTACATCAATGGAATGCTATAAGGAATAGATAATTGTAGTTAGGAAAATGTGCAATTCATTAAAATATTCAATTTCTGTTAAATAAACTTTGTGGAACTAGGCATGTCAATGCTAGTAGTCTGTCACTTTAGTTTTCTGTAGCCTCCTGTTTGACTGCAGTAAAAGACATATTAAATATTAACAGCAATGAGAAAACTAGACTTTTGTTTGTTTAATACACAAATAAGTGTGTTTACTAGCGATAATCATGTGATTGTTACGTATTAATTTTTATTTTCTCAACTACTTAACCAAAAGAACTATTATATTCCACCAAAAAATTCGAAACATCACGTGCGCATGAGAGAGAGAGACAGACAGACAGATAAGAGAAAGTGAGAGAAGTATAACTCAAACACGAAAAGTTGGGTGAAGAATAACTTGGTATTAAGTATATCATCCTCGAAAGATGTAACAACATTTTTCAAGAAAACCTCCCTCTCCAAATTACCTTTCACCTGGTAATGTTTATTTAACTACCGTATGTTTAAGATACTGTCATGTAAAATAAAGTATATTGGATCTTGAATTTTCTAAAGACGTCTTCATTCTAAATTACTTTTGTATAACTGGTCAACTTACAACAGACAGTAAAATCTTTCTCTATGCAAAAGATATCTCGTTAAAACACACAATTTATGTTCAATGATTTAGTAGTGTTAATGATTTTCCAAGATCTTTATTTCTGGTTTGAACGTTCATATATTTATACTATTCTCAATTGGGAGGTCATTCCTTTCTTTCTTGGTCATGCAAAGGACCTGAAATTTCAAAATTATCACATAAAAACACGTTCCTTAAAAATCCAACTGTAGCCTTACTTACTGTATCGTACGACAAAACAGATAACTTAAAAATAACAAGAAGTAGCTAAAAATATTCCTTTGTAAAATAAAGCTCGCTGTAGAGAAAGTCATGTGAATGTAAAACGTGAGAATGTTTACTTTCTCTAGCATGTACGTAAATCTTATGGTAGATATAGAAGATATATTACTCCACCCCAAAACATCGATGCCGAGATTTCACCGGAAATACATATTTTGAGCCACTGAATAAATAAAAAAAAAAAACACATTTTGGGGAAAATGTTCTTGTGTGTGTGCATCTGTAGGCAGCATAGTTCAAATCAAAAGTCGGTTAAATACCAAACTTGGTATTTAAGTGCGGAGTTTTCCAAGGATGCGACAAGAAGATAAATATCTTCGCAGTTGCAACTACCCTTTACTTGGAACATATTTCGAAATTTTTTATTTTGTCAAAAATGACTAACGATTTTGATTAAAATAAGATATTTGAAGATATTTTCATGACATGCGAAATGTATTTCTCAAAATTTCTGGGAATAGGCTCTGAAAATGTCTTCATTCTAGACTTTTGTATAACCGATAAGCTGTAGGAGATAGACAAAACTTACTAAAATAGATATCGTTAAAACACACAATTTATGTTATGTGCATTTTTTTTCGTAGAATTATCCGTATCTAAGATATCCTTATTATTGGTTTCAATTTCAAACTACTTGAATTTTTCTGAAATTGTGAGTCATCTTTCGTTTCATCTCTTTTATTTTGTTCTTGGCAAACAAAGACAGCCAAGTGTCAATTGTTTTACACAACGATCAGCTTTTAAAACATTTGATTATCACCTTAACCTTAGTTCCAGTCTACTTACAAAGAAGCAAATAACAACACGTTTGTTAATGTTTATCTCGATTAACATGATGTAGAATAAAATAATAATCTTTGGTAAGAAAATATGTTTGTGGAACATCTAGAGAAAGTCATGTGAATGGAATACCTCAGTTTTTTAAAAATGCAACTCTTTGAATTTTAAATATAACGTGAAAAGATCCGCCGGTTTTATATTCAGACAGAAGAAAGATTTGAGTAAAGCAAATTCTCAAATGGAGAGTTCAACGCTGGGTAAACGACGATCCCAAAGTGTATCTCAGTGAACCGCGCAGTGCAGGCAGTTGTTAATGGCAGTTCTGTAAACACCACATAGCAAACATTAGCGTAATTCTTTTTCATACCATGTGATGTTGTGGTTGTTTTGTTTCACTGCGTGTGTTATAAACCCCACTCACCTGTTACAGTAGCGTCACGCTCATGTTTACGCAGGTATTCTGCTTCACTATGGAAGGCAGGAAATAAAAGTGCATGCAGTTTTTAGTTTTTCTACACGTACTATATACATAGTGTATAGAGAAACTATTGCATTCCACCCAAAAATTCGATACGGAGATTTCACCGAAAATAGACGTTTTATGGTATTTTATGCAACAAAATTAGAAAAGGTCCGCGTTTGTGTGCCTGTGAACACAATAACTCAAAAATGAAAAATCGGTAAAATTCCAAACTTGGTATTTGGTATTTCTTATCTTCCAAAGATAAGAAACACGAATATTTTGAGAAAAATCCCCCCCACCTCACCCAAATCGCTCTTAGCTTGTAAAACGTTTAAAAAGTGTTGATTATCTCTAAAGAGGGCTCTAATGAGTTTGATTTAAACACCGTATATTAAAGATATTTGCATGACAAATAAAATGTATATCTTGAATTTTCTGGGAAAAGACTTTGAAGATCTCTTTATTCCGGATGAATTTTGCTGAATTTGCATTAAGTAGTAAACCCCAAGAGATAGACAAAAACTTGCTGCAAAAAAAAAAAAATGTAGATTTCGTTAAAACACAGTTTTTGTAAAGACCCTTTTTTTCGTAGAGTTGGACATTTTTGAGATGTTGCTTTTTATTGTTTCAGTTTTAAAATATTTTTTAGCTTTTCTCATACGGGAATTTGTCAACTCCTGGCCATGCAAAGAAACGGATATCAACCACTTGGCAACCAGCTTTTAAAACATTTGACAATGGCTTTAGCCTGTGTATTCCCTTATTACCCTTCTACTTACAACAGAGCAAGTAATAAAACCATTTCTGTTAATCCTGATTAGCATGACGTAGATGGAAGAATAAGTTGTTGTTTTTTTTACAATAATGTGTTATAGAGACGTAGAGAAAGTCATATGAATGTAACAGATCAGATTTTTCCCCCGTACTTTTTGTTCTTCCGATGCATAATTTGATTTCTCTTTGATATGATATCAAAGTCGCAAGTCATAGAATGTGGTGGCCATGATTTTCGGCCTTGTGATTTAACAACATGACTACCTTTTGTTTTAAGAAAAGCATAAATTCATTAAAAGAACGTATAGTTTGAAAGTAGTAGTGAGTATTTTAACAAGTTTCTTGAAAAAAATCTGATGTGTTCCATTCACATGACTTTCTCTATATCTTAGTAACAAATTATTGTTGGTAAGCTTTTTCTTCTATTTACTTCATGCTAATCGAGAAAAAAATTAGCAGAAACAGTCTATTACTTGCTTCCTTATAAGTAGGAGCGAAATAAGGGAGTACCATAGGTTAAAGTGATAGTCAAAAACTGGTTGCTATGTGACTGAAGTTCCTTTGTATGAACAAGAGTTAACAAATTCTGAATGAGAAAAGTATGTTTTTCAAAGCTGAAACCAATAATAGTAAATATCTCAAAAACGATCAACTCCACGAAAAAAATGTGTATAACATAAATCGTGTGTTTTAATGTAATCTACATTTTCTGTGTGTTAAGTTTCTGTCTATCTCTTACAGTTTAGCAGTTATGCCAAATTTCATAAAATGCATCCAGAATAAAGCAGTCTTCAGAGGCTATTGCTAGAAAATTCAAAATATTCATTTTATTTGTCAGGTGAATATATTTAATATGCGATATTTTAATCAAAATCGTTAGAGCCAGTTTTGAGAAAATTAAATTTTTCGAAAAAAGTTCCATGTAAAGGGGTGGTTGGGCGTGGCGGGATTTTCTTACAAATCTACGTGTCGCATTCTTGGAAGATACCAAAGTTAAATACCAAGTTTTGTATTTAATGGCATTTTCGCTTTTGAGCTATGCTGTCCATAGTCTCATGTATTTCCGGTGAAATTTCGGTACAATACCTTCTCTATCCCTATGTACATTGTACATACAGAGTTAGAGAAAGTAATAAATGTAAGGTCAGATTGCTGATTTGACTTGGTTCTATTTTATTTTTAAGGGAGCTGTTAAAGACACAAAGGTATAGACGTTGAAAGAGGTCCTGGCAACCGGGGCAGATTCTCGCAAGTAGGCTCCTAGGTTTTTGTGCTTAAACACAAAGATGAGGGAGGGTAAGATGAGGGAATTTACTCGAAGGTTGACTAGATCCAGATGAGGAAGGTCGCAAGCGCAGACGGGGTCCCTAATTTTCCATTTCGAACGCATTCAATACCGCTCGGCGCACGTCTACAAGCGTGCAACCTCGGTCGTAGCTTGACTTACAGGCATTTTCTTTAAAAATTTCAGGTTGCATTCTTGACACATGCTGAACTTCATAATAAGTATGGTATTTAAGGGAATTTTTGTTTTCGAGTTATCGTTTTCAGAGACACGCGCGTGCACAGATCTTTTTCTAAATATGCTGTTTTTCCGGTGAATTTTTTGTATAAAAAAACGCGTTATGGTGCATCCCGTTAGAGCAGTGGCAGCGATCCGGTTCGATTCACAGTATCGGAGATTTTCTCCCCCGCTGGGAGGGCTGCGTGTCCTTTCATCTCACGGAAGGGATATGGCAGCACTGCCAATGTATCATCCTTGCCTAAACGCCAAGGTCGGGTTGCGGTGTCTCCCACAATCCACCACGGCCATCGTTCGACCCTCGGGTTGAATGCATGGCGTTACATTTTTTTGATGATCTTAGTTGCATGTTTGCCTTCCTGTGCCTATTTTATTCCTAATAATGTTTTTTTCTCACCAACCATGTGTGATTACTAAGTTGGAAAGTTGAATTAGGGTTGAACTGACAACCGTGAAAAATAAATGTAAATGGCGTGTTATTTATGGACGCTCTCTAACTGCTGTGGTTCTGAGCGTCCCGTTGTTTATTGGGCGTGAAATACCGCTTAATTTTGTTCAGAGGCCTCTCTAACAGGCTTGAGGTGCTTCGTGCCGTAAATCTACGACACGGGACCAACGGCTTCACTTCCCTTCCAAAGGAAGACATGCCAAGGGTTTTTACACCCCTAAAAATCCATCGTCCTCCGCCGGGTTCTATAATGTCCGAAAATCAGAAGCACTCGCAACATTGCAAGTCGCCTTTGGGGTATATCTCTAATAGTTTATAACGCTTTCAAGATGTACTGGGATACTTGAGACGAAAATATGAAATGCGTGCACGAGTATCATGTCATGGTAGCTCAAGCAGAAAGAGCATTGGCACGAAGAGCAAAAGACTCGTGATTCTGGATCTAGCCATAGTACTGAATATTATAGTTCGCTTTAACTTTCTATTCTATTTCTTTTTATCTTAACTTCTGGGTCGTAGCATTGAAATATATTCAAGAACCAAGGAAAACCTCGGAAATGCGCAAATGCCCCAAAATGTTATTAATCGTCACGTTGTAGTAATTTATGTATCTTTAGCAGAAGATTAATCAAACACTACTTCTTTTAAAGAATTAAACATGTCCGAAAGGTTCAATAGTTTCGAAATAAAATCCATGCCCAAAGAAGTAAAAATGTTTGAAACATAAATTGTCGATTATTATGTGGCAGTTCTTGCTCTCACAGAAAATTGATCTTTTTTTTCAAAATGTGAAACTGTTCACATTTCTTGTATACATATTTGTTTTCGTTGTGCTGCAAGATTCAGTTTAAAATGTTGAGATAAATGCATGTTGTGAGTTTGTGAACCAAGGGGATACTAATAGCTTTCAGTTGAGACGGCAGTAAACTGCACAGCATATAAAGCCAAAATGCAGTTTAGCACTTGCTTAAGGCTTCATTATTTTGAAGTAGTTATTAATAAAAAATACCAATGAGTCTATCCATCGTAAAGTAATATTGCCAATTCAATGTAACTGGATATCTAATACGATGGTTTAGTAGACCACTATAATTTAGCTCCAATGGTATGCTATGAGATTCAATCTTCATAAAATTTCTATTAAATCCACCTTCAAATTATATTTTTAATAATAATCCATTTTATAAATAAAATTTATTGTAATCCATTATTCAATTTATATATAAATGTAGCTTGACTTGAAATATTAATTAATTTTATATCCAGAAAATTAACTAAAAGTATTTTCTTAACCACCGGTATACAAAAACTTAATATCATCATAGCACAGTGAGATCGTATGCTACCTTCACGGTAACAAGTGTCTTGAAGTGCGAAAATGTCTCTCGAAGAGCAAGAGGCCCAGAGTCAGAGCATTTTCGAAATACAGGCTTGTTTACTAATGATTTATTTATGGCATTATTATTTATATGTGCGGGAGTAGCTATTCAAAATGTAAAAAAAAAAATGTTCAAGACACTCGTTTTATAGGAAATGTATCATTTTTCCCAAGTCCCGCCTACATCATACTCCCCACCATCGTTGCTATTTTCTACATTGTAAAATATTACAAACACACATTTCTCTGCCTTTGACTTGATAACCTCAAGCATTCTTTCCCATTGGTAACTCTTAGAAATGAATTTCTATAATCCTTAAGTTTTAGATCGTACTGAGTTCTCAGGAACTGAGCCTTGAGTTTAATGGAATTCCTGATTACCTAAATTCCTAGAACTTACTTACCCTCGTTTCGATGATTTCGAGCTAATTGCTCTCTCCAGCGATTGTTTTTACTAACGACTTCTTACCTAGCAACAGATTTTTCATGTGTTCATTTTTACGCAATTCCTTGATTCTTAACATAATAAATACTTATGACAGTTATTTCTATAATTCCCTTTTATTTCTTTATAAAAGTATTATTGATATAATATTACCATAATCATATTGTTGATGATGTGACTCAAAGTGAGCTGCTTGAAAATAATAATATGGACGATAATAAAGATACAGTATTTCAAGAAGAATTTAAAGTTAAAGACGTGAATAATGAAGACGCAGATATTGAGGTGGCCTGTAAAATAATGTAATAACTTAGTCCGCCCTAGTTTGACTTTTGTTCTTACAGCCACTAACTTTATATTGGTAGACATGAGCTTTCCTGGAAACGAACGTGACAAATAAGTATTACAATTTTTAATTTTCTTCTGTGTAATGTCATAGCAGACGAAGAAGAAACACAATCGTGTAAAAACTTTCTTTTCCTATAGTTCTCCGTTTAAATGTGCATAGATCTAATGGATTTATTCTCTGGAGCATTTCTGGCATGGAATTACATAGGCTGTTCATATATAGACACTATTTAAAAGTATATTTATATTTAGATAGGTAGAGTCAGATTGAAAAATTCAATGCTATAGCCAGGATTTGAACCACGGATCTCCCGGTCTCTAGCCAGTTGCTCTACCACCGAGCTACTATGGCAACATACCGGCATAGCATTAAATTTCTCAATTGCTCGCATGTTTCCCGGTAAACCACAAGGTGATCTCAAAAATTATTTTGAGATGACATATTCCAATGTATAGCCAATATGACACAGCTATGACATAGTATAGCCAACAATTATGGTGAATTAGTATTGATATAATTGTTTTTCACACAAGCCGTGTGTAGGACAGGAGTTGGATAGGTAGAGTCAGACTGAGAAATGCAATACCATAGCCGGGATTTGAACCACGGATCTCCCGGTCTCTAGCCGGTCGCTCTAACACTGAGCTACATGACAACATGACCCGCATAGCATTACATTTCTCAATTGACTGGCATGTTTCTCGGTAAAACACAAGGTGATCTCAAAAATTATTTTGAGATGACATGCATATTTATATTTTTGTTTTGACGGTTTGTAGTTATCTTTCTGATGCAATATTACATATCGTTATTGCATTAGATATAAGTAACTGTTGTAATAGTTACAGCTTGCGTTCCAACTGACAAAACAAAGGTGAGGAGCGCAAGTCTTCAGTCACGGAGATGTTCATGCGTTCAGGCCACGCCTTCCCTCTGTCTTCAGTCCATGCACTCGTTGTCAGGAATATGAAGCCGAGACTGTTACATGTTTTATCTTGTACATTCTATTACCTAAACCCCAACATCCATTTTATTACTTTGGATCTTTTTTTAGACCCCTTTAACATCTAAGGTCATATCGGGGGCTTTGCACTAGAATGTTACTCTTCTGTAGGTTCTTTATGTTGGATTTAAACCTTTGTATTCTCCTCAAACGTACACACATCCATCTCACATAATACTTCCAGACTCTGGGAAAGATAGGGAATAATTCTGGTTAAAGAAACTTCCCCGCTCTAGCCGGAAATCGAACCTGGGACCTCCTGGTGAAAAGTCAGTTCACTGACCACTCGACCACGGAGGTAGTCTTTTCACTTTCTCTATACGCACTATGTACATACTGTAAAGAGAACGTACTGCACTCCACAAAAAAATTCGATACCGAGATTTCACCGGAAATATATGTTTTAGGGTCCCCTGTATCCAAAAAAAGTATTTTCAGAAAAAGGTCAGTGTGTCCATATGTCCGTGTGTCTGTGAACACGATAACTCAAAAACGAAAAGTAGCTAAAATACCAAACTTGGTATTTAGGTTTAGTATCTTCCAGGGATGCGACACGAAGATTTTGAGAAAAATCCCCCACCCCAAACTACCCTTTACATGGAACTTTTTTCGAAAATTTTGATTTTCTAAAAAATGGCTCTAACGATTTTGATTAAAATATCGTATATTAAAGATATTTACCTGACAAATAAAATGTATATTTTTAATTTTCTGGGAATAGCCTCTGAAGACTGCTTTATTGTGGGTCAATTTTACGGAATTTTTCATAACTGCTAAACCGTAAGAGATGGACAAAAACTTACCACACAACAAATGTAGGGCACTTTAAAACACACAATTTATGTTATATACATTTTTTTTCGTGGAGTGGATTGTTTTTGAGATATTCCTTGTTTTGTTTTTTTTCAGCTATAAAGACTTATACTTTTCTCATACAGGACTTTGTGAACTCGTGTCCATACAAACAAAGGAACTTCAGTCGTAGAGAACCAGCTTTTCACTATCACTTTAACCTACGGTACCTCCTTATTTCGCTTCTACTAACAAGGAAGCAAGTAATAAGACTATTTCTGCTAATTTTTGCTCCATTAGATGAAGTAAATAGAATAATTTGTTGCAGTGATGTAGAGAAAGCTATGTGAACGGTACACATAAGATTCTTTGGATCTTTTGTGCACTACTATCGGTGCAAAATTTCCTTAGCAACCCAGTTTTCATTGAAATATGGTAAATTCGGAACAGGAGCTCACACGTGACCGTGCTGTGGCCGAGTGGTTAGACCACTCACCTGTTATCTAGATGGTCCGAATTCTATCCCATACGACCGTATGTGAGGTTTGAGATGGATAAAGCGGCGCAGTGGCGGGATTTCTCCAGGTTCTCCGGCTTCCCCGCCATCTCATTCTACCGTTGCTCCGTTTTCATTCCATGTATCATCAGTGTCATCGCCTGCGGTGCCACTTGTAGTAAAAGCGGGCATTAAACACTATCAGAAAAGAGCCACAAACACATTTTTCTAAAAATGCTTTTTTGGACCCGGGGAGTTTCAACACATGTGTTTCTGGTAAAATATCGCTATCGAATTTTTGGGTGCAATACAATACCTTCTCTATTCATTATGTTTATAGTATGTGTAGAAAAAGTAAACAACTAATAAATATGCACTTTCATAATCTTGCACCCATGATACGATTATGTAGGTGCACGTTAAGAATGTCCATGATGCAAGTTTGGTATTTAACGGACTTTTCGGCCGCGCCGTGGCCGAGTGGTCATACCATTCGCCTCTCACCTATATGGCCCGGGTTCGATCCTAAGCGACCGCTTGTGAAATTTATGGTGGACAAAGCGGAGCAGTGGCGGGTTTTCTCCGGGTTCTCCGGTTTCCCCCGCTTCACATTCCACCGGAACTCCATCTTCATGTATCATCACTGTCATCGCCTGCGGTGCCATTGCAGTAAAAGCGGGCGTTAAACATTACCCAAAAACGGACTTTTCGCATTTGGGCTATGCTGCCCACACACAGTCACACACACATACGGAGATTTTTCTAAAAATAACTTTTTGTGGATTTAGGGGGCCTCAAAACATGTATTTCCGGTGAAATCTCTGTATCGAATTTTCGGTCCAATACTATATCTTCTCTATACACTATATATATATATATATATATATATATATAGTGTATATATTTTACTTTCTCTAGACGTACTATGTATAGTACGTGTAGAGAAAGTAAAAAACCAATAAATATGCATTATCATAATCTGAGACCCATGATACGATTATGTCGGAACACGTTAAATGTAAAAGGCGTTTTATTTATGGACGCTCTCTAACTATTGTGGTTCTCAGCGTCCCATTCTAAATTTGGCGTGAAAGACCGCTTAATTTTGCTCAGAGGCCTCTCTATCATGCTTGAGGTTCTTTTACGTGCTGTAAATCTACGACACGGGACCAACGGCCGAAGGAAGCCATGCTAAAGATTTTTACCCCTGAAAATATCCATCGTCCTCCGCCGGGTTTGAACCCGCGACCTTGGGTATATGAAGTTAGCATGGTAACCATTACACCACGGAGGCCGACTAGAAGCATGTTAAGAATGTGATGCAACAATTAAAAGATGACATGTCCTCAAATCCGGTTATTAATGACTTTCCACATCAGTTGCGTAGGCACTTGCACTTCCTGTGTATAACATCATTATTTCTGAGAGCGTAATGAGGTCACCCTCTACATCTCGCAGGAAGGTCAGTTTGCGGTCACCGTTCAGTTAGTCAGCGACTGTACATCTTTAACTTTATTAGCATACCAGTATTATTATTATTTTTTTAATTGTATTACTGCTCGGAACAAGTCACGATACGCCCGTCTGGTTGGGCTGGCAGCTTTTTTAAGGTTGTCACGCAGGAGGCTCGAGTTCGATATCCCCTGGTGTTGACCTCAGTCAAGGCAAATTCTTGCTTTAAGGAATTCCTTTCTCTATTTTTTAACAACTCTTGGTAGTCAACGGACCGTGAACCAAACTACAGCAGAAGTTATTTAAGTGGCACAACACAACACACTGGAACACTACTCTTTGCTCACTGAAGGGTGAAAACAAGTGGACTTTTCGTTGATTGCAGGAAACTCGGTGACACAAACTTTTTTTTTTTTGTCAAACGTTAGTGAGTATTTCTGGATTCTAGGCCCTTTATGCACTTGAGTTTCACGCTGTATGGGTTTTCTGAAGCTGAAATTTGATAAATCCATATTATGTAAGACTAGGGGGGGGGGTCAATAAATCCTTAGAAACGCCAAGAAATTCAAGATGCTTACACTCATAGCATCGAAAAAAGTTTGTATTTAGTAACCGTCGTCTCTTACTAGATGATAGTTTGATCGAATAAAAGCTGCTAACTTATTATTCAAGTGGTTAAAACCCATTTACATCTTAATTGTTTATCTAGTTTACCTAAGATAAATTTTATTACATCTATGAGACCACAAATCATAATTTTTATTAAACTGCCTAAGTAAATTTAAAACGTTTCAGCTATATCCATCACGTGGTTTCTTGCCATAGACAATTGGATCAACAACCTTGTGCTTATTTAGAAAGATGGGGGGGGGGACGAGTTTCATGCGTTTATTAAACACTTTATTTAAAAGGCTTAACACGGAAAGAGATACGGCCGAGTTGGATGAAGTTCATGGCACATCTGCAGATGAACATCGTTCCGGACGTCCAGTAGAAATGACTTCCTCGAAATGATCGACAAAATCCAGGATATGGTTTTGAGTGATCGACGAATCAAAGCTCGCGAAATAGTAAGGGCTATAGGCATATCACAAGGTACAGTATTCTCAATTTTACACCAAAAATTAGGTCCGACAAAGGTCTTGGCAAGATGGTGCCGCGTTTGCTCTCAATGGAGAATAAACGTAATCGTGTGATCTATTCGGAAGCTGGATTGCTACTTTTCCATCGCAATTGTGACGAGTTTCTGCGTCGATACATAACTATGGATGAAATATGGATATACTATTACACTCCAGAGACAAAAGTTGATTTTTAAAGGCGAACCGGCAAAGGTGTGAAATCTGCAGACAAGATGATGACCTAGACTTTTTGGGATGCACGCGAAATCATCCGCATTGGTTAATACAGAAAGGAAGAACGATAAATGGAGAGTATTATACATCGTTATTGTACCGATTGAACGGAGAAATCGAGAAAAAACGCCCTTTTCTGTCAAAGGAAAATATTCTCTTCCATCAAGACAATGCAAGGGTGCACGCCCGCGCAGCTTCGATGGCGAAAATTGCAGAATTAAGGTTCAGATTACTGCAATATCCATCGCATTCACCAGATTTAGCCCCCCAGTGACCTTTTTCTTTATAAATATCAATAATGCTTTGTTGGTAATGAAATGTTTATCGTTTTTAAGGATATCTAGTTTTTTAATAAACGAATTTAATCCGGGAAATATTAATTATTTTTTATTTAATTATTAGAATATAAAAATTTCTAATTTTATTTCCAAACTTGAAAAAGTGGCTCGGTGGAAAATGATTCACGTCTAACGAAGAGGTCATCTCCCAAACAGATGAGGGAAAGTGTATCGAGCTAAAAGGAGATCATTATGAAAAATAATAAAATGACCAAAAATATATTGTTTTATTTTTATCTTTTTCTAGGGACTTATTGAAAGTCCCTCGTATCTTATTGAAATTTATACCAGGTACTACACACACAGTAATTGTTTTTCTGATTTCTCATCCAGAGGTCACAAATTCGAATCTGGGTAGAGACGGGGAATTTATTTTAACCAGAATCAATCCCTGTACCCATAGAATCTGGCAGTATGAATGTGGGAGTAAATGTGTGTGAGTATGTTTGTATTTTTAAATAGTATAAAACTAAAAAATCTGATTGTTCTATTCACAAGCTTTCTCTAGCTATTCTGCAACAGAATGTTCTTACAAAAGCTGATTCTTCTCTCTACTTCGTGCTAATAAAGATAAACACAAGATACCAAAAAAGTGACATATTACTCATTTCCCAATAAATAGATGGGAAATAAGGTAATACATAGGCTAAAGCGTTAGTTAAATATTTTAAAATTGTTGCTATGTAATTAAAATTCGTTTCTTTACCTGGCTGTTCCTGTATGAGAAAAGTTTTAAGCATTTTAAAACTGAAACCAATAATAAAAAATATATATAAAATGGTCAAGTCCACGAAAAAATGTATTTGACATTAACTGTGCTTTTAAACGAAATCTATACTTTTTGTATAGTAAGTTTTTGTCCATATCTTACGGTTTAGCAGTTATACAAAAGTCACCAAGAATGAAAAATCCTTCAGAAGCTAACCCCAGAAAATTAAAGATATACATTTTATTGTCCATATAAATATTTTTAATATACTTTATTTTAATCAAAATCTTTACAGTAATTTTTTATATAATCAAAATGTTCGCATTTTTTTCCATGTAAAGGGTAGTTTTGTGTGGGAAGATTTTCCTCAAGTTCTTCGTATCGTATCCTTGAATAATATTAAACTTAAATATCAAGTTTGCTATTTTACAAGCTTAACGTTTTTGAGTTATCGTTCATACACACACAGCGGATCTTTTTCTAAAGTTTTTTGGGGGAGTACAGAGGACCCTAAAAAGTGTATTACTGGTGAAATTCGGTATCGAAGTTTTGGTTAGAATGTAATAACTTCTCTATCTACAGTGTACTCTATATATACGCGCTAGAGAAAGTAAAAAGTAAAGTTAAGAAACACTATAGCTCGCGAGCAAACCAAAGGCAGTTGTTTCTCAAGTCAAAGCCTCCAATACCATAGATATTAAAAGTGACTGTACAAATGAAACAATACAAAAAGCTGTTTTTCCATGTTTCAAAATTCTAGCTTACGTGGTTGTTTATATAATCATTTGTCATGATCTAAATAGATTGTATTAATAAAACTGTTCCACACAAAACATTTTAAATCATATTTATATAAAAATTATTGTAAATTTATTTACAAAATAAAGATTATATCTCTAATAATAAGCTCTAATTATTGCACAAAATCGTTTCCTCTCCAAAACTATTGAGTTTTCAAAAGTTAGTAATTTATTTCTCAAAATTGGAGCATTATTTCAAAACAATACATGAAAAATATATTTATTGTACTGTTGAAATAAATGAGTAAAAACTTCCATCGTGTGGAGTATTTTGAGTATGGAAAAGTTTAAAAAAAAAAATCGATTAAACAAGGTTTAAATTTGTCATTACTGGGATTAATAAGCTTCAGTTAATTGTAGTTAAAGTGAACCAATGGGAAAAGCTATATATTTTCTTGAACTTTAGAACTCATTTTATTATGAAAAATACTTTTTTTTTAAATTGTTCACAATGTTTGATCAAATTTCAAAGATTCATCACCTTAAGATTAAAAAATCGTGTGCTACCAATGTTAAATTTGTTAATTTCATGACCCATTATCTAAGAAAGATTTTAAAATGTCCAAATGAAATTTTTGCAGGAGGTAAATGCATGCCTGTTAAGCTTACTGATCTATAGATGTGATCAAATTATTTATTAAACTTAGTAATTATATACTTTATTAATGAGTATCTTTTAAAATGAAACATATTTAGTAAATACTCTAGCATTTAATCTTTGACTCTTTTGGATATCATATATACAATGGCAACAATAAAATGATTTTGTACTGCTGGGTAGATTATAATTTTCATATTTGTGTGTGATTCTTAAATCCGAATCTTAATGGTTAGTTACAATTATTAGAAAATGTGAGAGGCTATTATATCAATAAATTCCTAAAACTAGACATTTCTGCAAATCCAGCTGTCATAAAAGCGTTAGTAATTGTTTAACAAAAATAATCTATAACATAGGCAATTGTTCAAAACATCCAAAAACGGACCAAACAATTAAAATTATTATAATAGGCTAAAAGTAATATGTATATAAAACAATAGTACTTAATCATGCTTCTTTCGTTTAATATTGTTTTAAGTATTATAAATATTATATCTATACTCAATGAACATACTTTCGGAATTAAGCAAATGAGCTGTCCACGACAATAATTTGACCAGTACTTTTATGCATAATGTCTGTTATTAAGAGAATTTTTGAATGAAAATTGGGCAAAAATGATTAAAAATTATGTAAAATGGTTATTATTGTTGTTATCATTATTAGTTTAGCCACAATATTATAAGGCATGACAAAACAATTAGTTCCATAGGATTTCATCACAAGTTAAAAGACGTACATAGCAAATGTTAAATGAATTATTGATTCATAGTAGCTATTCATATAGTATATCACTTCATAAATTCTGAATAGAAAATAATATACTTCAATTATATGAGTTTTTACTTTCTCTACACGTATTATGTATATATTGTATAGAGAAAGTATTACATTCCACTCAAAAATTCGATACCGAAATTTCACCGGAAATGCACGTTTAGGATCCCTGTATAAAAAAAAGTATTTTTAGAAAAAGGTCTCTGTGTGTCTGTGAACACGATAACTAAAAAACGAAAAGTCGGTAAAATACCAAACTTGGTATTTAAATTTAGTATCTTCCGTGGATGCGACACGAAGATTTTGAGAAAAATCCTCCTACTCCAAATTACCCTTTACGTGGAAAAAATTTCGAAAATTTTGATTTTCTCAAAAATTGCCCCAATATTTTGATTAAAATATCATATACTAAAGATATCTATATGGCAAATAAAATGCATATCTTGAATTTTCTGGGAATAGCCTTTGAATACCTCTTTATTCTGGATGAATTTTGCAGGATTTTGCATAACTAGTAAACCGTAAGAGATACGCAAAAACTTACTACACCAAAAATGTAGATCACGTTAAATTTATGTCATGTACGTTGTTTTTCGTGAAATTGACCTTTTTTTTTAAACATTCCTTGTTATTTATTTCAGATTTAAAATATTTAAAACTTTTCTCACACAGAAATTTGTAAACTGCTGACCCTGCATAGAAACGGATTTCAACCACACAGCAATCTACTTTTAAAAGATTTGACTATCGTTTTAGCCTATGTATTCCCTTGTTTACTTTCCACTTACAAGGAAGCAAGTTATTAAGACAATTTCTACTAATGTTTATCACAAAGGAGACAGAAGAATATAGTTTTTAACAATCATTTGTTACAGTGATGGAGAGAAAGTCTGTGAAATGGACATATAGAATTTTTCTCAGTTATAATGTTTTAGACGTTTTTAGCGTTTTTGAGTTATCAATACATATGCTAAATATAACCTGTAATGCAGTTATTAATTCAGGATCTTTGGTGTAAAACCAGACCGCTCGCACGGTGTTGTGCTTTAGAATCAACGCTCACTCCCCTTCAATTACCACGTAGTCATTAGCAGTCCACTTTCATTTGCGAAAATAGGCAGGTTTCATAAGAACAATTTATATTTATATGTAAATGCTATTTTAAATACGAATCGGTTCTTCGCGTTCGTGAAGCATCAATCCTGAAGTTCATGGTACAGTTCCCTCCTTTCAGAACTATAGTTTACGATCCTATGAATAAATTTGAGCTACTAGTTCAGTGCAAAACAAGAAACGTTGCGAAGACTTAAGGTGACAGCAGAAGAAAAATGAGACGAAATTGACAAAAATGTTGTACGTCCGCCACGTAAATCACTCACACATGGAAGCACTTAAATGAAATACACGACCTGAAATACGAAATCGTGTCATTGTTAGTGTGTTTTCTTGGCACGTGCTTGTTTAGCTGCGGAAGGACGATATTTTCAGCATTTACTATGAGATATGAGTGAATATTGTTATAGAGTCATCTAGAAAGTGGAAAACGTTTTGGCATAACTAAATAATAACGAGCTATCAACACAAAACGTTATTTACAAAGTTACAGTACCTTACTCTATTTTTCAATGTAATCGTCATTGCTATCAAGGTACACTGTCACTTTGAAGTCTTCATGACTGGGAAATCTTTCCCATCCCAAAAATTACATACGGTGCCAAAGTTAAATTTTCTGAATGCCTTTATCAATATTTGCTTTCTAACTCCTCCATAACGATTGTTGAACTTCCACTCCGGTCTTTTTCGCACACCCTGCTTCATCCTTGACTGCTCGTAAATTATGCGCCATTTCCTCACTGAAGACTCGTTCATTATCAAGCCATTATACACTTGCGTTATTTGCCTATAAAATTTGATTGGCCGAACATTTTGTGAATTAAAAAAAACGAATAAGTATTTGGCGGTAGAAAAGTATAACATCGCATTGAAAAACTGTTACCACGTGACAATAAATGTCTTTACAGAATGGAGATGGCGCTGACAAATAGAGTAAACATTTTTACTTTCTCTATAAGTTCTATATACATAGTGTATAGAGAAGGTATTGCACTCCACCAAAAAATTCGATACCGAGATTTCACCGGAAATATATGTTTTAGGGTCCCCTGTATCGAAAAAAAAAGTATTTTCAGAAAAAGGTCCGTGTGTGTGTCCGTGTGTCAGTGTGTACATGTGTCCGAGTGCCTGTGAACACGATAACTCAAAAACGAAAAGTCGGTAAAATAAAAAACTTGGTATTTAAGTTTAGTATCTTCCAGGGATACGACACGAAGATTTCGAGGAAAAGCACCCCACCCAAACTACCCTTTACATGGAACTTTTTTCGAAAATTTTGGTTTTCTAAAAAATGGCTCTAACGATTTTGATTAAAATTTCGTATATTAAAGATATTTACCTGACAAATAAAAGTTATATCTTGAATTTTCTGGGAATAGCCTCTGAAGAGCAGTTTATTCTGGATGAATTTTACTGAATTTTGAATAACTGCTAAACCGTAAGAGATGGACAAAAACTTACTCCACATTTTTTTCGTGAGTTCGTCGTTTTTGAGACATTCCTTATTTTTGGTTTCTGCTATGAAAAACTTATACTTTTCTCATACAGGAACTTGTCAACCCCTATCCTATAAACAAAGGGACTTTACTGACATAGCAACCAGCGTTTGACTATCATTTTAACCTACGGTAGTCCCTTATTACGCTTCTACTTACAAGGAAGCAAGTAATAAGACTATTTCTGCTCATTTTTTTCTGATTAGCGTAAAGTAAATAGAAGTATAAGCTTTTTAACAATAATTTGTTGCAGGGATATAGAGAAGGTCATGTGAATGGCACACATCAGATTTTTTACTTAAAACTGCTTAATTTAATAATTATTAAAACACAATAAAAACTCAATTTATTCCAATGAATAAAAAATGTCCTAAAAAATAAAAAATGTAGGAAAACAATTGTACTGTAACTTTGTAAATCAATTTTTATTTTGATAACTTCATTATTATTTAGGTATGCCAAATCCTCTGTCACTTTCTGGAGTGCTGTCATAGTTCATATACAGATTTACGGAAATACAGAATTAAGAAGCGAGACAAAGTCTAGGCGCGGCCGGGTATAAAATATCGGGCTACCAAGATGCAAAACCCCGTGCGATCGGTTGCATTTTATACCGAACAGTCTGTATAGGAAATGTGTTATGTGACCAAATTTGCTCAGGTTTAATAAGAAGGTATGTACTTTTTTGCAACAGCAAAGCTAATTAACTTCAATGTAAATATCAGTATATATACAAAGTGTTAAGGAACTATACCGAAATGTTTTCACAGAATATGTAGTACTTAGATAAGTACTTTGAGATAGGAAACTTGTGGCTTGTTTATTGAAATTTCGAAGTAACGGCTATAAGTTTTTGAAGTGCCAGTACGCCACGTATCGCGGCACTTGGTCTGGAATAGAATAATAATAAAAAAACAAAAATCTGTGAGAGGAATCGAACTCGTGACCTTTGGGATAGCAGCTCCCCGCGTTACGCATTAAGCCATCACAGCACTTGAAAAAGTGCCTCCAGAGTAGGATACATAACACAAGAACGTAGTTAATGAATGTTCAGTGTCGCATTGTCAAGTGAATAGTTCGAAATTTTACAGATTTTTGCGACATTAATGAGAACGCTAGTAACGAACTGTTAAAAATCGATATTTCTATACTCGGGCAGCAGTTTTAAAGACATTCTAAGCCATTTTTCAACCTGCTTTGCTTTAACAGCGACTTATCAGCACCTGATACCCACACGTTTAAAGCTATGTAGTTGCGTATGTTTATCCGGGGACCATGTATCGGCGATCTCAAATTACTTATATTAGTCACGTGCACAATCGGTCAAATTATTTCGGTGTAGATCATTAACATCCTATATATATATATATATCAGAAATGTTGTTTAGACGTTATTAAATTGCACTGTAAGTCGCTTTTGTTTTTTTAAAGTAGTTTAAATTTGTGTTGGAACGATTTAATACGTATACACCAAACTTTACCAACTCTTCTTTACACAGACATAACATTTAAAAAAATTAAAAACAATTAGCAAGATACTTTGGGTGTTTAGTATTCATAGATCGGTCCGCTTAAGGAACATAGAGGTTATTTTCTCAATTATATAACTTATGTTTAAAGTTGTAAATAATTCTCTTTTTAAAACAATCAACAAGCTTATTTATATCAAAACAGATCCATGCTAGCCTTATTTTATTGCTTTTCTTTTCGTATCGTTATGTTTTTCACGTACACAAACACACACACACACACACATACACTCGCGTGTGCACAGACCTTTTTCTAATTGTTTTCAGGGGCTCTCAAAGCAAGCATTTCCGGAGGAATGTAATATTTTCTCTTTTCGACTGTGTACATAATGATAGAAAAAATAAAAATTAGTAAAAAATTAAACCAATAACAGGGAATATCTCGGAAATGGTGATGCTATGGAATAAATTAGTGAATGTTCTAAGAGTTGCGAGTTACTAACTAATTGTGTAACGTGTTGTATACAATATTTTATCTGTGTTCAGAGTATTTTAGTATATATTGTATATTTAGTGTATTTAATGAAATTTGCTTATTGTGGAAACGATCTTGCATTCCATATCATCCACTTCCTCATGCTCATGCCTGGCCACTCGTTCCAGGTTCTTCATTCTGTGGTTACGTGCCGTTGGCTCCCCTAAAGGCTCCTGACCCCTAGGCACTCGCTTGTAAGTCCTAAAGAGTGTCAGTCTTACATATGGGGAGCGAAGTACGACCACGAAAATGTTGTTACAGATATGTTTACAAAAAGAGTAATGTGGGCTTGGGGTGGGGAGACATGATAAATTAACAAATATTGTTGTTATATTCTGCAATTTTGAATGCTAGTTTCATATGTGAAGTTAAGGTATAAATAGCGAAGAAGACGATTTTCACAATTCATCAAGAATAATTGTAAAAGCAATCCAGGATGCAACTATTAATATACTGGCAGAAAAGTCATGGAAAGTTTGTTTAGTTAGATATACCAAGTTCAAGGGCTGTTGTGTGGGTGATGAAGCAGACGAAGTTACGTTTCGTTGAACCTGTTTTTACTTTCTCTACAGTACTATGCACATAGTGTATAGAGAAGATATTACATTCCAACCAAAAATTCGATACCGAGATTTCCGGAAATAGACATTTTAGGGTTACCTCTATAAAAAAAAAGTATTTTCAGAAAAAGGTACGTATGTGTGGGTGTGTGACAGTGTGTCCGTGTGTCCGTGTGTCTGTGAACACGATAACTCAGAAAAGAAAAGGCTGTAAAATACCAAAATTGATATTTAAATTCAGCATCTCCAAGGATGGACACGAACATTTTTAAGAAAATCGCCTCCAACCCCAACTTCCCTTTACATGGAAAAATTGTCGAAAATGTTTATTTCTCAAAAATGGCTTTAACGATTTTGATTAAAATGTCGTATTTTAAGACCTTTATACGACAAACAAAATGTATATCTTGAACTTTCTCGGAATAGCCTCTGAAAACCACTTTATTCTGGGTGAATTTTTCTGAATTTTGCATAACTGGTAAACCGTAAGAGATAGATAAAAACTCAGTGCACAAAAAATTTAGAATACCTTAAAACACACAGTTTGCCATATACATTTTTTTCGTGGAATTGACCGTTTTCGAGATATTCCTTGTTAATGGTTTCAGTTTTAAAATACTTAAAAACTTTTCTCATCCTGGCTGCGCAAAGAATCGAATTTCAATTACATAAAAACCGGCTTTAACCAAGTATATACCCTCATTTCGTTTCTTACAAGTAAGCAGGTAATAAGATCATTTCTGCTAATATTTATCTCGATTAGCGGAAAATAGATAGAAAAATAAGCTTTTTAACAATCACTGGTTACAGAGATGTAGAGAAAGTTATGTGCATGGAATATATCACAGTTGTACTCTTCAAAGACAGAGAGATACATACATACATATACATGGACACAAATGAAGGGTTGAGAACCATAGTGGGCCAAGCACCATTTTTTATAAATGGAGAAATAGAAGGTCAATGTTTTTTCAATATCATAATTTATTGAGCCAAGTTACACATAATAACTAAATGCCACAGCAATCTAGAATATATTTTCTATCTTATATTAGTACAACATTAATGTGGCTTCATGCAATATTAGGTTTTACAGTTATTTATTGGGAGCTATTTTCCTTTGCTGGGATTTGGCTCAGCCTAAAGAAATGTAATACATCTAATCAATGTCCTGCTGATCATTGACTTGCGCACGCAAGCTCTTGTAAAACTCATGATTCACTGGAGGAATAAATGGTAGCGTGGACATAAGATCATCATATGCGGTAGCGTGATTTCTGCATGGATTTGGACCACTCTGACTAACAGAATTTGTAGTTTCATTTAGACCGATATTTTGATGCTCTACTGTTTGTAAACGGGAAATGCTGTACATGGCCCAGTTACAAAATATAACTGCAATATAAGATGTATAAGTATAAACTATACCGACAGATGGCAACAGCTCAATTTTGACCTCACATGGAGATGACCCACTATAGTTCTCAGCCCTTCAAATACCTTTTCTAAAACATTATTTTGGGTGGGGGGATTCAGAAAGTTTCATAACCTGCATTTTCATGAAAATATATCGTGTAACTGTTTGGCAGTTGTAAAGGGACAACTACAGGTAACCAGAAGAGAAAAAGGTAAAGAATGGTGTTTTAGAACACTATTACACTATTTCTACCACGATGTTGGTACAAATCACTTTCTCGGATATTCTTGAGGCATGTGTCACTTCAAGTGTCATCCACAAGACAACCCTAACCTTAATTTCTGTCATCACGAGCAATACAGAAGCACACGCAGCTCTCACCAATGAGAGCGTTGATGCTGTGGGCTACAGATGTGACAATAGAACAGCTGATGCACGTGACAGTACTCACCAGTTAGCGTGTTGACGTCGAGAAGTCCAGGAAATGTTGCGGGAGTACGTGACACTATTGAGGTCTAGCACATGGTCTGACTCGGAGGAACACCGCGCGACGACTAACAGCTGAGGGTCCTGAGTGAATGACCTGCTAACAGCGAGCGCTGCCCCCTCTACCTGGGTAACCTGTCTGTCACATGGAAGAATCGCATGGACGTCCTTCTGTTTGTTGTCATTGTCGTTTCCTCCAGCTGAGAGAACAGGAGGAAGTGGCTGCTACTACGTGGGAAAACCCTTGCCGCCGTCCTCATTACGCACATTCATCTCCTGGTGAGGTTTCATCCAGCGTTAATTCGACAGGAAGATAAGGAATGTCGATATACTTAGAATGTAGGCCATCCTTCATGATCGATAACGGCACAGAATCCGTGGAACTCAAATGGGATTAACACAGTTTCACGTTTACACCTCAGCCATCTTCTAAAATATCTCATGTGTGACTTTCTATACATCTCTGTAACAAATTATTGTTAAAAAGCTTATGCATCTATTTACTTCATACTAATCGAGAAAAAAAAATAGCAGAAATAGTCTTATTACTTGCTTCCTTGTAAGTAGGAACGAAATAAGGGACTGCCATAAGTTAAAGTGATAGTCAAAAGCTGGTTGCTATGTGACTGAAGTTCCTTTGTTTGTATGGATAAGAGTTGACAAATTCTGTATGAGAAAAGTATACGTTCTTCAAAGCAGAAACCAAAAACAAGGAATGTTTCAAAAACGATGAACTCCACGAAAAAAATTTCTCACGGTTTAGCAGTTATTCAAAATTCCGTAAAACTCATCTAGAATAAAGCACTCTTCAGAGGCTATTCCCAGAAAATTCGAAACATACATTTTATTTGTCAAGTAAATAGCTTTAATATACGACATTTTAATCAAATCGTTGGAGCCATTTTTGAAAAAATAAAAAATTTCGAAAAAAGTTTGGGGTGCGGGGATTTTTCTCAAAATCTTCGTGTCGCATCGCTGGAAGATACTAAACTTAAATACCAAGTTTGGTATTTTACCGACTTTTCGTTTTTGAGTTATCGTGTTCACAGACACACGGATACACACACGGACCTTTTTCCGAAAATGCTCTTTTTAGTTAAAGGGGACCTTAAAACATATATTTCCGGTGAAATCTCGGTATCGTATTTTTGGGTGGAGTGCAATACCTTCTCTATACACTATGTACATAGTACTTAGAGAAAGTAAAAATGGAATACACTAGGCTAAACCGACAGCTAAATGTTTTAAAATGTGGTTGCTATGTGTTCTGTCTATTTCTTTGCGTGGCCAGGAGCTCCAAGTTCCCGCATTAGAGAACTAAAAACAAAAAAAAAAACAAAAAAGTTGTGTTTTAAAGAGACGTACACTTTTATGTAGTGTTTGTCTAACTCTTACAGTTTACCAATTATACAAAATTCAGAAAAATCCATCCAGGATAAAAAGGTCTTCAGAGACTATTCTCAGAAAATTCAAGGTATGCATTTTATTTGTCATATAAGTATCTTTAATGTATAGTATTTTAATCAAAATCGTTAGAGCCGATTTTCAGAAAGTCATTTAAATTCACAAAAAATGTAAATCTTGTTAAAATATACAATTTGTCTCTGAGTTGACCATTCCGAGATATTTCATGTTATTAGTTTCAGTTTTAAAATACTTAAAACTTTTCTTAAACGGGAAATTGTCAACTCCAGCAAAGAAACGGATATCAGTCCCATAGTAATCATATTTTAAAACATTTGACAATCATTTTGGCCTAGTGTATTCCTTTATTTTTCTTCTACTCATTAGTAAGCAAGTGAGAAGATCCTTTCTGCTAAGTGTATCTCGATTAGCATGAAGAAAACAGAAGAATAACCTTATTACTTTCTCTATACGTACTATGTACATAGTGTATAGAGAAGGTATTGCACTCCACAAACAAATTCGATACCGAGATTTCACCAGAAATATATGTTTTAGGGTCTCCTATATGCAAAAAAAGTATTTTCAGAAAAAGGTCCGTGTGTGTGTCCGTGTGTCAGTGTGTCCGTGTGTCTCTGAACACGATAACTCAAATACGAAAAGTCGGTAAAATATCACGCTTAGTATTTAAGTTTAGTATCTTCCAGGGCTGCGACACACGAAGATTTTGAGAAAAATCCCCCCACCCCAAACTAACCTTTACATAGAACTTTTTTCAAAAATTTTGATTTTCTAAAAAACGGCTCTAACGATTTTGATTAAAATATCGTATATTAAAGATATTTACCTGAAAAGTAAAATGTATATTTTGAATTTTCTGGGAATACCCTCTGAAAACTACTTTATCCTGGGTCAATTTTACGGAATCTTGCATAACTGCTAAACCGTAAGAGATGGACAAAAACTTACCACACAACAAATGTAGAGCACTTTAAAACACACAATTTATGTTATATACATTTTTTTTTCGTGGATATGGTCGTTCTAGAGATATTCCTTGTTTTTGATTTCAGCTTTGGAAAACTTTTGCTTTTCTCATATAGGAATTTGTCAACTCCTGTCCGTACAAACAAAGGAACTTCAGTCACATAGCAACCAGCTATTGACTATCACTTTAACCTATGGTACTCCCTTATTTCGCTTCTACTTACAAGGAAGCAAGTAATAAGTCTATTTCTGCTAATTTTTTCTCGATTAGCATGAAGTAAATAGAAACATAATTTGTTGCAGAGATATAAAGAAAGTCATGTGAATGTAACACATCATTTTGTTTCTTTTCTTTTTTTCTTTTTCTCTCTTTCTGGTCATGCAAGGAGAACGGAATTCGAACCCTAATACATAGCGGCCCGCTCTTAAAAGATATAATACTTAAACCTTGTGTATTCCCATATTCTCTTTTCATCTACCAGGAAATATGTCATAAAACTATTTTTGTGGCTTGTCCTGCTTTGCATGGAATAATATGATTTGTAAGAATAGGCTATATCAGAATATATAGATTAAGTCATGTGAATGTAAACCATAAGATTTTTAAATTAATCATGTGCGATGTTTTTATTAGAATAATGGATTTTCACAATAAACTATTGATTTATAAATCTCAATACAAGCTGTAATTCAGAAACATAGTAAAACATGATTGTTATTATGTGTGATAATTGGCATACATTTCAATAAGATTGTTTACGTATTGTGGATTTTCCAAATTTAACAGATGCATTACTTGAAATCAACAGCAAAAAATACCTTAAAAACATTTCGTGTAGGAGCTCAGAAATGTTTATAGTGCCATACTATAATAAAATGTTTCACAGTCGTTAAAATGATACCTATGGTTTCTAAATTAATCTTTCTTCTGTTTTAATTTTTACTTTATCTAACACGTAATGTGCACAGAATGCATTGAATTCCACCCTAAAATTCATGTCGGAAATATATGTGTTGAGATCCTCTGAATAAAAAAAAATCCAAATGTGTAAGTAATAAACAGCATAACTCAAAAATTGTATTTAAGTTCAGCATTTTTTTCGAGCATATGACATGAAGGTTCTTAAAAAAATCCTCCAACCCGATTTAAACTTTCCATAGAAAAGGATAGGTTGGTTCAGACTGCAAAATTCAATGCATAAGCCGGAATTTGAACCACGGATGTCCCAGTCTCTAGCCGGTTGCTCTACCACTGAGCTACCATGGCATAATGCCGGCATAGCATTGAATTCCTCAGCTGACTCGCATGTTTCCCTGTAAACCACAACGTGATAGCAAATTATTTTGAGATGACAACCCCAATGGTGGCTTACAATATTGTAAGTATTTTAAGTAACTTCGTTTTAGCCTAGTGAATTCCAATATCTCTCTTCTACTTATAAGAAAGCATTTCTGCTTATGTTTACCTCTATTCGTTTGAAGTAGATAGAGGAATAAGCTTTTTAACAATAATCTTTACTTTCTCTATACGCACTATGTACATAGAGAAGGATTTGTAATATACCCAAAAATTCGATACCGAGATTTTACCGGAAATACATGTTTTGGGTCCCCCTGAATAAAAAAAAAAGCAATTTTACAAAAAGGTCTGTATATGTGTGTGTGTGTGTGTGTCTGTGTGTCTGTGGACAGCATAGCTCAAAAACGAAAAAACCGTTAAATACCAAACTTGGTATTTAAGTTTGGTATATTCCAAAGATGCGACACGGAGATTTTCAGGAAAATCCGCCTACCCTTTACATGGAACTTTTTTCGAAAAAATGGCTCTAACGATTTTGATTAAAAGGTCAGATATTAAATATATTTACCTCACAAATAAAATGTATATCTTGAATTTTCTGGGAATAGCCTCTGAAGACTACTTTATTCTGGATGAATTTTACGGAATTTTGCGTAACAGCTAAACCGTAAGAGATGGAGAAAAAATTAACGCACAAAAAATGTAGAGCGCATTAGAAAACACAATTTATATCATGTATATATTTTTTTCGTGGAGTTGATCGTTTTTGACATATTCCTTGTTTTGGTTTCAGCTGTGAAAAACTATACCTTTCTCAGACAGGAATTTGTCAACTCCTGTCCATACAAATAAAGGAACTTCAGTCACATAGCAACCAGCTTTTGACTATCACTTTAACGTATGGTACTCCCTTATTTCGCTTCTACTTACAAGGAAGCGAGTAATAAGACTATTTCTGCTAATTTTTTCTCGATTACCATGAAGTAAATAAAAGCATAAGCTTTTTAACAATAATTTGTTGCAGAGATGTAGAGAAAGGCATGTGAATGCAACACATCAGACTTTCCCCCTGCTCTGTCTCACGTCAGGACTTCCTGTTGATAGGATTGTTGGCGACATTGGTTGTGTCCTAAGGGTGAACTCGCTGTCTCTGATGTCACGCAGAAATGGATTTGGTGAAGATAGCGGAGAAGAAAACACTTCCGGTGTGAGTAACCTGTTGCTTCGGCTTGTGCACCGTAACAGGCCACGTGTAGTGGGCACACCTTCACTAATCATAAGTGGAATTATATGGCATTATGAAAATATGCAAGTACAGCCAAACTTCCAACGTCATTCTTGTTGTGTTCCATTCACAAGACTTTATCTACATATCTGTAACAAAGTATTGTTAAAAATCATTTGCTGAGTACACTAGACAAAAGCGATAGTCAATTGTTTTAAAATGTGGTTGCTATGTGATTGAAATCCGTTTCTTTGTATGGCAGGGGTTGACAAGTTCCCTAATTGGAAAAGTTGAAAGTATTTTAAAACTAAAAACAATAGCAATGGTCAACTCTGTAAAAAAAAATCTATACGACATAATTGTGTATTTTAAGATCTACATTTTGTGTAGTAAATTTTGACCATCTCTTGCAGCTTATTAGCTATTCAAAATTCAGTAAAATTCATCCAGAATAAAAAGATCTTCAGAGGCTATTCCTAGAAATATCAATATATACATGTTATTGGGGATGTAAATATCTTTAATACACAGTATTTTAATCAAAATCGTTAGAGCCATTTTTGAGAAAATCAACATTTTCGAAAAAAGTTCCATGTAAAGGGTAGTTGGGGGTTGGGGGATTTTCTTGAAAATCTTCGTGTCACATCCTTTCAAGATACTAAACTTGAATACCAAATTTGGTATTTAACGAGCTTTTCGTTTTTTGAGCTATGCTGTCCACAGACACACACACCACACGGACCTTTTTCCAGAAATGCTTTTTTTGGATTCAGGGGGACGCAATACATGTATTTCCGGTGAAATCTCGGTATCGAATTTTGGAATGTATTACAATATCTTCTCTGTATATTATGTACATAGTACGTGTAGAGAAAGTGATAAATTATTTACAAATCAAATAAATAGAGAAGGCAGAGAAACGTCCATAATGGAGAATCGCTGCAAACAATTCAAGGATTAAACACTAAAGAAGACACATAATAAATTATAGAGGAAGGCTAGTACATTCCAGAGGGGGTTGTACACTACAGCCACCACTTATTGGATAGGGAGGTATGCGAATATCCAACGGAGAGTCGAAACCGACCGCAGGGAAACATCCACTGTGGTGGGTCCCTAACAGAGTCCAAGCAATTCTTCATCTCAATCGGGGAGCGCTAGAAGCCTGACAGAACTCCGCAAGTCTTCCTGACGTCTCAAGTGCCCCTCTGTAGCTGAAAGTTGTATTCTAAAGCGTATTCACAACCACAGGCAGACACCACCACCGCAATCTCGCCGACACAACTTGAAGGAGAGGTTGAGAGGAAATGAAGGGATAGGAAGCTCGGGCGAATGAAAAACTTCTCTCCAGAATACTACCTGAAAACCATCGAAAAAAATCTGATGTGTACCATTCACATGACTTTCTCTACATCTCTGCAACACATTATTCTTAAAAAGCTTATACTTCTATTTACTTCATGCTAATCGGGAAAAATTAGCAGAAATAGTCTTATTACTTGCTTCCTTATAAGTAGAAGCGAAATTAGAGATTACCATTGGTTAAAGTGATAGTCAAAAGCTGTTTGCTATGTCACTGAAGTTCCTTTGTTTGTATAGACAGCAGTTGAAAAATTCCTGTATGAGAAAAGTATAAGTTTTTCAAAGCAGAAACCAAAAACAAGGAATGTCTCAAAAAGGATGAACTCCACGAAAAAAATGTATATAATATAACTTATCGCGTTCACAGATACACTGACACACACACGGACCTTTTTCCGAAAATTTTTTTCTTCCTTTTTTTTTTAGATAAAGGGGACCCTAAAACATATATTTCCGGTGAAATATCGGTATAGAATTTTTGGTGGAGTGCAATAACTTCTCTATACACTATGTACATAGTGCGTATAGAGAAAGTAAAAACAGGGGTCAGAATGGTCGGTCACGGGAATCGAATGCACGACCCCCCAAATACCAGGCTCAGTAATTATAGGGAAATGGATTTGGGGTTTTATATATGGATGCTCTATACCCACTGTTTTCTCAAGGTCCAATTCTATTGCAAATCTACGACACGGGACCAACGGCTTAACTTCCCTTCCGAAGGAAGACATTCTAAGGATTTTTACACCTGAAAAAATCCATCTGGTTTGTATTGGGTATATGAGGTAACCACTACACCACAGAGGGTGAGGAAACGATGGGGGGGGGGGTACAGAAAGTCACGTAAATGTAACACATAACACATGACCTTGATGGTGATGTCATTTTATAGCTGGAGGTACGATGGTCTGGTCGACAATTGCCAACTGCAACCGACCATTATTCTCTTATTTTCCTTAGAGGTCCGGGAAGATACACGGGTTTGCTGGAATACCAGCCTAAAGATTACAGGTTACCCATGCTTCTAAGTACACACTACTAACGCAACTCAAGATATGCCAACAATTTTGTAAAAGCTGTGATGATTGTGCGTCCATATCTTCGGGATCTCGCGCAAGTGTATATTTACTGCCGTAATGGGTTGAGGGAAATAAATGGAATACCTATATCTCTTACATCTCTCGTCTATTCGAGGTTAATTTGGACGACAAATTAACCTCGAATATGCAAATCTGTTTTAGCTTTCTCTATACGCATTATGTACATAGTGTATACAGAAGGTATTGCACTCCACCCAAAAATTCGATACCGAGATTAAAATCGAAAATATATGTTTTAGGGTCCCCAATATCCAAAAAAAGAATTTTCATAAAAAGGTCCGTTTGTGTGTGTCCGTGTGTTTGTGAACACGATAACTCAAAAACGAAAAGTCAGTAAAATACCAAACTTTGTATTTAAGTTTAGTATCTTCCAGGGACGCGACACGAAGATTTTGAGAAAAGTCCCCCACCCCCAACTACCCTTTACATGGAACTTTTTTCGAAAATGTTTATTCTCTCAAAAATGGCTCTAACAATTTCGATTAAAATTCCTTATATTAAAGACATTTACCTGACAAATAAAACGTATACCTTGAATTTTCTGGGAATAGCCTCTGAAGAGTAGTTTATTCTGGATGAATTTCAGTGAATTTTGAATAACTGCTAAACCGTAAGAGATGGACAACAACTTACTACACAAAATATGTAGAGCACCTTAAAACACACAATTTATGTTATACACATTTTTTAGTGGAGTTAGTCGTTTTTGAGACATTCCTTATTTTTGGTTTCTGCTATGAAAAACTTATTCTTTTCTCATACAGGAACTTGTCAACTCCTATCCATACGAACAAAGGAACTTCATTGACATAGCAACCAGCTTTTGACTATTACTTTAACATATGGTAGTCCCTTATTTCGCTTCTACTTACAAGGAAGCAAGTAATAAGACTATTTCTGCTAATTTTTTCTAATGAGTATAAAGTAAATAGAAGTATAAGCTTTTTAAGAATAATTTGTTGCAGGGATATAGAGAAAGTCATGTGAATGGTACACATCAGATTTTTTAATCTTCGTGACAGTGCATAAAGTTGAACATCTAATCAAAGGTTCTTCTCCTTTGCCACCTGAAATAGCTATTTAAGATACAAGTGGTAAAAATCTGATATGTTCCATTCATATGACTTTCTCTACCTCTCTGCACAAATTATTGTTAAGAAGCTTATGCTTCTATTTACTCCATACTAATCGAGAAAAAAATTAGCACAAATGGTCTTATTACTTGCTTCCTTGTAAGCAGAAGGGAAATAAGGGAGTACTATAGGCTAAACTAATAATCAAAAGCTGGTTGCTATGTGACTAAAGTTTCTTTGTTTGTATGGACAGGAGTTGCCAAATTCCTGTATGAGAAAAGTTTGTTTTTCATAGCTGAAACCAAAAACAAGGAATATCTCAAAAACAATCAACTCCACGAAAAAATGTATATAAAATAAGTTGTGTGTTTTAAAATGCTCTACATTTGTTGACTGGTAAGTTTTTGTCCATCTCTTAGGGTTTAGCAGTTAGGCAAGTAAAATTGACCCAGAATAAAGTAGTCTTCAGAGGCTATTCCCAGAAAATTCAAGATATGCATTTTATTTGCAATATAAATATCTTTAATATAGGTATTTTAATCAAAATCTTTAGAGCCATTTTTAAGAAAATAAGAAATTTCGAAAAAAGTTCCATGTTAAGGATAGTTGGGGATGGGGGGATTTTCTTGAAAATCTTCATGTCGCAAACTTGGAATATACCAAACTTAAATACCAAGTTTGGTATTTAACGGTCTGTTCGTTTTTGAGTTACGGTGTTCACGGACATATGGACACACACACTCACACGGACCTTTATGTGAAAATGCGTTTTTTAGATAAAAGGGACCCTAAAACATATATTTCCGGTGAAATCTCGGTATCGAATTTTTGGGTGGAGTGCAATACCGCCTCTATACACTATGTACATGGTGCGTATAGAGAAAGTTAAAAATTAGCAGAAAGGGTCTTACTTGTTTCCTTGTAAGTAGGAGGGATATAAGGGAGTACCATAGGCTAAATCGATAGTCAAATCTTTTAAAAGCTGGTTGCTATGTGATTGAAGTACCTTTGTTGTATGAACAGGAGTTGACAAATTCCCGTATGAGAAAAATATAAGCTGAAACTAATAACAAGAAATATCTCAAACACGGTCAACTTCTCTAAAAAAATGTATATAACATAAATTGTGTGTTTTGGCGAGATCTACATTTTATGTGTGGTAAGTTTTTGTCTATCTCTTACGGTTTAACCGTTATGCTAAATTCTGCAAAAGCCAACCAGAATAAAGTGCTCTTCAGAAACTATTCATAGAAAATTCAAGACATGCATTTTATTTGTGATGTAAAATAACTTTAATGTACGGTATTTTAATCAAAATCGTTAGAGCCATTTTTGAGAAAAATACCAAGTTTGATATTTAACGGTCTCTTAGTTGTTGGTTTATGTGATCACATATACACGGACCTTTTTCTATTTTTTTTTTTTGGATACAGGAGACACTAAAACGTTTATTTTCGGTGAAATCTCGGTAAGAACTTTTTGGTGAAACACAATACCTTCTCTATGCACTATGTTCATAGTACGTGTAGAGAAAGTAAAAAGGGAAAGGAAAACCTTATGTATTCCATTCACATGACTTTCTCTACATCTCTACAACAAATTATTGTTAAAAAGCTTATGCTTCCAGTTACTTCATGCTAATCGAGAAAAAATTAGCAGAAATAGTCTTATTATTTGCTTCCTTAAAAGTAAAAGCGAAATAAGAAAGTACCATAGGTTTAAAGTGATAGTCAAAAGCTGGTTGCTATGCCATTGAAGTTACTTTGTTTGTATGGACTGAAGTTGACAAATTCCCGTATGAGAAAAAGTATAAGTTTTTTAAAGCTGAAACTAATAACAAGGAATATCTCAAAAACGGTCAACTGCACGAAAAATTGGGTGTTTTAACAAGATCTACTTTATTTATGTAGTAAGTTTTTGTCTATCTTACGATTTACCAGTTACACAAAATTCTGCAAAATTCATTCAGAGTAAAGAGGTCTTCATAGGCTATTCCCAGAAAATTCAAGATATGCATTTTATTTCTCAGATAAATATCTTTAATATGCGATATTTTAATCAAAATCAGCAGAGCAATTTTTGAGAAAATCAAAAGTTTCGAAAAAAAAGTATTTTGTAGAAGGTAGTTTGTAGGGGGGAGAGATTTTTCTCAAAATCTTAGTGTCGCATCCTTGGAAGATACTAAACTTAAATACTAAGTTTGGTATTTTACCGACTTTTCGTTTTTGAGTTATCGTGCTCACAGACACACGGATCTTTTTTTGTTTTGAAAATGCTTTTTTTTTATACAGGAGACCTTAAAATATATATCTTCGGTGAAATCTCGGTATCAAATTTTTGGGTGGAGTGCAATACTTTCTCTATACACTATGTACATAGTACGTGTAGAGAAAAAGGGGAACAAAAAGCGATTGCGTGAAATTGCTGGGCTATTGTTAATTCAGTTGTGAAGGACATGATCTGAATGAAAATCATCTCCAGTGTTGCTTTTAGGCCGCCAGGATTGTTAGGTTTGTGGACAGAATCGAACCGGTTCAATTGCGGAAAACAGTTTCACGGCCTCTTGAATACCGCTATGTTACGGAGCCTAGACTATTCCACGTATATACAACGATGTGATGGGTTAAAGCTAAACTCTCTTCTTTTGTCTTTTTTTTTTTTTTTTTGCTAAGCATCTCCTGTGCACTACTGCGGAAGAGTTCTTCCGTTTGTGGTAAACAAAGACACCGCAGATATAAAACCACGTTCATGGGAAAATGGTGTGTTTTTATTTTCGTAGAGAGAAGATTATGATGATCTCAAGTATGACTGGCCTTATAGCGAATTTCAATGTCTGAGATTTCGTCACAGCACAGCGCTGGCGAAGACATCGTTACGTCGTTTAGGCTTCTATCGAATCTTTTCAAAATTGACTATATTACGATGGTGAAATGTGACTATCGAATGATTCGGTTTTTCACTCAGATTTAAAATTTATTTATTTTCGCAAAATTCGTGAAGCATTAGCATAGATAAATCACTATAATTTAAAAGAATGATATTATAGGCTATCTAACCCTCAGTGCACATTATATTGCAATATTAAACACATAATTGCTTGCTGCTATTCTGTAGAAATTAAAGCGATAGTTAATTTCACAAATTCCATATTTAACAATCAGACTAGCACAATAACTCTGAAATGGAACTGTGGATTTTTAAATAAAAATACTTAAAGATATACATTTTCCATTTTTAAGGTTATCTACCTGTTCCAGAGCTATATGCGGTTACGGTTCAGTAAATTGAGGTTATGTTACACAGGTTATATTCATATTATTTCGTATCATTTGATTTAAGGTTAAAATGAAATTAATGTTTCTATTGTTACTTCATGATTCTCTCATTTAGAAAGAGCAATATTATGTTATCCCCCTAGGAAGAGAATTTGATATGTATTTCTCCCGTTTTGGAAACAGAAACTGACGTCTTGTTTTGGTTGTGGAAAAATTATTTGTTTTACAAAACTAGTCTTTGACTTATCAATATAGTTATTAGTCTTCAAAGTCTGGAATAAAAAAGTATCATTGAAATCACAGTCTTTGTTGCAAAATATTAAATTCTAAAATTACTTTGTTGATCTCAAAATATGCATAGATTTTACAACAATTGGCGTTTTAAGTTTATAGCCATCTGTATTTGTTGCAGTCAAGCAGAACTGTTTACAGAGTTGCCTGGTGGGGGATTTTCAGCCAAAATGAGGGGAAGTTTGGGAGAATTCTGTGAAACAAGGGGGTGTTTTGGAGGACAATGTTTGTTTCACCATTACAAAACAGTTGCATTTTTATGAAGAAACACAGCAAAAACGAAGCTATCAACAAACAACAATAACTCTTCGAAGTTACGCGCACAGGTCTGCTGCGTGATTTAATCTGTATTATGACAACTCAAAAACAATGTGGCCGTTGCTGCTTAGCAGAATATAGTGTAGTGTTTATGCAGTGAGGCGAGACATCTTGCGTGTTATTTATTGACTGACGCTCTTTAACTGCTGTGGTACTCAGCGTCCCATTCTATACAGGGCGTGAAAGACCGATTAATTTTGCTCATAGGCCTCCCTATTAAGCTTGAGGTTCTTTTACAAGCCGTAAATCTACGACACGGGACCAACAGCTTTACTTCTCTTCCAAAGGAAGCTATGCTAAAGATTCTTACACCCGAAAACATCCATCGTTCTCCGAAATCGCGACCTTGGGTATATGAAGTTAGCATGGTAACCATTACACCACAGTGAGAGATTACATTTTGGTTGTGTGTACTGCTTGGTGTAGTATAAAATGCCCAAAACATATGCAAGAAAATATTCTCTGCACGTACTATGTGCATAGTGTATAGAGAAGGTATTGCACACCACCCAAAAATTAATATCGAAATTTCATCGGAAATATATGTTTTAGGGTCTCCTGTATCAAAAAAAAAAGCATTTTCACAAAAAGTCCATGTGTGTGTGTGTGTGTGTGTCAGTATGAGCATGTGTCTGTGAACACGATAACTCAGAAATGAAAAGTCGGTAAAATACCAAACTTGGTATTTAAGTTTAGTATCTTCCAGGGATGCGACACGAAGATTGTGAGAAAAATCCCCCCACCCCAAACTACCCTTTACATGAAACTTTTTTCGAAAAATTTCTTTTTCTCAAAAATGGCTCTAACAATTTTGATTAAAATACCATATATTAAATTTATTTACCTGACAAATAAAATGTATATCTTGAATTTTTTGGGAATAGCTTCTGAAGACTACTGTATTCTGGATGAATTTTACGGAGGTTTGCATAACTGCTAAACCGCAAGAGATGTAGAGCACTTTAAAACACACAATTTATGTTATGTGCATTTTTCGTGGAGTTGATCATTTTTTTTTATATATTCCTTGTTATTGGTTTCAGCTTTAAAAAACATACTTTTCTCACCCAGGAATTTGTCAACTCCTATCGATAGAAACAAAGGAACTTCAGTCACACAAGAACAAGCTATTGCCTATCACTTTAACCTATGGTACCCCCTTATTTCGCTTCTACTTACAAGGAAGCAAGTAATAAGACTATTTCTGCTAATTTTTCTCGATTAGCATGAAGTAAATAGAAGCATAAGCTTTCTAATAATAATTTGTTGCAGAGATGTAGAGAAAGTCATGTGAATGGATCACATCAGATTTTTAGAGATATCTATTGGTACCTATTTCAGCGTGTGATAACATATCTTTCAGTTTATTAATAAGTAGTAGTAATAGTAATGGCGGCGATGGAGGCAGCGGGGAGGGAGGCAGTGGCGATATTTGGGGGAATTAGTAAAAAAATATTAAAAATTTGGGCAATTTTTATACTCCTTTGGGGGAAATGTATATTTTTGATCTGGCAACCCTGACTTTATTTGCACTAGTACGTTGATTTCAGTGTTGATAACCATATCACCAAGTGCTTATCCGCCAAAACGCAGACGTCACAAGCTTAAAGCTGTGTTATTATATTATTTTGTCACTTTCGGTTAAAAATGTCGAAAAGATTGCTTGATTTTTAAAATTAATTAAAGCATGATGGACAAAATGTATGTAATATTTTGAAAAATGAAATGAGTATACAATTCTGTAAATGCAATCAAGAAAAATATATGCAACAAAACGTAACAAAGCTTCAAAAAGCAGATGTGGATTTTTTGGAACAAGAGAATTCTTATATTTGGTGAAAATGAAGATTGAAGGTTCCTAAGAAGGGGCCGGCATAGTTATTATTTGTTAAATGTACAATAACTGTTAAATAGACCGCCTGGGTAGTGTGGTGGTAGCGTGTCTACTAAACATTCAAAAAGTCGTGAATTCGAATCTCGCTTAGGTTGAGTTACACAGATAAGGGTTTTTCGGGGTTTTCCCTTATCCTGAGAAGACGAATGTCGAGTAACTTTAAGCTCCCTGGACCCCGAGATCATTTGAGCATCATTTCACCAATTTCATTCATCGTCGGATATGACCAACCAGGTTAAAGGATGGTAAACTTAAAAAAATAAAAAAAAATAAAAACTGTTAAATATTAATTCCGGTTGCTTCATGAAAACAAAAGAAAGTTGTAATAATGAAAAAAAATCTGATGTGTTACACTCATATGACTTTCTCTAGCTGTTCTACAAACTTCTTACATAAGATTCTTCTTCTTTCTGCACCTTGCTAGCACAATGTTCTTATTACTTAGTTACTTATAAGTAGGAAAAAATAAGGAAATACACTAGGCTAAAGCCGTAGTAAAATGTTTTAAAAGCTGTCATTATGCGATTGTCATTACAAATCCCTTCTTTTCTTGGCCAGGAGTAGAACAAAAGAAAACCGCACACTCCCGCCTGGGAAAAGTATAAGTACTTCACAACTGAAACTAATAACAATGAATACCTCGAAAACTGTAAGCTCCATGAGAAAAATGTATATGACATAACTTGTGCATTTTAACAAGACCTACATTTTTTGTATAGTAATTTTTTGTCTATCTCTTACGGTTTACAGTTATGCCAAATTAAGCAAAATGCATCAAGAATAAACAGGTCTTTAGAAGCTATTCACAGAAAATTCAAGATATACATATTATTTGTCAGCTAAATATCTTTAATATACGATATTTTAATCAAAATCGTTAGAGCCATTTTTAAAAAAATCAAAATTTTCGAAAAAGGTTCCATGTAAAAGGTAGTTTGGTTTGGGGGGATTTTTCTCAAAATCTTCGTGTTGCATCCCTGGAAGATACTAAACTTAAATACCAAGTTTGGTGCTTTACCGACTTTTCGTTTTTAAGTTTTCGTGTTCACGGACACACTGACACACGGACTTTTTTGTGAAAATGCTTTTTTTTGGATACAGGGGACCCTAAAACATATATTTCCGGTGAAATCTCAGTATCGAATTTTTTGGTGGAATACAATACTTCTCTATCCCTGTGTATGTTGTACATACGGGGCTAGAGAAAGTAATAATATCTATGTAATGGAGATATAAATTAGAATATTAAACATGAAATTTGTAATCGAAATAAACAAAATCAATTATATTTGAAATGTATGATGAATATTGCATGTAATATTTGAATGTGTGATATGGTGATACATTGAAGGGAACACTGATTCCTAAGGTGTCTAAGAATACAGCAAACAAACGAACATATTATTTTGCTCTGTTGACTTGGTACTTTATTTAATGAAGGTGTATGTTGTTCTGTGTGTAATAATGAGTCATTGTTTAAGAGGACGTTCACGATTGCGTGGTTTATTGCTAAGTGAGTTTTCAACAGTGAGAACCGTAATAAGAATGATGGTGCAAAATATACCTGAAGAGATGCAAGTCTCTCAGGCCGCAGCACCATTCAAAATCAACACTCTATTGTAGGTACAGGTGTAGATCTGATAAGGGAAATATGCAACCATTGTGAAGCAAGGCAATGTAAGAATAAACTTCTGAATTGATATTTCAAACCAATGCTGCCATGATGGTTTGGTTCACTTTCCGCAGTCGCAGATAAACAATAATCTTAATTACTTAATGTTAAGTGATGCTACCTCTCATCAAAGTCATTTTCTAGAGATTAAAGGATTAAAAACATATTAATAATCATAATCCTTATATATATATATATATATATATATATATATATATATATATATATATACAGGTGTTTCATGCCATACGTCATAAATGAATATAATTTTCAGCTCTAAATAACATACTCATACAAAAAGTGCCATACAATCTCCATAGATTAGGCAGTCGTACATAACCAAATGGCACGTGCCTGGCCCACTCAAAGAGAGATGCCGGCTGGTAGCGAAGGTTCCAGTCGCGTGGTGTATGCCTGGTTTGATAGACACGCCGGCGCGGGACAGGTCACCTTGGTAATGGAAAACGTAGCATGTGGGTTTTGTAATGTGTTTCGTATAACATCATTCTGAGATTGTTTACGCGGCATACGACAACCGTTGTTCCTTCGCTGCCTAATCCCAAAAGTGTGCTTTTTTTAAACACACATAAAACTTTAAATAGAAGAGTTTGAAAGTTGCGACATCAAGTTTCGAACAAGTCAAAGTGTAAGCTAATCGACTGCTATCTTGGTTTGGTGTCGTTTTGAAACGGTCAATGTGTGTGTGTGTGTGTGTGTGTGTGTGTGTGTGTGTGTGTGTGTGTGTGATATGTTACCTCTTTGTAACACATTATTGTTAATAATGCTTATCCTTCTTTCTACATCATGCTAATCGAGATAGACACTGCCAGTCCCCATGGCCGCGCTAGCACAAGTGCCTCGCTTGGTGCTTCGTGGCGCAGGGGCTCGTGGGTTCGAGTCTCGCCTTGGGCATGGATGTTTATATGTTTGTGTGCATTATTAGCAAGAAGCAAACAGTAATAAACAGAAAAATAAAGTAAATATTAGTAAAATGAAAAAAAAGGAAAAAGGATTTCAGCCCCAGAGTCCTAAAGAACCCCAGAACTGTATTTAAAAAAAAAAAAAAAAAAAAAAAAAAAAAAAAAAAAAACATTAGCAGAAACAATCTTATTATTTGCTTCCTCGTAAGTAGAAGGGAAATGAGGGAATACACAAGGATAAACCGACAGTCAAATATTTTAAAATATGGTTGCTATGGGATAAAATCCGTTTCTTTGCGTGACCAAGAGTTGACATAATTATTTATTGCACAAAATTCTACAACTCTTAAACTACTTTTCCGCATAACTGCCGAAATTTTGCAGGCATTTGTCATAGCGTGGCACAAATTTTTGTATACCTTTTTCATAGAGCTTTGCCGCCTGTGTCTTCAAAAAGTTGGAAACATTTTCTTTCAGCTCTTCGTCATTGTTGAAGTGTGGACCGCGAAGGAAAGACTTGAGATGTAAGAACAGATGAAAGTCGCTAGGAGCGAGGTCAGGGCTGTACGGAGGATGGTCAAACACGTACCAGCCAAATCCCTGTAGGAGGTTTTTCGTCACATTTGCAGTGTGTGGTCGTGCGTTATCGTGCACTTCACTGCGTCCTTCATTGAACTGTCGGACCCATCTTCTCACCATTGAATCACTCATCGCATTTTGTCCGTAAACTTCGCAAATTTGCCGATAAATTTCAATCAACACCGACATTGTAAACAAGCACAACAAAGCGTATGTGGCTGACAGCGATCTCAAAATGGCGCATGTTTCTTCTCCTTGATACAGAGCGTCTACCGCGCATTTGCGGAACTGCGATCGCAGCACTGCAGCGGGGATAAATTGAAACGGAACTTACTTTCTGGACGTACCTCGTATACTATTGGCTAACCTTGGATAGGTAGAGTCAGACTGAAAAATGCAATACCATAGCCGGGATTTGAATCACGGATCTCCCGGTCTCTTGAATTTTTCAGTATGATTCTACCTATCCAACTCCTGTCCTACACACAGCCAGTGTGAAAAAGCAATTAAATCAATACTAATTGACCATAATAGTTGGCTATACTATGAATCCTGGGTCTTAAAGTACTATCGACATTGTAAGCGCCATTGTGGTGTATAATCTCAAACTTATTTGAGATCACCTTGTGTTTTACCGGGAAACACCGAGTCCATTAGTGTATATTGCCATGGTAGCTCATTGGTAGAGCAACCGGCTAGAGGCCGGGAGATCCGTGGTTCAAATCCCGGCTATGGCATTGAATTTCTCAGTCTAACTCTAACTGTCCAACTCCTGTCCTACAGTTGCCTTCCGTGGTGTAATGGTTACCATACTAACTTAATATACCCAAAGTCGCGGGTTCAAACCTGGCGGAGGACGATGGATTTTTTTCGGGTGCAAAAATCTTTAGCATGACCTCTTTTGGAAGGGAAGTAAAGCCGTTGGTCCCGTGTCGTAGACTTACGGCACGTAAAAGAACCTCAAACCTCATAGATAGGCCTCTGAGGAAAATTAAGCGGTCTTTCACGCTCAATTTAGAATGGGACGCTAAGAACCACAATAGTTGAAGAGCGTCCATAACACCAATTACATGTTCCTGTGCTACACACGACTAGTGTGAAAAAAACAATTAAATATTTTCTGACCACTTTCTTCGCTAAAAGTCATTCATCTGGAAGGAACGAGCAGCCTGTAACTTATAATAGCCCCTTTAAGTTCAACACTTTTAACTCTCGAAGGAGTCAAATTCGGAGCAGGTGGGCCACCTGATAGAATGTACTAAGAGGCAAAAGTAGGTTGTATGGCTGAACGAGGCAACAGGAAGGTACCAAGATCTTACAATAAATTTATGTCGGACCATACTGACGGACAGTATGCATAATACATGATTGCATATCACGTGAAGACAGTGAGGATTCCATTGTTCTCGAACCGTTGTCTGTTCCACTGAGCCACTTTTCAGCATGCTCAACAATGAGTGAGAGGCAGAACTGGACCAAAATCTCGTAACAGCTGAAGGTCTTGCAAGCTAATCCACTTACTGTAAAAATGTTTTCAATTCATACGTGTAGTGTTATTGCAGTTTCATCAGCCTTCTGCGGTTTTCCTTTTTACTTTCTCTACACATACTATGTACTTAGTGTAAAGAGAAGGTATTGCACTCCACCCAAAAATTCGATACCGAGATTTCATCGGAAATATATGTTTTAGGGTCCCCTGTATCCAAAAAAGGCATTTTAAGAAAAAGGTGTGTGTGTGTTTGTGTCTGTGAACACGATAACTCAAAAAAGTCGATAAAATACCAAACTTGGTATTTAAGTTTAGTATCTTCCGGGGATACGACACGAAGATTTTGAGAAAAATCCCCCCACTCCAAAGTACCCTTTACATGGAACTTTTTTCGAAAATTTTGATTTTCTGAAAAATGGCTCTAATGATTTTGATTAAAATATCGTATATAAAGATATTTACCTGACAAATAAAATGCATATTTTGAATTTTTTGGGAATAGCCTCTGAAGACTACTTTATTCTGAGTGAATTTTACGGAATTTTGCATAAGTGCTAAACCGTAAGAGAGAGACAAAAACTTACCACACAAAAAATGTAGAGCACATTAAAACATACAATTTATGTTATATACATTTTTTTCGTGGAGTTGATTGTTTTTGAGATATTCGTTTTTTTTGTTTTTTTTGTTTTGTTTTTTTTTTTGGTCTAAGCTATAAAAACTTAGCAGTCACATAGCAACTAGCTTTTGAGTATCACTTTAACCTATGGTACTCCCTTATTTCGCTTCTGCTTACAAGGAAATAAGAAATAAGACTATTTCTGCTAATTTTTTCTCGATTAGCAGGAAGTTAATAGAAGCATAAGCTTTTTAAAAATAATTTATTGCAGAGATATAGAGAAAGTCATGTGAATGGAACACATCAGATTTTTAAAGTATTAGCACTGCTCCGTTATTTCTTGTGATCTCATGGAAAGAGAATGGGATTTTACCATATACGACCTGGTTTTTAAACAGCTGACTGTAGATTCACTTTCTCTCATCTCTCTTATATCTATCAAGAAATGTATGACGAATTTCTGCAAGGGTTTACGTCGATTAATATGAAGCAGAGAGAAAAATAAGGTATTATAAAAATATATTGTAGATGTATAAACATAAGCGATTGTGGATAGAGAAGGTATCAAAATATAAGTATCAGATTTTTCAAACTGGTTATGAAGCTAGAAGTGTTCGTTGGTAGAATCTGAGCAGGCAAATTATGCAAATTAGAGTCGAAGCAGTCAGAATTTGTGTAGATGTGTCAGCACCATTTTCGTTGCCCTTGGTAATGATTGCTCCAGACTCTCCACCATTTCCTGAACCACTGCCAATGTCGGAGGAACCTCCTGGCTTCGAAGCAATACCATCCCAGTCGTTACACAGGTTGGCTGTACACTTCCAGGTGTACGTGGTCCTGAGAGAGTCCACCACCACTCCTTCGTGGACAACGTCCTCACACCCTCGAAGAAAAGAGTAGATCTGCCCTGTAACATACAAATAAATGACACTTGATTTATGGACGCTCTTTAACTGCCGTGGTTCTCAATCTCCCATCTATACCTTCCTGAAAGACCGATTAATTTTGCTCAGAGGCCTCTTTATCAGGCTTGAAGTCCTTTCATGTGCCGTAAATCTACGACACGGGACCAACGGCATTCTTCCCTTCCAAAGGAAGCCATGCTAAAGATTTTAAACTTAAACTCCTGGTACAACAGCTCACAAGGGGCCAGGGCCAACCGCCCGGCCAGGGGCGTCCCCCATTTCGGCCCAGGACAGGCGTCATGGATGGGGAGCAGTAGTGGAGGGTGAGACGTGGTTAGAGCCGTGAGTCCTCGTCCGGTTAATTAGAGGCTCTCAACCTAGAGCCACTAATCTTCACCAAGTAACTCCTCAATTGCTCCCGAAAAAATCCATTGTCCTTCGCCGAGTTTGAACAACAGGAAAAATCTGACGTGTTCCAGTTAGATGACTTTCTCTACATTTCTGTAACGAATTATTGTTAATACGCTTATTCTTCTATCTACTTCATGCTAATCGAGAAAAACATTAGCAGAGACGGTCATATTATTAGTTCTTTATAAGAAGAACGCAAATAAGTGAATACACTAGGCTAAACTGAGTCAAGTTTTACTTTCTCTACACGAACTATGTACAAAGTGTATAGAGAAAGCATTATATTGCACCCAAAAATTCGATACCGAGATTTCACCGGAAATATATTTTGAGACACCCTAAATCTAAAAATAGTGTTTTTAGAAAAATGTCCATGTGTGTGTGTTTACATGGAAAATTTTCGAAAATTTTGATTTTCTCAAAAATGGCTCTAACGATCTTGATTAAAATATCGTATATTAAAGTTATTTATATGCCAAAGAGAATGCATATCTTGAATTTTCGGGAATAGCCTCTGAAAACTTCTTTATTCTAGATGCATTTTACGGACTTTTGCATAACTGGTAAACCACGAGAGATTGACAAAGTCTGGATCTCGTTAAAACACAATTTATGTTATATACATTATTTTCCTGGAGTTGACTGTTTTTGAGATATACTACTGTGTCAAGAAAGTTCCGGGAGTTGGTCAATAAAAGAAAAAATGAATTATTCATCCAATTTTATTTTATCGCCTTCAAAGTAGGCCCCTTCTGAAATTATACATTTATGCCAACGAATAATCCAATCATCAAAACATTTTTGTAGGCACTTTTAGGAATCGATGTCAATTGTCGCCGCGAATTTTCCTTTATGTCTTCTATCGACTGAAAACGGGTGCCTCGAAGTGGTAACTGAGTTTTGGAAAGAGAAAGAAATCAGCAGGAGCCAGATCAGGTGAATACGGTGGTTGTTCGATGAAATTTGTTGAGTTTCTGGCCAGAAATTCGTTCACAATAATAGCCTTGTGAGCTGGAGCGTTATCGTGGTGCAGTATCCATGAGTTGTCGTTCCACAAATCTAGCCTTTTTCGCCGTATTTGTTCTTTCAAACGCCGCATAACGCTCAGATAATAGTCTTTATTTACCATCTGACCTTCTGGTAAGAACTCTTGAGTGCACGACACCGCGATAATCGAGAAACACTGTCAACATGACCTTCAGTTTTGATCGAGTTTGATCTGCCGTTTTAGGTTTCGGTTCAGTTGGAAGGCGCCATTCGGAAGCTTGTTGACTGGTTTGAGTGTCAAACTCGTAAACCCACGTCTCATCACCAGTTACAATGCGTTTCATGGATCGTAACTGGCTCGTTCTAGCATGTCTTCAGCAATCCTTACGCGATTGAGTTTTTGTAGAAAATTCAAGTATTTCGGAACTAACCAAGCTGCAACGCGTGTCATGCCCAAACAATCGTTTAAAATGGTACAAATCGATTCATGAGACACAGAAAGTTCAGCGACAATCTCTCTCAGACCTAAATAACGATTTTCAGACACCATTTTCTTCACTTTAGCGATGTTCAGTTCAGTTGAAACCGTTGATGGCCGACCAGAGCGAGGCAAATCTTCCACCATATCTCGACCACTTTTAAATGCTATTTACCACTCATATGCACTGTTTTTGATAAAATAGATTCACCGTAAGCCCTCTGCAACATTTTCATCGATGCGGCACACGAAGTACCATTTGCAATGCAAAATTTAAGACATTCTTTGTTCAATATTTGTATCCATCGTAAAATCGCAAATCACCTATAAGATAAACTAACAAAATGGCGTACTGTAAACAAACTAGATGACAGATGGCGATCAAACTCCGCGTGGGTATAGAGGAATATTGTACCAACTTAGTGACAACAATAATTTCGAATCCCCTTTTAAACAGGATTTTTAAATGATCAATTCCCGGTACTTTCTTGATAGAATGTATGTTGTTATTGGTTTCACTTTTAAAAATTTATACTATTCTTATATAGAAACTTTTCAACTCCTAGCCACGCAAAGAAAGGGATTTCAATCCCACAACAACCACATATTAAAACATTTGACCGTCAGTTTAGCCTAGAATATTCCTTTATTTCCTTCCTACTCATAAGGAACTAGGTAACAAGATCGTTTCTGCTAATACTTATCTCTATTAGCATAATGTAGATAGAAGAATAGGCTAATTAATGTGATACAGAGAGCAATATCTAGTCATGTGAATGGGACACAATATATTTTTACTTTCTCTATACGCACTATGTATATAGTGAATAGAGAAAGTATTGCACTCCACCAAAAAATTCGATACCGAGATTTCACCGGAAATATATGTTTTAGGGCCCCCTTTATCTAAAAAAATTATTTTCACAAAAAGGTCCATGTGTGTGTGTCCGTGTGTCAGTGTGTCCGTGTATCTGTGAACACGATAACTCAAAAACGAAAAGTCGGTAAAATACCAAACTTGGTATTTAAGTTTAGTATCTTCCAGGGATGCGACACGAAGATTTTGAGAAAAATCCCCCACCCCAAACTACCATTTACATGGAACCTTTTTCGAAAATTTTGATTTTCTAAAAAATGGCTCTAACGATTTTGATTAAAATATCATATATTAAAGATATTTAGCTGACAAATAATATGTATATTTTGAATTTTCTGGGAATAGCCTCTGAAGACTACCTTATTCTGGATGAATTATGAATAACTAATAAACCGTAAGAGATGGACAAAAACTTAGTAGACAAAAAGTGTAGAGCACGTTAAATCACACAATTTATGTTATATACATTTTTTTCGTGGAGTTGATCGTTTTTGAGATATTCCATTTTCTTGGTTTCAGCTTTGAAAAACTTATACTTTTCTCATATAGGAATTTGTCAACTCCTGTCCAGACAAGCAAAGGAACATCAGTCACATAGCAATCAGGTTTTGGCTTTCACTTTAACTTATGGTACTCTCTTATTTCGCTTGTATGTACAATAAAGCAAGGAATAAGACTATTTCCAAGCGGGAGACCTGGGTTCGATTCCCAGTACCGGCGTGGGGATTTTTCCCCCGCTGGGAGACCTGGACCGGGGTGCACTCAGCCTCGTGAGGTCCCTGGGGGGCCAATTGAGGAGCTACTTGATGGAGAAGTAGCGGCTCCAGGTCGTGAGGACCGCATTAACCGGCTGGGAGGGGCTCGAGGCGCTGACCACGTCTTACCCTCCAATACTGCACCCCATCCATGACGTCTGTAGTGGACCGAGATGGGGGACGCAGCGGCCGGGCGGTAGGCCAAGGTTCCCCGTGAGCCGTCGTGCCATGGAGTTATGTTATAAGACTATTTCTGCTAATTTTCCTCGATTAACATGAAATAAATAAAAGATAAGCTTATTAACAATAATTTGTTACAGAGAGATAGAGAAAGTCATGTGAATGGAACACATCAGATTTTTACTTTCTCTAGCCCCGTATGTACAATGTACATAGGGATAGAGAAGTATTGTATTCCACCCAAAAATTCGATACCGAGATTTCACCGGAAATACATGTTTTAGGACCCCCTGTATCCATAAAAAGCATTTTCAGAAAAAGGTCCGTGTGTGTCCATGTGTCTATGAACACGATAACTCAAAAACGAATAGTAGTTAAAATACCAAATTTGGTATTTAAGTTTAGTATCTTCCAGGGATGCGACACGAAGATTTTGAGAAAAATCCACCCACCCCAAACTACCCTTTACATGGAACCTTTTTCGAAAAATTTGATTTTCTTAAAAATGGCTCTAACGATTTTGATTAAAATATCGTATATTAAAGATATTTAGCTGACAAATAAAATGTATATCTTGAATTTTCTGGTAATAGCTTCTGAAGACCTGTTTATTCTGGATGAATTTTGCTTAATTTGGCATTACTAGTAAACCGTAAGAGATAGACAAAAACTTACTGTACAAAAAATGTAGGTTTTTTTAAAGTACAAAAGTTATGTCATATACATTTTTCTCGTGGAGCTTACCGTTTTCGAGGTACTCATTGTTATTAGTTTCAGTTGTGAAGTACTGATATTTTTCTCAGACGGGAGTGTCCGTTTTTTTTTTTGTTTGTTTTTTTTTTTTTCCTACTACTGGCCAAGAAAAGAAGAGATTTGTAATGACAATCGCGTAACGACAGCTTTTAAAACATGTGACTATTGGTTTAGCCTAGTGTATTCCCTCCATTTTCTGCCTACTTATACGGAACAAAGTAATAAGAACATTGTGCTAATGAGTACCTCGATTAGCAAGATGTAGAAAGAAGAATTATCTTATCTAAGAAGTTTGTAGAACAGCTAGAGAAAGTCATGTGAGTGTAACACATCAGATGTTTGTATATTGGGGACCCTAAAACATATATTTCCGGTGAAATCTCGGTATCGAATTTTGGGTGGAGTGCAATACCTTATCTATACACTATGTACATAGTAAGTGTAGAGAAAGTAAAAATATCATTGGTCAGATAAAAATAAATAAAGCGCAAAATTGACCAGGAATAGAAGAAGAATAAATGCATTCCTGTTCTCGTTAGTGGGTTTTTGTGAACCAAAATCTTGTGTCCTGCATGGCTTTCTCGGTTTCGTTTGGTTCCATTCTTGGGTTATTGTGAACTAATCTTAATTATTTTCAAGTCCTATAGCCCAAGTGCCTTAATATGTGGCCTGATTGACAAAGCAATATAATTGTATTTACAGGGGATTGAAAATAAAGTAAGGGTAGCATTTAAAAACTTGAATAATGTATACTTTAAAAAAATCTGATGTGTTCCATTCAAATGACTTTCTCTATATCTCTGCAACAAATTATTGTTAAAAAGCTTATGCTTCTATTTACTTCAAGCTAATCGAGAAAATATCAGCCGAAATAGCCTATTACTTGCTTTCTAGTAAGTAGAAGCGAAATAAGGGAGTACTGTTGGTTAAAGTAATGGTCAAAAGTTGGTTGCTATGTGACTGAAGTTCCTTTGTTTGTATGGACCTGAAATGTTAAATTCCTGTATGAGAAAAGTATGTTTATAAAGCTGAAACCAAAAAACAAGAAGTAACTCAAAAACAATCAACTCCACGAAAAAATGTATGTAACACAAATTGTGTGTTTTAAGGTGCTCTACATTTTTTGTGGTGTAAGTTTTTGTCCATCTCTTACAGTTTAGCAGTTATACAAAATTCCGTAAAATTCGTCCAAAATAAAGTAGTCTTCAGAGGCTATTCCCAGAAAATTCAAGATATACATTTTGTTTCTCGTGTAAATATCTTTAATATACGAAATTTTAATCAAAATCGTTACAGCCATTTTTAAGAAAATCAAAATTTTCGAAAAAAGTTCCATGTAAAGGGTAGTTTGGGGTGGGGGGATTTTTCTCAAAAGCTTTGTGTCGCATCCCTGGAAGATACTAAACTTAAATACCAAGTTTGATATTTAAGCTAATTTTAGTTTTTGAGTTATCGTTTTTACAGACACACGGACACACACACACGGACCTTTTTCTGAAAATGCTTTGCAACCAGCAACCAGCCTTTGATTGTCACTTTAACTTATGGTACTTCCTTATTTCGCTTCTACTTATAAGGAAGCAAGTTATAAGACTATTTCTGCTAATTTTTTCTCGATTAGCGGGAAGTAAATAGAAGCATAAGCCTTTTAAAAATAATTTGTTGCAGAGTTATAAAGAAATTCATGTGAATGTAACACATCAGAATTTTTTTTCATGGAGTTTGCCATTTTCGACCATTACCTTGTTGTTGGTATCAGTGTTAAAACACATAAAACCCTTCTCATACCGGAATTTGTTAACTCAAGCAAAGAAATGAATTTCAATCACATAGCGATGGCTTTTAAAGCATTTTACTATCGCGTTAGCCTAATGTATTCCTTATTTCCCTTTTACTTATAAGTAAGTAATTAATATGACCATGTCTAGTATCTTCTGTTTGACTTGACTAGCACGAAGTAGAGAGAAGAATCAGGATTTGTAAGACTAATCTATCGCAGAATAGCTAGACAAAGTCATGTGAATGGAACACATTAGGTTTTTACTTTCTCTACACGTACTATATACATAGTGTATAGAGAAGGTATTGTATTGCACCCAAAAATTCGATACAGAAATTTCACCGGAAATACATGTTTTGAGACCCTCTGAATCCAAAAACCTTTTTAGAAAAATGTCCGTATGTGTCTGTCTCTGTATGTGTGTGTCTGTGGGCAGCATATCTCAAAAACGAAAAGACCGTCAAATACCAAACTTGGTATTTAAGTTCGGTATCTTCTGAAGATGCTACACAAAGATTCTCAAGAAAATCCCCCCACTACCCTTTACGTGGAAAAAAAATTCAAAATGTTTTATTTTCTCAAAAATGGCTGTAACAATTTTGGTTAAAATCTCTTATATTTAAGATATTTACATGGAAAATAAAATGTATATCTTCAATTTTCTGGGAATAATCTCTGAAGATATGCTTATTTTGGATGAATTTTTCATAATTGATAAACCGTAAGAGGTAGGAACTTATCCACAAAAAAGTAGATCTCCTTAAAACACAATTAAAGTTATATACATTTTTTTCGTGGAGTTAACCGTTTTTTTTTTTAGATATTCCTTGTTATTAGTTTCAGCTTTAATATACTAATATTCTCACACGGAAATTTTTCAACTCCTGTCCATACAATCAAAGGTACTTCAATCACGTAGCAACCAGCTTTTAAAAGATCTGACTATCGATTTAGCCTAGTGTACTCCCTTATTTCCCTTCTACTTACAAGGAACCAAGTAATAAGACCCTTTCTGCAATTTTTTTCTCAATTAGCATTAAGTAAATAGAAGAATAAGCTTTTTAATAATAATTTATTATAGAGATGTAGAGAAAGTTATGTGAATGGAACACATCAGACTTTTTTAATTGTATAGTACCTTATTATTTTAATTGATCGTAAAGTATAAGCGTATAAATTTTCATCTAGATAAATCAAAGAATATTGGTTTTATGTTAAGAATTAAAAACAGGGATTAATGTAAGTGTTCCTAATCATTTTATAGTTTCTATAATCCAAATGTATCTGGTTTTGTCAAAATCATACCTGAAACATTACTTGATAAAATTTCAGTGGATAGTGAAGGAAATTAGTGATTTAAACGATGTACAACTCCTCTAAAATTATTCAATTTCTCAATTCTAAAATATTTTAAGCCTCCCAATTTAACTCTTTGGGTTCGAAATCATTAAATTAAGTGCCAAAAGTAATCTTTAACATGTCATGACATTGAATATGAAAAAGAAACTCCTAACCAACCAGTTTACAAGTTGTTTTTGTTGTATATTATAGACAGTTACCATCTGGAAGAATAGGGTATTTCAATTGTGAAAGAATAATTCCAAAGTAGGATATGAACAATATATGTTAAAATCACTAAATCTTCCTTAAATAACACAATGTTCAAATACACACATTTATACACAAGTTTTCTCTCTTTACAGAATTAGTGCAGATTTGAATTGTTTTTTACCTGGTGGATCGTTTTCCTCTATACGTATTATAAAGCAATACTTCTTGTTGCAGTTGACGAAGGGATAAGTGGACACAGCTGCTGGATTTGTGAGACATTTTTTATCCAAGTCACCTCCCGACATTGAACACGAATAGCATTGAAAATCTGAAAAAATAAACAGATAACTGTAAAAAAAAAAAAAAAAAGCTGATGTGTTCCATTCACATGACTTTCTCTACATCTCTGCAACAAATTAGTTTTAAAAAAACTCATGCTTCTATTTACTTCATGCTAATCGACAAAAAATTAGCAGTCTTATTACTTGCTTCCTTGTAAGTAGAAGCGAAATAAGGGAGTAGTATGGGTTAAAGCGATAGTCAAAAGCTGGTTGCTATATGACTGAAGTTCCTTTGTTTGTATGGACAGGAGTTCACAAATTTCTGTATGAGAAAAATTAAGTTTTTCGAACCTGAAAACAAAAACAAGGAATATCTCAATAACGATCAACTCCACGAAAAAAATGTCATAAATTGTGTATTTTAATGTGCTCTATATTTTTTGTGTGGTAAGTTTTTGTCTATCTGTTACAGTTTAGCAGTTATGCAAAATTCCGTAAAATTCACTCAGAATAAAGTAGTCTTCAGAGGCTATTCCCAGAAAAATCAAAATATACATTTTGTTTGTTAGGTAAATATCTTTAATACACAATATTTTAATCAAAATCTTTAGAACCATTTTCTATAAATCAAAATTTTCGAAAAAGTTCCATGTAAAGGGTAGTTTGGGGTGGGGTGATTTTTCTCAAAATCTTCGTGTGGCATCCCTGGAAGATACTTAACTTAAAAACCAAGTTTGGTATTCTACCGACTTTTCGTTTTTGAGTTCTCGTGTTCACAGGCACACGGACACACACACACACGGAACTTTTTCAGGAAATACTTTTTTTTGGATACAGGAGACCCTAAAACATATATTTCCGGTGAAATTTCGGTATCGAATTTTTTGGTGGAGTGCAATACCTTCTCTATACACTATGTACATACTACGTGTAGAGAAAGTATAAATGTAAATGGCGTGTTATTTATGGACGCTCTTTAACTGCTGAGGTTCTCAGTGTCCCATTCTATACTGGGCGTGAAAGACCGCTTAATTTTGCTCAGAGGCCTCTCTATTAGGCTTGAGGTTCTTTTACGTGCCGTAAATCTAAGACACGGGATCAACGAAGGAAGCCATGCTAAGGATTTTTGCACCCGAAAAAAAATCGTGTGTGTTTATATATGTATTATCACCTCCAACAATATCTATTGCATCTCTAACACATGTGTGGCATTATATCCTATACAACTAAAAACAACTGGGTCCCTGAATCCAAAAAAAAACAAAACATTTTCAGAAAAAGGTCCGTGTGTGTGTGTGTGTGTGTGTGTGTGTGTGTGGACAGCATAGCTCAAAAACGAAAAGACCGTTGAATAACAAACGTGGTATTTAAATTTGGTATCTTCCAAGGATGCGACACGAAGATTTTCAACCCACCCGCAACTATCCTTTACATGGAACTTTTTTCGAAAATTTTGGTTTTCTTAAAAATGGCTCTAACGATTTTGATTAAAATATCGTATATTAAATATATTTACCTGACAAATAAAATGTATATCGTGAATTTTCTGGGAATAGCCTCTGAAGACTACTTTATTCTGGATGAATTTTACATAACTGCTAAACCGTAAGAGATGGACAAAAACTTACCGCACAAAAATGTAGAGCAGGTTAAGACACACAATTTGTATAATATACTTTTTTTTTTCGTGGTGTTGATCGTTTTTTAGATATTCCTTGTTTGCGGTTTCTCATACAGGAATTTGTCAACTCCTGTCAATCACATAGCAACCAGCTTTTGACTATCACTTTAACCTATGGTTCTCCGTTATTTCGCTTCTCCTTACAAGGAAACAAGTAATAAGAATATTTCTGCTAATTTTTTCTCGATTAGCATGAAGTAAATAGAAGCATAAGCTTTTTAACAATAATTTGTTACAGAGATGTAGAAAACGTCATGTGAATGGAACACATCAGATGTTTTTATTTGGAATGCGATACATGTACCTACTATAGGTAAAAGTAGGTAAGTGGTAAATAGAGTAAAAATGAGTACAATTTATCTGTGTGTGGAACTTACTTTTGGCGTTACATTGTATCCATAGCAGCAGGCTTCCAGTGAAGATCACCAAGAGCGCCCTGGTAGCCATGACCAGCTGAACTGATTCAACAGATTCCACTACAGTACTTGGAAGTTAATCATAATCTCTGCAATGCATGATAAGATAATGTTGTCTGAGATTAATGTTTGATAAAATGTGTGTTGACGTTTCCGTGATACTAATGACAGACAAATAGACAGGCTTTAAGGAAATGGAAACCTTACTTTTATCATTATCGTACATTTTGTTTAGACAGTAAAATAATTCAGAGTTTTTAGGTTTTCACGGCTGGTGTCAATACTAGCTATAATATAATCCGGGTTTGTGGCCCGTGGTGTGCTGGGCTCCTCCTTCTTCTTCCCAGACGTTTCGTCTGCGACTACGGCAGACATCTTCGGTGGCAGCGGCGAGGTCGAAGTACTCTACTGGAAGTTTCAACGGGGAAGTTTACGTCGGATGCATTTGTCCTCTGTAAACAAAGCACAAAATATACCCTTCCGCTTTCTTGCTCTGATTGGAGGGGTAACGGGAATACTTTCGTAACCACGTGGCACCTCAGAACTGTCATATTTTTCCTTCTACCCATTAACCTCTTCACGGGATAGTTTAGAAAACACTACTCATTAGATAACAATTGCGTATAGCCGAACTAAAAATACAAAATAAATAAGAAATATAAAAATCTGATGTGTACCATTCACATGACAAAATCTTCGTGTCGCATCCCTGGAAGACACTAAACTTAAATACCAAGTTTGGTATTTTACCTACTTTTCGTTTTTGAGTTATCGTGTTCACAGACACACGGACACACACACACACACACGGACCCTTTTCCGAAAATGCTTTTTTTAGATAAAGGGGACCCTAAAACATATATTTCCGGTGAAATCTCGGTATCGAATTTTTAGGTGGAGTGCAATACATTCTCTATACACTATGTACATAGTGCCTATAGAGAAAGTAAAAATCACAATAGGAAAGTAAGTTCGAAAAAGTACCTAATCCAGATCCTCCCCTCTTCTTCTGCTTGCTTTTTACTCTTAATAGTGGTGTCCACCCATAGCTGGGAAATTGTGTGACTTTCATTTACTCATGTTTCTTCGAGAAAGTACAACTTCCGCCCTTCCAGTCTGTACGCGGGAATTTAGCATACATCATCACGGTCAACAATGATATTCTTACCGTTTCTTTTCCGGAATTCGAAAGCAATGTCAAAACAGTTTATAAAAACAATATTGCTTGGACATAGGAAGGTACTATGTACTATTTTCTCGTCATATAATGGAGATTCCTGCATAAACCGGATTTGGAGCTTCAGTACCTGCTGTTCGGCATCGAATGTCAATGTTTTTGGGAATATGCTTCACAAGAAGGTTACCCACTACTTTTGGTTTAATTATCCCATTATAACCAATCCTCGGTTACAAGAATGTACTCTTCGCTGTTACTAACGGTAGCGGTTCAGTGGACAACAGTGATCTTCCTGTGTAAGCTATTTCGGAATTTTTTTGAGGAGAATGTTCTAGACGTTTTATTAAAAACTTAATTGTAAATAATATGAGTTGAAGGACGTATGAAGATAAAGCAGACCGCTCCCCTTGACACTGGATAATAACTAGGGCAAAGCATTTAATAACTTATAATTTGGTAAAAAATGCAAAATAAAAAATGCATTTATGACCTAAAAACAAGATACAGTACCTTTTGTTATAGAAGATTGATTTTAGCCCACATTTACAATTTTGAGTTACAGTTAACAATAAAAATTTGGCGGATATTGTCAAACAAAATGACTGTCTATTGTCTGCTAGTACTGACTTACAAAAGGAAAAGCTCCTCTCTGCTTCAACGGAAACAATTGGAACATACCGAAAGCAAGCAATGTCTCCTGGGTTTAAGTCGCAGTCAGCAAGAGAAAAATGTTCACCAGACAAAGCTCTACAATTGAACACAATGTTTTGTATCCCCTGTTCTTGTCTATCACCTTGTTCATTTTCATTTACACTGCATCCATCACCACTTTAACATATGCACAGCTCAGATCATTCACTACACTATGAGAAAATAAACATTTTCGAAAAATGTTTCATGTAAAGGGGAGATTTTCTTGAAAAGCTTCGTGTCGTATCCTTGGAAGATACCAAACTTAAATACAAAGTTTGGTATTTTACAGACTTTTCGTTTTTGTGTTATCGTGTTCACATTTTTTTTTGTAGTGTTTAATGCCCGCTTTAACTACTTATGGCACCGCAGGCGGTGACACTGATGATACATGAATGATGATGGAGCACCGGTGGAATGCGATGGCGGGGGAAACCGGAGTACCCGGAGGAAACCCACCCCAGCGCCGCTTTGTCCACCATAAATCTCACATGCGGTCGCTTGGGATCGAACCTCGGCCGTCTAGGTGAGAGGCGAGCGGTCTAACCACTCGGCCACGGCGCAGCCACATCGTGTTCACAGACACACTGACACACGCACACACACACTCACACGGACCTTTTTCTGAAAATACTCTTTTTGGATACAGGGGACCCTAAAACATATATTTCCGGTGAAATCTCGGTATCGATATTTTTGGCGGAGTGCAATACCTTCTCTATACACTATGTAAATAGTATGTGTAGAGAAGGTAAAAACGTATTCTTCTATCTACCTCAAGTTGATCGGGATAAACAGTTGCACAGCTACTTTTATTACTTATTTCCTTGTAGATACAACAGGGATAGGGAAATACACAAGTCCTAACCGATAGCCAAAGCTGGTTATGTTCTAATTTCAGTTTAATATTAACATTCATTTGAGGAGCTATTTTCAAAACGTCTTTTCTCCACCTAGTACACAACTGAATTTTTGTGTCTCTGCATATTTCTTAGGTTACTCTACATACAAATGTCATCATTTGGCTAACCTTACATTAAAAGTGGCTATTGGAATCAGAGTGACACTTGTTCACAACAAAGTGGTGGTTTTTTAGCCTTCCATAAATTTCTGAAAATGACACGAGAAGTTTTGAAAATAAGCTCATTTCACAGAGCTTTTGGCTTTCACCATGTAGTTAAAGATAAATAGGAAACGTTTACGTATTCTTTCCTTACATTTCAAATCATGGTGAAAAAGACTAACCTAAAATAAACACACTTGCATTTCTTGTCCAAATGTAGCCTCCTGTGTTTCTTATTTGTATGTTCGTGATAAAAAACACACCTTTCCAAGTTCAACATAACAGCTTCTCAGCTAATTCATACAGTTAAACTATTTTAATCCTTAGGCTTAAATCAATAATCAGCCTAATTTTTTCTTCTAATTCCAGCATTAATTGAAGTGACGCAGACTATAAAAACCTAGTGAATTGATTTTATCGTTATTTCGATGCGTTTTGAGCGAGCTAGAAATATAATAAAATGGCATGTATCCTAGCATTGCAACTCACAGTATTGTATACTTATGTGCATACTTTAACATGAAGTAGGTAGCAAAGTAGATATACCATTAATATGTTAATGTACCCACATTTTAATCTAAAAGTTATATTTTAAAATCAAATTGTGACGTTCATTACATATAAGTAATAACTAACAATTTAGAAATTATATTGACAACATTTTATGTACATATTTAATATTTTCATAATGTAGATCAACATTAAATTTGGACTCCTTTCTATATAAAAATGTATGTACTGTGTAGCCGAGTGGTATAATTTTAATGTTTGATACCTGTCTTAAGTTTTAATGCACTTGAAAGTTTAAAATATTTACTACTAATTGTAATGCAAGAATTTTAAATTATATATACTTGGTGTAATTCATTTTGTATGCTTTTATATGTTCTATGTTCAGACTTGCATGGTCATTGAACCTACAGAACGCAGTCTAATCTTATCTTAATAGTAAAATCACCAATATACTCGCAGAAAGAAATATAAGGACAATTTGGAAATATACATATATACATATGCACTGCAACTTCATTTAAGCGTAACGTTTCACCTATAACACTTATTAAAGACAAAATATTGTATTAAACTTCAGAAGACAATTAGAACAAACTTTTTTAATCTGGTCATATTTGAACGGTTTGAAAAAGCGCACTGCACGTCCTGTCAGCATTCGGAATTTCATTATAAGCACGCTCTAGCCGATGTTTTTGTAACTACATAAAACGAAGTAAAAAAAACGTGCCGCAATGATATCAGATTAGCCAACACCAGTAGGTTCGAAACGTTTTAAAATACTTCTCAGACAAAACTATGAAGGTTGTAAGCTTTTATAAAGACTGAAGACGAAGCTTTTAGTTACATGAAATGTTACCTCTTTTGATTTATAAATACATTGACAACATTTCAGAAAATGGTTGTATTATATCAATGAATGTTGGATACCCTGCCTGTAATGGAGACTATCCGGCGTTCAGTAAATTTTGCTGTAATATGGGAGTGAGTTATTGATTGTGGCTAGTAAATTTGTATTTTAAAAAAGTATTTGTTAAAGCTGGCACGTTTATTCCTCTGAGTATAGTGGTCGTCCTACTATTCGATTCTAAATGTATAGATGTGTAATAGCTTGGTTATGTTGTAACTTCGTGTGTTTAGCTTGTAATTTTGGCGGCTGTTAGTGGTTGTGAGTTTAATTGCTGTGTAGTGTGTTTTAAATAGTCATAATGAGTGCTGGTATGTTATATGGCGGTGACGAGATCGGTGCACTGGTTTTTGACATTGGACACTATTCTTTACGAGTGGGCTATGCTCAGGAAGACACTCCGAAGGCGGAGATTCCGGCTGTGGTAGGAGTAGTGGAAGACGCAGGGAGCCAAACAGTGAAAACTGAAATCGGCCTGGAAGAAGAAAAAAAGACCGATCCCAATAATGTTACAAGTGGTACCGGGGAGACAAAGTATTATATCGATACCAATTATCTTCATGTAGCACGTCGGGGTATGGAAGTTCAGAGTTACATGAAGGATGGAATGATTGAAGACTGGGATTTGTTTGAGAAGGTACTTGACTATACCTATTCGAAATGTATTCAGTCAGAATCAGAATTTCATCCTGTTCTAATGTCTGAAGCACCTTGGAATGTACGCAACAAAAGGGAAAGACTGACGGAACTTATGTTTGAAAAATATAGTGTGCCTGCATTTTTTCTTGTGAAAAACGCTGTCTTGGCTGCATTTGCAAATGGCAGAGCTACAGGTATAGTTGTGGACAGTGGTGCTACACATACCTCAGCAGTTCCAGTGCAGGATGGTTTTGTCCTTACCCAAGCAATTGTAAAGTCGCCTCTTGGAGGAGATTACATCAGTATGCAGTGCAAAAATTTCTTGCAGGTAATGGGATCATATCATCTCATGATATTACTTATGTCACTAAATGTAACTGTCATGATTCAATGAAGTTTGTTATTTATTTATTGTCTTTATTATTTTCTAGGAGAGTGAAATTGAAGTAGTACCACCATATCTCATTGGCAGCAAAGAAGCAGTAAAGGAACGTGAGAAGGCACGTTGGACTAAGAAGCGAAATGTACCTGAGGTTACCACATCTTGGCATAACTACATGACCAAGAAGATCATTCAGGATTTCCAAGCAAGTGTGTTGCAAGTATCAGAGACACCTTATGATGAGAAGACTGTGTCATCAATACCAACAGTTCATTATGAGTTTCCAAATGGTTACCATCAGGTATGTACTAACAAGTTGCATTGCTTTTTGAGCTATGTGGTAGTTAGCCTACACCAGGAAATAACCCTTCAATTTATGCATGTCAAAAAGAATGTATTCAGAAAATTATAACAAGCTGAGGATAACCAAAATATAATACTTCTCATGTTCATTCTGATCACTTCTATGCTATTTAATTACTTCAGTAATGCCAAGGCAAGCACATTTATTTGATATTCTAAACATTGCAGGAGAGGGCTATCAGCTTTGTGGTTAAACATAAATATGCCATCTCTTAGTTGTGAATGGATAGATAGGTGACACAAAACTATCACAAAGCATGAAATAAGGGATAATATTATATCCCTGCTACTAAATCTCTGCACTTGACAGTTCAGGTGACTTCATGCAATGTTAGGTATATTGTGGTTGTGACGTTGCCATAGTTGTTAGTAAACAACATGAGTATGAACATTTCTACTGTCTAAAGTTGCATATAAATCATGTACATAGTAGTGACAGGTAATAAATAACAGCTAATTTGTTATTAGGTAATTCTGCATTCCAGCTCTAAGTATTAATCCATCTGCTAGGTGGAGTACCAACATTGGAATACTGAATCTGCTTGGTGCCCACTGCTACCAACGTTATATTTTAATACATCACTACATATAAATGTACGTTGTGGTGTCTAGTGGGAAAGGAAAGTGAAATATGCGGATTGTGGTGAAGGCAAAGTAATTTAAAATCAAGCATACGTAAACCGCATAACGAATATCCCTGAACTGATATAATTATGTGTAATTTGCCAGGAAATATAAAACCTTAGATTTGTTTCGCTTTGGTTAACTGTATTTCACATGGATGTTCCTAGTTTGATTCCTGATTGTAGTGGCTAGTTTTTCTTTAACCACAATTACTCCATTTCCCAATCGATCTGGAAGTGTGCATGTTAGTGAATATGTGAATTTTATTAAAACTATCACTCCAGATTAACCATCAGCATGTGAGAATGAATGTGCGTGCATTTGAAAATGAAAGACTTTAAAAAACCAATAGACATTAAATTATATATAATCTGTTCACTTTTATTTGGAATTTGGAAACTTTTCCTACCGAAGATTATTTTTCTATCTACTTCATGTTAATTAAAATAAACTTTTACAGAAATAACTTTATTACACTTTTCGTTCTGGCAGTAGGCTGGTGGTTAAAATGACTAACGGTGATGGTGATCTATGAGTTTATTAATTATTATTATCATCATCACCATTATTATTGTTGTTGCAGTTATCATTATTACTGTTGTGATTATTATCATCACTATTAGCTTAGAATACATTTCAAAATAAATGGTTAATTTGGAATGATAGTTTAATAACATTCTAAATGACAGTTTTCAATAAAAATGTGTAAGACTACTTGCGGATACTCAGTACTAAGTCTACACAGTTTGATCAAGGAAAATAATGTCTAGAAACAAGATTTTATAAAGTTATTAAACTTGTTGAAATGGCAATGTTTCATCACTCGCTTTTGTTGTGGGTAGGAAGTGAACCAGGCCTAGGGTTGTAAGCCTATTCTGTCTGAATTATAAATCTTTCAAGGCCCAGTCCCAAGGAAGACCATGTTACTCGGAAGTAAACTCATAATTTTTCATTTGTCTTAGAGTCTAAGCAAGCCATAACTCTTGAAATATGTACTGTAGGCATACTTTTCTTCTCCTTGTGGTTTTTTTTTTATGTACGTTTACTGGTGAATCATCAGAACATATAGTGAGAGAGAGGAACATGAGTGAGCCTATAGGTATACCGGCTTTACCAGACATTAATGTTATTGTCTGCCTTCATGATAATTTACAAATTTCCAAGGGATGTAATATATAAAGTCATTAAATTATAAGGTAACCCCTCTCAAGGCCTCTCTACGCTGCGTGAGAAATCTGAGAGTGGTGATGGCAAAGTTGCACTGGAGTCCTTACCTTAATAAATGCTGAAAATAATGACCACCTGCTCCCAAACAAGCAGTATAACAAGTTAAAGATGTTCTCGCTCATTCACCTTAGCTCAGCAGCAGAAATCCGTGTGTATACTACAGAAACTTATTAATAATATCATGCAAGAAATCACAAGGATTCCTACTGCTAAGCTTAGACAAGTGAGCAAAAATATTTTCGCAAATTTTACTGCCTGTATGTGAGTAGAAGGTCAATATTTCTGTAATTTATCTTAAGATGCATATTTTACTCTTCTTTGCCGGCATCACTTTCCTTGTGACTCTCGGATCTCTCATGCAGTGGAAAGTGGCCATAATGACCTATATAGTGTTCAGTTTCAAGTACAATGCTCATCTGTAGGTGAAATAAATCCTTCAAACAGCTAGGTATCCGGGTGAAAATCCCAAAAAAGGGTATGTTGTTAGCAAATATTTTAAAGAGTAATTTTTGTTTATAAGTGGAATTTCTGGGCACAAATTGTTCATTAAAAATAGTACGTCAATGGGTTAAGTTAAAAAACCTAAATGCAAAAACCTAGAAGGGATCTTAAATTATACTTCCTTACTGCAGGCATAAAATAAGGAAAGAATTTCGTAAGGTGAAGAAAAATAAAAGCTGTTAAACTTTCATAATTATTGACTTACTAAACTGATTTTTTTTTAAATATAAAGCTTGAAGTGTCTTTTTAATCTACAAAAATAGTGAATGAAAATTCATAAAATCACATTATATATGGATTTATGTAAGTCTTTAGAATGAAAGGTAGTAGCGATTCCCTCAATAAATATATAATTGTAATTATATCAAGATATGAAAGATTCTCCCGAAATAGCTGTAGGTAATAAAAGATTGTAAAATTTCAACTTCCAAAATGTATTCCCCAATTTAGTCCCACAAAAAATTACTTGCATTGTCTTTCCTGATTACACTGTCGAACATGTGTTTGCCTCCAGCTGGAGCTATGTCTGTTTGTGGTGACATTAGAAAATCTGACAATGTTGAGTGCAAGTTTCCATCTGTTCGGAGCGGTTCGCTTCTAATTTTTATCACTACAGGGCAGTGGCTTTAGTTTGATGTTGTATCACCTGATCCTATTCTGACAGTTTTTGTTATGAATGCCATTTGAGATTAAATAAGCATTTTTGAACGTTTTGAATTTTGATAAAGCATAGCACTGCAGAAAACTGTGTATAATTAAACTCATATATGTCCTCAATATATTAGATTTTTGCCTTCTAACTTGCAGGTAAAATATATCAAATACAGTTCTTTTACATCTAATAGTAGCTATTATCATTTTTGTTATTCATTTTCAAATACTCCATCTATATCAAAGGAACATAAATATATTTGTATTATTAATATAACAATAATTTGTATTTAAACTTCACTGATATTTTTTAAAATTCCAATTAGTAGTTTTACAATTAAATTTTATTGCATCTTCAGTTTAACTTCTTTTTGCTGTTGTTTATTTACATGTTATGGTTACTGCTACTAGGTGATGGATTGTGTAATGTGTAATAAGAGATTGCCAACTGCTGGAATTAAAGCAAGTTTGATGACAGTGTTATATTCCAACACATCCATCTTAAGGATTATATTTTCATTTAGAATAGGTGGCTCAAGGTCACATCTGGCGGCTTACTGCATATCCCCTCCACTAGAGCCAGTCAAGTCAGCTTTCAGCCTCGCTCGTTTCTCGCTGTCGCTTAGCATGCCTCTCGCAGGTGAACACATAACTGGCACAAGAGAGTTTGACCAATGAGCGTTGGGGCATCTTGATTCGCAAGACTCATAAGTGTTGTTAACAGCAAGACTGTAGCGTAATGGGCGGAAACTCTCATAGTCAGTCTTGCAAGTTGTATTATTTAATCTGTGTAAGTGATTTAAGATTTAAATAGTCTACCAGGATAAAGATTATAACTAAATAACCATACTAGGGAAAGAGTTAAAAACAAAATGTGGTATCACAGAATCTGCAGATATATGTATGTGATCTCCACTTTATTAGAAATAAGTGTGTATATATTTTATTGCTCTGAAGACATTTATGTTGCAAGAAGTAATTCTATTTTTGGTTGTAATCTGAATATGTTTATACATAGCAACACAAAGCATAGGTAAATCACTAACAATTAATATTGCTGATTCAAACCATTTACTGTGAACACGTTTGGATATATGTACAGTTAAACAAAGAATTATCTTGTGTTATTACCAGGGCCGAGATTTTTATAAGTACAGTTTTAGCTTTTTGTTAACCAATTTAGGTTTTTAAACAATTTTCCTACATATTTAAGGAAGTTGACAACAAATGTCTTTTATAACATAATATAGATAAAAATATGAAAACTATTTTACTTCACTGAAGCAGGCTGTTAATATTTACTGTAATTTAAGGTAATTTATTACACAGTATACTCGAGCTCGAACATTTTAATTAAAAATTTAGCATGTATTTTTACTTTCTCTATAGGCACTATGTACATAGTGTATAGAGAATGTATTGCACTCCACCAGAAAATTTGATACCGAGATTTCACCGGAAATATACGTTTTAGGGTCCCCTTTATCTAAAAAAAAGCATTTTCGGAAAAAGGTCCGTGTGTGTGTCTGTGAACACGATAACTCAAAAACGTAAAGTAGGTAAAATACCAAACTTTAAGTTTAGTATCTTCCAGGGATGCGACACGAAGATTTTGAGAAAAATTCCCCCACCCCCAACTACCCTGTACATGGAACTTTTTTCGAAAATTTTGATTTTCTCAAAAATGGCTCTAACGATTTTGATTAAAATTTTGTATATTAAAGATATTTACCTGACAAATAAAATGTTTATCTTGAACTTTCTGGGAATAGCCTCTGAAGAGTAGTTTATTCTGGATGAATTTTACTACATTTTGAATAACTGCTAAACCGTAAGAGATGGACAAAAGCTTACTACACAAAAAAAATGTAGAGCATGTTAAAACACACAATTTATGTTATATACATTTTTTTCGTGGAGTTCGTTTTTTTTGTGACATTCCCTATTTTTGGTTTCTGCTATGAAAAACTTATACATTTCTCATACAGGAATTTGTCAACTGCTGTCCATACAAAGGAACTTCAGTGACATAGCAACCAGCTTTTGATTATCACTTTAGCCTATGGTACTCCCTTATTTCACCTCTACTTACAAGGAAGCGAGTAATATGGCTGGCTATTTCTGCTAATGTTTTACTGATTAGCATGAAGTTAATAGTAGTATAAGCTTTTTAAGAATAATTTGTTGCAGGTATATAGAGAAAGTCATGTGAATGGTACACATCAGATTTTTAATATATAGCACTCATTTAAAACAAAATTCACATTTCAGTACTTTACTTTAAGCAACTAGCCATATTTACAAATTTTCTATTGTTTTCTAATATACGAGGTAGAAAAAGATCTTTCAACATTGCAAGATATCACTGGCATATATTTCATACACGCAATTTCTATACCAAGATAAAAATTGTGATAAATTCTTTCCCTGGGTAACCCCAAATGTACACTCAAAACAAAACTAAATTAATTGTTAAACAAAAATTGTAATTCAAATGAATTGAAGAAAACATTGATATATAATCTACTGAGGTTAAAAAAAATAAAATAAAACTTTAGTTTAGTGAGTTTTAAGTCTTAATGTCCCATTTTGCTTTTTTTTTTCTTCTTTTTTCTTTTCATTTAAGGTCGAATAAGATTCACACACTAGCATTCAAACGACTTGAAACATAAAAGTACTTTGAAACTTTCTCACTTATAAGCAAAAACATAAGTTAAAACCTAAAAATATAGTCCCTAGTTATTACATAACCAGTTTATACTATGGATCATACGTGAAACTACTTTATCTGTGGTTATGAGAATATTAGCGTTGCCTGGCCCATGAGCAGTAATGCTCAATACACGAGATTTCTCGTTGCGACACTCTAGAGAAATGACGTGCCTTACGAGTAATGAGCGAGAGTGGCGTGCATTGTGACTGCCTCTATCACCATACCAACTTCTGTGCCCTGCTTTCTCTCCCCTCCCTCCCTCCCTCTCTCTCCCTCCCTCTCTCTCTCTCTCTCTGTCTGTCTGTCTGTCTCTGTCTTCAAGGTGTATTATTATTACTGATATGTGGTGGACTTTGTGACAGTGATGTGTTTTAACAATTGAAAATTGGTTGAGTCGATTTTGTAACATTGCATCACTTACTTTTTATTTCAGAAAACATGTTTCAGAAGCCATGTGTTTCCATTGTCAATTCCTTTGGTCGACTGCCGGCATAGCTTGCTATGGTGGTTGTCTCTGTCGCCGGTGGTGGTTTGATGAACTTCTGAATCACTAGGTCGCCTAGCGGGATTTCAAAATTGAAAACGCGGTTCTTGTTTTTCAAAATATGTATGTTTTCCCAAACTTTTAATTCTGTCTTCCTTGTGATGCTTTTGAGAATTTTTGGGCTTCTATTTATGGTGTGTTTCTCTTTCCAAAAGTGCCAAGCTACCGCAGATTTGTCTTCTTCTTTGAGTTTAATATTTCTGTTGTGTTCTCTTGCTCTTTTTTTTTTTTACCTTTCATTTTGTTTGGCCGATGTAGATTTTTTCACAGTCATTGCAGCTGAATTGATATATTCCTGGTTTGTTTTCTTGTGGGATATCATCTTTTAATTTAGAATTTAAAATGTTTTTTATGGAGTAATTGTTTTTAGGGGCTAGAATGATGTTATGTCGTTTGAAGATCCTCTGGAATTTTTAGAAAGTTGTAGGGTGGTATGAGCTTCTTGTAGATCTTGTTTTCTTTCTGATTTTGAGTGAGTGCACTGACTTCTTTCATTTTCTTCTATTTTTGGCCTTATTAACTTTTTTGTACACCAGTTCTGTACATAGTGTATAGAGAAAGTATTGCACTCCACCCAAAAAATCGATACCGAGATTTCACCGGAAATATATGTTTTAGGGGCCCCAATATAAAAAAAAAAAGCATTTTCACAAAAAGGTCCGCGTGTCTGTGAACACGATAACTCAAAAACGAAAAGTCGGTAAGATACCAAACTTGGTATTTAAGTTTAGTTTCCTCCAGGGATGCGACACAAAGATTTTGAGAAAAATCCCCCAACTAACCTTTACACGGAACTTTTTTCGAAAATTTTGATTTTCTCAAAAATGGCTCTAACGGTTTTGATTAAAATTTCGTATATCAAACATATTTACCTGACAAATAAAATGTATATCTTGAATTTTCTGGGAATAGCCTCTGAAGAATAGTGTATTCTGGATGAATTTTACGGAATTTTGCATAACTGCTAAACCGTAAGAGTTGGATAAAAACTTAATACACAAAAAATGTAGAGCACTTTAAAATACACAATTTATGTTATATACATTTTTTTCGTGGAGTTCGTCGTTTTTGAGACATTCCTTATTTTTTGTTTCTGCTATGAAAAGCTTATATTTTTCTCATACAGGAACTTGTGAACTCCGATCTATATAAACAAAGGAAGTTCATTAACATAGCAACCAGCTTTTGACTAACACTTTAACCGATGGTAGTCCCTTATTTTGCTTCTACTTACAATAAGACTATTTCTGCTAATTATTTCTGATTAGAATAAAGTAAATAGAAGTATAAGCTTTTTAAGAATAATTTGTTGCAGGGAAATAGAGAAAGTCATGTGAATGGTACACATCAGATTTTTGATGTAGTGTTACAAAATCGACTCAACCAATTTTCAAAGAAAGTATTACAGAATGGGGGTAATGTATGTGCACCTGAGAGGGGAATATTACCTTGAACTGCCTATTTTAAATTGACATAGTAAGTAACCAAAACTGCACTGTAACTGTAGGTCTGGGTAGCTCAGCTGCTTAGGCATTAGCCTTATGAACTCAACGTCATGGATTCAAACCTAGCCCAGACTGATAGTTTTTAAGTATGCTTAAAAGTATATTAGTAGTTTTACTGACATGTTAAAGAACTCCTGTGGGACTAACTTGTATTGATATAATCCTGGAAATTGTCAGCATCATTAACAAACAAAAATATTTTGAAAATTTACTGTTACTGAGAAAAAAGTGCTTCAAATCTAAATTACTTATAATATGTAAACATGAAGCTAGTAACAGTGAAATAACACAAATATTAATATAAAAATTAATTTGTAACAAAACTTCAGTTATCTTTTTTAAAATCACTACATTATTGCTTCGTTTTTACATATTAAATCTTTCTCATATCATTTGAGTGAGAGCTTCGAAGATAAAACACATTTTATGCCAGGATATGCAAAGAGATTGTAGGTTTTGCTTCTCATCAGGGTTTTAATTTGTTGTAGGACTTTGGCAGTGAACGATTCCGCATTCCTGAAGCACTGTTTGATCCCAGTGTGGTGCAGATGAGAGGTGGATTGGTAGGAAATACAATGTTGGGTGTAGGTCACATTGTTACCACTAGTGTTGGCATGTGTGATGTTGATGTACGTCCAGCATTATATGGCAGTGTTGTCGTCACAGGAGGCAATTCATTCCTCCAGGTAAGTTGAGTGATTAAGATAGATATAATACCATCTACCCAATTTTCAATATCATATACATGGGCAATTTGGAAAGTGGGTTCTTTTAATCTTTTTATTTTCTCTACCACATGTGTACAATGTACATAGTAGGCAGAGAAGGTATTCATTCCACCTAGAAATTTATACCTAAATTTTACCAGAGACACATTTTAGTGTCCCCTGTATGTAAAAACTACACTTTTGGGAAAAGACCCGTGTGTCTAAGAATGTAACTCAAAAACAAAAAAAAAAAGCCGCCCTCTGTGGTGTACTGGTTACCATGCTAACTTCATACACCCAAGGTCGTGGGTTCAAACCCGGCGGAGGACAATGGATTTTTTCGGGTGTAAAAAATCCTTAGCATGGCTTCCTTCGGAAGGAAAGTAAAGCCGTTGGTCCTGTGACGTAGATTTACGGCACGTAAAAGAACCTCAAGCCTGATAGACAGGCCTCTGAGCAAAATTAAGCGGTTTTTCACGCCCAGTATAGTGCTGCGAAACATAGCAGTTAAAGAGCGTCCATAAATAACATGCCATTTCATTTCAAAAACAAAAAGTTAACAAAATACCAAATTTGGTATTTTTTAAGTTACATATATTTTGAGCATGCGACACAAAGATAATGAGGAAAATCCTCCCACCCCAAACTACCCTTTACATGGAAAGAATGTTGAACATTTTGATTTTCTCAAAAATGACTAACAATTTTGATTAAAATACTATATATTAAAGATGTTTAAATGGCAAGTAGGAAGTATAACTTAAATTTTCTGAGAATAGCCTCTGAAGCCTTCTTTATTCTTTGAGCATTTAGAATAACTGGTAAACTGTAAGAGGTGGACAAAAACCTACTGCACAAAAAATATAAATCTTGTTAAAACACACAATTTGTCATGTATATTTTATTTATTTATTTTTTTTTTTTTTGAGGAGTTGACCAATTCCGAAATATTCCTTGTTTCAGTTTTAAATTGCTTAAAACTTTTCTCATATAGGAACTTGTAAATTCCTGGACATGCAAAGAAAAACATTTCAGTCACATAGCAACCAGGCTTTAAAAGATTTGACTATTGCTTTAGCCTAGTATATTTTCTTATTTCCCTCCTCCTTATAAGGAAGTAATTAATATGACCATTTCTACTAGAGTCTGTGTCAAGTTAGTTCAGTCCTGATGTCAACAACAAGGCGGAGCTGGCTCAACTCGCCGCTTGTTAACGGTACATATGCGCACATAAGTTTTGCAACACTAGCGATATATATCAGCAACCTGTGGAGAGTACTTTGAGAAATGTGGCAATTCTGTGTCAGAATGTACTGCATGCAAAATTGTATTTAGAGTCGATGGTTCGTTTCTGAAAAAACAATCATAAACTTTACCACGAATAGCACTTTTCGCAAAATCATCGTATTTCTCCGAACGTTTTTTATATTTACGCGATTTTCCCGGTGTTCTTAGGCTTCCGGATGCTTGCTGTTCCATTCTAACACTATGCACACTAAATGCAGAAACGCCAAGGAAATCACCCGTTTCTTTTTTGATATTCTTTATGGCCGATTCAGCGTTTCATTCTTTAAGCACCGCGAAACAATGCGCGACCATTCGCCTCTTGACACTTTTTAAAGGCTTGCCTCGGTTGTATTTTATTGCGGCTATTCATCCATGATCAAAAGCTTACTGCTTTTAAACCGCATATAGCAAGTCACCTGGGCTTGTGAGGCATGCGAGATGTACAGGAAATACAGTCTTAAATAACACATTATCAGAGGCGACCCTGCACTATAAACAATAACAGCTTAATCAGCATTCACCTCGAGAATTACCGGTTGTTTAAGAAAGCTGTCTGGTACAGGCTTGTAACTTATTGTGCATATAATACCAATGTTCTTTAGTAATATAAGTTAGCTGCATTTTATTTAACAGTAATAAGTTAATGAAGTCAATATATAATTTTGCCGTTCTTCTGTCTAATCTATATGTTTTTTATAGAATGTGTACGTCTGTTGTAAATATTCCTTTCAGAATTCACGAACCCAGAGCCATCTGCTTGGTATGTGTCGGATATGGATAAAATGTCGGACTATTACTTTTTATAAGAATCGAAGCATTGCATACTTTTCTCTCCGAAACTAACTTGCGCAGAGCAGTGATCTGAAAACTATTACAGTTCTGTACTTTTAGGAGGCTGTTACAATATGCATCCACGTAAAAGTTAAACACCCATTACCTTCCCTGAACCAATCAACAGCCTAACGCTCTTTTGCTTCAGTATCTCTCTCTCTCTCTCTCTTCCCTCCCATGTGTTGACATCAGAACTGAACAAACTTGAGACAGATAATATCTCTGTTTATCTTGATTAGCACAAAGTGGAGAGAATAATTGTAATACTAATCTGTTGCAGAATAGCTATTGAAAATGAATGAAAAACATGAGAATTTTTAAGCAATGCCATTTTATTTTAAAAAAATTATTTTACACAATGAAAGCTATACCATTGAAATTATTTTTAACATTATTTCCATTTGTGTTTAGACCTTTGTTATACTGCTTCACAAGCTTTGAAATCATCTTTGCATATAACTCGTACATAAATTGCACGATACCCCTTTAGGAACACACTGTAAGATAGAAATAATTGCTAAGGTAAACAGTATAATAGCACTAGTACTCCATTCCCTTGAGCAAAATGATTGAAAATGATTCAAGTCTTTAATTTACGGTATTTTACTCAAAATTGTTAAAGCCATTTTTGAGAAAAATAAAATTTTCGAATGTTTTTCCATGTAAAGGGTAGTTTGTGGTAGGGGGATTTTTTTTAAAATCTCTGTGTTGCATCCTTGGAAGATGCTAAACATAAATACCAAGTTTGGCTTTTAACAGTGTTTTCATTTGTGAGCAATGCTATCCACAGACCCCACACATATGGACCTTTTTTCGTAAAATCTTTACATCAAATTTTTGGGTGAAATACCATACCTTCTTTAGCTACTACGTATATATATATATATTCTAGATAAAGTACAAATCTCCTGTGTTGCATTCACAGGGCTTTCTCTATACTCACTCTGCTTATTAATTATGTTTACAAAAGCTTATTAATTGAGATAAACATTCATTATGCATTTCACTGTAAGTATAAGAAAAATACAGTAAGCTAAATCCAGATTTTAAAATATGTAGTCACTTTGTAATGGAATTAAAATTCACCCCACAGGGGAGGAAAATAGACAAGTGACTTCTCACTACAAGAGTGAGAAGCCTTTTGAAAACAAAAACAATAACAAAGAATATATGGAAATGGTAAATTATGCAAACACTTTTTTGACATATTTTTGTGGTTTAACATCTACATATTGTGTAGATCAGTTCATCTAGTGCACAAAGATCATTTGGAATGAAGAGGACTGCTTAGGCTATTCTCAAAGAATTCAAGATGTGCGCTTAATTTGCAATACAAATATCTTAAAATGTAGTGGTATAATCAAAATCATTGGAGCCATTTTTTTTTGAGAAAATAAAAAGTTAAACTAGTAATTTTGGTTGGCAAGATTTTAATGACACATATGTGGAAGACACTAGCTTAAATATTGTGTTTTCATTTTTTACGCACACACAAACCTTTTTTTTTTAATTATTACTTTCTCTAGCATGTATTGACAATGTATACCGGGTGGAAGGGAAGTCATTACATTAATTTAAACCAGTCATAAAATCAGGCATAGATCTTGTATTTGGAGCACATTTTGTATCTTACATTTTTGTCTGTGACTATTTCCTACGGAGATATTTTAGTTTTGTCGAAAATGAGAGACAGACAAGCTGGCAACGCTACAGGTTTTGTGTGTGTATGTCACTTGTACTAGGTCAGTATACAAACAAACACCAATCAGAATGCCAGCTGCACTTATCTTCTAAAACATACACTGTGTGTCGTGCAAGCGACTGACTTGTTTACAGAAGCTGGTTCAGATCCCTGGCCAACCTCAACACATTGCCAAGTTGCTTCATGTCTGGAACAGTTGCTCGAAATATTACTTTAATTATTATAGGCAATTAATTATTTCAAAATCCTGTGTGATGTCCCATAATTACTACCAAAACTAATGTCAGAAGTACGTTACTCTACGCATCTCACAAGTAACAAGCTATTATCTTTGTACATTCTTGTGGAATTATGCATGCAATTTGGAACAAAAACTATTTATTTATTTCAAAATCAGCTGATCAAAGAACAAAACACTATTAGACTCTTGTTTGTAATACTTCTATGAAGCACATATTGGAAGGAATTACTAGGTTCCCTTCCACCAGTATAGTAGGCAGAGAAGGTATTATATTCCACTCAAATATTTGATAACAAGATTTCACCAGATATGCATGTTTTAAGACCTCCAAATTTAAAAAAAAAATTATTTTACAAAAAGTCTGTGTATGTGTCTGTGGACAACATAGCTCAAAAACGAGAAGTCAGTTAAACAGCTAACTTGGTATTTAAGTCTAGCATCTCCCAAGCATGCCACACAAAGATTTTCTTGGAAATTTGCCGACCTCAACTACCCTTCATATGGAACTTGTTTCAAAATTTTAGAATTTATAAAAAATGTTCTAATGCTTTTGATTAAAATACTGTATATTAAACATTTTTTTTATATTATTTTTGTGTAGTTTGTTTACCGTCCTTATGTAGGACTGACATCCCGCTCCTAGGGTCCTAGGATTTATGGGTGCTTAAGGATCAGAAGCCTGTCAGGGAGCCAACAGCTCAAACCACAAAATGAAGAACCTGGAACAAGGGGTCTGCCTGTAGCCTGTGAGGCAAGAGTGTGATGTGGTGAATGATATGAAATGTAAGCGAAATGCATGATGGAAGAGATGATGATGGAGCAATTGGTGGAATGAGTGGCAGGGAAACCAGAGGACCTGGAGAAAATTTGCTTAGACACTTCTTTGTCCATCACAAGTCCCACTTGCAGGTGCTTGGGATCAAAGATAAGCCACCTAGGTGGGAGGCGAGCAGACTAACCACTCAGCCACGGTGCCGCCTAAAGATATTTATGTGGAAATAAAATGTATATCCTGAATTTCATAGGAAAGTCCCTGAAGTCCTCTTCGTTCTAAATGACTAGCATACTTGTAATCTGTAGGAGATGGACAAAAATTTACTACACAAAATATTTGCTAAAACACAAAGTTTGATGTATACTTTTTTTATAGAGCTATCCATTTCTGAGTTATTTCTTGTTAGTGGTTTCTATTTAAAAATAACTATACTTTTCTGAAATGGTAGGTCACAATTTTGTTTCATATCTCTTCCCCCGCCCCTCTCTATCTTTATTTTTACTTTCTCTACTCGTACTATGTATGTACTGTATGGAGAATGTATTGCATTCCATCCAAAAATTCAATACCTAGATTTCACCAGAAATGTGCGTTTTAGGGTCCCCTGTATCCTAAAAAGCTATTTTCAGAGAAATGTCCATCTGTGTGTGTGTGTGTGAGTGAGTCTGTGAACATGATAACTCAAAAACAAAAAGTTGGTAAAATACCAAACTTGGTACTTAAGTTCAGTATCTTCTGGGGATGCGACACAAAGATTTTGAGAAAACTCCTCCCATCTCAAACTACCCTTTGTATGGAAAAAATTTTGATTTTCTCTATGATTTTGATTAAAATAGTGCCTATTAAAGATATGAGAGCTTTTTTTTTTTTTTTTTTTTTTTCTTCCCTCCTCCAACATCCAACAGGCTATAAGCATAACTAGTAAACCATAAGAGATACACAAAAACTTATTGCACAAAAAATGTAGATCATGTTAAAACACACAATTTGTCATATATATATTTTTTTCGTGGAATTGACTATTTCTAAGATATTCCTTGTTATTTGTTTCAGATTTAAAATACTTAAGCTTTTTTCACATGGAAAGTTGTACACTCCTTGCCCGGGATAGAAACGGATTTCATCCATATGGCAACCGGCTTTAAAAGATTTGACTCGTTTTAGCCTAGTATATTCCCTTATTTTCCTTCTATCTATAAGGAAGCAGTAATTGAGACAATTTCTGCTAATGTTTATCTTGATTATCACAAAATAGATAGAAGTTTTAGAAGTAGTAGAACTGCTTTTTAACAGTAATTTGTTACAGCAGTGTAGAGAAAGTCATGTGAATGGAATATACAAGATTTTTTTTACTTTTGATCATGCAAAGAGAATCAAATTTCAACATCATTGCACACACAGCTTTTAAAAGATTTGAGTATCGCTTTAGTCCAATGTATTCCCTTATTTTCCTTCTATTTACAATTAAATAAGTAATAAGACCACATCTGCTAGTGTTTATGTCAATTAACATGAAGGAGATAGAATATTTAATATTTTGTAAGAATAGTTTGTTTGCAGATCAAGTTGAGAAAGTCATGTGAATAGAACACTTCAGATTTTTGTTTGTATTTCATTTACTCCAAGTAGTAGTAAATTGTAAGTAAATAGAACCTTTTCGATCTCCAACAGGGATTTCCAGAGCGTCTGAACAGAGATCTGTCGGTAAGAATACCTTCAAGTATGAGGCTGAAGGTCATAAGTGCCAATGGATGTGCTGAACGTCGATTTGGAGCCTGGATTGGAGGTTCAATTTTGGCCTCTATTGGAACATTCCAACAAATGTGGATATCAAGTCAAGAGTATGAAGAAGGAGGCAAAGGCCAAGTTGAGAGAAAGTGCCCTTGAAATGAAAAAGAACAATAATATCATACCCTTTACTTTTACCATTTTTTTAAACATTAAAGCACAATTCTGCAGTGTACTAACAGTTGACTATTAGCTACTTAAGATAAATAAGATGACTACTGAATGTAAATGTTTTATAATAAATATTTTGTGTCATTTCCTTAAGTTGTGAAAATTTGTCCTTTTACTCATTGTGAAATATTAGATTCAAAACAGAAATTTTGACAAGTGGGCAGCATATTTCACAACATTAATGTAATTTATATGACTGTAAGTGCTTACATTCTCAATTATTAGGTATTGCAAGGGTAGGAACAAACTAAATTAATGAGAAAAGATAATATAACAATTAGATATGAGTTAGCTTGAACAGGATGAAGATCATATGAAATGAAAATTGCTTTTATAAGATATCTTCAGCATATGTATAGGGTATACAACATACAATAGTTTAATTAATTAATGAAGGGGTTAAATTTATCTAAATGTAATTTAGATATGAGTTAGCATGAACAGGATGCAGATCATATAAAATGAAAATTGCCTTTATAAGGTATCTACAGCATATGTGTAGGGCACACAACATACAATAGGTTAATTAATTAATAAAAGGGTTAACTGTACACACATTTCACTTGCTTATTTATTGGGTAGGACAATGTTTCACGGAGCCTTTGCCCACATCATCCGCTATTGAACCACTACTACTGGAATCTGTTTCTGCTGTCAACTGTGAAAGGACAATTAGGCTGAATAAGCAATCCATGGGGGAAGTTCAAAATTCATGTGACAGTGTTTTAGGAAAAAAATATTTTCCCATGCTGTTCACTCAAATAGATTGGATAATTCTCTTAATAATTTTATTTCTGAGTTAATTTAATGGTTGTGGTGCCAGAAATGGTGTGCAACTGCAAATTTGTCGGATTGTTTAAGCTTTATGTTTCTTCTGTGCTCCTTGTTACACATTTCCAAATTTCTTTTAGTTTTACTAATATATTTTGAATTGCACTCAAAACAATCTATAGAATATATTCCTGAATACCAATGAATATCAAAAAGAGTATGAGAATATTTTAAACATAACAGTAATTAATGGTTTTGATACTTCCATCATGAAGATCAAAAAATACAATAAAGACATAACTACCCTGGAAACAAAGGAAGAACCAAAAAAATATTACAAATTTACTTACAATCCACAACTTCCTAGCAAAATTTTTATAAATTCAACTTAAAACTAGCTCCAGTCAATAGATATAGTATAAAAAATATCTTAAGATCCTCATTGAAGGACAAAATACCTCCTATCAAAGAATCAGGAATGTATTGTATAGATATTTTGGACTGCAATTCAAAATATATTCGTAAAACCAAAAGAAATTTGGAAATGCATAATAAGGAACACAGAAGAAACATAAAGCTTAACAATCCAACAAATCCTCAGTTCCACACTATTTTGGACCATAACCATGAAATTAAAGTGAAGTGTGTGTAAATTTAACCCTTTGATTAATTAGATGATGCTTTTTCACTGTAAGTAGCTTCATAATTTACATTACTTATTACATGTGCAATAGGTTATTAAAGTTCTTCTGTGACTTTTTTTTTACCATTGGAATGACACTAGAATCTAGTGTAATTCTGGTTGTTAGGTTCAATTCATAGCCTATAATTCCCCTGCAAATACACACCTTTTACGTTTTGCAAAAGTTGGATTGAATTTATTTGTACATCTTTTCTTACATATTACTTACATTATAATTACAACCCTTGTACTTTTACAATTGCTGCTAACCCTAATAATACAGTAAAATCTTGATAACTCGACATTCCATATAACTCAACAACTTCTTTTTTATTTGTTATCATTTTATTGTTAATCATTTCTGTGATAATTTCTATAATCCATTATGTGGCATAAAAGTACAGATAAATTATAATTGGTGTATGTATTAGTCTTCATATTTATGCATATAAAAATGTACCTGTTTTGTTGATCTGTTCAGGTATTTGATATGATGTGGGGTTTTCAGATTTTTCTATTTATGTATGACACTACTTTGGTTACACATGTTGTGGTAATACAGCCTATCATATTTTCCTTCTCTAACAAAAGGGTTGACCGCACATTTATTTTCAATTATTATTTGATGAAGGTCTACTAAAAATGAGAATGTTACGTTCTAAATGCAATGCAGTGTTTTACCACATTAAGAGATGGGACCGTACATATTCCGAGTTTTGCTACAGGTAGGAGAATGTTAAAATAGATCCCTATCCTGGTGACTTTTGTTATTCATAATATCTAGTAAGTAACTGTATTATTATTATTTTTATTTATCTATTTTAGAACTGGGCATGAAAAAGTCACACAGTCAAGGAATGTGATTTGAGTGCCCAGACAAATTCTTTTCCTCATACACTGCTTTACATACAAGGAGTCATAGGAGGTGACAATAATGGAGTGTTCCGTTGGAGACCAGTGTGTGAGTTCACAGACAGAATCTAATTGGTTTGGTTACTGCTGCGAGGCGTGCATGGTCTCTAACAATACCAAATACACTTTGAGAGGGAAAATTGGAGGTCCCAGCCATGTCGTTCAAATTGATGAATGCAAAATAGGACAACGGAAATTCCATTGGGGGTGCATCGTAGAGAGCAACTGGATCGTTGGGTCGATAGATGTGGAAACAACTGAGGTGGGAATGACAATATGACCAAATAATAATAGGAATGCAAATTCACTCTAACATTTAATTGCAGAGCATGTAGAGTTCACCAGCACAGTACATATGGATGACTGGAAGGGTTACTATGGGTTGATGGCTAGAGGATTTGCTTCCACCTGGCAGTAAATCATTCTTGTGTACTGGCATGTTGTTTGTATCCCTTCCTTCCTGCTCTCCAACTGCTAAATGTATACATGAAAACATACTCCTCCACCAAGCAAATTCCTAAATGTCCTAAGTAGTACAGAGTACTAGAGTAGTTAGAGAAGGTATTGGATTCCACCCAACAATTAGATCAAATCCTATGCATGTCTGTGAACAGCATAAGTTAAAAACAAGAAGTTGATTAACTACCAAACTAGCCTCTGGAGCCCTCTTCATTCTGGATGACTTTTGCATAACTGGTAAAGCATAAGAGGTAGATAAAATCTTACCACACAAAAAATGTGTGACCTCGTTAAAAGACACAACTTATGTCAGATTATTATTATTATTATTTGTGGCATTAACCATTTCAGAGACATTCCTTATTATTGATGTACATGTTTCGTTGCTTAAACTTTTCTCAAATAGGAAATCATTATTAGTTTTTCAATTTTTTTACAACTAGCCATGCAAAGAGAACTGAATTTCAATGTCATTAGAACACACAGTGTACACAGAAAATGCAGATCTCGATAAAATACATAATTTATGTCATGTGTGTTTTTATTGCAGAGTGACCCTTTTCAGGATATTCATTGTTATTTGTTTCAGTTTTAATCTTAATTAACTTTCCTCAAACGGGACCAGGCAAAGTGAACTGAACCTCAGTTGTTTCACATAGTGACCAGCTTTTAAAAGATTTGACTATTGCTTTAGTCTATAGAGATTTTCACATCATGAAGGCAAAATGGGCTCTTATGGACCATGCTTTTCTTATGGAAGAATCAAGTGCGCCATTGCCAAATATGTGTGTTTTCAAATGCGACTAAGATAAAATAGGAATATGCATTTCAGCATGAAATGTGTGAAAGAATGTGATGGTATGCACGAAAAGTCTTTTATATAATTGTACATTTCTTAAAATAATAAAATTTAGTTGAAAGCAGATTTTTAACTTCTTTCTCGCTCCGAACGTTAAAACATGGTTTTAAACCAAATTAATTGCAATGAAAAAAATCTGTATTATTTGCTTACTTACATAGGCCATGTTGGTATTTAGAGTATATCAATATGTATAGGAACATAAAACATATAAAGTTTAAAACAAAATGTTTGGATTCTTCTTTTATACAGAGGGAAATGTCGTTGCTGGCTAATTCTCATTCTAAAAGTCCACGCAAAAACTTCCAGTGACAAAGTTGTCAAGGAAATAGTGAAATTATTTTTTATGTACACATAGAACTTCTCCAGAACCAAGGCATCCATGAATCAACAGTTTAAGACAAAGAGAGCAAAGCTCACAGCGCCAACAAACCTGGTCCTCGTGTCTTGGAGATGATAAAAACCAGATGTGGTATGACATGTGTCTCCTACCACGGTAGAAAAGTAGAGACTCTCCCCACTACAAAAACCTGTAAGGAAGATATAAAACATATTCCTTATGCAGATGATTGCCTTAAAAGAGAATTGCTGACTATTGCAAATTCTGTACGAGATAAATACAGTGCCACTATTATAGACTTGATTGCAGAAGATGGAGTAACAGTTTGTAAGTTGCCTCCATATCATCGTGAATTAAACCCTGTAGAAATGGTACGGAGTCGGATAAAGGGACATGTTGGGCACCATAACACTACATTTAAGCAAAAGGAGATGGAACGTTTGATAGACAATGGTTTTAAATCAGTCACCCAAGATAGTGGTTAAAATATTGCAAATAGTTAAAGGGATAGAAGGCGATATGTGGAAAGCAGGATGATATTGAACCTCTAATCATTAGGTTAACCTGCAGTTCATCCAGCAATAATGACTCCAGTTCTTGTGAGGACAGTGAATAGGCCAACTAGGACTCCTCTTTGGGTGTTGAACCCATGTTCGATTAAGGTAACATTAATTATTAAGTGTATTACATTTAGGTTAAATGTAAAGCGCTGACAGTTATTAAGAGATGTTACTTTTAGATATGAGCTCTCGTGGGAGGAATTGGTATTGGCAACAAAGGTTTAATGGGTATATTAAACACTTTTCTGAATGAAATAGAAATATCACAAAATTCTATAAAATGGTTCTCTGTATTATTTATAGAGAAGCTGCACAATGCCCAAAATCAGCAGTTCTAATATCAGTAGTCGTTTCAACTGTTAATTTAGGCCCAATTCACGTGACATCAACTGTTTCAAGAACAATGCTGCAATCATGATTGTTTAGCTTACTACTCTCAAGTTCGCTGCCTAAGTGTTTCTGTAGTCTTCATGCCGAAGTAGTTTCCTTTGTAAAGAACATAATGTAATCCCCAAAATGTCCAATAGTGAGTGGATATTGCATTCTTAACAGATTTTTGAGATCCTTTATGTTGGTTAAATATAGTTTCCTCTAAAACATGATGGCCCTCAAATGCAACCACAGCCCCTATCACTGGACAGTAACCAATAGCAAATAAAAGTCCTGTACTATGGGCGGGAGGCTACGTAGTAAAATCTGTTTCCTGGAGACACTGCTTGCAAGTCTAGAATTGCACCTCAGTTAAGGGAACAGTAGGTGGAAGACTTGCCAACAGCAAGGGTTGGTTTCCAGCTCCACACACCCTAATCCCAAACTTTGGAAGAAGAGTGGAGCAAGGTCATCATGTTCTGAAAAATATTGTAACCTTGCTACTAGAGAAAATTCTTTGCTATTTATAAATTTAATAGAAATTCTTTCTTCACAAATTTATGGGCTTTACTTAGCTAGCCAACAGAATATGCCCCTGAATATGATTGATGTGCTGTGGTATCAGTAATGTATTAGTCATTAATGAAAATAAATACATGGTTTGTCAACATTATTATGATCTATCCAGTGTGTGCCACTGATGTTATTCATTGTGGCATTGTTTGTTATGTCTGAGAGGCTGGAGGTGTGGTGCAAGAACATTTCCCCTTCAAGGGCACTGCTGAAGTAGATAGGAGGATGAGCCTTTCAAGACCACTGTATAGAGCATTAACTAGGAAAATTCATGGGAATGCAATGCATACTCTCTGTACCACATATGTACAATGTGCATAGTAGAGAAGGTATTGTGTTTCATCCAAAATTTGATACAGAGATTTCAAAAGAAATCCCTCAATCCAAATAAAAGCATTTTATGAAAAATGTCCTTGTGTGTGTTTTTTTTTGTGTCTGTGGTTAGCATAGTTTGGTTACACATTTCTTTGTAGAGTTAAATCATTTCTGAGATATTCCTTGTTCTTGATTTCAGTTTTAAACTACTTTTCTCAAGCAGGAAGTCAACTTTCATCCCTGTTTTACTCCCAGGAATGCAAAAAAGAATCAAACTTCAATTGCTTCACATTTAAAAGATTTGACTATTGCTTTAGCCTAGTGTACTCCCCTATTTCCCTTCTGCTTACAAGGAAGCAAGTAATAAAATGCTTGCTGCTAATGTTCATCCTGTTGAGTGTGATGTAGATAAAAGAATGTTTTGTAAGGGAAGTTTGTTGTGGAACAGCTAGAGAAAGTAATGTGAATGAAACACATCTAATTCTTTTATTCTCCATCCCATTAAAACATTAATACTCTGAGGTGCTACACTCATATGACTTTCTCTATACATTCTTCAGTAAGTTATTTAGAGAGTTAGTCGCCTTGAGATGGACTTGAAATTCCCTTATCTATGATTGACTAGGAAAAAGAAAAGTGAATAATGACTTCCTATTTGATAAATAAAAACTAATAACAAGAATATTGAATTTGTACATTTTTTGTGCAGTAAATTTTTGTTCAGCTCTTACTTGTTATGCATAAGTCGTTAAAGCTATTCCCAGTCAATTCATGACGTGCATTCTATTTATTATGCTATTATGTCTTTAAAATGCTATTTAATCAAAATATTAGAGAACTTTTTGAGAAAATCAAAATTTTCCATTCAAGGGATAATTGGGGGGGGGGGGCGGCCTTACTTGAAAATCTGTGTGTTGTATCCCAGGAAGATGCTAAATCTAAATATCAAGTTTGGCATTTAACCATCTTTTTGTTTTTGAGTAATACTTTTCGCTGTTGAGTCTCACTCACACAGACAGACTTTCTGTTTTTAAAACTGTTTTCAAGGAACTTTAAAACGTGTATTTCCACAGAAATTTCGTTATTGAATATTTAGGTGGAATGTTATACCTTCTCTATGTGACAGAGAAAACAAAAATGAATTTTTTGGTTCAGGTTAAACCATACACACATGAGTATAAATAATTCATTGAAAATCAACTAGAGATGTTTTAGGTTTCAGTTTTATTTTAATTGCATACTCATACTTTTGAACAAGGCACCAGATTAACAGTTGTGCCGGCAGTGTTCTTACAGGAGCATATATATATATGGGAAGTCATTACATTAATTTAAACTAGTGATAGATCTCGGTATTTGGAATACATTTTGTGTCTTATGTTTTTCTTTTCCCACCATCTCCTACGGAAATAATTTAGTTTTTTTCGAAAACACGTAACACAAGCTGGCAATGCTGCGGGTTGTGCAGGTGTCACTTGCACTTGTACATAAACTCGCCTCACTACTGCAACCACAACAGTGTAGGTCACTCAGTATGCACTCCCAAAACATTATACCGTCCTGCGTCGTGTTTACATATAGAAGCCGCTTCAGAAACCTACCAATCTAAATGAAACGTTGCCGAGTTAGTTAACGTATGCAAAAGGCTGCTCGTATCACTTTAATGCTTTTAAATGATTAATTATTTCGAAACTCGTGTGGTGTTCCCATAATTACTACTGAAACTGTCAGAAATACGTTACTCTACGCATTTTAAGTAACAAACTATTATCATCTTACATTCTTGTGAAATTGCGTATCCTATTTAGGACAAAAACCATTTATTTTTTCGAAATCGGCGGATCAAAAAACCAAAATGCCACCAGACTTGTTTGTGATGTTTCTATGAAACATATTAGAAGGAATGTTAAATAGCTTAACGTGTTTTAACTGGTTGGGCATATCGGACAATAAATGAAATACGTGAAAATGATGCTTAAATGATCTTGGGGTCCTTGGATCTTAAAGTTGCTAGACATTCGTCATATCGGTATAAAGGGAAAACCTTATATGGTTAAACCAACCGGCAATCTTGCGCACCAGGTTACCCTGTCATGGCGGACGCTGTCAATGCGCAATACGGAATGCCAATTTGCACATTTAAAAACCACTACGTTTATGCAACAGTAGGAAGAAGTTGGTACTGTTCCTCAATGTACTGTATAGGTCAAAGCAAATTCATTGTAGTACACGGAAGTTGTTATAAAATATCGGCAATTTAATAAATTAGCCAAAACAAAACTGCGAGAAATGTACGAAAAGGAATGTGAAACTAAAATAAATATACTATAGTATAATAACAAATATACAACTAAAATAAATAAGTAGTTGTAAAATATCAGCAAATAGCTATAGGAAGGGTAATAACAAATATAAGAGAAATGATTCATAGTGTACGAAAACGAAATGTTTAACTAAAATAAATATAGTCGCCCAGACTGACGAAACAAATAGCATAGCTTCCCCATTCCCTGAAGATTTCAAATATATACTCTCTCTTCAGATGGCGCTGGCTCCGTTTATTATGCCAACCAAAAACAGTAATAGTTCTGATTTCAGTCTATTTGTTTATTTGAAGGTGTTCAAACTCTCGTGGTCCTCAATTATACATGTGCTCCCCATAGTGAATACACAGCAAGTGCCTAAAGAATCAAAGCTGCGAAAGAAATACTTCGCGCCACGAAAATTAAGTCACTACATCCGGAAGAAATAAATCGCGCCAAATGATGTCATTGAAAGCTAAGTAACAACCTCTACGCATTGAAAACTATTTGCTAAGGACCTTAGTGATTTCTTGGGGTTATGTTGTCACGCGAGGTTGCCTGCCTGGCGTTGCGCGGTACCCGCCATGACAGGGTAACCTGGTACGCAAGATTACCAGCCAACTTAAGCGAGCGACATCTTGAATGTGAAACACACGCTAACACCACATTACCAAGGCGGGATTATAAATATAAAAGTAACCTTGTAAACTCCTGGTGCGGAGTATGGTTGCCCATTTGGGGAAAAGGTAGGTATTTGAGAAGCACAACGGTAACAAAAATTCATGTTTGGGGTTGGATCTACTTGTATATATTAGGGAAATATTTGAAGATTTTTCAATACAATTATGTACTCCCAAATTAATGCACGTATTCTATGTTCAGTTATACCGTAATAATAGTGCAATAATGTAGAGGGATACGGAGAGAGTGGCGAAATATGTTTCATAAAATAGCGCAAAATTAGTAATACAATGGCTTTTTGGGCTGAATTAGGTGCTTGTAAGGATTCAACAGGGAATCTTCAAGAATCATGGTTTCTAGCGATTAAAGAGTTAAGTCTCCCCCATTCAAATGCAGAGTAGGAGAGGGTTTTCAGTCAAATGAGCATAGTGAATTCAAAACTGTCTGATAGGATAAATATAGATGTGGGCTAAAGCGCAAAGGTAAGTGTTGCCATTCATATGGACAACCTGATTCCGTGTTCAAGTTGATAGGTACAATGTCTGTTCTTGATAATGGAGCAGTTGGACATAAGAGTCATAGACGTCTTCAATAATGGAGGGATATTGAAGTGAGGATGAGGATTTAATGTAAATGAAATTTTAAAACACGACTTTAGTTTTAGTGGTATCTGATTATCATTATCTTTTTAGTTTAAATATAATAATAATAATAATAATAATAATAATACATTTTAAGCCACACATGATAATTTATTTATTGCGGTAATTATCTACAAGTTGGGCCGCTAACTCTCTCCGCTGCGACTTATACCCGTTTTGCACTCTAACGGACCGTTGAGGTTAGAGGGGGATTAGGGGTGGGGAGATGGTTTAAAAAACTAATGTTGCTACCTGTTTATATACACACACAAACCTAAACGGATTGGAACCTAACCTTGCGCTAAATTTGAAATCCACAGGCTTTGAAAAGGTCATCATAAATACAAAGTCAATCAATCGCACTTAGTTTCATTCGAATTTAGAGTGGCCGAAGTTCTGCATTATAAAATTCACTGAACAACTGTATCTGCGTGAAACATACTTGTCATACATCAGCACAGCGTCTAGCGACATATGCTGGTGTTGCATTCCATAACACTGTTCGCCTGCCGCCGAGAATGAAACTCAGGTTTTAGGCGTTTTAGTGTGTAGTATTATTATATATTTACATTGCAAAAGTACTACAAGACTTCTTTATTTATATTCTACTCCTTCTAGGCAGCATACTTCATAAATATTCACAAAAAAGGATCGCTACGCGCACGTAATAAATTAGCGTTTAACTTAATTACGGAGCTTTTCCGATAAAAAAAATTGGTGAAAACGTAACAAGTATAAACCAAAATTACAGTCAAACCACAATTTGTTTAATCTCTAGAGGGGCCCAAGTTCTCTGTAATTACCTTTATTTCTATATTTGTTTCAAATTTGGGGTATTTTGTTAAAAGACAGTGACTTTTTAAATAGCTTTTGGTAAGTTTGAATATCACCGAGTTAGCAACTCTGGTGCGGACATAGATTAGGTGCGGAGTACCATTTAGTTGCATGTATTTTCTCCAGGTGGCACTACTAAGCAATACACATTTGGGTCCGTCTTGCTATATTCATCTGTTCGCAATTTTAAAATTTAAGCTCATAGCATATAGTTCCAGCTTTAGCGTTAACCATAGATTACGTTAACTAAGGTCAACAAGTGTGAAGTAAGTGCAAGGTATAATTATTGTTGTTTGTATTAAATATATATATATATATTATACTTGGAGTTAATTTAAAGACTTTTAACGATATGAAAAAAGACACATTGAAAAACTGCATAAGCCGCATTTATGGTATATTTTGGTTATACTATTTGGCTGGCTTTTTATGTATTTTAAACTTCATTTTGAGATACATAAATGTGTTTCGGAAGTATTCGTTCTAAGTTAACCCTCCCGAAAAAAATCTCAGCACACCATAAGACAAATTGTACAGAAACGAGGTACATTTATGTACGTAATAGGTTAGGATGTCTAACCCTAAATCACTTCGGTTAGCAAAAGTCTCGAATAAACTTAAAAACAAAAATGCTTTAAGCATAGTGTAATGATACAAACAATTACATGTTCAAGCACTAAAAATACTGCAATTAGAATATATTAATAATTGCATCTGTAAACAAACGTAAGCATAGCACCACTAAATACTAGGCCAGGAGATGTTCAGGAAAAGAAACTTTGGTAATTAAAATATAACATCTTATGGAAGCTAAAAGAAAGATTAGGGAAGGGGGGGGGGCCGAGTCAGAAAACAGTAAATGATGTTTAATATTTACCATCTTTAAATAAACAGGATTATTCTCGTGGGCGGTTTTCATCGTATGTTATACTTATCATAACAAATCATTCCTCTATCAGTATTTTGGGCTATTCTAAGTCATATCGAATTATGTATTTTGCAGATTTTCTAATCATATTATGATTTTAGACAAGACCAAAAAAATGGTTTTAATGAACATCAAATCCTTATGTAGTGTGTATGAAATGAGAGAGACTGCAGCTAGTACTACAGAATTCTATTGTTGTCCAAAATGCTAAGAATTTCGGTAACTATATTGTACAGATGCACTTAATATAGAACTGAATTTAACCAAGAGCTGTAATTGGCTGAGGAGGTAAATCATATCAGGTGCCATTTCTTTAAATTTTTGTTTTCTGCTTCTAGCTTTCGAAAATGTTTTTCTGTGTTTGCAATTAAAATGTCTACATCAGTGTAACTATTGTAATTGCTTTGGCTACACAGTGAAACACTGCCTCCTCACATGTCAGCTTTCCAGTAACGATTATATGGCCTTGAGTGTGCTGTCTTACATGGCATCAGAACAAACTGGTATTTCTCGACATCCTAAAAGTCTTAGCTCTAGTTATAATATATGCTTTGAAGCTGAACTTTTAATCATTCATATGTCTTGCAATGCTACCAAATAAAATATAATTCTAACACAGTTGATAAATGCCAAAAATAAGAGTATACAACTAAATTGAGCAGCACAAAAAATTGGAAACTTTAATTTTAAGCCTTAAGTCTGACATAAATGAATAGGAAAGCTTTCCAACTGAGAATAACTTAAAGTTGTGAATGAAACATTAACTCAATAGAAAGAAACTGGATTTATTAAGAGCTTATAACGATGGAGTAAAATAAACTCCTTTTGATCATTTGCAGCAAACAAGAGTTCTGTATTTTGATAAACATTTTTTTTGACTTTTCGGATTTCAGTAACATGTGTTGCCACCCCTAGCTCTAATGACATCCTCTAGGCAATGCTCCTGATTATTCTTACAATATTTTCTTGAGGGATATTTTTTAATTCTTCTTCCAGAGCAGCTTGAAGTTCATTTATGGTTTCTAGAACAGTTCATGGAAAAAATTTCAAAAATTTTGATTTTCTCAAAAATGGCACTAACGATTGTGATTAAAATCTCTTATATTTTAGATATTTACATGATAAATAAAATATATATCTTGAATTTTCTGGGAATAGCCTTGAAGACCTTATTCTGGATGACTTTTATTGAATTTTGCATAACGGGTAAACCATAAAGAGATAGGCAAAACTTACCTAACCAAGAAAGTAGATCTCATTAAAACACACAATTTATGTTATTTCATTTTTTTTTTTTTTTGTGGAGTTGACCGTTTTTTTAGATGTTCCTTGTTATTAGTTTCAGCTTTAAAATGCTTATACTTTTCTCATCCGGGACTTTGTCAACTCCTGTCCATGCAAACAAATGTACTTCAATGATATAGCAACCAGCTTTTAAAAGATAATTATCGATTTAGCCTATGGTACTCCCTTATTTCCCTTTTTCTTACAAGCAAGCAAGTAATAAGATTCTTTCTGCTAATTTTATCTTGATTAGCATTAAGTAAATAGAAGAATAAGCTTTTTAACAATTGAATATAGAGACTTAGAGAAAGTCACATGAATGGTACATATCAGGTTTTTATTTTCTTTATACTACTGCATATATAGTATATAGATAAGGTATTGCATTGCACCCAAAAATTTGAAGCTGAAATTTCACAGGAAATGCGGGTTTTGGGTACCCCTGAATCCAAAAAAAAAAGACAGTTTTAGGAAAAGGTTTTGTGTTTGTGTCAGTCTGTCTTGTCTGTGGACAGCATTGCTCAAAAATGAAAAGACTGTTAATCACCAAGCTTGATATCTAAGTTTGGTATCTTCCAAGGTTGTGACACAAAGATTTTCAATAAAATTCCCCCGCCCCAAGCTATCCTTTACATGGACAAATTTTCAAAAATTTGATTAAAATCATATTATTGAAGATATTTACATGATAAATAAAATGTATATCTTGAATTTTCTGGGAATAGCCTCTGAAAACCTCTTTATTCTGGATGATTTTATTGAATTTTGCATAACTGGTAAACCGTAAGAGATAGACAAAAATTCACTACACAAAAAATGTAGATCTCGATAAAACACAATTTATGTCAATTACATTTTTTGTTGGCCAATTTCGAGATATTCCTTGTTATTGATTTCAGTTTTAAAATACTTAAACTTTTCTCATACAAGAACTTATCAACGCTTGGCCATACAAATAAATGGATTTCAATCCCATTGCAACCACATTTTCAAACATTTGACTGTCGGTTTAGCCTAGTGTATTCCCTTATTTCCCTCCTACTTATAAGGAACAAGTAATAAGACTGTTTCTGCTAATGTTTATCTTGATTAGCTTGAAGTAGATAGAAGAATAAACTTATTAACAATATTTTGTTACAGAGCTATAGAGAAAGTCATATGAATGGAGAAATTTTTAGCGAGATTTCAGCAGAAATAAGTTTTGAGACTCCCTGAATAAAAAAACATTTTTAGAAAAATTTCCATGTGTGTGTAAAAAAGCTAGAGAAAGCCATGTGAATGGAACACATTAGATTTTTATCTGTGGAAAAAATTCACCATTTTCTTAAACATTTATCTTGAGTAACTTGAAGTAGGTAAAAGAATAAATGTTTACTGGAATGGTTACCGCAAGCTATATAAACAAAATTTGGTATTCCATTCACATAACTTTCTCTACCTATTCTGCAAACTTCTTACAAAAGGATAAAAATTAATAGAATTGTCTTATTAATCAATTCATATGTAGAAGGAACTAAGAGAATGTACTTGAAATTTGGTTCTCTTTGTGTGACCAGGAGTAAAGCAAACAAAAAATTGGATGATTTCCTATTTGAGAAAAGGATCAAGTATTTTAAAATTGAAATCAGTATAAAGGAATATCTTAGAAATGATGAACTCTACTACAAAAATAATAGGACATAAATTGTATGTTTTGATATCTACACTTTTTGTGTGGTAGCTTTTTATCATATCTTACGGTTTACCAGTTATGCATCCAGAATGAATAGGACTTCAGAGGCTATTTCTAGGAAGCTCAAGACATTCATTTTGTCATGTAAATATTTGTAATGGATGAAATTTTAATCAAAATTGTTATAGACATTTTTGGTAAAATAAAAATTTTAAAAAAAATTTCCAAGTAAAAGTTAGTTTGGGATTGTTGGGTTTTCTTGAAAATATTTGTGTGGTATCCTTGGAAAATACGCTAGCTTTTTCATTTTTGAGTTATACTGCTCACACACAGACACATGTAGAACTCTTTCTAAAAATCTGATGTGTTCCATTCAGATGACTATCTCTAGCTATTATGTAAACAAACCTTTTATTCAAAAGATAAATCTTTTAGCTACATCATGCCAATCAAGATAAAGGTAAACAAAGTTAGTCTTCTTACTTGTTTCCTTGTAAGTAGAAGGGAAATAAGGGAATACACAGGCTAAAGGGATAGCAAGTCCTTTAAAAACTGGTCGCTATGTGAAACAATTGAATTTCCATTCTCTTTTTTTGCCAGGAATAAACAAACAACAAACAGGAAGAAAAATAAGAACTGAGCTTTCCTGGCGACGTGTTAATTCAAAATCTTCTCGGGCTTCTAGCCAGGTAAAAACTTGGCTTGACACCAACGTTTCGAAGAAGTGCATCTTCCTCGTCTTCAGGGTGAACTGATGGTTTGAGCTTGCGGAGACTGGTATTTATAAGAGCTGGGATGAAGCTAACATCTGATTGGTTCGCGTGATATTATGGCCTGGTATTTAAGATGACTGAGACATGGGCACGGACTTCGTAGAAAACTATTTATAGCAGTTATTCGGCTAATGTTTTGTGTTTGAGCACGCACCTGCTAGAAATAAGTCTTGGAAGACTGCAGGTAGAGGATTAGGTATTAAGGCTCTTTAACATTGGTGTCCATGCTGAACTTAATTGTAGGCCCGAATCGCGATTTAGATTATTTGTTTCAGATGAGATGGCTAAAGCTTCTTTTACTCTCCTTTCCCAGTAGTTTGAACACTTTGCCACTATCTTGGTGTTGGTAAAGTTAGCTCTGTGGCTCTGTTCTATACAGTGTTCAGCCAGTCCAGATTTTTCGGGTTGCATAAGCCTGGACTGGCTGAACACTGTATAGAACAGAGCCACAGAGCTAACTTTACCAACACCAAGATAGTGGCAAAGTGTTCAAACTACTGGGAAAGGAGAGTAAAAGAAGCTTTAGCCATCTCATCTGAAACAAATAATCTAAATCGCGATTCGGGCCTACAATTAAGTTCAGCATGGACACCAATGTTAAAGAGCCTTAATACCTAATCCTCTACCTGCAGTCTTCCAAGACTTATTTCTAGCAGGTGCGTGCTCAAACACAAAACATTAGCCGAATAACTGCTATAAATAGTTTTCTACGAAGTCCGTGCCCATGTCTCAGTCATCTTAAATACCAGGCCATAATATCACGCGAACCAATCAGATGTTAGCTTCATCCCAGCTCTTATAAATACCAGTCTCCGCAAGCTCAAACCATCAGTTCACCCTGAAGACGAGGAAGATGCACTTCTTCGAAACGTTGGTGTCAAGCCAAGTTTTTACCTGGCTAGAAGCCCGAGAAGATTTTGAATTAGGAAGAAAAATATCTTCCCATTCGATTAAAATTGATACCAATAAATCAAAATATCTCGAAAACAGTTAACTCTACAAAAGAAATGTATACAACATTAATTTGTGTGTTTTAATAAGACCTACATTTTTTGTGTAGTAAGTTTTTGTCTCTCTTACGGTTTACCAATTATACAAAAGTCATCTAGAAAGAAGAGGTCTTCAGAGGCTGTTCCCAGAAAATTCAAATATACATTTCATTTGTCATAAAAATATCTTAAATATAAAGTATTTTACTCAAAATCATTACAGCAATTTTTGAGAAAGTCAAAATTTTCCATGTAAAGGGTAGTTGGGGGTGGAGGGCTTTTCTTGAAAATCTTCGAGTTGCATCCTTGGAAGATACTGTACTTAAATCTTGATCTCGGGGGGTCTCAAAACATGTATTTCTGGTGAAATCTCGGTATAAAATTTTTGGGTGCATTACAATATCTTCTCATGTAATAAAAATGATTTTTATTGATTTAGGGGGCCTCAAAATAGGGATTTCCAGTGAAATATCTGTATCAAATTTTTGGATGGAATATGATACCTTCTATACCTACTATGTATGCACATAGTATTCTGCAGAGAAAGTCATGTGTATGTAACACATCAGATTTTTTTTTCTATTTTATTTTATGTGGATATATTGAATTGTAAATAAATAGCTTAATAATTTTGGAAAGAAAAAAAATTGAAACTCATTGCTAATTCATTATTTTGCTATTGCATGTTTATCATTATATATACTTAATATTCTCTCAATTAGAATATACTATGGGGACCAAAACGCCAGTTTCCATCCTGCAAGAAATGATGGTCAGGAAGGGTTATACACCAGTTTATGAATTAATTCATGATGGATGTGGCACTCATCTAGGGCTCTTCAAATACCAAGTTCGTGCTGGCAGTGTAACAGGTGAGGTAATTTCAAGTATATAAACTCTTAAATAACACTTAAATTCTCAAGACTTACAATAAAAACACAATGCATTCAATTATTTTGCAATAGCAGAGTAAGCCTTATGTCACTGTTATATGGATATATCCTAGTTGTTTCTGTTGAGCTTTTCATTCCTTAGGAGTGCTACATGATTGTAAAGTCAAAGAGATCCATAATGATCCCTGACAGTTGCTTTACCTCGTGGCTGCTCCATCCCACTGTTGCCACTTCATGGATATATCCTAGTTGTTTCTGTTGAGCTTTTCATTCCTTAGGAGTGCTACATGATTGTAAAGTCAAAGAGATCCATAATGATCCCTGACAGTTGCTTTACCTCGTGGCTGCTCCATCCCATTGTTGCCACTTCGTCCTGTCCATGACTACAGCACCAAACCTCTCAGGTGTTTGGCAGGGCTCTTCTCCCAAATCATCTTCATCATTGCTTCTAAAGTCAAAGTCATTGCCATTATTATTGCTTATATTTACAATTACACTAGGATTGCTTGATGCCAACTGAAACTACATTGAATGTTTGTTACATCTTGCAACATGGATAACATCATTGCTTACATAGTATGAAGCTATTGGTAGATATGCAGATACACTTTTTAAAAGTGCGCATGGCTGTCAGGGATCACTATGGATCTCCCGATTTTAGTGAAGGGAACAGGAATGAAATTGAGTCTTCTTTTTAATTGTTTCAGTTGTATAGCCCCCTTTAACTTCAGTTGTCCTATCAGGGTTCTGACTTAGAAACAACTTGTATTACTGAAGGTTAGAACATTAGGTTAATCATTTTTATACCATTAAACATATGCACATTTACTCTCTCATTCATACTACCAGATTCTGTGGGGGGATAGGGAATAATTCTGGTTAAAAAAAAATTCCCTGCCCCAGCTGGGAATTGAACCCAGGACCCTGGGGGTGAGAAGTCAGCTCGCTGACTACTCGACCACGGAGGCAGTCTGAAACTTATTGCTTGTAATTTCTTTGGTCTTCCTCCATTCTCTTTAAAATGTTTCTAACAGCTGTCTTAAACAGGGTGGGAAAAAAATCCCTACCCTCTGGGGTAATAATAAATTAACTGTTAGGTATTAAAATTATTATTTTCAACTTTTTCACATTTCACAATAGATTAGAGCTCCAAAACTTCTGTATGCATCCCATCAGTATCAATGCACAGTTGGATTCGGCGCCAAGTTTGTTTATTCGTCAACATAGCTGCTGTGACTGACGTAAAGGTAGCATGAACTGCTTCCTTCAAGTCATCATTTGTGACAAAAAGGCCAAAGCTCAATGTTCAGTTCATTAGAATTCAGAAATCAAAATAAAGTTTTAAATGCTTTAGACATTTCTGGAAATTAGAAAGGAACAAGAATTCTTAAGAGTTTGATAAGCCAGAGTGTGAAGAGTTGTGTTAAAAGTTGCGAACAAGAAGCTTGAAGATTTGGTTATGTAGAACATAGGAATTTTGGTGGCATGCCATGATGTAGGCAGGGATTCGGTTAATAAAAATTGTGTGTATTTAGAAAATTTAATTTTGCCTCTTGCCCCTAAAGGCGATATAAGTTACAGACTAATTGGGCCATAGTGCTTAAAGGGTGCATATGGCTGTCACCATTTGGAGGTGATGACAATTGGGATTGCCCAATTAGCATTTTAGTGAGTCATGACAACTTATGCTTGTTACTTTTAGTATGGAAAAACATTTTAAACTGTAGAATATTAAGATTCTGGAAATTAACAGATATACAGAGCAGTTAAAATTTCTCGTGCTTAGATTCAGGAAAGTTTAACTATTCAATGCAAAACCATTTGGCAACTTGTACAAATGTATCTTCTACTAGCATCCATCAAACATTCTGTCAATTTAACTGGTGTGTTTCATTCTCTCACTTAGCCTTGCCCTCGACCTTGACCCCCCAAGAAAAATCTAATGAGATGTTGCGTAACAAATTTGGAGAGGGGATTGGCTTCGCAGCAAGTTTTATAGTTTAAACATTTTGAATAGAATGAATTTTTAACAAGTTAAAATTTTTTTACATTCCATTATTCCCATATGCAACCTTATAATAATGACAAACAGTAGAGTTCTGATCTCATTGCAAGTGCAGGTGAGAAGCACATGTGTAACCAGGAAAATGCAGTTTTATTTTCAATTTTCAAAGCACCACATGACATAAATTATTAATGAGTGCAAGAGCAGGAAAGAGGTAAAAAGAAGAAGGGTTAGTGAGGGGGAAGGGAGGGAGATAGATGGAGATGTAGCATATGTTAGAGAAAAGAAGAGGAGAAGATAGGGGAGAAAGCAGGATAGAGAAAACGAAAGAAGGTGAGAAAGCAGGAAAAGAGGGTCTGGAAAAAGTCTTCTTTGTGATAAATTATTTTTTTTTTTTATAAATTGTAAACTCTAAAAAGATATAGGCAAAAACTTATAAGTTATATGTAGTACTTTTCTTTTTTGTGGGATTTGCTATTTCTGAGATATGTATTGAATTTTCAAATACTTTATGCTTTTTAAGTGTTAAATCACTTTCATTTGTTTCTCATTTTGGAAAGAGCAGAATTTCAAAAGATTTGACTATCGCTTAAACCTCCCACTGCTCTCCTGTACCTACAAAATGCTTAATAAAATCAGTTTTGCAAACATTTATCTCAATTAACAAGAAGAAGGTAGAAGTATAAGCTTTTATAGGGATAGTTTATAAATTGAAATTGAGTTTTATTTGTGGAGGCTCTTTAACTGATGTTCTTAGTGTCCCATAATGATCTCACCCACTCACTCAGAATTGTGTGGTGCCACTGCAATTATCTGTCTGTACCTCCTCTTTTCATCAGCTAACGGTCTTTGTCCTTCAGCTTATTACAGCGATGAATCCATCTTCTAACAGTATTGACTTCCGTTGTGGCATCAGTATACTCATTTTTTAGCCATTCGTAAATACAAATGGACGTTTTACCTTTCACATACAAGAATTCAGTGACAGAACACTGTATAATATGAACACCAATGTCAGCCATTTGTAAAAGGCAGCGATTGGTTGATACTGCAGTGGATTAGAATTGATCACATAACTTAGTTACGGAGAAAAAAAAAATAGGAGGCATTAGTTATTGACTGTAATACTAATTTAAAATAAAAAGTTTTGAATTTTTGAATAGGGGCTTTAATGTAACTTAAGTTGCCTGTCATTTCATTTCAGCATAAAATGAATGTGAATTTATATAGAATACTCAACACAAACAAAACTAATTAAAATTATGTAAATCTTTAAAATAATTGTCAACACAAAATCTTGCCTCTGGTTATGCCAATGATAATACTTAATGTATGTGATTCATTTATAAAATAAAAACAAATTGCATATTGTGTGTGTGCATTCAGTTGAGTGACGTCAGTTCAAGGTCGGCCAATCTTGGCCAGTCTTTCACTATGCCACCATTACTTTTAGTATCTCTGCTGGCTATGTTGTGGCTGAGTGGTTAGACCAGGTTTGATCCCAAGCGACCGCATGTGGGATAATTGGTTGACAAAGTGGTGCAGGAGTGAGCTTTCTCCAGTTTCCCACACCACTGGTGCTCCATCTTCGTTCCATGTTTCATCTGCAGTGCCATAGTAGTAAAAACAGGTGTTAAACACTAAAAAAAAAAAAAAAAAAAAGTCTCTGCTGGTGTTGGTTGCATGTTTATACTCCTTCGTTTGTTGCTATGTGAGTGCACTCGATTATTCAGGTTTTAATGCAAAACTAGTTTGTCTTGTTCAAATTCACTGGCAGCTTATTAAAGTTCATGGTGAAGGTAAGGACAAATGTTCATGGTGAACGAATTGGATGGCCAACTGTCATGAATGAAGACAACACAAAAATTTGAGGAAATTCACTAAAACAGGCGCTTCACTATTGTTGGCAAGTTTCATCAGACATCACTCATTTCAAAATTAGTAGTTACTGACAAACTTCATGACATTTTGAAAAAAACTGTTACTAACTGATTTAACGGTCAGGCGGCAGAGTTCTTTGATGCTGGGATCCAAAATTTAGTGCCACAACTTCACAAATGTTTTATTATTAATGATGATGGTCATCACTTCACTTTTGAAAAGTGAAAAAATTGTATACTGTAGTTTGATAATTTACCATTACAAAACAGTTCTTAATTAAAATTTGATGTTGTTCCATTCTCATGACTTTCTCTAGCTGTTCCGCAAACAAACCTTTTATTCAAAAGATTAATCTGTTATCTACATCATGCTAATAAATATAAAAATTAGCAGAAATGATCTTATTACTTGTTTCCTTATAAGTAGAAGGAAAATAAGCAAATGCATAGGCTAAAAGCAACAGTCAAGTTCTATAAATGCTGGTTGCTATGTGAAACAATTGAAATTCCATTCCTTTTTATTGCCAGGAGAAAACAAATGAGAAGCAAGAAGAATGATGTCTTTTCATTTGAGAAATGTTTGTGCCTTAAAATTGATACAAAAACGAGTAACTCTTCAAAAATTTGTAGATAACTTTAATTGTATGTTTTAATGAGATCTACATTTTTTGTGACATATTTTTTTGTCTATCTCTTATGGTTTGTCAGTTATACAAGTCATCCAGAATGAAGTCTTCAGAGGCCATTCTCAGAAAATTCAAGATATACATTTCGTTTGTCATAAAATAACTTAAACAAAAGGCATATTAATCAAAATCATTAGAGCCATTTTTGAGAAAATAAAAATTTTTGAAAAGAGTTTCATGTAAAAAGAAATTTGGGATGGGGGATATTCTTGAAAATTGTTTTGTCGCATCCTTGGAAGATACTCAACTCAGTGACTTTTCATTTTTGAGCCATGTGGCACACACACACGAATCAGTAGGTCTTGAAACATGTATTTATGGTGAAATCTCGATATGAAATTTTTGGATGCATTACAATACCTTCTCACATTATGTACATAAATGGTGCAGAGAAAGTAAAAATGATCAATTTATTTAATTTAATTTCTGTTATGGGTTTAAAACTTATTGAGTACTCATATTTAGATCAAGTTGTTGATAAACAATGCTTTATTTGCAGCTATTGGAAGTGGGCATTCCAAAAAGGAAGCCAAGCATGATGCAGCTAAGATGGCATTAGAAATAATTCGCCAAGAAGAAGAAGAAAAGAATATTCCGGAGCAAGTAGAACTTGGCATTGAATCACCATATCACAATAAGCTACAAGAAAATGCAGTGGGTCAACTGCAGGAAGTTTGTTCACAAAACAATATAATGATGCCAGAGTATGAGCTTATTGCAGATGAAGGACCTCCACATTGCAAACAGTTCACTATGAGGTGTAAGTTGAACAAATTCCAGGAAATTGGTAAGTATTGTTCAGTTTCTATATGTGGTGGACAAAGTGGTGCAGGGGCAGGTTCTCTGATTTCCCCTGCCATCACATTCTTGTGTTGCTTCGTCTTTATTCTATGTATTATCAGTGTCATTGTTTGGAGTGCCTCTGTAGTAAAAGTGGATGTTAAACACTAATAAAAAAGCTTAGTTTTCCTGAAGTTATGCTGAGTCACACTTATTTACACTCATCTCCATTTAATTATTTGAAAAACATCGAAACGTTTTCAAGAACATACGTCCACATCTTCAGCAGTTTGGGGACTGATGCTCCTTTTCTACTTTCTCCTCCTCTTCCTGTTGTTTCTCATCCTGTTGCTATATGGTGTTGGGAATGCAAAGTTTTAACACTTCATTCAGTGGCAGAATTTCAAAATTTATTGCATAATTGCTGTTTTTTTACTTTCTCTACACGTACTATGTACATAGTGCATAGAGAAGGTATTGCACTCCACCCAAAAATTCGACATCGAGATTTCACCGGAAATGTATGTTTTAGGATCCCCTGTATCCAAAAAAAGCATTTTCAGGAAAAGGTCCTTGTGTATATGTGTCCGTGTGTCAGTGAACACAATAACTCAAAAACGAAAAGTTGGGAAAATACCAAACTTGGTATTTAAGTTTAGTATCTTCCATGGATGCGACACAAAGATTTTGAGAAAAATCCCCTCACCCCAAACTATCCTTTACATGGAACTTTTTTCGAAAATTTTGATTTTCTCAAAAATGGCTCTAACGATTTTGATTAAAATATTGTATATTAAAAATAATTGCCTCACAAATAAAATGTATATCCTGAATTTTCTGGGCATATCCTCTGAAGACTACTTTATTCTGGATGAATTTTAAGGAATTTTGCATAACTGCTAAACCATAAGAGACGGACAAAAATTTACAACACAAAAAATGTAGAGCACGTTAAAACACAATTTATGTTTTATACATTTTTTTCATGGAGCTGATCATTTTTGAGATATAAAACTATATGTTTCTCATACAGGAATTTGTCAACTCCTGTCCATACAAATAAGGAACTTCAGTCACTTAGCAACCATCACTTTAACCTATGCTACTCCCTTATTTCGCTTCTACTTACAAGGAAGCAAGTAATATAATTATTTCTGCTAATTTTTTCTCGATTACCATGAAGTAAATAGAAGCATAAACTTTTCAACAATAATTTGTTGCACAGATGTAGAGAAAGTCATGTGAATGTAACACATCAGATTTTTATTATGTGTATTCTCTCTCAGGTGTCCTATTATACTGGTGATGGTAGTGGTTTTAGCAATTTTATATTTTGCCCAATGTTGTCCAAAATTCGTGTGACAGCGGATTCATCTGTTTGCTTTAGTTTTGTGTTTCTTTGGTGTTCCTTTAATCTGATTTCTAAGTTTCTCTTTGTTTAGCCTATGTAATATTTCTGTCTTCACAACTTATTTGGTAGATTCCATATTTTAATGTCTTCTGAATTGTATTTTTTAAGAGGTTTGTTTAGAATATTCTTCAGGCTGAATTTGTTTTGTGGGGCAAGACTTAGTTGAATTTGTTGAAAATTCGTTAAAATTTTCTAAAGGCCCAAGAGTGGTAGGTAAACTTTTTATATTTCCAGTTTGTGTTTGAAAGTGGTTTTAATGGTGTAGTTAGTGAAATTCCTTTGAGTTTTTCTTTCTATTTTAGTATTTCCTTTATGAGATCAGGGTTAAATCCATTTTTAACTGCTATTTCTAATATACACTTTTGTTCTTTTTGAAACTCCTCCATGCCCAATATAATACTATGTAACACAAACGGTGGACCAATCTTCTGAAGACAGCCAGTTGTTGTGAAGTCAGGTTGCAACCAGTTTTCTTAATGCAATTATTCACATGTGTGAGTTTCCTGTGTATTCCAAATTTTAAATTATTTTGATCTCTTAGTATTTTAAGGTCGAAAGGGTAGAATAATGTTATTTTTTTCTGTTTCCACTGTAAATTTGATGATTTTATCCTGTAGGTTCATTAACGTCAGAGAATCTTTTAGTTTATGGGAAATGATAGCATACGTATCATCGACATATCTTTACCAAAACTTGTAGATTTGGGGGAAGGCTTTCAGTAGATGCAGCTCTAAGTAGGTCATGATAAATCTGTTAGCAAGGGTGACAATGGGCTGCCCATTGTTAGGCCTTCTTTTATTTGTTGATAGAATTATTTTATCGAAAGTGAAGAAGTATGTCTAATGCATAATTCAGTCAGGTTTATAATGTCATCTATTTCTGTGGGGTCTGTTGTGGTTAGCATCAGCCATTTTCTGAGGAGATTAGGTATTTTTTCAATCGGATCACTCGTGAAAAGCGATTTGGCGTCAAAAGAAACCATTATGTTGTTGTTTGGAAAATTGTAATTTTATAGGTGGTTTAACAGCTCTAAGGAGTTTTCTATTCCCATACTGTCAAATTTCTCCTATGATTTTAGTTTATACTTAGCAATGTGGTAAGTAGGTGAGTTGATGCCATTAATGATTGGTCTCAACTATTATCGACTTTGTATACTTTTGGCAAGCAGTATAGTCTCTGTGGGGTTTGCAGAACTGTGGGGTAAAAGGAGATTCTCTGAAGCTATTGAACCTACAGAATAACAGCATCAAATGTACAATGGAAACAGAAGAAAACTTCATCCTACCCTTTCTAGACCTCAAAATAATTAAAGATCAAAACTTAAAATTTGGAATACACAAGAAACCCACACATGTGGAAAATTACATTAAGAAAAATGGTTGCAACTTAACTTCACATCAACAGGTTGTCCTCAGAAGCTTGGTCCACCGTTTACATAGTGTCCGCATTGAGTTTCAAAAAGAACAAAAACATATATTAGAAATAGCAATGAAAAATGGATTTAAACGTAATCTCATAAAAAGAATGTTAAAAAAGAAACAAAAACTCAAGAAAATTTTGCTGACTTCAACATTAACACCACTTTCAAACACAAACTGGAAATACTAAAAATTTACCTACCACCCTTGGGTCTTTAAAAATTTGAATGAATTTTCAACAAATTCAACATAAGACTTACTTCACAAAACAAATTCAGCATGAAGACTATTCTAAACAAACCTCTTAAAAAAAAATCTGATGTGTTACACTACATGACTTTTTCTAGCTGCTCTACAAAACTCCTACAAAAGATTATTCTTCTTTGTACACAATGCTAATTGAGATAAATATTAGTAGAATGTTCTTATTACTTAGTTCCTATAAGTAGAAAGGAATAAGGGAATGCGCTATGCTAAAGTGATTGTCAAATGTTTTGAAAGCCATCGTTATACGATTGTCATTGCAAATCACTACTTTGCTTGGCCAGAAGTAGAAAAAAAGAAAAACGGACACTTCCTGTCTGAGAAAAGTTTAAGTACTTCACAATTGAAACCAATAACAAGGAATATCTCAGAAACGGTTACCTCCACAACAAAAACGTAAATGACATAAACTGTGTGTTTTGTCATGATGTACATTTTTTGTGTAGTGAGTTTTTTTCTATATCTTACAGTTTAGCAGTTAAGCAAAATTCGGAAAATTCATCCAGAATAAAGAGGTCTTCAGAGGTTATTCCCAAAAAAATTGAGATATACATTTTATTTCGGACATAAATCGCTTTAATATACAGGATTTTAATCAGAATCATTAGATCCATCTTTAAGAAAATCAAAATTTTCGACATTTTTTCCATGTAAAGGATAGTTTGTAGTGGGAGAATTTTTTTGAAAATCTTTGTGTCACATCCTTGGAAGATACTAAACCTTGGGGCTATACTGTCTCCCCCACACCCACACACATGCACTCGCACCCCCCTCACACTCTCTCAGCCCCCCCCTGCGGACCTGATTTAAAAATCTGATGTGTCTCATTCACATGACTTTCTCTACTTCTGTGTAACAAATTATTGTTAATTAAGCTTATTCTTCTATTTACTTCAAGCTAATCAAGAAAAAATTAGCAGAAATAGTCTTATTACTTGCTTCCTTGTAAGAAGAAGCGAAATATGGGAGTATCATAGGTTAAAGTGCAGTCTAAAGCTGGTTACTAGGTGACTGAAGTTCCTTTGTTTGTATGGACACAAGTTCACAAATTCTTGTATGAGAAAAGTACAAGTTTTTCAAAGCTGAAACCAAAAACGATTCACTCCTCGAAAAAAAAATTTATAAAATAAATTGTTTGTGTGGTAAGTTTTTTATCCATTTCTTACGGTTTAGCAGTTATGCAAAATTCCTCCAGAATAAAGTTGTCTTCAGAGGCTATTCCCAGAAAATTCAAGATATACATATTTTTTGTCAGGTAAATATCTTTAATATACAATATTTTAATCAAAATCGTTAGAGCCATTTTTCAGAAACTCTAAATTTTCAAAAAAAGTTCCACGTAAAGGGTAGTTGGGGGTGGGCGGATTTTCTGGAAAATCTTCGTGTCATATCCTTGGAAGATACCAAACTTAAATACCAAGTTTGGTATTTAACCGTCTTTTCCTTTTTGAGCTGTGCTGTCCACACACACACACACAGACCTTTTTCCAAAAATGCTTTTTTTGGATTCAGGGGGACCCAAAACATGTATTTCCGGTGAAATCTCGGTATCGAATTTTTGGGTGCATTACAATACCTTCTCTATCGTTATGTACATTGTACATATAGGGCTAGAGAAAGTAATACAATTCAGAAGGTATTAAAATCCAGAATCTACCAAATTAGTTTGAAGACTTGGAAATATTACATAGACAAAACAAAGAGAAACTTGGAAATCAGATCAAACGAACACCAGAGAAACATAAAACTAAAGCAAATAGACAAATCTGCTGTGTCACACCATTTTTCATAGAAAACCACATCATTGGGCAAAATATGAAATCGTTAAAACCACTAGCGTCACCAATAGGATTGGACATCTGGGAGAGAATACACATAGTAAAAATCTGATGTGTTCCATTCACATGCCTTTTTTTTTTTATTATTATTATTATTATTATTATTGTTTCATTTATATATCCCCCTTTAACATCTAAGGTCATATCGGGGGCTTTCCACTTGAAACAGCTCGTTGTCTGTAGGTGCTTTTTACGTTGGTTTAAATCATTTTGTTTTACTCAAACACGCACGCATTCACACTTACATACAAACTTCCAGACTGTGGGGGATAGGGAATAATTCTGGCTAAAGAAAAATTCCCCGCCCCAGCCGGGAATCGAACCCGGGACCCCCGAGTGAGAAGTCAGCTTGCTGACCACTCGACCACAATTCACATGCCTTTCTCTACATCTCTGACACAAATTATTGAAAAAAAAACTTTATGCTTCTATTTACTTCAGAATTAGTCTTATTACTTGCTTCCTTGTAAGTAGAAGCGAAATAAGGGAGTACCATAGGTTAAAGTGATAGTCAAAAGCTGGTTGCTATGTGACTGAAGTTCCTTTGTTTATATGGATAGGAGTTGACAAATTCCTGTATGAGAAAAGAATCGTTTTTCACAGCTGAAACTAAAAACAAGAAATATCACAAAAACGATGAACTCCACGAAAAAAAAATGTATGCAACATAAATTGTGTATTTTAACGTGCTCTACATTTTTTGTAAGTTTTTGTCCATCTCTTATAGTTTAGCCGTTATGCAAAATTTCATAAAGTTCATCCAGAATAAAGTAGTCTTCAGAGGCTATTCCCAGAAAATTCAAGATATACATTTTATTTGTCAGGTAAATATCTTTAATATAAAACATTTTAATCAAAATCCTTAGAGCCATTTTTTAGAAAATCAAAATTTTTGAAAAACGTTCCATGTAAAGGATAGTTTGCGGTGGGGGGATTTTTCTCAAAAGCTTCCTGTCGCATCCCTGGAAGATACTAAACTTAAATACCAAGTTTGGTACTTTACCGACTTTTCGTTTTTGAATTATCGTGTTCACAGACACACGGACACACACACGGACCTTTCTCTGAAAATGCTTTTTTTGGATACAGGGGACCCTAAAACATATATTTCCGGTGAAATCTCGGTATCAAATTTTTGGGTGGCGTGCCTTACCTTCTCTATACACTATGTACATAGTGCATATAGAGAAAGTCAAAAACAGCAATTATGTAATAAATTTTGAAATCTCGCCACCTAAAGGAGTGTTAAAATAAGTAATATTGATTCAACATAAACACTCTTATGCTACACAAACCTTGTTTTCGTTTAGGACAATCGTTTCACCTTCCTTGAAGGCATCCTCAGCTACTGCCGAATGGTGGGATTCTTGGAAACATCTTGGTCTTGGCTACTAGCAACATCTGGCATTGATACTATGAGTTTCAAAAGAATGTTTTCTTCTGCTGGAAAGTCAAAATTCGTGAGTTTTCTGCCAAATTTTTTGATGTAGGTATTTTCCCATGTGTTTAATTCTGTAGTCTTGTTTATGGATTTTAGAAGACAAGACTACAAATAAAAAAACATCAATATGAAAAAATTTGGAGGAAACCTCATGAATTTTGATTTGCCAGCAGAAGACAACATTCTTTTGAAACCCATAGTATCAATACCAGATGCCACCAGTAGCCAAGACCAAGATATTTCTGAGAATCCCACCATTCAGCTATAGCTAAGGATGCCTTCAAGGAAGGTTTATGTTGAATCAGTGTTACTTAATTGCAATAACCATGCTTCACAGTGTGATAATTCCAATAAATAATATATTATTGTGTCTGAAATGTTAAAACTTTGCATCCCCAACACCAGATGGCAACAGGATGGGAAACAACATTAAGAGGAGAAGGAGGAAGCAGAAAAGGAGTGTCAGTCCCCAAACTGCTGAAGACGAGGACAAATGTTCTTGAAAATGTTTCAATATTTTTCAATTAATTAAGTGTAGGTGAGTGTAAATAAGTGTGATTCAGCATAACTCCAAGATGATGAATACTTCACTATTAATAGTGCTCCTGCTTTTAATATTTGAAACTTAATTTATTAAATGCTTCATCAAGCTGTTGCCACCAACAACCTGCAAACAGTTCACAATTTTTTTGGGCAATCCTATGGTTTTCACCAATTTTTGTCTTTCTGGCATGCCTGGAAATTTAGTTTTCCTGCATTCATTGCTGCCAACTTAACCTACCTGCCTCTTTTTCTATTTTGATAGCCTACAAGTGCTGCTCACTTCTAAAAGATTTTAATTAATTATACAGGGTGTCCCCCTCAAATCTCACTGATTTCCATTGCTTTGCAAATTAAAACAAAAGACTCTAGGACAATTTTATAAATTTTATTGAAAAGTACAACTTAAATATTTGTTTGAAAATAATCAGTAGGTTTCTATGTGCGCTCTTTGGGTTGTACACAGAATGTCCAAACGATATTCAATGTCACTCCAGGTTCGCTCCAGCATATTTGGTGTGTTGGTTGCTACTGCTTCTACAATGCGAATACATAAGATGCTAATGTTGGGTACACTATGTCCTTCACATAGCCCCATAGAAAACAATCTAATGGAGTTATGTCGGGCGATTGAGGAGACCAAGCTATTTGGCCTGTCGCGTCCAATCCAGCAGTTTGGGAAAGCATTGTTCAGAGATGTACGCACACAGTGGCTCCAGTGAGGTGGAGGACCATCTTGCTGGAAAATTATGTCTGGCTGCTTGTGTGCTATCTGGGAAATGTATACTGTTCAAGCATGTGTAAATACGTAATGCCTGTAACAGTTGGCTCCATGAAGAAGAAAGGACCAATTATCATGTCCTTCATGAGACCACACCATATGTTTACTTTAGGGCTGTGTCATATATGTTCCTGGGTGACATGTGGGTTTTTTGAACCCCATATTCTAACATTGTATTGGTTAACTTTCCAAGACACTTGAAAAGTTGTCTTGTCTGAAAACATGACAAGACTTAAGAAATCACTGTTTTGATCGATATGCTGCAGAATGGCAGCTGCAAAATTCTGTCTCTGTAGTCTGTCTTGTGCCTTGATTTCATGAAGAAGCTGCAACTTATATGCGTATAACTGCAGTTGCTTGTGTAGAACTCTTTGTAGTGTTGCAAGGGGCATCTGCAGTTCACGTCATGCACGCCTTATGGATTTGCATGGGATATGAGAAAGGCAGTCATAACTTCTACTTGCTCTTCAGATACGCACTGACCTCTTCCATGTCGCTTTTGCACACTGTATGTAGCTACAAATCTTGCAGACCTTTCTTGTATGCTGTTTGGATCAGGAGCATTTTTCTGGAACACACGCCTAAATTGTCTTTGCACTGTAATTATGGACTTGTATTCTGCTTACCATAAAACTGTCTGTGCACTTTCTCTTGCATTGATGCCATATTGAATATACTACACTGGCACTGCTCACTGATGAATTCAGAATTCAGAATTTCATGGTAAACCTTGACTATTTCCCCTTTCCTTCACTTCAAACCAAAACACGATATCTGCAGTAGAGGATTGTTAAAAGTAAGTTAAAATCATGGAGATTCGAGGGGGCCACCCTGTATATTACAGGCATTTAATAGTAATATATTAGTTACTTTTTTACCAATTAACTTTTCCTCTGTGCGTAATTAAGTTTTAATTTTCTAATATGCATTTAATTTTTGTATTTTGTTGATTTACCCACCGGTACACCAGCTAAAATTAAGCAATTGACCTTCATCTAGTTCTTTTTATCTAACTTTTTACTGTCTACATGTACTATGTATATAGTGTATAGAGAAGGTATTATATTCCACTCAAAAATTCAATGTCGAGATTTCACTAGAAATATAAGTCCTCTGAGTAAAAGAAAAAAGCATTTTTAGAAAAAAGTTTGTATGTGTATGGGGGGGGGTGTGCGTGTGAGTGAACAACATAGCTGAAAACTAAAACTTGGTATATAAGTTTAGTATTTTCCAAACATGCAACACAAAGATTTTCATGTAAATCCCCCCACCCCAAACTATCTTTTATATGAAAAATGATTGGAAAATTTTATTTTTCTCAAAAATGGCTCCATTTCGATTGAAATATTTATATTAAAATTTATTACAACTCAAAAGAAAATGTATGTCTTGTATATTTTAGGAATAGCTTCTGAAGATTTGTTCATTCTGGATGAATTTTGCCAAATCTTGCATAACTGATAAAACCATAAGAAATAGATAAAAAGTTAAACAAAAAATGTAGATTGCATTAAAACACACAATTGATGTTATATAGAATTTTGTTGTAGAGATGACTGCGTCTGAGATATTCCTTGTTATTGGTTTCAATTTTTAACTATGTATCTTCTCAAAAAGAGTCAGTCTCCTTTCGTTTCGTCTCTTTTGTTTTACTGGCATTACAAAGTGAACCAATTGTTCACATATCAACCAGCTTTTAAAAGATTTGACTAACGGTTTAGCCTAGTGTATTCCCTTATTTCCCTTTTACTTATAAAGAAGCAAGTAATAAGATCAATTCTCATATTATTTATCTCGATTAGCATGATGCAGATAAAAGAATAATCTTTTGTAAGAATAATTTGTTTGCAGAACAGGTAGAGAAAATCATATGAATAATCCAATCTGATTTTTTTACTTGATCTACTATGCAGAGGAAATATTGGACTCCATTCAAAAGTTTTAATACCAGGATTGCATCAGAAATTGTGTTTTCAGGCTCTGAAACAAAAAAAACTCAGATGTGTTCCATTCACATGATTTTCTCTACATCTCTGTAATAAATTATTGACTAAAACCTTATGTTTCTATCTACTTCATGCTAAATGAGATAAACATTAGCAGAAATGCTTTATTGCAAGCAGAAAGGAAATAATGGAATATACTCGGCTAAAATATAGTCAAATCTTTTAAAAGTTGGTTGCCATGTGGATGAAATCGTTTCTTTGTATTGCCAGAAGTTGAAGATTACTATATGTGAGAAGTTTTGAAGTATTTTAGACAATTCTATGTAAAAAATGTATGTGACATAAATTCTGTGTTCTAATGATATCTATAGTTTTTGTGTAGTAAGTTTTTGTCTCTCTTAAAGTTTACTAGTTCTGCAAAATTCAGCAAAATTCATCCAGAATGAACAGGTCTTCAGAGGTTATTCCCATTAAATTCAAGATATACATCTTATTTATCCTGTAAATCTCTTTTATATACACTATTTTAATCAAAATTGTTAGAGCCATTTTTGAGAAAATCAAAACTTTTGAAAATTTTTCCTGTTTGGGTGATTTTCTAAAATCTTCATGTCACATCCTTTGAAGATACTCAACTTATATACCAAGTTTGGTATTTTACTAACTTTTCATTTTTGATTTCACACACACACGCATGCACACACTCTCTCACTCACTATTTCCAAAAATACTTCTTTTGGAAATGTCTATTTCCAGTGAAATCTGTGTATAAAATTTTTGGATGGAATGAAATACCTTCTCTGTACACTATGTACATAGTACGTGTAGAGAAAGTAAATACCATTTTTAAAAAAGATGCATGTATGTGCACGTGTGCATGCAAATGTGTGTATGGTGCTCATAGTTTTTAATAATAATAGTAGTAGTAATATTAATAATAAAAATAATAGTTATAATAGTAATAATAACAATGGTGATGACTGTGTTGGGTTTTTCTAGTTTTATACTATTATAAAAAAAAAATTTATGACATAAATTGTGTGTTTTAACAAGATCTACATTTCGTGTAGTAACATTTTGCCATACTTTAATTCAAGAATCCCTCCTTATTTAATAAAGTTTCCTTCTGGGCTTAGAAAACACCAAAAATGGTTCTAAATCTGTCTATAATTTATTGCAAGAACCTGCATCTCGTGTGTTGAGACACCCACAGATTGACAATTTGGTAGATATAGTTCGTGAAAGTAAGGTGTGGCTAAATTTTTTACATTCCAAAATCTGAAAAGCATCTCAGTATATAGGCTTTTATTCATGATTAATGGCACCTCCTACTTGAGTTATCAACTTTTATCCAGATAAAAGTGAGATGTCTCACAAATTGCAACTTTTAAGATGCATTTTACTTTTATTCATGCCATGCAATAGTTATGTGGTAGCTCCTACACCCAGCTTTCCCATATACAGAAATTAATAAGTGCCTTTTGGCAGCATGGAAACCATAGTTATTCCATCCTTAAGCATTGTCAGTTTTTCAGTGTTATTTACACAAAGCTCCTGTACTACTTAAGCCATTGTTTAGTTGCTGCTTTTATACTATTGCTATAAGTTTGGATTTATTTTTAGGTATTGGAAGAACAAAGAAGCAGGCTAAACAACTAGCAGCACTTGAAATGCTAAACGCGTTAAAACCATTGCTTGGAGATGTGCCAGAGTCCATTAAGTGTGGTGATGGTGTTTCAAAGCCAATGGTATGTTTTTTTTAGTTAGTCTGTTTGTAATATTTTTTATATTTGAAATTCAGCATAAATGCTATGTAATTATTAATATTGGTCATTCAAATATTAAAGCAGGTATGGGCAAAATCAGCCTAAAAGGGCCACTCCACTAAAATGCGTTCTTGCTTCATGCCATTGACTTACCCTCCCCTTCAATGACGTTCAGCTTTACCTTTGCTTCCAACTCGCCTCATTCAGTGGCGAGTATGGCTTCATCATGAAGAGTGGTAATGAGAATTTTTGTAACGTACAAAAATAGGAAAGTTTGCTTTCAATTAAATCGCAAAGTTCTGCAAGAGTTGCCAATTACGATCTAATCTCTAGTCATTGTTTGTTTATGCTGGTTGAAAAATGGCATCATCTAGCTAAAGATTATGAACTGAAGGGAAAATAATAGCTGCAGTTCGTGATGGCTGGAAATAATATGAAATGCAGAATTGTGGGGGAAAACCAACGAGCCTCCAATATATTGTCAAATAAAACAAAGTGGAAATGGATAGACCACACATTGAGAAAACCAGATAAAGCCATTGAGAAGACAGCACTGGACTGGATCCCCCAAGGAGCAAGAAAGGGAGGACAACCTAAAAGAACATGGAAGCAATCAATAGGAGAGGAAGCGAAGGAAAGAGGAAAAAGCTGGAAAAAAGTAAAATGGCTGGCTTGAAACAGAGTACGCCGGAGGAACATTACTGCTGCCCTATATTCCACTTAGGAACAACAGGAAATAAGTCAAGTAAGTCAGTTCGTGATATATTAGAAAAAGAGTGATTTTGAAATTTCATATCTTGATGAAGAAGCTGTTTGTGATATTGACGTAAGAGAGGTGGATGTATATTCTAGCTTCAGCGATGAAAATGCATCAGATAACAAAATTCCTCGTACGCATGCAAATAATAAGTGTACTTACCAAAATGGATTTACGGAGGTGTAACAATGCGGAACAATGTGAATCACTATTTAGTTACGCAACAACATAATTGATAAATTGTACAGTAATCTACGTTACATCTGTATCCATTGTTTATGCCATTTTCATTATTAGTTGATTATACTTATATATGGGAGCGCTTTTGTGATTTATTTTCAATTCTCAGCCTTCAGGTTTCATGAATTCATTTTTTTTTTTTTATTTTAAAAAATAAAACACCAGACAAAATCAGATTGTTGTTTTAGTAAAGAAATATGTGTACTTTCATTTCATTAGCTTGAACTTTCTGTATAGTAAGGTTTAGTGTGCCTAATTATTATTTTCAGAGTTTTAATTTTATTTTCAAAATTTTTGTTTTGTTTTTAGTTTTTTAAATATATTGAAAATACTTTTTATCCATATAATGCATATTATACAGTATACAACAGGGTTTACTAAAAATAATAATAAAATAAGGATTTAGCTCTTTATGTCATTTTATTACTAATAATTTAAAACCCTGCATTCTGCTCTAAAATTCCTTGGCACTTTTCAGACAGCACACTGTGATCCGTCTGGTACAAAAAGGATTAATTTTCAGATTTCAATTTGAAAATATAAAGCACTACAATGATCAGAAGCATAAAGCCAACTTTAGTGGTCTTACAGGTATTTAGTTAGAATTTGTAAAGGTATACTCATGACTCCAGATTTTAGGGGTTCAATTTGTTATTAGTTTATTAAGTATTTGAAAGTGCGCTTATCTAAAATGTTGTGATGTGATTTAATTCGTAACTATATGTAATGTTTATTAATACTATATCTGAAATATATTTTAAACTATTTCTATTAGGGTTGGAGAGAGAACATAAGCTTAACGAATTGAACTTGAAGTCATACACACCAATGAGTGAAACCTCCAGAGAAAAGATATGCGCAAGTTATAGAATATTGAGATTAAAACCTAACAATTTATTTTAAGATTGAATAGTTGTAAAATATTTGAAGGCTAAATAACAATGGAACTTACTGCTTTATTTATTGTGAAAGAGAAACAATTTAGCATGTTAATCATAAGGTAATGTAGGAATATTACATGCATAAGTTAAAGGAAAGTTTTAAACTTGAAGATTATGCAATATCTAGCCAGAGTAAGTGCATACAATAATTATTGTATGCAAAATATGTATAATATAAACAAAATAGTTAATAGCAGCATAGAAGTTAGTATAAGCCAGCGAAGGCGAGTACAGTCCTTACCGAGGAGTGCCACTTGTACATGTAATGGCTTCCTCACCTACCTGTACAGTTGGGAAAGCATGAGCGTTAGTTCATGAAGGCATTTCCCTTGTGTGTGTTAAAATTTTGTATATATCCATATCATAAGTAATCAAATATATTCTCAAATCTTTTAAAATACAATAAATTTGAACACACTCGCATGCTTAGCATTATTCCGTGATATCTGCCTCACTTGCCGTGTTGGCCATTTCTTCTCCCAATTCAGCTCGCTTTTGAATCCTGGATTGATTATATATTATCCTTTTCATTTCTTCTTCCATTAGTGCATCTCTATTTCAGTATGTTTCTTGAATATTTTTCACCTTCTGAACCGAGTATTTTCAGTCATTTGCTGTTATTGATCCAATAGTATTCTAATAAATTATGCTGTTTGAGCCACTACATCAGAGTGTTCTCTTAGTAAACTCTGTTTATCTTTACACTTTTTAAATTTAAATATATTTCTAAGTGTTTCTTTACATCCATGAATTTATGCGCAAATTCAAATTAGGTAAAACATTTTGTGATGTATTGTTATAAATATGTTGTCTTATCCGTAATTGTTGTTACAGCTACTGCCATCACCGCTGAATACTCGGTACATTTCCGTTCTTCCTTTACTATGCCTCTCCTGCTCACAATGTGAATTTCTGGGCAAATTCAGCTTGGGTAAAAAAAAATTTACAAAGTGTTATATTAAGTTGTTGTCTAAATAGAAAATCTTATCCATCATCGTTGTTACAGATATGCTGCTGTCACCACAGCCATGACATTCTACCGTCACACATATACCTTGCATTTCTGTACTCCCTTCTCATTTCCTGCTCAAAACATGAATTTCCACCCAAATTCAAATTAAGTAAAAATAAAAATAATGAACTTAATCAGCTTAAGTGTTCTTTAGTATGTTCAAAATAGATGGCAATCTTTAAATTTCATTTAAGAATTAAATTATGTCTTCGTTTATGGAGATGATAAGCTATAATTTATCTGGCATTCAAAATCATCTTGTATTGGACAAATATGGTAGTTTTAAATTAAATTCAGCTTATTTGGGAGACCTTTTGCAAACTCCCATATTTTTAATGTTTTACTGGGTAGAATAAGCAGTTAATTTATGTTTAGATGAATTTAGTAAGAGTGATGTGCAAATAATACTGGTATATTTGTAGAGTTGGTTTTTTAACACATCACTTATATTAATATAATAATTAGTAATTGTAGCAATTATCCATTTGTCTTTTTAAAATCCAAGGGCTAGTTTTGCAATAAAATGGTCTACTGCATCATCAGCTCAATTTCTTTTTATCTTGTTTATTTACATTGTTATGGTTACTGCTACTAGGTGGATTGTGTACTAAGGCATTGCTAACTGCTGGAATGAAAACAAATTTGGTGAGAGAGTCAGTTGGTGGTATATCAAAAATTCATTGCATGATTTTTATTCTTTAATATAAATATTTTCTCCCAAACCATTAAATCTATGGATCCATTAAAGTGTTTTAATAATTTAACATCTCAATTTATTTCATAATTAAATTTCCAAAAATGTTCTACCACAGCTGATTTATCAATTTGTTTGTATTTAATATTCCTAGAGTGCTCTTTTACTCTGGGTTCTAAATTATTGTTTTAGTCTTACCAATGCAAACAAGGCACAGTTTAAACAATTTAAAAATTGTTTATACTGCACTTATTTTGAGGAATCAATATTACACCATGCTCTTTGAAAATATTTGTGAATTTTTTTTTATTTGCCCAAGGGTGATCAGTTAATTTTTAAAAATGTAATTATCTTTTATTTTCTTAGGCATAGAAAGCTCTTTAATAGCTTTTTGATATTTAAACTTTTCAATTTTATTATTTATAAAATCAGTTTTAAAACCATTAATTAAAGCAGTGTTGATAATCTGTTTATATTCTTTATAGAATTCATTTTTATTAAGGGGTAAATTAATTGACTTATAAATTAAGCTATTAAAAACAGCAAATTTATGTGAAATTTATTTAGGAATTCATTTACAAACCAGAGTAAAAGAGCACTTTAAGAATATTAAATACAAACAAATTGATAAATCAGCTGTGGCAGAACATTTTTGGAAATTTAATCATGAAATAAATCCAGATGTTAAATTATTAAAACACTTAAATGGACCCTTAAATTTAATGGTTTAGGAGAAAATATTTATATTAAAGAATAAAAATCATGCAATTTTGATATATCACCAATTGACTCTCTCACCAAATTTGTTTTAATACCAGTAGTTAGCAATACCTTAGTACACAATCCACCTAGTAACAGCAACCATAACAATGTAAATAAACAAGATAAAAAAGAAGTTGAGCTGATGATGCAATAGACCATTTTATTGCGAAACTAGTCCTTGGATTTCAAAAAGATAAGTGGAGAATTGTTACAAATATTATTGTATTAATATTTGTGTTACTTCACTGTTACTAGCTTCATTTTTACATGTATATGTCGCTTATAACTTGAATTTATAGTTTCAAAAGCTGTTGCTGCCTTTTCAATCTATGGGTTCGACTACTGTTGCTGGTTGTAATTGACTGGAGCCTTCGCTCTAGTGATGGAATGAGAAGTTTTTCACTATGATGTCAACAGCCAGGAGTAAAACATTTATTAAATAGTCTGTGCTTCCATATTAAAATGTTTTCTCATGTTGTGAATTTGTTCTGGCATTTGCAGTTGAATAGTTTTGGATTTGGTTTAGGTAATTGTTTGCATTTCAGAAGTGACACACATTTCGTATATGCCCGATATTTTTCTTAGCTAGGATGACATCCTTGATATTTGAGCCTAATTCATTTTTTATGATGTGATGGTTTACTAGTGCTAGTTGAATGTTGTATTTTTTGACAAGTTTCAAAAAATTGTCAAAAAATGCAACATTTAGCTAGCACCAGTAAACCATCACAGCATAAAAAATGAATTAGGTTCAAATATTAAGGACATCATCAAAGCAAAGAAAAAATTGGGCTTATACAAAATGGAATGCAAGGATTTTAATCAGATTTATATGGGAAAAACAAAAAGAAATCTAGAAACAAGATCCAAAGAACACTTCAGAAATATAAATAAAAAAACAATTGGAAAAATCTGATGTGTTCCATTCACATGACTTTCTCTACATCTCTGTGACAAATTATTCTTAAAAAGCTTATGCTTTTATTTACTTCATGCTAATCGAGAAAAAATTATCAGAAATAATCTTATTACTTGCTTTCTTGTGTCGTTTGTTGCCCAATATTAATATGTGTCAACGTTCATTTGTCTACCTTGGAGTTGGTCGAGATTAGCACCTGTGAAATGCTTAATTAACAAAAGTGTACATACCTATAAAAAAGTTCCTTGGATGCACTGGCTTTGCTCGTTCCTGTAGAACACAAGTTGATTATCACCTAGGAGGGGAAAAAAATGACTAAGGTATGTGATACGGGGTAGACTCAAAATTAGAAGTACTTCACTTCGGAATCCACTAAATGAAAACTTTTATTGTCCTTTATTCATGGTTGAGGTACTAATCCTACAAGCAACTCCCGACATAAGAATTCTTGAAGACGTGGAAATAATGATAACTAGTGCTAATTTCTGCTGTTGCTAAGTTCTTGTTGTCAACAGTCATGGGTAATTACTGTGTACTTTTCTGTTATGTGACAAATTAACTCGTGCAATAACTACAATATCTCGCATAATAAAATTATACATATTTAGACACTTACACCTCTGCATTCACATGCATACAACGCACAGCCTATAGTGTACCGTGTACAGCATCGCACATCTATCACGCAAAATAAGCTGCAATAGCAACGATAATCACAATAACAGAAGAATCACAGTAACCTGATTCCTTATAAGCACATGGCTTAAATACCTAAAATCTCCAATATTTTGAACTCATACCTGATTGGCCAAAAAGAAGCGCGAAAATAGTGTCACGTGACTAACTTGGTAAGTTCTTTGTATTCAACTCATGTGACTGCTCTTTATAATGAAGAATTTCCAAACTTCTGACTTTTTGGGAACTAACCTTTCTCTAACTTTACCCTGTTACTTTTGTCTCTAATGCGCTAAAAATCGTGCTCCACAAAGGCAATTGTGTTATTAGCATTAACAAAGAAAGTAACCTTGGCGAGCATAATAGCAACTTCTTCACCCTAAGGTTTTGCATTCTATAATCTGCTCAGTCTTGGCTGCTGAAACAGATATTTCCTATATGAACCCTATGCAAAAGTATTAATTAAATTAATAAAATACACAGTGGGCTCATATACTGTTGCATAAGTAAGTAGAAGCGAAATAAGGGATTACCACAGGTTAAAGTGACAGTCAAAAGCTGGTTAATATGTGATTGAAGTTCCTTTGTTTGTATGGATAGGAGTTGACAAAGTCCTGTGTGAGAAAATTGTAAGTGTTTTAATGCTGAAACCAAAAACAAGAATATCTCAAAAACGATCTACTCCATGAAAAAATTGCATATAACATAAATTGCGTGTTTTAAAGTACTCTACATTTTTTGTGTGGTAAGTTTTTCTCCATCTCTTACGGTTTAACAGTTTTGCAAAATTCCCTAAAATTCGTCCAGAATAAAGTAGTATTCAGAGGTTATTCCAAGAAAATTCAAGAAATGCATTTTATTTGACTGGTGAATATCTTTAATATACAAATTTTAATCAAAATCATTAAGCCACTTTTGAGAAAATTGAAATTTTAAAAAAAAAGTTCTATGTAAAGGGTAGTTTGGGGTGGGGGGATTTTTCTCAAAATCGTGTTGCATCCCTGGAAGATATATTTCTGGTGAAATCTCGGCATCAAATTTTTGGGTGCAGTCAATACCTTCTCTATACACTATGTACATAGTACGTGCAGAGAAAGTAAAAATCAGCAGTTGCCACCCATTTTGGACAAAACACCACACAATATAAGTTTGGAACCAAAACTTCTAAAACACATAACAGGAAAACAAGAGCTGACTACATGGGAACACATCTTCATTGTAAAAAATAGAAACAGAGTTATCAATTTTGACGTTCCACAAAAGGATGTGATGCAAGTTCATTGAACCATCACCAGAGGAGGTGACGCTTACAACATCGCCAGCTTCACTGCAAGGAATTAGTTGATATCCGGTTGAAAATGAAGTCCTTCAAAACATGCTCCGGCAAAAATCCCAAGTTAATGTTGTTTAATGTAATTAATCAACTTATGAAATAAATGATTATAACAACATTGTTTACAAACTTCCATAAAAAGAAAAGTGAAAGATGATGGACATGATTTATAGTTAAGAAAACATACCTAATATAATATATCGTAAAACGTTTTGCCTAATTCAAATTTACATGTATATTAATGTTTTGAATGGGAGAGATGGAGAATGGTGTTTGGAGTTGTATGGAATGTGTGTAAAGGTAGAACGTGTGATGGTGGCGATAGATGGAGCAAAGCAGTAATGATAATTATGGATGTTATTTTCTATTAAGTCAACATACTTATTATAATATCTTGTAAAACGTTTTACCTAATTCAAATTTGCGCATAAATTCACATTGCTGGTGGCACAGAGAGGCAGTGGGAAAACCAGAAATGTGCCAATGCATTTGCTGCGGGAGGAGAGGAAATGCCCTAACCTCTCTCTTTCCACTTGACCATTGGTTTCCAATACATTTTATGCAACCACCGATCTGAAAGAAAGCCCTCTAATTTTATATTAGTAATCTTTTTTTCAATGAGAATGCTCCTGAGGACGTGAATGCTCAAGAGTTTTTGGCGCAAAATGAAATGAACAAAATCTGCCACATACATTGTGACCTTGGCATTAATTTATACCATTTCCATAGGCTTTGCCACTGCCATATCTGCAAGCAAAAACAAAACAAACATTGTCTTGTAGTAATCTTTTTCAAACTTAGTGCACCTTTGCTTTAAAATGAAACAAGCTAAATTCACAAGATTGTCAATTTGTGCATATAAATGTTAAAACAAAAAAGCTCACTATGTTTTCCTACCAAAAAATGTATTGCTAATTAATTTTCATTACAGGATAATGATGTAGAGAAATTAGTGGAGAGCTACAAGGAGGTGTCTGCTTTATATGGTCAAAAGGCACGCCTTGGAATGAAGATAATTGACTACACTTGGGAACTGAAGGATCTCCATTACAATGAGGAGATTAAGAAATTAAATGTTAGTATATGCCTGAAATATCTTATTTATGATTTTAATACATGAGATGCAGTGCAAAATTAGAAATTATGAATGTTCATAGGATCATTAATGCATATTTATCTAATTTTTATACTTAATCTTGGAAGAAATGAAGAATATATTATTCCTTTTTTTATGCATGTTAGTAACTAGAATGTAAAAAAATGAGTTAGATTCAGATTTAGAGTAGATAGCAACCCACAAAAGCATGTCGTCACAGCATGTGTATGGTAAGTGAAACATTAAGAATAAGGACCTGGATTTTATTGTTTCCAATAACACATTGTTATGCAAATTTAGCTGTTTAGTCAACTCCATCCTCAGTTACTTTCTCTACACCTACTATATACACAGTGTATAGAGAGGGTATTACATTCTACCCAAAAATTTCATGTCCAGATTTCACCAGAAAAACATGTTTTAGGGTCCCCTGTTTCCAAAAAAAAAGCATTTTTAGAAAAAGGTGTGTAAGTCTGTAAACACAATAATTCAAAAACAAAAAGTATGTAAAATACCAAACGTCATATTAGAGTTTAGAATCTTCCAAGGTTGTGACACAATTTTGAGGAAAGTCCCCCCACCCCAAACTACCCTTTACATGGAAAAATGTTTGAAAATGTTTATTTTCTCAAAAATGCCTAATAATTTTGATTAAAATGCCATATATTAAAAATATTCAATCACAAATAAAATGTACATCTTGAATTTTCTGGGAGTAGCCTCTGAAGACATCTTTATTTGGATGAATTTTGCTGAATTTTGTGTAACAGATAAACACAAGAGATACACAAAAACTTACTTCAGAAAAATGTAAATTTAAAATACATAATTTATTTCATATACATTTTTTTCATGGAGTTGATCATTTTTGAGATATTTCTTGTTATTGGTTTTGGTTTTAAAATACTTAAAACTCTTCACTTACAGGAATTTGCCAACTCCTGGCAATGCAAAGAAATGGATTTCATCCACATGGCAACCAGCTTTTAAAAGATTTAACTCGTTTTAGCTTAGGGTACTGCCATATTTCCCTTCTACTTACAAGGAAGCAAGTAATAAGATCACATCTGCTAATCAATCAGAAAATCAAAATTTTCAAAAATGTTTCCATGTAAAGGGTAGTTGGGTGTGGGGGGGGATTTTCTTGAAAATTTTCGTGTATCCCTGGAAGATTACCAAACCTAAATACCAAGTTTAGTATTTAACGGTCTTTTCGTTTTTGAGCTATACTGTCCACAGACAGACAGACACACACACATACACACAGACCTTTTTCTAAAAATGCTTTTTTTTGGATTCAGAGGTTCCTAAAAGATGTATTTCCGGTGAAATCTCGGTATCAAAATTTTGGGTGGAATACAATACTTCCTCTATACACTATGTACATAGTACGTATAGAGAAAGTAATAAAAAGTAATAGTTCTTATATATGTACGGCAATGGTAGTATGAAATATCATGGACTATGACAGCCCACTACATAGAAAGTGTAATATTACTTCTCTAACTACTATGTGCATTACATGTACATACATGCTAGAAAAAGTACAAATATGTCTAGAAAAATTTAAAACCAGACTTAAGAACTTTGATCTCCCACTAGGAGAAAATTGCCATTTTATGTTGTTAGCCAAAGGAGAAGAATCCGACCACCACAAATAACTTACTTGTATCCGGTAGTCTTATGCAGCTGATGATGTAGGACAGATTCTATAAATCTGGTTCTGCTATTTAAGTAACAATCTTGATGAAGCATTGTGTTAAACTACTCATAGTGCATTACTAATGTTAACAGAGTTATGAACTTTGAAATATCTCCAGCACACGACTTAATTTGAAGTCACTGCAGAACAACAACAAATTTTCTTCTCAATACATCAATTGCCATTGTTGAAGATGAGACATGTTTAAAGGTTTAAAAACTGTGTAAGTGGGACTCTTGTACTTTCTGCTTATTATTATAACAACATGCCTTTATTGGCTCACCAATTAGTTACAAATAACACCTTTAAATCACTGCTGCAAATCACTCGATGTATAGAAGTTTGTGGCAACTTGCCATCCATGGCTCGCACTCCACTGCACACAGCACCCCAGTCACTCACAGTTCAACACCATTCAAAACACAAAACTACACACTGCATTCCTTCCTCCTTTTATAAGTGGAAAATGATGTCATAAACTTTATGAAACTCGCTAAAGGTACTAGAAACCGATGGTTTGGAAAATAATTGAGGTTTGCGTTTCTGAAGGTTCCCGTTACATCCTGTTCTGTGTCATGCATCCCGGCTGTGATGACTCACATTCCAACTTCTGCCGCATACCAGAGTGTGCCTTTATGAGAGAGGTCGCAAACATGGATGGCATTGTGACAGTATGTTCCATTGTATAATAGCACTTCTTTTAAACATATTTTGTGTCAAGATATATTGATTAACATATCGTTATTTTTTCCCCTATCTGTAAAATAATCTGTAACTGTGCTAAACTTAAGCTGATTCTTGCTTTCAATAAATGTTAATTGTATTTTATTGTTATGGCATTCATGAGTAACTAATTATATACAATATATTTTCATATGGTTGATTGCACTATAATGCATCCCCTTCAATTTAAATTTTCCCAACATTTTATTTTTGGAATATATGCCATGGTAGCTCAGTGGCAGAGCTAACTGGCTAGAGATCGGGAGGTCCGTGGTTCAAATCCCGGCTATGGCATTGAATTCTTCAGTCTGACTCTACCTATCCAAATCCTGTCCTACACACGGCTTGTGTGAAAAAAACCATTAATCCATTTTTTTTAATGGTATTTAACACTCACTTTTACTCCTTGTGGCACCGCAGATGACACTGATGATACATGGAATGAAGATGGAGCACTTGTGAAATTCAATGGTGGAGGAAACTGGAGAAAACCCACCCCTGTGCCACTTTATCACAAATTTCACATGTGGTTGCTTGGGATCGAACCCAGGCCATCTAGGAGAGTTCCCAACATTAGCAACTTTTTTTTGTTATAACCCAGAAACGTGTAAAGAGACATTCTATTATACATACATCCCAAAAATTTGTTTTCTCTCCCCTAGTTTCTTTTATCGCCTAATTTAATAGTTATCTCCTGAAATGCTTGAATTTTGAAATTTCTTTTTACAGAACACCAAGCTTGAGGATATAAAAGATCCACAAAAAACTTTGCAGGACATTCTGGACAGTATTGGAGCCAAAGCAAACTATCATACATTTGAGAATGAACGTAAGTAATTCTAATTAAATTTATTTTATAGGAATGAATTTAAAATATTATATCACTAATAGAACAAGTAAACTTAGTTCTAGTGTTCAATCTTAGTTGCCATCTCTCGCAACCAAATTATTCAAACGGCTGTTCAAAACTGAACATTGTTTTCACTGTATTTCTGAGACTATCTAATGTTGAATTTTTTTCAAAATATCTCAAATTTTGAGTACCATCAAGTTAGAGATTTTTTTGCTCTACAGAAAGTAGTTTTCATATTAAATATCTAAAATGTTCAATCATTCTAGTGTCACTTCTGTAGCATAAAAACTTATTGGAGCATGTTTCAGGGACTCTGTTCCCATCAGCTTAAACATCTTGCTGCCAAGACCTTTACACAGTTTCAACCCTAAAACTGCCAGCCATCAATATAGTCTACTCTGCTAAGCTATGTTAAGAATGCCAGCATCAGTCTAATCGCCGCAGTGTTTGAGAGACTGTAAATGTATTTTTGAAACACCTTATTGGGAAGTCCTTTATACCACTGAAAACAGGAAACCTTCTTTTAAGCGGTATATTTCAAGAGCATTCTAAAGTGTCTTTTATTATTCAAGGTCAGTATTTCCAACCCTCATTAATTTGTTTAACCTTGCCCAATACAGTTCGGTGTTTACTTTGTGAAACTGGGAATATTTTTCTGCCAGTGTGGGTTGATGATAATTTGGCATATTATGACATATAATATTGTCACATGCTTGATTGGCAAGTGCTGTAACTTATATTATTTTGAGAATATTTTATTTGGGACACTCGAGACAGCAGCAATTACCCTGCACAATAACAAAACCAATTACATCTAGACAAGATACCCATGGTGAAGATGGACTATATGTTTAAGTATATATTGGTCATATGTTACTTCTTACAATATTAGGTATGTTTCACTTATAGTATATAGTAAGCTAGGAATTTTTATTATCTACTTTTCTGTCTTCTAGCATTCTGTATGTTTAATACATACCCATATTGATAATTTAGGCTTCTCAACACACCTGAATGATTAATATAATTAATTATATTCAAATGTGAAGATAAGGTAGCCCCTAGATAAGCTAATTATGAATGTAACAATACAATAATTAAATTTATCAAGTCTATATCAAAGTTATATATCCAAATCTAGTAATCAGTATAGGCACTTTGTCATTCTAAGTTACGGTAGCTAGGGATAATTTAAAACAAATCAAATGCCGTGTTTCAATAGAGCCAGTGGTAGCCACAATCACAGTAATTATAGTTTGCATAACAAGGTATAACTGTTTAATGCGTACTGAAAAAATCTGATGTGTTCCATTTACATGACTTTCTCTACATTCTACAATAAATTATTGTTAAAAAGCTTATTCTTCTATTTGCTTAATGCTAATCGAGAAAAAATTAGAAGAAGAAAGGGTCTTATTACTTGCTTCCTTGTAAGTAGAAGGTAAATAAGCCAGCACCATAGGCTAAATCAGTAGTTGAAGCTTTTAAAAGCTGGTTGCTATGTGATTGAAGTACCTTTGTTTGTATGGATAGGAGTTGACAAATTCCTGTATGCGAAAAGTATAAATATTTTAAAGCCTGAAACTAATAAAAAGGAATATTCAAAAATGGTCAACCTGACGAAAAAAATGTATAACATAAATTGTGTGTTTTAACAAGCTCTATATTTTTTGTGTGGTAAGTTTTTGTCTATCTCTTACGGTTTACAATTATGCAAAATTCATCAAGAGGCTACTCCCAGAAAATTGAAGATATACATTTTATTTGTCATGTAAATATCTTAAATATAAGAGATTTTAATCAAAATTGTTGGAGCCATTTTTGAGAAAATCAGAATTTTCAAAATGTTTTCCATGTAAGGTTAGTTGGAAGTGGGGGGATTTTCTTGAAAATCTTTGTGTCGCATCCTTGGAAGATACAAAACTTAAATACCAAGTTAGGTATTTAATGGTCTTTTCGTTTTTGAGCTATGCTGTTCATAGACACACACAGATCTTTTTCCAAAATTTTTTTTTTTATTTAGGGGGACCCAAAACATATATTTCCGGTGAAATCTTGGTATTGAATTTTTGGGTGCAATACAATACCTTCTCTATATACTGAGTATATAGTACGTGTAGAGAAAGTTAAAAAAAAAAAAAAGAGATGATCAAATACTAACCATAAATAAGTAGCACAATAAGCGATTCAATGTGATATGCATGAATAAAATTAATATAACATATAATTTGACCATCACTGTTACTAAATTTCTCCAAACATCAATAAAATAATATTGCTTAAGGAATTACTACCCATTAAGCAGTATGTGACTAAGCAACCTTTATTACTCTGTATACTCTGTCTGAAGCTATGTTGAAGTGAAATGTATTACTAATTATGATAACTCAAATAATAAATTACAGGAAGGATATGTTAGCACTACTTGTCAAAATTGTCTTGATTCTTTCTTTCTTGAATAACCATTTAGAGCACAGGTTTGAAACAAAATAAAAAGATATAATGATGGTGATTATCACAAATAAAATATTTACTTGTTAAGTAATTTCTTTATAAAGTACTGTTACGCAATCGGAGAGCAAAGATACTAAAGCCAATGCCTCTGTATCACTGCCTTCACAGTAATTATTAGGGACACTCAAATTTCGTGACTCGCGAAACTCGCGAAAATTTTTAAAATGCTTAAAATTAGGGAATAAATGTATACGAAGACATATTTGATTAATTTAAATACTTTTTGACACACCATCTACTCGCGAAATTTTGAAATTCCCGCTCTATATACGAATTTTTAGGTTCACTCGCGAAATTTATCGCATTTAGCAAAAAGATCACACATTCTTGTTATCAAATTTCGGTTAACGTTTTTTGCTTCCAGCTTAAGCTTTGTTAAGTGCCGTGGGAGTCTGTTAGCACGGTATTGGCTATCTTGTCAGCGTTCGATCGATAACAACAGCAGTCTGCAGTATCGGCGGACCAGCGAAGCCGTTGAACCAGCGAGATAGGAGCGCTCATATCCGGTATGCGCTGCGCACGCATTCTGTTACTACCCTAAGTAACTTCTTCTACGCGTATCCCACTAGTTCCTGTTCACCCATGCGTTCAGTTCGTTTTAACTAGCAGTAGCGTAGTTCTGAAATATCGTACAGCATGCCACCGAAAGTGAGCTTAGATGAGCGGGTAAAGCAATTCTCGCAGGACGGAATGAAGAGGTCGGGAGAAATAATGCTTTGCAGCTTTTGCAATAAAAGAATTCCATATGAAACTTCGGATGCTGTAAAAAAACATATTGCTAGCCAGAAACACGTGGATGCAACGAAAACGCGCAAGCGACAAAGAACAATGTTCGAGGCGGCTGAATGTTCAAAAGGAGCAAAGGTATGTAATTTCCACATTTTCTGCATGTATCTACTTCAATTCTGTGACAATTTTTATTTTGTTACTTAGAGTTTGAAACTTGTGTGTAAAGAGGTAAAGGTGTATTATCTATTTAAAATTAAATGCCAGTTTACTTCCTTTTAAAGCACATGTTTTTAGAAATCAGAACATTATTTGGCTAATAGTAAAATATCGTGTGTAGTTGCACTCTTCGCTTAATCGCATATACTTATTTTGCTCAGTTATGTTTTACATGATTTTATATCATATTTCAAATTTATTTTGGTTTATAACTTGACATCGGGTGTATAACACAACGGTGCTTTAGGTTCGCGGTGATTTAGCCGGTTGTATGACGCACATTGAGGGACATGCGAGCACGCTCTCACAGATATGAAGTGTAGCATACAAAATACGCGGGTAGGACATAATTTTTAGTTCTGTTAGGCCTGTTGCCGTTGAAAGTTAAAGCCTCCGATATCACCAAAGAAGTTAAAGGGGGCTATAAAAATGAAAAATAAGGCAACAAAAGACATGTTATAAAAAGGAACATAAACTGCAGCATTTTAATCTCAAAGAATCAATCTTAGAGATTCGCTTTCAAGATTTAACACATTTAAAAAGACATTTTGCAAAAGTTCTGGTCTATGCTTATATGTTTTCTTTTCTACTTTTACCAGGCTGCCAAACTGGATTTTGTCACTTCCACGGTTGAAATGATGATTTCAACCAATATTCCATTGGAGAAGGCAGATCACCCAGCCTTCAAGGAATGGGTGAAGAAGAACGTTATTGGCGGTGGAGACCTTCCAGGAAGCAATGTTCTCCGTAGAGAATATTTACCTCTCTTGGCAAACTCCAGGAAGGAAAAAGTTGTTGCAGCCCTACAGAACAAGAAGGTTGCTGTTATGGCTGACGAAATAACAGACAAGATGGGCAGGCTGTCTACAGTGGAGCCCTCCAGATCGCAGGAGCAATATGTGGCTGCTGTCACTTCACTGGAGGTAGTGAATGGACGGTCCTGTGCTCGAACAATTACCGAGGCACTACGGAACACAGGGGTAAACTTTGACCAAGTAGTGGCATTAGTAAGTGACTCAGCCAGTTATATGACCTCCTGTTATGCTGGGTTATCACTTCTCCTGCCAGATGAGTCCCTACATATTCAGTGCTGGGCACACAAAATAAATCTGATTGGTGTGGTGATGAAGGACTACTTGTCATCGCTAAATAAACTAGTCATTTCAGTCAAGCAGACTTTTCTGCATGCCCGGAAAAAAAGACATGCATTTCGGCAATTCATGCAGGAGAAAGGATCTGCAGCAGGAATGTTTCCAATTCCAGTGGCCACAAGATGGAATTCCTGGGTGGAAGCAGTTGAGTGGATGGCAGATAACTGGACCATTCTTTTTGATTTTTTTCGCTCCATTGGTGGCAGAGAGTCATTTACTGCAGCATCTTCACACCTGCAGAATATTACTGATTCTGAGCTACAGATGCTTTATGTGCAAGCTCTGTTTGTGAAATCTTTAGCTTCAGTGATGAAGCAATTGTTGCTCAGCCTGGAAACAAATTCCAAACCGATGGCTGCAGAAGTGTATCCCAAACTTCAGAATTTGAAGAAGCGCTTAGAAATAGTTGCTGCCGGAACTTTCAGTGACAGAGTTCAGGAGGAGCTTGATGCCCTGAAAGGAAATCTCAGGGGAAGTTCGATGCAGGACATAAAAATTGCAGCAGGCCATATGCACACCAAGCTGGACAATCTTATGTTGGGGGACCCTGCCCGTGCATTTTTGGAGCCTGTGGCTGCACTCTTCTACAGGCAGAATGTGCTGTCACAGCCTGCTGCAGGAGACGAGCTGAAAACCCTTTTCCACAAAGTACCATCAATGAAGGGTATTCCCATCGATGAAGGACTGCATGCTTACAGGTATCTTCAGGATATTCTGAAGAGCAATGTAAATATATCAGTAGAAGATGCTCTTCATGCAATGCGTGATGATCATCAACTTTTTGTTGATGGTGCCTTAAGGGCGCTGTGGGTTCCTGTCTCAAACGTGAACTGTGAAAGGTTTTTTTCCAACTTTTCGTGTGTGTTGACGGACCTCAGAACAAATCTCACAATCACAAACTTGGAGATGCTATCAGCTTATAATTATGAAAGTAAACCATAAGAGTGTGTGTAAATTATGCTTGCTATTAGCATTTTTATATTTTAGATTGTATAAATTAATTATGCATTTATTTCTATATTTGTAGGTGAGTAAGTTAATATCCAAGAATTACCGTATCCAAGAATTTTCCTTTCTAACTCAAGAATTTTACCTTCTCACTCAAGAATTTTCTCTCTTATTACTCAAGAATTTAGCAACATTTTATTCAAGAAATTTGAGTGTCCCTATAATTATAATAATAAAAGTATAATAATAATGCTATTCAGAATAATATAAGTTACAGCACTCGCCAATCACGCATATGACAATCTCGATGCAAATAATGTGACAGTAACATGGATGTTTGTGTACCTAATACACCTCCATAGTTACCACATATAAACATAATGTTAACTATAATAAAATTATGTTATTAAATTGTGAATATTACCGGTAAGAAAATATGAAAATATAAATGAACATTAGGAGCCATTTGCCCAAGAAAAACTGTGCGCATATTACAGTTACTAAATTCATGAGAATTTCATGAAGGTTAAATTCAGTGGATTCAATAGTGTAGACAATACTCACTAATTTGAGGGAATAGAAGCTAGTAACTGTATTAAGTGAGTTGGGAAATGGTAACACATCACTAAAAAAACTTGCTTGAACATGTTATATATCATATCATAATTTATTCACCATTTAGATCTTGTACAAAGATATAGGCTTTGTCAAAGCTTATAAAACTAAAAACTTACAAACTAAATTACATACATAAAAGACATCATATTAATTTTTAAATAAGACAAATTTTTAAGAAGCACAGTCAAGAGAAATTCTAATTTAAATATTCTTCCACTTAATAAAAGCACCCTTCCATTAAAAATGTTTTTAGCGCCAATTTGTACTCTTTTCCAAAGTTAGACTTTTAATGTTATCTGACAATTTTTTGTGTAATAATTCTGCATTATATTCATAACTGTGTGAATAAGGTTGTATTGTGGTTTATAATAAGCAGATCTACTTTATCTCTTGTATTGTGAGTGTGTACTTGTGAATTTGTTTTGAATTGAGAGATCTAAGATTTTGTCACGACTAAGACTTCATAGATATATACACAGGGGAATGGAAGTATTTTTAAAATGTTATAATATGGTTTCCAACTGTTGGAAGATGAGATATTTTCAATATAGCGCATCACTCTTTTCTGCAATCTAAATATTTTTATTACATCTTTTGCATTACCTCAGCTTAGTTTCCATAGGTCATTACAGAATGGAAGTAAGTAAAATATATAATTGGTTTAATTGTTTTTTTCACACAAGCCATGTGTAGGACGAGTTGAATAGGTAGAGTCAGACTGAAAAATTCAATGCCATAGCAGGGATTTGAACTACGGATCTCCTGGGCTCTAGCTGGTTGCTCTTCCACTGAGCTACCATGGTAACGTGCTGGCATAGCATTGAATTTCTGAACTGACTTGCATGTTTCCTGGTAAACTGCAAGGTATCGCAAATTATTTTGGGGACTATGTAGGACTGGAGTTGGATAGGTAGAGTCAGACTGAAAAATTCAAAACCATAGCCGGGATTTGAACCACAATTAGACCAATACCAATTGACCATAATAGTTGGCTATACTATGAATCGACATGTTACCATGGTAGCTCGGTGGAAGAGCAATCAGCTAGAGCCCGGGAGATGCATGGTTCAAATCCCATCTATGGGATTGAATTTTTCAGTCTGGCTCTACCTATCCAAAATATATAATTCTCAACATATTTGTATTTACAGATTCTCTCATATATTTAATAAAGAGTGTAATTTTACTTAGTTTCAATGCTAGCTGTTCAATTTGTTTTTTCCATTTTACATGTTCGTCTAACCATATTCCATGTTTCGGGTACAGGGTATTGTTCCCAGCCTCAATAATTCTCCAACTGATTGTGCCACTTCTGTTTACTGTCTGGGAGAAACTGTAGATTGCTGGTACTCTGGTGATGAATCTCTCAAGAGAGGTTGCCGGCATTAATTCGAAATTCATTACGTGGTTTTTGTATAAGCATTTTCTCCCAGGTTTCCAATTCCTAGCTGTTTTGTGATTGGTTTCAAAATTTTTATGCCAGGTGTAGTCTCGTGATTTGAGGTCCAGAAATGATGTGCTACTGCTGATTTGTCTAATTGTTTCTGGTATAATCATCTCATATGCTCTTTGAGTCTTGTTTCCAGATTTCTTTTGGTTCTGCCTATGTATGCTAGATTACAGTCATTGCAGTCTATTTGATATATCCCAGCTAACTTTTCTCTAGGACCAGGGTCTTTTGTTTTGTTGCACAGCAGTTTTTGTATACTATGGTGATTCTGAGAAGCTAAGGTGATATTTTTCTTTTTGAAGATTTTTTGGAAATTGTGGTGTGCCCACGGGTAGTAAATAAACTTTCTGTATGTTTCTGGTTTTTGTGAAGTGTTGTTTTAAAGACAGAAACGCATTTGGGAAAAAACAACAATACTGCATTCCTGAAATGTGTCCAAGTAAGTGTTTTTTCAGTGATGTAGTGTTACCATTTCCCAACTCACTTAATATATCTACACAATTACAAATTAACTGGTGAATTTGACCTACTGATCTTTCTACTGTTATTAGGTCTGCAAGTGTTAGGCTTTACTGTGTAATTGCTGCTGGTAGTGTCAAATTTCTAATAAGATTCTTGGCCTACTGCCGTTTTCTTGCACAGTTCTTTTCTTTGTAGTTAAGTGCTTATGGAATAAATGAGATGAAATATGAGCTGAAGCTTTCCTGGCAATGTACATACACTAGACACTCTTGGGCTTCAAGCCAGGTGAGTGATGTAAGAGACATCAATGTTTTGGGAGCATGCATCTTTCCCATCATCAGGAAGTCTCACATGTCTTGCATCACTCACCAGGTGAAATGGCTAGTATATGCACTTTCTGCCATGGTTCCTAGTACAGACTTCATAGATTTTTTTTTTAAATTATTATTATTACCGTGAAGGGGGAAAATGCATTATGCATTCGACTCCTAGCCGAGGTGCAATGGCTGGAAGGATATATGGGACTCTCTGCTCCTCATGCGGCATACTCACTAAAAACCCTCCATGTTATAACCGTATATTGCTGAGATGAACGTTATAGCTTGGCGCAGTCCCACGTATGTAACCACGTTAGTAAGAGTAAGGTAGGATGTTGCTGCACTGCCCACCAGTGATAGTGGGTCTTGCAGGAGGAACAGCTATGTTGATTGGCTGGTTCTTGGATCAGAACAGATCAGCAGAGGAGGCTGCTTGCTGGCTAATAACCCACTTCAGTTGCGATGTGATGTCTAGTGTGATGAAAGCATCAGCTGCGGTGGTTTGATGCGTGGAGATGGCAGTGATGGTGGAAGCTTCAGGTCTTGCAGCTTTGGGTTCAAGACCTGCTGCACACCTCTTCTAGGGCAGCTAAAAGAGCGCCGACGTTCAGGATCTCCGCATGAAGGCGTCGCTGCATCTATCAAGGGTGCAGGTGGTTTGACGTCAGTGGAGATGGTCTGCGGTGGTGTTGTCCAGGCTGGTGGTGGAGAGGTCCTGCTCCTCGGGTAAAGAGGGCACTGAGCTTGCCTGGTGAAATGTCCTGTGCCACGGCAGCTGCTGGGGAAGAGGCATTGGTTGCTACCGTAGAAGCGGCGGCTCTGTGCTGTCTCTTCCTAGCCATGTTACTAAGACAAAGAAACGGCTCCAAAATCCCCCACTTCATAGAATTTTTTTTTTTTTTTACTGTGGAGCGGAAAAATGCATTCCTGCATTTGACCCCAAGCCTTAGTGCAATGGCTTGGGGGATATGTGGAGCTCCCCGCAGAGTGCGGTATATCCACTAAAAAAACCCCTCCACGTGTTAATCGTTATATAGAGTACTTTCCTGCAAACATGCATTAGTCGGGTCCCGCATAGCACCCCAGTTAGTAAGTGAGAGCTACTTAGCTGGCATGCATTGCATGCGAGCGCGTTAATGCTACTTACTGGGATTGTCCATGAAACCTGAACAATACCAGTGGATAATCATGCGTTACTTTGTAAGTGTTTTATTCGTTAATAATCATGTTCTACTTCTGCAGGGTGTGCCTGCTTGTCATATTAGGTAAAATGTTATTCGACATGCACTAAATTTAGTCTTATAGTATATAAATGTAAAAAGAAGCTAGTAACAGTGAAGAATAATACAAATATTAATATAAAAAGAACTAAAGAACTAAACCGGATCGATCAATTAACAATAAAGAAAGAAGTTGCACCTATACTGCAGGAAATCAAAGACACAAAAATACAGAAGAACAAACATAAACAAATAATCAGGTCCTTAAACAAAAAACCGGTAGTTTTCTTAAAAGCAGATAAGGGAAACACAACAGTCATAATGGACAAAAAAGGTTACATTTCAAAAGTAGAAACCCTTTTAGAGAATAAAGAATATACAGAAATAAGTAAAAACCCATTAAACACACTGATAACATCCTTAAAACGTACAATAGAAAGAACAGAAGTTATACCTAAACTAGAAAAATTCAAAATGAAAGAAGCAAACCCAACTCTACCACGTCTTTATGCTTTGCCAAAAATCCACAAACCGGACAAACCCATGAGACCAGTAGTCAATTGCATAAACTCTCCAACCTACAAATTATCTAAGTGGTTAGTTAACAAATTCAATAGCTTCCCCGAACACAACCACCTTTCCATTAAGAACTCCATAGAACTAATAAAACATCTAGAAGAGTACAAAGTTTCAAACAATGAGTTGTTGGTTTCGTTTGATGTGAAATCATTATTCACCAGCATCCCAGTCGACAAGTTACTTGAAACTTTCAAAGCATGGCTCAGGGACATAGGCTTAAACCAGAAAGAAATAGAAGACTTCCATAGTTTAACAGAACTTTGCATCAACCAGAATTATTTCCAATTCAATGGTAGATTTTACAGACAATCATCAGGCTTAGCGATGGGTAACCCACTTTCGCCCTTTTTAGCAAATCTGTACATGGGACGACTTGAAGTACATATAACCTCCAGTTTTCCGAATATATTCAAAAAATGGTTTAGATATGTTGATGATGTTTTTGCAGTGGTCCCCAAAAAATTAGCAGAAGACTCTCTAAAATTACTAAACCTACAGGACAGGTACATACAATTCACAATGGAAACAGAAAAAGACCAAATGCTACCATACCTGGACCTAAAACTAACACGGAAAGAACAAAAGATCACTTATGGCATTTACAGGAAGACCACACATACAGACAATTACATAAAACAGAATAGTTTCAACCCAGAACCTCATAAACAGGCAGTTTTCAACAGTTCAGTACACAGACTCCTCAACATCCCACTTGACCCAGAAGAGTACAACACAGAATACCTCCAACTAAGACATATAGCCTCAGCCAATGGTTTTAACCCAGACATCATTGACCAAAAAATTAAAAAACATAAGGAGAAATTAACCTTAAAACAAATCACCACTTTGTCCATACAAAAACCGAAAGTTATATATAAAAAATTCACCTATCACCCAACAGCAGATAGGAAATTCAAAAAAATGTTCAAGAAATACAATATAAGTTTAGCTTCAAGCAACCAATTCAACATAAAAAATGCATTGAAAACAGACATTAAAGACCCCATACCTACAAACCAGAGATCAGGCATCTACAGAATTGATTGCAAGGACAGCAAATCATGTTACATTGGCCAAACAAAAAGAAGACTGGAAACAAGGCTAAAGGAACATTTCAGACATATCAAACAGAAACAAACAGATAAATCGGCAGTAGCATACCATTTTTGGACATCACATCATGAAATACAAAATGACATAAAATTGCTAAAACCTTTAAACAACCCGGCAGAACTTACAGTTTGGGAGAATATTCTCATTACACAACAAAAAGACCAACTGATGAATTTTGAAATACCGCAACATGATTTTGAACTTCTACTGAGAACACCAGATGGCTCCACCGTAATAGACCACAGAGCACAAATACCAGCCATCAGTTGGACTTCAACTGAAGAAGAGGGCAATTGCCCTTGAAACATATGTTTTGAACATAATTACATATAAGTGAGGTGAGTGTTACTATTCCGACTCATTTTCAACATCACATTGATTAAAACTTCACTCGTCTCAAACTTCTGAGTTATTTAATTTAATAATAATAGTTGCAACAAATCTTCACTTATCTTTTGGAATCCTTGCCTGGACTAGTTTCGCAACGATTTCATTGCATTATCAACATATCCTTTTGGTCTCTTTTTTGATGTTGTTTATTTACACTGTTATGGTTACTGCTACTAGGTGGATTGTGTACTAATGCATTGCTAACTACTGGAATCAAAACAAATTTGGTAAGAGTGTCAATTGGAAGTATATCAAAATTCATTGCATGATTTCTATACTTTAATATAAATATTTTTTCCCAAACCATTAAATCTATGGGCCCATTTAAGTGTTTTAATAATTTAACATCTGGATTTATTTCATGATTAAATTTCCAAAAATGTTCTGCTACAGCTGATTTATCAATTTGTTTGTATTTAATATTCCTAAAGTGTTCGTTTTCTGTGGTTTCCAAATGACGTTTAGTCTTGCCAATATAAACAAGGTCACAATTTAAACAGTTTAATTGATAAATGCCAGATTTTTTATTTTTTGAAATTTCATCCTTTTTAGAAAAGCCTAACAAATTTTTTATACTGTATTTATTTTGAGGAACCAATATTATGCCATACTCTTTGACAATATTTGTGAATTTTTTATTTGCCCAAGGGTGATAAGTAAATTTTATAAAAATGTAATTATCTTTTATTTTCTTAAGCGTAGAAATATCTTGAATAGCTTTTTGATATTTAAACTTCTCAATTTTTTTATTTATAAAATCAGTATTAAAACCATTAATTAAAGCAGTGTTAATAATGTGTTTATATTCTTTATAGAATTCATCTTTATTAAGGGGTAAATTAATTAACCTATAAATTAAACTATTAAAAACAGCAAATTTATGTGAAAAAGGGTTAAAGCCATTATTTTTTATATAATTATCAGTGTGGGTTTGCTTTCTGTATATTCCAAAATTCAATTTATTGTCTTTTTTTATTATTTTTAAATCCAGGAAAGGGAGATAGCCATCACTTTCAGTTTCTAATGTGAATTTTATAGCCTTACCTTGTAAATTTAAAAGTTTTAAAGCATCATTTACATGTTTATCAGGAACAATAGCAAATATATCATCTACATATCTACACCAAGTTTTAAAAATTAGAGGGAATGCTTTAGTGACTTGTATTTCAAAATAGCTCATGAAAAGATCAGCAAGAAAAGGTGAAAGTCGACTACCCATTGCTAAACCAGAAGTTTGTTGATAGAATTTGTCATTAAAGCTGAAAAAATTTTGATCCAAACAAAGATTAGACAGGATAACAAAATCATTTATTAAATTTTCATTCAGTTCTATAGAACTTAACCATTTTTTTAAAAATGTCAAAAGTTTTTCTCTAGGAATGCTTGGAAACAAAGCAGTTACATCAAAAGAAACAAGTTTATCATTAGTAGATAATGTAATATTGCTGATCCTTTCAACTAGCTCAAAAGAATTTTTAATACTTAAACTCTCAATTTTTCAAAATTAGTGAATTTTTTATTTAACCATTTAGCTAGGCTGTAAGTAGGTGAATTTATGCAATTTACAATAGGTCTCATTTTATTTCCAGGTTTATGAATTTTGGGAAGAGCATATATTCTGGGTAAAATTGGATTACTGATTTTTATAATTTGCTTTTCTTTATTTGTAATACTTTTAATTTCATTAAGGGTCTTATTATAAATTGAAATGCAGGATTTTAAAGGGTTAATATCAATGCTTTTGTAATCTTCACCTTGAAGTAAGAGTTCCATTCTGTTAATGTAATCAATTTTATTTAAAATTACAATGCTGTTACCTTTATCAGCTTTAGTATAGATTACATCTTTTTCTTTTAATGATTTAATAATTTGTTTATTGTGATTTACTTTAGGGTGATTTTTATTCAAATTCTGTAATATTTTACTACATTTTTCTTTAACCAATAATTTATTATTTTCATTTAAATCCTGACTAGCAATTTCTATATCTGCTACATAATCATCTATATTTTTTGAAAAATCTACCTGCTAGCATTTGGATGTCAGGTGGTAGTTGTGATTGGTATTGCTTAGGTTTGTTTATTGGAACAGCTTCTTTGGTTGCAGTTTTTATTGCATTTTCTAGTTGGGCTACCGCCTCATTTGTGTTTTCTGCTGTATTTAGCTGTGTAGTATGTAGATGCTTGTTGATAGTGTTTGCAAACCTATCCCAGTCTGCTTTATTGTAGTTTAGACGCTCGACTGGTGGATTGGGGGCTGCAGTACCCTCTAATGTTATATCACTGGCAAGTGATCAGAAGAGAGTTCGTTCTTAACTTGTAGGTTGATCCTACGAGTGAGATTACGCATCACTGCAATATCTAAAATATCTGGCCTTTGGTTTCGGCTGAACGGGATATACGTATGTTCCGTAGGAGTGTGAATTATTATATCAGAATTATTTTCAAGATTTAGGAGGGCCGTGCCTTCAGGGTCAGTCTCATTTTAGTCCCAAATGAGGTGTTTTGCGTTGAGATCTCCGGCTATTAGCACCCTGTTGTTTACCTGCGAGATTGTGTTAATGTCTGCTATGTTTAGTACGCCTGGGGGGGCATATGCCGCCGTGATTAGAATCTTGTTGTTGTCAATGGTGATGTAAATACTGGTAGCTTCTAGAGTTGAAAATTGCGGCTGTGGAGCAACATCATGGACAATGCTATGTTTTATTATTGTGGCAGTCCCGCCTCCGCGTCTGCTTCGATCATTGCAGTGGGTAGTGTAACCTGGCATGTTAAATCTGTCTTTGTCGCTTAAATGAGTTTCTGTAATTAATGCTATGTGTATGTTGTTGCGTGTTAAGAAGTCTCTAAGTTCAGTCTTTCGTCTTTTTAAGCTGTGTGCGTTCCATGTCATACAATTTAGTTTGGGTGTGTGATTCATAGGGAGCCAGGAGAGGTGAGGAGTTGGAAGAAGTCTCCGTAGCAGGCCATGATGCTCCGGGTCTCCGATTCCCGCGAAGTGGCCAGTAGTTCCAGGATGTGTATACAGACGTCCTGTATGTCGGCGTCCCTCCAGTGTTCAGCTGACACACGTCTGAACATATTCCGCTGGTGCTCCAGGCGAGGGTCAGCCAGGGTCGCCTCCCTCATCGGCACTTCTTGCGGGGGTTGACGTGGCTTTACCTGTGGTTGGCTTGGCTTGGCTTTCAGGTCCTCGGCTCGTTTACCCCCCCAGCGCTAACGACGTCCATCACCGAGCCACGAGGGGCAGGCGGCGCGTGCACCGGAGGCTCTCCACTCACCCGACCCCCACTTCCCGCCTGAGGTGCCCGAGCCCCCGTCCCCTGGGAGTTGCGTGCTGCTGCAACTTGTCTCTGGTTCTCGGGACAAGCCCGTACCTGGCACCATGGCCCGAATTGAGACACAGCGCGCATTTCCTTTGGGGTGGGGGAACGTTACAGCTCCGCGAGTTGTGGGAGGCCGAGCACTTAGAGCACACAACGGCACCCGCACTACACGTTGCCTCCGTGTGTCTCAGCTGCTGGTACCGATTACACTGGATGGGGATGAAGGGTCGTAGGTAGGGTTCCACCTTCACATGAAAGTGCAACACCTGCTCCAACGACCTCAACCGGGCCAGGTCCTCAGCTGTTGCCAGGTCCACCAGGTATAACGGTAGAGGAGTTCGGGCTCGGTCGTAACGCCTGAGCTGCACTACTCACAGCACTGAAAAGTGTGCGGAGTGCAGCTCAGCCCTAATTTCCGCTTCCGCGCCGTCAAAGTAAACGTGCTTCACCACAGCACAGTACGTCTGGTCGTTCTTGGAGCTTCGTGTCAGGGTGAAAGGTACCCCACGCTCCCTCAGAAAGGCAGTCAGGCACTGGTAGTCCTCCGCGGACCTAGTGCACACCATGAGGTCCCCTGAAATAGGGGCTCTGGACAAGGGCGTAGGGCGTCGAAGTCTCTGAGGTCCTGGAACAGAGAAACACGCTGGCGGGGGATATAGATGGGAGCCTGGAGACGGGTGGTGAGGGCTTGGGAGTAGGAAGAAGGGGGACCGGGTGGAGCTGGGAATGGGTGAGCTGGGCGTGGGGAAGAGGAGCCAGGGACAGGATTAGGTTGGGAGGCAGGAGGGTAGAAAGGGGCAGGAGGGGGGCTAGGGTTAGGAGAGGATGGGCCCGGGATCGGGGACACGGGATGAGGAGGCGGGGTTGGGAGATGCGGTGAAGAAGCGGAAGGAGGTCGGGGGGGGTCTCTGAGCCACCACAGAGATGGACGAGGGATGGAAAGAAGAAGGAGCAGAGGAAGGGTGCGTCAGTGGATTAGTAACACGTGGTGTGATAGGAGCTAAGGCTGGGGAGGAAGGAATGGTGACTGGGGAGGCAGAGGAAGCAGGAGCAGTGGAGGGAGGAGCAGCAGGTGAGGGACCAGGGGGGCAGGTTGGTGGAGTAGCTCCAAAGTCAAGCCGTGTCTTGACTACCGTCTGTCTCGTGACATGCACCTCCGAAGGAGAGTGCTTCTTGGGCTTTCTTTGGGCCATTAGGTTTAGGTAGTGTTTAGGATTTAGTAAGGTTAAGGGTTTTATTAGAAAGAGGTGTGAATATGTACTTACTCTAAGCTAAATATGATGAAGGAAGAAGTAAGGAAATAAAGCCTAGATTATAATATAAGGGGCCTAACAGGGAGCTTAACCTAGATAGAAAAGAGGAAGATAGTAATAGTTAGAGAGAAAGAGCTGCTAGAGGGCGCTAAAAAGCCCGAAGAACAGAGAACCTGCCCGAAGACGCCTAGGTACCAGTCAGGAGACTGTTGGCTGCGGCCTTGTTCCTCTACCCTGCTATACAGTTAAGCTTGCTAGCACAGGGCTGAGCTGAGCGAGTAGTGGACCTCGTAGAGAATGCCCACTGGGAGCTGCTTGAGTTGGCTGGCAGTTGCTGGCTCACTCGCCGGGAGAGTCGAGTAGCGAGAGTCGGCGAAGTAAAGTTCTTTGAAGAGAGAGCTGACTCTGATCCCTTCTACTCGCCTAGAGTTACCTAGTCGAGATCTTCTGCGCTTCAGTTGCTTCCTCTCGCTGGTCTGGTAGTCTCGTCTCGCTGTCTCGAAGTCCCGCTTCGAAAATCCCTCTCATAGAAAACTCAAAAAATTCCTGCTTGGTCCACTGAAACGGACCTCATAGGAAACACGATTACTCTGATAGCTGCTTAGATTGTCCATATCTGTGTTTTCTGAGGCCGTCAATTTCAAGTTATATGATTGGTTTCCATGAGAAATTGAACTGTAATCCAACATACCGGCACAGTTGTCTTTTCGGAGGAGATTCCTTAACCCTGTGCTCCCAATAACTTCACATTTAACCACAATGGTTATGTCTTGGAAGTTATCTTTGTGGTCCTTTTCAAAGCAATGTTCTGCTAGACCATACTTTTCAGGCTGCATTAAGTGGATGGTCCTTTAGTATTCTTTGGCCCTGCGAGTACAAGACGCTGAGATGTAATTGGTCTTTCACTATATTCTTAATCTTTGGAGGTAGTTTTTTTATGGTCCTGATGTATTTTGTGAGACAGGATGCAGGCAGTGATGTGTAGCCGTCAAAACGCCTACCACCACTGCCTACATTTTGATTACTGGCAATTTACCTGGGAGAACCAGCGGAATTCTTGCAAAACACATCAGGACCATACTCAAACTGCCTCCAGAGATTAAGAATCTAATGAGACCTATAAAAGACCAGTTACACCTCAATGTGCCAGAGGTTTTCCGCATTTCCTGCAAGTGCAGGACTCCATACAGGGTAAACTGACAGGCCACAACTACCAAGGTCAAAGAACATGAAAGGACCATTCAGTTAATGCAGCCCAAAAGTCTGGTCTAGCAGAACATTGTTTTGAAAAGGACCATAAAGCTAATTTCCAAGAAGTAACCTGGGTGGCTAAATGTGACAGTTACTGGGAGCGTAGGATTAAGGAATCTCTTCCAAAAGGACCACTGAGCCAGGAAGCTGGGCTACAGACCAGTTCCTCATGGAAACTGACCATAAAACTTGAAACTCACCAGCTCAGAAAGCTCAGATACAGACAAATAAGCTGTTGCACTTTCTACGAGGTCTGCTCCTGTGGACCTAACAGGACAGTTTTCTATGAAGTCCATACCAAGAGCCACAGTAGACAGTACATATACTGGCCATTTCACCTGGCTTAGCCTTCATAACAGGAGAGATACACACTTCCGAAACGTCTACATCACTTCACCTGTCTTGAAGCTGAGAATGTCAAGAGTAATTGAGATGTTTCAAATTACAATTTTATAAATTTGTACTTTAATTCACATCTGAGAAACACACATGCAGGTTAATATGAGGGTTTGGAACTTTAATAGTGGCAACTATTTATTTACAACTGATACAAAAGAGGTACATGTTACAAAGTTTTGCTGTACTTCAAAGTAGTCACCAGCATTGTATACAACCCCTTACTAGCAATATAGAAATTATAGGATACACTTAGCAGTACCTATTGTGTTGATAGTTCAAATGGAGCAGTCTACTGCCTGATGAATTTCTGGAACAGTTCTGAAGTGAATGCTATGAAGTGGTTCCTTTTCCTTCGAAATCAAGTTAAAGTCACAAGGGCTTACTCCTGGTTGCTGTTTTTTTCTCAAAGCTAGTCCCAGATTCCATTCCAAAAATGAACAGTAATACTGCACTTTGACGGTCTGCTGTGGAGGAACGTAATGCATTAGGATAATACTATAACAGCAGTGTGCAAGAAGCACCATAACTTTCATATTGCGGGGATACTGACTAACTTTTGGTGTTTTGATCTTGGAATTTTGAACCTTCTTTGGCGACACTTTTTGCAGTACCCAGCCATCATTTTGCATGACAGTACTAGCCAGATACAGTGCAAGCTGTCCTAGGACTTAAACACTTATGACTTTGATTTCATGCTGAAGATGAAGAATCACTTTACAAGAGATTCGTCAGGCAGTAGACCGCTCCATTCAAACTATCAACACAACAGGTGCTGCTAAAGGTATCCTACGACTTCCATATTGCTTCTGTAGGGTTGATCTCAATGTTGGTGACTACTTTGAAGGACAGTAAAGGTTGGTAACTTGTATCTCTTTTGTATTGTAAATAAATTGTTGCCACTATTAAAGTTCCAACCCTTGTACAAGTCTCTTAATCACGGTTTGCATGATCGCAACTATTCATGCTGTATTGCCTTTCAGATCTCATTAGAGGCTTGGGAAAAGTCAGACTTGCTCCTTCTGGCAATGTTCATACTAGTCGAACATAAACCAAATCTAGAGCCTTTGTGTAATACTGCTAAATATGTTATTTAAAATATGGTGGAACAAATGTAATAAAAATAAAAGAAACAAAAGTTTTATTCATCTCACATTTCAGTTACTTCGAAAGAGAATGAAGAACCTGTTTTACAGTTGAGGCCTCCTGCAAAGCGTAGGAAAACAGGTAATAAAATACTTTGGTGCTAAGCTTTCTATGTTCATCTACCAGCATGTTCTTCTCAAAGTCACTCGAGTAATCTTCACAGTTTCAGGTACATTTTTAAATTCTAATTGCAACTTTGACTATTAACCAAGCGCTTTTCATTGTTAAGTTGTTGACATTTTAATTTACTTTGAAAGTATTAATGAGTTTAAGTTCACACTTAGAAAGGTAGAATCAGATTGAAAGATTCAGTTACATAGCTGGAATTTGAACCATGCACCTCCTGGTCTCTGATTGCTCTTAACCACTGAGCTACCATGGCAACATTTATTATTTTTTTTTTGTTTGTTTATGCTAAACTATATACAAGTGAATATGATGGTGTTCAGCCTTAGTCCTTCACTAGTCTTACAATAATCCTTACAAAGAGAATTAAAAAGAATCTAATGTGTTCCATTCACATGATGACCTCTAGCTGTTTGGCAAACAAACCTTACTCAAAGGATTAATCTGTCACTACATCATGCTAATCAAGATAAATATAAACAGAATTAGTCTTATTACTAGCTACTTCTAGAAGGGAAATAAAATGTAAGGCTAAAGTGGTAGTCTTGTCCTTTAAAAGCCAGTCTCACTCTGTGAAGCAATTGAAATTCCAATCTCTACTTGCCAGGAATAAACAAACAAGACACGAGTGTGTCTTCCAGTGTGAGAAAAGTGACTAGAATTGAAACTAATAATCCAGAATATCTCAAACGGTTAACTCTACAGAAAAAATAAATGTATATAACATAAATTGTGTGTTTTAATGAGATCTATGTTTTTGTGTAGAAGTTTTTTTATATCACTTATGGTTTGCCTGTTATAAAAAGTCACCCAGAATGAAGAGATCTTTAGGGGCCATTCCCAGAAAATTCAAGATATACCTTAAACATACAGTATTGTAATCAAAATCATTAGAGCCATTTTTAAGAAAATAAAAACTTTCCAAAAATGTTTCATGTAAAGGGTAGTTGTAGATGGGGGATTTTCTTCAAAATTTTTGTGTCAGGTCCTTGGAAGATACCAAACTTAAGTAACAAGTTTTTGGTTTTTAGTCTTTTTGTTGAGCTGTCCTGCCCGCAGATGCACACACACACACACACACACACACATGCGGCCATTTTTCTAAAAATGATTTTTTTTTTTTTATTCAGGAGGTCTCCAAACATGCATTTCTGGTGAAATCTCTGTATCAAATTTTTGGGTGTAATACAATACCTTCTCTATACACTACATACAAGTACATGTAAAGAGTGTAAAAATCTGATGTGTTCCATTCACATGAGTTTCTCTACATCTTGGTAACAGATTATTGTTAAAAGGCTTTTTCTTTCTACTACTCCATGCTAATCGAGATAAACATTAGTAGACATGGTCTTATTACTTGCTTCCTTGTAAGTAAGGGAATAACATTAGGCAAAAGCAACAGTCAAATCTTTTAAAAGCTGGTTGACATGTGGAGGAAATCCAGTTCTTAGTACTGCCAGAAGTTGACTAATTCCTGTATGTGAAAACTTTTAAGTATTTTAACAATGAAACTGATAACAACAGATATTTCAACAATGGTCAATTCCACGAAAAAAATGTGCATAACATAAATTATGTGTTTTAACAAGATCTAAATTTTTTGTGCAGTAAATTATTGTCTGTGTCTTATTGTTTGCCAGTAATGCAAAATTCAGCAAAATTCATCCAGAATAAAGAGGTCTTCAGAGGCTATGCTCAGAAAATTCAAAATATACATTTTGACATGTAAATACCTTTGATACACAGTACGTTAATGAAAGTATCAGTATTTTTGAGAAAATAAACATTCTCAAAATTTTTTCCAAGTAAAGGGTAGTTTGTGTCGCATACTTGGAAGATAAACTTAAACACTAAGTTTGGTATTTTATCAGCTTTTTGTTTCTGAGTTATAATGTTCACGGACACACACACAACACACACACCCACACCCATGGACCTTTTTCTAAACTTTTTATTTTAATACAGAGGATTCTAAAACATATATCTCTGATGAAGTCTCAGTATCAAATTTTTGGGTGGAATACTTATCTATGCACTATGTATATAGTATGTGTAAATATTAAAAAAAACAAAAAAAAAACCAAGAGTTTGTTAAATTTCAAAATTTCTTCAGTTAGGAATCTTACAGGGTCATTAAGGTTAAGCAGCCATCCTATTAACAGCACCTGGGTCACAATCACTTGTTGCTTTCCTCCCGACATTGGTTCCCCATACCCCGTCTTAAGCATCAAAACGAATAGGATGAACAGATGAACAGCTAGAACCAATATGATTTCACGAATTACAATATTGAATGTCCCTTACATTGTTTACCTTTTTAAAGATGTTGGAAAAGTTTTCCATGTGCCTCAAATAGACATTGCAGAGTCTTAACAGATTATTAAAAACATATTTCAATTCCTCTTGGTATATGTTGGTTATTATTTTTTAGTATATATTACTATGTAATTCTTTAGTGTTCATTGGTTAGATTTATACATTTTATTGCTTTTTATGTGGACCCATATCTCACTCTTGTTTGCTGCGCTAACCTTGAGAGAGACTTTCTTAACAAGCATTCTAATGTACATGGATATCATCAATATTTTCCTGTTAAAATGTGACACTGTGTCTAACACTGATTCTCTACTAAACAGTAGTATGAACTGTACTTTTGTTAAGGGGAAAGTATCAGGAAAGTATTCCCATGCTCTATGACACAGAGATAGAGATCTGTATTTTTATAAACTTGCAACAAATGAAAACTCTTAAAGTTTAGAAATGGTTGCAAATATACGATTTCATTAAATTAGGTTAATTACCCAGAACTAGTTTCATGGAACCACTTTCTCATCATCAGAACTGGTTGGCTCTCCTCTGATTGTTATGTTGTCTCTTAGTCCCTCTGGCAATGGTTCTACGAATTTGGTGATCAGATTTTTATTCATTGGGATCTCAAAAGTTCATTAATCTCGGAAGAAATTTCCAAAGAAATATTTTCTTCCAATATTAAAATCGGCAGGTCTTTGTGCCTGCCTAACAAGTGATGTTGTGTTGGCAATTTTGTGTCCTTGTATCCTTGATTTTTCTTCTTCCTTGGATTTGACTTTTCTAAAGTGTTCCTTAAGCCTTGTTTATATGTTTTGCTTAGTTTAACCTATATAGATTTGATCACATTCTTTACAATATGTTCTGTAAATTCCAGATTTTTTATGAGCTGGCATTTTTACTTTCTCTAGCCCACATGTACAATGTACATAGTGCATAGAGAAGGTATTGCATTCCTACTGAGGTTACAATTGTAGTTATAAATATTGATTGATCATGGAAATATATATTGTTTTATTTTTTTAAACCTTAATTTGCTTGTGTAGCCTTGTTCTAAAAGAAGTGTAAACTTTATTTGTGGAGCTTAAATCCATTACACTAATTTGCCATATTTCCAAAAAGTTCAATGTCGATTTCACCAGAAACATGTTTTGGGGTCGTCTGTGTGTGTGTGTGTGTGTGTGTGTGTGTATGTGTGTGTGTGTGTGTGTGTCTGTGGACAGCATTGCTCAAACATGAAAAGATCGTTAAATACCAAACTTGGTATTTAGGTTAGTATCTTCCAAGGATGCGACACAAATATTTTCAAGAAACTCTGCCACCGCAAACTACCTTTTACATGGAAAAATTTTCGAAAATTTTGTTTTACTTAAAAATAGCAGTAATGATTTTGATTAAAATCTCTTATATTAACGATATTTACATGCCAAATAAAATGTATATCTTGAATTTTCTGGGAATAGCCTCTGAAGACTTCTTTATTCTGGATGAATTTTGCCAAACTTTGCTTAACCGCAAGAGATAGACAAAAACTTAATGCACAAAAAATGTATCTCGTCAAAACACACAATTTATGTCCTTAATGTTTTTGTTGTGAAGATAACCATTTCCGAGATATTTCTTGCTATAGGTTTCAATTGTAAATACTTATACTTTTCTCATATAGGAAGTTCTGTTTTTCTTATGTTCTACTCCTGGTCATGCAAAGAAGTGACTTGCAATTGAAATCACAAAACGACAGCTTTTGAAATATTTGACTATCACTTTTAAGAAGTTTGTTTTTAGGGCAGCTAGAGAAAGTCATGTGAATGGAACACACATTTTTTCTTTTTGGTTTGCTATGTTCTGTAATATATTGGACCATGACTGCTCTAACACACAACTGAAAACCACCAAAGAACATTCTCTACTGCCTTCATTTATCATATACATGGCATGAATCAGAAAATCATGTCATATGTGATGCAGTAGCAGGAACTGCAGTCTCAATAGGCGAGTGGCATGCTCCTGCAACTCAAGTGTTGATAAGAGCATAGCCATGTAATCTGTCACCATATATAGTTTACCGCCAGAGGCAACAGTTAGATGCTCATGCTGAGCAAAAAGGAACAACAAATAACAAGCCCATCTGGGTAGTGTGTCTGCCTCACATTTAACAGGTCTTGGAAGTTCAAATCTCGCTTAAAGTGAGTTACCTGGATAAGTTTTTTTTTTGGGGGGGGGGGAGAAGACGAATGTTGAGTAACTTCAAACTCCACAGACCCATAGATCATTTAAGCATCGCTTCACCAATTTCATTCATTGTCTAATATGACTACCACATTAAAGAATGTTAAGCCAAAAAAAAAAAAGGTGATAACCAATAGTTGTCACCAATTGATGATCATTCCGAAATTGTTAAAACTTGGCATAAGTGTAGATTAAGTGTGAACATCGACTCTTAATATTTTAAAACTAAATTAAATTGAAATCCAAAATCAAATTTATACCTCCAACTGGATTAGTTGGATAAGCCAAGAGTGCTTGTTTAAAAAATTGTTGGGTAGTATTGTGTATGTGCTAAATGAATCTGCTAGCCGTTAAGTTAGTGCAACCCATGGTTGTGTGTAAAATCTTTATCCTTTTGGCCAAAAAATAGTTCCTGTGCCTCTAGTACTTCTTGTAGTATATTTGCTATTCCTGTGGTTAACCAGCATTAATCATACAGCAGGCTTACAAAGCAGTAGTTTGGTGTAGCTCTAAAAGCATGATTTGAGAAATGTGTTGATGTAAAGAAATTTTCCATATGGTTGTGTACCAGCCAGAGCTGTGCATCATTGGGTCTAGTAGGTAATGTGACAGTATGATTGGGCCAGTATCTGTTAGGACAGGGTATGGTCAGAGGGGACACAGCACCAAATCAGAGGGGGCACCCCCGTGGGGAGGAATGAAGTGACCACATGTAGATTAGTGGTGGACAAAGCGGCGCAGGGGCAGGTTATCTCCGGTTTCTCCTGCCAATGCTTTCCACTGGTGCTTCATCTTCATTCCATTTGTCTCCAGTGTCATTGCCTGCAGTGCCACAAGCAGTAAAAGTGGGCATTTAACACTACCAAAAAAGACATGACAGGATATACCAGGCAGCCAGAACCAGGAGTGATGGCACAGCAATGACAGGTTCCCTACAGTTTCCAGATTGAAGCACCCCAACATTCAGACCAGGGCCCCCACCCCACATAGGATCCAATAACCCTGCAATGAGAGGTACTTGTTCTGGCAACCAAAATCAAGGGATAAAGATACTCATTTTGAGCATTGTTTTTCCCTGCCATGCCACACTAAGCACCATTACTGGCACTTCCAGCCCTGAAAGAAACCTACAATGGAAGGAGAATGGAAACAACATGGAGGGTCAGGAAATTCAGGGTATGAAAGAAACCTACCCAGTATTAGCCTGGCGACTCAGTGAAACCCCCAAAAAACCCATTGGTCAGTTAGGTCTGCCATGGGAAGTGAACCCGCAACCTTCTGAATACAGCTACAGATGAAACTGCCTGAGCCGTCTTGCTCCATTCAGTACCCTGCTAACCCAATTGCATCATATTTAGATGCCCACACAACCAGTATGGCCAACACATTATCTATTTTTTTCCATCAGACCAAAACTCAAAAATTGATAATCCATCAGAATTACAAATATCCGTATTTCCTCTCAAAAATAGAAATTAAATTAAAGCTCAAGGTCAGTCAGTACTTTTAAAAATTTCTTGGTTAGATCTGAAAGATAACCAACAGATCTAATTGCACAGTGGCTAACTTAAATTAAAACTCAAGGTCAGTACTTTTAAACATTTCTTGGTTAGATCTGACAGATAACCAACAAATCTAATTGCACAGTGACTAACTAAAAATAATGTGAAAGCAGCTTCTGCAGTTGCATGCTCATATGTGAGTTTGATAGGCAATTTTGACTGTGAAGTTGAAAAGGGTTCAGTGCTTTTAAATGTTCCCTACTTTTTCGAAGAATATGTAAATCTGACAAGTACACATAAATTTGTATTGGGAAATATTTGCACCATGCACAACTAGGTTCCCCGGGCACCTCTTAAAAGCATTCTTTTCTAATATGTCGTATATACCACTTAAACAGCACACTTAATGTCGTAAACAGCTATTTTGAGGACCATGATAAATCGCACTACAGATATGGTTTAATTAAATTACAACACAGATATGACAAATGTATTAGCCTTTCTGAGAATTATGTTGAGAAATAAAGCAAAAACAATTTTTTTTAAATGCTGTTTTCATTGAGAGCCCCGGACTTATCAGCCAACCCAAGTGGAGCAATGCATCTTATGCTGAGCTTGTTGTTCATATGCCAAAAAAGCGCGTGCAAGCCCTGGTTGTCAAATGATGCAAATGGGTTAAACCAGGTCTGAACCTGAGGCCCTGTGATAGCAGTACACAGGTTTATCCAACACATTTGGAGTATATGAAATGTTCTGATATCAAGGGACATATATATTGAAATCATTTCCCTTCAAATATACTGTGTCCATAAGAATACTAGCATACTCCAAATGGCTCAATGATGCCTTGGATAATCATATTTAAATGAAATATATGAGCTTCAAAAGAAATCTCATATTTTTGTACACATAATAAGTGAGTTGGTAAATGGTAACACTACATCACTGAAAATTCCACTTACTTGGACACATTTCGGAATGGGGTATTGTTCCCACTATCAACAATTCTCCAACTAATCTGGACCTCAAATAATGACATCACTCCCAGTATAAAACTTTTAAAACCTATAATAAACAGCTATGAATTAGAAACCTGTAAAAAGATCATATACAGAAACACGAAGACCGCGTAATGAATTTCAAATCTACACCACCAACCACTCTTGGGAGATTCGTCACCCTGTCACCAGAGAGCACAAGCAATCTACAGCCTCCCCTGGACAGGAAACTAAAGCGACACAATCAGTTGGAGAATTATTGATAATGGGAACACGCATCCAAGTAAGTGGAATTTTCAGTGATTTGGTGTTACAATTTGCCAACTCACTTATTATGTCACTATGCATCACAGTTACTAGCTTCTATTCCCTTAAATTAGTGAATTTTTGTACAGGTCTACAATGGGCAGGATTGCAGATAAACTAAATTAACTCACGTTTGTAATTAGTGGATATGGGTTCATTGTTAGACATTTAGCTGGCACTCTACATGTGGATATTTGCTTTTAAAATTGTATTGTTGTTAAAGTGGTTTTAAGCAGTTTTGGGAAACCCACAAGAACATAGTTGGTGTATTTTGGAATATCATAGTAAGCGGTGTCTGGTGCAGGTTCAGCATGCTTTTAGGCAAAGATTTCAACATCAAGCTCCTACACTCACGTTAATTTTGAAGTGATACTGCGATTTGATGGATTGTGGCTGCATGTGTCATCAAAGGAGAGGTCATTTAGGGGAATGTCAATGCGGGAACTGTCGAACAAGAGCAGGAGGTATTTGTACATACTCCTAAGTCTGTCAGCCTTAAACATCCCTAAATCCACCATATATGACTAAAATTTCACCCCTAAAAACTGCAATTAGTGCATAAGTTGAAACATGATGAATCTGCAAACAATTAGATTTTTCGGAACATTTATTGATACTAATAAAAGATACTGAAAATGTGTCAGAAAAAATAATTTCAGTGATGCAGTAGTATTCTACATTAGTGTCTTCTACAAGTGACTGCCAAAGTTGCCTAACTAGATAGTCTGCAACTTCTTTTCATGGGGTTACATAAAGGATTGTGTCTTTATACCTCCATTGCCTCAAAACTTACAAGAAGTAAAAATTTGCCCTATGTTGGAATGTGTGTGGCGAGAAAGGGAATATCGCTTTGATGTCTGCAGCATTACTCATGAGGACCACATTTAATGTGTATAAGGTATGGTAAGAAATCTATTGTATTCCATTAACATTACATTCTCTACATCTCTGTAATAAATTATTGTTATAAGCTTATTTTTCTATTTCATGTGAATCAAGATAAACATTAGCAGATATGGTCTTATTATTGGTTTCCTTATAAGTAGAAGGAAAACAAGAGAATACACTAGGCTATACTGACAGTCAGTATTTTAAAATGTGCTTGCTATGGAATTTAATTCTGTTTCTTTGCATGGCCAGGAGTTGCCAAGTTCCCATATCAGAAGAGTTTTAAATATTTTAAAACTGAAACCAATAACAGTGAATATCTCATAAATGGTCAACTCCACGAAAAAAATGTATATGACATAAATTGTGTGTTTTAAGTAGAAGTACATTTTTTGTGTAGTAAGTTTTTGTCTATCACTTATGGTTTACCAGTTATGCAAAATTCAGAAACATTCATCCAGAATAAAGAGGTCTTCAGAGACCATTCCCAGAAAATTCAATATATACATTTTATTTGTCATGTAAACATCTTATATATAATAGATTTTAATCAAGATTGTTAGAGCCATTTTTGAGAAAATCAAAATTTAATTTTTCATGTAAAAGCTAGTTGGGAGTGGGTGAATTTTCTTGAAAATCTTTGTCACATCCTTGGAAGATTCTACACTTAAACACCAAGTTTGGTATTTAAGGTACTTTTTGTTTTTGAGCTATGTTGCCCACACACACACATGGACATTTTTCTAAAAATGCTTTTTTTTTTTATTCAGGGATTCCCAAAACATGTATTTGTGGTGAAATCTTGATATAACATTTTGGGTACAATATAATACCTTCTCTGTACACTATGTGCCTAGTATGTGTAGAGAAAGTAAAAATATTGGATTTTTTCTTTCAATGTCACCCAAATATGACTATCCAAAGCAACATAATACCAGTTCAAAGTATAACAGTATTTTAATGGACACACTGTATTTAATAAAAGTTATTATCAGTATTTTATTCATGAGTACACTATTATTGTTAAATTTAATTACCAATTTCTTTCAAATATTTCTGCTACTGTGAAAATACATTAGTGCAATTTGGTATTCAATTAAACATTAGCCATAAATTTGCATTTTAATTTCTCCACTAGTTATAGTAAGTAAGTATTGTTTTGTAACAAAAATTTTGATGTGATGTCACAGGCAGTATATATATATAGAGACCCAAATATGAAAAGTCGGTCAAATGCAAACTTGGCATTCAAATTCTCCATCTTCCAATGATGTGAAAGATTTTCAAGAAAATTCCTGCACCCCAAACTAACCTTAGAACATTTTACCTTATTTTTGATTTACTCAAAAATGACTTTCTAGGTGAAAATACTGTGGATGTAATCTCTGAGTGTGTGTCTATGGCTTGCTTCATAGTCATAGCTGATTGTTGGCATTCATTGTTAGATATTATTTAGCTACCTGTGCCAGCAGCAAGTTCTTTTGAAGGTGTAAAAATGTGGGCCTTAACATCCGGCAGAACACATATTTACCCACACAGGTAACAATTGTAGCTGCGATGTCAAAAGAACTTGCCACCAGCACAAGTGTCCACTAATTCATGTGTAACATGCATATGGATGCCAGTTATCAGCTATGACTTCGTCTTCTTTCTTCTTATAGGCCAATGGCCTATTTAATCCAAGATTTGAGTCTCTCTCCATCTCCTCGGCCTCCCAGGGGATCTTCTCCCATCTGTTGGTAAGTTATCTCTGGTGATCCTTACCCTTCTGTTAGAGGCCATTCGTGCTACATGGTTATTCCATTCAGTTCTTCTATCTATCCATTCACCGATTGCTTGAATATTTAGTTGATTCCTAATTTCTTCATTTGTAATTTTATCCCTTATATACCCCTGCCGCTGAATCCTTGCACTTGACAGTTATGAGTTAAGTTGGTACATCCACAAAAAAACACAAAAAAAAAAAAAAAAACAGATGAAAAGCTTTATCTATTTCACTTTCTGAACCAATCACAAAGCAGCATTCCGGTTGGTCGGTCAGACAACGGAAACGGATCTAGATGCCCACTGTTGCAATATTTGGCTATTTTTAACTGCGTGCTCAGTTTGTGAATTCCTAACACATACTGTGAGCTGTTATATACAAGCTAAGTTTTATTCATTATTATTTATATTTATTGTTATTTTTTATAAGACTTTCACAATTGCAGAGGTGGATAGAATTTTGCGGAAGGTTGGCAAGGGTGGTCGCAGCTTCATGGAAGAAGAAAGTGAATCATGTGCACAAAATAATACAAAAAGCACAGGAATTAATGGAGTCATCTGTGAATGTGAACCACTAATAATATATCTTTGTGGCGACAATGTTTATGATGATGGAAATGACGATACTTTTGAGAATGATGATGACAAGAGACTTGGATGGAATTGAGCCAAATTCTAAACTGGTGAACATCACTTTGTTATACCTTTTTCTCATTGTAACAAGTTATTTTGTATTTTGGTTCAATATTGTTGTAAATACGTATTTATACTACATGCATTATAGTATCACTGTTTTTTTTTTTTTCAATTAATATCGATAATAATGAATTAATTTCATTATTCATTGGCCTTCATTTAGTATGTACACTGTTTATATTCATCTGTACACATGATAGAGATATTTGTAATCAGCTGTTGTTTACTAGTTACTGCAGCAATGCTGCAAACCACTCAACTGTTAAGTGCGAGGATGACTGCAATACTACACCAGTGGAATGCATATAGACCTGTTACCAGATCAAGAAAGTTAAGCAGTATTGGGCCATGGTCTGTGCTTGGATGCAAGACTGCTATACAACACCAAGAGTAGACCTCGGAGAAAATGAGCGAGTGTTAACCTATTGCAGAGCTCGTTCCAGGAAGAATACACTAGGCTAAAACAACAGTCAATTCTTCTAAAAGCTGGCTGCGATGTGATTGAAATTTGTTTCTTTGTGTGGCCAAGAGCTGATAAATTTGTTTATGAGAAATGTTTCAAGTATTTTACAGTTGAAACTAATAACAAGAAATATCTTGGAAATGATCAACTCTACAAAAAAAGCAAAACACATACATGATATAAATTGTTTTAACAAGATCTACATTTTTTCTGTGATAAGTTTTTGTCTATCTCTTACAATTCACCACTATGTAAAACTAAGCAAAATTCATTCAGAATGAAGAGGTGCTCAGAGGTTTTTTTCCAGAAAATTCAAGATATAGGGTTTGTTTGCCATGTAAACATATTTAATACATGGCATTTCAATAAAAATAATTATGACTATTTTTGAGATAAAATTTTCAAAAAAGGTTATGTTGTTTAAGGTGGGGAATTTGCTTGAAAATCTCCATGTCATATCCTTGGAAGATATTAAAATTAAATACCAAATTAAGTATTAAACAGTCTTTTTGTTTTTAGCTATGCTCCCTCCCCCCCCAAAAACACACACACACACACACACACACACACACACATCTCTTTATCTGAAAATGGCTTTTTTATATTTAGGGTGAAATTTCAGTATCAAATTGTGGGGTGGAATACAATACCTGCTCTATAAACTATGTACATAGTACATTTTGAGAAAGTAAAAAAGATGTTACAAATAGAAGATAAACAGGCTATTACAAATGTCGTCAGAAAATAGCAGTCTGCAAATGGCTGTTTACACCAAAAAAAAAAAAAAAAAAAAGGAAACTTTGAACTTTCTGTAGTCTCTATTACTTATTTCTGGATATACACATTATACTTACAAGTTTACTGTCCTAACCACTTCACTAGGATCAAGAAAAACCTTTCCAAAAATAGCTACACTACATATTTGGTTATAGATACAAAAGGAATGGGGATGGTCAGATGTTTAGAAGCTGGATGCTACATGTGACTTTAAAATTAAATATTCTTTTCATGCTATTATGAGAAACAGCAAATGTTGACAGAACTTTAAAAGTATGACACATATTGAACCGTTCAATAAAAAATGCATGAATATTAATAATAACAATATCGCCATGTAACAGTTCTCCATGTGTGTGTTTCTTAAGCCTTTAGGTGCTGCTCTTGCAAGTGAAAACAGCTCATCATCAATAATAGCTTAGGAGAAACTTTAGATGGCAGTTTTAAGTATCTTTTACTGTATTCAACCTGTTGTTTGTTTCTGTTTCAGATACACCTAAGTGCAACACGTTGTTGAATGTATTAACGACACCAGATTTTGCAGTTTGGGGATACGATAATTTGAGTCAAGATGCAGCAAATAAAATGGCAGCAAAAGCAGCATTGGAATACCTCCAGATAATGACGGGAATCATACCTTTAAGGTAAATAAAAGGGGCATATGGAATAAAAAATATATTACATTAAATTTAGTTTGGAATTGCAAATAAATTTAATTTATACATTAATCTTGAATATCTGGACTAAGAGCAACATACAAATCGAAACTGCCCAGTCTCTTTTATGTCGCAAAAATATTGAATTGCCAAAATAGTTGCAAAATTTGCATCAATCTCATAGAAATTGAATGTTTTAAATTCACAGCCATCTATATTTATTGCAGTTAAATAGAAGAAACTGTTCATTTACCACTGTTTTGTTTATCACAACATTGGTAACCATGTCACCAAATATTTATCTGCTAAGCCAGGTATGGACAAACCCCAAACCAGTTGTTATGCAACCTATAAGTCAGTTAACACCATATTAAACTAAAAAATCTGATGTGTTTCATTCACAACACATTCTCTACATCTCTGCAACAAATTATTGTTAAAAAAGCTTATGCTTCCTTATACTTCATGCCAATCAAAAAAAATTAGTAGAAATAATCTTATTGCCTGCTTCCTTGTAAGTAGAAGCGAAATAAGGAGTAGCATAGGTTAAAGTGATAGTCAAAAGCTGGTTGCTTTGTGACTGAAGTTTCTTTGTTTGTATGGACAGGAGTTGACAAATTCCCGTATGAGAAAAGTAAAAGCTTTTTTAAAGCAGAAACCAAAAACAAGGAATATCTCAAAAATGATCAACTCCACAAAAAATGCATGTAACATAAATGGTATGTTTTAACAAGCTCTACATTTTTTGTGTGGTAAGTTTTTGTCCATCTCTCACGGTTTAACAGTTATGAAAAATTCATCCAGAATAAACTAGTCTTCAGAGGCTATTCCCAGAAAATTCAAGATATACATTTTATTTGTCAAGTTAATATCTTTAATTACTGATATTTTAATCAAAATTGTCAGAACCATTTTTGTGAAAATCAGAATTTTCAAAAAAAGTTCCATGTAAAGGGTGGTTGGGGGATTTTGTTGAAAATCTTCATGTCGCATCCATGGAAGTTTGGTATTTATAACAGTCTTTTCGTTCTCTCTGTCTCTGTCTCTCTCTCTCTCTCTCTCTCTCTCTCTCTCTCTCTCTCTCTCTTGCATGTGTGCGCACGCTCACACACAAGTACACACACACACACACACATACAAGCTCACTCTCTCTCTCTCTTTCTTTCCAAAAATGCTTCAAAAATGGATTCAGCGGGCCCCAAAACATGCATTTCCGGTGAAATCTTGGTATCGAGTTATCAAGTGCATTACAATACCTTCTCTATACACTATGTATATAGTATCTGTTGAGAAAGTAAAAATCTGTTTTCCATTCACATGACTCTCTACATCTGTGTAACAAATTATTGTTAAAAAGCTTATTCTTCTATCTGATTCATAATAATTGAGATAAATATTCTTTATTACCTGCTTCCTTGTAAGTAGAAGGAAATTAAGTGAATACACTAGGCTAAAACGATAGTCAAATCTTTTAAAAGCTGGTTATCATGTGGTTGAAATCAGATTCTTTACAGTGCCAGGAGTTTGCAAATTCCCATATTAGAAAACAAGTATTCTAAAACTTAAATCAATGACAAGGAATATCTCAATTGATCAACTCCAAGAAAAAAAATATATGATATAAATCGTATGTTTTAATGAGATCTAGATTTTGTGTGTAGTAGGGTTTTATCTATCTCTTATAGTTTACTAGTTATGCAAAATTCAACTAGAATGAAGTGCTCTTTGAGGCTACTCTAGGAAAATTCAAAATATAGATTTTATTTGTGATCTAAATATCTTTAATATGCTGTATTTTAATCAAAATTGTTTTGCAGCCATTTTTGAGAAAATAAAAATTTTCGACATTTTTTCCATGTGGGGGAGATTTTTTGCATGATCTTTGTGTCACAGTCTTGGAAGATACTAAACTTAAATACCAAGTTTGGTTAAATAGGAGTAAAAACATAGATTACACTCAAACTTCACACTTGAAATAAAGTAACTTACATCGGACATGTTTCGGTGGCTGTTGCCACCATTTTCAACGGAGATTCACTGATGAACTAGTGGTAGGGCCTGTGGATATCTCTCTTCCGTATAGATGAATTTTGAGATGAATCCATTTGTTTGTGGTATGTCAAAAATTATGGCCTTGTTTTTGTTTTTTAAAATTAATAGATTTTCCCAAACTGTTCATCCAGTTGGATTCTGCACTAATTTTAATAACTTGGACTCATAGTAAAAATTATAGTTTTGAGTCCAAAAATGATGTGCTACAGCTGAATTATCTGTCTGTTTACATTTTAAATATCTCATGTGCTGTTTAAAACATTGTCTAATGTTTTTTTTTTCCTATATATACCTTTTCACATTCCTTGTAGCTGACTTCATATATCGCTGTTGTTTCAATGGGGGGGTTTTATCTTTTGTGTTTGTATGGAGGAGGTTTTTTTAACTGTGCTTATTAACTGGGGCTAAATTGATGTTCCATTTTTTGAAAATCTTTTGAAATGTTTGGTGGTAAGTGAAGTTTTTGTAGCTGGTTTCTGCTTTTATTCTTTTTAGAGGGCTAATTTCTTTTAATTTCTTCTATTTCATGAATTTATTAATCTTCTTTAGCAAATGTTCTGTGTAGCTATTCTTTTGTGAAATTTCTATTATCCTATTAAGTTCTAATTTGTATTCCATCTGGCTTAATGGCAGGTTTACGAGTGTGAATGTAAGACTGTTGATCATGTCATGTTTGTGTGAAATTGGGTTGTAGCTGTTAATTATATAGTTTTCCATCTGTGTTTCTTTCCTATAGATTTCAAATTCTAGTTTGTTGTGGTTCATGATTATTTTTAGGTCCAAGAAGGGAAGCATGCCATTTGATTCTTTTTCTATTGTGAATGTTATGGAGCTGTTCTGAAGATTTAGTAATTTAAGGCTGTCCTCAAGTACTTTTTTGTTTACTATTGCCACTATGTCGTCTGCATATCTATACCAAGTTTTGTAAATTTGTGGGAAGGCTGTGGTTATTTGGATTTCTAAATTACTAATGTATATGTCTGCAAGTATTGAGGATAATGGATTTCCCATGGCTAAACCATACTTTTGTGTATAAAATTTGCCTCTGAATGTAAAGTAGGTTTGTTCAATACATAATTGTGTAAGCTTAAGTAAGTGTTCTGCTATTTCACCAGAAATGTTTGTGGTAGTTAGCCATTTTTTCAGTACTGAAAGTAGTTTTTCTCTTGAAATGCTGGGGAAAAGTGATACGACGTCAAACAAAACCAACATCACCACTTAGGTCTTTTTGTTTCATTTGTTCCATTAATTGAAAGCAATTTGTTATACTCACACTGTAGTACTGTGCTAGGGTTTGGAACTGTTTTGTGAGCCAATTTGCTAGTTGGTATGTGGGGGAGTTGATGGTGTTTGCAATAGGTCGTATTTTATTTATTGGTTTTGTATTTTAGGTAGTCCATATATTCTTAGAGTGCAGGGGTTACATGGAATTAGTTTCTTTTTGTTGGCATCACTGATTAATTTTGCACTGTCTAAAGTTTCATGTAAAGATTTTGTTTATTTTGGGGCGGGATCTTTTGGAATTTTCACATATTCTTCTGACTGCAAAAGTTTTTCATACTGTTTTCATAATCTGATTTGTCCATCACTACTATTTTATTTCCTTTGTCGACTTTTGTGTAAAAACCCTTTTGTTTAACGATTTTAGCACTCTCTGATGAGGATTGTGGTGGCTCTGGGATTTTTTTAATTGTTTTAAAGTTTTTTTCACATTCTGCTCTGATTAAAAGCAAATGGCTTTCTGGTTGGTCAAAGATTGCCATTTCTATGTCTGCAACGTGTTCATCAACATCGCAGGAAAAAACTGATGCATGTATTTAGGCCCTTTTCAACACATCTTTTTCTTTCTGTGTGAAGGATTCCTTGGATAAATTAATAAAAATGTCTTCATTATTTTCGGTTTAGCAATGATAGCTTGCATTATCGTTTGGTGTTTGTTGCTTTTGGTGTAAATTTTTAAGTTTTTTATTTAGGGTTATCCACTTCTGCTTTACATGCATCAGTTTTGATGTTGAGACCAAGGTTTAGTCTTCACAGTGGGTTGTCAAAGATTCTCCAAGACCAAGAAAAACTCATCAGGTCAGGTCAAATGTCAAAGCCATGCTGATAATTTTCTTTGACTTTGAAGGATTAGTTCATCATGAATTCGTGCCAGAGGGACAAACTGTTAATCGATGGTACTATCGGGACGTGTTGCGATGCCTGCGAGAAAATGTGAGAAGAAAAATGTGGTGGGACAATTAATGGCTCTTGCATCACAATAACACACCTGCACAGTCATCCCTGTTGGTGCGTGACTGTTGCACTATATTACTGTGCTGCCTCATCCTCTGTTCTCTCCAGACCTGGCCACTGCAGACTTTTTTTATTTCCAAAGTTGAAAACCCTGTTGAAAGGACCGATAAGTGAGATAAAAGATAATTCACAAATGGCGCTTTGCGCGATCCAGAAAAAGGTGTCCCAAAACTGCTTCTGGAAGTGAAAACAGTGTTGGGAGTAGTGTATCAGTTGTGGAGGAGAGTATTTCGAGAGAGACCATGCACAATAAGTGAAAGGTAAGCGTAGAAACATTTTGTGGACAAAGTTCTGAAACTATTTGAACAGACAACGTATAAGAATCAGGACTGTTCGGTCAAAACCCAGATGGATGGTAAGCCTAGTCGTGGCCCAACATGATTGCTTGCTAATTTCGTGCATCATACATGGGCATATAACTTTTTTTTTGTGTAGTGTTTAATGCTCGCTTTTATTAATTGTGGCACAGTAGGCGATGACACTGGTGCTACATATAATGAAGATGGAGCACCGGTGGAATGGCAGGGGAAACTAGAGAACCTGGAGAAAATCTGCCCCTGCACCGCTTTGTCCACCACAAATTTCACATGCAGTCGCTTGTGATCGAACCCAGGTCATCTAGGTGAGAGGCGAGTGGTCTAACCACTCAGCCACGGGCATATAGCTGTTGTGTACAGTCCAGTGCATAGAAATATGCAGATATGCATAACAGCTGATTAGTTTGGGCAGGTGAAGGACTTCTGTGCCATGCCCCCAGTTCAAACGCATGTCAGCTATAGCAAGGCAACTTGTGCTTGCTCTTTGTTTTGCGATGGCGGAGGTTTACCAGAGTTCCAGAACATTTTAGATGCATTGAAACATAATTGAAAATGCAACTTATCTTGTTGATTATATCAGATGTTGAGGAAAGGAGCAAAAGCCAGATTGCCAATCCTTTTTGAATAATGAAAAATGTTAACTTTTTCATAATATTTGGGGAAGATCTGTTTTATTATATATGTATTAACTTAAACTTGCGGCCGCGCCATGGCCGAGTGGTCAGAGCACTTGCCCCTCACCTAGATGGCCCGGGTTCGATCCCAAGCGAGTGCATGTGAAATTTCTGGTGGACAAAGCGGCGCAGGGGCAGGTTTTCTCCGGGTTCTCTGGTTTCCCCCCCATCTCATTCCACTGGGGCTCCATCTTCATATATCATCAGTGTCATCGCCTGCAGTGCCAGAGCAGTAAAAGCGGGCATTAAACACTACCAAAAAAAAAAAACAAAAAAAAACTTAATCTCCAAATTATACATTTATTTAGAACCATACCATTTCATTACAAAATAGTTGTTATAGATTACAGCACAAAATAGACAAAATATCAAGCATACAAAAGCATTCCTAAAGCATGTTTAAGTTATGTGGACAAACATTAAGGGAGAAAACACAAAGACAGTCTCATGGAACTAAAGTAAATTAATGTTCTAGTAACTAATCCAGGACACCTCGTTTCTTATAAAAGGGTCACTATTGAGACAGCAAAATATGAATACTCACAGAAACATTTTGTTTATCCCAGTTTCTCAAAGTATTCTTCCTGGCACTGTATGCAGCATTCCATCCTCTGGAACCACTTCTGGAAGCATCCAAGCCACTCAGTTTCTGGAATTGCAGATAACTCTTCTTCGTTTGCAGACACTGCCCCATCCAACTCATTGTCCTTGAGGTTAGCCTTGGATCTTCCTTAATCATTGTTTCCACAGCGGTGATGTTTTTGTCAGTCACTACTGTTGCTGGTCTGCAAGTCTTCTCTTCATCTTTAAGAGATTGCCGCTCCCTTTTAAATTCTGCAAACCAGCAGAATACAGCTGGATGTGATGGTGAATAGTCCCCAAAAGCCTCCCTCAAAAGCTCAAGTGACTGCATTTCATCTAAGCCACATTTGAAGTCGTACAAAATCATTGCATGAAAATACTCTCTCTGAATCTCTGTACTTGAAATAATGTTTATACTTTCCAGACTTCAACCATAAACTGAGCAAAAATAAATTGTCCAACAATGGTCTGCCTGCTACCATTGCATTATCAATGGGTAAGCTACTTTGATAAAGCAACAACTGCTTTCCCCAGGGTTGACCAATTTTCCATGTCTCAAGACATATCTAGTGATCCTCGTAATAGCATCCATTCTACCAGGAGGTGTTGTTGACAATCGTTCCACTTATACCCCTACCACTGAATCCTTGCACTTGACAGTTGGGAGTTAAGTTGGTACACCCACATAAAACAGATGAAAAGCTTCACTATGTGACTTTCTTAACCAATCGTAAAGCAGCATTCCGGTCGGTCAGTTAAATGGAAGAAGAAAGTGAATCATGTGCACAAAATAATACGAAAAGTACAGGAATGATATGTCTTGGCAGCGACAATGACAGTGACGATTCTTCCGAGAATGATGATGACAAAGACTTGGATGAAATTGAGCCATTAAAATCTAAACCGTTGAGTGGAAATCCTTTGTTACACCTTTTTCTCATTGTAACAAGCTATTTTGCATTAATTTCTTCTATATTGTCGTAAATACGTAATTTATGCTACATATGTTATAGTATCACTGATATTTTCAATTAACATCAATAATAACGAATTAATTTCATTATTCATTGGCATTCATTTTACGTGTATACTGCTTACATTCGTTTTTACACACAATAGAGACATAGCTGTTGTTGTTGTTTACTAGTTACTCTGGCAATGTTGCAAAGGCAGCATAGCCAACCTTACGCGAAACCACCCAAACTGTCAAGTGCAAGGATTTAGCGGTAGGGGTATAGATTAAATTGTTTCCTTGCACTACACACCTTGCCCATCTTCTGTTCATTGATCATTGCTGTATGTTGGACTTTAACACAATACAAACCAATAGGATATTGGCAAAGCCAGGACACAGATAATGAAAAAGTTCAACCATCTTTAAATAAAGAAACAGCATCCACATATTTCCATACACCGGACTGTACACACAACTTCTGCAATAATATCTTCTGTTTGAGCAGGAAGTCCAAGAATCACTAATTCGTTAAGCAGTAAATGCCCATGCCAAGCAGAGAGTGATGTCACAGCTAATAGTGTTTTGATGTGCTGTATTGGTATGCTTTACTTTGTGTAATTGCTTTATAGTATTAAACATTTAAGGGGACGTCATAGCATGTTGCTTAACAAATCTTTGCTACTCACTTAAATGAAGGACAAGAATGAATCCCTTGAAAAAAGTGAAAACTAAAATTAAAGCAATATGTACAAAATCATAGATTTTAAAAAAAAATTAATAATAATAATAATAATAATAATAATAATCTTTATTGTAGTTAAGAGATCAAATATTACAATCATGCAGTTTCACATAACTTCCTCTATCTGTTGTGTAAATAAACTATTCTTATGAAATATTCTTCTTCTATGTACATAATGCATTATCAGAAAAGGCTTTAGTGTCTGTATTAGTGTTGCAGATGTTCTCTAATGTCACATTTTGCTGTATATTTTTTGAGAGGAACCATTCTGCCAAACAGCAACCATGACCTCTTGTGTCGCACTCTGTGGTGTAATGGTTACTATGCTAACTTCATACATCCAAGGTCACGGGTTCAAACCCAGTGGAGGTCAATGGATTTTTTCAGGTGTAAAGATCCTTAGTATGGTTTCCTTTGGAAGGGAAGTAAAGCCGTTGGTCCTGTATTGTAGATTTATGGCATGTAAAAGAACCTCAAGCCTGAAGGAGAGGCCTCCGGGCTAAATTTAGTGGTATTTCATGCTCACTATGGAATGGGATGCTGAGAACCACAGCAGGTAAAGAGCGCCCATAAATAAAACACCATTTCATTTCATTTTTAAGACCTCTTGTGCTACCTATATCAATATTGTGCTGTCCCAGGTGCGAGACCAGGGGATTGTATTGCCTCTTGCATTGTTTGTGCATATTGAACGGCAACACTGTAGTTAAATAACATCCATAAATAAATAAAAGAAAGAAATGAAACAAACAGGTCATAGTGTCTGACTTTGGAAAAATCAAAGAAGTAAAGAAAAATTGAGAATTTTTTTAACCATCAGTATTCTAAGGTTTTTGTTTGTTCAGTTTGAATTATTAAGTATACTGATTTGCTTACATAAGTATAGAGTCATTAAATTATAAGGTAACCCTTCTTGCAGCCTCTCTCCACTGTGTGAGAGATCTGAGAGTTGTTGGGAAAGTGCTGCTGGCAAAGGCGCAATGGAGTCCTTACCTTAACTAAATGCTGAAAATATTGACCATCTGCTTCCAAACAGGCCATCCTGCTGCTAAGCTTAGACAAGTGAGCAGGTATATTTTTGCAAATTGTGCTGCCCATATGTGAGTAGCTCAACATTGGTGTAATTTATCGTGAGATACATATTTTAGTGCAACTTTATTGGCACCATTTTCCCGGCAACTCTCGAATCTCTCGCTCAGTTGAGAGAGGCCGCAATGGGGGCTACCTACCTCATAATTTAATTGTCCTATATTTATATGTGGTGTATTGTATGTTTTATTTATGTGTTATTTTTATTACTTTCTTATATTAAATAGTACATAATAAGTTTTAGTAACAGTATAATATAACAGTTTGTTCCATAAAGTAATTTTTTTACATTATTTTAGCTATCCTTTGAAAACCATGGAGCAGACAAGCATAACTAGCTGATGTGCCAGTGACTGAAGTGCTCTGCTATATGCTGCATATATGGACGTGAAACATTGTTTCTATAATACCTGAAAACGGTGTTGCTGCAACTTCAAGCTTAGTCTCATAGAATGCAAGTGCAATTTTGTTTTATTTATTTACCTACTTTTTGTTATCTTAACTGAGTCAATATTGCTTTGGCAATAAAACATTACGATATTGCTGTGACAATACAAAATCTGCACATTGATCTAAAAATGTAGTCTTGACAAAACATAAAAGACAATAAGAGTTTTCTTTCATCTTTTATTTGAACCAAGGGGTGTTTAAAATATATGAGAGAAAAATAATTAAATAAAGCAAAAGAAAGCAGATAATAGGTTTCTGTTAATTATATTACTTTTATTTTAGTTTATTTATACATTCTGTAGTGCAAATGCAAAGTACAATACATTATTTTTCAAAGCATCAGGCATCTCATTTCACCATCAAGTTTGCATGGCAAAATGGCAGGTGTCTGAAGTTAAAATGTGTCAATATTTGGCATCTGTTTGGTACTCTTAAGTGTACAAGTTCCACATTGATATTCTGTGTTACATTTTTTTTACATCAATATACAAGTTCTTAAAGCACAGGCTTGTGATTGGGAGGTCTGGGGTTAAGATCTGTCAGGACTGTTCATATTGACACATTTTTTTCCAGATTTTTCTCAGTCCTCATAACTAGAAAATGCCAGAGAGGTACCCTAAATTAGGCCTAGTACGTTTCCTTCTCAAATTTCCTCTCTCAGTTATCATTTTGCTTCATGTATCATTAGTGTCTGTTAAGCTTTACACCAGGGCCTTTCAGGGTGCATGTGTGAGTGCATTGCATGGTGCAAAAGATAATTATAAGGTGCTAAAAATGATTTTGCAAGGTCTCCTTGATTTTGAGCAATAGTACTATCTCTCTAATATCTTATGCTTGCCTTTCTCTCTCAGCCTGTCTCCCCCCTTCCTCAGCTCCTTGCTGTTGCATTGGCAATGAGTTCCATGCTCACAAAACTGGTGTGGAGCCTAGTGTTTGTCTGTCTCTGTCATGGCAGGAAACTCAGATTCTCAACCTAGTCAATATGATCATAGTATTATGAATTGACAATTTCCTCAGACCACAAGGCATTCAGAAAACCATGCCACCTATCTCAGAATACTGTACACATCACTTTGCCTGTAGATGGCTAAAACTTCTTATCACTACTCCATGGTTTATCTTTTGGATTTCGGCTCCTAGTGGTATCTCTTCTCTGATGATAATGATGTTGAAAACTCTTCTTCAGCCTCATATTGGTCTAGCAGATCCCTACAAATTTCTTTGCAGTGAATTTCTTTTTTTGTTTGTTTACTTTCTCTACATAGAACATGGTATGCAGGTAAAAAGGTATTGGACTCCACCCAAAAATTTGATGTCAAGAAATACATGTTTTAGGGTCCCCTGTATCCAAAAAAAAAAAAAACTTAGAAAAAGCTCTGTGTGTCTGTGAATGCGATAACTCAAAAACGAAAAGTCTGTAAAATACCAAGCTTGATATTTAAGTTTAGCATCTTCCAAGGATGTGACCCGAAGATTTGAGTAACATCCCACCAACCAAATCTTCTCTTTACATGGAAAAATTATTGAAAAATTTTATTTTCTCAAAAATGCCTCTTAGCGATTTTGATTAAGATACTCTATATCAAAGGTATTTACTGACAGATAAAATGTATATTTTGAATTTTCTGGGTATATCCTATGAGTAGCTCTTTGTTCTGGATGAATTTTGCACAACTAGTAAACCATAAAAGAGACAAAACTTAATACACAAAAAATGTAAATCTCGTTAAAACACACAATTTATATCATATACTTTTTGTTTGTTTGTTTGTTTGTGGAGTTGACCATTTTTTTTAAATATTGTTATTGGTTTCAGTTTTAAAATACTTAAAACTTTTTCCATATGTAAATTTGTCAACTCTGGCTTTGCAAAAAGGATGGATTTCAAAGATTTGCTTATTGTTTTAGCCTAATTCCCTTATTTCCCTTCTATTTACAAGAAAGCAAGTAGTAAGATGATTTCTGCTAACGTTTATCTTGATTAGCATGAAGTGGATAGAAGAATAAGCTTTTAAACAATAATTTGTTACCACATGTGAATGGAACACATCAGACTTTTTTTATTATTATCTTGTCATATTTAAGCATCCAAGAAGCTTTGTGAAAATCAAGGTTACATAACATCTTGTAAAATTTAAAATTCCTTTTAGAAACTCCAAAAATCATAAATTCACATATAGATTAATATAATAATGAACAAATATAAGCAAGAATAAAACTCATTTTCTAAGGCATTACAGCCAACATTCAGCTGTGCACACAGTTCCTAGGAACTAATCCTCCAATCCTCTTGGTTAAGTTGCTGTTCATTATGCAGGATGCGAGGTGAACAGGGTTGACAGGGTTGTGGCTTGTCGTGCACATGCTTATTTCATCACTATTGAACTGCTGTACATACTGCCTCACATACTCATTTCTACTGTATTGTCTCCATATACAAGGTGTGTTTAAAAAGTATTGAGCCCTTTTTTTTTCCCATATAAACCAAGCACGCGAGAGTTCCTTCAGTGGAGATGTGGAAGTGACATTCATCGCAATTGTGAATTTTTTCTCATCTGCAGAAAGAATCATTCACTGCCAGTCGACCACAAGTGAAACTTTTAGCAAGTAGTCATCGGATTTCAGATCTTGTAAAATGATAGAACAACTAGCAGGATATTGCATCAAATTTTGCCAAAATCTTGGTGGTACCCAAATTGAAACCATTTGCAAGATTCAGCAGGCTATCAGGGGACAATGCCACGAGCACCTTATGGATAAAAGAGTGGTACACTGCTTCAAAGATGGCTGCACATCAGTGGACAGCAAACAATATTCAGGTAGGACTTCAACAAGCCAAAATAAGAATGTCATTGAGCAAGTGCAGACTGTGGTGTTGAAGGACCAAGTATCACAGTCCAAGAAATTGTGAACGAGGTAGGGTTACACTGGATCGGTACATTCAATTTTAACTGAGCATTTGGTCATGAGGACTGTGTCTGAAAAAATTTGCTAGCAATGGAGCAGAAGCAATGGCATCTGGACAATGCAAACAGTGACCCTTCTTACTTTCTTATCACTGTGATGAGATATGGATTTATGGGTATGACCCGGAAACCAAGATGTAGTTGTCACAGTGGCAATATCCGTCATCCCCAAGGCCATAAAAAGAACGGAAGGTCTGCCGCAATAGATCTTGCTGTTAACTCCTGTGATGTGGTGTATCATGTGTGGGCATCACAAGGCCAAAACATCACAAAGGAATACTACCAGGAGATCCTTTGCCACCTTTGTGATTATGAGCAGTGCAAGCGAATGCATTTGTGGGCAGCAAAAACTAGTCAGCTCCATCATGATAACACATTTGCCCACTCTGCGCATTTGATCAGGCTTTCATTGCCAAACACAACATTCCTGTTGCATGTCAGGCTCTCTACTCATCTGACATGGCTTCTTGTGATTATTTCCCAAGCTGAATATGTCACTGAAAGAGGCCTGATTTTAGTCAAAAGAAGATGTCATGCAGAATTCAATAGCCTGGCTTCTCACCATTTCAAAACCTGCATTCCAGAAGTGTTTCCAACAATAGCAGGAGTGCTGGGAGAAGTGTGTGCTTTACCAAGGAGACTACTATGAAGGGGATTAGTGTTTTAGACCTTGAGGCAGGAACTCGGGATGACTCTCTCTGGAGTAGCAACTGGATGTGTAGTTCTGAGTGCCCTCGGCTAGATTCGCTTAGTGGTGAACAAGGATGCTGTTATGCTTAGAATAGTAGGCTAGAAGGAGATCTCAAGTAGGCGGAATGGGAACTTATCACAAAATATTTGTCGGCATCTATGTAGGTTTTATGATTTTATTCCTCTCACTTTACACTCGCAGAGAAAGTTCCTGGCACAATTTAATTGAGGATATTTATTGCCGACACAGTTAACTTGTCTCACAAGGTAACGTTGGCACGCACAAAAGCTAAAAGCTACATGGCACAAATCACCTTAAGCATTCGTGTGACTTTTCCTTATTTTGTGTAAATCGCTAGTCGGAATTACCTTTAGCTATTTTATTTCTGATCCGTGGAATTTTTTAACATTTTTATTGACACTCTTCACTTATGGCATGGGTTTGATATTCTAAGAGATGCAGGTTCCATGTGATGTCACATCCCAGTGTGTAAATTTCACAGTGTCCTAGTTTGGGCAAACGCTCTATATTTATATGAGATTAATCCATGCGCAAACCTTTAAAACTAGCGATTCCATTGGCTCATTTTGGCGCCAAAGATAAATTGAAGTACACTTTGGATATGACCTAAATGTTAGCTATTGATTGGTGTGATTTTTAACCTCTAAATTTACTGTATTTCCCCTCTTTGTTTGCAACACCAACTTTCTCTTAATGAGTCAAAACTTACAAAAAGGCTTCTTTCCCCCTAGCACTATACAAACATTGAAAATTGTCACTCGGAAACCCGCTTTTTAACACCATGCAATGCTTCCCAGGAACATTTCTACCTTGAGCTTACTACATACATTGATAGTATTTTACATTATATTAAGAGAAACATACAGAAAAACATGATCATGCATCCTATAAATTAACTTATTTTGTCTAATTAATTAACATACACATTAAGAGCTCATTCAGCCAGGCAGCAATCCATTTCAACCTCCAAATCAATAACTGTATTTTTGCTGACCAAAGTTTTGATACTTTTCGAACACACCTTGTACCTTTAGCAAGCATTGATGGATTTAAATTCATGCAATTTGTACACCAGTGAGGAATTCAGTGACACATCTCTGTTTTATATCGAACTCAATGTCAGTTGCCATTTTGAATGCTAACCTGCTGCTGTTACCACAGGTCAATCAAGCCAACAGGACACCAGCAGAAAAATCAACAATTATTACTATATCAACCATAATTTTAGAATGGGTCTTGTATATTAGCAGTTACTTTTCAGGATCTGGGAACTTCTCATCTTGTTTGCCCTTGTAAAGCTTGAAAAGAATCAGTGACGGTGAGCATATCCTCCTTGTTTCCTGCAGTAACATACATAAGTGGTTCTAACAATAAACTTCCTTGCAGCAGCATAGTTTTCCTTTTTCCGCTTGTATGGAAGTGTGCATGTTTAAACCCCACTAATAGTTATAGAGAAGTACCTGATATATGTTGTATCTGGTCAAAACCTGACTTAAAAACTATAATATATTCCAAAAACTAAAAAAAGAAAGTAAAACCCTTTTAAAAATTGAGGTGTTTAGATTATGCAAGACTAAAAAAATTATGCAAAAATAGTGTATTACGACTATAGGATACATAAAATGAAATGTGGGGTTTGATTTTTCTTTATAAAAATAATTATTCTGCAGATGTTGTAGAGGAATATACTCTGTATTTTACCTGCAGTATATGCTTAATATTGTTGCAAGTTTACATTTTATAGAAAATCAATTGCATAAAAATCTTAAGAAATTTATGCAAGGTGCATTCAAGTTATAGCACCTCCAATTCTCACTAATTGCACAAAAATTATAAAACTTGTTGCACTTCTCCCTGCAGCCATACACCTTTTTCGCAATGACGACACCATGACTCCATAGAATGCTTCTTTAGGAGTCTTGTTATGACACTGAAAAATTGCTGATGCAATAGCGGCACAGAGTGTCTTTCACCGTCGTAAACAGCCAAAAGTCGCTAGGAGCCAGTAGGGAGCATGAGGAATGATTTCAAGGTTGTTTGCACAAAGATAGTATTGTGTCATCCGTCAGCATTTGTGACACCCACCCGGAGGACGCTTTTTGCATTTTTAGGTCGTCATGCAGGATTGTGTGCACAGATCCCAAGGAAATGCCAACTGTGGAGGTGATCTATTCCACAGTCATTCGGCGATCCTCCACTCGCTTGATCATGTCATCAGACCGGCTTGATTTGTTGTTACACAACGTTCTGCCTTCTTTGAACTGTGGCACCCACAAATGCACATTAGACACATCCATGACACCATCACCACATGTCTCACTTCACTGGCGATGAATTTCAATCGGTGTCACACCACACAAATGTAGAAAACACATGATTACACTCTGGAAAGTATACAAAGTATGTCTTAAATATACAAAACAATCCTCACTCTTGCCATTGTCACGAGAGGTTCTGTGTGCTATACAGTTGTGCCATCTCTGTAATGCATTAACAAAGACTACCCACTTACTTTAAAACAAACCACATGTTTTTATCTGCTTCCAATTCTGAGAAAAAAAATGTGGGGTATTATAGCTTGAATATACTTCATATTATGAGTGCTCTCAATCTTTCAGTTCAATTTCTTTTCTTTTAGCACTTGAGTATGCTCTTTGTAGATGTCATATATGAAGGTGATGTGAGCCACACAAAACCCTGAGTATCTGATGCAGGAATATTTTTTGCTGATTTACTTATGTATTACAGATTATACATATGTAGCAAAACAAAGATAAATGAGACTGCCTCCATGGTCAAGTGGTCAGTGAGCTACTTCTCACCTGGAGGTCCTAGTTCGATTCCTCGCTGGGGCGGGGAATTTTTCTTTAACTAGAATTATTCCCTATCCCCCACTGAGTCTGGAAGTATGTATGTGAGAGTGAATGTGAGTTTTTAAGGAAAATAAAACAATTTAAACCCAACGTACCAACCTACAGATGAGTTGTTTCCAATATAAAGCCCCCAATATGACCTTAGATGTTAAAAGGGTACTAAATAAATAAATTAAAAACAAAAAAAGATAAATGAAATTTCAAACGTATTCAGAAAATCAATATGTAACTACAACATGCAATAATTAACACACACATCTAAAAGCATTCAAAATGTGCACCTCACATCTCACACATTGTTCAAAACGGCCCTTTAATTGTTGAACAGGTTATTGCAAGGACACAAAAATTGACTATCTTCTCCTGTGATCCGGGGACATTTCCAGGCAGAGTGTGTGCAACTAATCCACGCACTATGCTGTTGGAGATGGAATGTTGTCTGCACTAGTGCATTGCTCATGGTGGTAGCATATTGAAAATTGTGGACACTGATTGTAATTGTTACCTATGTGATTTATGTTACAGTGTGTTACTTTAAACTTAAATTTATGCAAATGCACTCTGTATGGCACCAGGAACTGTTTTCATTTATAAATATGTAAAACATATCCAAAAATAATTAAATTTGTTAGGTTTTTGAATGTCAATTACTTATGAAAGACTCTCTACATTATAATGGTTACTGAAGTAATGGAGACAGACAACCTGTAACTCAGAGGGCAGATGTTGATGAAATATCCTTTTGCTTTTCAGATAAGAACAAGTAATATAAATATGCATTATAAGTTGTAACAAAGCAGAATCATGGATTTTTATGTAGCATTTTTACTTTCTCTAGCATATATGTACATAGCAGGTATTACATTCTACCCAAAAATTTAATACCAGGATTTCACCAAAAATGCTCATTTTAGGGTTCCTACATGATCTGAGTTTAAACTGGCTTAAGCCAGGTTGGTTTCTATCTTTAATTTTATTGAGTATCTTAGTACGAGAGGACAAGATATTTGAAATAAAATAGTTTTCAAAAAAAAAAACATTTTTAGAAAAAATGTCTTGTGTGTGAATGCGTGCAGGTATGTGTGCATGAGAGAGAGAGCTCAATAACAAACAAACACCAAATTTGGTATTTAAGCTTAGTATCTTCCAAGGATGCAACACAAAGGCTTTGAACAAAATCCATCCACCCCAAACTAACCTGTACAGGAAAAGTTTCAAAAATATTGATTTTCTCAAAAAATGACTGATGATTTTAATTTAAAAGTAATAACCATTAGTAAAGTTAGTCTTGTTAGTTACTTCATTGTAAGTACAGTGCATTCCCTGAGCAACTGGACCGTTTCGTGGTGGTCAGCCCTCACTCGTTACGGTGCAGCCGCGGGGCGGTTCGGTCGCTCAGTGAATTCACTGTAGAAGGGAAATAAGGGAATACATTAGCTTAAAGCAACAGACATCTCTTTTAAGATCTGGTTGCTATGTGAAACAATTTGCTTTGCATGGCACCGTTTGAGAAAAGTTAGGTAGTTTAAAACTGAAACTAATAACAAATAATATCTCAAAAATGCTCAACTCTGAAGAAAGACATATATGACAAAGTATGAGTTTTAACAAGCTCTACATTTGTTGTGTTTTAAGTTTTTGTCTATCATGATTTAACTGTTATGCAAAATTCTGCAAAACTCATCCAAAATAAAGAAGTCTTCAGAGGCTAATCCCAAAAAGTTCAAAATATACATTTTATTTGTGATTAAATATCTTTAATATATGATATTTTTGTTACAGCCATTTTTGAGAAAAACAAAATTTATAAACTTTTTTCCACGTAAAGGGTAGTTTGTTGTGGGGGAAACATTTTTGAAAATCAGTGTGTCACGTCCTTGGAAGATACTAAACATAAATACCAAGTTTGATTTTCTTTAAGTATCTTCATTTTTGAGCTATGTTGTCCCCCTCCCACACACACTCACACCACCAGACCTTTTTATAAAAATGCTTTTTTTCAGACTCAGGGGAGCTCAAAACATATATTTCTGGTGAAATCTTGACATTGTACATTGCATGTACATACTTGCTAGAGAAAATAAAAATGAAAGTTTAATACCTTCCAAGGCTATAATACAAAGATTTTCATAGAAATCCGCCCATCCAAGATTGGTATTTAACCAAACTTTTTGTTTTTGAGTTATGCTGTCTACACATGCATGCACGCACACACCTTTTAATGTTTTAATTCAAGGATCCTCAATATATGTATTTCCGAAGTATTTGTACCACATTTTTCGGTACAATACAGCACCTTCTACCTACTTATAATGTACATAGAAAGTTAAATGGATTACATTTTTGTTTCCCCCCTTTTTTTTTTTTTTTTTTTTTTTTTCTGAAGAACCCTTATTAGTTGAAATTAGTACCATATATTAAAGAAATGTAAGCTTGCATAGCATCCTATGTTATCAATGTGTTTCTACATATGGGCTTTTACTGTGTATAAAATAATGATTGTATTAAGTTAAATAACAGTTAAGATTGTATATAGTATTTGAGTTTTATTACATTACAGTTGGAACTTGAAACTAATATGTGATACCAGATGGTGAAATGATTTGTATTGAAAATGAAAATAATGAAATGCTGTGGTGGTAAATTGTTGTAAAATATGAATTTACTGAAAACAATTTATGTATTCCAAGAATTGTGGGGTCTAGTTTCAAAGGTGGCCAAGTCCATCAACATTTATTTCAGCCAAAAATCTAATAAATGTAATTGAAGCTTCAATTTTTGTATTTTTATGTTCTATTATTTTAGTTTGTGCATTTTGACAGTTTCTGGTGCATTTTCAGGATACCCTGAGCTCTAAATTTAGAGACATTTGAGAAAAAAGAATGGACTTGTTTGATTTTGAAACTCTGTTCTGGCCAGCTTTGATACTTAACTAATGGGACTTGGTCAGTTATGATGAACAAACTGCTTAGATTAGCATGAAATAAAACAGAAAATAATGAATTCATTGTAAATCATATAGAAGAAACAACACACATTCACTATTTAATAGAACTTGACAGTTTTTACATTAGCCCCCAATTTCAAATAATTGAAAAATTGTGATGCTCTCTTTCATAAACGGTAACTTCATCTACATCTTCTTGAACACAATCTTGCTTGAAAATGTTCTTAATTATTTCATTTCCTTCCACTCAGTACCAAAATATTTTGAAAGAAGCTGGTCCACGTGTCTTACTTTTTCTTTTAAGCAAATCCCTATTGGCAGTGGTCTTAGATTCACATTAGAAAATGCTCTGTTCTTCTTAGTGATGCCCTCTCCAACTCAATATCTGAACAATAGAACTGTTCACCTCTCACTAGGATATTACATCCACTTTTAATATTCCATCTTAAGTGAAATCTCTTGCACAATCACAACTTTAAATGCAGGGCAGAGGTTGCTTTCATAACATTGGAAGCTTCTTCCTTCCAGCCATAGACATTCCAACTTTCCTCCAGATGGAAGATAGTGTGAAATATTGTTGGGCTCAATATTGTTTCATTTCTTTTTATCTCCTTCTCAAAATGTCCAAATACTCTGCCCAGTGACAAATATGAATATTCCACAATTGGAAAATAATCGGAACTGATTTGATGTCCTCTGGAGCATTATTTAATTATTTAGAGGACATTGTTAGAATAGTAATATCTTTACTGGCTGGAGTATAATCCGGGCTTGTGGGCGGTGGACTACTGGGCTCCTCCTTCTTCCCAGACGTTTCGTCTGCGACTACGGCAGACATCTTCGGTGGCAGCGGCAAGGTCGAAGTGCTCTAGTGGACGTTTCAACTGCGACTGTGAGGAGCCCATTAGACCACGGCCCAGAAGCCCGGATTATACTCCAGCCAGCATTGACACTGGCCGTGAAAGCCTAAGAATTTTGAGTAATATCTTTGTTCTGCTCTGCATATCCATCTGTTACAAGGCATATGGTGTCTCTACCAATGTTGTCGGGTTCGGCGGGCGGTGCTGCGTCGGAGTCCGGGTCGCTGGAGTCGTTTTTCTTCCTTCCCCTCTTTCCTTTGCTCATGTTGCTGCGGCGGAGTTTCGACCGAGTATCCCATTTGCCTGTGTGTGCATGTCTGGTAGGCTCATGGTGAGCCTAGGTGTTGTTGCTGTGTACCTACCCTGGTAAGGGTTTAACCACAGGAATGAGGTGAAGGTTGAGGTTTTAAATTTTGGGGTTTCGAGTGTTGGTGGTAAGGAGGTAGTGCTAGATAGGCTCCTCGAGCGGTTGCATTTTCAGGAGCAGCATCCTTTCCTCTGCTCCGCTGGTGTTTATTTTTATTTAATTATGCTGGTGAAATTTTGATAGACCTCTCCCAATGGGAGGGGGGAGTGCTTTGTTCAGCTATTACACTGTTGGCTGGTTTAAAGCCGTTGTTACTGGGGGTGCCCACAAGCCATGCGGGGAACCCGGAACCACCTCTTTCGGCGTTCAGTGGTAAGTACTCCCCCAGAGATCTGACAAGTGCATTCTCATGGTCGCCCAATCTGACATAGAATTTTTGAGCCCGGCGCCTAATGACATCTTCCAGATATGGGAGGGCCGAAGCTTTATGTAGTAGCCTCAAAGGGAAACGTCGTCATACAGAATATATGGACTGGAGTCCTCTATTCTCTACCCGCAGTAACCAGAGAAGCCAGGAGTCTGTTGCCATACCCCACACTTCGCAGGCATAGAGCTTCAGGGGGACTACAAGCACCTTGAAAAGACGTAACTTTAAGTGAACTGCATCTAGGAGGCCAGTACAGGGTAAAGGGAGGCTACCGCCCCCTTCGCTCTGTCCGACGTTCCCCGCACATGTTCACGAAAAGTTGGGCCCTTATTAAGAGTGACGCCCAGGTATTTGATGGAATTTTCCCACTCTATCCTCTGTCCCTGATAGGAAAAGTTGGGTATCTGGTTTATTGCGGGGCGTTTTCTGGAGAATAGAACGTCATGGCTTTTGCCCGTTTTAACGGACATCCACCACTGTCTGCACCAGTCCTGAACGAGACGGAGGTGTCTCTGTATGGGGTTGAAGGCTCTGCGTATGTTCCTGTCAGTGCGGTAGAGCAGGACGTCATCAGCAAACTGGGCCATGTTGACGCCCTGCACTGTAGGGAAGTCTGCCATGAAAAGGCTAAACAATGTGGGTGATAATACAGAGCCTTCGGGGACTCCGCAGGAGTTTTGGTGTAGATGTTTGTCCCGCAACTGCTACTACGAAGGTGCGTTGTTGTAGGAATCAGTGTATGATGTTGATTAACTGTGTATGTAGGCCAATCTGGATGAGTTTAAACAGGAGACCCTCATGCCAGGTGGTTGAGAAGACCTCGACATCCAAAGACACCACCGGCGTGAAGGCCCCGTCCTGGAACCACAGGGCGGCAGCCTCCACCACCCGCAGCAGCTGTTGGGTTGTCGAGTGCCCAGGACGGAATCCAAACTGATGGAGAGGGATGGCTTGAATGTCGACCACCTGCGGCGACAAGCGGTGTAGTACTAACCTCTCAAAGACCTTCGAGAGGGAGGGAGGAGGCTAATGGAGCGGTAGCTGGAAGGAAGGGCAGGGTCCTTGCCAGGCTTCAAAATGCACACCACCCTTGCCACCTTCCACTCGCGCGGAAAGTGGCCTAAGGTGAGGCACATGTTGAATACCTTGGTGAGGAATAGCACCGTTCTGAATGAAGGTTGCCGAGCATGGCGGGTGTTAGCCCGTTCTGCCCGCAAACCTTTTTGGTGTTGAGACGCCGGAGTACGCCTTGGACTTCACTAAGGCGGATGATTGGTAGAGGGTTCTCCGCTTCATGAGGCTGTTCCCGCAAGTAGCGGTCAACTTCCTCATGAACGCGGGCAGTGAAGACCTCGTCCTGGGGGTCCTCTCTCGGCCTGCAGGTGTCTTTTATATAGCTCGCAAGCACATTTGCTTTGGCTTGTGGTTCATAAACAAGGCCAAGATTGCCTTGAAGCGGGGAGTGGTACTGATTCCGTTGGCGTCGAGGCTTTTTGCGATAGGCCAGACGTCGCCACCCTCCAGGTCTTGCACGGCCATTGTGGCCTCCCACGCTTACACTCGGTGCTCGCGTAGTCGGACACGAACCTCCCGACGGAGGCGCCGCAAAAAACTCCGATTGTGCACAGGAACGGCGGATAAGGAGTTCCAGTTCTAGGGGTAGGACGTCTGGATGTGGTGTTGGTGGGGTGCGGATGGTGATGTTATGAACCGTTCTTACTACTGTGGTAGTGAAGGTTTGGACTGCTGTCTCTAGGCTGGGTATGTCAGTGATTTTTGGGTTGGGTGTGATAGATGCGCTGAGGCAATCCTTTATGCATTTCCAGTCGATTTCTCTGTGTGACCTGAGAAGTCGTGGCTGACAACGCTGGTGTTGATTTCTGCCAACACGGAATTGTGATCGGAATGAAGTGCTGCGAATGAAGTGAGCATGAGATGGAAGGGGTAATGTTTAATGATCGCAAAATCGACGACTGATGGTTGTCCTTGACCTTGCGAATGGTGTGTGGGTTGCCAGGGGGGGCAGAACTCTTAGCTGGGGATCCCTATCAATCATGCGAATCATTGCGTTGCCTCTAGGATCCGCGCGGGGGCCCGAATGCCAACGTTGGTGTTTGGCATTAAAGTCCCCGGCGAGGATCACGCTAGGATGGAGGTTGAAGAGGGATTGGTAGTCAGCAGGCAAGAACGGCCTACCGGGAGGGTGGTAAACAGAGACTATTACTACCTCCGTTCCTCCGAGCTCAACACACACTGCCGTCGCCTCAAGGGCTTGCAGGGGCGGAGTGGGGATAGGTTTGTGCACCACGTTTTGCCTCACAAGAACCGCGGTGCCGCCTCCAGGGTGGGGCATCCGGTCATTGCGATGGCAAACGTAGCCAGGTAGACGGAAGGGAATGTCAGGACGCAAATGTGTTTCCGAAACTAGAATGAGGTCCAGGGCATAATGGGCAGCAAATGGCTGAAGCTCATCCCTATGATCCCTCACGCTATTTGCATTCCAAACGACTAATCTGAAGGAGGTACGAGACCTAGTTCCGTCCGCCATTTTGGGGCAGTGGGGCGAGGCTGAGCATGAAGGTGAGGCCCTCAAAGAGGATCGTCGCCTTGCTGGTTGGATCGGTAGTCTGGAAGTACCTGATGAGGAGGTCCCGGATTCTCTCGGCGTGATTCAGCAGCAGCTGCTGAATCCACCTCAGGAGGTCCGAGTCATCCACAACAGGTATGGTGGTGGGTGTGGTTAAGGTTGGTTGGCTGGTTGAAGAGGTGGAGCCGCCACCGCTGGCTGTTCCTCCCGGGAGACACGCGTACTGGACCGGTTGCCGCAGGCATGTCCCGATCGGAATCGGTTTCGCGGTCAGTCCTCGGCCTCTTCAAGTTGGGTTTAGGGTTGGCCGGTTAGATTGACCCTTTTGTTTTGTGGCAGGGGCGTTTGGTGTTTTCCCTTTTCCAGAGGCCCTATTTGAGAACAAGGAGCCCCGTGGTGCTGGTGTAGGTGCCTCCTGAGGTTCTGGAAGCTCCTGCCTCGCCGATGGTATGGCCTTGGTGCTCTAGGTCGTCGATCTGGGTGTTGCGCTCTATTGATCCTCCCTAACCGGAGGTGCAGCTGGTTGAGGATTTTGACGTTTAGGCTCCAGGGGAGCGGGTCTCGACGACGCGATGACCTTCAGCCTCATAAAGCAGCCTCCTTAGCAGGCGATGTGTTTCTCTCCGCAGTTGGCACAGTTGGGATCATCCTCCAAGGAGCGTGGGCAGACATCTTTGGGATGCTTGTCACCACACCTAAGGCAGCGCAGTATCCGGTGACAATAGTTGTTTGAGTGGTTGAAACCCAAGCAACGGTGGCACTGTGCGGGACCGCTAGGGCGTCGGGATTCTGCAATAGAGAACCGGAGATAACAACCTGACGCAGTGTGAAGCGAAAATCCAAAGGCACAGGGGGGCTAGCAAGCCAGTCGTGTTGCCAGGCCTTAACGGCCAGCGCCTGGTCAGGATGAGTAGTCGGGTTGTCCTGGAAGCGAGCTTCTAGGCAGGAAGCAAATAGCTCCACTTTTCCCTCTGGGGAGCCTACCGGGCCCGCTGGGGTGTGAAGGGGCCTGACTGTGAGCAGATAGGTGTGGAGGACCGAAATCCCTTGAGGAGCTTCCAAAGAGAGCCGTCACAATGGGAGGTGGCAAGCATACGCTCCTCCCAGGCAGCATCAACACAGTCATGTCGAGTGTCCTTGATGGTGCCGCGAAGGACGTTGACCAGACGTCGATAAAGAGGCTGGCGAGTCTGCCGCCAGAGGCGAAACAGACGACGGCGACAGGCGACAAATTATTCAACCTCTGGGAAGAGGTGACGAGCAAAATGGCGAGGCGTGGAGGTGATAGCACGCGTGGTAGCCGTGCGAAGGGAGGCAGTAAAAGAAGCCATGGCGGAATCAATGTCTGCCTGAGAAGCACACCGGAGGCGGGGGTCAATCAAAGTGTGGAGTCGCCCGAAAGGCGGACCAATCCGTGACGCGCTCCAATGAGGGGCAACAGGGGAGGACAAACGACCAGGTAGAGCGAAGTGTACCGGGCAGTGGTCCGAGTCGAGGGAGTGTGTAACTGTAAAATCCGGCGAAAGCGTCACAGACCGAACGAGGAAAATGTCGAGGACGTCAGGTTGCCGACCCTCCACAGGGGGCCAATAAGTGCAGTCCTGTGGAGCGTGTACATGAACATCCAGCCGAGATAAAAGAAAGTCAAGTAGCTTGGTGCCGGCGTAATTAGAAGTGCGACAGTTCCAAGCGGGATGTTTACAGTTTGTCCCCGGCCACCAATACCCTGTCAGGGGAAAGAAGAAAACGACGGGTAAGATCCCGTATCATCCCATCCGCGGGAGTGTCTGGGGGACGGTAAGCGGCCACAAGAGTGATAAACTGACGGTTAATGGGAAAGCTGACTACGGTGCATTCAAGACATTCCAAAGGGGGAGGAGGCGGAAGCGAAAACGGAATGGACCGGCGGAGTAGAACAGCTCGGCCACCCCCTTGGCGACCCCCAGGTTGGTCCGTGCGGAAAACATTAAAATCTGAAATCACAAACGGGACAGAGTTGCGAAGTTTAGTTTCTGTGACACAGGCCAGGTCGATTCGGTTATGGCGGAGATAGATGGCCAATTCGGCGCGATGCCGCCGAAGCCCATTGGCGTTCCAGAGGAGCCCATGAACCTCGTGTTTCTGAGGGAGGGTTCGAGCAGCCATAGTTAAAAAAGGGAATCGAGACACTCAACAATAACCTGGAACTTATCAATAATGTTGGAACAAGATTTGAATTTAGCTACGCAAAGGCGAAGTTTAGAGAACAAACAGCGGAAATCAATGCCACGGAAAAATGAAAAAGCTCTTTCAGGTCGGCCCCCAGCTCAGAGGATGGCGGGGAGGAGACCGCAGGAGGCGTCATGGAAGAGGTGGGCGCAGAATGATTACGGCCGCCAAGAGTAGCCGAGAAGGAAACACCTGGGGTGACAAAGGAGGAGGTGCCAGCATGCTAGTTGGCAACTGAGGTCAACAAGTTGGCGGCGGTCCCGCTCCTGTTGAAAGGAGGTGCAGCCGCGGTAGCTGGCAGTATGGACTGAACCGCAATTCATACAAGTAGGTGTAAAGGAATCAACTCCCTTGCTAGGGCAATCCTTGAGATTGTGCGCCGCACCGCACAACACACAGCGCGAGGGCAAAGTGCACATTCGAAAGGTGTGGCCGATTTTCTGGCAATTATAACATTGAGTTATACTATTCTGTGAACGACATGATTCAATCTTAACAACAACTTGGGCCAGGGAACGTTCAATACAAAACTTTTTACTAATCTCAGTCCGTGGTAGGGACACCAGGAACATTGGCAACAACTTACCTCGAGCTTCTAACCGCTTGCACTGCAGAGGAGAGTAGCCCTGTATGGTGATGGCTTCATCAGCGTCCATGGCAGCTGGGAGTCCCTTCACCACATAGCGGAGGGGCTGTTCGCTCTTCGGAAGGAAGGTGTAATATTGCAGGCGAGCGTCCCTGAAGGCAGCCAACACCGTATGGAAGTTGTCGAGATGACGTAAGAGCACCTTGAGGCCATCAGGGGTGTCCTGGAGGGTGTACCCGTCGGTGCCACCGATGGTGCGAAGGATCTTTACAACATCCCGCAAGTGCTGCGCCTCGAGAACAATAATGCGAGGCGGGTGCGTCTCAGGCGACGGTGATGTGGAAGCAGCAGCGGTGGAAGATGGGTCCACCGTGGAGGAAGCAGACTGCCGAGGAGAGCACGAAGCGGGCGGAGTAGGCCGGCGGCGGCGAAGAGGCCTGGGTGGCGGGCTGGCAGGAACCCTCGTCCCCATGTCCAGACAGAACTGCGAAGCTGTTCTTGGTCGGAATGACAGAAGAGACATGAAGCGTCTTGGAGACCTTACGGGTCTGCGCCCGGTTGTCCTCGCCGTCGCTGCGATGATGCGAGCGCTTGGAGCGCTGTACGGTCCATCCTAGTGAAAGAGATTGGAGTTCCCTGCCTTTCTGTCCATACTCGCGCAGTAAGTTCTCCAGAGCCTGGGCAATGGAGATCCATTTCTCCGAACCCGGTTCGGCGTCATGGAGATCCATTTCTCCGAACCCGGTTCGGCGTCACGGAGTAAGGACGAATAAAAGAGTTTTTCGCCCTCGATGTCAGGAATCTCCTTTCGGGGGGCCACTACCTTTGGTGAAGAGTCCAGTAAGGCCGGATCGAGGGGTCCAGAGGAGCACGAGGCAGTGGGTGGTGCCGAAACCGTCTACCAGTTCCGGAGCAGCGGGAGTTCCCGGTGAAGCAGGAGTACCAGCAGAGGTACCAACAGGTGACGTCGTAGCAGAAACAGCAGATTCTGTGCCAGGGTTGACATCCATGGTGGCGCGGCATCAGATAGAGAAGCACCACAAGCAGAAGGATCACTACCGGCGAGACCAGTAGCCAGAGGCCCGCCGGCAACGGTATAGTCAAAAAGCGGCTAACAGGAGTTCACCTAGTAGGCACGAACACTAGTAGGCTCCAACAAGAAACCGATGGTCCAAAATGACGAGCCACTATTTGCCTGATAGAAGCGCCTGATTTATATATAGGGAGGAGAGACCGCCCTCTGGTCTCCCATTGGTCGATCGTTCGCCAGTCCCTGAGTGGCTACGGAGACCGTAGTATGATTGGTCTTATTGAGCAGGGGTATCCAAACTTTGTGTAAACATGTCATTTCTCCTATCTTGGTAAAATTATTTCCATGTTTATAGATTCCAATAGTCTCCCGGTAGAGCCGTGCATGGTAATAGCTTGGGTCATCCAGTCCTTGTCTCATCAATCTCGATGTTGTAGCGCATGCTCAGTTGCTGCAAACTTTTCAGTGTGCCCCAGTCGGCAGTTGCTTTTGTGCTCTTTTATCTGTGTTTTTATTCTATGCGTGGTAGTACTAATATAAACCTGGCCACAGCTACATGGTATGCGGTAGACACCTTACATTAAGAACGGGTCCTGCTTGTCCTTTGCCGATCTTAGCTTTGTGATGGGTTTAAAGATCATTTTTATTTTGGCTCTCTGTAGGAGTTTGCCGAGGCGATCCATCACACGGTGAATTTATGGTAAGAATGCTTTATTCTTCTGTCTTGTCATTTCATTGAGGTTTTTTATTAGTCTTCTTGGATGTGAAGCGTGATATATGTCTTTGTTGCTATATCCAATTGCCTTGTAATGCCTGGCACAGTGATTAAGCTCCTGTTCTAACGAGACCAGTTCATAGATACGCTGTCATGTTCTGCTGGGGTCTTTATTATGCATCTCCTGCTGGGGGTGGTCGTTGGAGTGTATATATAAAGGAATTTTTCCAGTTCTTCATCTCCATGTGAGAGATTACAAACGTGTCATCCACATATCTCCACCACACTCTAGGTTTGTGAATGGCGGAGTCGAGGGCTACTTCTTCAAACTTTTCCATTTAAAAATTTGCAACTGTGGAGAGGACTGCCCATGGCAACTCCATCTTTCTGCTCATAGGAAGTAGCTTGTAGTGAGACAATGACAAAACAGATATGTGATGTCTTCCAGGAAGATCTTGGATATGTGGAACAAGGTGTCTTGTGTAAGAACCTTTGTGAATAGCAAGGTGACGTCAAAACTTAAAAGTTGGTCCTGTGGTTATAATTTTATCACACCCAGTTTTTCGATGAAATGCGCCGAGTTCTTCATGTGTTTCCAATTTGCGGCTGTAGCAGCTTTGACAAATGTCATGTCAGCATGTAGATAGACGATCCTCTTGCACTGACGATCATGCGTAATGGCATGTTTTCCTTGTGTATCTTGGGTAATCCATAGAGGCCAGGTGCAACCCCTTCGCTCTTGATGATCGTCTTCTGTAACTCCTGGGTGATCATTGATTTCTTGACTAATTTATTGGTTGCTTACAAAATCTTAATTTGTTAAGTCCTGTAATTTCTTGTATGTTCCAGGTTCTAACAATTCCTCTATCTTCTTGTATTCTTCCTTGTTCATCACTACCGTGGCATTCCCTTTATCAACATTTAAGATACTGAGAGACTTATTGTTCAATTTCTTGATGGCTTGTCTTTCCTCCCTACTCAAATTTGACTTCGGTGGTTTGGCATGGTGTAGAATCCGTGGAGCTTTGGTCTGTATTTCTTCTGTCTGAGCTGGAGGTATTGTGTGGATTGCAGCTTCGATATTTACTATAATTTCTTCTCTAGTATTTCTGATGGAGTTATTGTATAGTTTCCACCTTTGGCTAAAAGTGTGAACTCGTTCATGGACAATTCTTTGCTGCTCAGGTTTACCACAATACATTGTTTACCACAATACAGTTGATGTCTTGACTGGTTGTGTAGGCCTTTTTCGTATTTTGTTTTCTGCCTTTTGGATGCAGTGATGAAAGTACTTCCAGCCATACAGTAGCTGGGACTTTCCAGCCAATTCCAGTCATCATATGTGAGTTTGTGGCTAACATTTAAATGTAACTTAAAAAGCATGCTATCTGTGAAGGCTATCTGCTTGACATTGATAGGATGGCTTGTTCAGTACGATTGTATATACAATTAGCTTTGCTGTACTGAGGAACCTCTTCATCTTGATCAGTTGGGTGTCATGCCTGTGTTTCAGCAGCATTGGTTGTGTATAACTTAACAAAACTTTTCACAGAATGAAATCAAACAATAAGATCAGTCAGGCATTTCCACTGAACCTGTAGGTGTTGCAATGCTGATGATATGATCTGTCTGATAGTTATCCATTCTTACATTATGATTGGTCAGCAACCTGACAAACCCCTGCCAGTGACGACACACCACACAAGTGTAGGCTTGTCACAGACCGTAAATGAATGCATCTTGGACTGATTTGGTGCAGCTTGAATAAAATGCATGCTTTTCAGCACTTTCTTTTCCCTCTGTGGTTGCAGGTTGGATAAATAAGTAAACATTTTGCTGAATAGCTGAAATGAGGAAATAATATAATTTTATTTCATGATAATGCATACTAATTATTGTAAGTGGTGTGTTATTCCTATTATGAGGAAACACATTTACAATATATGCAATATTATCATACCTGTCACAGAAGTAAGCTTAACCTATATTTTATACTAGTTTTTTGATGAATCCAAAACAATATTGAACTACTGCTTGTAACACTTAAAAATTCATTCTTTAACATTTAAAATATATCCATCATCATTTATCATGCATTAATATATCGTACCAAGACATTAATAAAGATAATTATAAATTTGCATTTCTGTACTGACCTTTCCTACTTTTCTCGTGTTCGTTTTCAAGAAGAAGAGTCCTGCTGGTTGCTTTCTGGAACAGTTTTTTCTTATTTCCTCCAAAATTCACTATTTATATTTAAACACACTTTCATTATATGATTTCTTCTGATAATTAACTGATTTTAGTCAACACTTAAACTGCAACACATCAGCCACATTGATAAAACACATAATAGCAGGTCACATGGTGGATAATCTGCTTCATAGTTGGCTAAAAGCTATTTATTCTTGACGACTTTGCCGATTTTGAAAGTCATGGTATTTGGACTTGGCCGATTGAAACTGCTAGTTTTATTGGTTATTTTATGTGACTACTGACCAGTTTTTAAAACATATTTTCACCATAATCCATTTCCTTATGCATAGGAGATTCCATATTGCTAAACATCTTATTTAGGGGAAAAAATGGACTTAGCCATCTTTGAAACTAGACCTCTAAATTAGAGATGACAGTAAGGTGTCTAAAACTGTAGATTCTGCTAAAATGAATTGAGGTATCTGCAGGTTGTTGATAATGATGATAAATGATAATAATGTATCAATGATTTTACTAAGCCTACGCACCCTGTAAAAGTACACTAAAGAGAAAATGTAACTAGGTTGTGAGCAAACAAGTAGTATCTTAGTTTTCATAAATAACTATGACTTTTTTTTCCCCCCCTCATATCTCATATACTGTGCATGTTTTACTTATGTGGATCATACCAGATCATAATGTCCTACTGTTGTTGAAACATATTTCTTGTTTGCAAAAATATAAATAAACAACTTTTAAAGAATTGCTGTTGCTTATGAGTCAGTGAATATAATTGCATGTAAAAAACCCATTATTATGGTGATTTAAGAAAATTAAGGTGAACTTTTTTGAGCTGATTCACAGAAGTCTTCTAAAAAAAAGTGTTACATCTGCTGTAGATGATTAATAATTGAATTAGTTTCATCAGAACACATCACTTTAATGAGTCCCACATAAAACTGGTATGCCTCTTCGCCATTCACACATAAGGCATGTGTCACTATATTATATTACTTCATATGCAAATATTGAAAGTTACTTCTGTACTCTGGATCTTAAAAATCACAAGATAAAATTTGCAAACCCCAGGAAACAAAAACATTCAGAATAATGAACCACAGCTTGCAGACCACAAAACAATGAGGCATACAGGGAAACATTCACACAACAATGCTTCATTTGTTGAAAACTCTAGAAAGCGAGGTGCTGCCATCTTTTTTTATTGCCACTTCAATTACACATTAGTTATATCTGCCATATTGTGTATGAAATTGGGAAACTAAAGTCTCAAAAACCATGAGAAAGTCGCACATAATTCAAACAAAATAATGAAGACTAAAGGAAGTCCAAACCCCATAAAAATTAGACTTCTGGTCTTCAAATTTACAATGGAACCTAGATTGTCCTAGATTTTGGATTGTCCTGGTTGTGGGGGACTATGATACCCAAATATTTGGTCTCAAAATTTCTTATGGAAACTTGTTTATGCAAAGTTCACGGTATGAATTTGGAGTTCAACTAAAAAGTGCACAATTTCTCTTGGAACACTTCCATGATATTCATAACAATTACTGTTAAACTCTAGTAGCGGATAAGTAACTGGAGTGCATTGTATTTAAATTCTAAATATGAATGGCAGTGAGAGCAACATTTCTTAGTGAATGCAATGGCGAGGGATACCAGATACTCAATTGAACATATTTTGGGAATATTTGTCCTCCATGTCTTCTGCAGGTTTTAAGGAAGTCATGCAGGAAGCAAAATTTCAATAGGATTGTCAGAAAAATTAAATTGTGTTTTATTTATGGTCACTTTTTAACTGCTGCAGTTCATGGCATCCCATTCTATATTGAGCACGAAATATTGCTTAATTTTGCTGATAGGCCTTCTTTATCAGGCTTGAGGTTCTTTTACGTGTTGTAAACCTCAACCACCTTGTGTACACAGGACCAACAGCTTTACTTCCCATTCAAAGGAAGTCATGCTAAGTATTTTTACATAAAAAAAAAAAAAAAAATCCAGCTCCCTCCACCCGAGTTTGTCACTCTCCGTGGTGCAATGGTTACCACGCTAACCTCTAAAATCCAAGATTGAAGGTTCAAACCTGACAGAGGGTGATTGATTTTTTCGGACACAAAAATCTTTAGCATGGGTTCCTTCAGATGGGAAGAAGCCAGTGTTCCTTTGTAATATTTATTTGCACATAAAAGAACCTCATACCTTGAAAGAAGAAGGTTTCTGGGAAAACTGCTGCCATTTCGCACCTGCAAGTTGAGATTTTGTACTACAGTGGGACATTGTGGGTGACAAGCTGATCAATCCCCATCACCTTGGCATGTAGCATTGAACTCACAAACTAGAAATTCAAATCCAATCAAGGAAAAATCAAAACAATGCCCTATCTCCACTTAGGAGCTACAGGAAATTAATTGCCGAGTTTGAACCTATGTCCTTGGAAACCAGAGGCCAGCATGTTACACCTAAACCACAGATGATATAGGATTGCCAGAGGTAAAGGTGGCACTCGAAAATGCCAGATAGGCAAAACTGGATTTGAAAAGCAGGAATAAACTTCAGTTTGCCGTCCTCAAACCCTCTTCAACCTTAATCTGCTGCTGAAAGAGACCACCTCTATTGACAAATACAAGATTGCCATCAGTACAAATTATCACATGCACCTATTGTCGCATTAAATACATAACTGTATTTTATTTTTAATTTATTTAAGATCACTTTTATAACAACCAAGGTTGTCCGCGACCACAGTATTCTTACAAAATTTAATACAAATGTACCAAGTGGGTCAAAAACCTCTGAATCGGCTGCACAGTGTTTTTCCACTGGAAATGTGGACACATGATTCCGCACTGCTGCTGTAAAAAGGGTCATGTTCTGTCACAGTTTTGCTCTGCTCTGGAAGTGCAGTATTGAGTTGGCAGTGATAAGGAGTAGTTCAGTTATTACGAGTGTATTATTATTTTGTCCTGTACATAGGACAACAAAGTGTATCATGACTCAGCATGTTTTATACTGCATAGCAGGTATTTATTTATGATTCATATGTGTTAACTCAGCTTGCCAAGTGAAAGTATGATTTGCAGAAAGATTACCACGTGTAAAAGTTCCAACAACATGAACTTTACAATAAATTTCAGGCTAAGAAGTCTAAAAGACGGTGTACGGTTCTTATTGAAGAAACATTAGATGACAGTGATCATCATTTGGAGAATTTCCCCCAAAAATCGCTTAGGCATTTCTTATGGCTCTGGGCGAAGAGATACTAGATTGCTGAAGTTTAAACTATATAAAATAATTTGGCATATGCTCTTCAACCATGTGATCCTATAATTCTGCACACATATTGTGAGTGGATTCTTAATAGTGTGTTTAAAAGCAAAATAACCCAATTAAGTATTTTTAATGGATAAGGCTTGATTCCACCTTCATGGATATGTGTGTACACAAAATAATATTATTGGAGCTCTGAGAAATTTAATGTTGTTCATGAAGTACCATCCATGACAAAAAAAATTGGTGTATGGTGTGCCATTAGCAGAGAATGAGTTATGGGGCCAATTTTTTTCCAGTCAACATTGACATATGTACATATGTGTATAATTTTGCTCCCTTTTTTAGAAAATTAACAGACAGGGAGCGTGATTTTGCCTTTTTTCAACAAGACTGTAACAGCTCATATGGCCATCTTTCAATAAAAACAATTGAAAGTGTTTCTGGACAATTAATAGTAGAGATTTGTGGCCCTCTTGGTCCCCCTATCTAACCCCTCCCCCCCCTGTGATTTTTATCTCTGGGGTAACTTAAAGTGTACAAGACAAACCTGCACACCCTGGAAGAATTAAAACAAAATATCCACCAGGAAATTGTCAGCATTTCTCAAGGTGAACTACAATGAGTCATGGATAGTTGGTGAAGTGCTAAAAATGTATGGACAATGATGTTGGCCAGATTCAGCATCTCCTTTCATAAAGTTGATAAATAAAGTCTTTAAAAGTAGTTTAAAAAATGTATGGTTTCATCCAGGCTTTTCTGTGATAGGGGCATATGGCAACAAGCACTTAATTATTTCAGCTTTGATAACAAAATATAGTTCATATATAGTGATAAACAATTATAATAGGATCAAACTTTGGCTTTAACAATTAAATTACATTATATAAAAGCCAATGGTGATGTTGAATATGGAATACAGGTTATTGTTAAGGTTTAAACTTGTTTTATATGTTTACGTTTTTGTTGCAGGTATAAGAGTGGGTAAAAGCGATAATCATCTTTTTATTTTCTCTAGTATGCACACAGAATGTATAAAGCCGATAGAGAAGGTATTGTATTCCATCCAAAAATGTTATACCAAAATTTAATCAGAAACACATGTTTTGGGGTTCCCTGAATACATTTTTTAAAAATAGATATTTTAGAAAAAGGTCCATGAATGTGGACAGCATAACTCAAAAATGAATAGTCTGTTAAACACTAAACTTGATATTTAGGTATATCATCTTCCAAGGAAGCTATACAAAGATTTTCAAGAAAATCCGCCATATCAAACTATCCTTTATTTGGAACATTTTTTGAATTTTGATTTTCGCAAAAATAGCTAATGAATTTGAATAAAAAACTGTATATTAAAGATATTTACATGACAAATAAAATGTATATCTTGAATTTTTTGGAAATAGCCTATGAACACCCCTTCATTCTGAATGAGTTTTGCATAAATGGTAAACCATAAGAGATAGACAAAAACTTAATGCACAAAATATTTAGATCTTGTTAAAGCACAATTAATGTCATCTACATTTTGTTTTGTAGAATTGTCATTTCCGAGATGTTCTGTGTTTTTGGCTTAAGTTTTAAACTACGTAATTTTTCTCAGATAGGAAGTTACCTTTTGTTTTATCTCTTTTGATTTACTGTTGACCATGTAAAGCAAACCGAACTTCAGTTGTTCACATAGCATTCAGCTTTTAAAAGATTGGAATATCACTTTAGTCTAGCATATACCTTTATTTCCCTTCTGCTTAGAAGGAAGCAAGAATTTCTGCTAATGTTTATCTCGATTAGCATGTTATAGATAAAAGTATCTTTTTTAAGACTAGTTTGCAGAACAGTTAGAGAAAGTCATGTGAATGGAACACATGAGACTTTTTATATTCATATTCATTTATCAACATGAGGTACCTGTGCACTCATGAATAACTTCGATAATACTACTGGGATAACCTGTAAACATTGTAAGGCTTTATCAGCACAAAAACCATATACACATGAAAGAGGCTATATACTACACTGCATTAATGCATGGCTGCATATTGTAAGGTTATATGAGCACAAAAACCATATACACATGAAACAAGCTACACTGCATTAATGCATGTCTGCATATTGCAAATGTTGTTACTCAATATATATCACAAAAATCAATGTGAAGTGTATCTCTCACTTTCCTTACAGCCAGATTTAGCCCCACGTGTAACTTTTTACTCTCCCTCTACATGCACTATGTGCATAGTGTATAGAGAAGGTATTGTAATGCACCCAAAAATTCGATACCAAGGTTTCACCGTAAATACATACTGAATCCAAAAAAAGCATTTCTGGAAAACGGTCCACACACACATGCGTGCACATGGCAGAGATCTAGAGAAAGTCATGTGAATGGAACACATCAGATTTTTTCTATTCTCTAGCCTTCATGGGAGGCATTTTCCATCATCAGAAGCAGTAATGAAAGATGTGGAGGCAATTCTGAAGAACCTCTTGAAAAATGTTTTCTATTATGCCTTTGCAGACTGGCAGAAAAACTGGGTCAGTTGCATCACATCCAAAGACTATCTAAATTATAAGGATGACTAAAGATACCTTGTTAAAAAAGGTTATGCTCATTCTTTATTGAACAGAGCTGATACATTTTATTTCATGCAAATGACTTAAATTAAATATTTTTTCTAAGTACAAACATAGAGCCATTTTTGGAAAATCAAAAATAGCAAAAATGCTTCCATGTAAAAGGATAGTTGTAGAGTGAGGGGATTTTCTTGAAAAACTAGATACACACAGGGACTTTCTTCTAATTTTTTTTGGGGGAGGGGAAGGGTTTCTAAGGACCTCAAAACGTTTTTCTAGTGAAATTTCCTCATTGAATTTTTGGGTGGAATGCAATACTTCTCTTCTTACTGTAGGTGAGTAGTAGAGAAAGTAATAACCTATTATTAAATATTACTTGTAGAATCTGTTTGAAATGATAATGGATAGAGAAAGTCATTTGGTTGTTGAATATCAACTTTTCATGTTTTCATTTCTATTTATTATAAAGAGGAGCATTCAGCACATTTATAAAATATAAGAATAATCACAAACCTTATTCTTGATTTGGCTACCTTATTTATGGTACTTGTACCTAATTTTTTACAGAGTCAATTATAAATAAATACCTTTTAAATTTTTTTTATTTGCTCTCACTGATGTGGACAGTTCCACATTCAACTTTTTAAGAATCATGAGGTAGGATACCTAGAAGTCAAGCCTCACTTCAGAAGCGTTCTCTCCGCTAATAAAAGTGTATAAATTTACTGTCACTGACTTATCACTTGTTACCAGAAGCCTTTGTTTTACTTCTGATGACTTTGCTTTGGTTTCAGTTGTATGTCCATACTTGTAATCACACCATCACTTTGTCTATCCACGGCACAAATTTTTGTATGTTGGTGTACACACCGGGGAGATGTTCTCTGCCACAACCAATCCCCCATGATACAAGCCCAATGAGAACTTTGCGACCATCAAGTGTTGTTGTCAGTGGTCCTCCTGAATCGCCCTGAAACAGAACATCCATTACTAGAATGGTTAATTGCATTTGGCTTTTAAGAAGTAGTCCTTAATAATATTAAGGGAACTAGGAAGTGTATAGCTTAATTTCAGAAGTACTGAGATTAAAAAGGATGCATAATCTGTAAGATATTTCACTGAAAAAATGAAAAATCTACACTAATATTAGCAGGCTCAGAGATTTCTCTGCCTGAAAACTTTTTTGTTTTAATTATTTCAGGAATCCTCAAAACATAAGCTTCTGGTGAAATCTTAGTATCAAATTTTTGAGTGGAATGCAATACCTTTTAACCTACCATATATGTGGTGGAAAAGGTAAAAACTACGGAAATTTATAAATAACAGTAAGAAGAGGAAACAGAATGGCTATATTATGAGTGTCTGTGGTGAATATAGTAGACTGTACATGGACTGTAAGTTGCAATAGAATGTGGGTAGATACAGGTGACTCAAAATTAATACACCTCACTCCAGCACAGAAGGGTTTATTCATCATAACACCAAAAGTGGATAAACTCAAATTAAACTACGTGTTACTAGCTGGTAGTAAGACTCTTAAAATCTCAGAAGCTAAAAGGCATAGATGCATATACTAGAGATGCATAGTTAAAATTCCATATCATATAATGAAATACTCTTTAAGATACACTCACAATGAGATGCAAGTGCAGACATAATGCAGCATAAATGAAAGTGCTAGGGAAGACCACAATGCAGTTGTAAGCATAATGCAAGAGTTGGAGCAAGTTTCTAGATCCGTAAATTATATGTGGTTATCTTCCAAGGTCACCCCAAATTTCAAACTGAGTATCATAACCAATAATATCATATAAGAGATTTTATTCAACCTTTTATAAATAAATAGGTGATAAAATTTATATATGTACTACTGACACTTAAAACAGTGATGTCACGATAATTGTTTGTCCAAAATATTGAATTAAGTGCAAGCATGGAGTGCAGAAAATGATAAAGCTGCTTATTTAATGTAATGTACATCATCTATTTGCACCTTACAATTTGTGAGAGCCAAGAAATCTAGATGGTGGGGTATAACCATTAACTTTTAATGCCAATCACGATCTAATCATGTTGCCATATTCCTAGACTTTAGATCTTTCCAACAGGAAAGTGTATGTATTTTCTTCATTACAGCCATAGCTAAATGTTTTCTGGAGTATTTTAGGGCTTATTTTTACATTCTTAAGTGCTATATTAGCTCCAAATTGAATTTATGTAGCCAGTATTGTTTATGTTGTAAAATGGCATCGTCTGGCAAAAGATTATAAGCCGAGGAGGAAATAAAGAGGTGCAGTTCATTCTGTATTAGAAGAAAGCAAGTGATTTTGGATTTTCAGACCTTGATAAAAGTATTTCTGACATCGACGTAAGAGAGGAGGTATATGTTCTAGCTTAGCAATGAAAATCATCTGATAAGTGGCCATCGTACACATACAAATAATCAGTGTACTTATCAAAATGGATTTACAGAGGTGTAACTAGATGATGCAGACAAAGTGAATCAACCATTCAGCTATGCAAAAAGAAAAGTGCTAAATTGTACAGTAATCTATGTTACATCTGTATCATTTTTGTTTTATGCCATTTTCATTATTGTATTATGCTTTTGTGTGCGTGTGGATGTGTATGCGTGCGTGCACGCGTGTTTTTTTGTTGTTGTTGTGATTTTTACTTTTTCTATACATACTACATACATAGTGTATAGAGAAGGTATTGCACCAAAAATTTGATACCGAAATTTCACCCGAAATACATGTTTAGAGACCACCTGAATCCAAAAAAGCAGTTTTAGAAAAAATGTCCGTGTGTGTATCTGTTTGTTTTTCTGTCTGTCTGTCTGTGTGTTTGTGTGTGTGTGTGTGTGTCTGTGGGCAGCATAGCTCAAAAACGAAAAGACTGTTGAATACCAAACTTGGTATTTAAGTTTGGTATCTTCCAAGGATGTGACACATTTTCCAGAAAATCCCCCCACCCCCAATTACCCTTTACATGGAACATTTTTGGAAAATGTTGATTTTCTGAATAATGGCTCTAAAGATTTTGGTTAAAATCGCTTAAATTTAAGATATTTATGTGCCAAATAAAATGTATACCTTCAATTGTGTGCAAATAGCCTCTGGATGAATTTTGTGGAATAACTGGTAAACTGTAAAATTTAGAGCTCATTAAAACTCACAGTTTATGTTATATACATCTTTTTTGTGGAGTTGACCTTTTTTGAGATATTTCTTATCACTTTTAGCTTTAAAATACTTATATCTTTCTCATACAGGATTTCTCAACTCCTGTCCATACAAACAAAGGTAATTCAATCACATAGCAATCAGCTTTTAAAAGATTTGACTGTCGATTTAGCCTATGGTACTTCATTTCCCTTCAACTTACAAGGAAGCAGGTAATAAGACCCTTTCTGTGAATTTTTTCTCGATTAGCATTAAGTAAATGGAAGAATAAGCTTTTTAACAATAATTAATTGCAGAGATGTATAGAAAGTCATGTGAATGGAACACATCATAATTTAATTTTGTGTGTTCAGTTTTCAGTCTTCAGGTTATATGAATTCATTTTTTGTGTTTTAAAAAATAAAACACCAGACCCAGACCAAAACAGATTGCCGTTTTAGCAAAGAAATATCTGTACTTTCATTTCATTAGTATAAACTGTTTATATAGCAAGGCTTTGTATGCCAAATTGATTATCATGGGACTTTTTATTTTATTTTCAAATTTTTTTTCTGTTTTTAATTTTTTTTAAATATTGAAGAGACTTCCCTAACATGTAGTATATATTATACAGTAGACAAAAAGGTGTACTAAATATAGAAAAAGATCCTGCTCCGTAAGCCATTTGGTACTCATTTTATTACTAATAATTTAAAACCCTGTATTCTGCTCTAAAATTGCCTGGCACTTTTCAGACAGCATTTTGCTATTGGAGCTAGCATTAAAAGCGTTAAATCAAAGGAGGATTCAAGGAGACTACCATAATCTCTTGAGAGAAATTTTTTTTTATATTGTTTAACGCCTGCTTTAACTACTTTACACTGATGATATATGAATGAAGATGGGGCACTGGTGGAATGCGATGGCGGAGGAAACCAGAGTACCCGGAGAAAACCCACCCCTGTGCTGCTTCGTCCACCACAAATCTCACATGTGGTACTTGTGATCAAACCCGGACCACCTAGGTGAGAGGCAAGTGATCTAACCACTTGGTGCAGCCTTGAGGGAAATGAGATATGGCACAGCATGGCCAAATAGAAGAGCAGACTGTATGTTCAGGAAGAGCTATAAAATCATGCATCGCAATCATCTGCTGTTGAACAGCAGGTAATGCTTAGAGGAAAGAAGGAAAATTCTTCTTCTGTGTGTGTGCAGCAATGCAAGCAAAAGTTTGGAGTTTGCAAACTCTTGCATTGCAAAGCATGTTGTGTATGTCTATGTGAATGCTTATATTGACATACATCTTGTGCATACATCTCATTGTGAATGTAGCATTAAGCTATAACCTTTACAAATCTGTGAAATAAATGCAGGTAGAGGTTACTCAGAAACCATTGTTTTAATTAACAAGTAAATAAGAAGCAAGTTACCTGACAGCTATCACGTCCTCCTTCCTTGAAGCCAGCACACAGGAACACATCATGTATAGTTTCTCTGCGTCCGGCTGCTCGAAACCATCTTTGGCACCTGTCATTAGATATCACCTCCACATCTACTTCTTGTAACACTGTTGGTACTGTAGATACTCCTAGACACACAACAACATGTTGAAATATATAATCTGTTTGTAATTAAAATGTCCATAGTCAACAAAGAACATTTTTGTTTTTTAACCCTTTTAGTACCAGCCCGAATAGCAAAATGCTGTCTGAAAAGTGCCAAGCAATTTTAGAGGAGAATGCAGGGTTTTAAATTATTAGTAAGAAAATGAGTACCAAATGATATAGCTGACTATTTTTTTTATTTTTAGGAAATCTTTTTGTCTACTGTATAATATGCATTATATGTATGGGAAGTCTCTTCAATATTTTTAAAAAATTGAAAACAAAAGAAAATGTTGAAATTAAAATTTAAAATCCCAAAATAATCCATTATTACAAAACCTTACTACACAGAAAGTTCAGGCTAATTAAATGAATGTTGGCTATTTCTTTACTAAAACAGTATCCTGTTTTGGTCTGGTGTTTTATTTTTTAAAATACAAAAAATGAATTCACGTAACCTGAAACTGAAAAAAAGTCACCAAAATACACACACACATAAACATGATGCCACTATTAATGAAAATAGCATATAGCAATATGATACAAACTTAACGTAGATTAATGTGCGATTTAGCACTTGTGTTTTTGTGTATCTGAATAGTTGATTCACATTGTATTTGTTGTCTGGTTACATCTCCGTAAATCTATTTTGATAAGTACACCAATTATTCATATGTGTGCAAGGGCTGTTGTTAACAGATGCATTCTCATCACTGGAGCTAGAATATATATCTTCCTCTCTTACGTTGATGTCAGAAACACTTTCAACAAGGTCTGAAAATTCAAAATCATTCGCTTTCTTCTAATACATTGCGAACTGAAGCTCTTGCTTTCTCTTCAGTTCATAATCTTCGGCTAGATTACGCCATGTTTCAACCAGGATTAACAAACTCCAGCAGAAGAAATTAAATTTGGAGCTAATTTAATACTGTGTAGTGAAGATAAGGTTCGGAAATGCTCCAGAAAACCTTTCTCTTTGGCTATGATGTAGAAAATACACATATATTTCTGCTGGAAAGAGTAAAATGTATGAAAACGGCATCACAATTAGATCGTGATTGGCAATTTTTGCAGAATTTCGGATCATGGTTAGATTGTGGTTGGCACTACATGGATTAATAAAGTATAACAACTAAACACTTTTATTCAATTTATTTCTTGGACAGTTCACCATAGTTTGTGCTAATTTTCAACATAGTTTCCATTTTATTTACATGTGCTGTAATGAGAATTAACATTTTTTGTAGCCTCTCATAGCAGTTTTTATCTGACATTATAAGAGAGTATGCTGTATGATATCCTTTATTTCATGGGGTTGCATAATGGTCTTCAGAATATTCTTCTATCATCACACATGTTTTACAACCAATCCTCTATGAAATCAAAATTTGAGTTTCAGAATAAGAAACAAAAATCTGATGTGCTACCTATTCTTCAAACAAACTATTCTTACAAAAGAATATTCTTTATCCCCATCAGTGTCATAAACATTAGAAAAATGGTCCTATTACTTTTTTGTATGTAGAAGAGAAATAAGGAAATACACAAGGTTAAAGCAAAGTCAGATCTTTTAAAAGTTGATCACTCTGTGATACAATTGAAATTTGGTTCTCTTTGTACAGCCAGAAGTAAAACAGAAGAGAGATGAAATGAATGGTGACTTCTGGTTTGAGAAAGATTTATGTATTTTAAAATTGACACCAATAGCAAGGAGTATCTTGGAAATCATTAACTCTGAAAAAAAAAAAAAAAATAATACCTACTTTTAATGAGATCTACTTTTTTTGTGTAGTATATTTTTGCCTACTGGTTACATTTACCAGTTTTGTTTACTGGTTATACAAAAGTCATCCATAATGAAGAGGTCTTAGACATTATTCCCATAAAATTCAAGATAATCATTTCATTTGTAGTGACAATATCTTGTGTTATTTTAATCAAAATTAGTGCCATTTTTGAGAACATTAAAACTTTAAGAAATTGTTCCATGTAAAGCGTAGTTTGCAGCGGGAGATTTTCTCCAAAATGTCTAAATCGCATGCTTGGAAGATGCTGAAATTAAATACCAAGTTTTAGTTTTGCACGCACGCACACATGCGTGCACATGCACACACACACAGCCACACCCACACCCACACCCACACCCACACCCACCTGCCTTCACCCACCCAGACCCATCCATCCATACGCACACACATTTTTCTAAAAATGTTTTTATTTTAGATAAGGGGACCCTAAAATGCATATTTGTGGTGAAATCTTGGTAACAGATTTTTGGATGGAATGCAATATCTTCTCATTTTACTGTTACATTATACCTATGTGTCAGTGTGCCAACACTGACAAAACAAAATAATGATCAGGTAGTAAACCGTATATGATAAATTAAGACCTCTGTATATGAAATAGTCAATAAAATTTAATACATACAGATAATAATAATTAATAATAATAATAATAATAATGACAACAACCACTACCACCACAACAACATAAAATTCTGATTATTCATTAATTTGACATTCAAATTAAAAAAAAAAACAATAACAATAAAAAATAACAACAGCCACCTTTTTTGCACTTCTGATTTTGTGTCCATAAGACAAATTGGCAATTCCTATCTTAGTAATAAAAAATTGAGACTGGTTGTGCTCAACACATATTCTGACAGCTTTGGCTGTCTTCAAGATTCATCAACTATGCTTCACATGGCAAGAGAGAAGACCTGAGGTGTTCTCCTGTCTCATCCTGAGAATATACCACATTGATCAATCATGCTATTTCCACCTGAAAAGGGCTACGTTACACTGCAAACAGAATACCTTTTTATTGCAAGGAGGCTATTTTATACCAATAGGCTAGAATGCAAACAACCAATACATTAAGTATAATTTCTTCATAATTTATAAATTGTATAGACAATCTCTCTTCACAAATTTATGGGGCTTCACAGCTAGTCTACAGAATTTATAGAGGTATATTTTATGCTCCTGGTGGTTCCCAAAAGATATATTTTCATTGAAATCTCATATCAAATTTTTGGGTGATGTACTTCGTTAGGTGCTAGAGAAAGCATTGCACCCACATTTCTTTTTACAAAAACCTATAAAATATTATAACCAGAACTAGGATATGTATTTGCAAGTTATTAAAACCATAAATTTCATATTTAGTGAAAATATTGGCATCGGTTCATTTTTCCAATATTATTTAATAGACATTCGAAATCTATTTTTGTATATATTCTGACTTACCATGGCGGGTCCTACCCCATCCTGCTACTGTAGCAGTTTTCCCCACTAATTTGGTTTTGGCATCAGGAAGGCAGACTGGAATAATGTGCTGTTTGAAGACTACAGCCTTGTCAAGCTTCACCAGTGCTACATCGTTCCTGAAGTCTGTTTGGCTGTATTGTGGATGTACCTGTTGTGAAACAGAACATAAATCAAAAGGTATATGAAGCACAATCAATGGGGAAAAAAAAATTCCCTTACATTCTCATGACATTCTCTACCCCTCTGTCACACATTCTCATTTAAGCTATGGGGTTGTATTTTGGGGTAGTGCACAGAAAAAAACATTGCAAAATATATTTAGACTGCAAAAATATACCATTAGAATAATATGTAAACTTAAAAGGTTGGATATATGTAGAAATGCATTAAATACATAATAAAAAAAATCATAGCAATCAAATTAAAAACATGAATACACACATAACACAAGAACAAAACAAAATGATTCGTTTAACATACTAACAGGAATGTTAAGTAACTACTATTTGAATAAAACAGATAACAGAAGAAAAACTTAAGGCAAATAAAAGGTATCTATTAGAAAATGCATTTTACTCAATAGAAGAGTATAAAATGTTAAACACCAAAAAATTGAAAAATTATATTATATACCTGCACCCTGTATTTTTTGTTCTTTATGTAAATATGTTACTATCTATAGTGTGTATATATATATATATAATCATTTATACATGCCTATAACAAATATTCTTAACAATGTTTACTTTATGAGAATTCCAACAAATGTTTAAGTTCTGGATAATATTTTTACTGGTGTTAAAATTATATACTCTCTCCATGCAATCATGAGAAACAACTAAACATTGAAAGGAGTTGGAAAGAATGATCAAGTATTTAAAAATTTGAAAAATCATTAGTGGATATCTCGGAAATAAATTTGCATGTTTTAAAGATATCTGTATTTTTTGTGCAGTTTTCATTTATTGCTTAGCATTTACTAGTTATGCAAGGTTGTAGAAAATTTCTTCCAAGTATAGGAAGCTATTTCCCAGAAAATTAAGAATAAACATTTTGTCTTATAGGGTATTTTAATCAAAATTGTGAAAGTATATTTTGAGAAAATTGAACATTTTAAAAAATGTTCCACATAGGGTTAGTTTGGGATGGAAGGTTTTCTTGAAAACTGAACATACATACCAAGTTTGGTATTTAACCCATTTTTCATTTTTGAGTTATGCTGTTCACTGACACAAACACATAGACCAGTCTTTTTCTAAAAATGTTTCTTTTGGATTCAGAAAGTCTCAAAACATGTATTTCTGATGAAATCTCAGTACCAAATACTTCTATACGTAGTACAGAAAGTAATTAGGTTTATTACAAGTACAACCAGGGAATGAAGGGGACATTTCTCACCTCAACCCAATGCAAATCTCTTCCAGGAGGAATGGATGAAGTGAAGGAATCAATGGAGGTTATGGTCAGACCTGGAGATAAATCCTTCACGATTCCAAGCTCAAGGACCCAGTCACATCAATTGGCTGCTCAGAAAGGCTTCCCTCTGGTGGAATGGGGAAGCTGAGATTAGGCTGCTATCTGCCAGGACCAATGAGCAAGTATCTCTAACATCAGCCTAACACTGACTGACATTGCACAGCCCCTAAGGGGAAGCTAAATGATAGGTAATTTGTGGTAGAAGAGAAACCACTTCAATATTCAGCTATCCAACCAGGGAAAACTATGAAAAACCCACAGTCAAAGTCAGACCCTAGGAATCAAACCCAGCACATGCCGAATGCATGCCTTGGATGTTATCACAGAGTCATCTCACTTAGTTTGAAACTAACTAGGATTTATTTATTAAGGCATTGTACTGTGCTATTGCAGTGGACTGAAGCCTGGTGTTCCAGTTCTTGGCTATTTAATGCACCAGAGTTTGGGTCCATGCTTGGGGTTGCAGCTTTTTTGACCCATGTTTAAAATTACTGCTTTATCTGTTACCAGACATTCTATTATTGCATCTCATATCCGTCACCTCTTGCCTTGTGATTTTTTCTTGTTACTGTGAAGGAAGAGGCGACTAAAAGAAAAGTTCCATCAAGACATTGCAGATATCTAACGGGCTGTAACAAATGAAAAGTTGAAAATTTCCCTGCTTGCTTCCAAGACCTCCAGAAATGTTGGCAACTGTGTAGATAGCCAAGGGGACTACTTCGATATGAGCTAGGATCATTACTTGGTAAGTGCAATTTTCTATTTTAAAAAACTTACTCTTCTACTTTTTTTTTTTTTTTATTTGTAGTTTAACGTCCTTTAACCTGGTTTGGTCATATCGGACAATGAATGAAACTGATGATATGATGCTCAAATGATCTCGGGGTCCATGGAGCTTAAAGTTACTTGACATTCGTCTTCTCAGGATAAGGGAAAACCCCGAAAAAAAAACCTTACCCGGGTAACTCACCCTAAGCGAGATTCGAAATCACGACCTTTTGAACGTGAGGCAGACATGCTACCACCACGCTACCCAGGCGGGCTTCTACATACTTTGTGCTAATCAAGATAAAATTAGCAGACATAGTCTTATTACTTGCTTCCTTGTAAGTAGAAGGGAAATAAGAGAGTACCATAGGCTAACATGATATCAAATTTTAAAAGCTGGTTGCTATGCGATTGTTAAAATAGTTCAGGACTTGTTTGTATGGCCAAGAGTTGACAAATTCCCATATGGGAAAAGTAAGTATTTTAAAGCTGAAACCAAAAACAAGGAATATCTCAAAAACGATCAACTCCAAGGAAAAACAAACAAAGAAACTTCAGTCACATAGCAACCGGCTTTTGACTATCACTTTAATTTATGGTACTCCCTTATTTCTCTTCTGCTTATAAGGAAGCAAATAATAAGACTATTTCTGCCAATTTTTTCTTGATTAGCATGAAGTAAATAGAAGCATTATCTTTTTAAGAATAATTTGTTGCAGAGATGTAGAGAAAGTCATGTGAATGGATCACAACAGATTTTGTTTGTTAGGTTTTCTTTCAGAATGACAAGATGCTATTGTAATAATGTGATTGATTTGTTAGCTCACTTACTTCCTTACGCTCCACACCATATTCTTCATGGTGAAGTCTTTCTGACGAGTCTCGTACATCCCATTCACCTAGACGAACTCTTAGGTTATTGTTTGTTGTCCTGTGTAAGAAAGAAATAGGTTTGGTAAGTGGTACAGAAAAATAATTGACATGCAATGGCAGTGACATTTAGTGGACAATTAGAGTACAATAACTGTACTTATGTGCTTAAACTTTTGATTATTAGGCAACTGAAATACTGCCTGGAGCATTTGAAATTGTGGTAAATTAGTAAGAATGGCAGTGAGATTACTGGAAATAGTTTATAGCAGTAGTTTGTTGGTTTTAATGACAGACAAAAGTAATTAGACATTAATCAACATATCTTGACTTTCAAAATTGGTTAGATAAGTCTGGAGCAATTGAATATTGGTACAGAAAGCTGAAGATCTGAGGTTAGGTTATGGTTGTGCCAAATTTGATAAAATGTGTCCACTGCTAGAGTTACTATGATTAATGTAATGTATCTGTGAAATTTAACCAAAAATTTTGAAAAATTGATATAATAGTTTGTTTCACAATAAAATGATATCAATTCTAACCCTTAAGAAAATATATTGTTTTACTCGTTTGGCAAACTTTACTCTACAAACTAACTAAAGCTATAGATGGGTAGGTACATGTTTATTAATAGGCACTCCTTACTTTCTTGCAAACATTTTTCCAACATTTTTCCATACTCATAATGTTCCACATGATGCAATTTTTCATAAGTTTGTTTCAAAATTACTATAATACCTCTCCAAAACATGTTAAAATGATCATATTACTTTTTCAAAAAAATGCTCCAAGTTTAATAAATAAAATTCTAATTTTAAAACGTCAAGTTTTGAGGATGCAAAAACTATTAGTTTTTCTAAGCTAATTAGAGCTAACATAGAAAAAAATAATATGACAGAGGTATGTATTTATAAACTCATTTACTGTAAATTCATTGTAAAACTGGACATTTTTAAGTGAATATTTTTAAAAAACCTTATGTGGCTCATTTTTATTAGAACAATAAATTTAGACAATAAAATATTATTATTTAAATAACTATGCAAGCTATTATTTTGATCTATGGCAGAAATGTCACTATTATTGTGTATAATAATTGGTATACATTTCAATGATATAGGATCCTTAAATCATAAGGTAACCTCTCTCACAGCCTCTCTCCACTGCTCTAGAGATCCGAGAGTCGCTGGGAAAGTGGTGCCAGCAAAGGTGCACTGGAGTCCTTACCTTAAATAAATGCTGAAAATATTGGCCAACATCTCCCAAACATGCAGTATAACAAATTAAAAATGTTCTCGCTCATTCACCTAAGCTCAGCAGCAGAAATCCCTGTGTAATCTACAGAAATTTGGTGATAAGAAATTACAAGAATTCCTACTGCTAAGCTTAGGTGAGTGAGCAAGAATATTTTCCCAAATTGTACTGTACTGTGAGCAGAAGGTCAGTTTCTGTAATTTATCTCAAGATACGTATTTTAGTGCACCTATGCTGGCACACTTGCCCGGCGACTCTTGATCTCTTGTGTAGTGGAGAAAGGCTGCGACAGGGGTCACCTTATAATTTAACGACTCTGTAGATATTATGGATTTTCCAAATTTCACAGATGCATTCCCTTAATTGAAACTTGAAAATTAAAAGCATAAGAGTACTGCAAGTTGCCTTTAAACCATTATTGGATTTTGCAATTCGTAAAACTTCTGACAATTTTAAAATTAACTTGCAACAAAGCAAAACATGATAATAAATGTTCATCTTATGGTGTTCCTGTATCTCAACTGCTATTTTATCCTGTTGGTTGTTTATGTTTATTAATATTAGCAGAATCAGATTTATCACTGACGTTTTTCTTTTAATTAAATGTAAAATATGTGTTCTACCACAGGCATGTATTTTATGTGGGCTTCGATCCTTTACCTTCTACTTATTATTCTATAAGTGTGTCCAACTAAACAAACAAATGATGATGCATACTTACGTGGCAACACAATGTGCTGCTGTCACAATCCACCTATTGTTGAGAAGAGCACCACCACAGGAAAGTTTCTTGGATAAAAATCCTGTTTTTATGAGTGCCACTTGCCATGGATGACTACCAAAATTGGTACTGTGTCCACCAACAATCCTATTGCTTCTTGTGTACAGTTCACCACAACCTGTGAAAGACAAAATATTAATGGTTGTTTGCATTTGCTAAGCTGATAGAAAATAAATAGTCTTACCGCAAAGAAAGGATCTTCGGTTAAGAATCAATGTTGCCTTCTCCAATAAAATATGCATAGTTGAGCATATGATAAACAGTTGCATCAAAATAAGAGGCTGAAAATGGGTGAATATTGGAATATTACTCAGTTTGTGAAACAAAATGTTAATGGACAGTCCTGAAAATGTTCATTCTGTGTATAGAAAACTTATAAATGCAGATGTTAGGAAATTGGTCATCTATAGTTTCAAATTTTGATGTCAGGATATACAGAATGAAGGCCATAAGCTATCTTCAAAAACCAGGTTATCATAATTGAATATAATAAAAGAATGATATTGTAGTTAGTTATGGAATCAAATGAGGTAAATATTTGAAAACATGTGGATTGGTGAATAACATTCAGTTTAGAAAGTATCTAGTAGTGATATCTCTCCCAGCCCCAATGGCATGCTATATAAAAAAAAATATATATATATTTAAGTAATTTGAGATCGGCAATGTATGGTCCCCTGAAAAACATAATGCAGCTACATAGCGTTAAACGTGTGGGTATCAGGTGCTGATAAATCAGTGTTAAAGCAAAGCAGGTTGAAAAAATGGCTTAGAATACTTTAAAACTGCTGCCCGAGTATAGAATAATATATTTTTAGCAGCTTGTTACTAGATTTCAAGATTTAATGTCGAAATAATCTGTAAAATCTCGAACTAATCACTTGACAGTGTGACACAGAGCATTCATTAACTACGTTCTTGAGTTATGTAGCCTACTCTTGAGGCGTTTTTTTCAACTGCTCTAGTGGCTTAATGCTTAACGCAGGAAGCTGCTAACCCAAAGGCCATGAGTTCGATTCCTGTCATAGAGTGTTTTTTATTATTATTTTTTTATTCCAGATGAAGTGCCGCAATATGTGGCATGCTGGCAATTCAGCAACTTATAGCCGTTATTTTGAAATTTCAATAAACAGGCTATAAGTCTCCTACCTCAAATTAGTTATTTAAGTAATCTACATTTATATTTTGTGAAAATATTTCGGCGTAGTTCATTAACGTGTGTGTGGGTGTGGGTGGGTGTTTTTTTTTTTTTTTTTATACCATTAGTGCTTTCTGCAGCATCACAAGTCATGGATGTTAGGATATGCATCTATTTTGAAATTTGATGTGATAGAAGTAAATTGTGTTTATCTGTAAATGCCAAGCTGCATATATCTGACATTTGGGAAAAACTACAAGGTAGAGTATTCATTACTGTCTTATTTATATATGTTTCGATCTGGTCTTTGAAAATGACAGTTTATGTTCATTTTATGTAATATGCATCCCACTATGTATTATAACAATGATTGAAATTGTTTACAAATATGTTCATCACCAAAAGCGAACTACAAGGCCACTCGCCTCTCATTTAGGCGGTCCGGGTTTGATCCCAAGTGACCCCAATGGGATTTGTGGTAGACAAAGCGATGCAGGGGCAGGTTTTCTCCGGGTTCTTTGGTTTCCCCCGCCATCACACTCCACCGGTGCTTCATCTTCATTCCATGTATCATCAGTGTCATCACCTGCAGTGACATTTGTAGTAAAGGTGGGCGTTAAAAACTATTAAAAATCTCCAAAAATTACAGTTTTACTATTTACCGTGCTTTAAAATACATTTGTGAAGATAGTTAAAAGGGTTTAGAGTAAATAACTCCCTGCTTAAAATAAACTGGTGTATTATAAGAGTAAAATTATGCTTGGAATATGGTGTGCAGAACAGTCAATTGCAAGAAATAACACAAGTATGTAAACAATGTTTACAGCAAGTGAAGGAACTTTGCTGTCAAAAATTGTTAGCGATATGGATTTCTGCTTAAGGTTATTTTGGGTGTTGAGGTTGTCTTTTATATCTAGGGTTGCTGTGGGGTAACATGTGAAGCCTCTGGTTCCTAAAATCATGGGTTCAAACCTGGCAGAGGGCATTGGCATTTTTTTGGGCATAAAAATCCTTAGCGTTGCTTTCTTCGGAAAGTGATCTCATGTTGTACTTTTCAGCATGTAAAAGAACCTCAAGCCTGATAAAGAAACCTCTAAGCAAAATTAAGTGGCCCAATATGGAAAGGGATGTTGAAAACCATGGCAGTTAAAAGAGCATCCATAAATATGTAAATTTAATTTTAAGAGCTGCTGCACTTATGAGTCTTGGAAAAGGAGTCTGTGAGTATATTCCCTAAATGTCTCTCATTTTTGTTTTAATAATATTTAACAACCATTCAGTACCACAAATGGTGGACACTGAAAACATAAAACTAGATAATAATTGGGAAAGGAAATTAGGAAAGTGAATATTCCAGGCCTAAGTATAGGAGGACCCCTCCTAAGTTCCCTTAGCTGATTATGAGGATTGAGGAAAACTTGGAAAAATTCTGTCAGAAAGGATGGTCCTGTTGGGATTTGTACCCAGAATCTCCTGTTCACAAGTCCATGTCTTAATAACTTTCACTGTGCTGGCATATTTATTATGTTCAAGATAACACTAAGGGGTTTATTGACAGTTACCTCAGATTTTTGAATTCTATGTCATTTGCTGCAAAAACATTATCATACTTGTAAATGAGTTATTAAACTTTTCATGCTTTTGTCCTGGACACTGAAAAATTCTACATTACAAATTATAATCTACTAAACTTAGGAGAAGTACCTATTGATTTAAGCATGCCTTATACAAGAAGAGTGTAGAATATATGTGCATTTCTATTATATTTTCAATAAGTTATCTAGGTTCAGTGTTACACCTCCTAAAAAGTGAACTTTTCAGTGCATGTTACATTACAGAGTGTAGCAAAAATGTATCAGAACCTTCTTAATAAACTATGAAAGCAGGTATGTGAACATGGACTGGAAAATAAATGGAGAAGTAATGGTTATTCTGGAACAGTTCTGAGGTTGACACCATTCCAATATGTCCAAATTTTTACTAAATCAACAATTGTTCTTATTACTAAGCTCTGAAAGTAACACTTTAATTATAGAGAATACACTGCATTACAATATGAAGTATAAGATCGCTAGATAAGTATTGAGACAGCAAAAAATGAATACCCATAGAGACATTTTGTTTATCCCAGTTTCTTAAAGCATTCTCTCTGGCACTGTATGCAGTGATCCATCCTGTGTAATCACTTCTGAAAGTGGCTATTATATATCTGATGTAACACCTAATAACCTAAATATTGCAGAATGCTGCAAAATCATAAAACAACTAATGAATTTAAATAAAAGATTAATACTTCAATGGAAACCAGCACATTGCGGAATACAGGGTAATAAAACAGCTAACTTTCTAGCCAAGAAAGGTAGTAAAATTACATAAAATTCATCTGATCCAATAAGTTATCACTCATTCATTATATCAACATATAATAACAAAATTAAAGAAGATAATGTATTACAAACAAAAGGAAAACCAGTGGAAAATTTATGTAATAACATGACCAGAATCACTACATTACCAAGAAAATCCTCTGTAGCAACTTTTAGACTCCTAACAGGCCAGGACTGTCTCAATAAACATTTATTAAGGATTGGTATAGTGAGATCTCTTCTGTGTCCTTTCTGTACACTTGAAGAAGATATGGATGGAAACCATCTACTGCGCTGCCCAACCTTTAGCCAACATTTGACATCAAAATACTGGAATGCAAGAGAGCAAAGGACTTCACTGCCAACTGCTCAACATTAAATACCAACCAAGCAACCAACCAACTTCTAAAAGTATCCACAACACTCAGTTTCTGGCACTAGATAACGCCTCTTTGTATGCTGCAACAGCTTCTTCAGGGCTAGAAAATTGTGGCCTCAAGGCCAGTTCTTCATGATATGGAACAGGAAGAAATTACTTGTTGCCAAATTAGGACTATAGGGTGGATGAGTCAATAGTTTTGCCTTAGTTCCTTGCAGAAACTCCATTGTTACATTAGTGTGTGAGTTGATGCATTGTCATGATGCAATAAAATGTCCCATGGGCACTTTTCTTGTATTACTTTCTCTACACGTACTATGTGCATAGTGTATAGAGAAGGTATTGTAATGCACCCAAAAATTCGAAGCCGAGATTTCACCGGAAACATATGTTTTGAGACCATCTAAATCAAAAAAAGCATTATTAGAAAAATTTTCATATGTGTGTGTGTGTGTCTGTGGGCAGCATAGCTCAAAAAAAGAAATTACTGTTTAAAATAAACTTGGTATTTAAGTTTGGCATCTTCCAAGTATGACACAAAGATTTTCAAGAAAATCTCCCTACCCCCAACTACCCTTTACATGGAAAAAAATTTCAAAAATTTTGATTTTCTTAAAAATGGCTCAAACGATTTTGATTAAAATCTTTTATATGTAAGATATTTACTTGCCAAATAAATTGTATATCTTGAATTTTCTGGGAATAGCCTCAAAAGACTTCTTTATTATGGATGATTTTTACTGAATTTTGTATAACTGGTAAACCGTAAAAGATAGACAAAAACTTACTACATAAGAAATGTAGAGCATGTTAAAACACACAATTTATGTTATATACATTTTTTTCGTGGAGTTGATCATTTTTGAGATATTCCTTTTTTTGGTTTCAGCTTTAAAAAAAAACTTATACTTTTCTCATACAGGATTTGTCAATTCCTGTCCATACAAACAAAGGAACTTCAGTCACATAGCAACCAGCTTTTGACTATCACTTTAACCCTTATTTCGTTTCTACTTACAAGGAAGCAAGTAATAAGACTATTTCTGCTAATTTTTTCTCGATTAGTATGAAGCAAATAGAAGCATAAGCTTTTTAACAAAAATTTGTTGCAGAGATGTAGAGCAAGTCATGTGAATGGAACATATCAGATTTTTTATTTTTGAGTTCAACTGTTTACCACTTGTAGAAAATAAAGAAGGAAACATTTTCTTTCTGGCAGTCCTTGCTCTCTAAACCCTGACAGATGGTTGGTCATCTGGAACACTCAAATGGAGGACTTACGTTTTGTTTCTTATATATCCATGTTTCATCTCCCATAACTGCAAGGCTTTCCACAGTTAAATCTATGCAGTCTTGGCATTATTCCACCCTATGGAGCTTCAGATAAATTATGGGGCACCTAATATGAAGGCATTTTTTTTTTTTTACAAAAAGGTGTTCATGAAGGATGGTTAAATACTCTGTGAACTAATCACTAATTTCAGCTCAATGTCCTTGTAAGTTAGTCTTGGATCTTCCCTAATACCTACTGGTTTTCCATAGTGGTGATGGTTTTCTCTGTCACTACTGTTGCTGGCCTGCCACTCTTCTCTCATCTTTAAGAGATTGCTATCCCTCTTGAACTCTCCAAACAGTAAAATGTAGTGGCACATGATAGAAAATAGTACCCAACAGTCTCCACAAATGCTCAACTGACTGCATTTCATTTGAGCCACATTTGAAGTCATACAAGATCATTGCATAAAAATGCTCTTTCTGAATCTCCATTGCACTTGCAAGAATGTTCACACTTCTAGAAATAAATTTACTCTCCTTCATCCCTTTGCTATCTTCCAACAAAAATATATACTCTACTGAAGCTTCATTAAAATACTTTTTAATTCAAGCTATCGCATCCTCATCTTTATTATTCCTGATTCTTTTAAAAACCAATCTTTATGAAATATTTCAAACATAAAATGAGGGAAAATGAATGATGCAACAATGCTCTGTCTGCTACCATTGCATTACCAATGAGTCTGTTGCTTTTAAACACAGCAAAAATGCTTTCCCTAACAATATTTTCTGTCTCAATATTTATCTATGACCTTCATATATGATGATACAAGATGTTTAAAGTATACCTGCTTCAAAGTTTCAATAAAGTGCTATGGTCACCAAAAATGTCCTAATCAATAAAATTTATTTATGCTATTCAGCTCATGTGATAACATGTAAAAAGGCTGTTACCCAAAATGCTGTGATGATGGGTTGGTTTAACGTTAGTTAAGAGATTACAATAAGCATTTGGATATAATGTGACACTGCGTGCTTTTAACAGTACATTTTGAAATATATAACTGGAATGGTTGGAAATATTACTAAAAGCATTCTATATTCCCACCTCAATTAAAGAAAATATTTCATTACAGCCTTTCACAAATGTTATAAAATATGTAATGACATCACAATTAAACCTGACACACTCATACTAGAACACTTTGAATTTAAATGGATGCTGGTAGGAATGAAATTACAAATAAGTGGGTTTTGATAACCCAAATTTTTTTCTTATCACTGTTACTGTACTGCATAACCATCTTTGATTCATTTCATTACTTCACTGCATAGAATCAAGACGATGTGAATCTATCTTGGGAAACATCAGCACTTTTGTGACTCATTGCACTTATCTGTTGTAATAGGAGCCATTTTGAGGACTTTTATGGCATTTATCTGTATGGTATGTCATTTTTATTTAATATTGAACCACTACATACAGTGTAAACAACATTCTAAGGTAAATAAACAAGGAAATAATGCGTCATGTAATGCATTTTCACCTGCCATTTTTGAGGAATGTGGCTTTAAAATTTTAATTTTACTTATGCACACACGTAAAGGAGTTGTAGTAATTCCTACCCCAGAAGAATAAACATTACAAGGCTAATAATAGAAGTAAAGATGGTAAGAAAATTAATAGGGATAACCTAAAAATGCTTATCTTTTATTCATTACTGATAAAAAAAGGGGGAATTGTGGACTGCTATTACTAGTATCAGTGCTGATAGTTTATAAGAGATGCAAGAAGATTCTAAATAAATGTGCAAATGAAGCCGAAGAAGGAGAAAGTCTACATTAGTGCTTGCAGCATGGTGTCTTGATACTTTAATAGCAGTGCTCTGTGTGTGCATGAATTGCAGTCATGCAGATGATTCCTACCCCTAAATCCAGGCACAGCTGTTGGTGGTTCCCCTACACTGCCTGTTCCTTGCTGGGGCCGCAAGATGATATCTGGACGCTCTGCATTGCTGGCAGATGTTTCAGGGGGCTTGCCTCCATTACTCTGAGTCACTATTGTAAAATGAGGTCTTACAGGAGGTCTCTGCTGATTGTAATCATAATGGTTGTAGTAATTATGGTTTATTGCTGGTTTGTGGTGACCAAAACCGTGGTTGACTGATGGTTTGTTTAGGCTATAGTCATGATTTATTGTGGGTTTGTGATGATAGTCGTCATGAGGTTTTGTCCCATGTCCAGGTCTCGTATAGATAATGTTTGGAGGTCTTTGTGTTGTGGACCATGTCTCACTTGGGTACACATAGTAAATATGAGGTCGATTGCTACTCCCAAATTCCAGCTCATTGTGGGTACCTCCGTGTTGATGTTGCTGGTTGTGCTGCATCAGGAACTGCAAAGCTGAGGCAGTAAAACCCTATTGTTTACTTCTTCAATGCAGAATCCATCCTACTCACTTAATTATAATAAAAGGTTTTAATAACTCACAGAAACTGAAGTTACTTCATTTATGTGCATCAACAACATGTTAAATTACAGAACTGGAGTAGTAAGGGTACAAGGTACGAGGGCCATTTTTTTTCAACCTCCGGTAGGCTATAAATAATAGACAAGTTCATAGAAAACAAATATTTTATTACTAAAAGTTTTGCACACTTATGGTTACTTTTCAACATAATCACTGAAAAGATTGAGCCATTTATCATACCTGTGCACAAGCTTTACAATACCCGCTTCAAAAGATGTTGCTGTCAATGATTTCAAATGAGCATTGACGTTTTGAAGATCTACATTGGTTTGAAAGTGCTGCCCTAGCCACATCTTCAGTTCAGGGAAAAGGTGAAAGTTGCTGGTTGCCAGGTCAGGACTGTACGGCGGATGATCGAAAATGTTCCATTGAAATTGTTCAAGGAGCCAATGGGTTGTGTCAGCAGTGTGTGGATGAGCGTTTTCATAGATCAACACAATTCCTGAAGCATTCCTCTTCGTTTGTTTTGAATGGCTCTCCGCAAACGTCGTAAAGTACGAAGATCTTCAAAACAACGTCAATGCTCATTTGAAATCATTGGCGGCAACATTTTTTAAGCGGGTATTGCAAAACTTTTGCACAGGTACGATTAATATCTCAATCTTTTTAGTGATTATGTTGAAAAGTAATCATAAGTGTACAAAACTTTTAGTAATAAAATAATTGTTTTCAATGAACTTGTCTTTTATTTATAGCCTATCGGAAATTGAAAAAAAAAAGGCCCTCAAACTCAAAAATTACAATTTTGTTTTTGGCATAGTTAAATTCTCTGGAGTTTCCTGAGTAAAAAAATATATACTTTTAATATGATCTGTCCATTTTTAGCATTTAAGTGTCCTTTTAAACATGGCACGCAATCTTTTAGAAACCCCTTTTATGCATCTTCTGTCTTTCTGCTTTCTAAGATGATAGAAACTTGAGGGAAATTTTCATACTGAACGAGCTGCCCAACAGTCCACAAAGCAAGCCAGGACCAATAGGAGGAATGCTGAGAAGCAGATTGTCCAGGAATAAAGATTCAGGTAACCATGATCCTGGAATGTATTGCAGTAAGTCAGATTAGCTTGCAAATTTAAGTTCAATTTTCTCGATATTACATTTTCTGTTACACATGTACCTTTTACTCAGGAACCATTGATGCTAGTGTGTTGATATTTTCTAGACTTATCTAACACACATTAATGACTTCTGATTGCCTGATTCATAAGCCTAGCTTACAAATTATGGAAATTAGAAGTTTTTAACCAAGTGAAAATTGTGGTATTTTTTAAAATAATTATCTGAGTCATATACTTCTGATTATGACAGAGTAAATAAGTATAATCAGAACCTGTGTAAAAAATTTGAATATTCTGCTTTCTGAATAAGAAGTACATGAAATCACCCATGTTTTTTCATGTAAATTTTCTTTTTTCTTTTCCAACATTATAATTTTTAAAAAAATAAAGTTTTGCAGATAAAAGCATAAACTTTTCACCAGGATATATGCAGACTGTTATTGTACATGCCACAAAATGTTCATGAAAATTCATTTAGTACTTCCTGATATGTGAGGGGTTAATTTTGACAAATTAATAAAGTTTTACAACCACACTACCTTGTACCCTTAACTAACTTGAGCCCCCTCCTCTTGAATGAAAACCAATGTCACTTAAAAATGTGACACTTTAATTGTTTAAAATAATGCACAATAACATAGTATAATTAAATGATCTAATAGTAATATCAATTCCACAAAAAACATTTTATTAACTTTCCAGTATGCCTGTTTAGAAAAACAATGAAAATATATGAGGAGGAATAAAAGTGCATTATGAATTACAATGTATTCATATTACAATATACTATGTATATATAAAACATAATGTATAATTTACACACATTATTTGTATGTGATTAATTCATGTTTTAAAGTATTTGTGTCAGATAGTTAAATAAAATAAACTGATGGATTGCATTCATGTGCCTTCTCTTTTCGCTCTTCTACAAACTCATACAATTGCTTATTACATTCTCTAGAGAAGACAAATTATTCCGCTCCAAAATTTGATTTTTCACTGGAAATACATGTTTTAAGGGTCCCTGAATCCAAAAAATGTAGTTTTGGGAAAAGATCTGTGTGCATATGCATGCATGTGTGTGTGGGTGGGGGTATGTGAGAGACAGAGAGAGAGAGATTTTGCTACCTTCGCACAGTCAAAAATAATGCGGCCCTTCAAACATTTTCAGTGAGCAGGTTAGATCTCTTAAATATTTTCAAGAAACCATGTTTTTAATAAGCAGGTGAACGAAATATTTGCCTAACATAAATTTTGAGTCTTTACAAGATCTACAATTTTTTTTTGTATTAAGTTTTTATCTGTTTCTTACAGTTTACCAGTTATGTAAAAGTCACTCGGAATGAAGAGGTCTTCAAAGTCTATTCCCAAAATATTCAAGATAAACATTTAATTTTTCATAAAAATATCTTGTGTTATTTATCAAAATTGTTAGAGTCGTTTTTTGAGAAAATAAACATTTTCAAAAAATGTTCCATGTTCCATGTAGTTGAGGGTGGGTTGCTTTCTCTTAAAATCTTTGTGTTGCATCCTTGTAAGATAATGAACTTAAATACCAAGTTTGGTATTTAAGCAACTTTACGTTTTGAGTTTGCTGGACACACACACACACAAAACCTTTTTCTGTGTTGGGGTCCTCAAAACATGCATGTCCAGTGAAATCTCGATATCGAAAATTTGAGAAGAATACAATATCTTTTGTATCTACTATGTACATTGTACATGTGTACTGGAGAAAGTAAAAAATGTTAATTCTTGCTTAAAAAGTGTTCTATCACTGAATAAAGATATAAGTTCATAGTTTCTTCACAAAAGCATTTGATGATATAACAGCTTTGGGGATTATATGAAATTTTAAAATGTGACCTCACAAACGATAAAAGTAACTTTAAAAGCAGGTGGTTGCTTAAGTGTGAGTATAGTCACACATTCTAAAATTGGATGCAATTCATTTCCTATAAATTGTTTTAAGACATGCAAAATGGATTGCATTTTGCATCACAGCTTATCTTGAAAACTGATCACAGATATTACAGCTGTAAAATATATTTGTGTGCTGCAATTCTGATCAGATGTTAATTAAAACTTAGGTTGCATTTGAAATACAAGTAATCCTTCACAACTCCATTCTGCTATGTAAACAATATTTTTACTTTCTCTATACATACGGTGTACATAGTGTATATTATATTGAATCCAAAAATTCGATACCGAGATTTCACCGGAAATACATGTTTTGGGTCCCCCTGAATCCAAAAAAATCATTTTTAGAAAAATGTCCGTGTGTATGTGCAGCATAGCTCAAAACAAAAAGACCGTTAAAGCCCAAACTTAGTATTTAAGTTTGGTATCTTCCAAGGATGCGACACGAAGATTTTCAAGAAAACCCCCCACTACCTTTTACATTGAAACATTTTCGAAAATTTTGATTTTTTAAAAATAGCTCTAACGATTTTGATTAAAAGATCGTATATTTTGATTAAAGATTTTTATCTGACAAATAAAATGTATATCTTGAATTTTCTGGGAATAGCCTCTGAAGACTACTTTATTCTGGATGACTTATGGAATTGTGCATAACTGCTAAACCGTAAGAGATGGACAAAAACTTACCACATAGAAAATGTAGGGCACATTAAAACACACAATTTATGTTATATACATTTTTTTTTCGTGGAGTTGATCATTCTTAAGATATTCCTTGTTTTTAGTTTCAGTTTTGAAAAAGTTTTACTTTTCTCATACAGGAATTTGTCAACTCCTTGTCCATATAAGCAAAGGAACTTCAGTCACATAACAACCAGCTTTTGACTATGACTTAACCTATGGCACTCCCTCATTTCGCTTCTACTTACAAGGAAGCAAGTAATAAGACTATTGCTGCTAATGCTTTCTATTTAGCATCAAGTGAATAGAAGCCTAAGCTTTTTAACAATAGTTTGTTGCAGAGATGTAGAGAAAGTCATGTGAATGGAACACACAAGATTTTTTAAACTATATTTTTGTTTGGTAGAGTCAGACTGAGAAATTCAATGCAATAGCCGGGATTTGAACCACGGATCGCCCGAGCTGTAGTCGGTTGCTGTATCATTGAACTACCATGGCAACATGCATTGAATTTCACAACTGACTCGCATGTTGCCCGGTAAACCACACAAGGTGATCTCAAATTATTTTGAGATGACAACCCCAATGACGATTTACAATGTTGTACGAACTTTAAGTCCCAGGATTCATAGTATAGCCAACTATATGGATAATTGTGATAATTTTAATTGTTTTCTCACAGAAACCGTGACTGTTGACTGCCTTTATTGTGATAGTCCACTATTTTAACTTTTGTTGTGGAATGGATAAATTAGTTGTAAGAGGAAAACATAAACCCAGTGAAACAAGTGATAGTGTCAATAATGTTGAACCACCGCAAGTGAAAAGTGCGACAACGCATGTTCTACCATGGGACATTGTTGAAAATAGTGTTGAAGTTGAACCATCTACGAGTAAGTCAAAAAAAAACAAAAAAAACCCGAGAAATGTGAAATACAGATATTACAGTGAATCTTACATTAAATGTGGATTCGTGTCAAATGTGTGAGATCTACCTCTTCCCGTCTGCATATTTGCAATCTAACTCTGTCGAATAATTCTTTGAAACCATCTCACTTCACAGATATTTGGTAACCAATCACGGTGAATGTACAAGTCAGTCGAAAGCACAACATTTGAAGAAAAGTCCAAACGTGATATACAGTTTTACAAAATCAACTAAGATGGCAGTGGAGACGTATGAGAGCGTTGCTAGTTGCAAAAAATAAATCACTTTATACCGCAGTTGAATCTCTTATTATTCTTGGTTCTTTGAGTATAGCAGATAACATGTTACATAAAGATTCCGCTAAAGTAATCAAAACAATTCAGAATTCTGACATAAGTGTAGGGGTAGCATTCATGATATGGCACACGATATTGTTATCCAAATAGTAGAAAATATTCAAATAGACAAAAGATTTGCCATTCAAATCGTAGAATCGGTAGCTGTGTCAATGATATTGAGCTACGTATATATGTTCGGTATTTTGACGTTAAAAAGGGTGCTATTGCTGATGAAATTCTAGGATGTAAACAATTACCAGAACATACAAGGGGGAGGATGTTTTTAAAATTCTTGAGAATTTTATAATATTAAAATTAAAATTGTATGGGGCTGGTGTGTAAGTTTGTCCACAGATGCTGTTTCATTGACAGGTAAAAAAAAAGCGTCCTTATTTCTCGTATTCGCGAAATTAACCCCAGATTAATTTGGTAGTGAAAAAAATAAGTCTTGGTTTAAGCGAAACATTGAACACTGCTATAAAAATAGTCAATTTAATAAAGTCACTAAACTCCCATCTGTTAAAAAAAAATGTGCGAGGAGATGGGAGCTACACACACTCAATTGTTTTTACACACCGAGGTGCGCGGGTATCACGAGGACACGAATTGACTAGTCTTTTTCAACTGAAAAATGTTTCCTTACAAAATTGGAATCCTATCTGGTGGAACAGTTTGAAATGAGTGGATTTGCCAATCAGCATATCTGACGGATATATCCAACAAATTCAACGAGTAGGTTTTGGCAGAAACATTTTTTAAAGCTCATGAGAAAATAAAGAGGTTTTATAAGAACATTTTATTTTGGATTGATTGCGTTAATAAAGCAAATATTGCAGTTTTTCCAACTCTTTTGGAACATAAGTGGACAAAATGAAGTTAGTATTGTTGATAGACTTTTGGAAATAATCAAATTCCACCTACAAAATCTCAGGTTACATCTTTAAAATACTTCCCAGAAATTGAGAAAGACGATATTACACAAGAATGGATTACAAATCCGTTTTGCACTACCGCCATCAATTCCTCTAATCTTCTCGTAAAATTACAACAAAGTCTTTTGGAAATGCCCGTTGACAGTTCACTGAAAAGTGAACGCCATTACATGCCTTCTTCCATTCCCCTCAACTTATCTGTATGATCAGGGGTTCTCTCCATTGACAGCAATCAAAACGAAACAAAGAAATCGGTTGAATCCAGAATCCCCATTGATACTCGCATTAACGAAGATTCAGCCACGAATAGAGGGGCCGGTGTCCAGAGAAAAAGCTCAACCATTTCATTAACAGATCAGAAACCTATATAACTTCATAAAATTTTGTGTCTATATGCTATCCGCAACGTATTTACATAGTTCCTGTATTTATTGTATACACTTATAGCATAATCCTTCTTTCTGTAATATTTAATACACTGTAAATGTTATAATCTATTTTCGATATGGTTATGTATAATTTAAATTAGGGAAAACTTTAGGGCTAGGCCTAGGGGCACAGGCTGGAATGGAAAATTGTCAGTGGGGGTACGCGGAGAAAAAAGGCTGAATACCACTGATCTATACCATTGAACCGAGCAGAGAATAGAGCAAATTATTTACAAAAAAGTAGAACTCGACAACCGCACATAGAAACTGTTGCAATAAGTGAAACAACTACTCAGACGTTGCTGTTATTGTTGAATGGATCTGTTGCGGGGAAGCGATACATGAAAGAACAACACAATGCACGCAATTTCCAGAAGTGTTTTATGAAACAGTTTCAAATAGTTGTGATAGCGAAACTGTTTCAAAATAGTTGTTTATTTTTGTCCCATCACTACAGATAAATAGTGTTGGCAAGTTGATGTGTCGTGTTGTTATTTTCGTGAACTTAAGTTATCATGCCTAAATGGAAATGCACCTTATTTTCCAATTTAAAGGAAAAATATTCTTTTACTGTAAAATGTATTTATTCAATATCATGTTTCCTTCATTTCAATGTTGATCTTAATACCATATTCAGAGAGTATTGCTCAGTTGATTGCAACCTTTTCAAGCGTCCCGTATTTTAATGAAACAAAAATGATAGTTTTAGCCAAGACCAACGTATTATTAGGTAGTGGTGGGTACCAGTTTAAGGTTAGTAACTGTTTCCTAACCCAAATACTTTGTAAGCAGTTCTCGCGAAATGAGAGATGTAACAAATTAACGCAATACAGGATACATGTAACAGGGAAGTATGCATTCGTGAAATACGCAGTTGTAACGTTCCTAAACGTAGATCTTCAGAGGCGTTACTTGCTGACGGCTAGCAGTCCAAATGAAAAACAATGCACGACGTTTGTTCCTGCCATTGTTGCGTCACACTTGTGGCGACAGTTAACATGTCGTGGACCGAGACAAATGTACCCCGTTCCTGTGTTTTAACAAGTGAAAGCGCTCCAGCTCTCACTCTGAATTGGCCCTTAAGTTGATGTCTTCCAAAGTGCCCACACAAAAAGATTATATCTGACAAAGTGACATTGCCATAATATTAGCAAATTTCACTTTGCACGCATACAGACAATATGAAGTTTTCACCTTGCAAACTGTTTTGTAGCTGATAAAGCCCGGAATTCTCTTCAGGTGATATAGCATTTCTGTCCTAGAATTCTGAATGACACGTTCTAGATTTTTCCGGCGAACTGGAAATTCTTACGCATTTTGAGAAACTGAATTATACTTAAATAGAAAAACGCTGCAGCTTATCACAATAGAGATGGCAGTGGAAACCAATATATTGCAAGGTTCGTCTTTGCGGAATGTAGTAACATGGGAGATAATTCCGCTATCATCTGAGAAGGATCCACCATACAGCAGTCCTTGCGGAGACCGAATACCTGGCAGAAAGGCAGATCAAGCTCCGGCAACTTAACCCTTTGTTGCCTGTCGGTACCTATAAGTTCCTCTTGTTTTAAGCGTAACTATACAAATAGAGTTGTACTCTAGGATTAATTTCATGTTATACTACCTTCAATCATAAACGACAAGTAATCAAGACAGTTTTTGCCCTAAAATTGTAGTGATTTTTTTTAATGAATAAAAGAGTAAAACCCACATGACTACAGTCAAATGTAACACAATTATCTTCCAAGCATCACACCGATTATTTTCCTAGGGCTCTCCCCATCATTTATCATAGTCACTGGGATTTGAACTTGCAACATTTGGCTTTGAATTGATGGCCAGTCCATTACTTATCACTTAACACTCGTGGCCATTTGAACAACTCTTTTGGTAGTGCCTTTGGCAGGATTCTGAAAACTGGTTTAGAAGAATTTAAACTTTTAATTGGGAAGAAAAAGATTAATAAAGAACCTACATATATTTTCATTTCTATTATTTTTTCTATTATTTCGTATACTAATTTTATAGGTTTATTCGCATATATTTTTACCAAAACCCACTTTCAAACTTTAATTAAAGGAAAAACGGCACACGTATTAGTACACTAATCAGGCAACTAAGGGTTAAGCAATGTCGAGAACGATGACATTGAGACTTTAGAATCACACACAGTAAGAATCGGTATAGGATTTTAATTTTTACTTTCTCTAGCCCCGTATGTACAATGTACAAGTGGATAGAGAAGGTAGGTATTGTATTCTACCCAAAAATTCGATGTCGAGTTTCACCGGAAATATATGTTTTGGGGTCCCCTGAGTCCGAAAAAATTTTTTTTAGAAAAAGGTCCTTATGTGTGTGTCAATGATCAAAAACGAAAAGTCACTTAAATATCAAACTTGGTATTTAAGGATGTGACACGAAGATTTTCAAGAAAATCCCCCACTCCCAACTACTTTTTTCGAAAATTTTGATTTTCTCAAAAACGGCTCTAACGATTTTGATTAAAATGCTGCATAGTAAAGCTATTTGCTTCACAAACTAAAATGTATATCTTGAATTTTCTGGGAATAGCTTCTTAAGACCAGTTCATTCTGGATGAATTTTGCATAGCTGGTAAACCATAAGAGAGAAACAAAAATACTGCACAAAAAATGTAGATCTCGTTAAAACGCACAATTTATGTCACATTTTTTTTTTCGTGGAGTTTACCGTTTTCGAGAAATTCCTTGTTATTGATTTCAGTTTTAAAATAAGTAAACTTTTCTCATACGGGAACTTGTCAACATCTGGCCACGTAAAGAAATGGATTTCAATCCCATAGCAACCACATTTTAAAACATGTGACTGTCGTTTAGCCTAGTGTATTCCCTTATTTCCCTTCTACTTATAAGTAATAATACCGTTTCTGTTAATGTTTATCTCGATTAGCATGAAATAGAAGAATAAGCTTATTAAAATAATCTGTTACAGAGATGTAGAGAAAGTCATGTGAATGTAATCAGATTTCTTTATAGTGTCAGCGCGCGCTTTTACTACTATGGCACGCAGGTGATGACACTAATATATGGAATGAAGATGGGGTGCCGATGGAATGCGATGACTAGGAAAACAACCCGGAAAAACCCGCCTCTGCATCGCTTTGTCCACCACAAATCCTACATGCGGTCGCTTGGGATCGCCTTGGTGAGAGGCGTGGCCTTGTACCAGTCATAACTTATGCGAATGAATCCTGAGTTATTAAAGAGAACAATAATCAAAATATCCATTCATGTTAGCGTTACAGCTTGGTATGTATCTCTGCATCCCTCTAAGCATGGCTTCCTTCAGATAAAGAGGGCTCTCAGCAAACTTACCATCTGTATTACACCGCACATGTTGCATTTCATTATTTTGTTAGTATTTGTTTTATCTGTTGTTGTTCTTGGCTAATGAATTGTATATTTAAGTGCCTCGATATTATTAATAATAATAATAATAATAATAATAATAATAATAATAATAATAATAATAATAATAAAAACGTCTCTCGTCTTCCACTTCTAGTTTTACAATGCATAATCCTGTCAATTATTTCATCCTCGTGCATTTTTTCTAAAAAAAACAATATAAAGTAGCAGAAATGAGATTTCCAAGAAAGATAAAAGAAAAAACTAGAAAAGGCCATATTATAAATGTAAATGTTAGAGAAAAATTATATATTTATATTTAACTATAAGCTGGAAGAACATAAAGGCAACTAGAAAACATATACTGAAAAAATGAACAAAGAAATCTTATGTGCCCGCCTCGGTAATGTGGGGGTAGCGCATCTGTTTCATATTCGAATCTCGCTTAGGGTGAGCTACCCGGATAAGGTTTTTATTCTGGATTGTCCCTTATACTGAGAAAACGAGTGTCGAGGAATCTAAGCTCCAAGATCGTTTGAGCATCATCCCACCGATTTCATTCATTCATTCATCGTCCGATTTGACCAACCAGATTAAAGGCCGTTAAACTACAAAAATAAATAAATAATGTAATAATAAATAAATAAAAGATGTCTTCCATTCATATGATTTTCTCTACCTACTCAAAGTTCTCGAAATAGTACAGGCCTCAGGTACATCGCAAGGTATACAGTGTTCTCAGGTCTCGGCAAGATGGGTTTCGCGTTTGCTCTCAGTGGAAAATAAACGCAATCGTGTGATCGATTCGGAAGCTGGTTTGCACTTTTCCGCTGCAATCTTCACAGTTTCTGCGCTGATACATAACTGTGGATGTGACATGGATGCACTACTACACTCCAGAGTATTTCACATAAAGCAAAATTTGATACTGTAAAATATGCAGAAGTTAAAAGCATATGATTACATAACAGATTTCTCTAAATATACTATAATACCGCCAAATTATTTAAGTTTAAAGATCTTCAAAAGTAGAGTCGAAACTGTTTTTAAAGGCGAACCAGCTCCGAAGAATGCAAAGGTAAAAAAAGAACGATAACTGGAGAGTATTGTGCATCGTTATTGCATCGGTTGAATGGAGAAATCAAGAAAAATCACCCTCATCTAACAAAACAAAAGATTCTCTTCCACCAAGACAATGCAAGGTTTCACACCTACGCTGTTTCAATGGCAAAAATTGTAGAATTAAGATTCGAGTTACTACACCCATCCACCGAATTCACCAGATTTAGCCCCCAGTGACTTTTATTTGTTTCCAAACATGAAAAAGCGGCTCGACGGAAAACGATTCACGTCTAACGAAGAGGTCATCTCCCAACCTTCCGAAATCCTACTTTTTGGAAGGTTTAAAACAGTTGAAGAAATACTGAGAAAGGCGTATCGAGTTAAAAGGAGATTGTGTTGGGGGAAAAAAAAATCTGTCATTTTCTAAAAACTTATTGAACGCCCCTCGTATTTATAAATTTAATAGAAATTATTTCTTCACAAATTTACCGGGCTTCAGCTAGGCTAGTCCACAGATTACGCCCCTATTTGGCGTCTAGAAAAATCAATCTGGCAACTTGTCCAGACGCTCTCTTAAATGGTCCATGTGATAAATGGGTGTCTCAAATCTAATAGACTTAAAACCTTTCACCTCTCCTTATTTAGTTGAAATTAATTGTGCTTATGCTATCTTACGTTCCATTTCTAATGAATTCGGAAGACATCTGAAGGTCCTCCAGATTGGAATGATCACTGCTAAAGAATAAGAAGGAAATCCTTACTGGCATTTTCGAGTGCACCAACGTTGGGATCGGCGGTGGCTGTGTGAATTTTGTCTCGAGATACGCAGCAGCTCCAGATGAGACCACCGCTGCACAGATCCAGGGGCTTTCCTCCAGCTAGAACGCAGGAGATGCTGAGCCCACAGTCGAATTTAACGCTGTTGTACCAGCATGTCTGGGGTATCACTGCAACAAAACATACCGTTTTAAAGTAAAGTTTATGAAATGCAAAATCATCTGTAAAGTAAAGAAAATTAATGAGGAAATCTAATGTGTTCCATTCACACGACTTCCTTTATCTGTTCTGCAAATAAAATACTCTTAGAAAAGAGTACTCTTTTATCTATAATGCTAATCAAAAGAACAAAAAACAAAAAAACAAAAAAAATCTGATGTCCATTCATATGACTTTCTCTACATCTGTGTAACAAATTGTTGTTAAAAAAATTTATGCTTCTATTTACTTCATGCAAATCAAGAAACAATTAGCAGAAATAGTTTTATACTTGCTACCTTGTAAGTAGAAGTGAAATAAGGGAGTACCATAGGTTAAAGTGATAGTCAAAAGCTGGTTGCTATGCGGCTGAAGTTCCTTTGTATCGACAGGAGTTGACAAATTCCTGTATGAAAAAACTATGTTTTTCAAAGCTGAAACTAAAAACAACGAATATCTTAAAAACAATCAACTCCTCGAAAAAAAAGGTATATAACATAACTTGTGTGCTTTAATGTAGTAAGTTTTCTGCGTAGTAAGTTTTTATCCATCTCTTACGGATTAGCAGATATGCAAAATTCCGTAAAATTCATCCAGAATAAAGTAGTCTTCAGAGGCTATTCCCAGAAAATTCGAGATATACATTTTATTTGTCAGGTAAATATCTTTAATATATGATATTTTAATCAAAATCGTTAGTCATTTTTTAGAAAATCAAAATTTTCGAAAAAAGTTCCATGTAAAGGGTAGTTGGGAGTGGGGGGTCTTGAAAATCTTTGTGTCGCATCCCTGGAAAATACAAAACCTAAATACCAAATTTGGTTTTTAACGGACTTTTCGTTTTTGAGCTATCCATAGACACACAGACCCTTTTTGTAAAATTGCTTTTTTTTTTATTCAGGGGGTGAAATCCGGTGAAATCTTGGTATCGAATTTTTGAGTGGAATGCAATACCTTTTCTATACATTATGTACATAGTTCGTATACAGAAAGTAAAAAAATGCCACACATTTCCAGAAATAGTGTTGTTACCTAGTTCCTCATAAGTAAAAGGGAAATAATGGCTACAGAGGTTAAAGGACAGTCAACATTTTAAACCAGTTGCTATGCGATTGTCGTTGAAATTCGTTTTTTTTTCATGACTAGGAATAAAACAAGAGAGCGATGAAACAAATGAGGACTTCCCGTTTAATACATTTATTTTAACAGAGGATATCTTTAAAATAGCTCTAAAAATAAATATAAATAAAAATTAAAACTAAATGCATATGACATAAATTGTGTGTTTTAATAAGATGTACATTTTTACTTCCTCTAGCCCTTACATGGAACATATTCCATCTTAGGCATGCAAGGAGAAGGAATTTCAATACCATCATATAGTTACCCTCTTTTAAAAGAAATTTACTATCGTTCAGCATAGTGTGTTCGCTTATTCCTCTTGTATGCACCTTCTGTAATTGTTTTTGCAAATGATTATAGCTCGATTAGTATGAAGTAGATAATTAGCTTTTATAACAATAGTTTGTTACAAATGGGTAGAGAAAGGCAGAGAATGTAATTCATCATATTACTTTCTGTATTATGTATGCACAATGTACATAGTAGATAAAGTATTGTATTCCACCCAAATATTCGACACCGATATTTCACCAGAAATACATGTTTTGAGACCCCCTGAGTAAATAAAAATTTAGAAACATCCGTGTTTGTGTGTGCATGATGTGGGGCGGGGGGGGACAGTATATCTCAGCTAAATCCATTAAATACCAAATTTGATATTTAAGTGCAGCATCTTCCAAGGATGCAATATGATGATTTTCAGGAAAATTCACCCAACCACAATTACCTTTTATATGGAACATTTTTTGAAAATTTTGATTTTCTCATAAATGGCTCTAACGATTTTGATTAAAATACCACATATTTAAGACATTTAAATGACAAACGAAATGTATATCCTGAATTTTCTGTAAATAGTCTCTTCATTCTGAATGACTGTTGTATAACTTTTGTATAACTCGTAAACTGCAAGACCTAGGCAAAATCTTACTACATAAAAACACACAATTTATGCCATATAATTTTTTTTTCTTTTTGCAGAATTAACCGTTTCCGAGATATTCCATGTTGTTGGTTTCAATTTTAAGGTACTTCATTTTTACTTTCTCTACACGTACTATTACATTGTGTATAGATGAGGCATTGTAATGCACCCAAAAATTCGATACCGAGATTTAGCCTGAAATACATGTTTTGGGTTCCCCCTGAATCCAAAAAAAATCATTTTTAGAAAAACGTCTGTGTGTGTCTGTGGACAGTTTAGCTCAAAAACGAAAAGACCGTTAAATACCAAACTTGGTATTTAAGTTTGGTATTTTCTAAAGAAGCGACACGAAGATTTTCAAGAAAATTCCCACATTCCCAATTACCCTTTACATGGAAAAAATTTAGATAATTTTGATTTTCTCAAAAATGGCTCTAACGACTTTGATCAAAGTACTGTATACTAGAGACATTTACATGACAAATAAAATGTAAATCTAGTATTTTCTGAGAATAGTCACTGAAGGCCTCTTTATTCTAGATGAATTTTGCATAACTGGTAAACCGTCAGGACAGATAAAAATTTACTGATAGATCTCGTTAAAACACAAATTTTTGCCTTATACACTTTTTCGTGGACTGAATCATTTTTGAGATATTCCCTGATATTGGTTTCAGTTTTAAAACACTTTTCATATACGAGAATTTGTCAGCTCCTATCCATGAAAAGAAACATTTCATTCACATAGCAACTGGCTTTTAAAAGATATCGCTCTAACTTAGTGTATGTACTCTCTTATTTCCGTTGTACTTACAAGGAAGCAAGTAATGAAATCATTTCTGTTAATATTTATCTAGATTAGTGGGAAGTAGATGGAGTAATAAATTTTTTAACAATAATAATTTGTTATCAAGAAGTAGAGAAAGTCATGTGAATGGAACACATCGGATTTTTAAAGTATGTTGTGTCCTCCCTTATAAGTATTCGCGCGGTGTGCATATGGATTCTCGTCTTAGTGATTGCTATATTGCCGGTAGAGTGCAGAATGTGCATAAAACAAAAGAAAACTGAAAGTGCAGTTGGAAGGGAGGGGGTGTAACCGAAGTTACTTCCGGAAGGTCGCGTGGAGTAGAAAGAACAGCGTGATACACGTGAAGCAAATATTTAAATGTGAAAACAAGGTTAAATGTCACTTTGCTACGTTGTTAGAAGATTAGAAAGTTTCATTTTACTACGGATGACATGCGATGAAGTGTTCTTGGATTTGCCTAGTTTTCCAGAGATCTCCATTTGCGTAAGTGATCCATTACATTTTAACTTAGTTACGCAATTAGATTAAAACTATAACTAAGCCATTATGCGCTTAATGAGTGCAAACTTTTTATTAAGCTTCTCAACAGAGTTATTCGTCAAAGTATTTATGCTCTTACATTTGCAAAGTTAAACAATTGGTAATAGATTTGATTATTTTGTGGTTTGTACGTGGAAGAAAATAGTGTATTCATGGTTTAAAGTTGACAACATACTCGTGAATAAACTCGGATTAGTTTATGCTCACTGATTGATTTCAGTTAGTCAAATGGGGTTGATACAAAGGTACGTTCCAAGGAAAGTGACTTCTTTAATCATCGATACTAATTAATCTAAAATTCTTAGAAAGAAGTTGAAATTATTTATAAAAGAGAATATGAGAACTATTACGTGGTCATTTCTAATTAATACTATGGCATTGACTGCACGAAAAGTTTTGCGTTGGTCTCTTCAAAAATAGTCGTTGCCAAATAAATATGGAGAAAAATCTGGTGATCAATTCACACGATTTTCTCTACAAACTATTGGTACAAAATATTATTTTTATTTACATCATGCTAATCGAGAAAACATTAGAATATATTTTCTCATTACTTAGTTCCTTTTAAATAGAAGGGAAATAAGGGAAAATACTACGCTAAAGCGAAAGTCTAAGTTTTTTTAAAAACTGTTCAGTATTACAATTCGGTTCTCTTTAGATACTAAGAGTAAAATAGAGATACATATATAACAAAAAATGACTTCCTATTTGAGAAAGGTTTTAGTAGTTTAAAGTTGAAACTAATAATAAGGAATATCTCGGAAATGGTTAACTGTACAAAAAAATACACGACATAAGGAGTTCTGCATTCTTTGTGTAACAAGCTTTTGTCTATTATGCTTTAGCAGTTATACAAGTCATCCAGAATAAGGAGTCTTAAGAGGCTATTCCCAGAAAATTCAAAAATATACATTTCATTTATCATAAATATAATCTTAAACATGGGGTATTTTAATCAAAATTGTTAAAGCCATTTTTGAGGAAATCAAAATTTTCATATCGAAATTTTGGATGGAATGTAATACCTTTACTCCCTATACATTTACGAAGTAGAGAAAGAAAGAAAAAAAAAAGTAATTGTATGCTATTGTCGTTTGTTCTTTACAGATTGAGACTTTTTACTTCCTCTATTTAGTAGCATATACTTAAAAATTTCGATCCCGAGATTTAACTTCAAATACAAGTTTTGTGATCCTTTGAAGCATCTTATAATGTCCGTGTATCTATGAACACGATAACTAAAAACAAAAGCTAGTATTAAAATTAATTATATTCCAAGAATTCGACATGATTTGTAGGATGATCCCCGAAATGTTTTATTTTCTCAAAAATGGCACTGTTGATTTTCATTCAAACACCGTATATTAAAGACATTTACGTGAAAAATAAAATGTGTATCTTGAATTTTCTGGGAATAGCCTCTGAACTAATTCTTCATTCTGAATGACTTCTGCATAACTGGTAAACCATAATAAACAAACAACAGTGTACTAAATAAAAAGTGTTGAGTTTTTAAAATACATAGTTTGTCATATTCAAATTACCAAGATATTCAGTTTATTTATTTTTTTTTTTAAAATGAAGTCATCCATTTTTCGTTTGTGTTACTCCTGGCCACATAAGGGGAACCGAATGTCAAAGTCAATCGTATAACGATAGTTTTTAAACAATTTGACAGTCAAGCCAAGTTATTACCTGGCTAGAAGCCCGAGAAGATTTTGAACTAACACGTCGCCAGGAAAGCTATAGTTCTTATTTTAATTTGACAGTCGCTTTAGCAAGTATATTCCCATAGTTTCCCATCTGCTTGCAAGGAACTTATGCCGGGATTACGATAAACCTTACTTAACGCGACGGAACGTAACGTAAATTTAAGAAATGCTACTAAACTGAAGACATATTGGGATACACTTAACGTTAGCCGGTCCGCATGGCCGCGCTTTGGTGCTTCGTAGCGCTGGGGATCGTGGGTTCGAGTCCCGCCTTGGGCATGGGTGTTATATGTTTGTGTTTGTGTGTGTTGTAACAGTAAGAAAACAGCAATCCAGTAATAATACAGAAAAACAAGGTAAAAAGGAAAAAAAAAAGTGAATAAAAGTAGGGTATACAGTATACAGTACCGGAGTCCTGATCCTATTTACAAAAAAAAAAAAAAAAAAAAAAAAAACGTTTAGTACTTCATTTTACTACTTTACGCAGATTGGTTCTAAGTTCCACTTGGCAACGAGAAGGAGGGATTTGACACTGCTGAACTTTTAAGTTACGTCGCGTCAGTCAACTCTAAATTGCATCATTTTTACAAAGTGTTAGACTTTTATGTAATGTCGCGTTAAGTCGAGTCACATCACGTCACATTAAGTTCAACGTAATCCCAACTTAATTATATACTTTCTGCCAATGTTTATCTCCATTAACTTGAAGCAGATAAAAGAATAACGTTTTTATTTTCTCTATACGCACTGTGTGCATAGTGTATACAGAAGGTATTGCACTCCACCCAAAAATTCGATTCCGACTTTTCACCGGAAATATATGTTTTAGGGTTACCTTTATCAAAAAAAAGCTTTTTCGGAAAAAGGTCCTTGTGTGTGTCCGTGTGTCTGTGAACACGATAACTCAAAAACGAAAAGTCGGTAAAATACCAAACGTGGTATTTAAGTTTAGTATCGTCCAGGGATGCGACACGAATATTTTAATTAAAATCCCCACACCCCCAACTACCCTTTACATGGAACTTTTTTCAAACATTCTGATTTTCTCAAAAATGGCTAACGATTTTGATTAAAATATCTTATATTTAAGCTATTTACCTGACAAATAAAATGCATATTTTGAATTTTCTGGGAATAGCCTTTATTCTGGATGAATTTTACGGAATTTTGCATAAGTGCTAAACCGTAAGAGATGGACAAAAACTTGCTACACAAAAAATGTAGAGTACGTTAAAACACTCAATTTATGTTATATACATTTTTTTCGTGGAGTTCGTCGTTTTTGAGACATGCCTTGGTTTTGGTTTCTGCTATGAAAAGCTTTTATTTTTCTCATACAGGAATTTGTCAATTGCTGTCCATACAAAGGACTTCAGTAACATAGCAACCAGCTTTTGACTATCACTTTAACTTATAGTAGTCTCTTATTTCGCTACTACTTACAAGGAAGGGAGTAATAAGATTATTTCTGCTAATCTCTTTTGATTAGCATGAAGTAAATAGAAGTATAAGCTTTTTAAGAATAACTTGTTGCGGAGATGTAGAGTCATGTGAATGGTACACATAAGATTTTTTAAAAACAGTTTGTTTCCAAAACACACACACACAGAGAGAGAGAGAGAGAGAGAGAGAGAGAGAGAGAGAGAGAGAGAGAGAGAGAGAGAGAGAGAGAGAGAGAGAGAGAGAGAGAGAGAGAGAGAGAGAGAGAGAGAGGTACACATGCATTTTAGCTCGATTCTAATCAGTTTTTGGACACGATGCAGAACATTTGCTCTACGAATTGCATGTAGTTTTGCATTACCGAAAATCTCCAGAATAACAGAAATGTGTTGTTGATGGTTATTTTCATATATCAAAAATGATTTTCTCTCCATTGATTTTACTGTAAGAGGTTTTAAAAATAAAATACAGTATTTTTATGTTGTAACGGTATGAGGTAAAACTGCTAAAGATTAATAAAACACGGACGATGAAACTGAATCTGAAACGCGGAGAGTAACGTGTTTGATTCCAGGATTGACTCGAGATTTCTCTTTCCTTTAACCAAATGTGCGTAAATGTGAGTATGCTTGAGTTTATACTCTAATAGTTAACTGATTGGTCTTTACTCCTTTGCTGATTCAGATTTCATAGTATATTAATTGGTCGTTAGGATCGCTCATTTAGTTGTTTACAAGTTTTCGTTGTTTTCGTCTCTATAATTCATTATGGCAGTGGCTGCCAATATTGATAAAGATAATACCCTAGATGACTATTGGTTACGGAGACAATATGGCTACTTGACATGTGAACGACAGGTTTCGAGATTTCGTCAAGGTTAGGTTATGTGTTTGTGAATGCACACTGTCTGCTTGTGCATGGACAGCCGTGATGGTCAATCGACCAATGGCAGATTCAAATCTAAAGAGCTAGAACCTGCCATGTCGCTGCTAGGATAGATGAAAAAAATAGGTTGGCAGTATGGTTTGTGCGTTCGTAAGAATTACAAAATGGAGTGTATGGTTTACATTTTGCGACGAGTTTTACATATAAGAAACTGTCTCATTTACGACGGATGGGTGGGTCACAGCTGCTCAGTGATCACATCTATTACAAGACACACGCTCCACGTGCATTTTTATTGCTCAGGTTAGTATTTTCAACATTTTTAATCTGGACGTCCTGCGGAATCTTGACCAGATTTTACCATTTTATGATTGTCACTAGGGAAATACTTGTAGTTGTACTGGAATTTATACCTATAGATAGAATGCAACCAGAACAATAATGATGCCCAGATGAAAATCTGATGCTACATTCATGTGAATTTCTTTACACACTTACTTCATTTTGATATCTTTTCTACAAACTGTGCTCACGAAGTTTTATTTTTTACTTTCTCTATCCCGCGTGTGCAATGTACAGAGTGGATAGAGAAGGTATTGTATTCCACCCAAAATTCGATGTCAAGATTTTACCGGAAATATATGTTTTGGGGTCCCCTGACTCCGAAAAAAACATTTTAGAAAAAAAAAGCCGTGTATGTGTTTGTGGACAGCATAGCTCAAAAACGAAAAGACCGTTAAATACCAAATTTGGTATTTAGGTTTGGTATCTTCCGAGGTGCGATAAGATGGTTTTCAAGAAAGTACCTCCACCACAAACTACCCTTTACATGGAAAATTGTCGAAAATTTTTATTTTCTCAAAAATGGCTAACGATTTTGATTAAAATCCGTATATTTTATATATTTACATCCCAAATAAAATGTATATCTTGAATTTTCTGGGAATAGCCTCTGAAGAGCTCTTTATTCTGGATGAACTTTGCGGAATTTTGCGTGACTGCTAAACCGTAAGCGATATACGAAAATTTACTGCAAAAAAAAATAAATAGATCTCGCCAAAACACACAATCTAAGCCCTTTACGTTTTTTTTGTGGGGTTATCCTTAAACTTTTCTCAGACAGGAAATGTCCGTTTTTTTTTTTTTGTTTGTTCTACTCCTGGTCAAACAAAGAGGCAATTTGCAATGACAATCGCATAACGACAGTGTTTAAAAAAATGACTATCACTTTAACCTAGTTCATTCCCTTAGTTCCCTTCTACTTATAATTAAATAATAAGAACATTCTGCTAATGTTTATCTCGATTAGCATTATGTAGAAAGAAGAATAATCTCTTATTAAGAAGTTGTTTGTAGAGCAACTAGAGAAAGTCATGTGAGTGTAACTCATTGTTGTTTTTATCCAATCATGTTGATCACGATAAACTTTTACATGTATGATTCTTTTACACATTTCGTTATAGATAGAAAGGGAATAAGGAAATTAATGTGATGGTCAAATCTTAGAAAAAGCGCATCGAAAGTTAGGTCTAAACCTAAAAATGAATCGAATTGATACGTGACCCTGGCTTTGAAAAGTTCCATCTAGCGGCTCATATTTTTAAAATAGTTAATGCCACATACAATAAAATTTACATAGCTATGTGATTTGAGTTTTCATGAAAATGTTTCCGTTTCATTTATGTAATTTCGAATGAAAGCTACTTCACTGGTTATTCTCAGAAAATTAAAACTATGAGTGTTATTTGCCATGTGTGGAAGCTTTTCTTCATAATCGTGTGACTTAAAACACACAGTTTAATATTTATCCGTCATTTCACTTTGTGTTATGCTGTTCACACGCTTGCGTACACCCATACATTATTTTAGACATCTTCACGACAGATGAATTGTGTATCTTCTATGTTTTGGGGAATAGCTCGTGAATCCTTCATTTGGAGGAAGTTTAGAATAATTGGTAAGCAATGAAATGCATACAAAAAGTTACCGCACAACACATGTAGTTCTTAAAAATAAGCAATTTGCATTAAAAGACTCTATATGTAGTGTGCATAAAGTAGACAGAGAAGGTATTGTATTCCACCCAAAAATTCGATGTCGAGATTTCATCGAAAATATGCTTTGAAGTCCACTGAAACAAAAGAACTATTTTTAGAAAAAGGTGTGTGTGTATCTTAAAAGAATATTTTCAAGAAAATAAACCATCCCAAACTACCCTTTACATAGAACTTGTTTTGATTGTTTACCCTCAAAAATGGCCCTACGATTTTGATTAAAATGCCGCATATTAAAATATTTACATCTGAAATAAAATGTATATATTGAATTTTCTGCGAATAGCCTCTGAAGAAGTCTTCATTCTGGATAAATTTTGCGAAACCGGTAAACCGTAAAAGATAGACAAAAAATTGGTGCACAAAAATGTAGATCTCGTTAAAAAACAGAATTTGTTATATACTTGAGTTAACCGTTTCCGAGATATTCCTTGTTATTGTTTTCTCGAACGGGATGTTTCCTTTCTTATTTTACTCCTGGCAATTGCTTTCAAATGTTCCCCATAGCAACCAGCTTTTTAAAAGATTTGACTCGCTTTAGTCTTATTTCCTTTCTATTTACAAGGAATTAATACAACCATTTCTGTTAATGTTTATCTTGATTACCACGACGTAGACAAAGAAATAATCTTTTGTACCTTATTAATTCACTTTTTATTTTATTTCTTTTTGTTTTGCACGAGTGTTTTCTGAGATAATCCGTAATATTGCTTTGAATTTCTCAATATGTTGATATTTTGACATCCTATCAACATTCAATTGTTCCTGGCGATGTTGTGGGAAGAACTTCGAATTTTAAAGCCAGCATATCGTGACCCGTTTTTACTTTCTCTGTATGTACTATATACATAGTGTATAGAGAAGGTATTGCACTCCACCCAAAAATCGAAACCGAGATTTCACCGGAAATATATGCTTTAGGGTCTCGTGTGTCCAAAGAACGCATTTTAAAAAAAAAGGCCGTATGTGTGTGTTTGTGAACACGATAACTCAAAAACGAAAAGTCGGTAAAATACCAAACTTGGTATTTAAGTTTAGTGTCTTCCGGGGATGTGATATCGGGATTTTGAGAAAAATTCCCCCACCCCAAACTACCCTTTACTTGGGACTGTTTTCTAAAATTTTGATTTTCTTAAAAATGGCTCTTAACGATTTTGGTTAAAATATGTATAATAAAGATATTTACCTGACAAATAAAATGTATATCTTCAATTTTCTGCGCAAAGCTTTGGAAACCTACTTTATTCTGGATGAAATTTACGGAATTTAGCATAGCTCCTAAACCGTAACAGATAGATAAAAATTTACTACACAAAAAAATGTAGAGCACGTTAAAACACACAATTTATGATACATACATTTTGTCATGGAGTTGATCGTTTTTTTTAGATATTCCTTGTTTTTGGTTTTAGCTTTAAAAAAACAAACTTTTCTCATACAGGAATTTGTCAACTCCTGTCCACACAAACAAAGGAACTTCAGTCACATAACAACCGGATTTTGACTATCACTTCAATCTATCGTATTCCCTTATTTCACTTCTACTTTTAAGGAAACAAGTTATAAGACTATTTCTGCTTATTTTTGCTCAATTAGCATGAAGTAAATAGAAGCATAAGCTTTCTAACAATAATTTGTTGCAGAGATACAGAGAAAGTCATGTGAATGCAACACATCAGATTTTTTATGTTGATATCCCCTTGGTTTCCTAATCATCCTTATGCATACAACGCAATGTGTAGATAAATTATTTTGGAAAGATTAAAGGCTAATTGAAGCAGTTTATAGAAGCCATACAAAAAAAAAAAAAAAAAAAAAAAAATCTGATGTGTTCCATTCAAATGACTTTCTCTACAGCTCTGCAATAAATTATTGATAAAAAGCTTATGTTTCTATTTACTTCCTGCTAATCAAAAAAAAAAAAAAAAAAAAAATCAATAAATTAGCAGAAATAGTCTTATTATTGTTTCCTTGTAAGTAGAAGCGAAATAAGGGAGTAACATAGGTTAAAGTGGTTGCTGGTTGCTATGTGACTGAAGTTCCTTAGTTTGTGTGGACTCGAGCTCACAAAGTCCTGTATGAGAAAAGTATGTTTTTATACCTGAAACCAAAAACAAGGAATATCTAAAAAACAATCAATGCCACGAAAAAATGTATAGAACATAAATTGTGTGTTTTAAAGTGCTCTACATTTGTTGTGTGGTAAGTTTTTGTCCAGCTCTTACGGTTTAGCAGTTATGCAAAATTCCGTAAAATTGACCCAGAATAAAGTAGCCTTCAGAAGCTATTTCCAGAAAATACAAAATATACATTTTATTTGTCAGGTAAATATCTTTAATATACGATATTTTAATAAAAATCGTTAGAGCCGTTTTTTAGAAAATCAGAATTTTCGAAAAAAATTCCATGTAAAGGGTAGTTTGGGTTGGGGAGACTTTTCTCAAAACCTTCGTGTCGCATCCCTGGAAGATACTAAACTTAAAGACCAAGTTTGGTATTTTACCTTCGTTTTTGAGTTATCGTGTTCACAGACACACGGACACGCGCGGACCTTTTTCTAAAAATGCTTTTTTTTGGATATAGGGGACCCTAAAGCATATATTTCCGGTAATCTCGGTATCGAATTTTTTGGTGGAGTGCAATACCTTCTCTATACACTATGTACATAGTGCGTATAGAGAAAGTAATAAACTATGGTGGATAAAGAAAATGTGAATGTAACGCGTACACTTTTATTAGTAACAGAACTACTAAAAGGTACTTTAGCGACTAGGTGTATGAGCGAAACATGGCACTGTATTCAAGCGATCGAACGCAATAATTGAGAATGAATGAACCAATCAGTAATCTCATTATGGAGAGAATGCACAGGGAGGAGGGGGAGATTATGCAAAGATAATGCAATAACCCAGCTGCTCTGCGGCTCGAAAGAAACATTAACCTATCGGCGTTGCAATGAAGTTTTCTATGTTGTCTAGAGATGCCAGGAGCTGATGTTATATCATTCATTTTAAAGTTTTCATTTGTTTTTCGCTATTGCATGGAAGCCATAGAGAATTTTACGGCCAAAATATAGCGTGCATTTGTTGGCTCCCATTATACTCTGTATATCTATAACGAAATATGTAATGTAGGTATTTCTGCAAACGTTTATCTCGATTAAACTGAAATATAATACAGAGAAATAAACTACATAAGAATATTTGTATAGCCGTAATAAACGAAGGGTTTCCATTCCATCCGAGCGCCCTCGTTAGGTCTCTTGGGGATACCGGCTTCCCCGCATGGCCTGCGGGCATCCCCGGTAACGAAGGTGCACCTCCAACAGCTGCTACGGCTAAGCTCCTTACAATCCTTCAGGAGTTGCTTGGATATCAAAATTAATAGCCCAAAATAAACATTTTGAACAAACTCACACCAGCGGTGCACAAGGGCCGTTGCACCATGATAGGCAACCGTCGAGGAGCAACACTTGCCTCCTCCCGTCACTCCATAACCCCAAAGCTCACCCGCCATCCTGCAAAAACCCACAATCCCGTCAGAACGTGGTTAAGTTCTCTCCGAGAACAAGGGACACGTCTATCACACCTCGGGCTGTCCTCAGCCTGCCAATTGCTCTGGTCTGGTAATAAACGATAAGGTAGTTGAAATCACATGGGTATAACAATACATTTATACTATCGCTACACGCAGTACGTGCTTGGGATACCGACATTTTACCGGAAATATATGTTTTAGTGTCCCCGATATCCAAAAAAAAAAAAAAAAAGCATTTTCACAAAAAAAAAAAAAAAAAAAAAAAAAAAAAACATACCAAACTTGGTATTTAAGTTTAGTATCTTCCAGGGATGCGACACGAAGGTTTTGAGAAAAATCCCCCCACCCCAAACTACCCTTTACATGGAGCTTTTTTCGAACATTTTGATTTTCGCAAAAATGGTTCTAACGATTTTGATTAAAATATCCAATATTAAAGATATTTACCTGACAAAGAAAATGCATATCTAGAATTTTCTGGGAATAGCCTGTGATGACTACTTTATTCTGGACGAATTTTAGGAATTTTGCATAACTGCTAAACCGTAAGACCTAGATAAAAACTTACTACACAAGAAATGTAGAGCATGTTAAAACACACAATTTATGTTATATACATTTTTTTCGTGGAGTTGATCGTTTTTGAGATATTCCTTTTTCTTGTTTTCAGCTTTGAAAAACATACTTTTCTCATACAGGAAATTGTCAACTCCTGTCCATACAAACAAAGGAACATCAGTCACATAGCAACCAGCTTTTGGCTTTCACTTTAACCTATGGTACTCCCTTATTTCGCTTCTACTTACAATAAAGCAAGAAATATTGTCTGCTAATTTTTCTCGATTAACATGAAATAAATAAAAGATAAGCTTATTGACAATAATTTACAGAGATATAGAGAAAGTCATGTCAATGGAACACATCAGCTTTTTTTTGAAATTCAAATGCCAAACTATCCTTTACATGAAGAATTTTCGAAAATTTTGATTTACTCATAAACGGCTCAATCGATTTTTGTTAAGAGAGCTAAAGATGTATATCTTGACTTTCCTAGGAATAGTGAAGTCTCATTTATTCTGAATGCCTTTTGCATAACTGGTAAACCTTGAGAGGGATACAAACGTACCAAACAAAACTTTTAAATTTCGTCAAAACACAATTTATGTCCGATACATTTTTGTTGTGGAGCTAACAGTTTACGAGATATTGCGTGTTATTGGCTGACACTTTCCAGTCTCATACTTATCTCAAGTAGGAAATATTTATCATTTTTATGTTGGTCAAGCAAAAAGAACGGAATTTCACTGTCATTGCATGGCGACTGGCTTTTAGAGTATTTGCCCATTTCTTTAGTTTATTTTATATTGCTGTTTCCTTTGTGCAAGAAAGAAATATCGTAATAAAACCATCTTTGCTAAAGTTATTTTGATAAACGTAAACTAGATAAAAGAATAAGCTTTTGTAAGAATGGTTATGTTGCAGCATAGGTAGAGAAACTTACGTGAATGTAGCACTTCAGGTTTTTAAGTCTAGTTCCGAAGTGTTATCCTACTGAATTTCTAGCGTTCTTGCTGGTGTTTACTCGTGATAACATTAGATATAGCCGAAAGAGGACGAATTTCGAAACTACGATTTTCTGCAAATCACTTAATGCATGTGTATTGTATGCTATTTTTACTTTCTCTACACGTACTATGTACAAAGTGTATAGAGAAGGTAATTGAATTCTGCTCAAAAATTCAATACCGAGATTTCACCGGAAATACACGTTTTGGATCCCCCTGAATCCAAAAACAGCATTTTGGGGGAAAAAGGTCCGTGTGTGTGTGTGTGTGTGTGTGTGTGTGTGGACAACATAGCTCAAAAACGAAGAGACCGTTCAATACCAAACTTGGAATTTAAGTTTGGTCTTCCAAGGATGCGACACAAGTTTCAATAAAATCTCCCCACCCCCAAATACCCTTTACATGGAACAAATTTAGAACATTTTGATTTTCTCAAAAATGGCTGTAACGATTTTGATTAAAATCTCTTATATTTAAGACATTTGCTGACAAATAGAGTATATCTTCAATTTTCTGGGAATAGCCTCTGAAGACATGTTTATTCTGGATGAATTTTGCATGACTGGTAAACCGTAAGTGTTAGACAAAAACTTACCACACAAAAAATGTAGAGCTCGTTAACACAAAAGTTATGTTATATACATTTTTTCGTGATATTTCTTATTAGTTTCAGCTTTAAAATACTTTTCTCATACGGGAATTTCTCATCTCCTGAACATGCAAACAAAGGCTCTTCAATCACAGAGCAACAGCTTTTAAAAGATTTGATTATCGATTTAGCCCTTATTTCCCTTCTAGTTACATGGGAGCAAGTAATAAGACTATTTCTGCTAATTTTTTCTCGATGAGCATTAAGTGAATATAAGAATGAGTTTGTTTTAACAATAATTTATTGCAGAGAAGTAGAGAAAGATGGGAATGGACCACATCAGATTTTTTTTTGCCAAATTCGCCAAGTTGTCACTCACTCTAGTTTTATGGACATTGACACGACTGCATTTAACATGCGCACCTACAAATTGCTGTAGTATAATTACATCGCTTGTGTTATGTTAATTATGAAGATAATATTGTATACGTAATGTGCAGTGTTCAGTAAATCACGTGGTGTGGCTGCTGGCAACAGTCGGGAAGTTAATTAAGGCAAGTGATTATTGCTCAAAATGGAATATAATAAACGTGAAATACATCGTCCGCATACAATAGTAATAACGCGTAACTAAAACTTGCTGGAAAAGGTCATATGATAATGCATCTGTGTTAAACTTAATATAGGAGAAAGTTTTTCCTACGAGGTACAGTTACGTGCAAAAAATCTTGTGGAACAGGTGCGTGAACAATTTGATAGTAATGAAATGCTAAAGAGCCAATGTTCTCACCCACCGCAGTACTATTACCACTTGTAATTGAGCTGCGATTTCTTATAGTAGAACTACATTGACAATAAAAATACCTATAGCCCACCTCTGTGTCTCACATTCAAGAGGTCCCGAGTTCGAATCTTGGTTAGGATAGTTACCCGAATAAGATTTTGTTCCGGCGTTTTCCCTTACCGGTATATTCCCAACGAATACGAGAGGCATTATTTATAATTTAAGCCTAATGATAAAAACACTAATTTGTCATTGAAAATTGCTTTATTGTTTCTGGAAATATTTTCCTTTATGTTCAATACCTTTTGCATGCGTTCGAAACATTTGTCATGGTAGGTTTTCCAATCTGCTTGAGACACTTCCAAAAGGTTTTGAACGCATCAACGGCTTCTTCTGCCGACAAAAACCGTTGTCCACGCATTTTATTCTTGATGTTTGGGAATGGAATGAAGTCATAGGTACCAAATTAGGAATGTACGGCGGTTGAGTCACGAGTTCGATTTTTTGAGTGTTCAATTGTCGGTTGTTAAGACTAGCTGTGTGAGCGCTCGCATTGTCTTGGTGAACGATCCAACGGCATTTGTTTTCCTCACCGAATACTTCCGGTAAACAAATGGTTGTGTATTAATCAACATTTGTCGTTTTAGTTGCTCTAAAGGCACTGTTGCCATATGACCAGCTTTTCTGAAACAAAAATTGTTTCGAAGTGCTTTGAGTGCAAACAGCTTATGTTGGATTTGGTTCATCATGAACACCCATGCAGTAGACTGCTGTTACATTCCGGCTAACATACATAGATCCATATTCGTTACCTGTTACAATCTTATATTCGTCTTTTGAAGCCACACCATTGTATATTTGAGCATCAACTGGGCATCCTTTTGATATTGTGTCAAATTATGTGGGATCCAACGAGAGCAAATCTTTTTCACGGCTAAATGATCATGCAATATTTTATATATGCTGGTAGAACTAATGCCTCTATTTATTTTTACTTAATTCATCCCCTCCTTACTGCCCTATCAATTTTTGCACAAAATCAATGTGTTTTGGACGACCTTCAGAGTTTCGTCGGTAAGCGAACGGAGGTCACGGTTAAACTCGTTATACCAGCGTTTCACAGTAGCAAAGGATGGAGCTTCGTCGCTAAATGTAGTAGTAAGTTGATTATTGCACTGTTGTCTTGATAATTCATGTCGAAAATCCTAATAAATCATCGCACGAACATTTTCACGAGTTAATTCCATCTTTTCGCCGAGACACAAATTTAAAGTCACTGTAAACAACACAAATAACGCTGGTTAAGTCAACAATGTCACTTACCAGATGCACCTATAGAAATCAGTGTTGCTAAGGCTCAAAATATAAATAGTGGCCCTCGTATCCTGTAACTCTAAATCTCCATGGAGCCCAATCTCGTTTAAGCGTCATTCCTCCCATTCCTCATCGTCCGTTATGATATACCAGGTTAAAAGTCCTTAAACTACCCCCCAAAAAAGTCTCAGCTTTCCCTTCCACAGGATCCCTATTCACCGAGAAATAATTAACTACAAAAGTTTTAATTTGTGACAGCTGACTGTCTTCCGTTCAACGATCACCTGCCTGGCACTATCCCAGACAATGATGAAGCGCACTGAAGCTGCAAGCATCTGTGCACACTGAAGCGCTTTCGTCTATGACCCGCTTTTCGGAGATGGTCTTTTGCTTCCCGTGGTCTGCCTACGTGTACCATGGTTTTTTGGGGATCGCTAGGCATATGCTGGACAGCTTTCTTTGATCCCTGAACTTCTGGACCCTTCATGTAATGTCGATAGTAGTTTCATCTTTCATACCATTGGTTTCTTTCAGGATTGGAAGTGTCGGCGATGGTGCTCGGTGCGGCGTGGCAAGGAAAAAGCTTAATGTGACTATCTCCGAGCTCCGAATTCGGCTGGTTGCCGGGATGAGCTCCTGGCGGGTGCGTTGAGCCCTGTGTGGGACGGGATTCCAAATCTGTCTGTCCGATTGTCGGGGTGCTTCAATATAGAAACTGTAGGGACTGTGTCACTGCCGTCGCTCCTGGTGCCGGCAGTCGGATGTATCACTCACCTCATCCCTCCCTCTAAGGACGTAGGTACAATAACAGCATGTTCGTTTTCAAGTCTCCTCCTATCTGTTCACAAAACCGCACACAAGATTCACCTGGGTTATCACCAAGGTGGCCCCAGTTCGTACCCGGGCGAACGTCTGTGGGATTCGTGGTGGACAAAGCGGCGCAAGGGCGGGTTTTCTGGATTCCTGTGCCATCGTATTCCACCGGTGGCGCATCTTTATCCCATATTTCATCAGTGATATCGCCTGCGGTACATAGTAGTAAAATCGGGCGTTAAACACTAGTTTTTTTGCAACATTTTGGTACTCACTTCGTAAAACATCAATAACTTTATAAATATTAGTGTTAAAGGAGATATTTTTATATTTTGATCGGAAAGTTTTAATTTAGCTATTCGCAGCATTGGTATCCCGTTGTGTATGGAAAATTAGATTACATTTTTTGTTAAATTTTATTTTCTAAGTAACCTTCCTGTTGATCGATGAAAAATAGAATACACCTTTTTATTAGAAGGAAAGGTGTGATTTCTTTAATAACGCTCTTACATTTTTATTGAAAAATTATGGTTTTTAAATTTTAAAAAAAATAGCTCATCCCCTACATAAACATTTATCATTGAAATAAAGCCTATTTAAGTGAAAATGTGTGATAAAACAGTCCTTAGTGTCAATTATTTTCTGAGGTAATAGGGCATTTGTATAGAAAATTTTACTTCTTCAGAAATTGCTTTCGAGCATATAATTTAACAAAAAAAGTAACCTAATTTTCCATACACAACGGGATGCCAATGCTGTGAGTAGGCAAATTAAAACTTTCCGATCAAAATATAAAAAAAATATTTCCTTTAACACTAATATTTATAAAGTTATGATGTTTTACAAAGTGAGTGTACCAAAATGTTGCAAAAAAAACTATTACGCAGAATTATTTTCATTAATAGTTTCAAACTATTTACAATTAGCGTACCTCTACGAAAGTTATAACAAAATGAGCTGGATATTCCATATTTATATGCAATTAAAACATGAAACTGGAAACAAATTATGAAAATCCCATCTCGACTCCCTTTAAGCAACCCCAGTTACATCGACCTCCCAGCGAGTGTATATACATATAAGACAATGCCCAGTTCTCATGTGAATCTTATTGTATTCTTTAACCATGAATCATGCTTGTCAGGCGTTCTGAAGTGTCTGTGACTGACATGTATGTACAGAACTGGCACGGGCCACTGCTTGCTCGATATAATGAAGAGTCTGATGATGCTTTTTTAAGTGTGGGAAAGATGAGCGGTAAAGCGCATTGACTGAGGGCAATGGTATCCGGAAAAAGCACTGCGTGAAATTGAGACTGCCTGCCTGTCTGACGAAAGAATGCAGTTGTTTGGAGAGGTCGTTTAGAGCGTCAGAGAAGGCTGGAATACAGAGAGGTACTGTCTGGCCATCAAAACAGGAATAAACCAAACGATCCACAAGAGGTTAAACTTGCTGTTTTCTTTATCACTAATGAATATTAATTTTCTAGTTTGGGAGCGTAAGACTACGCGCGGGATGTTTGCATTTTGTCTCGATTCGAACCCGCCCACTTAAGAGACTCAACTGCTGAACTGCACAGGGCATGCACCGGGAGTGATGACGTAATACCGCTTATCTGTTTCCACTCATGGCCATCTGTATTCATTCTTCAGGTAATACAGAGCAGAATAATAATAACAATAATTATAATAATACATCTCCGATTTTTTTTATGAATAACAGAGTTTAACATGTTTGCGTTATTAACTACGGCGAAATAAATAAGTCTTATGTTCTGACTTTCTCTACCTGTTCTGTAAAAAAAAGTTCTTACGAAATATTTTCTTATCTAATTCTTGTTGACCAAGATAAAAATATCTGATATGTTCCATTCACATGACTTTCTCTTCATCTCTGAAACAAATTATTGATAAAAACCTTATACTTCTATTTACTTCATGCTAATCGAGAAAAAAAATAGTAGAAATGGAGGCTATAGCTGTAGTAAAATCTTTTAAAAGTTGGTTGCTATATGATTGAAGTTCCTTTGTTTATATGGCCAGGAGTTAAAACATTCCCATATCTGAGAAAGAATGGGTATTTTAAAACTGAACCAACAACAAGGAATATCTTAAAAACGGCCAATTTATGGAAAAAATGCATATGACATAAGTTGTGTGTTTTAACGAGATTTACATTTTTTGTGGAATAAAGTTTTGTCTATGGTAGTTTGAGGTGGTGGGTTTTCTTCAAAATCGTTGTTGCATCCTTAGAAGATACTAATCTTAAATTCCAAATTTAATGTTCAGCCGAGTTTTTATTTTAGAGTTATCCTGTTCTTATATACACACAGGACCTTTTCCTAAAAATGCCATTATCTCGATATCGAATTTTTGGGTGGAATGCAATATTTTTATCTACCTATGTACGATACATGATGTAGAGAAAGCATAAAGAGTTGGAGAGAGTGGGCAACCCCGTCTTAGGCGGAGGACGATGACTTTTTTTCGGGCGTAAAAATCCTTAGCATGTCTTCCTTCGGAAGGGAAGTAAAGCCGATGGTCCCGTGTCGTAGATTTATGGCACGTAAAAGAACCTCTATGCTTCTGAGCAAATTTAAGCGTATAGAATGGGACACTGAGAACCAAATCAGATAAAGAGCGTCCATAAATAAAACCCCATTTCCATTTTCCCTTGGTTCTAATTATGGATATAGAACATACAATATCTGAAAATGTTTCGCAACATTTTACGATCATGCCCTCAAAAAAGCTGTGGCAAATGTGATTGCACAAAACTAGCAGCTGTCACAAGAGTATTTGAGCATCAGGACTTCAAAACTCTACGAGGTAAATGCTGCTTACTTATCTAGAAGAGGATTTACAATAAACTGCTAGAATAAATCTTAGCGACACTGAAAGCTTTCCGTTACGCTGTTGAGCATACAAATTAGTGAGCAATAAAACTAAATACATTTCTATCATTGCGTTTAAACTTGACCTACAGAAAGAGAAGGAAAATATGTTACTGCTGAATACTTTCCAGAGAAAGGAGTGGAGTTCATCAGTAAGTAAACAGAGAACCACATTTTAAGGTAGGCAAGTATTACAAAAAGTAATGGGAAAGGTATAAAATTCACGTGACTTTCTCTAGCCACTATCGTTTATTACTTTCTTTACTATGTGTAGTAAATATGGAAAGTATTGTATTTGACCGAAAAAAATGATTATATATATATTCACGTGACTTTCTTTACCTGTTCTACAAACGAACTATTCTTACAAGAGGTTATTCTTTTATCTACATCATGATAATTGAGATAAACATTGGCAAAAATTGTCTTATTGCTTACTTCTTTGTAAACAGAAGGGAAATAAGGGAACACACTAGCGTAAAGGGATAATCAAACCTTGAAAAGCTTTCGCTATGGAAACAATTAAAATACGGTTCTCTTTGCAAGACAAGAAGTAAAACACGAGATATGAAACGAATGAGAACTTCCCACCTGAGTAAATTGTAAGCATTTTAAAATGGAAACCAATAACCAGGAATATCTAGGAAATGATTAAGTCTACAAAAAAAGGAAAAGTAATACATAATTTGTGATTTTTAACGAGATTTAAATTTTTGTTATATAAAAGCCATCCAGAATGAAGAGAGATTTAGAGATTATTCCCCCCCAAAAATAAAAGAAATGTATTTTTCATGAAAATGTACTAAATATTTGGAATTTTATCCAAAAATGTTAGAGCAATTTTTCAGAAAGTAAATGTTCGAAAAAAGGGTAGTTTGATATGGGGGATTTTTCTTGTAATCCTTCGTGCCACATCCTTGGAAGATGCGTACTAAATATTAAGTGCGGTATTTATCCACCTTTTCGTTTTTGAGCTGTGACATTCCAGACACTCAAACTGGCATACGTTCTGAATGTTTTCTAAAAATGCTTTCTTTTGGAATTAGGGACCTCAAAACATTCAACGGATAAGCCATTACAGAGAGACAAAAATCTTGCTACACAAAAAATTATCACAAAGCACAGAATTTGTCAAATGAATTTTTTGTGGAATTTACCATTTTTGAGATATTCCTTATTGGTTTAGATTTACTCAAATGGGAACTCATTTTAGTTTGGTTTCGGTTTTGCTCTTGACCAAGCAAAGGAAACGGAATATCAACCTCATCACAAGCGACCAGATCTTAAAAGATTTTACTATCGCTTCAGCCTAATGCATTCCATTATTTTCATTGCATGTGTAATAAATCCATTTCCGATAGTATTTATCTCGGGTAAAATGAGTAGATAGAAGAAAAAGTTTTGTAAGAATAGTTTATTCGAATTAAATAGATAAAATGATATGAATGGAATACATTTTTATAATTGATAAGAGAGAAGTAGCAGTCATGACCTGACATTTTAAATTTCCTCAATTAACTGCCTAATTCTTTTAGATATGTTAATCACATGTTAGGAAAACTATTGCATGATTCTGATGGAGTATTCATTCAAAATTCGGTCAATGGTCGGGACGGAATTGCAGAGAGAGACTACAACATTCCACACAAATATACGATACCAAGATTTCACTGGAAATGGATGTTTTAGGGTCCCCTGTGTAAAAATCTTTTTAGAAATAAGATGCCCGTGATGTCTATGAAAATAACCTGAAAACGAAAAGTCAGTTAAATAATAACATTTTATATTTTAGGTTCATCTTTCAGGTTCATCTTTCAAGAAAATCTTCCACCCCAAACTACGCTTTATTGGGAAAAACAATTAGAACATTTTGATTTTCTCAAAAGAATTAATTAAAATGCCGTAAATCAAATATACTTATATGATAAAAAATATATCTACCCTGAATTTTCTAGGAAGTTTCTGCATTCCTCTTCATTCTGAATGACTTTTGCCTAACTGGCAAACCAAAAGACAGACAAAACGTCACTGCACAAGTTGCCATAAACTGTTCTGTGGAGTTAACCATTTCCGAGATATTCCTTGTTTTTGACTTAAATTTTAAATACCTAAACATTTCTCATACGGAAAATTATCAAGTCTTGGCCATGCAAATAGAGCAGAATTTCAATCCCGTAGCAACCTGTTTTTAAAAGGGTTGATTAGCATTTTAGAGCCTAGTGTATTCCCTCGTTTCCCTCCTACTTGTAAGGAATTGAGTAATAGGAACATTTCTGTTAATGCTCATCTTGATTAGTATGAAGTAGATACCAGATTAGTTTTTTAAGGATATGTACGACTGAAACTTCATGAAAAATCGCAACAAAAAAAATAAATAAATAAAAAAAAGTAATGGACTTTTTACTTTCTCTATATGTGCTTTGTATAAAGTGCATAGAGAAGGTATTGCACTCCACCAAAAAATTCGATACCGAGATTTCATCGGAAATATGTTTTAGGGTCCCCTGTATAAAAAAAAAGTATTTTCAGAAAAAAGTCCGTGTGTGTCCGTGTGCCTGTGAACACTATAACTCAAAAACGAAAAGTCAGTAAAATACCAAACTTGGTATTTAAGTTAAGTATCTTCCAGGGATGCGACACGAAGATTTTGAGAAAAATTCCCCCATCCCAAACTACCCTTTACATGGAACCTTTTTCGAAAATTTTGATTTTCTAAAAAACGGCTCTAACGATTTTGATTAAAATATCGTATATTAAAGATATTTACCTGACAAATAAAATGTATATTTTGAATTTTCTGGGAATAGCCTCTTAAGACTACTTTATTCTCGGTATTTTGCATAACTGCTAAACCGTAAGAGATGGACAAAAACTTACCACACAACAAGTGTAGAGCACCTTAAAACACACAGTTTATGTTATATACATTTTTTTTCGTGGAGTTGATTGTTTTTGAGATATTCCTTGTTTTTGGTTTCAGCTATAAAAACTTATACTTTTCTCATACAGGACTTTGTGAACTCGTGTCCATACAAACAAAGGAACTTCAGTCGCAGAGCAACCAGCTTTTGACTATCACTTTAACCTATAGTACCCTCTTATTTCGCTTCTACTAACAAGGAAGCAAGTAATAAGACTATTTCTGCTAATTTTTGCTCCATTAGATAAAGTAAATAGAATAATTTGTTGCAGTGATATAGAGAAAGTCATGTGAATGGAACACATCAGATTTTTTATTTTATTTTCACAAAATAATTTGAATATTCCTGAATAGAAAAAAAGGTATAGTTGGCTACCATGCGCCATTTTTGAATCACTTAAGTCACTGGAACTACAGCAAAGCATCAGAGCTGAAACCGTGCTGGACTGGGCAAGAAAAACTTCAGACGAAATCTCATTCGCATCATGCAAAGTAAAATCACTTAAGGCTGTACAACAGCAATTAAAGAAGAAAAGGACGGAAAAAGGAAAGTTGAGGGACCACTTTATCCTACCAACCTGGTGGATTTTAATGTTAGCCATTCAAATTTTTCCTTGTTTTCTCGCTATTGATATTTTCAGCATTTTTCTTCCTGTAAAATGTTCCTTGCGGAGAAGTTTTTCTGCTACACAAAATTTGCTGTACACATTCACAGAGGTATAATGAATAAGAATTTATCTAAGTTTTACTGTTATATGTATTTAAGCATATATTTTCAATTTTAAACAAAAATATTATATGTTACGACAAAAAAAAAAAAAAAAAAAAGCATATTCATAACTTTGGAGCCTAAACTAAACAAGAGCCAGAGAAACCTAGGGTAAGTCCAAAAATTAAATCTATCGTGAACCTAGAGTTAAAATTCCTAGGCCATTTTTTTTTGTCGCAGGGGATTTTTTTTAATGACATGACAAAAACATAGAGACATTTAACCATAACTTCCAAACCATTGGAGAAAAATATATTAAATTTGCACTATCAGTTAGTTGTTAGTTGTATTGTAACAAGAATATGAGATAAAGTAATAAAATATTTAAAAATAATTATAATTAATACAAAATCAATAACAATGGTATAATTAGGCTATTAAAATGTTTATATATAATTATAAATAATAAAATAAATTATAATTAATAGTGATTAAAATAATACATAAAAATCATAAATTAAAATAAAATAATTGATAAAAGGATAATAATAAATAATGAAATATAATAATTATATAATAAAGTGATAATTAATATTAATAATAGTTTCAAATAACCTAAATTTAAAAAAAATATATATACTTTCAAAATTTTACGTATTTAATAATAAATAATACAATACATAAAATTTTAAATATTAAATTTAATTTTGATACATATATATGTTCAAATGTATAATTTAAATTAAATTATTTAGGTTGTTATTAATCTGACAATTTATTTTATTTTTTAAAATTAAAACAAATAGTTTGTTAATAAATAAAATATGCTCTGAGATATTTGTCCCGATGTAAGTAATTAGATGCCGGGATGTAGTATACAGCTTTTATTCTTGTTTTTATCAGTTAGTTGCATTATATTACGTATATGGTATAAATTTCAAAACGTTAGCATTATTAGTTAGAATTTCAAAAACAATTTTTATTAATAGGGGAATTATATTTAAGTTATTTCAGGTTCTGCCCTTTATAAAGTAAACTATTTCATATAGGTATTCACTTTACTGCTCTACAATTATTTTACTATATTGAAGCACCTTTCACTATTGCAGATTCAGTATTTGGTTCATCCTTTTTTGTTTATTGCGGGTATTTGAATATTTAATAGGAATTAGTATATTAATTAATCCTTTTTGACTATCCATATTTTTTTTATCAAATTACTTAAGTAAATTTAAAGTCAAATTAAAACAAAATCTCTTTTTTAAAATTAATAAATTTAAATGTAAATATAAGTTTTTCATTAAATTCATAGGAAAAGTTTATAAATCCGATTATTTACAATTATACTTCTTGTTGCTGCTACAATAGGTCAAGGTCTATAAGTGACTAAATGGTAATAAGGGTGATTAGTATGTATTGGAAAAGATGGTTAAATCTACTGCAGGTCCTGCATGGAACTAGTCATAGTGTAATAACGCTTTCCTTTTCCAAATATTCACGACAATAACCTCTTACTCTTCTATAAATTACAGAATAATAAATCCCATGTTGATATAAAGTGTAAGCATGCATCTGCATTAATTCATTCTTCAACTTTAGTTACTGCAGGGGTTTATTTATTAATCCGGTTTAGTAAGGCTTTTCCTCTTAAGATTAATTTGTTATAGAGAGGTAGAGAATATGAATTGAAAATATCAACATTTCTCCACTCCATAAATGGAAGACGAAAGGAAAGCTATACCACTGTTTTTCTGTCACTAGAGATGAAACTCTGATTTTAACTCACTCTTGCCGAGCATTTCGACGAGACTGGCCTCGAAGCCACGCTTGGTGTTGTTGGCCAGCGTGTGGACCAGCAGCTTCTGTTGGTCCTGACTGGTGGTCGTCCCCCATAGCGCCCTAGCTGCCACGTCCACGTCGTCATCCTCGGTGTCGAAGCGCACCCCCTGGCAGCACGGACTCCAGCAGACCAACACCAGGACGAGTAACGTGAGGGGCCGCGAATATGGCGGCATCGTCAGCCTTTGGTCATTCCGGCCGCACCGCCGACACACGCACTTCAAGTGGCACAGATGCACTCTCTCCTGTTGCCCACTTGTTGGGGAGGGGGGAAGGGAGGATAGCTTTCTAAGGCCAAAACAATAGTCGGGGAAAAGTTATACAAGGGATTCACACTTTCTATTGCCGCGGTCGGTAATAGAGTCATCAAACTGCACAAAACATACCCCTAGAGTCCTTCCTTTGTTTACATATTGTGGATGGTCATGGGAGCGAAAACTATAACAAATAGCTCATGAAGATTATCGTTTCTTAAACGCTGGCGGCCTCAATTTGATAATGCGATGCTTAACTGCAGAAGTTTTACTGTCTTGTCTGTCTTTCTGTGGACAGTATGGCTCAAAAACGAAAAGACCGTTGAATACCAAACTTGGTATTTAAGTTTGGTATCTTACAAGGATGCGACACGAAGATTTTCAAGAAATCCATCCCCCCGCCAATTATCCTTTACATGGAACAAATTTCGAAAATGTTTATTTTCTCAAAAATTGTTATAATTTTGATTAAAATTCCTTACATTTACGATATTTACATGACAAATCAATGTATAACTACGATTTCTGGGAATAGCCTCTGAAGACCTTTTTATTCTGGATGGATTTCTCTGAATTGCATAACTTATAAACCGTAAGAGATAGACAAAGCTTACCACACAAAAAATGTAGATCTAATTAAAAACATAATTATTTATATCTTACAAAATGTCATAGAATTTTGTTGGTTTCAATTTACTTCAGCTTTTTTCAAATGGGAGATCACCTTTCGTTTCATCTCTCCTTTGTTTCACTTCTGGCCGTGCAGAGTGAACTAATTTCAATCGTTTACATAGCAACCTGCTCTTAAAAGATTTGACTATCGCTTTAGCTTAGTGAGTTTTTATTTCTCTTCTACTTAGAAGGATTTAATACAATTTCTATTTATGTCTAATGCACGTCATTTTACTCTGAATCATTTAGAGCATTTTTGAGAAAATACAAATTTTCGAATTTTTTCCATGCAAAGGGTAGTGTCACATCATTTGGAGATACACATCTTAACCAAGTTTGGTATATAACGTAGTTACCGTTTTTGGGTTAGGTTATCCACCATTGTTAAAATGCTTTTTTACTTTCTCTACCCGTACTATTTACATAGTGTATAGAGAAGGTAATATATTACACCCAAAAATTCAATACCAAAATATCACCGGAAATTTATGTTTCGAGAGCCCTTGAATAAAAAAAAAAGGATTTTTAGAAAAAATTGTCCGTGTGTGCGACTATCTCTGTGGACAGCATAATTCAAAAACTAAAATACTGTTAAATACCAAATTTGATACTTAAGTTCGGTATCTCCCAAGGATGCGACACGAAGATTTTCAAGAAAATCCCCCTACTCCTACTCTTTACCTGGAACAAATTTTGAAAATTTTCATTTTCTCAAAAATGTCTAACAATTTTGATTAAAATCTCTAATATTTAAGATATTTCATGACAAATAAAACGTATATCTTCAATTGTGGGATTAGCCTCTGAAGACATCTTTATTCTGGATGATTTTGCAGAATTTTGCATAGCTGGTAAACCATAAGAGATAGGCAAAAACTTATTTAACAAAAAATATAGATCTCGTTAAAATACCCAATTATACATAACATCGCGGAATTAACCATTTTTTAGATATTCCTTGTTATTAGTTTCAGGTATAAAATACTTATACTTTTCTCATTCGGAAATTTGTCAACTCCTGTCCATACAAAGGAACATCAGTCACATAGCAACCAGCTTTTGACTATCACTTTAACCTATGCTACTCCCTTATTTCCCTTCTACTGACAAGGTAGCAAGTAATAATACCCTTTCTGTTATTTTTTTCTCGATTAGCATTAAGTAAATACAAGAATAAGATTTAACAATAATTTATTGTAGAGAAAGTCATGTGAATGGGACATATGAATTGTTTCCCTTGCATTTAGGGGTCTCAAAGCATATATTTCCGGTGCAATCTCGGTATAGAGTTTTTAGGTGGAATACAATACCTTCTCTACCTTCTATGCGCTAGAGAAAGTAAAACTTAGACATTTCAGTTCCAGTGCTCCTTAAGTTGAAGCTTTTGAAGAAGCAGCAGGTTTTTTAAGAATGTTCATAGGAGAGTGAGTAGAGAAAGTCAGGCGACACAAAAATAATGGCTACATTATCATGTTACAATATAGTTTACCTCCCCATCCACCAGACTGCACACTGCTATGCAAGAAATTACTTATTTTGACACCAGTAAAGTACATTTTGGACACAAGATTTTCTGCATATAGGAGAAAGTTCACCCCTTTCAGCCGCTACTTGCATGGCAGAATACACTTGGAACCACAAGACCACTTCTCAGAAATACATAAAAGCTTTTCATAACGCGGTTAACTTTCTGCAACTCCACTGTGCTTGTATGAAAAATATCTTCCCTTGGTAGCGAAGAGCTTGTTTCTTATTTTACGACCAGAAGAAAGTTTGCGGCGAGAGTGAACTCTCCAAACCTCCCCAGTTGCTAATTTAACAGCAAGGACTAGCTTCGTTTATATACCTACCACATTCTTTGTTAAGGGATTTTATTGTGAATCTTTTTACTTTCTTTGCCACCTTAGGTGAAGCAAGTGTCAGTTAAAAAAAATCTGATGTGTTCCATTCACGTGACTTTCTCTACATCGCTGTAACAAACTGTTTAAAAGCATATTCTTCTATCTACTTTATGATAATTGAGATAAGTATTACCAGAAATTGTCTTTCTTACTTTCTTATGAGTAGAAGGAAAATAAGTGAATACACTAGACTAAAACTACAGTCAAATCTTTTAAAAGCTGGTTGTCATGTGGGTAAAATCCGTTTCTTTGCAAGGGCCAAGAGTTTACAGCTTTCATTGTGAAAAAGTAAGTATTTTAAATCTGAAACAATTAACAAGGAATATCTCAGTAATGGCCAATTCAACGAAAAAAACGTATACAACATAAATTGTGTGTTTTAACGAGATTTACATTTTTTGTGTAGCAAGTTTTTGTCTATATCTTACGGTTTATCAGTTATACAAAATTCCGCAAAATCTATCTTAGAATAAAAATTTCTTCAGAAGCTATTCCTAGAAAACTCAAGATATACATTTTATTTATCATGTAAATATCTAAATATAGATATTTGAATAAAAATTCTTAGCCATTTTTGAGAAACTCGAAAATTGTGAACTTTTTCCATGCAAAGGGTAGTTTGAGGTGAGGGATTTCCTTGAAAATCTTCGTGTCTCATCCTTGGAAGATACTGAAGAATACTGAACTTAAAGTTTGGTACTTAACCGACTTCACACACACACACACACACACACACACACACACACACACACACACATCTTTCTATTTTTTTTTTTTTTTGGACTCAGGGTACCTCAAAACAAATATGGACTTTTTGGGTGGAATAAAATACCTTTTCTAGCCCACTTGGGTAGTGTGGTAGCGTGTCAGCTTCACATTAAAAAGGTTGTGAGTTCGAATCTCGCTTAGGGTGAGTTGCTCGGATAAGGTTTTTTCGGGGTTTTCCCTTATCCTGAGAAGACGAATGTCGAGTAACTTTAAGCCTCATGGACCCCGAGATCATTTGAGCATCATTTCATCAATTTCATTCATCGTCCGATATGACCAACCAGGTTAAAGGATGTTAAGCTACACAAAAAACAAACAAACAAGAACACTTTTCTCCACTATGTATTTTGTAAATACCGGCTAGAGAAAATAAAAAAGCTCCATATAGGTTCGGGTGTTTGTAACAACATAAGTGTATCGGATGATGTGCCCCGAGAGTAATGAGGCTAAACTTAAAGTTTGTGTTTTTTATTTACGCTGAAATTGTTTACCGTGCAATGCAATGTAATCTGAAATTATTAACGTTATTTAAATTTATTTTACCTGTTTATTAACATATAAATTAAATACATTTTTGTTATTGTAGAATAATTTGCGAATACTTTTGAACAACCTAACTGGAGAAGCAAAAGTCCAGATGTATACTAAATTTGGTATAAAAGATTTTCAAGACATTTCAACACCCAAAATCACGCTTTACTGGAAAGTTTTTCGAACTATTCGACATTCTCAAAATGATTAAAATATCCTGTATTTAATGGTGCCACCCTCCGCTTATAGCGCAGTGACATTGCTGGGCTCTAATAACCAAGACTATGGTTTCAAACCCGACGGAGGATGATGGATAGTTTTCAATGTAAAAATTCTTGGTATTGCTTCCTTCTGTATCCTTGTAATTTGCACATAAAAAAAATCTGATGTGTTCCATTCACTTGACTCGCTACATCTCTGCAACACATTATTGTTAAAAAGCTTATCCTTCTATTTACTTCATATCAATTGAGAAAGAATAAACAGAAATAGTCTTATTACTTGCTTCCTTGCAAGTAGAAGGGAAATAAGGGAGTACTATAGGCTAAACTGTTAATCAAAAACTGGTTGCTATGTGACTGAAGTTGCTTTGTTTGTATGGACACGAGTTGACAAATTCCTGTATGAGAAAATTATAATTTTAAAGCTGAAACAAAAAACAAGGAATACGTCAAAAACAATCAACTGCACGAAAAAGAATGACATAAATTGTGTGTTTTTAATGTGCTCTACATTTTGTGTATGTTAAGTTTTGTCCATCTCTTACGGTTTAGCAGTTATACCAAATTACGAAAAGTTCATCCAGAATAAAGTAGACTTCAGAGGCTATTCCCAGAAAATTTAAGATATACATTTATTTGTCAGGTAAATGCCTTTAATACTTGACATTTTAATCAAAATCGTTAGAGCCATTTTTAAGAAAATCACGATACCACGTTTGGTATTTAACGGTCTTTTCGTTTTTGAGCTATACTGTCCACAGACACACACTCAGACACACAGACCTACTCACACGGCCTTTTTGTAAAAATGCTTTTTTTGGATTCAGGGGGACCTAAAACATGTATTTCCGGTTAAATCTCGGTATCGAATTTTTGGGTGGAATGCAATACCTTCTCTATACACTACGTACACTACGTACATAGTACGTGTAGAGAAAGTAAACAATCATACCTTGAAAGAAAAGGTCCCTGGGTTAAATTCTGTCAGTTTCACGTCCGGAGATCGTGATATATATGGGCGATTAGTAAATTCCTCGTCACCAACTGCATGTAGTCGCGAACCAGAGATTTTATTGATTAAGGAACCGTTGTAGGAGACCAAAGCTCGAAATTGGGCTGTTGTGCCATAGTAGATTGATATCTACCTAATAATGGGTCTCCACTGCTTCAACAGTAAACGCTAAACGAAAAGAAGTTTAAAAACATGTAATGCGAAGCATGTTGGGTCATACATGTAGGTATAGCCCGTTTCAGTTCAGGCTACCGCTGACGGCGATGTCGCTAGTGTTGCTTTTGCTTAACAAATGCCTAATTTCACGTTTATTACTTTCTCTAGCCCCGTACGCACAATGTACATCCAAAATTCGATGTCGAGATTTCACCGGAAATACATGTTTTAGGACTCTCTGAATAAAAAAAAAAGTATGTTTACAAAAAGGCCCTTGTGTGTGTCCGTGTGTTTATGAACACGATAACTCAAAAACGAAGTGTCAGTAAAATACCAAACTATATATTTAAGTTTAGTATCTTCCAAGAATGCGACACGAAGATTTTGAGGACAATTCCCGCACCCTAAACTGCTCTTTACAGGCAAAAAATTTCGAAGAGTTTACTTTTCTAAAACTAACTTACTAAATACCGTATATTAAACATATTTACATGACAAATAAGATGTACATCTTGAATTTTCTAGGAATAGCCTCTGAATACCTCTTCATTTTGAATGAGTTTTGCATAACTGGTAACCGTAAGAGATACACACACTTACTACGCAAAAATGTAGACGTTTTTAAACCACACAATTTCTCATATACTTCTTTGTTTGTGGAGTTAACCATTTCCGAGATGCCCCTTGTTATTAGTTTCAATTTTAAAATACTTATAATTTTCTTAAACGGAATTCATACAATCTCAATATTGCAGGTTTTAAGAGATTTGATTGTGCTTTAGCCTAGTGTATTTCCTTATTCCCCTTCTAGTTTTAAGGAAGTAAGAAATTATTGTTTGCAGAACAGGTTGAGAAAGTCCTTTGAATAAACACATCAGATGTTTTTTCTTGAACGTTGTGCAGACACTGGACAGCTGTTCACTTTGTAGGTGTATTGAAGTGCAATTTCATGTTTATTTTCTCCTTTTTTTTTCTTCTCCTCCTCTGCCTACCATTTGCGATGAATGCTCTGGATAAAAAAGGTGGTACCATGCGCCACAAGTGAAATACTGAAAGGCGTGCTCCAGTAAGGCAAGGAAAAGGTTTGCTAAGCCACCGGGAGGGGTAGTTTGGTTCTAGTTAAGGTGTTTCTCTCGCAATGCAATTAGAAACTATACTCAATGAAATGTAACTTGTCCGGTTTGGTTCTGTCCATGTCTTTGGGACACTACCTGCTCTGTCTAGATTCTTGGAAAGCACGCACCTCCTCCCAACCCTCTATTGTCTGTTAACTGACTACATGCTTTCTGCAAATACATCCGTCAACGTAAAGAGAGACAACAAGAGAGTAAGTGCTTCTGTCTCTTTCTTTTCTAGACCTGACAAATTAAATCTCACAGACTCTAGTCAGTGGTTTCTATCCTCTGTTATACACAGTGTTACATCAACTTCATTATTAAGAATAACAGCAAACTTTGTCTCCCTTTTTCTCATCTAAAATTGTTAACTGTTTAGGATTTCGTCAGTACAGATCTCAAATATTCGTTGGGCTTAACGATGCATTATGTAGTTGATTTATAAAATAATTTAAGAGAAAAAAACCTCGGCAACGAAGGTTTTAATTTGAGTCACATAGTGTTATACATTTCCAAGTGAACGTTGTAAGAGATTCTATAAAGGTGGCCGAGATTTTTTTAGGGTTACCAATGAGTTCCATTAAAAAAAACACCAGATTGAGTGCAGGATCTCGCCAGAAACCACTAATATTATAAAACGTTCCCCCCAGCTATTTCATTAGCGCAGCCAAGTTTTGGTTGACTTTTTTAAGTATTAAAACTAATCTAGACGTTTCTTCTGCTATCAGAAAGCTTAGAAGTGCAGCAATGTTGTATTATAAAATAATGAAGTAAAATTTTGTCAAAACCACTAAAAATATAATAGCACATTTTAAGGTGGTGGTGGTGGTACCGTTCCACTACCCCTTCGCTGCGCTTATGTTTGCTGACCTTGATAGCCATCTGAGCTATGAATGTTTGCTAGCTGAAAAATAACTGTGTAGGTAAGTTACTCAGCAGGAAAAATCTAAAGGCGTTCTTTTCATTGCAGTGTTCGCTGTGGAATTTTATATGCCACAATTATATTAAATGTGGATGGTGAAACGAAAAATATATTCAATTAGCTCATTATCAGAGTTAGTGTTCAGAACACATTTTTTTTTATTAATATACGTGTGATCTTTCATAAATTGGCTACAAAAGTCTGGCCCGTTACATTCACATAGTGTTCCTGCTCTGTAAAAACCATTCTTACAAAGACTGATCTACATAATTCTAATTGAAATAAAGAATAGCAGAAATTGAAAGTGAAATTGAGTTTTACTTATAGACGCTCTTTAACTGCTGCAGTTCTTAGGTCCCATTCTCTATTGGGGTTGAAAGATCGCTTACTTTCGCTTGAAGTTCTTATTCGTTTCGTTTAGTTTTGTATTCGTAGGATTGACACCCCCCCCCCCCCTAGGACTGACAAGCCAATGCCTAGGAATCAGAAACTTGACGGGGAACCAACGCCACGAAACCACAAAATGAGAACCTGTTACGAGGAGTCGGCCAGGCATGAACATGAAGTGGATGGTATGAAATATAAGCGAAATTAATGATAGGAAAGGTTATAATGGAGCAATTGGGGGAATGAGAGGCGGGGGAAATCGGAGGACTAGGAGAAAACCCGCCCAGACGCCGCTTCGTTCACCACAAAGCCCACATGCGGGCTTAGGACCGAACCCGGGTCGCCTAGATGGGAGGCGAGCGGTCTAACCACTCACCACGGCGCCGCCTTGAGATTCTTATACGTGCCTTAAATATATGAAACTGGACCAACTTCACTTCCAAAGGACGATATGCTAAGGATTTCTACACCCGAAAATATCCATCGGCCCTCCGCGGGTTTGAACACGTGACCTTGGGAACCAGAGGCTAGTATGTGACCATAGAGGACGACTTAGCAGAAATGGTCTTATTACTTAGTTTTTTATAAGTAGAAGAGAAATAACGGAATGCGCTAAGATATGGCGATAGTCAAATATTTTAAAAGCTGATTCCTAAGGAATGGGCAGGAGTAAAAGCAAGAGAGATACGCATGGTAATTTATCGTTTGAGAAAAGTAAATATTGAACATTTTAAAAGTAATATATCGGAAACAGGTAGCTCTACAAAAAAATGTTTGACATAAATTGTGTGCTTTAACGAGATCTAATTTTTTTTGTGTAGTAAGTACAAATTATGCAAAAGTTATCCAGAATGAGACTATTCACATACAATTCAAGATATGAATTTTATTTGGATTTTTAGCGTACGACATTTCAACCAAAATCGCTAGCAATTTTTGAGAAACTGGAATTTTTAGAATTTTTTTTCATGTTAAAGATAGTTTAGGGTGTGGGGATTTTCTTGAAACCTTTCGTGTCGTATCCTTGGAAGATGTTGGAACTTAAATATAAGCATTTAATTGCCTTTCGTTTTTGATTTGTCGTGTTCATATACACAGGGACACACACGGAGGTGTTTTTTTTTTCTGAAATATTGGTACAGAAATTTTTAAGATTCCATCAATTTTATTTTAAAATCTCTGCATGTCGCGCCGCAAAGGATCAGAAACTTCCAGATTTGGCGAAACGTCGTCGATGGCAACCTTTTTGGTACTTAGATTCCTATATTCAATTTGTTTACTATAAAATAAATCTAACACTGAAGTATGCCAGCTATGAAATAAAGCTTTTGTTTCGTTCCTTACTCCACACCCCCACCAAGCAACAATTAGTGGCAGGAAATGCGTTTCTTGACGACAACGCCTTAAGAAGCCTCCACCCGGAGTTCTCGGGCACGCCTCGGTCAGGACAAAGAACTTCATCAGGGTACACCGTGGGAATGTCGCCTTTGTATCATTTTCCTGTCAAGTGCTGTGGTTTATATTCTCAGTAATCTTCTTGTCGGGATCTTTCCATCAATTCAGATGTAGGGATTTTTCTTCACTTTATGTTGTATACGCAGGGTCTTGCGCATGAGACTTGACCGCTCGTATGGAGTTTTGGCGTATATCATGTTTTATGTATATCCTGCATTTTCTGGAAATTGTCTCTAAAGAACTCTTTATTCTGCATAATTTTTATTGCATTTTTCATAACTGCTAAACCGTAAGAGATAGACAAAAATAACTTACTATATAAAAATCTGAGTGTACCATTCACATGACTTTCTCTATATCCCTGCAACAAATTATTCTTAAAAAGCTTATACTTTTATTCACTTCATGCTAATCAGAAAAAATTAGCAGAAATAGTCTTATTACTTGCTTCCTTGTAAGTAGAAGCGAAATAAGGGACTACCATAGGTTAAAGTGATAGTCAAAAGCTGGTAGCTATGTCAATGAAGTTCCTTTGTTTATATGGATAGGAGCTGACAAGTTCCTGTATGAGAGAAGTATAAGTTTTTCATAGCAGAAACCAAAAATAAGGAATGTGTCAAAAACGACGAACACCACGAAAAAAATGTATATAAATTGTGTGTTTTAATGTGCTCTGCATTTTTTGTGTATTAAGTTTTTATCCATCTCTTACGGTTTAGCAGTTATTCAAAATTCAGTAAAATTCATCCAGAATAAACTACTCTTCCGAGGCTATTCCCAGAAAATTCAAGATATACCTTTTATTTGTTAGGTAAATATCTATAATATGCGAAATTTTAATCAAAATCTTTAGAGCCATTTTTGAGAAAATCAACATTTTCGAAAAAAGTTCTCTGTAAAGGGTGGTTGGGGGTGGGGGATTATTCTCAAAATCTTCGTGTCGCATCCCTTGAAGATACTAAACTTAAATACCAAGTTTGGTATTTTACCGATTTTTCGGTTTTGAGTTATCGTGTTCACGGACACACACACACACACACACACACACACACGCACGCACACACACGCGCGGACCTTTTTGTGAAAATGCTTTTTTTTTGGATATTGGGGACCAAAAAACATATTTCCGGTGAAATCTCGGTATCAAATTTTTGGGTGGAGTGCAATACCTTCTCTATACACTATGTACATAGTGCGTATAGAGAAAGTAAAAAACTGTAGATCACACACAATTTGTCATACATTTTTTCCCTGGAATTGATCGTGTTTTAGATATTCCTTGTTATTGGTTTCAGCTTCAAAAATTATACTTTTATCATAAAGGAATTTTTCAACTGCTGTCCATACAAACAAAGGAACTTCAGACACATAACAACCAGGTTTTGACCATCTCTTTAACTTATAGTACTCCCTTATTTCGCTTCTACTTGCATAGAGGCAAGTAATAAGACTATTTCTGCTAATTTTTCTCGATTAGCATGAAGTAAAGCTTTATAATAATAATTTGTTGCAGAGATGTAGAGAAAGTCATGTGAATGGAACATATCAGACCTTTTTTTTGATTTAGGGGGTTCCAAAATATTTCTTTCCGGTGAAATCTCGGCATCGAATTTTTGGGTGCAATACAGACTTCTCTATATACTATGTACATGGTAGTATTGAGAAAGCAAAACTGAGCCACGAGATGCATTTTTAAAAGTAATGACACAAAAATTTCAACTTTTATGCTGAATGAGCATACTAATAGAATCATAGTTTTTTATTTGTACATTAATCCTAATCATTGTTGAAGAATTATTTATTTTTCGTACTCTCCAAAATCATTAATTTTCAAAATTTAATAATTTATTTCTCAAAATTGGAACATTATTATGAAAAAATATGACAGGCTTTTTAATGTACTTTTGAGATGCAGTAAACAATTTTAAAAACACTTAGTAAAACTTGCATCGTGTAGAGCATTTGTAATTTGGAACAGTGTTGGTAAAAAGTTTGCGAGAGAATAAGGTTTAAAGTTGGGCGTGTCTATTAATAAACATGCGTTTGTATATTTATAGCTTTATTTAATTAGTAAATTGCGTAAAATAGGAAAAAATGAATTTTCTTAGAGTTTATAATTCATATTATTTTACTATGAAAAATTGAAGGTTTTCAGGAAAATTCATACTCCAAATTATCTACATCACTGCATAGTTTTCGTTATGTATTATTTTCTTATATTATTAAATAAAACGTAGGTATATCTTGAATTTTCTGCGACTGTCTTTAAAGATATATATTCTTTATGCATTTGTATAACTGGTAAACTGGAAGGGATGTACAAAAACTTGCTAGACATAAAATGAAGATCTCGTTAAGATACACAATTTGGTCTGATACTGTTTTGTTGCATTAAGCGACAATTCTTTATTATCGCCCTCCGTGGTGTAATGGTTACCATATACACAAGGTCGCGGGTTCAAACCCGGCGGAGGACGATGGATTTTTTCGGGCGTAAAAATCCTTAGCATGGCTTCCTTCGGAAGGGAAGTAAAGCTGTTGGTCCCGTGTCGTAGATTTACGGCACGTAAAAGAACCTCAAGCCTTATAGAGAGGCCTCTGAGCAAAATTAAGCGATCTTTCACGCCCAGTATAGAATGGGTCGCTGAGAACCACAGCAGTTAAAGAGCGTCCATAAATGAAACGCCATTTACATTTACAATTGCTATTGGATTGGATTGGATTTGCATGTATTTCATACTTCCTGAAGTGGTGAAATCGTCTTTTGTTGCTTCAAGTGGTCATGCAAAGTGTTTAAATTTCAAATCCTGCATATGGCGACATGCTTTTTAAATATATGACTATCGCTTCATCCCTCTGTCCCTTCTACAGCGAAATATGCAATTAAATCATTTCTGTAAACGTTTATCTCAATTAACGTGAACGTTCTTTTGTAAGGATATTTCTATAACGGTGGGTAGCTAAAACCGAATAAATTTAAAGCATTTTTTTTTCAAGTAATGAAACCGAATACCATTCGAAATATAATATCGGAAGTAATATTAGGAAATGTCATAGAGCATGTGTGTCGTCACCAGTCATAACGATTAACGTGTATGCTTGACGAAGAAACGTGACGGGGTAATGGAGGAATAGAACCCTTGACACATTCATGGCTTACCGTTTCACAGAAGACGTTAATCTAATATTTATCCACCAAACTGTCGAAAACTCTCGGATGAAAGTCAGACACTCCAACCTTACCTAGGAGACAACGTTACTGACTCACGTTCAGGAAATTCCGAGTTCGGTTCCCGACGAACGACGATTGTTTTTTTTTTCCGGGGTTTCCGCTGGACACAGGCGAATTGGGGTGGTTTCTCTCGTCCTATTACTCTAAATTTCCTGACCATCCATATCGTCTCAATAGGTATTTTCGTTTGTGCTTCACCTCGTCTGGCCTGTTTCAGAGTTGGAACTGTTGGCGATGGTGTTTCGGTGCAGTGTGGCAGGGCAAATATGCCTCCATAGAGCTTTCTCCGTCCTTTGATATTCTGCTGGTTGCCGGGCATATGGACCGGCCCCTAGGCGTGCGGAGGTTCTTGGTTTGTCTATAAACTTCCTGGACGTTTACATTTGGAAACTATTGGGCTTGTGATTGACCCTATGATTGCTCTGTCGTCACTCCTAGTTCTGGCCACCTGGAGTATCCTCTCACTTTATTCTCCCCTCTTAGGTCTAGGGGTAACAAACTGGCCTATGGTTCCCAAGGCCGTCTATTCAATCCCGTCGGAGGTACGATGGATATTTTTGCGTATAAAACCCCTTATGGCGTCTTTCGGAGGAAAGTAAATCACACAAAAGAATCTGATAAGAAACCTCTAGCAAAATTAAACGTCATTCACGCCCAATGTAGAGTGGTTCGCTGTGAGCCATAGCAGTTAAAGAGTGTCCATAAATAACACTCAATTTCAATTTTCCAACTCTTGGAGGCGTACATTTGAACGTTTTAACTGCAATATTCTCACTGGATCGGTGTTGAGTCCTCTCCGAAAACCCTTACATCTATACTGCTACACACTATCTTGCTCAACACAGTAGAGTGGCGATGGGTGCCGGGGCATCAGGGAGTCGAGGGAAGTGAGAAAGCAGACCTATTCAATAAAGATATTACAATTCTTTACTATGGGACTGTGGCATAAACATTTCATATGCAAGGACCTCAGTAGTAAAATAAACTAGAGAAGAACAATGGAAAATATGGCTCAAATCGCCCGAGCAAACCATATAAATGCATAGTTAAAGAACTTGATAAAGCCTTAATTAGATTTCTACTTAAACTTAGAAGAGGAAGAGTCTGGAAGACTATAACGTTATTTACTGGGCATACATTCTTCCGAAAGGACCTGCAGACTGTAGAAATCCTGTACCAGCTGCTGTACTGTGGTGGGAAAGGCGGAGAAAATGACATGTTTTTACTTTCCCTAGCCTCTATGTGCGAAGTACATAAGTAGATAGAGAAGGTACTGTATTCCACCCAAAATTCGAGGTTAAATTTCACCGGAAATATACGTTTTGAGGTCGCATGTGTCCGAAAACAGCATTTTTAGAAAGAGCTCTGTGTGTATCAGTGACTATGGATAGTATAGTTCAAAAACGAAAAGTTCCTTAAATACCAAACTGGGTGTTTAAGTTTAGTATCTCCAAAGTATGCGACACGGGGATTTTCAGGAAAATACCCCTCACCCTTAACTACCCTTTATATGGAAACATTTTCGAGAGTTTTGATTTTCTCAAAAATGACTAACGATTTTGATTAAAATATCGTATAATAAAGATATGTACATTACAATATCATCTTGAATTTTCTGAGAATAGCCTTTGAAAACCTCTTTATTTTGGATTAATTTTTATGAATTTTGCATAAACCGTTAGAGATGGACAAAAACTTCACACAAAAATGTAGAACTCGTTAAACACAAAATTTGTTATATACGGTTTTATTTTATTTTAGAACTGGCCGTTTCTGAGATATTAATTGTTGTTGGTTTCAGCTTTAAAATACTTAATGTTCTTCTCAAACGGGACCACACTGAGCGAACCGAACCTCAATTGTTTACATAGCGACGATGTTTTAAAGGCTTTAACTATCGTTTTAGATTAATATATTCCTTTATTTCACTTCTACTTAAAAGAAAGCAAGTAATAAGACCATTTTGCTAATATTTGCCTTAATTAGCATGATGAAGATAATCTTTTGTAAGAATAGTTTGTATTTGGATTTTTGAGATCCCAATTTTGACTAAGTTTAAAGCTCCTATTGTAGGAAAATTAGTCTTGGCGTTAAGTAGCACCAAAGAGCTCGAATTCTAATAATAGGAAATGGAACATTGAAATCTCAAACGTCCTAAATACTAATCTAAGTAGTCTAATCTAGTCCTTATCCAACCTTGTTTCTCTATTTTAAAACCTGATCTAGCATTCTCGCAACCACAACATGTTTCCAGAGTTTTAGATGATCATTCAGCTTTCCACTTGCATTGCGTACTCTAACCGTGCTATTGACAGTTTGTGTGTGTTTGTGGCATTTCATTAACACAACTGTCCAGTTTTAAATTGTTTTGTGTGTCCGTACTGGTAAATAAACCAGATACAAGCGCTTCATTGTAGCACATAGTCTACACTGATAGAACGAAAAAAAATCTGATGTGTTCCATTCACATGACTTTCTCTACATCTCTGCAACAAATTATTGTTAAAAAGCTTATTCTTCTATCTACGTCTTGCTAATCGAGAAAAAGTTAGCAGAAATAGTCATATTACTTGCTTCCTTGTAAGCAGAAGAGAAATAAGGGGATACCGTAGGTTAAAGTGATAATCAAAAGCTGATTGCTATGTGGCTGAAGTTTCTTTGTTTCTATGGACACGAGTTGACAAATTCCTGCATAAGAAAATTACAAGTTTTTCAAAGCTGAAACAAAAAACTAGGAATATATCTAAAAATGATCAACTCCACGAAAAAAAAATTATATAACATAAATTGTGTGTTCTAATATGCTCTATATTTTTTGTGTGGTAACATTTTGTCCATCTCTTACGGTTTAGCAGTTATGCAAAATTTCGTAAAATTCATTCAAAACAAAGAGGCTATTCCAGAAAATTCAAGATATACATTTTATTTGCCATGTAAATATATTAAATATAAGAGATTTTAGTCAAAATCGTTAGAGATACTTTTGAGAAAATCAAATTTTCGAATTTTTTTCCATGTAAAGCGTAGTTGGTGTGGGAGAATGTACTTGAAAGTCTCCGTGTCGCATTCTTAGAAGCTACCGAACTTAAAATACCAAATTTGGTATTTAAGTCTCTTCGTTTTTGAGCTATGATGTACACACACATACACACACACACACATACACACACACGGGACCTTTTACCAGAAATGCTTTTTTTTTATTCAGGGGGACCCAAAACATGTATTTCCGGTGAAATCTCGGTATCGAATTTTTGGGTGCATTACAATACCTTCTCTATACACTATGTACATAGTACGTTTAGAGAATGTAAAAACATCTGATGTGTTCTATTCACACGACTTTCTATAGCTGTTCCGCAAACAAACTTTTCCTCACAAAAGATTATTCTTTTATCTACATTATACTAATCAAGATAAATATTGTTATTAGTTGCTTACTTGTAAGTAGAAGGAAAGTGTGGGAGTACAGCAGGATACATCGATACTTAAATTCTTTAAAAGCTAATGTTATGTAAAACAACTGAAATTAGGTTCTTTTACATTGAGTTCCCACTTGAGAAAAGTTTAAGCAGTTTAAAATTGAAATCAAGAACAAGGAATATCTCTGAAACTGCTAAATCTACAAAAAATGTAGGTATGTGACACAAATTGTTTTTTTTTTTTAATGATATCTAAGTTTTTTGTACTAAGTTTTTGTCCATCGCTTAGGGCTTACGAGTTATACAAAATTTATCCAGAACAAAGAGGCCTTCAGAGGTTATTTCCAGAAAATTTAAGGTAGGTATGCATTTTCCTTTTTTTTTTTGTTTCTTCTTTTTTTTTTGAAGTTTAAGGTCCTTTAACCTGGTTGTCATATCGGACGATGAATGAAATAGAAATGGCGTGTTATTTATGGACGCTCTTTAACTGCAGTGGTTCTCAGCGTCCCATTCTAATTTGGGCGTGAAAGACCGCTTAATTTTGCTCAGAGGCCTCTTAATCAGGCTTGAGGTTCTTTTACTTATGGTGCCGTAAATCTACGACACGGGACCAACGGCTTTACTTCTCTTCCGAAAGAAGCCATGCTAAGGATTTTTACACCCGAAAAAATCCATCGTCCTCCGCTGGGTTTGAACCCACAACTTTGGGTATATGAAGTTAGCATGGTAACCATTACACCACGGAGGGCGACTGAAATTGGTGAAATGATGCTCAAATTATCTCGGGGTCCATGGAGCTTAAAGTTGCTCGACATTCATCTTCTCAGGACAAGGGAAACCCCGAAAAAATACCTCATCTGGGTAACTCACCCTAAGCGACCTTTTGAATGTGAGGCAGACACGCTACCACCACACTGCCCAGGTGGGCTGCATTTCCTTTGTTATGAAAATATCTTAAATATTTGTTATTTTGATCAAAATTCTTAGCTCCATTTTTGAGAAAATCAAAATGTTCGAATAATTTTCTTGAAAATCTTCGTGTCTCGCCCTTGAAAGATACCGAACCTAAATATCAAGTTTGGTATATAACCGCCTTTTTTTTTATAATAGTATTGATGATATATTGAATGACGATGGAGCAGTGGTGGAATGTGATGGCGGGGAAACCGGAGAACCCGAGTAAACCCGCCCCTGTACCGTTTTGTCCACCACAAATCTCGCATGCGGTCAACTCAAAAACAAAAAGTCGGTAAAATACAAAACTTGGTATTGAAGTTTAGTATCTTCCAGGGATGCGACACGAAGATTTTGAGAAAAATCCCCCACCCCAAGCTACCCTTTACTGGGACTTTTTTCGAAAATTTTGATTTTCTAAAAAATGGCTCTAACGATTTTGATTAAAATATCGTATATTAAAGATATTTACCTGACAAATAATATGTATATTTTGAATTTTTTGGTAATATCCTCTGAAGACTGCTTTATTCTGGATGGATTTTGCATAACTACTAAACTGTAAGAGATGGACAAAAACTTAACCCACAAAAAATGTAGAGCACGTTAAAACACACAATTTATGTTATATATATTTTTTTCGTGGAGTTGATCGTTTTTGAGATATTCCTTTTTCTTGGTTTCAGCTTTGAAAAACTTTCCGGTCCATACAAACAAAGGAACATCAGTCACATAGCAACCAGCTTTTGGCTTTCACTTTTACCTATGGTACTCCCTTATTTCGCTTCTACTTACAATAAAGCAAGAAATAAAACATTTCTGCTAATTTTTCTAGATTAGCATGAAATAAATAAAAGATAAGCTTATTAACAATAATTTGTTACAGAAATATAGAGAAAGTCATGTGAATGGAACACATCAGATTATTTTTGGTTAATGTTTATGATGTGGATGGAAGAATAAGATAGTAAGAATAAGTGTTGTAAAATAGGTAGAGAAATCGTATGAATGGAACGCGACAGACTTTTGGTTTGTTCTTTCCACATTTTATAACTAATTTGAAATCATTCCCAGGTGAAATGCACATTGAATTTAAATAATTGTAACCAGAAGAATATCCCTGTATATGCAAAAGTTATGCTAGCTTTTTAGGGGCAGAGAAAGTTGTTGGTGTGTTATATGCGATTTGTTTCCTGAAATACAACAAGGAACCTTTTTATTTTGTCTAAGTAAGGAAAGAACTGAGGTGTGTAACTACAGTAAAATTGGTGTGGTTGTGCAGTTGTTGGTTAGAAGCTGTTAGAAATGACATTGAACTCGAACCAATGACCCGTTGCACTAGGTAGATATAGTGAAAGTAAGGAGGCTAGGGAGCGGAAAGAGAAACCACAGCCGTGACTTTGACCTTCCTTCTCTTTCTTCTGACGAATGACCCAGATAACGTCCAGTTAGAGAGGCAGGGAGAGGTTCAGTGGCGGACTGTCACAAATTATACCATTCTCTATTCATTTGATATTAACTTCAACGAAACATTAAAGTACGTTTACTATTGTTACTTTCTTTACACGTACTGCGTACATATTGCATAGAGATGATGTTGCATTCCACCCAAAAATTCCATACCAAAATTTCACCGGAAACATATGTTTTGATGCCCCCTGAATAAAAAAAAAATTAGAAAAATTATCATGTGTGTGTCTGTGGGCAGCATAGCTCAAAAACGAAAACATTGTTAAATACCATTTTGAATTTTTTTTATTTCCTCAAAAATTGCTATAACGATTTTGATTAAAATACCTTATCTTTAAGATATTTTTATGACAAACGAAATGTATATCTTGAATTTTCTGGCAGTAGCCTCTGAAAACTAATTTATTATGGGTCAATTTTACGAATTTTTGCATAACTGCTAAACCATAAGAGATGGCCAAAAACTTACCACGCAATACATGTAGAGCACTTTAAAACACACAATTTATGTTACATACCTTTTTTCGTGGATTTGACTGTTTTTTACATATTCCTTGTTTTTGGTTTCAGCTATGAAAAATGTATACCTTTCTCATACAGGAATTTGTCAACTCCTGTCCATACAAAGGAACTTCAGTCACATAGCAACCGGCTTTTGACTATCACTTTAACTAATGGTACTCCCTTATTTCGCTTCTACTTTCAAGGAAGCAAGTAATAAGGCTATTTCTGCTGGTTTTTTTTTCTCGATTAGCATGAAGTAAATAGCTTTTTAACAATAATTGTTGCAGAGATGTAGAGAAAGTCATGTGAATGGAACACATCAGAATATTTTACATTATGTATTAATCACCAACACTACATCCAAAAAAAACTTCGTGTATTATATCCGTTATTATAGTACTCTGTAAATAATCCGTTACGGATATGGGAGTAAGTATTTGACATTGCCGTGAACTAAACCAAATTTCTATACCTCCGACTTCTTATAATCTTTGGACACCTTGACGTTTCTTAATTATACACCTTTACAGAAAGATTGCACTGCTAGCTAGTTATTTAGAAATGTCAACTAATTGATAACTTGAAGGCTGAAGAGCTGAAAAGGAAAGATGAACTTAAAACTCGGTTTAGTTGCCTTCAAAACGTACTGTTAGGATCTTTAAAATAATTACGAAGGATAAAGCTTTTTTAAATCAGAAATCAAAACACAAGAAATTGGAAAGGGATGGATAAGTATATTGTGCTGGTCAAGGCAAATGAAAGCGCAGCCATCTGAACTTAGTCACAAACCAGCTGATCATTATTTTTAGTATATATTACATTTCAATCCATCAATTATAAGGTGTTTAGAGCCATATTATATTCAACCAATGCTTAAACTATTACTAGGTATTGCAATGTATTTTCCAGCAAGCCATAGATACACATGCTCTTTGGATGCCCAACATGGAAGTACAATAGTTACTTAGAAAAGTACACGCTTCCTAATACGGAAATTCTGTTTAGTATGCCACTTAAACATCTATACTTATTCGTATAGTTGGAACATTTGTGTATTCTTACGAAGTAAGGAAAAAATAGCATTATTTCATAGGAGGAACACGAGAAACTGACAGACATTAACAAAACTCTTTTAGAAAGAATGGGCAATACTGTAAATAATCTGGACTTTCTTTATCTGTTCTGCAAACAACATTCTTACAAAATAATTTACTTGCATCTACATCATGCTAATCGAGATAGATATTAGCAAAAATTGTCTTATTTGTTTCCTTGTAGTATAGGGGATATAAAGAACACACAAGTTTTTTTTTTCCTGACCAAGAGTAAAACAAAAGAGGTATAAAAGTATGACGACTTCCTGTTTAGGAAAATGTAAGTGTTTTAAAACTAAATCAACCACAAAGAGCATGTCGGTAAGGTCAAACGAGATTTACATTTTTGTGCACTCTCTTTCGATTTATCAGTTATACAATAGTCATCCACTGCATAGTTCACTTGCCTATTTATATATGTGTGTATAAATGTAGACGTCTTTTAGTATAAGAAAATTAGGAACATATCTTAAACATACGGTTTCTTTAAAAGCTTTGTGTCGCATCCTTAGAAGATGCTGAACTCCAATATTAGGTTTGGTATTTAACGCAGGTAAAATTGTATACACACAGGGACATATGTCCAGACACACATACATGGGCCTTTTCTAAAAAATCTCACATGAATTTCTCTATATCTCTGCAATAAATTATTTTTAAAAAGCTTATGCTTCCATTTTCTTCCTGCTAATCGAGAAAAAATTAGCAGAAATAGACTTATTACTTGCTTCCTTGTAAGTAGAAGCGAAATAAGGAAGTACCATAAGTTAAAGTGATAGTCAAAAGCTGGTTGCTATGTGACTGAAGTTCCTTTGTTTCTATGGACACGAGTTCATAAAGTCCTGTATGAGAAAAGTATAACTTTTTTATAGCTGAAACCAAAAACAAGGAATATCTAAAAAAAAAACAATCACCTGCACGAAAAAAAATGTATATAACATAAATTGTGTGTTTTAAAGTGCTCTGCATTTGTTGTGCCGTAAGTTTTTGTCCATCTCTTACGGTTTTGCAGTTATTGACCCAGAATAAAGTAGTCTTCAGAGGCTATTTCCAGAAATTTCAAAATATACATTTTATTAGTCAGGTATATATCTTCAATATACGATTTTTTAATCAAAATTGTTAGAGCCAGTTTTTAGAAAATCAAAATTTACGAAAAAAGTTCCATGTAAAGGGTAGTTTGGGTTGGGGGGGATTTTTCTCAAAATCTTCGTGTCGCATCCCTGGAAGATACTAAACTTAAATTCCAAGTTTGGTATTTTACTGACTTTTCGTTTTTGAGTTATCGTGTTCAGACACACGGACACATACACACACAGACCTTTTTCTGAAAATACTTTTTTTGGACACAGGGAACCCTAAAGCATATATTTCCGGTAAGATCTCGGTATCGAATTTTTTGGTGGAGTGCAGTACCTTCTCTATACACTATGTACATAGTAGTATAGAGAAAGTAAAAATGCTTTTTATTGAGTGTACTCAGGAAGACTGTAAATACGTATTTCTGGTGAAATCAATACAGTTTTTGAGTGGAATGCAATACTTGCTTCTACTTACTATAGGTTAAGAGGTAGAGAAAGTAAACGTAATGTTGACACGTTTGTAAACATTGCTCAGTCCGCCACTGAAGTAGATTGGTGGTCAGTCACGTTGGTGTTGTCCAGTGCACGAAGCTGAACAAGTTGCTCATCTGTGTCGAGAAAGTACTGCTGTTTTAATTGTTTCCTTCATATTCCTTTCAAACTCGAGGTCCATAGCGGACCTTTTGAACAACATGTAATTTAGTGTGCGTGTGTTAGTGTGGGGGGGGGGGGGTAGCATGTCTTTTTCACGTTCAGGAGGTGCCGAGTTGGAATATCGCATAGGATAAGGCTATTATCCCTGGTTTCCGTTATCCTGTGTCAAGACTCTCTGCAGCTGCCGGCCCATCTTGAGGTGGTCCTGGCGGACGGTACCAAAGCGTTGGAAAGGGTTTTTAAATTTTTATCAGCGGTGACTTTTACATTCCGCATTTAGTTTTATCATTTGTCACCAGCATGAAGCGGTAGCTCGTATATTTAACATTTTAACGCATGTGCATTTTAGTTCAGAGAATTTAGTTAAGTTCCTTTGTTTATAACAGTTTTTAGATTCAGCTCTGCTTTCTGCCATGACTAGTTTTATTTCTCCTTCTGAGTTTGTCAACTTTGGTTTATATTTTTACTTTCTCTATACGCATTATGTGCATAGCGTATATAGAAGGTATTGTACTCCACCAAAAAATTCGATACCGAGATTTCACCGGAAATATATGTTTTAGGGTCCTCTGTATCCAAAAGTATTTTCAGAAAAAGGTCCATGTGTGTGTGTGTCCGTGTGTCTGTGAACACGATAACTCAAAAACGAAAAGTCAGTAAAATATCAAACTTGGTATTTAGGTTTAGTATCTTCCAGGGATGCAACACGAAGATTTTGAGAAAAATCTCCCCACCCCAAACTACCCTTTACATGGAACTCTTTTCGAAAATTTTGATTTTCTAAAAATTACTCTAAAGATTTTGATTAAAATATCGTATATTAAAGATATTTACCTGACACATACAATGTATATTTTGAATTTTCTGAGAATAGCCTCTGAAGACTACTTTATTCTGGGTCAATTTTACGGAATTTTCCATAACTGCTAAACCGTAAGAGATGGACAAAAACTTACCACACAACAAATGTGGAGCACTTTAAAACACAGAATTTATGCTATATACATTTTTTTTGTGGAGTTGATTGTTTTTGAGATATTCCTTGTTTTTGGTTTCAGCTATAGAAAACATACTTTTCTCATACAGGACTTTGTGAACTCGTGTCCGTTCAAACAAAGGAACTTCAGTCACATAGCAACCAGCTTTTGACGATCACTTTAACCTATGGTACTCCCTTATTTCGCTTCTACTTACAAGAAAGCAAGTAATAAGACTAATTTTTTCTCGATTAGCAGGAAGTGAATAAAAGCATAAGCTTTTTAACAATAATTTGTTGCAGAGTTGTAGAGAAAGTCATGTGAATGGAACACATCAGATTTTTAATCTCTGTTTGGTTTTCAATACATTTTAATATTTATCCAGGATTTTATTCTCAATTTTTTTTATTTATGGACACTCTTTAACTACTTTGGTTCTCAGCGTCCTCTTCTATATTGGGCGTGAAAGACAACTTAATTTTGCTCAGATGCCTCTTTATCAGGCTTGACGTTATTTTACATGCCGTAAATCACGGCATATAAACGGGACAAACGGCTTTACTTCCCTTCCGAAGGAAACTACATAAGTATTTTTACGCCCGAAAAAATCCATTGTTCTCCACCGGGTAACCATTAACCATGGAGGACAACTCTCAATTTTTGTTATAAGTAATATAACGATAGTTCCAATTTTTATCGATAAATTCGCGAGCAACTTGTAGCTCAAGTTGTATTTAATGAGATTATTTCGTGAATAAAATAACAATGATTAGCCTTACTATTCTAATGTAATTTTAATTCCCAGACCTGTGTTTAATGTGTAAATAATTCCATTGTAATATAATGAATTCAATTGTTATAACTATTGTATGGTCGCGATATGACCTAGGAGTTAAAGCGACCTAAAATAACTAAATTAAAAAAAAGAACAAACAATGATTAACCTATATGGACACGAAAGATAATATTCCTAAAATCTGATTGGTCTAGAGTATATTTGAACAGAAATCACTGCAACTTGATGTCAATATCATAAATGTCAAGTCTCTTTGTATCGCAATATTATATTACTGTGGCTTAAAGAAAACACAGAATTATTTGTATTGCTACATTCTATTGTTTTGACTTAGTCAAGCATGATTGTAATTAATATATCTATTGGAACTTCCGCCATGATGTACTGGAATATCACTGCACACTGATACTCAGAAATGCACGTGGGTGCGATAAATTTAGAAAAACAGTTACTCATGGCTGTGGTAAAAAAACTATTAAAATGCAGAGGTAATGGGTTCGATTATTGGGAATTTTACTGTGGCCACTTCCTAAGAGCACGTGTCATGATTGAAATAGTCTTTCTAATTTTATTGTGGTTTGTAGTTGAGTGCCCTTAAACCTTAACCATTATCTTTCATTATCGTGAGTAGGCAACTATCAAGCTATTTTAAGTTCCGAGATCATTTGAACATCATTTCACTGATTTCATTCATCATCCGAAGTCATCAACCAGGACGGTAGAGTCAGACTGAAAAATTCACTGCCAAAGCCAACATTTTTCAGCTTTCACCTCTACACTCCAACTTCTGCCCTACACACGGCTGGTGTGAAAGAAACAATTAATTCACATTAATTGATCTAATAGTTAAACTATAAAACCAGGGACTTGAGAACTTACGGAGATAGTGGTCATTGAGGTGTAATATTTCAAAATAATTTGAGATTTAGTTTTGATTTACCGGAAAAAAAATGCGAGTCAGTTTGAGAATTTAGTGTTGTGCCGGCAGGTTACGATGGTAGCTCTGTGGTCAGAGCAACTGGATGGAATCCAGGAGATCATTGGTTCAAATTCCGGATATGACATTAAAATTTTCAGTCTGACTTTGTCTTTTCAACTTCTGTCCTACACACAACTGGTGCGGAAAAAGTAATTAGTTTTTTTATTGTTTCATTTATATAGCTCCCTTTAACATCTAAGATCATACCAAGAGGTTTGAATTAGAAACAACTCGTTTGTAGGTTCTTTACGTTGGGTTTAAATAGTTATTTAGTTTCCTTAAACACCTACACGCTCACTCTCACAAACATACTTCTAGACTCTGTAGGGATACGAAATAATTCTGGTTTAAGAAAAAATTCCCCGCCCCAGCCGGGGATCTAACCCAGGACCTCCGGGTGAGATCTCAGCTTGCTGACTACTCGACCACGGATGCAGTCTCAATTCAAGTTAAGTGTTGTGGACAGTGATTTCTATGCTTTAAAGTGCATCTAGGACCCAGCTATTAGTTTTCTTTGGTGGTAAATGGGACTAGCAGGCCAACATTTTCACTGTACACCGCAGACCAGAAAATGAAAGTTCATGGTCATTTATCTTACTAAGGATCTGCAAAGAATTTGAGAGCATCGTATCATCATAATATCGCGTGCATTGTTGCAGAGAAAGTGCCCACGCCTATTGCCAAATTCTTCAGAAGTTTGCAATGGACATGTTGGATCGGACTACTTAGGTGCATGTATAAATTATGCGTTAGCTGTAAGATTAACCTGGTTTTAGGCGCATTTCTACTTTTAGACGACCTGTGTCCATCCAAAAGCTTGGAACGTTGAAGAACCACTGTATTTACAGGGTTAAGGTTCTATCTATGACTTGTTTAATGACGTTAGTCCATGTTGATACAAATGTTATGTTTTCAAAACATTCACGAGGTTTATATACATAAGCTTCTAAAGGTTTAAGGTTTTTAAACCAGGGAGTGCAGCCATTGACATGTAATTTTATACAATTTAGAATATAATTTGGGGTAAAGATATTGTGACAGTGCTGTCTCCTACAGTGGTTCTCACGTTCGCTTAGTATGTAAGTCATCACAATTGGAGACCTTGAGTTACGCAAACAATACAGGAAGAGCGGCGCGATGGTAACCGGAGCCTTCGGAACGCAAGATTTCACCGGAAATACATGTTTTGAGACCCATGAAATAAAAAAAACCTTTTTAGAAAAATGTTCGTTGTCTGTGGGCAGCTAGCTCGAAAGAGAAAGGTTCATTAAATACCAAACTTAGTATTTAAGTACAGGATCTTGAAAGGATGCGACACCAGAGTTTTAAAGAAAATACCACAACCTTAAACTACCCTTTACATAATTTTGTTGTTGTTGGAAAATTGATTTTCTCAAAAATGGCACACGACTTTGGTTAAAATACTATGCATATGTTTAAAATATTTTCATGCTAAACAAAAGGTATATGTTAATATTTTTGGGAATATCCTCTGACGACTTATTCATTCTGGATGACTTTTGTGCAACTGCTAAACCGTAAGAGATAGACAAAACCTTCTACACAAAACATATAGATCTAATTAAAATACACACTTTGTCATAAGCATTTACCAATTTTCAGGATATTCCTCGTTCTTTGTTTCAGTTTTAAACTACTTAAACTTTTCTCAAACGGAAAGGCATCTTTCGTTTCATACCTTCATTATTCTACTCCTGGCCGAGAACCGAATTTGAATTGTTTACATGGCTATAGCTTTTAAAAAAATTGACTATCACCTTAGCCTAGTGTATTTACTTATTTTCCTTCTGCTTACAAGGAAGCAAGTAATAAGATCATTTCTGCTAATGTTTATCCTGATTAGCATGATGCATATGAACGAATAATCTTTGCAAGAATAGTTTGTTTACAAAATAGGTAGAGAAAATCATGTGAATCAAATACAATATTTTAGATAGTTTTTATTAAAACGTGAAATCTCGATATCGACTTTTTGGTAGAATACAATAGGTACGAAGCAAAGAAAGTAAAATGTTTTACTTTTAGTACATTGCCTACTAAGAACTATAAGTTACATTTATCAGGTCGATAATGCATATTGGGAATACGAGGACAGAGAGGGCCGAGTTTTCCCAAACATTTAAGATCTGATAAGTAACTTACAGTTCTTCGTTTGTCAATCTCACTTTGAAATACTTAAAAAAAAAAACTGTAAAAAAATAATAAATCAAAATTGCTTTTCAATATTTTATTGAACATAAGATGTGAACAAACGAAAGGCTACATCTAAATTATATGGACAATGCCTTCTTGTGAATGAATTTTGCAGTAGACACTTTACTTGAAGTAGCACATGTCTTAGTTGTTAAGCTATTTCATTATGCAGCCTAGTTGAATCTTTTGATTTGTCATACTTATTATTATGTAGTAACATTTTATAAAATGAGCGACATTGCTGTTGAAGAAGCTGCGGATCTAGCATGTGCTTCACTTTTACCAGCGAAGTCGAAGCAAGGATATGTTGATGGTTACGTCATTTCCTAATTGTACTCTAAGTACAGTAACTCTTACTTCAGTACTTACAATGCTTGTTGGCATGGTAATTAATGCGTTGTAAATTTAGCTTACATTACCAACATGTGTCCAGAATGATCAACTTAGATATCAAGTATTTAAAAAATATTTAAAAGTTGGCCCATTTAGCGCAATTAATGTTGGATTGACAACACTCATTAGTTCGATGCCCACATACGTTTGAATAGAGAGGAATGCGTGAGGAAGTACTGGGTGTGAGGTGAGATGTAGAAAGTGAGGGGACCAGTTCCGTTATTCCGCGTGTTGCAAGACTCGCGTGCAATTCTTCCTCCTACACTACCACCAGGACGTGAGCTACTTCTAGATGAACTGTCTAGACACGGGTCCGGATGTACTTCTATATACAGGGTGTTCATACTGTATACCATTACCATTCGCTGCTTGAAACTACCGCAAATCCCTACTTTGGCGTATGAGGTTACTTTGACAGAACTGGGTGAGCCTGTCATTTGTCCCGTAAAAACGGGCAGTCCCCCTTTACACTTTCTCTAGCTCGCGTGTACAATATACATAGTGGACAGAGAAGGTATTGCATTCCACAAAAAAATTAGAAAAAGGTCCGTGTGTATGTGTTTGTATCTGTAGACAGCATAGTTCAAAACGAAAAGTCGGTTAAATACCAAACTTGGTACTGAAGTTCAACATCTTTCAAGGACGACTACCCTTTACATAGAACATTATTCGAAAATTCTTATTTTATAAAAAATTACTACTTATCAGTTTTGATTAAAATACCGTATATTAATGATACTCACATCACACATAAAATGCCTATCTTGAATTTTCTGGGAATAGCCTCTGACGGCCTCTTTATTCCGGATGAATTTAGCAAAATTTTGCATACTGGTAAACGTAAGAGCTAGTCAAAAACTTGCACAACAAAAATTAGAGCTCGTTAAAACACACAAATAATGTTATATACATTTTTTCGTGATCTATTTGTTATTTGTTTGTTTTAAAATACCTACTTTTCTCATATATACGTACTTTCTCTGACTAAAGTGTTTCAATAAACATTTAACTGTACAATAAATTAGTTTAGAAACAAATTTGCCATTTAATACTTTTATATCAATCCCAGTTATATATAAACAATGGAAAAAAGTTTGAGAAAGTGGCCCAAAGTTGATTTTTCTATTAATAAACATGCGGCTAACGAGTTATAGCTTAATTGGAGTTAAAGTGTTCTATTGGGGAAAAAAAGCGATATTTTCTAAAAGATTAAAATTAATGTTTTATATTAATTATTTTTAATGTTTCAAAATTGTTGGTCAAATTTCACAGGCATCACCATTCAATATTAAAACAATGGTTGTGTCTGTCTCGTTACGAATTGAGAAAACAAGATTTTAAAACTTTTGTAATAGGGTCGTACAATAAAAATATTTTTAAAAGGATAAATTCATATTAAAGTGCTAAACGGGACTACTTTGAAATGCCATGAAAACAAAGGCGACATAGAAATAGTCCCCATATATGATCAGAATTGATCTAAAGAAAACTGGCTTTATTCCTATTAGGATTTTATTTGAAAAGAAAAATACCACATGGGATTTGTAGTTTAACGTTCAATTTGTACAATAATCATACTTTCATTCTTTTCTCATAAATCACATGGGTTATATCTTAAAAAACTCGAAAATATTAGAAATTAGCCCCGGTTTACGTTAGTTTTTACTTTCTGTATCATTTCCCTACAGTCAGTACAAAAAGTATTGTATTCCACACAAAAAATCTGATGTGATGCGCTCACGTGACTTACTCTACCCATTCTTTTACAAACTGTTCATACAGAAGTACATTCTTCTATTTCGTATCGATTCATATAAATATTTGTAGAAATGGTTTTATTAAATATTTTCTTTAGGTGCAATGGAAATTGGGGAATACACTAGACTTAAGCGATATTCAATTTTAACTGCAAGTCGCTATGTGGTGAATTTGAAATTGCATGAACGGTAGAAAAGAAACCCTCAAGGACCGTTTTTGATCTAGCGATGTGATACACAGAGTGGAAGGTGATCTATGTTTAATTTATAATGAGTAGAACAAAAATATTATATCAGTTTTGCTGTTTTTAAGGTAATTTTTAGAAAGTAAACAAACTGTTTAATATGAACTGTATTTTAAATGTAAATTTTACGAAACTTAACTATTTTTTAGAAATGTTTATTAAACGAGATAGAAACATAAAATTTTCTGCATATTTAATTACACTTTGATTCACAATAATTTCCACTCAATTATTATAAGCTTTTGAAATTTCTCACGGAATCTAGATAATATGCGCTCACATCTTCTTAGACGATCGACTATTAATTTTTTTGTTTTTGTATTGTCAGGATTCCGACGCTATATTCTTTTTTTTTGTTTCCTTTGTTAACCTATTTACAGTTTTCTTTTTACAGACACATAACAAAAATAACTCCATGGCACAAGGAACCTTGGCTTACCGTCCGGCCACTGCATCCCCCATCTCGGTCGATGACAGACGTCGTGGATGGGCTGCAGTATTGGAGGGTGAGACGTGGTCAGCGCCTGGCCGGTTTTTGCGGTCCTCATGACCTGAAACCGCTACTTCTCCAACAAGTAGCTCCTGAATTGGCCCCCCAGGAACCTGACGAGGCTGAGTGCACCCTGGGCCAGGTCTCCCAGAGGGGGGGGGGGAAATCCCCACGCCGGTACCGGGAATCGAACTCAGGTCTCCCACTAAGACGACCTTTGCTGGCACATACACATTGACAAATACACTTTTACAAACACACATGCCCAAGACGGGACTCGAACCCACGATCCCCTGCGCCACGAAGCGCCAAAGCGAGACACTTCAGTGACCGGCTTCATTCGATAGGTTAGTGCAATTTCGGAAGCAGAGTAGAACGACAACATTGAAAAAAAAATCTGATGTGTACCATTCACATGACTTTCTCCATATCCCTGCAACAAATTATTCTTAAAAAGCTTATACTTCTATTTACTTCATGCTAATCAGAAAAAAATAGCAGAAATAGTCTAATTACTCGCTTCCTTGTAAGTAGAAGCAAAATAAGAGACAACTGTAGGTTAAAGTGATAGTCAAAAAGCTGGTTGCTATGTCAACGAAGTTCCTTTGTCTATATGGATAGGAGTTGACAAGTTCCTGTATGAGAAAAGTATACGTTTTTCATAGCAGAAACCAAAAATAAGGAATGTCACAAAAACGGCGAACGCCACGAAAAAAATGTATATAACATATATTGTGTGTTTTAATGTGCTCTACATTTTTTGTGTGGTAAGTTTTTGTCCATCTCTTACGATTTAGCAGTTATTCAAAATTTAGTAAAATTCATTCAGAATAAACTACTCTTCAGAGGCTATTCCCAGAAAATTCAAGATATACATTTTATTTGTCAGGTAAATATCTTTAATACACGAAATGTTCATCAAAATCGTTAAAGCCATTTTTGAGAGAATCAAAATTTTCGAAAAAAGTTCCATGTAAAGGGTAGTTGGGGGTGGGAGGGTTTTTCTCAGAATATTCGTGTCAAATCCCTGGAAGATACTAAACTTGAATACCAAGTGTGGTATTTTACCGACTTTTCGTTTTGAGTTCACGGACACACACACACACGGAACTTTTTGTGAAAATGCTTTTTTTGGATATTGGGGACCCTAAAACATATATTTCCGGTGAAATCTCGGTATCGAATTTTTTGGTTGAGTGCAATACCTTCTCTGTACACTAAGTATATAGTGCGTATAGAGAAAGTAATAAAGTACGCTATGAATCTTGAGATCTAGTGCCTTCACTGCCAAAGTTTCATTCTGTTTGTAGATCCGACAATTCACTCAAATTCACAATTCAGTTATATCGCGGTGAATTAGATAATGTGTTCAACATTTTGGCTGAGAACCTCAAAGAAAAATCTGATGTGTTCCATTCACATGACTTTCTCTGCATCTCGGCAACAAATTATTGTTGAAAAGCTTATGCTTCTATTCACTTCATGCTAATCGGGGGGGAAAAATAGCAGATATAGTCTTATTACTTGCTTCCATGTAAGTAGAAGCGAAGTAAGAGAGTACAATAGGTTAAAGAGATAGTCCAAAGCTGGTTGCTATGTGACGGACATTCCTTTGTTTGTAGGGACAGGAGTTGACAGATTCATGTGTGAGAAAATATAAGCTTTTCAAAGCTGAAACCAAAAACAAGGAATATCTCGAAAACAATCAACTTCACGAAAAAAAAAAAACCAATTTATAACATAAATTGAGTGTTTTAACGTGCTCTACATTTTTTGTGTGTGCTAACTTTTTGTTCATCTCTTACGGTTTAGCAATTGTGCAAAATTCCATAAAATTCATCCAAAAGAAAGTAGTTTTCAGAGGCTATTGCCAGGAAATTAAAGATATACATTTTATTTGTCAGGTAAATATCTTTAATTTATGATATCTTAATCAAAATCTTTAGAGCTATTTTTGAGAAAATGAATATATCTCTAAAAAAGTTCCATGTAAAGGTAGTTTGGGGTGAGGGATTTTTCTCAAAAGCATCTCTGGAAGATACCAAACTTAAATACCAAGTTTGGTATTTTACCAACTTTTCGTTTTTGAGTTATCGTGTTCACAGACACACGAACTCGCACACGGACCTTTTTCTGAAAATTCTTGGGTGAAGTGCAATACCTTCTCTATACACTATGTACATAGTACATATAGAGAAAGTAAAAATTGTGGAAAGACCGACAGATGGGCGAGCTTTCTTATTTTCCCCGACCCTCGCTTCCCGTAAATCTTGTAGCCAAGAAAACATGCGCGCAATCTAGCCACGAAGACTAAACGGCACAACTACGCTGTAAGGGTGAAATACACTCACTTCAGATGTTTGTTTATTTTTAATTTTATTTCCTATAAGTACCGAAGGAGCAAAGGACATCGTTGCGATGTCAATTTGAATTTCTAGTTCGTGAGCTTGCTGCTATACGCCATGGTGTCAAGCGATCAGCTCGTTGCCCACAGATGGCCCTGTAAGGCGAAATCACGACTTGCGGACGCGAAATGGTGGAATTTTGCGCATAAATTGCATCTTTTCAAGGTATGGGATTAATGCCGGTTAATGCGGTCCTCACGACCTGGAGCCGCTACTTCTCCATCACGTAGCTCCTCAATTGGCCCCCCAGGGACCTCACGAGGCTGAGTGCACCCCGGCCCAGGTCTCCCAGCGGGGGTAAAATCCCCACGCCGGTACTGGGGATCGAACCCAGGTCTCCCGCTTGGTAGGCAGCTGCGCTAAGGAGACGCTGGCATATGGTTATACAGTCAATAAGTAAATACTACCTAGAAGCCTTGCGCCGTTTTCATGAAGTAACCCGAAGAAAACGATCAGAATTTTCGTAAAACCGCTCCTGCTTACACCTCAACTGCTGGCAAAAACTAGAAACGTTATGTTGCCTACAGCCACCTTTTTCACCGGACATGGCCCCCTGCGACTTCTTTCTATTCCCGAGGCTGAAGAGAACATGAAAGGACGTCGTTTAGCCACTATTGGTGCGCTAAAAACAGAATCGCTGAAGTAGCTGAACACCATAAGGAAAAGTGAGCTCCAGAGTTGCTGCCAAGATAGGAAAAAAGTGTTGGCACAAGTGTATACCTGAGGGAGTTTATTTTGAAGGGCATTAATTTGATGCAGATACATAAATATTGTTTAAGAAATTAAAAAGTCCCGTTATTTTTTTGATCACATTACGTATATAGCGGCCATAAAATTGCAAGTCCAAGGGCCAAGACACAATTGCACCGGCAAGATATTTACATTTTTAACCGAACTTAGAAATGGAAACTTTTTTGCTATCATAACTGATTTGAACATTGCTATCCATTATGCACTGCTTTATCTCTTAATCCAACCTGATTAAAATAAAATGTCACAGTATTTTAAGGTATTAATTTAATCTTCTCCCAACAGTTTTTGGGATTAGCAGAGATACTTCGACGATACAAAGAAAATACCCAGGGATCACTTTTTTCAGGTTTATAATATCCATATATATAAAAGAAAGCTGTGCGAGTTACACTATTTTAAACTCAAGAACGGCTGAACCGATTTGGCTGAAAATCGGTGGGGAGGTAGCTTAGAATCAGGAGCCGGACCTAGGATACTTTATCCCGTTTCCGTGGGACGTGACATAAAACGTGGTATAACAAAACGCAACAGACAGAAAAACATTGTTGTCTATGGTGTTTGTTTAATAGTTTCTATTAGCTTATTGTGCCGATATTATTATTAACAATGCCGCGACCAAGACAATAGAATCTTTTCCGACAAAGCCGTAATGCAACTAGGATTCGAAACATTGCGAATGAAATTGCACGTGAAGAGCAACTATCCAATTAAATTTTTAAACTCCTTGGATGTGCCTGGCTTACCACCGCATAATTTATGACTAAAGGTTGGCTCCGTAGTAGTCATGCTTCGAAACATAAACCAACCAAAACTGTGCAACGGAAGGCGTTTGGTGGTAAGTAAATTGATGAAAAATGTGATTTACGCGACGATACTCAAAGGAAAATTCGAAGGTGAGGAAGTTCTCATTCCGATGATCCCAACCGATTTGCCGTTTGAGTTTAAACGAATTCAATTTCCGATCCGTCTTGCATTCGCCATGACCATTAAATCACAAGGCCAATCCTTGAAAGCTTGTGGTCCGAATCTAGAAAATCCATGTTTTTCCCATGGTCAATTATGTGGCATGTTCACGGGTCGGAAGACCATCTGCGTTATTTGTTCTTGCGCCTGATAATAAAACAAGGCATGTCGCCTATCACAAGATGCTTCACTGAAGAGTGCTACCCATGCACTAAAATATACGGCCAATAAATAATCATTAAAATACTTGTTTTTTTTTATTTATATTTATTATCCTAATAAAAAATTGAACTTGATAAAATTCAAAATCTGCTCATTTATTGCTTCTAAGGCAGAAGAAAGTTAACCGCGTCAGCTAGTATCAAGTAAAAGAAAAAGTCAGTAAAAATACAGTTGTTAACCTATTCTGCTCTTAATGCGAGGGTTTCTAAAGAGGCAAAATTTGCCACTTCTTTATTCTTGATAGTTGAACTTGATGCTGAAGTGAATCTTAAACATACTTACATAATTCTTCGAAGAAACGTGAGTCGTTTGCGCTGAGTCGGACAGGTACCACCAAGTCTGAACTCTTGTTTAACCTCAGGATGTCATACTTTGATACCAGGCTTGAGTCTATAAAGAAAAATTGGCGTTCTTCAGAATATGTTATTTCTTTTTGGTGTCTGTTCTACAAGTTGCTATTCTGTCATTAGTTATCGGATCTATTAATGTATTCCAGCTTTAAATTACAGATTTTTGCAGGTGCATCGGATAATTAATGATCAGATGATTATCTTCTCTTTGAACAGGACTAACTGACCCACAGTAGTCATCAAAAGCAGCTTGAAGCGATGGAACACAATGAGATTAGCTTTGGTATTGTTACTTCCAAGAAACGTTACTACGTATGCTTAACTAAACAATGGGCGATTCCAGAAGGGAAGGTCTATATTGCGCACCGTTAAGCTAAAATTATTATGGTTCGTCAAAAGGATAGTCATATAGCGCATATATGAAATATTTGTCGACAAAAGGGTGTAGTCATATAGCGCACATGAAATGTTTTTCGTCTCAAGGATAAATTAAATATAACACACACATAAAATATTTGTCGTCAAAAGGGTATAGTCACAAAGTGCCCACATGAAATATTTGTCGACAAAAGGGTATAGTCACATAGCGCATAATAAAATATTTGTCGTCAAAAGGGTATAGTTACATAGTGTCCACATGAAATATTTGTCGTCAAAAGGCTATAGTCACATAGCGCCCACATGAACCCCACACTGGGTATGCTACAATATCAACACAAAACATTTACAAAGTTACAATACCCTACTCTCTTTCTCAGCGTTATCGCCATTGTTGTCAAGGCATTTATTGTAATCTGGTACACTTTTTAATGCCGATGTTATACAGTTCTACCGCCGAAGATCTGCCGCTCTGAAGTCTTAATCAGTTGGGAATACATTTGTAGCCAAAAACGTCATTTAAGGTATCCAAAGTGAGTTGTCGGGATTTCCTGAATTCTTTCATCAACATTTGCTTTCAACTCTTCCATAAAGGGTGATAACTCCAACTCGGACCTCATTGTGCACACTTGTTCTTCCTTGATTAAACATTTCCTCAATGAAGAGCCGTGTTCATTGTGTTCATTGCATTATCACCACCCACTTGTGTTATTTGCTTACAAAATTCAATTGACTGATCATTAAAAATAACAAACAACAAAACTAACTAGATCTTTGGCGTTAGAAGAGTAACATTAGCATTGAAAAATTGATGCCACGTGACAATAAACGCCATGACAGCAATGGAATTACGTTGAGAAATATTGTAAATTACCGTAACTTGTAAATAAAGGGTTGTGTTGATATGCTTCGTCATTGTTGAGTTACGCCAAATCATCTTTACTTTCTGGACTCCCCTAGTACTTTTGTGAGAAGACCTTACATTATAAATTTAACCGAATATTGAACACATTTCAAAAACGAAAGAAATTCGATAGTAATATTGTTGGTTTCTGCTGATCAGTTTAACACTGAGTTGCGATGCATATGAAATATATTTGACAAATTTCACGAAGCGAAAGTAATACTTTTATGTATTTCATAGAGCTTAAGTTTCTCATAGAACAGATTACTTGTTAGTGTGTAAGAAGATATTTATTCCATATATATATAAACTTTAATAACTAAGAAAGGTAAATGAAATGTAGCTTCGAGAAGAAACAGTACTCCATATTCAAAGGCCCTGAATTCTCTTCCCGACTGGAGGGTGGAAATGTTTCTTTATCCAGAATTATTTTCCACTATCTCGAAAGTCTAAAAGTGTGAATTGTGTGTGTGTGTGTGTGTGTGTGTGTGTGTGTGTGTGTGTGTGTGTGTGTAATATTGTTTGACACATATTCAAGGATGTGGAAAACAAAACCGGTCACAATGCTAAAATAAATAATCACCGACATGGGTTGTCCAAATATTTACCTATGTGTGAAAGATAACTTACCTATTATCGCGTTGTCCAGTTCCTCTCCGTTATAACCGCTTAACACTATAACCATAAGTGTTAATAAAGTCCTCATCCTGCAACAAAGAGAAATGCAAGTGTAAGTAATATTTCTGGGGCGCTTCTTTACTTTCTCTACACTTACTATGTACATAGTGTATAGAGAACATATTGCAATCCACCCAAAAATTCGATACCGAGATTTCACCTTAAATATATGTTTTAGGGTCCCCAATATCAAATCGGTAAAATACCAAACTTGGAACTTAAGTTTAGTATCTTCCAGGGATGCGACACGAAGATTTTGAGAAAAATCCCCCACCCCAAACTACCCTTTACATGGAAATTTTTTCGAAAATTTCGATTTTCTCAAAAATAGCTCTAACGATTTTGATTAAAATATCGTATATTAAAGACATTTACCTGACAAATAAAATGTATATCTTGACTTTTCTGGGAATAGCCTCTGAAGACTACTTTATTCTTACCACACAAAAAATGTAGAGCACATTAAGAGACACAATTTATGTTATATACTTTTTTTCGAGGAGTTGATCGTTTTTGAGATATTCCTTGTTTTTGGTTTCAGCTTTGAAAAACTTTTTCTCATACAGGAATTTTTCAACTCGTGTACATACAAACAAAGGAACTTCAGCCCACAGCAACCAGCTTTTGACTATCACTTTAACCTATGACATTCCCATATTTCGCTTTTACTTACAAGGACGTAAATAATAAGACTATTTCTGCTAATTTTTTCTCAATTGGCATGAAATAAATAGAAAAATAAGCTTATTAACAATAATTTGTTACACAGAAGTAGAGAAAGTCATGTGAATGGAACACATCAGATTTTTTTCTGGTAGAATCAAGGTGGCGACGGTTAAATTTAGAGTCCACTCTAACTTATTAAATTTCTGTTTGCTAAAATAAATGTGTTAATGTGTGTCTAATACACAATTTTACTTTCATCACTCGGCTATGACAGATTGTGTTTAAGCTAAAAATTGTCATTATTTGATTAAAAATAAATGTTTTTGGTACACTGTAGCTTCTGAAAGAGAATGTTTAGAAAATAAGTGTTTGGGAAGGTCACAGGACAGCTCAGAAACCAAAAGTTTAATAAGTATCAAACTAAGTATTTAAGTACAGAGTTTTGCAGGTTTGGTATAAGCTTTTTCACCAAATTTGCCCCACTTTAAATAAAAACAATCTTCATTTTTATTTACCCCAACATAACTATTAGCTATCCTCGTTGTTTAGACACGAAAAATAAAACGCATATCTTGAAGTGACAGTAAACATTTTTTCAAATACATTCTACTTTGAGGGCCGCGCCGTCTCTCACCTAGATTGCACGGGCTCAATCCCAAGCAACCGCATGTGAAATTTGTGGTGGAAAAAGCGGCGTAGTGGCGGGTTTTCTCCGGGTTCTCCGGTTCCTCCCACCTTCGCATTCTATCGGTGCTCCACTCATTCCATGTATTAGTGTAATCGCCTGCGGTGTCACGAGTAGTAAAAGCGGGCGTTAAACACTATCCAAAAATATTATATTTTGATTAAATTATCTATGTATATCTATGAAATCATTAGGCAGATACAAAATCGCAACCTCAGAAAAGTTTATAACTGATTAAGCTTCAGCATTTATATCATAGCCTTAACCGTTTTCAAAATATTACATACTGTTCAAGTGCGTTTTCAGATGGAATATGTATAAAAATTTGCGATTCTTCTTTATTAATATTTTTTCTGCGGTAGAGATCGTTATTAAATTTTTAGAATTTGTTTTATATATATTTTACACATTTTAAGCTATTTCCGCATTTTCTGTAACTGCTTGAAATTATTTCTAGACAAAATGTAACATGAAAATCACTCAATTTCGTTATTAAAGGTACCATAATGAATATTACATATGCTCATGTGTAATAAGGCATTTGTAAATTTTAATGGGTTTGGTAAGTGTAAAAACATTTGTTACAATAAATATATATTGTAACAAATGTCTTTTTTAATTCATTTTTACCTTCTCTTGCCCCATATGTACAATGTACATAGGGATAGAGAAGTATTGTATTCCACCCAAAAATTCGATACCGAGAATTCACCGGAAATACATGTTTTAGGACCCCCTGTATAAAAAAAACAGTTTTCAGAAAAAGGTCCGTGTGTGTGTGTGTCCGTATGTCTGTGAACACGATAACTCAAAAACGAAAAGTAGCTTCTTCCAGAGATGGAACACGAAAATTTTGAGAAAAATCCCCCCACCCCAAACTACCCTTTACATGGAACTTTTTTCGAAAATTTTGATTTTCTCAAAAATGGCTCTAACGATTTTGATTAAAATATCATATATTAAAGATATTTACCTAAAAAATAAAATGTATGTCTTGAATTTTCTGGGAATACCTTCTTAAGATCTGTTTATTCTGGATGAATTTTGCTTAATTTGGCATAACTAGTAAACCGTAAGAGATAGACAAAAACTTACTTTACCAAAAATGTAGTTCTTGTTAAAATACACAAGTTATGTCATATACATTTTTCTCGTGGAGCTTACCGTTTTTGAGGTATTCATTGTTATTACGTTCAGTTGTGAAGTACTTATACTTTTCCTAGACGGTACTGTCCGCTTTTCTTTTGTTCTACTCCTGGCCAAGAAAAGAAGCGATTTGTGATAACAATCGCATAACGACAGCTTTTAAAATATTTAACTCTTGGTTTAGCCTAGTGTATTCCCTTATTTTCTTCCTATTTATACGGAACTAAATAATAAGAAAATTGTGCTAATTAGTACCACGATTAGCAAGGTGCAGAAAGAAGAATAATATTATGTAAGAAGTTCATAGAACAGCTAGAAAGAGTCATGTGAGTGTAACACTTCAGATTTTTATACATTAAGTCTTAAATTAACTGCTGCAAGTAATTCACCAGACATTTCGAGTGTAGACAGTTCAGGCAGCACACCATCCATAGCTCGCGCATCACTGCGCGCTAACATTCCAGTCGCTCACGACCCAGTCGTACAATTCACAACACAATTTCACTGCACAGCAATCCTTCCTCCTCTTATAGCTAGAAAATGTCACAGAACTTCCTAGAAGCTTCTAGAAGCCGAAGCTTGGAGCAACATTTCGAATATAGAGAAGAATCATTATGTTTACGCATCCAATATACATATATGTGTGTGAACATCAGTGCCCTAATTAAGAGGACAGGATAGTCTGAGTATATGTTATCTATGCACAACCAAAATAAATGTTTTATATTTTGTGCAGCGGTTTTACCTTCTTTACAAAGTCCTGTGTACGCACAGAGTCGGTAGAAAAATTGTTTGCTACCGAGATTTCACCAAAAATAAAAGTTTTTATGGGCCCCTTATCCAAAGGACAATTTTTAGAAAAAAGATTCGTGTTTGTTGACGTATGTGTGTTCGTTTCTGTGAACACGATAACTCAAAAACGAAAAGCCCGATAAATACCAAACCTGATATTTAAGTTCAGCATCTTCGAAGGATGCAAACAAAGAGCTTCAAGAAAATTCTCGCACCCCAAGTGCTCCTTTATATGCAAAAAAAAAAAAAAAAAAAAAAAAAAAAAAAGTTGAAAACGTTTATTTTCTATAAAACGGCTGTAACGATTTTGAATAAAATACCATATATTAAGTAAATTATATGAAAATAAAATGTATATATTTGTATTTTCTGGGAATAGCCCCTAAAGAACACATTCTGGACGACGCTTACATAAACGTAACAAGTTAGGCAAAAACATAGTACACAAAGAATATAAATTTCGTTAAAAACACACAATTGTTATATACATTTTTGTGGAGTTAACCATTTCCGAAATATTTCTTGTTATTGGTCTCAATTTAAAAATAAATAATCAATTTCAAACGAGGATTCCTCGCTTCTGCTTCTTTTGTTTTTCTCTTGGCTATGCAAAGAGAACCGAATTTCAGTTCTGTCACATAACGAGCAGGTTTTAAAATATTTGACTATTGCTCAAATCTTTAGTCAAGTGTATTTTCTTATTTTCCTTCTACTTACAAGGAAGCAAGAAATAATAAATTTTCGGCTAATGTTGATCTCATTAGCTTGATGCAGACAAAAAAATCCTTTGTAAAATAGTTTATTTCCAGAGCAGGTAGAGAAAGTCATATGAATGGAACACAAGATTTTGTTGCGTCTAATTTAACAAAAAATGTTTAGTATCATTAAATTCTAATAAGAAAGCAATCGGTTATACCATACCTACCCATTGAGCACATTACAAACTTCCCCTGTTCAGAAAAGGATAAAATCTTACTGCACGAATCTTCCTCTCGGCAAGATCACGTTCTGCAGTTCACCGCACGGATGCACAGGTTTTCTATCTTTCGCAGGCGTAATGGTATGTTGAAGTAGGCATCTGTTTTCCTTTGTATAGCTAATTTGCTCGACACTTTCTAAACGGTCCGTTAGGCACTTTGCAGTAACTGAAAAATCGAAAGGAAAACCGTAATTCAAAAGCTTCTTGAAGAATGCGGCCATGTCCTAGATGAAGTCAAACGAAAGCGGAGTTAGTCACTTATACCAGCGTTGAGCTCTCCACTTGATTGTCGTATATTAGTTACCCGTGAAATTATCAGGTTTTGCGATTAATGCAGAAGTTACAGCCTCATAATGGCGAGAAAGCATCCATTTGGTCATTTTAAATTTGGCAACGCAGTCAACCTATATTTTGAAGCTACCGTAATAATAATTATAGAACGTTTGAGCTGTAATAAAGAAGCAATAAGTAAGCAAAGATAGTGAAATAAACATCTAATTTATGTATAAAAAAACATTATTTTACTTTTTCTGCCACACACATTGTAGAGAAGATATCACATTGCACCTATAAATTTGATCTAGAGATTTCACTGGAAATTTCATTATTTGAGGACCCCTGAATAAGATAAAGTTTTAGAAATGTTAGTGTGTGTGGTAACAGCATAACTGAAAACGAAAAGTTAAATATCAAACTTGGTATTTAAGTTCAGTATCTACTAAAGGTACAACATGACTTCATTTTCAAGAAAAATCTTCCTAAATTTAAATTGCGCTTAGTATGGAATGTTTTTTTTTTTTTTTTTTTTTAATTTTTTTGTTTACTGAAAACTGGTTAATCATTTTGATTAAAACACACAATTTATTTCAAATAGCTTGCTTTTGCGATGTCAGCTACTTACGAGATATTAGCAATGTTTCGAATTATTCAATACTTCGTCATTCTTTTAAAGTTGTGTCGATATTCAGAGCGATATCCTCGCGAAATTATGTAAAGATTACGGCCAGCATATGGTGTCCAGTTTTTATAATTTGGCTATCGCTATTCCCTTTGTAAATGTAATGAATTATATTTTGCAGCTATTTCTTCAATGTTTTACTGCTATTAAAATGAAGTACAAAAGTACAAATCAGATGTGTTCCATTCACAAACTTTCTCTCTCTGTTCTGCAAACAAACTTTTCTTCTAAAAGATTTGTCTTTTATCTATACCATGCTAATCTAGATAAATATTCGCAGAAATGGTCTTATTACTTAGTTTTTTTTATAAGAAGAAAATAAATAAGTGCGCACACTAGGCTAAAGTGACAGTAAAATATTTTAAAAATCTGTCACTATGCCATTGTCATTGAAATTCGCTTCTTTGTATGACCAAACATTTTAAAATTGAAACTAATTGCAAGGAATACTCGAAATAGTTAGCTCTACAACAAAAATGTGAAGTCCACCTGGGTAGTGTGGTGGTAGCGTGTCTGTCTCGCATTCAACAGGCGGCAAGTTCGAATCTCGCTTAAGGTGAGTTACCCGGATAAGGTTTTTTTTATTTTCAGGGGTTTCTCTTATCCTGAGAAAACGAATGCCCAGTAACTTAAAACTCCATGGACCCCGAGATCATTTGACATAATTTCACCAATTTCATTCATCGACCGATATGACCAACCAGGTTAGAGGAAGTTAAGCTACATAAAAAAATCTAAAGGACATAAATTGTGTGTTTTGAGGAAATTTATATTTTTTCTTCAGTAAATGTTTGTATATCTCTTACGGTTTACCAGTTATGCAAAAGGCATCCAGGATGTAGAGGATTTCAGAGATTATTCCCAGGATATTCAAGAAATACTTTTTATTTGTTATATAAATAGGTGTAATTTACGGTATTTTAATGAAAATCGTTAGACCATTTTTGAGAAAATCAAAATTTTCGAGAATTGTTCCTTGTAAAGGGTAGTTTGGGGTAGGGGAATCCTCTTCAAAATGTTCGTGTTGCATCCTAAATTTAAATACCAACTTAGGTATTGAACGGACTGGCTGTCTACACACATTTACTGAACTTTTTCTAAAATTTATTTCTTTTTTAGGGATTCAGGAGGATCTCAAAGATATACTTCTTGTGGAATATGGGTGTCGACTTTCTTGGTGGAATGCAGCATCTTCAATGTCTATTATGTACGTTGTACATGCGCGCTTAAGAAAGTAGCTAGTCTTTCCTAAAATTATTTGTATATTCACATTAAACAGTAGAGGGTACAGAAGAACATGCAAATATGCAAGTGTAATATATCAATTTATTTTCTTAGTAATTTCTGAAGGCTATGTATCTGTACGAAATCTTAAAAATTCGTATTGTTTATAATTTGTTTCACATTATAATTTCACGAATTTCATGAAAATTTCAGCCCAATAGTTTGTGAAATGTTTGTTAATTTAGCTTTCTGTTTGTATAACCAAACAAGCACTACAGTTGTCCAAAGTTTGTAATATTCCATTTTGCTTTGGCTTTAAAATACCAATAGCAAGTTATCTAAAACATTCAAATTCGACTGCGGAAGGAGAAAAGGGTTACATTTTAACAATTTTCCTATTATAAATAAAATTATGTAGCTGTTTAAATAAAATATCAATTTCCAAACAAAGCACGAATGAGTACCTTAGTGCACCATTATTCATGTTAGTCAGTAAACATTTTGTGTCAGATGGAGGATTTTATCACCTTATTTTCTAAGCTTTTATTGGGACTTCGTTAGACGTTTGCTCAATTTAAATAAGGAAGTGTTTCAGTAATTCAAATAGCCTTGGTTTCCTGCTGTAGCATAAGCTTGTATTTTGCTGTCAGTGAAGATAAAGTATTCACAGAAACTGTACTAATTCGGTATTCACCCGCTCTGCCAGAGAAAATAGTCAGGTTGGTCGGAATAAGGATTTTAACTATAATTCCTTCCTCAACGTTTATGTTGACCATCTGACTTACTAGAAAACGTTGACAATCATATTATTAGCATGCAAAGTAACAACCTGTAGACATTTAAATTTGATGAAAGTAATAAATTAAAAAAATCACGTGATAGAGGTAAACATTATCAATTTCTGATTTAATGTCTTAAATTGAATCTTAGCGAAACATGAGTTCTGAAACAGTCTTATGACATTTCTCTTCATTACTGGGAGTATCTCTATTTCTCTTAAAGTACAAGTATCTCAATAGCAGTGCCTTCCTTAAATCGTATGTGTGTATGTGTATACATATAAATCTGAGGCCGCGCCGTGGCCGAGTGGTCAGACCATTCGACTCTCACCTAGACGGCCCGGGTTCGATCCCAAGCGACCGCATGTGAGATTTTTGGTGCACAAAGTGGCGCAGTGGCGGGTTTTCTCCGGGTTCTCCGGTTTCCCCCGCCATCTCATTCCACCGGGGCTCCATCTGCAGGTATCATCAGTGTCATCGCCCGCGCGGTGCCAGAGCAGTAAAAGCGGGCGTTAAACACTACCAAAAAAAATATATATATATATATATATATATATATACACACACACACACACACACACAAATCTGAAAGTTTACTGACGTAGATTAGGCTAAGAAGGTTCATGTTTTATACTGTAGCCTGAATCAAAATAATTTGAGCTTAAATCTGAGAAAAGTACACCTATTTTTACTTTCTCTATACGTACTATGTACATAGTGTATAGAGAAGGTATTGCACTCCACCCAAAAATTTGATACCGAGATTTTACCTTAAATATATGTTTTAGGGTCCCCCGTATCAAAAAAAAAAAAAGTATTTTCAGAAAAAGGTCCAAGTGTGTCCATGTATCTGTGAACACGATAACTCAAAAATAAAAAGTCTGTGAAATACCAAACTTGGTATTTAAGTTTAGTATCCTCCAATAATGCGATACGAAGATTTTGAGAAACATCCCCCACCCCCAACTTCCCTTTACATGTAACTTTTTTCGAAATGTTTGATTTTCTCAAAAATGGCTCTAACGATTTTGATTAAAATATCGTATATTAAAGATATTTACCTGACAAATAACATGTATATCTTAAATTTTCTGGAAATAGCCTCTGAAGCCTGCTTTATTCTGGATGAATTTTACGGAATTTTGCATAACTGCTAAACCGTAAGAGATGGACAAAAACTTACCATACAGAAAATGTAGAGCACTTTAAAACACACAACTTATGTTATATACATTTTTTTTTCATGGAGTTGATCGTTTTTTACATATTCCTTGTTTTTTGTTTCAGCTTTAAAAATGTATACTTTTCTCATACAGAAATTTGTCTACACCTGTCCATACAAACAAAGGAACTTCTGACACTTAGTAACTAGCTTTTGACTATTAGTTTAACTTATGGTACTCCCTTATTTCGTTTCTACTTACAAGGAAGCAAATAATAAGACTATTCCTGCTAATTTTTACTCGATTAACATAAAGTAAATAGAAGCATAAGCTTTTTAACAATAATTTGTAGCAGAGAAAACATCAGCTTTTTGATTTTCTTAATGCGATTTTAATATTGTGTGAAGTTTCAGTATTCTTAAGCACCATGAAAATGAATCCCTTAGACTGTGAATGCAGTTTATCCTCGAGTGGCGAAAACTTAGGTTGTTACTTAATGTTACAAACTGTTCATCAGAAGGCAAACATGTGATATTCAGGCCACGACGAGTTTTCGCTGCAAATTAATGTGTGAGATACGTAGAAAGTGTTCCACTCAGCGATTCAGCTGATGACAGCGGTTTCCCTTTTAAACTGCAGTTACAGACATAAGCGCCTGATGACAGTGCCTTACATATTTATCATCTAAACTGTAATCTCCATAAAGATGTCATACACTGATTCATCTCAGCTCGCATTAAAGGGTGGCTATCTTGGTAATTTGCTCTTTGTTCAAAGGTTTCTCCTTTAGGTCGTTAAAACCTTAATAGTGGGAGAACACATCGAGGGTTTAGTTCATAGTGAGCACTAAAGACAGTGACGTTTATGGATATGTATGACTGAAAGTTTAAAATTCCAAACTAGTAATGCTAGTTTTTAACTTTCTCTACACGTACTATATATTGCATTGCACCAAAAAATTCGATGCCCAGATTTCACAGGAAATACATATTTTGGGACCCTCCTGAATAAAAAAAAACATTTTTACTTTCTCTACACGTACTATGTACATAGTGTACATAGCATTTTCCAAAAAAAAAGCATTTTCAGAAAAAGGTCCGTGTGTGTGTCTGGCTCTAACGATTTTTGTTAAAATAACGTAACTAACGATATTTACCTGACAAATAAAATGTATATCTTGAATTTTCTGGGAATAGCCTCTGAAACCTACTTTATTCTGGACGAATTTTACGGAATTTTGCATAACTGCTAAACTGTAAGAGATGGCCAAAAACTTACCACACAAAAATGTAGAGCACGTTAAAACACACAATTTATATAATATACATTTTTTTTCGTGGAGTTGATCGTCTTTTAGATATTCCTTGTTTTTGGTTTCAGCTTTGACAAACTTATATTTTTCTCATATAGGAAGTTGTCAACTGCTGTCCATTAAAACAAAGGAACTTCATTCACATAGTAACCAGCTTTTGACTATCATTTTAACCTATGCTACTCCTTTGTTCCACTTCTACTTACAAGGAAGCAAGTAATAAGAATATTTCTAATTTTTTCTCAATGAGCATGAAATAAATAAAAGCATAAACTTTTTAACAATAATTTGTTACCCCAACTACTCTATACATGGAATATTTATCAAAAATTTTGATTTTTTGCAAATTGACTCTAATGATTTTTGATTAAAATACCGTATGTTTAACATATTTTAATGACAATCGAAATGAATATCTTGGATTTTCTGGGAATAGCCTCTGAAGACCTCTTCAATCTGGATGATTTTTACATAACTAGTAAACTGAAAGAGATAGACAAAATCTTACTACACAAAAATGTAGATCTCGTCAAAAAACACAATTTATGCCATTAACATTTTTTTCTCAGGAGTTGATAATTTTTTAGATATTCCTTGTTATTGGTTTCAGTACTTAAAACTTTTCACAAACGGGAATTTATCAATTCCTGGCAAAGCAAAGAAACGGAATTCTTCCACATGGTACCCAGGTTTTAAAAGATTTGACTTTCTTTTTGGCCTAGTGTAGTCCATTACTTCTCCTCTTACAAGAAAGTATTCCTGAGAAGTTTTATCTCGATTAGCATTAAGTAGATAGAAGCATAATATTTGTAACACTAATTTGTTACAGAGATATAGAGAAAGTCATGTAAATGGAACATATCAGATTTTTCTGCTACGTACTTGCAGTAAGCAGAGACGAAGACTTTCACTCTACCAACATTTTTGATATTAATATTTCATCGGAAACACAATTTAGAATACACTGTAATCTCTCCTGCCCAACAAATATTTTTAGAAAAAATTGCGCATGCGCGCTTCTGAATGATAACAAATACCTTGACGAGATTAGTGGATGAAATATCAAACTTGGTACTTCCGGACGAGACTGGAATATTTTTAAGTAATCGCTCCACTCCAAACTACCCATTACATGACAAAATATTACTATCTTTATTTTCTAAAATTATTTAATTAAAGTGGTACGTATTTTATACTGAAATGAGAAATGTATATTAAAGCTTACATTTTCTATGAATGCCCTGATAATTGCAGGAAAAATGTTGAACTCATTTAATGTTTGTCGAATTTTTGAATTCTAAAAATTGAATTTTTGAAAAAAGCTCTGTGTGTGAGTGTCTGTCTGTGCCTGTGAACAGCATAGCTCAAAAACGAAAAGACCGTTGTATACCAAACTTGGTATTTAAGTTTAGTATGTTCCAAGGATGCGACACGAAGATTTTCCAGAAAATTCCCACTCCGCAAACTACCCTTTACAATGAACTTTTCTTCGAAAATTTAGATTTTCTCAAAAATGGCGTATATTAAAGATATTTACCTGACAAATAAAATATATATCTTGAATTTTCTGGGGATAGCCTCTGAAGACCATTTTATCCTGAATGAATTTTACGGACTTTGCATGACTGCTAAACCGTAAGAAATGGACAAAAACTAACCACACTAAAAACGTAAAGCACCTTAAAACAACAATTTATGTTACATTTGTTTCGTGAAGTTGATCGTTTTTGAGATATTCCTGTTTTTGGTTTGTGCTTTGAAAAACTTCTTTTCTCATGCAGGAATTTGTCAACTCATGTCCATACAAACAATGGAACTTCAGTCACATAGCAACCAGCTTTTGACTATCACCTTAACCTATGGTACTCCCTTATTTCGCTTCTACTTACAAGGAAGCAACTAATAAGACTATTTGTGCTAATGTTTTCTTGATTAGCATGAAGTAAATAGAAGCATAAGCTTTTTAACAATAATTTCTTGTAGAGATGCAGAGAAAGTTATGTGAAAGTCGTCACATCAGTTTTTTTTTACGAAGGTTGGACTTCTGGACAATTTTTCATGTTGCTAGCTTAGACTTTCCTAAGCGTCATCTGTTATCATCGGTGGTTTTGAGGTAGCATGCTTTGGTTCTTGAGGTCGCGGAGGCTGATGATTTTTTTCGGACGTAAAGTTGGTCACATGTCGTAGATTTACGTTGTGAGAAAAAGTGAGTGGTTTTTCACCCCGATATAGAATGTGACGTGGAGAACTACAACGATTAAAGAGCATCCACAAGCAAAACTCAATTTAATTTTCTAAGCACACCTATAGATTTATAGGTTATAAAACAGATGGTACATCGCGTGCATTGGGACCTGCATGTACCTAATGTAGCTAACGTCTTCAAGAGGAAGAATTTAACTGAAGGAAGTACAGGAGGCTAGAAACATCAGCCAGACCTTTCACTTCGACGCGCGGAAGTCCCTAACAGCTCCAGGCTTGAAGACCCGTCTCTCATTAAAAGCTTCCTAGAGAGGGCGATGAACGATCCGTCGACTAAAAGGCCTTGTGGTGTCCAGGGGTTGAACAAGTATCCGTGCCATCTGTCCGGCACCTCATACGCCACAATACCTAGAAACACACTTGAAAGATAAGGAAAGTGAAATGATGCGAAGGAAATCGTAGTGGATAATAAAAGCCTTTCAATATTCGCCTACGACTAGGGAAACTACGAAAAATATTTGGTAAAAGTGGAAGCTTTCTCGCTCGGTAAATTAAATTAAATTTTAATTATGGACGCTCTTTAACTGCTGTATTGGGTGTGAAAGACCGCGTAATTTTGCTCAGAAGCATTTATCAGGGCTGACGTTCTTTTATGTGACGTAAATCTACGACACGGGACCAACGCCTTTACTGCTCTTCCGCAGTAAGCCATGCTAAGGATTTTTTCGTCCGAACATTGCTCTCCGCCAGGGTATTAATAACTAACATGGTAACCATTACACCACGGAGGATGACTCGCTTGGCAAGTCTCGCCTAACGGACATGCTTGAAATTTGTTACTCTTTCTCGTTATCTCTCTTCATTTTATCACACGAATAAACATTTGAATGCTGGGCCCGCATGTTGGCACCATCGAGTGTAATGTTAAACCCCCACTTAAAAGTACATCGTGAGTAACTTAGCTAGAGGATTCAATATTTATATGAATATTATAGTACAAGATGTTTCAGTACGATATCCCCTTTTAACTCCGTGATCATAGGTAGCATGTAGAAGACTGCATTTGTTAATGGTCCGTAAAGCCAGGAGTATCGATTGATATATCGATTCCGCCTTCTCGCTTAATATTCATTGTTGCGACATAAATATTGAAATGGAGTATGAAATTGAACAGCGTGTGCTTGTGAACAAGCAGCTAGAGGAAATTTTGACGAAAATAGAAATTGGAGACATGTGAGGAAGGGAGAAGAAAATGAAAAAGAATTGTTGAAGTTGGTGAACAATAGGATAGAAGATACAAATACACAGGCAATACAGGGTGAGCTAGCAAATAAAATCACTTTGTTTATACCGGAAAATAAAGAAAGGATAAAGTAGGGATATGCAAATATATGCAATAAAGAAGAGAGGGAATAATTAGCTTGGATAAGGGCAGTATATACTCTTGAAAGGGATGAAAGGCAATAAATTAGAATATTGTATTTTGTGCGGGGAGGAGGAGCATCGTTCACGCTTTAACTGAATGTAAAGAAATGCAAAGAATGTAAGAAATTGGAGGAAGGAGATATTGGATAATATGCCAGAGGAGATGGTAACGATGAAAATAGTGAATATCAAGGAAAAGAGAAGAATTAAAGAAATGGGGTAATATTTGGGAAAGGTAAAAGAAAATGGATAAGAAGAGAAAATATAGAGGAATGGGCAGAGTAGGTAGCAGAAACAAAAGGGAGCTACGCTGACTAATAATAAGGAAGCTAATCGAATGTAGCACCCAAGGTTCGAACCTAATTGTACTTTATGATAAGTAATATAGTTTAAATTAAACAACATGATTTTGTAAATAATGGAAAATGTAACCTAAATTCTTACTAATTCAGTAATCCCCTCACAAAGACCATACCAACGTATGTTGGTGATAGTCCTGTTCGAAATACAGTTCTGTATTTAATAGAAAAGCTGGAACCATTGTCAGCAAAAAAGAGAAGCATAATCCACCGTTATTGGTACCAAAGTGTCTCTAGCCGGTTGCTCTACCTTTGAGCCAGCATGGCAACATGCCGGCAGGGCATTAAACTTCTCAACTGACTCGCATGTTTCCCGGCAATTAAAAAAAATTGTTTTTAACTCAAGATAACTTTTTATTAATTACTTTCCTCAGTTGAGGGCTGTCATGCAGATAAAGTATAACTAAACAATTAACATTTTAAAAATAATTTACAACGATAAAAATAAATTGTATAACTAAGTACAGTAAATTATAAAATTAGAAATGATAAACTTCAACTCTAAATCAAATAGCACATACAAATCTTGTCAAAAAACACTTTAGTGCTTTCAAAATTATACAACAAAATTTAATGAGTTTTATAGCACCAGCATTAAAACGAATACAAATGATTGCTGAGGATGAGAATATATCCTGATTGCCATGCAGTAGGTGTAATCTTTCCAAAATTGGTGTAACTTTTTGGGTATTGTCCCTCTGGCCCCTATCATTAATCCGGTGACTGATATATTTTTAAGAAACAATCAACCTATTAATATAATTATAATTTTAATTGCGTCATACCTATTTTTAACTTTAATTGCAGTTGTTAACATTATTAATATTTATAAAGGACCCCTATATTTGTCCTTGTAAAAGATGGTACATTATGTACAATACAATATGCTGGTACAATATACATATGTAAATACACAAGAAACGTGTTTTGAAGTGGCAGTCCTATGACTCTTCCTACGCATAAACAATAAAATAATTTAAGCGGAGGTCACTGAAGTCTGAATGTGTCTTTCTTTTTAATCTTCGTAGATGCCGAGATGGTGGAAGTTGAGCTGAAATGCAGTTGATCAGATTATTGGGGTGGTTTTCTATTCTACGGAAAAGACGTCTATAGCTGGAGCTCAGTGTTGCATCAACTGTTAGTATGTTTAGATCTTTATGCAAGTTGCCGTTGCCCGATTCTGGATTGTTTGAACTCGTTTTATCTGATGGTTTGATGCAGATCCCCGTATTGCGCAACCATACATCCATATAGGTCTAATCAATGACAAGTATATTATTCTTTCAAGTGAAATGGCAAGGGCGAAGATCTTTTGATTAAATGCTTTTTTTTTTTTTTTTTTTTTTTTTTTTGCGATATAATTTATTTTGGGTCGCTTTAACAGCATGGTCATATCGTTATTTACACATTGGTAAAATACCAAATGATTACATTTATACTTTACAATAATTCAAAAAGTTTACACTGTCTTATAAATATTATTGTCTTTTTGATTGTCTGGTGGTTATGTAGAGCACTTGGTAAGTCATTGAAGCCGGCCTGAAGTCTCTGTTTGGCGTATCTCTTGACACTGCAGCAGGATATGTAGGACAGTAAGTGGTGTGTTGCAGGTCTCACATTTTGATTCTGGGTCTTTATTAATGATGAAGGTATGTCTGTCAGTTTGCAGTGTCCAATTCTGAGGCGGGTAATTCTTGTTTGCTAATTTTCGGAGGGGTTCGAAGAAATTGGTAGATCCGGCTCGGGCATCATGCAGTTTGCTGTGGGATGTTGACCATATCGTTTTCCAGTTTTCTATAAACAGCTGTTTAACTTTATGCAATCTGTTACGAAGGTTTCGAATTAGTTTATTTATCTGCATCTTCTAGGTTAATTTTGTGTCCAAATATAAGCCAAGATATCTCACTGAATCATTATGCATGACTTCTTCGCATTGTAGAGTAATATAATTGTGCTGAATTTTCTTTCTGTATGTGAAGAAAACATTTGATTTTTGAGGATTCATTTTTATTTTCCATTTATTGCACCATTCGTCTAATAAGGTTAAAAACTGCTGTATGTTGGTTGCTGGTGTTGAATAAATGCTTCTGTGAAGGATAGCAACATTATAAATCACAAGATGATCTCAAATTATTTTGAGACGACTTAACCTAATGGCGACTTAAAATGTCATAAGTACTTAAGTCTCAGGATTCATAGTATAGCCAACTATTAATTATGTTCTGCTAGGTGTTTATAAGGGCTTGTTTCATTCCCCGCACATAGGTGAAATTTGAGCGAATTGCTTACAAAAATGTTTTTTTTGTAGGTCTGTTATTAAGAATAAATCTCCTAACGTAATTGTACTTGGCTTCTATTACTGACTATTAGAAATAATTTTAAACAATATTTTTAATGTGCCTGTGCACAAGATCACTTTACAGATTCAAATATATTTTTCGCAACTTCTGTTTTACACGTTCAAAATGTTCCACAGGATGCAATTTGTGTTAAATTTTCTTTAAGTTTTAAAGATAAAAAGAAAACTATAAGTTACGAAGATTTGGGAGTAGTATTTCTTCATTGCTTATAATTCAGGGATGTTATTTAAAATTATACATAACGCTTAAAATTAGTGAAATAAGTTTATATGCTTTTATCCAAAATAAAAATATTAAGAAATCTCTTTCCAACACTTGTTCGTAAATATTTCTTACCTTTAAAATAATTATTTAAATATTAATAACTTGAAAACCACTGGAGATAATGCAATTGAAATGTGTATACTATCTTATGATTTACGGTGCTATTTACGATATAAATTTCTATAGAATTTAGAAATTTCTACTATATATACCCTTAAGCCTTGACGGAGACCCTCACAATAAACCGGTTACTCTGTGATAATTTGCCAAAGAGCAGCAAAGCATGCAAAGCTCAAACCATACAGAATGAAAGCTATTCACGAGCTGAAGGAACCAGATAAGGAAACATCTTGTGTATTCCATTCATATGACTTACATCTACTTAAAATTTTCTTAAAAAGTATATTCTTCTATCTACTTTACGATAATCGACATGACCATTAGCAGAAATTGTCTTTATTACTTGTTTCCTTGTAATTAGAAGGAAAATAAGGGAATACACTAGTCTAAAAGATAGTCAAATCTTTTAAGAGCTGGTAGCCATGTGGCTAAAATCCATCTCTATGCAGGGCCAGGAGTTCACAACCTACATTTTTTATGTACATTTTTTTCTATCCCTTACAGTTTACCACTTACAAAAAGTTCATTCAGAATAAAGAGTACTTTAGAGGTTATTCCCAGAAAATTCAAGATATACATTTTATTTGGCATATAAATATCTTTAATACACGATATTTTAATCAAAATCATTACAGCCATTTTTGAAAAATCAATTTTCGAAAATTTTCCCATGTAAATCGTAGTTTGGGGTGGGGGAATGTTTCTCAAAATGTTCGTGTCGTATTACTGGAAGATACTAACCTTAAATACCAAGTTTGGTATTTTACATTCTTCGTTTTTGAGTTATCGTGTTCACACACAGAACCTTTTTCTGAAAACGCTTTCTTGTATACAGGGGAGTCTAAAACGTGTATTTCCGGTGAAATCTTAATTTTTGGGTGGAATGCAATAGCTTCTTTATACACTATGTACATAGTACGTATAGAGAGAGTAAAAATGAGAGCAATATTTTGATTCTTAAACTGATATATTTCTGAAATTTAAAACGTAAGAAAAACCAAAAAAAATATTGTTTTTATAATAAAATATGAACACTAAACTTTAATAAAATATATAGCTTTTCCCAGCTCATTCCCAGCTATTAGCTGAAGCTATAGACGAGTGGCACATGTTTATCAATAGGCAAGCCTATCTTTAAGCTTTGTTTATCGCAAATATTTTCAACATGTTTTCCATGCTCAATATATCCCACACGATGCATAGTTTTACCAATTTGTTGAACAGTTTTTGTACCATCTATCGAAACCATGTTAAATAAAATCACCATATTGTTATAAAATAATATTAATATTTTAAGAAATAAATTATTACATTTAAAAAATCTGATGTTACACTCACATGACTTTCTCTATATCTCTGTAAATTATTATTGTTAATAAGCTTATCTTTTATTTATTTCATGCTAATCGAGAAAAATTAGCAGAAATAAACTTATTTCTTGCTTTATAGTAAGTAGAACCGAAATAAGGGAGTACCATAGGTTAAAGTGAAAGCCAAAAGCTGGTTGCTATGTGACTGATGTTCCTTTGTTTGTATTGACAGGAGTTGACAAATTCCTGTATGAGAAAAGAGTAAGTTTTTCAAAGCTGAAACCAATAAAAAGGAATATCTCAAAAACGATCAACTCCACGAAAAAAATTTATATAACATAAATTGTGTGTTTTAACGTGCCCTACATTTTTTATGGGTTAAGTTTTTGTCCATCTCTTACGGTTTAGTAGTTATGAAAAATGCATTCAGAATAAAGTAGTCTTCAGAGGCTATTCCCAGAAATTTCAGAATATACATTTTATTTGTCAGATAAATAACTTTAATATACGATATTTTAATCAAAATCGTTAGCCATTTTTTAGAAAATCAAAATTTTCGAAAAAATTTCCATGTAAAGGGTAGTTTGGGGTGGGGGGATTTTTCTTAAAATCTTCGTGTCGCATCCCTGGAAGATACTAAACTTAAATACCAAGTTTGGTATTTTACCGACTTTTAGTTTTTGAGTTATCGTGCTCACGGACACACGGACACACACACACACACACACACACACGGAACTTTTTTTGAAAATACTTTTTTTGGATACAGGGAACCTTAAAACATATATTTCCGGTGAAATCTCGGTATCGAATTTTTTGGTGGAGTGCAATACATTCTCTATTCATTATGTACATAGTGAGTATAGAGAAAGTAAAAAATCAGGTTTAATGGAGGGCACAAAATGACATATTTCCTCAATTAGTTAAACATAAATCTGATATAATATATCTATTTAGAAACGTCTACTGTAAAATTTGTATTCTCACCTTCTTTGAACGTACTACGTACATAGTGTATAGAGAAGATATTGCATTCTACCCATAAATTGGATACCGAGATTTTAGCGGATATGCGTTTTGAGGTCCCTTGAGTAAAACGATTAGAAAAATATGTCTTTGGACAGCATAGCTAAAAATTAAAATACCGTTAAATACCATACTTAGTATTTATTTTCTAGGAATGCAATACGAAGATCTAAAAATAAATAAATAAATAAATAAATAAAAATCGTGACCCTATATTTCCCGTTTATGGGGAAAAAGTTCTAATTTTTTTCTCAAAAATGGCTGTAAATTTCGATAAAAATACCTTATATTATACATATTTGTGTCACAAATAAAACGTAAAACTGAATTCTCTGGGAATAATATCTGAAGAACTGTTCCTTCTGGATGAATTTGTTGCATTTTGCATAACTAGTAAACCGAAAGAAATAGACAAACTTACTATTAAAAATCTGATGTGTTGCATTCACATGACTTTCTCTACATCTCTTCAACAAATTATTCTAATTACCTCATCTAATCCAGAAAAAAGTATCAGAAACAGGCTTATTACTTGCTTCCTTGTTAGTAGAAGCGAAATAAGAGAGTACCATAGGTTAAAAGATATAGTCAAAAGCTGGTTGCTATGTGACTGAAGTTCCTTTGTTTGTATGGACAGGAGTTGACAAATTTCTGTATGAGAATCAACACCAAGCAAAAAAAAAATGTATGTAACATAAATTGTGTGTTTTAAGTTTTCGTCCATATCTTAAGTTTTAGCACTAATGCAAAATTCCGTAAAATTCATCCAGAATAAAGTAGTCTTCAAAGGCCATTCCCAGAAAATTCAAGATATACATATTATTTATCAGGTAAATATCTTTAATATACGATACTTTCATCAAAATTGTTAGTTCCATTTTTAAGGAAATAAAAAATTTCGAAATTTTTTCCATGTAAAGGGAAGTTTGGGGTGGGGGGATTTTTTTTTGAAAACCTTTGTGTCGTATCCTTGGATGATACCAAACTTAAATAAAAGTATGGTATTTAACGGTATTTTCGTTTTTAGCAATGCTGCCCACAGACACACACACACACACACACACACACACACACACACACACACAGTCACATACGCACGGATTTTTCTAAAAATGCTTTTTTTTTTATTTAGGGGGTCTCCAAACATATATTTCTGGTGAAATCTCTGTATCGATTTTGGGTGCAATACAATACCTTCTCTATACACTATGTATGTGGTACGTATAGAGAAAGTAAAAATGTAGATCTAGTTAGAACACACAATTTGTCATATGCAGTTTTTTTTTTTTTTTTTTTTTTTTTTTAATTTACCGTTTCCAATATATTCCTTGTTATTGGTTTCAAGTTAAACTACTTATTTTTTTCAAACGTGCTTATCTTTCCTGGCATCTTGCTCTTGTTTACTGGTGACCTTGCAAAGTGAACCGAACTTCAATTGTTTATAAAGTGACCAACTTTTAAAAGAAATGAATATCGCTTTACCCAAACTTCTCCTCTGCTTAAAAATTATCAAGCAGTAAGAATCATTTCTTTTAATGCTTATCTCGCTTAGCATGATGGAGATAAAATATTCTCTTTTGTAAGGATAGTTTGCAGAACGGGTAAAGAAAGTCAATGTGAATGGAAGTAGAGAAAATCTTGCATTATATCCAAAAAATTATTTCCTATAAACGTTTTGGGCTTTGTGAACAAAAGAAAGCTTTTCTAATTTCTCTAGCACATATATAGTAGATAGAGAAGGCATTTCTTTACAGCCAAAATGTTTGTAGAAAGATTTCACTAGAAACACAAGTTTTCTTTTTATTATTTTATTTATTTTATGTCGCTTTAACTTACAATAAGGTAGTCATATCGCGACATGTTTTAAGGGTACCAATTAGGTGAGTAAAGACAATTTACTTTGGTAAATATAATTTCATAAATTTAAATAACATATTTCATTAAACAGATTTGTTAGTTGAAACAACAGTTGTTGTGTTCCTGAACAAAAAGAATCAAATTTTTAATCCATGTTCTTATGAACAGCATAATTAAAAAAAAAAAACTAAAAGTTTGTTAAATTTAAGTTTATCAAGGAAAATTCCTCACCTCAAACTGTCCTTACATGGTACATTTTTGGAAAAAAAATCTTTGATTTTCTCAAAAAATGCCTGTAACGACACTTTATTAAATGTTTATATGTTTGAGATATTTTTATGAAAAGGAAAGGTATATCAGTTTCTTTCTAAATTTTCCTTTTAAGAAAATATAAGTATTGTTGAATTGAAAGCTATAACTAGGAATATCTCGGAAACGATTAACTTCACAAAAATTATCTAACAAATTATTTGTTTTGACGAAATAAGCCCTTTTTTATGAAGTATGGTTTTGTTAAGTTCTTACGATTTACCAGATACGCAAAAGTCATCCAAAATAAACGGGACTTCAAAGGATATTCACAGTAAAATTAAGATATTTATTTTATTTTTCATGTATATATCTTGAATCAAAGTCTTTATGGCTAATTTTAAGAGCATGATTTTGAACACCTTTCTAAGTAAAGGATACTTGTGGGTAGGATGATTTTCTTGAAAATCTTCGTGTCGCATCTGATGCTGATCTTAAAAATCAAGTTTGGTATTTAACCAACTTTTCCTTTTTGAGTTATGCTTTTTACGGATGAACGGTCACATATTCAGGAGACCCTAAAACGTGTATTTCCAGTGAAATCTTGGTATATTATTTCTCTGTGTATTATGCACGAAATAGAGAATGTAATAAAGAACTTAAAAATATCCCATTATCCTGAAAATAGTAGTTAATAGTATTTTTTTCTATTTTAGGTTTTGCTTCCTAATGGATTTATGTCTATAAATTATTTTTAAGAATTAGGTGATTGAGAAAGTTTCGAATTAATAATTCGAACACGCTTGAACCTTAATACTACACCTAGATGCAGTCTCACAAGGTTTATTGACCTTGTAAATATTATTACTGAATATTAACTAGCTAATGAAATATTATACATTCTCTTGTTTTGTTCTAAGAACGTTTCAATATCTGATAAGAGGGACAAATAATTTTGGTGAAAACTATTGCCAAGCCAGAGGATAGATATACATTATAGGTATGAGGTTACGATATAATTTTGGCACGACAGTATTTGCCAGCGTTATTAAAGCAATTCTCATCAAATCCCTTAAACTTCTTTAATCGGCCTATAAAAACCTTGATAAGATCCGCTATATCGCTTCTGGTTGAAACTTGAAGGGCCGCGGGGGTGATATCGACCTTATATGGCAGTCTACTTTCATACCACATTTTCTGCAAATTGGCTCTTTCTTTGAAAGACGCCAAACTTAAGTGTTTTCTTTGATGGAATTGTCTTATTAATAATCCAATATACACCTTATCTCACTTATGGAAGAAAAACACATTAAACTTTTTACTTTCTCTATACTCACTATGTACATAGTGAATAGGGAATGTATTGCACTCCACCAAAAATTCGATACCGAGATTTCACCGGAAATATATGTTTTAGGGTCCCCTGTATCCAAAAAAGTATTTTCAAAAAAAGGTCCGTGTGTGTGTGTGTGTGTGTGTGTGTGTGTGTGTGTCTGTGAACACAATAACTCAAAAACTAAAAGTAGGTAAAATACCAAACTTGGTATTTAAGTTTAGTATCTTCCAGGGATGCGACACAAAGATTTTGAGAAAAATCCCCCCACCCCAAACTACCCTTTACATGGAACTTTTTTCGAAAATTTTGATTTTCTAAAAAATGGCTAACGATTTTGATTAAAATATCGAATATTAGAGTTATTTACCTGTCAAATAAAATGTATATTCTGAAATTTCTGGGAATAGCCTCTGAAGACTACTTTATTCTGGATGAATTTTTCATAACTACTAAACCGTAAGAGATGGACAAAAACTTAACCTATAAAAAATGTAGAGCACGTTAAGGCACACAATTTATGTTACATACATTTTTTCGTGGAGTTGATCGTTTTTGAGATATTCCTTTTTATTGGTTTCAGCTTTGAAAAACGTACACTTTTCTCATACAGGAATTTGTCAACTCGTCAATACAAACAAAGGAACATCAGTCAATAGCAACCAGCTTTTGGCTTTAACCTTAACCTATGGTACTCCCTTATTTCGGTTCTACTTACTATAAAGCAAGAAGTAAGATTATTTCTGCTAATTTTTCTCGATTAGCATGAAATAAATAAAAGATAAGCTTATTAACAATAATAATTTACAGAGATATAGAGAAACTCATGCGAGTGTAACACATCAGATTTTTTAAGTTTTCATTTGTATAGTTCGGGTTTCGTTGACTTTAAACACAGCGTAAATGTTTAAATTAGTTCCTGATATTTGTATTTTACTTACTACTTTCTATTTTATACCAGGTAGCAACTGCCCCATATTTGAGTGTGCAGAGATTCCTTCATGCGTTAAGAGTTGCAGAACTCGACAGAGCCGTTTAAAGTTAAATTCAGTGAGGAACTGGCTGAGCGAACTTCGTTTTACCCCTTTTGCTGTTCAGCAGAGATGGTAGCGGCTCGCGCTCATCGAAAGGGTAAAAAGCAACGAAGTTCACCCTCTCCAGATCCCCTTTGGCCAGTTTTAACTTGAAATAGCCCCGTTGCGTTGAGCAACTCTTATAACGCACGAAGAAATATCTGCACACGCCAAATAGGGGCAATAGGGCAACCTGGCGTTCTTCCAAAAAATATTCTTATTCAGATTTCTTGAATTAAAACTCTGCTGTATTCCATTTATATGACTTTCCCTGTCTGTTCTACAACAGACGATTCTTACCAAAGCATATTTTTACTTTCTTTACACGTACTATGTACATAGAGTAGAGAGAATGTATTGAATTGCATCCAAAAATTCGATACCGATATTTCACCAGAAATACAGGTTTAAGGACCCCCTGCATCCAAAAAAAAAAAAAAAATCTAGAAAAAGTTCCGTACGTGTCGTTGACAGCAAAGCTCGGAAAAGAAAAGTTGGTATTTAGATTCAAAAGTTGCGAAGATTTTCAAGAAAATCCTCCCACTACAAATTACCCTTTACACGGAAGAATTTTCGAAAATTTAGATTTTTTTAAAAAGGACTCTAAATGATTTTGATTAAAACCATTTACATCCAAAATAAATCTATATTTTGAATTTTCTTGGAATAGCCTATGAAGACCTCTTTATTCTGAAGGAATTTTGCTTATCTGCTAAACCATAACAGATGGACAAAAACTTACTACACAAAAAATGTAGATCTCGTCAAAACACACTTTTTATGTCATTTGCGTGTAGATAACAGTTTCCGAGATATTCCTTGTTATTGGTTTCAATTGTAAAGTACTTATACTTTTCTAAGACAGGAAGTGTCCGTTTTTCTTTTGTTCTACTCCTGGGTAAGCAAAGAAGCAATTTGCAATGACAATCGCATAACGAAACAGCTTTTAAAACATTTGACTATCAGTTTAGCCTAGTACGTTCCCTTTGTTCCCTTCTACTTATAAGGAACTAAGTAGTAAGAGCATTCTGCTAATGTTTATTTCGATTAGTATTGTGTAGAAAGAAGAATAAATAAACTTTTGCTAGAGAAAGTCACGAGAGTGTACCACATCAGATTTTTTATGCGGGTACTTCAGGCTAATCGAGATAAACATTAGCAGAAATAGTCCTATTACTTGTTTCCTTGTAAGTATAACGGAAGCCAGGGAGTACACTAGATTAGCACTGTCAAATATTTTAAAAGTTGTCACTATGAAGCTAATAAAAAGGAATGTCTCAGAAATGGCTAGCTCCAGAAAAACATGTACGATAATCTGTGTCCTTTAACGTGATCTACGCTTTTAAATGGTTTAACGTTTTTAAATGGTAAGTTTTAGTCCATCTCTTACGGTTTACCAGTTCTATAAGTCATCCAGAATGAAAAAGTCTTTAGAGGCTATTCCTATAAAATTCAAGATATCCTTTTCGTTTGTCATGGAAAAATCATAGGACTTTAATAAGAATCGTTAGCCATTTTTGAGTAAATCAATTTTCGAAAAATGATCCATGTAAAGGGTATTTTTTTCCTAAAAATCTTCTTATTGCAGATTTGGAATATATGAACTTAAACACCAAATTTTGCATTTAACCGGCTTAAGTTTTTGAGTTATGCTATATATATACACGCAAGGATATTTTTCTAAAAATCTGATGTGTTCCATTTACATAACTTAACTCTACATCTCTACAATAAATTGTTAAAAAGCTTATTCTTTTGTTTAGTAAGTGCTAATCGGGAAAAATTAACAGAAAAGGTCGTATTACTTGCTGTTGGTATGGACAGGAGTTGACAAAATCCCGTATGAGAAAAGTATTAGTATTTTAAAGCATAAAATAATAACAAGGAATATCTCAAAAACGGCCAACTTCACTACATTTTGTGTTACGTAAGTTTTTCCTATCTCTTACAGCTTACCAGTTAGGCAAAATTCCACAAAATTCATCCAGAATAAACTTGTCTTCAGAGGCTATTCCCGGAAAATTGCAGATACACAGTTTGTCATGTAAATATCTTAAATATAAGTTATTTTAATCAAAATTGTTTGAGCCATTTTTGAGAAATCAACATTTGCGAAATGTTTTCCATGTAACGGGTAGTTGGGGATGGGGGGGGGTCTTGAATATCTGCGTGTCGAATTCTTGGAAGATATGGAACTTAAATACCAAGTTTGGTATTTAAAGGTCTTTTTGTTTTTGAGCAATGCTGCTCGCACACATGGACACTTTTTCTAAAATTTTTTTTTTTTGTATTCAAGGGGTTTCAAAATGTGTATTTACGGTGAAATCTCGGTATGGAATTTTTGGATGCAATACAATACGTTCTCTATATACTATGTACATATTACGGGTAGAGAAAGTAAAAATTGCATTCACTTACTCACTGATGTTTATATATTAGGATGACTCGCTTTGAGAGTTATTCTGAAATATGAAGTTGGGAGAAACCGCCACTGTCGCCGCTTGTGCTTCACAACACTTCATTACAATGCAAGAATGTCATTTCCCGCCCCGACCTGTCACTCACCAGCGTGACATACGGTACACGTTACAAGAAATGCAATGTTTCAGTAAGTTTTGCAGTTGTGTCTCACGCGATGTTAGTCTCATTGTTACGTATCTTCACTACGTGGCGTTAATTATTAGTATGGTTACATCAGTAGCGGAACCCACTGTTGCAGATTCAGCTCTGGCATTTTAGAACACGCTAAAGTAGATATAGTCTGAATAAAAAGCTTGCAATAATACTTACAACTAATTAAATTTTAATTAACAACTGTGATATGTGTAATTCACATGTAAACTATTCTTACAAAACATTATTTTTTTTGGTAGTGTTTAACGCTCGCTTTTACTGCTCTGGCACCGCAGGCGATAACACTGATGATACATGAATATGAAGCCCCGGTGAATGGGATGGCGGGGGAAACTCAAGAATCCGGGTAAAACCCGCCCCTGCGCAGCTTTGTCCACCACAAATCTCACATGCGGTCGCTTGGGATCGAACCGGGACGTCTAAGTGAGAGGCGAGTGTTCTGACCACTCGGTCACGGCGCGGCCTAACCTTATTCTTATCTACATTATGATAATCGATATAAACATTAGCAGAAGTTGTCTTATTGCTTAATTTCTTGTAAGTAGAAGGAAAATAAGGCAATACATGGTTGGTTTCTATGTGATAAAATTGAATTTCTCACCTCTTTGCATCTCCAGGAGTAAAACAAAAGAAAAATTGACAAATTCCCGTTTATGAAAGTTTAAGTATTTTAAAATTGCAACGAATAAGAAGAGAAATTTTGAAAACTCTACAAAACAAATGAAAAGGTGAATGACTAAATTGTGTATTTTAACTAGTTCTACATTTTTTGTGTAATACATTTTAGTCTATTTCCTACGGTTTACTAGTTATAGAAAAGTCATCCATGACGAAGAGGTCTTAGAACCGTTTTTGAGAAAATCATTTTCGAAAACCTTTCATCATAAGTCTGGGTAGTATGGTGGTAGCGTAGCTGCCTCACATTCAGGAAGTCGTGAGTTCGAATCTCGCTTACAATGAGTAACCCGGCTAAGCTCCCCCCCCCCCCCGGAGTTTTCCCTTATTCGGAGAAGCCGAATGTCGAGTAACTTCTTTAAGCTCCATGGACACCGAGATCATTTCAACATCATTTCACCGACTTCATTTATCGTCCGATATTATCAACCAGGTTAAAGGTCTTTAATCTAAAAAAAAAAAAAAAAAAAAAAAAAAAAGTGCGGTGGAAGGATTTTCTTAGAAATCTTCGTATCGCATCCTTCTTTGTATTTAACCAATTTTTCTTTTTTTCTTTTTTTAAGTTATGGTGTGTGTGTGTGTGTGTGTGTGTGTGTGTGTGTGTGTGAGAGTGTGTGTGTGTGTGGGGGGCATAACTTAAAACCGAAACTCCTGTTAAATATCAAACTTATTGTTTCAGTTCAGCATCTTTGAAGGATAGAGATGTGCGTCACGAAGGTTTTCAAGAAAATCCTCCACCCCAAAGGATCTTTTATATGTAATTCTTTTCGAAAATTTAAGTTTTCTTAAAAATAGCTCTAATGATTTAGATGAAAATGCTATGTTTAACATATTTACATCATAAATAACATGTAGCGTTATATAGCTATTTACTATACAAAAGTTTAGATCCGGTTAAAACATACAGTTCATGCCCAATACAGCTTTTTTATGGAATTAACCATTTTTGAGATGTTCCTTATTATTGGCTCAACTTTGCTAAGACTTAAACTTCTCTCAGTCGTCTTTCGTTTTTCTTTCAAGACAATACTAGATGCAGACGAGGAAGGCCTTATGATCACTGACGAGAATAGTATGGGAATATGCCCCATTTGCAAGGAGGAAGAGTCGTAAGCAATATGTAAGGGTACGGAGGAATAGAGGGAACATTATTTACCGCGATCTTTTACTTCCCAGAATGGAGAATTAGGAGCATGTTGGACGCTACTGGCAGGCATGGAAAACGCAGAGGGATAGGTAAATTTCTACTTAAGGCGAGGCAACTGAGATTTGAGAAGGGAGGTGGCAAGAAAAGCTAAAAAGTGATTGTTTATATATATAATTTTGTATCATCCTGTTTGGTCATTGTTTTGTTGTGGTGTTAATGTTGTGTGCAAGTCTCTTTTAAATAATTTGTCTGCTAGAATTGGGCACACTGATCCATCGGAATACGGTTTGCCGTTTGTGTGTTTTAAATTTAAGACAGTTTTATTTGCATGTTTGTCTTTTTATTTTCGTGTTCACTTAATTTTTTACTTTCTCTACACGTACTAGGTACATAGTATAGAGAAGGTATTGTATTGTACCCAAAAATTCGATACCGAGATTTCACCGGAAATACATGTTTTGGGTCCCCCTGAATACAACAAAAAAGAATTTTCAGAAAATGATCCGTGTGTGTGTGTGTGGGGGGGGGGGCAGCATAGCTCCAAAAACGAAAAGACCGTTGAATACCAAACTTGGTATCTTCCAAGGATGAGACACGAACATTTTCAAGAAATTTTCAATTTCTATTTTATAAAAAATGTCTAACGATTTTGATTAAAATGTTTTATATTTAAGATATTTACATGACAAAATGTATATCTTGAATTTTTTGGGAATAGCCTCTAAAGAACCTCTTTATTCTGATTGATTTTATTGAATTTTGCATAACTGGTAAACCATAAGAAATAGACAAAAGCTTACCACACAAAAAATGTAGAGCACATTAAAACACACAATTTATGTTAAAACATTTTTTTTTTCGTGGAGTTGATCGTTTTTCAGATATTACGTGTTTTTGGTTTCAGCTTTGAAAAAATTATACATTTCTCATACAGGAATTTGTTAATTCGTGTCCATACAAAGGAACTTTAGTCACTTAGCAACCAGCTTTTGACTGTCACTTTAGTAATAAGACTATATCTGCTAACTTTTTCTCGATTAGCATGAGGTAAATAGAGGCATAACCTTTTTAACAATAATTTGTTGCATAGATGTAGAGACATGCATGTGAAAGGACATATGAGATTTTGATTGAAGTGATTGTGGTAGCAACCTTGGGAAGGTAATAATGATCGATCCCTCACCTTCGCCACGTTGTTGTCACCGGGCTCTAGGATGCAGATAGAAAGTGGAGCGCATCGCGGTAGATAACGTAACCGGGTCATCCTGAGCACCAAGTGGCACAGGCTAGCAGTGGCGTGCTCGCCTCTGGAAACGGAAAGTGGAGTGTCTGTACGCCACACCCACGAGTGCGAATTAGTGTTCAACTTATCTCGGGGGAAGGGAAAGTCGAACTTTGTCGCCTCATACTCCGCGGTAACGCCAGACTCTCATTCAAGATGTCCCAGGCTCGATTCGCCAGTTTTTTATGGTTTGCCGGAGTCGGTAAGCAAATTCTAAGGAGCGTCCTCTTCTATCACGAATGTCCTGTCTCCCATCACTTACTATCGCCTTTTTCATTGGATAGGTAGAGTCAGATGCCATAATAGTTCGCTATACTATGAATCCTCGGTCTAAAGTACTTACAACATTGTAAGTTGCCACTGGGGTTGTCATCTCAAAATAATTTGAGATCACCTTGTGGTTTACCAGGAAACATGCGAGTCAGTTGAGAAAGTCAATGCTATGCCGGTATGTAGCTCAGTGGCAGAGCAACCGGCTAGAGATCGGGAGGTCCGTGGTTCAATGCCTATTTCATTTTTGAAGGACTAGACGAAGATTTTCGTGGTATTGTAAAGATGCTTGCTTGGTATTGTTTGAATTGCTACAGATCCACCTTCTGAAGTGGTATACCTGGTCTCTATGGTCGCCCGGGACTCGGGGCATGAAGGAAATTTTTTTACCTTTATCATTACCAATTTCTATTTAATTGAAAAATGCAATACCATAGCCGAGATTTGAACCGCGGATCTCCCAGTCTCTATCCACTGAGCTACCAGAGCACCATGCCGGTACGGAATTAAATTCGACTGACTCGCATGTTTCCCGGTAAACCATAAGTGATCACAACTTATTTTGAGATGACATACCCAATGGCGACTTACAATATTGTAATTATTTTAAGTCCTAGGCGTCATAGTTCAGGAATTATTAGTCTAGTGTTAATTTAATTATTAATTTCTCTACATGTACTATGCACATAGAATACAGAGAAGGTATTGTAATGCACCCAAAAATTCGATACCGAGATTCTACCGGAAATACATGTTTTGTGTCCCCCTGAATTAAAAAAAAAAAGTATTTTTAGAGAAAGGTCCGTGTGTACGAGTGTATTCCTGTATGTGTGTGTCTGTGAACAGTCGAAAACACCGTTAAACACCAAACTTGATATTTAAGTTTGGTATCTTCCAAGGAAGCAACGCAAAGATTTTCAAGAAAATCCTTCCCCATCCCAAACTATACCTTAGATGGAACATTTTTCGAAAATTTTGACTATCTCAAAAGTGACTAACGATCTTGATTAAATACTTTATGTTCAAGCTATTTTTATGACAAATTCAAAGTATTTTTTTTAATTTTCTTGGAAGAACTCTTCATTCTGGATGGCTTTTGTATAACTGGAAAACCGTAAGAGATGCACAAAAATTGTAGATCTAATTAAAACACACGATTTATGTCATATAACTTTTTTTTGTAGAGTTAACCGTTTTCGAGATATTCCAGACTATTGAATTTTAGTCACTTACATTTTTCAAACGGGAAGATATCTTTTTCTTGTTTCTATTTTGTTTATTCCTGGTAAGCAAAGAGATTGGAATTTCAATTGTTTCACTTAGCGACCGGCTTTAGACTGTGCATTTTCTTATTACCCTATTACTTGCAAGGAAGCTAATAATAACACTAATATTGCTTGAGTTTATCTTGATTAACATGATGTAGATAAAAATTAATGTTTTGAATAAAAGGTTTATTTACTAAACAGCTAGAGAGCATCATGTGAATGGAACACGTTAGATTTGTTCCTCGTTACTTACAAGGAACCAAGTAATAAGGACAGTTTCTGCTGATGTTTACCTCGAATACGAGGAAGTAGATAGAAGAATAAGCTTTTTAACAATAATTTGTTACAGCTATGTAGAGAGTCATGCGAAGGAATACAGATCGTTTTTTCTTGGTTTCCCGGAGTCGGTAGGTAAATGTTTTGTGATTCCTCTTCTACCACGAATTTCCTATATCCTATCGTTTACTATCATCTATTTCATGGTTGAAGGGCCAGACGACGATGTTTGGGGTATTGCGGCTAGGCATTTTGTAAAGATGATCCCTTGTATTGGTTGAATACTGACAGACCCCCCTTCTGCTGTGATATCCTTGGGCTTTAGAGTCGTCCGGGGCTTGGGACATGGAGATTTTTACCTTTATCATTAAATTTTTACATTCTCTAGCCCGTATGCACTATGTACATTGTGCATATAGTAGGCATTGTATTCCACGCAAAATTCGATACCAAGACTTCACCGGGAAAATGTTTTGAGGTCCCCCAAGTCCGAAAGAAACATTTAGAAAAAGGTCTACTTGTGTCTGTGGACAGCATAGTTCAAAAACGAAAAGTTGGTTAAACACCTACTAAACTTGGCATTTAAGTTCAGTATCTTGCAAGGATGCGACTTAAAGATTTTCAAGAAAGTTTGACCCAACTACCCGTTACATGGAACATTTTTCGAAAATTTTGATTTTCTTAAAAATTGCTATTAAAGATACATCACAAATGAAATGTAAATTTTGAATTTTCTGTGAATAACCTCTGACGACCTCTTTATTCTGGTTGAGTTTTGCAGAATTTTGCATAAGGATTAAATCGTAAGAGATAGACATAAACGTATGATACAAAAAGTGTAGATCTCGTTAAAACACGCAATTTATGTAGTATACGTCTTTTTTTTGTAGAGTTAACCGTTTTCGAGATATTCATTTTTATTGGTTCCAGTTTTAAACTTTCTCAAACGGGACCATGCAATGCGAACCTCAGTTGTTTGGCATAGCGACAGCTTTCAAAAGATTTGACTATCGCTTTAGCCTAATGTAGTACCTTGTTTCCCTTCTAGTTAGAAGGAAGCAAGTGATAAGACCATTTCTGCTCATGTTTTTCTAGATTAGCATGACATAAATAAAATATAGGCTTTTGTAAGACACATTTGTTTGTGGAACAGCTAGAGAAAGTTACGTAAATGGAACACATCGGATTGTTTTATTTATTTGGATAGGTAGTCAGACTGAAAAATTCAATGCTATTGCCGAAATTTGAACCGCGGATCTCCCTGTCTCTAACTGGTTGCTCTAATCATTGAGCTATCGTGGCATCATGCCGGCATGATATTAAATTTCGCATGTTTCCTGGTAAACTACAAGGTTATCTCAAATTATTTTGATGACATACTCCAATGGCGACTTACAATGTAGTAAGTACTTTAAGTCCCAGGATTCATAGTTTACTCAACTATTATCGTCAATTATTGTTAGTTTCGGCGTTTTTTCACACAAACCGTGTGTAGGACAAGAGTTGGATAGGTTGGCTGAGATTGAAAAGTTCAATGGAGCCCGGGACTTAAATTACGACATTGTATGTCGGCTTTGGGGTTGTCATCTCAAAATAATACGAGAACACCTTGTGGTTTACCGGGAAACATGCGAGTCAGTGACCGGCATGTTGTCATACTATCTCAGTAGTTAGAACAATTGGTTAGAGACCAGGAGATCCGTGGTTCAAATCCCGGCTGTGATACAACATTTTTCAGTCTACGTATTAAACTCGTATCGTACATAGTCCTTGTGTGAAAAAATAATTCAACACTTTTTATTTATTTAGAATTGTTTTTTAAAGTGTCGGGCTGGATAATATTACTAATTGCTTCAATGCATACTATGTAGGGCATCAAAGTTCCGCAATGTGTTGGATCGGTATGTTCAGCTGACAGTGTCGGATGTGTTTAGTATGGAATCTTGGGGACTTCGCCCATGCTTGCGAATATCTTCGGTCGGATCTGTTCGCCCTTTCTCCCCTCATCCCTCTCTCACGGTACAAGCTCAAAGAACCACACCTGCCCCGGTTTGGTGGCTCTTCATGATAATATTCCTACACCTCAAGTCACGTGACTGAGATCGATATAAACTCATCAGGAATTCTCAAACAGTTGGCTTAAAGTTAATAACGTTCACTTCCTGACACTCCATATGCTCAAGAAAGAACAAATGAAAACTTTTAAGTAGTATTAAGAGGGGTGAGGGCCAAGGGACCACTCACAGCAGGTGGAACACCAAGTCCCACCAATAGCATTGACCAACTCCCAAGTAAAGTGCTATGAGGCATCTATGCTTCAGGAGTGTGGAGGGGTCACGACGATTTATGCAAGCTGTATAAAGCAGTGACCATGAGTCACTGATGATCGGTAAAGCCGGTCTCTGAACGGTCTGCACAGGCTAGCAGACTGAAAAGAGATGGGATGCGTCACCGCATAAAGTCTAGAACTTGATTTTCTTTCGTCCTAGCTGTAATGCTTGGAAATTCCTTTGTCTGCTCACAAGTCCTATACATACAAGCGGTCATTAAAGCAGACTTAGTATATCGCATTGATCTTGACTGGTGAACTGAAGACTGCCGCATGTATTGGATTCAGCGACCTCGTGTTGCAGTAGCCTAGCTCACGCGCCTACGGAGGGTAGCGCTAGATGCATGGTGTATAGTTTGAATAACTTAACGTGAAGCTGCGCATACTCAAAACATGTGTGATTATTGTGTTGTGTACTCCAAGAGATCACACTTGAATTTATGCAGGAATTATTTGGTGTCACAAATCCACAATTTATACTACAGAAAAAATTGATGTGTTCTGCAAACAAACTATTCTATCAAAATATTATTCTTTTATTTAAATCTTTCTAATCCAGATAACTATTAGCAGAATTGGCCTTCCTACTTAGTTCATTATAAGTAGGAGAGAATTAAGGGAATACATTAGGCTATAGCCATATTAAAAATTTTTAAAAGGCTGTCGCAATGAAATTGCCATTTAAATTCGGCTCTCTCTTCATGGTCAGGACTTCCTGTTTAAGAAAACTTTGTTTTCTAAAACTCAACCCAATAAAAAGGAATATCTCGGAAATAGTTATATCAAAACAACTAAGGTAACTCGTAAATTATTGTTTTAACAAGAATACAATATTTTATGTAGTAACTTTTTATTTATCTCCTGCGGTTTACCAGATTTGCAAAAGCCATTCAGAATGAAAGGAGCTTCAGGGTTTTGTCCCAAGAAATTTTGGATATACGTTTAAATGACATTAAAATATCGTTAATATATGCCATTTTAATCAAAATTATTAGATCAACTTTTTTAGAAAATGAAAAATTTGGAAAATTTTCCACATAAAGAGTAGTCTAGGGTGAGCGGATTTTCCTAAAAATCACATCCTTGAAAGATACTGAACTTGCACACCAAGTTTTCGTTTTTGAGTTATGCTGTTTACATACATACACAAACACGCATAGCTTTTTCTGTAAATGTTTTTATAGTGGGGTCCTCAAAACATGTATTTTCCGGAGAAATCTTGGTATAGAATTCCTGCGTGGAATTCCTTCTTTTCCTTGGGTTATCAGCGCAATGCTTGGCATAGCGGACGTCGCGGATCAAATTATTCTTCTCTACCATAGCGACCAAGAAAGCACAGAAGAAAACTTTCAGCGAGGTTGGTCGGTTCCGGGCCATGAATCCGGGACCTCCAGACCTTACCGCAGTCAACCTGTTTGATCAGCTGCAATACGGTTTTTGCTTTCTCTAGCACGTATGTAAATGTAGTAGGTAGATACTTTTGTTTTCCATCCAAAAATTTGATAATATTTCAAAGGAAATACATGTTTTGTGGGTGCCTGAATAAGAAACTGTTTTAAAAAAGGCTGTGAGCTCATAAATACTGCTTTGCTTTCTCTAGCACGTATGTAAATGTAGTAGGTAGATAGTTTTGTTTTCCATCCAAAAATTCGATAATGTTTCTAAGGAAATGCATGTTTTGTGGATGCCTGAATAAGAAACTGTTTTGAAAAAGGCTGTGAGCTCATAAATGTCTTGTGTATTTGTGCACAGCATAACTAAAAAGGAAAAGTAGGTTAAATACCAGTTAAGTTTAGCATCTTCCAAGGGTGCAACAGGAAGATTTTCAGAAAAATCCAACCACCCCTAACCCCTTTATAATTTACGTAAATTTTGAATTTATCTAAAATGGCTAACGATTTTGAATAAAATGCCATATCTTGAAGACATTTTCATTACAAAATGCATATCTTGAATTTTATGGGAATAGCAGCTGAAGATCTTTTATTCTGGACGACTTTTTTATAACTGATAAACCTGAACAAATATACAAAAATGTAGATCTTGTTAAAATACACAATTTTGTTACATAGTTTGGTATTTAAGTGGATTTTCGTTTTAGAGCTACTACCCTGTTCACAAACACACATACATAGCACTGTACTTTTTCTAAAGTTTTGTTTTGTTTCTTTTATTTATAATGTTTCCATGTAATTCCGATGAAAACTTCGTATCGAATTTTTGGGTGGAATACGATAATTTCTCTGTCTAGAATTTACATTATGCATACGTGCTAGAGAACGTAAAAGTATTTGATTATGGTTTTTCGGGTTAAAGCCAGGTATATTTGCAGAAATTTTGGTAGTGTTATCCAAATTTCGCCTGGCTGTTAGCGCGGGAAAGGCTTCAGAGCTTTCTTAGATGGTATTAGACTTTATCTATATGTTTTATAATAAGATATGTATTTTTATGTACTTAGATTTTGTCCAGTTGTGCAAAAGTTTGCTTCAGAGACCAGGAAATTCAAAATATTCATTTTATTTAAGATATAAATATCTTTAATGTGTCATTTTAATGGAATTTGTTACTGCCATTTTTGAAAAAAAATTGAACATTCTGAAAAACCTTCCAATATAGGGTAGTTTAGATTAGGAAATTTTCCCGAAAATCTTCGTGTCGCATTGTAGGAAGTTACTGAACTTAAATGCCAAGTTTGGTATCTGACCGACACACACACACACACATCCATGCATACACACACACCTTTAAGGGCAAATTTTGGAGTCCTCAAAACAAGTATTGCTATAAAATATTAGGTGCAGTATCTCGTCTCCTGCTATATACATGTTTTAAATGTACGTCATTTTAACCCAATTTAAAAATAAAGTTTATGTAACAATTTACCATAAGGGTGTGTTATATGTTTTCGTAAACTTCCACGGCCAATATTAAAATTATCTTGGTCCAGAGTTTCCGGTGTAGATCGCGTCTTAAGGCTAAAATCTGCCGACGTTTCGCCCATCTTGTGATAAGGCTTCCTCAGGGCTAACTGTGTCTGGTCCGGCTGGCGTACCTTCTTATATACTGTAGTTGGGACATGCCAAGTACCGCCCTCCTGTGTTGCCATTGGTTATCGTTTGGCCAATGGCTGGGGTCGCTGCTTTCTGTATTCCTATTGGCTCGCTGGCCGCAAGGTGGGATGCTTTTCTTAGCAGAGGTCTCCAGATGGTGTTCAAAGGAAGCCTTATCACAAGATGGGCGAAACGTCGGCAGATTTTAGCCTTAAGACGCGGTCTACACCGGAAACTCTGGACCAAGATAATTTACCATAAGCTCTTTGAAGAAATAGAAATAATAGGTTTGATGGTAGTTACTCGTGGGTCAATGAAGTATGTTCTGCCTAAAGAAGAATAAAATAAATGATTGATACCGCCATTAGAGGATCAGTAAATTTAATGCGTAATATGTACATTAATTAGTCGTATGACTCGTTAACAATTTATTTTATTGTTTCTCTTTATTATTGTTATTTTTATTATAACTTTTAATGTTAACGCTCACTTTGTAATTAAGGCTTATTTGTATATAATGAAACTACTTCGTTATTATTGATGTTAACTGAAAATAACAGTGATACTGTAACGCATGTAGCAGATATTAGGTATTTACGACAATACAGAACAGATTAACGCAAAATAGCTTGTTACTTTGAGATACACCAGTTTAGAATTTTAATGGCTCAATTCCACCCAAGTCTCCGTCGTCTTCATTCTGGAAAGGGTCATCGTCACTGTCATCAAGACATATCATTAGTGGTTCACATTCACTGATGATTCCGTCTAATTCCTTGCTTTTCGTATTATTTTGTGAACATGATTCACTTTCTTCTTCCATGTAGCCGCGTCCACTTTCGCCACACCTCGCAAAAGTCTATCCACCTCTATAATTGTGAAAATCTTATGTTACCTCACGTACAAGTAACAACACTACTATCAAAAATAACAAGTATACATAACGAATAATACGTAGCTTGTACAGAACAGTTAAACGCACGTGTTGGGAGTTCACAAACTGAGCACGTGGTTGGAAATAGCCAGCTGTTTCCGTTGTCTGACCGACAGACTGGAATGCTGCTTTATGATTGGTTCAGAAAGTCCAACGGGTCAAGCTTTTCATCTGTTTTCTGCGGGTGTGCCAACTTAACTCCTAATTGTAAAGCACAAGGATTTAGCGGCGGGGGTATAGGTTAGGATGAATACACATAATTGTAACAAATTTGAAACAGTAAAAGGAGATTTTGTTAGAGTAATCCATAGATCTACCACGTAATCAAAGTTGGTAACCCTGGAGTGTTAGGGTTTTATAGGTCAGTGGTATAATAGTTTATTATCTCCTTTTAAGTAATATCATCTACGGACTGCCTAAAACCACCTATTATCGTACTACCTTTCTGCCTACAATGTGTGCGCATTGTTTCTCGCACTTAATATATGGATTTAGATATAAACAATGGCTTCTGAGAATAGAAAGGCGCTCGCGGATATTAACAGGAAGGGATTTATAGCTTAGGGGCTTCTAAGAAACTTGGGAGTCCCCCAAGGACTCATTAAGCCCACCTCAGTAAACCTTACAGAAAATAATAAATAGAGCTTGAAAAAATCTGATTTGTTCCATTCGCGCGACTTTCTCTAGCTATTCTACAAACTTATTAATCTTCTTTCTAGTCTATGCGAATAGAGATAAGCGTTAGTATAATGCTTTTATTACATAATTATGTAGAAGACAGCTACATTATGCTAAAGCGATAGCCAACAGTTTTAAAAACTGTCGCTCGCTTCTTTGCATGACCCGAAGTAAAATAAAAGAAACATGGATGACTTTTTGTTACTGAAAAGTATTTTAAAATTGAAAATAATAAGGAATATCTCGAAACGGTTAGCTTCACAACAAAAATGTAAAGGGACATACGTTGTGTGTTTTGACGAGATCTACAATTTTGTGTTAAGTTTTTAACTATCTCTTAAGTTTTGCTAGTTATGCAAAAGTCATTCAAAATGAAGAGGACTTAAAGAAAATTTTGCCAGGAAATTAAAGATGCACATTTTATTTGCCATGTAAATATGTTTAATATACTGTATTTTAATCAAACTGGTTAAAGTCATTTTGAGAAAATCAATTTTGAAAAACATTCCAATATAAAGGGTAGTTCGGGGTGGGAGAGTTTCAAGGGTAGTTTGGGGTGGAAGAATTTCTTGAAAATATTCGTGTCTCATCTTTGGGAGATACTAAACTTAATGCCAAGTTTGGTATTTAACAGATGTTTTGTTTTTGGGTTATGACACCAAAGCAGGCATATGCCTAAACCCTGAAGGAAGAAGGAGGTTATGCTATCCCCCCCCCACACACACACACACACACACAGATATTCACACTGATCTTGTTCTAAAAGTCTTTATTTTTTGGATTCAGAGTGTCTCAAAACATATTTCCGGTGAAATCACGCTGTGGAATTTTTGGGTGGAATACAATACTTTCTCTGCTTACTTATGTAGGTTGTACATATGCACTAGAGAAAGTAAATAATAGATCTAACCGGGGATAGAGTATTCCAAAAATACCTATAGGACCAGCTAAACAGTTGCAGTAAAACAAGAGAGACGAAACGAGTGATGCCTTCCTGTTTGAGAAAAGTATACATAGTTCAAAATTGAAACCAATAATTAGGAATATCTCGGAAATGGTTAACTCTACAAAAATGTATAGAACACAAATTGTGTGTTTTAACAAGGTACACACTTTTTGTTTAGTTAATTTTGTCTATCACTTTACCAGTTACGTAAACTTCATCCAAAATGAAGAGGTCTTTATAGAAGCTATTCCAATTCAAGATAAAGGTTTTATTGGTCATATAAATATCTTTAATATAAGATACTTTAATAAAAATCTGATGTGTACCATTCACATGACTTTATCTATATCCGTGCAACAAATTATTCTTAAAAAAGTTATGCTTCCATTTACTTCATGCTAATCTAGAAAAATTGGCAGAAATAGTCTTATCTTCTTCCTTGTAAGTAGAAAGGAAGTAAGGGAGTAGCATAGGTTAAAGCGATAGTCAAAAGCTGGTTACTATATGACTGAAGTTTCTTTGTTTGCATGGACATGAGTTGACAAATTCATGACTGAGAAAAGCGTACGATTTCTAAAGGTAAAATCTAAAAAAAGAAATAACTCAAAAACGGATAACTCAACGAGCAAAATGGTATATAAATAAATTGTATGTTTTAAAGTGCTCTACATTTTTTGTGTGGTAAGTTTTTGTCCATCTCTTACGGTTTAGTAGTTATACAAAATTCCGGAAAACTCACTCAGAACAAAGTAGTCTTCAGAGGCTATTCCCAGAAAATTCAGAATATACATTTTATTTGTCAGGTAAATATCTTTAATATACGATATTTTAATCAAAATCGTTAGAGCCATTTTTTAGAAAATAAAAATTTTCGAAAAAAATACCATGTAAAGGGTAGTTTGTGGTGGGGGAACTTTCTCAAAATCTTCGTGTTGCATCTCTGGAAGATTCTAAACTTATATACCAATTTTGGTATTTTACAGACTTTTCGTTTTTGAGTTATCGTGCTCACGGACACACACACACACACACACACACACACAAACGTTCCTGGGAAAACTGTATTTTCCAGAAAAGGGAGATGATAGCCACAATATAACACAACTCAAAGAAAGGATCACACTATAAATTCACGTTAAAGTAAAACTATCTCGTGTACCTACTGCTTTCGATGGCACACTATTGCTCATTACTAGGGTTTAACATCTTGGGGACCGATAGAGGAATACATGCGAATACCAGTTGCATACCTACCGGGTAGAGACCGATCTGCATTGGCGACTACACGCGCCGCATGTAAACAGCCTTTAGTATCACGTTGGGAAACGTATTATGCTGTATATTCAATACTGTTTTACAGGAATTAATGCCTTTGATGATAGTGCATGCTCTTTAATCAAGATTTTAAAATCTTTCTTAAAATGGATTGCACGAAGATTTGCAATTCAGACAGAAGAATTTTGCAGATGTATCTGCGACATTAACATATATTTGGAAACATCGAACATTGAAATGCCTCAAGCACTGAAAGTACAACCAATGAATCAGAGTTCCTAACATCTGCTTTAGACCGTGTGAAGAAAGACAGTGATGGCATGTTAGTGTTTGGAGAAAAAAATGTCGGATTTTCAATAATGCATGAAATACGAAATACACTACGAGGTATTGCTATGGAAATAATTGCTGATGGAGTATATTACCCAATAGTCGATTTATCCTATTTACGCTTTGCTCCAATCACATAATATGATATAGAGCGACATTTTTCACAATATAAAGCCTATTTACGTGCCAATCGGAGGCGATTCACATTTGAGGCGTTACGAATGTATGTTGTGCATTGTAATCTATGTATCTTGAGAGAAAATGAAAAGAATAATAATAGTGATGAATTGTTGTACAACAGAAATTGAATTTATATACATTTTAAAACTATTAGTCCCCGTAAATCAGGGGTATTTGTTTACCACCCACCCAGCCTCAATTGCTTGTGAAAACATCAAAGTCTTAACATGCAGCCACTGCCCCATTTTCCTTCTATTAGTACCACTACGTACACACTGCATTGTCAACACATCACAACTACTCGTGGTATATACAATGCTGCGCTAACTTCGATTCTGTCCCGCTATCGGTCCCCATGATGCTATCCCTACTCGATACTTTCTCTAGCATGCATGTACAAGATACATAGTAGATAGCGAAGGCACTGTATTTCACCCAAAATTCAAAACTGAGATTTGCCGGAAATACATCTTTTAGGGTCGTCTGATTAAAAAAAAAAAAAAATACCAAACTTGGTTTTAAACTCAGCATCTGCAATTTGACGCCAGTATTTTATATAACATATCCCTACCCACAACTATCCTTAACATCAAAACATTTTTAAAAAGTTTTGAGTTTCTCAAAAAACGGCCCTAACGATTTTGATCAACCGACCATATGTTTAAGAAATTTTTGTAACAAACGAAATGTATAGCTTGAATTTTCTTGGAATATCCTCTGATAACCTCTTCGTTCTAGATGGCCTCTGTATAAATAGTAAACGATAAGAAATAGGCAAAAAGTTACTCTCCAAAACTGTATATCTCCTTGTAACACATTTATGTAATATACATTGTTTTTGTAGAGTTAAATGTTTCCAACAACTTGTCTTATTGGTTTCAATTTTACTCTACTTAAATTGTCTCAAAAGGGTAGTTATCATTCGTTTCATATCTCTTTTTTACTCCCTATTATGCTCGCATGCAGTGCCGCAAGTAGTAAAAATGGGCGTTAAACATTTAAAAAAAAAAAAAAAAAAATGTGTTCCATTCACATGACTTTCTCTACATTTCTGCAACAAATTGTTGTTAAAAGGCTTGTGCTTCTATTTACTTCTGCTAATCGAGAAACAATTACCAGATATAGTCTTATTACTTGCTTGCTTGTAATAAAAGCGAAATAAGGTATTACCATAGGTTAAAGTGATAGTCAAAAGCTGTTTGCTATGTGACTTTGTTTGTACGGATAGGAGTTGACAAGTTCCTGTATGAGAAAAGTGTAAGATTTCTAAAGGTAAAATCTAAAACAAGAAATAACTCAACAACGATTAACTCAACGAGCAAAATGTATATAACATAAATTGTATGTTTTAAAATGCCCTACATGTTTTTTGTGGTAAGTTTTTGTCCATCTCTTACGGTTAAGCAATTATGCAAAATTCCGTAAAGTTCATCCAGAATAAAGTTGTCTTCGAAGGCTATTCCCAGAAAATTCAAGATATACATTTTATTTGTCCGATAAATATCTTTAATATACGATATTTTAATCAAAATCGTTAGAGCCATTTTTGAGGAAATCAACATTTTCGAAAAAAGTTCCATGTAAATGGTAATTGAGGGTGGGGGGATTTACTTGAAAATATTCGTGTCGCATCCTTGGAAGATACCAAACCTAAATATCAAGTTTGGTATTCAACGGTCTTTTCGTTTTTGAGCTATTCTGTCCAAAGACACACAGACACACACGCTCACACACACGGACCTTTTTGCTGAAAAAACGTTTTTTGGTCCGGAGGAAATAAAACTCCCCTACCATGCAAAAATAATTGAATTTCAACAGTTCCTCCTAGCGATGACCTTTTTAAAGATTTGACTATTGCTTTAGTCTAGTGTATTCCTTATTTCCCTTCTACTTGCAAGGAAGCAAGTAGTAAGAACATTTCTGTTAATGTTTATCTCGATTAATATGCAGGTAAAATAAAAATCTATTGTAAGAGTAGGATGTTTGTAGAACAGATAGTCATATAGATGGAATATATTGGATTCACATAATAACGGACCTTTTCCTAAAATCCTTTTTTATTCTAGGGACCTCAAAACGTATAACTCACAGTAAGTTTTGGATGGAATTAAATACTGCTTTTACTTAAGATAATAATAAAGTAACCGCCCTTTTGTAATACTAGATTACCAAATAGATATAGAATTAATTGATGTTGCGTAGAGAAAGTCATGTGAAAGTTGCACTTCAGATGTTTTGAAAGTGGAAATGATTACTTGGGGTCACTGTACAAATTCTAATTGGTGCCCGTGGCACCGTTAAGCGTAATAGAAAGGGATTCAGCGTTCACCTTCACTAATATCTCTGCAGGCGCAGTAGAGAAAAGCAATCCACATGGTTGATTAGTGTTATATCTCATTACAATATAATTGATTATTTGTGGTTATCAGTGGCGTGCTGCTTACCTGGTTATATTCGAGCACATTCCGATGGAAGATGAGCAAGATGAAGGCGCATGTTGTCGGGCCGCCTTCCGCTCCCAGACTGACTTCTTCCCTCAGCTGATTAACCGAGAAAATATCCGTGCAATGGAAAGTGGAGTATGGTCCACTCAGCATCTCACAGTGGCGGCTTCATCTCTCTGACCGCTAATGGAATCTTACGTATTTAACTGACGTGCATGCACATATATTGATTTAAATAAAGTGATTTAAATAAAGCCTGAATTAATAAAGGAGAAACATCTGATGCGTTACATCCACGTGACCTTCTCTACAAACTATTATTATAAAAGGTTATTACTTTATCAACATCTAATAATCGAGATAAACGTTGACGGAAATGGTTGTATTAGTTTCTTCTGAGTAGAAGGTAAATAAGGTAATACCCTAGGCTAAAGCGATAGCCAAATCTTTTAAAAGGCCGATGTTTACTTTCTCTAAATGTACTTTTGCATTCCACCCAACAATTCGATACCGAGATTTCACCAAAAATACATGTTTTAGGGTCCCCTGTATACCAAAAAAAGTATTTTCAGAAAAAGGTCTGTGGGTGTGTCCGTGTGTCTGTGAACACGTAAATACGGGGCAAGAGAAAGTAAAAAGGGTTGTGCGCGCTTTTCTCAGGTCAGTATAGCTCTAAAACGAAAAAGATTGTAAATACCAAATTTGCTATTTAAGTTAAAGTACTTACAAAGTTACGCCGTGAAGATTTTCATGAAAATCCCCAAGTCCAAACTATTCTTTAAATGGACTAATGGTTTTTATTAAAATACCATATATTAAAAGATATTTACATGGCAAATACAATTACATCTTGAATTTCCTGGGAATAGCCTGTGAAGACACCTTCGTTGTGGAGAAATTTGCGTAACTGGTAAACCACAAGACAAAAACTTACTTTAAAAAATATCTGATGTGTTCCATTGACATGACTTTCTCTTATCTCTGAAACAAATTATTGTTAAAATGCTTACTTTTATTTACTTCATGCTAATCGAGAAAAAATTAGTAGAACTAGTCTTATTACTTGCTTCCTTGTAAACAAAAGCGAAATAAGGGTGTAGCATGGGTTAAAGTGACTGAAGTTCCTTTGTTTGTATGGACAGGAGTTGACGAAATTCCTGTATGAGAAAAGTATGTTTTGTAAAGGTGAAATAAAAAAAAAGAAGGAATAACTCAAAAACGATCAACTCCACGAAAAAAATGTATATAACATAAATTGTGTGTTTTAATGCGCTCTACAATTTTTGTTTGGCATCCTTTTGTCCATGTCTTACGGTTCAGCAGTTCTGCAAAATTCATCCAGAATAAAGTAGTCTTCAGAGGCTATTCCCAGAAAGTTCAATATATACATTTTATTTGTCAGGTAAATATCTTTAATATACGATATTTTAATCAAAATCGTTAGAGCCATTTTCTGAGAAAATCAAAATTTTTGAAAAAAGTTCCATGTAAAGAGTAGTTTGGGTTGGGGGAATTTTTCTCAAAATCTTCGTGTCACATCCCTGGAAGATACTAACGGACACACACACACACACACACACGAACCTTTTTGTGAAAATGCTTTTTTTTTTTTTTGATACAGGGGACCCTAAAACATATATTTCCGGTGAAATCTCGGTATTGAATTTTTGGGTGGAGTGTAATACCTTCTCTATATACTACGTACATAGTACGTATAGAGAAAGTAAAAATCAATAACACTACAATGAACCATTGTGCAATTCAAGGGAAAGGCAGCTGAAATCTCGAAAATTTTAAAGTAATGAAGCGTTTTCATAAGCTAAATTGTGTACTTTAATCACATGTGTGTTTTTCCTGCAGCAGGAGTGTGGTTAGCCCTTACGGTTTCCCAGCAAATAAGTAAATCATGGACAATTCATCAGAATAAAGAAACGTTCACAGGCTGTTTACAGGAAACTTAATAATATGGTGACAATATGTGAAAAATCTTCTTCTTGTACTCTTGAAAGATGCTGAACTTAAACAGAGGCTTGAGTTTTTATTTTCCCTACTTTTTACATAGATAAACAAGCTATTACACTCCACCCAAAAGTTCGATACCGAGATTTGGCCGGAAATACAGCTCCGGAGACTTATCAGGACTCCGCACTGAATTCCTTTTTTTTTTCTCTTTTTTCCAGTTTCCTACATTTCCTTAGTTTACCTATTAATGTTTAACGTTTTTCTTTTTCATAAACATACACAGATATATACACAGTTACAAACTCAAAAACACCCATGCCCAAGGCGGGACTCGAACACACGAAAGTGGTTGGACCGCTCGCCTCCCATCTAGGCGACCCAGGTTCCATCCCAAGCTCTCGCATTTGGCTTCGTGGTGGACGAAGCGGCGTTTGGGTGGGTTTTCTCCGGGTCTTCCGGTTTCCCCCCCACTCATTCCGCCAATTACTCCATCGTCACCTTTCCAATCATCAAATTCGCTTATATTTCATTTCATCCACTTCCTCATGTTCATGCCTGGCTACTGCTGACCCCTCGTAACAGGTTCTCCATTCTGTGGTTTCGCAGTAGGCTTTCCAACAGGCTTCTGACTCCTAGGCATTGGCTTGGTAGTCCTAGGTGGGTGTCAGTCCTACAATTGCGGTGAAGGTAAGCAGATTACGAAACGGAACGAAATTTATGAAAAAGAAATATTTATGTATATGTGTGCGCTTGCGTTAGTTTTTATTTTCTCTACACGTACTATGTACATAGTGACTAGAGAAAGTATTGCACTCCACCCAAAAATTCGATACCGAGATTTCACCGAAAATATACGTTTTAGGGCATTTTCAAAAAAAAAAAAGGGTGTGTGTCCGGTGTCTGTAAACACAACTCAAAAACGAAAAGTCGGTAAAATACAAAACTTGATATTTAAGTTTAGTATATTCTAGGGATTCCACACGAAGGTTTTGAGAAAAATACCCCCAGCCCAAAATACCCTTTACATGAAACTTTTTTCGAAAATTTTGATTTTCTTAAAAATGGCCTTAACGATTTCGATTAAAATATCGTATATTAAAGATATTTTTCTGACAAATAGAAGGTATACCTTGAATTTTCTGGGAATAGCCTCTAAAGACCTCTTTATTCTGGATGATTTTTATTGAATTTTGCATAACTGGTAAACCATAAGAGATAGACAAAAACTTACTACAAAAAATGTAGATCACGATAAAAAAACACAATTTATGTCATATTTATTTTTTGCGTGTATTTGATCGTTTTAGAGATATTCCTTGTTATTGGTTTCAGCTTTAAAAACTTAAGTTTTCTCATGCAGGAATTTGTCAACTCCTGTTCATACAAAGAAACTTCAGTCACATAGAAACCAGCTTTTGACTATCTCTTTAACCTATCCTACTCCCTTATTTCGCTTTTGATTACAAAGAAGTAATAAGTCTTTTTCTGCTAATTTTTCTCAATTAGCATGAAGTAAATAGAAGCATAAGCTTTTTAACAATAATTTGTTGCAGAATTGTAGAGAAAGTCATGTGAATGGAACACACCAGATTTTTCTGTTTGTATTTCTGTCTGTCAACAGGTTAGTTCAACAACGAAAAGTCCGTTAGATACCAAACTTGATATTTAGGTTCTGTATCTTCTAAGGACGCGACACGAATATTTTCACGAAAATTCCCCCACCCAAACTCCCCTTTATATGGAAATTATTTTTCGAAATTTTGTTTTTTTTCCTCAAAAACATGCCTCTGGCGATTTTGATTAAAATGCCGTCTGTAGATATTTACTCAACAAATAAAAGGCATGTCTTTAATTTTCTGGGAATAGCCTCTGATGTGATCTTCTTGGAGGAACTTTTACACAGCTGGTAAAAAAATAGACAAAATCTTAACACATGAGATGTGGATCTTGCTCAGACTCATAATTTGTCATTTATATACAGGTAAATATGAATAAATATCAGCCGCAAATGCACCATTCAAAAGACAGCGATCTGAAATTATCGGTAAATTTGTTTGTATGAAACTGTACATTGGTTTACTCTTATTCTAAACTTCTTTCAGCTACTGAAATTAGTCTTTATCATTGTGTTTTGAAAATTGTATTTGCCTTGGTTGTATAACAGCTTAATATGATTTACTTTCCTCCTTATTCATTAATCTGTTTAATCGGTTTAATTCTCATTTCCCCCCTTTTATTCTTTCAGTGTAATTTGAGGTTATGTCTAATAATAATCAGATTGGGAATGTTGCTCTCTATTGCAACCATTTGTGCTAATATTTAGTTTTTTCTAACATTTTCATTGAAACAACTTTTATTTAACTTTTTTCTCTGTTTACTTTCTCTAGCACATAATTACGTAAATACAATGTACATACTAGCTAGAGAAAGTATTGTATTCCCCAAAAAATACGTTGAGATTTCACTGGAAATATGCTTTGAGGGCATCTGAGACCGAAAAGAGCATTTTTAAAAAGAGATTGTGTGTGTGTGTGTGTGTGTGTGTGTGTGTGTGTGTGTGTGTGTGTGTGTGAGGGAGGAGATAGCGTAGCTCACAAATGAAAAGACCGTTAAATATCAAACTTGGTATTTATTTTTGTATCTTCAAAGGCCGTGACACAAAGATTTTAAAACAAATCTCCTACTACAAACTACCCTTTAAATGGAAAGCATTTTGAAAATGTTGCTTTTATCAAAAATGTTACTTACGATTTTTAATAAAATACCTTATATTCAACATATTTTTAATTTTATGGGAATAACTTCTTAATACCTCTTTAGTCTGAGCTAGCTTTGCAGAATTTTGTATGATGGTTTAAATTGTAAGGGATAGAAAAGAATTAGAAACACAAAAAATGTAGATATCGTTAAAACATTATTTATCCTTATTTTTCTTGTAGAGTTGGCCGTTTTTGAGATATTTCATGTTATATGTTTCAGTTTTAAATGACCTAATTTTTACTTTCTCTACACGTACTATGTACATAGTGTATAGAACATATATTGCATTCCACCCAAAAATTCGATATCGAGATTACAGGAAATATATGTTTTAGGGTCCCCTGTATCCAAAAATAAAGCATTTTCAGAAAAAGGTCCGTGTGTGTGTCTGTGAACACGATAACTCAAAAACGAAAGTCGGTAAAATACCAAACTTGGTATTTAAGTTTAGTATCCACCAGTGATGCGACACGAAGATTTTGAGAAAAATTTCCCTACCCTAAACTATCCTTTGCATGGAACTTTTTTTCGAAAATTTTGATTTTCTTAAAAATGGCTCTAACGTTTTAGATCAAAATATCGTATATTAAAGATATTTACCTGACAATTAAAATACATATTTTAAATTTTCTGGGAATAGCCTCTGTATCTTACTTTATTCTGGATGAAATTTACAGAATTTTGCATAACTGCTAAACCGTAAGAGATAGATTTAAAAAAAATACTATTCAAGAAATGTAGAACACCTTAAATCATACAATTTATGTTATAAACATATTTTTTTGTGGAGTAGATAGTTTTTTAGATATTCTTTATGTTTGGTTTCAGCTTTGAAAAACATACTTTTTTCATACAGGAATTTGTCAACTCCTGTCCATACAAAGGAACTTCAGTCACATAGCAACCAGCTTTTGACTATCACTTTAACCTATGATACTCCCTTATTTCGCTTCTAATTTCAAGGAAGCAAGTAATAAAACTATTTCTGCTAATGTTTTCTTGATTAGCATGAAGTAAATAGAAGCATAAGCTTTCTAACAATAATTTGTTGTAGAATTGTAGAGAAAGTCATGTGAATGGATCACATCAGATTTTTCTTAAACGCTACCATTCAATTTGAACAGAACTTCAATTGTTTCACGTAGCGACTAGCTTTTAAAATATTTGACTACCTTAAAGCCTAATGTAGGTACTCTATTTCCCTTCTACTTATAAGGAAGCAAGTAATTGGAAAATTCTGGTAATGCTTATCTCGATTAGCATGACGTAGATAAAAGATCAGTATTTTGTAAGAATAGTATGAATTTGGAACAGCTAGAGAAAGTTAAGTGAATGGATCACGTGAGATTTGTTAATGTTCCTTACGAATATGGAGTTACATCTTTACATATACATCAATTACTCAAGTGCCTGTGATCTAGCTCAACTGTTTTGACTATATAACCAAAATAGATGTATAGTATTTCGAGAGGAAAGGCAATTATACTTCAGTTAAGATAACTCTACTCTCAGTCAAGGGTGGAAATTGTGGATGAGAGAATAAACGTGTTTCAACCTTACTTGAAGTATGTATGAGCGAGAGAGTAAAGGTCTATGTGAATATAATGTTTATAAAAATGAAAGCAAATGTAATGTGTTCCATTCGCATTACTTTCTACTGTTCTTACAGAAGCAAATTCTTTTATCTAATTCATGATAATCGAGATAAACATTAGGAGAAATAGTTTTATTACTTGCTTCCTTGTAAGTTGAAGAGAAACAGGAAATGTACTAGGCTAAAGCGATGGTCAATTCTTGTAAAACCTGGCTGCTATATTCGAATGACTAGGATGAAAAGAATCTGATGTGTTACACTCACATGATTTTCTCTAGCTACTCTACAAACAAACATGCTAATCGAGATAAACATTAGCAGAATTTTATTACTTAAGTTCCTTATAATTAGAATGGAAGTTAGGGAATGCACTAGGCTAAAATGATAGTCAAACGTTTTAAAAGCTGTCGTTATGCGATTGTCACGGCAAACCGCTTCTTTGCTTGGCCAGGAGTAGAACAAAAGAAAAACTGACACTTTCGTCTTAGAAAAGTATAAGTACTTGCTAATTGAAACTAATAACAAGGAATACCTCGAAAACGGCAAGCTCCACGATAAAAGTGTGTCTGACATAACTTGTTTATTTTAACAAGATCTACGCTTATTGTAGAGTAAGTCTTTACCTATCTCTTACGGTTTACTAGTTATGCCAAATTAAGCAAAATTCATCCAGAATAAACAGGTCTTTAGAAGCTATTACCAGAAAATTCAAGATATACATTTTATTTGTGATAGAAATGGCTTTAATATGTGGTATTTTAATCAAAATAGCTGGCACCATTTTTAAGACAAACCAAATTTTCGAAAATCTTTCCATGTAGAGGGTAGTTAGCGGTGGAGGGATTTTCTTGAAAATCTGCGTGTCACATTTTTGGAAGATACCAAACTTAAATGCTAAATTTGGTATTTGACCGTCTTTTCGTTTTTGAGCTACCTTTTTTTTTGTATTCAGGGGAGCCCAAAACAAGTATTTCCAGTAAAATCTCGTCATCAAATTTTTGGGTGGATTACAATACTTCTCGTTCCCTATGTACATTGTACATACGGGGCTAGAGAAAATAAGCAATGAATAACGACTTCGCATTTGAGAATGGAGCGGAATGGCTCAGTTTTGTCTATGGCTCGCATTCGGGAGGTATACAAAACAATGAAACATCTGACTGTCGATTCGTTTTCTTTATCTCCAGGTACAAGCATGAAATATAACTATTTATACAAAAGTTTATCTCGATTAGCAAGAAGATTAGCAAAAATCTGATGTGTTCCATTCACATGGTTTCTAGCTGTTACAAAACAACTTTTGCTTACAAAAGAGTTTTATCTACGACATGTAATCAAGGTAAACATTAGTAGAAATTGTCTAGTTACTAGCTTCGTTGTAAGTAAAAGGTAAATAAGGGAATACACTAGGCTAAATCGTTAGTCAAATTTTTTAAATGCTAGTCCAATGTGAAACAATTGAAGTTCGGCTCGCTTTGCATAGCCTGCATTAAAACAGGAGGGATGAAACGAATCGTCACTTCCCCTTTGAGAAAAGATTAAGTAGTTTAAAATTGAAACCAATAACAAGGTATATCTCAGAAACGGTCAGTTTTATATAAAAACAAATATGACATAAAATGTGTTTAAACGAGATCTACAATGGTTGCGTACTATGATTTTGTCTATGTCATATAGTTTAACGTTATCCAAAATTCTGCAAAACTCGTAAAGTATAAAGAGGTCTTCTAAGGCTATTCCCAGAAAATTAAAATTGCATAGTTGATTTTTGGTGTAAATACCTTTAATATAGGGTGTTTTAATCAACATTTTTAGGCCCATTTTTGAGAGAAACAAATTTTTAAAATGTTTTCCATGTAAAGTGTAGTTTGCAGTGGGGTATTTTCTTGAAAATCTTTGTGTAGCTTCCTTGGAAAATATTAAAGTTCAATGCTAAATTTGATATTTCACCAACTTTTGGTTTTCGAGTTATCTTGTTCACGGACAAACACATCGCTCGAACCTTTTTTCTAAAACTGCTTTTACTTTCTCTACACCTAGTATGTGCATATGTATTCGATAGCGAGATTTCACTGAAAATATATGTTTTGGGTCCCCCTGAATCCAAAAAAAAAAAAAAAGAATTTTTGGAAAAACATCTGTGTTTGTGTCTGTGAACAATATAGCTCTAAAACGAAAATCCGTTAAATACCAAAATTGGTATTTAAGTTCAGTATCTTCCAAGGATGTAACACGAAGTTTGCAAAAAAACTCCTCCCACCCCAACTACTCTTTAAATGGAAACATTTTTGACAATTTTGATTTTCTCAAAACTACCTCTAACGATTTTGATTAAAATATTGTATATTAAAGATATTTACCTGACAAATGGAATGTATATTTGGAAGTTACAGAAAATAACCTCTGAAGACTACTTTATTCAGGATGAATTTTAACGAGTTTTGCATAACTGGTAAACCATAAGAGATAGATAAAAATGTACTTAACAGAAAATGTAGAGTTAAAACGCACAATTTATGTCAAATACCTTTTTTCATGGAGTGGACACTTTTTGAGATATTCTTTGTTATTAGTTTCAGCTTAAATGTACTCATACTTTTCTCATATAGAATTTGTCAGCTTTTGTCCATAAAAACAAAGGAACTTCAGTCAGATAGCAACCAGCTTAATACCTTAGCCTATGCTACTCCCTTATTTCCCTTCTACTTACATGGAAGCAAGTAATAAGACTATTTCTGCTATTTTTTCTCGATTAGCATGAAGTAAAAAGAAGCATAAGCTTTTAACAATACTTAGTTGCAGAGATGTAGAGAAAGTCATGTGAATGGAAAGCATCAGAATTTTTTGAAAAAGTTCCTTGTGTGTGTGGATAGCATAGCTCAAATTCGAAAAAAAAAAAAAAAACTTTTCCAAAGCAGCGACACGAAGATTTTCAAGAAAATCCCCCCATCACAAACTACCTTTTACATGGAACATTTTTCGAAAATTTTGATTTTCTCAAAAATGGCTCTAACGTTTTTGATTAACATACTTTAAGTATAATATATTTTTATCGCAAACGTAATTATATCTTGAATGTTTTGGAAATTGCATCTGAAGACCTCTTCATTCTGGATGACTTGTATTTAACTGCCAAACCGTAAGAGATGTACAAAAACTTGCTGCACAAAAAGCGTTAATGCTATAGCCGGGATTTGAACCACTCAACTATCCAGTTGCTCTAACCAATGAGGCATTTAATTCATCATCTCACAGGAATCTGTTACAACACAAGTTAATCCCAAATTATTTTGAGATGACATACGCAAAAGGCGACTTACAATATCTGGAGTACTTTTAAGTCCCAGGCTTCATAGTTTAACGAACTATTAGGTCAATTAGTATATGCATTGCTTCGCTTGTGAACTGAACTAGACTGGCCATAGTCAGGGAAATCATTAATGATGCAGAACTTGTAGTGTTGCATTCATTGCACGATTCACCAAATGTGATGTTCGATCCGCTTTGATCGTAGCTCGGGGCTTTGCAGCTGTCCAGCTTCATGAACGAGAGCAATTTCTGGAGCACTCTATGATTAAACGTTTCACAGTATCACATGGCTTTCAATTTTACACTTGTTTGCAGCGATTTACTTGCTAGCACTATAACAGTAAAAATCTGATGTGTTACACTAACATGACTTTCTCTAACTACTATACAAACAAACTTCTTACAAAATATAATTCTTCTTTCAACACCATGCTAATTGAAGTAAACATTAGCAGAATTGTATTACTTAGTTTCTTATAAGTAGACTGGAACTAAGGGAATGCACTAGGTTAAAGAGATAGTGAAATGTTTTAACAGCTGTCGTTATGCCATTGTAATTGCAAATCGTTTCTTTGCTTGGCCAGGAGTAGAACAAATAAAAAACGGACACCCCCGTCTGAGAAAAAATATAAGTACTTCCCAACTAATAAAAAGGAATACCTAAAAAACGATCAACTCCACGAAAAAAGAATGTATGACATAAATTGTGTGCTTTAACGTGCTCTACATTTTTTGTGTGGTAAGTTTTTGTCCATCTCTTAAGGTTTAGCATTTATGCAAAATCCGTAAAATTCATCCAGAATAAGGTAGCCTTAAGAGGCTATTCCCGGAAAATTCAAGATATACATTTTATTTGTCAGGTAAATGTCTTTATTGTACGGTATTTTAATCAAAATCGTTAGAGCTATTTTTTAGAAAATCAAAATTTTTCGATAAAAGTTCCATTTTCTTGAAAATCTTCGTGTCGCATCCTTGGGAATACCAAACCTAAATACCAAGTTTGGTTTTTAACGGGCTTTTCGTTTTTGAGCTATGCTGCCCGCACCCACCTACACATACACACACACACGAACATTTCTATAAAAAAGTTTTTATTCAGGAGTCTCAAAACAAGTATTTCCGGCGAAAACTCGGTATCGAATTTTTGGGTGTATTACAATACCTTTTCTATACCTTATGTACATAGTACGTGTAGAGAAAGTAAAAATATGTGTTCCGTTCTTATCTCTGTAACAAATTAAGAAGCTTAGTCTTCTATATCTACTTCATGCTAATCGAGATAAACAATAGTAGAAATGCTTTCTTGTATGTAGAAGATAAATAAAGGAATACCCTAGGCTAAAACGATAGTCAAGTATTTTAAAAACTGGTAAATCCGTTTCTTTGCATTGCCAGGAATTGACAAATTCCCGTAAGTGAAAATTTTAAGTATTTTAAAACTGAAACCAATAAAAAGGAACATCTAAATACGGTCAATGCCACGAAAAAAATATATTAATTGTGCATTTCAATGAGATATACATATTTGTGTAGTAAGTTTTTGTGTGTCTCTTAAGGTTTACCAGTTATGTAAAATCCAGCATAATTCATCCAGAATAAAGAGACTTTCATAGGCAATTCCCAGAAAATGCTATACAATCATTTTATTTGTCGTTTGAATATCTTTAATATACTATATTTTAATCAAAATCGTTACATTTTTGAGAATAAACATTTTCTAAAACTTTCCATGTAAAGATGTGTAGTTTGGGCCGCGGCGGGGGTTTTCTTTGTGTCGCATCCTTGGAAAATTCTAAACTTATATACCAAGTTTGGTATTTTACCGATTTTTCGATTTTGAGTTATAGTGTTCTCACACACACACACACACACACACACACACACACACACACACACAGTTTTTGTGAAAATGCATTATTTTGGATACAGGGAAGCCTAAAACACACATTTCTGGTGAAATGTCGGTATCAATTTTTTGGGTGGAGTGCAATACCTTCTCTATAGACTATGTACATAGTACGTGTAGACTTTACAGTTTACTATAATGTAAAGAAATTATTGTATAATATAATTATTTAGTTGCGCTGGTTACCAGTAGTATAGGATTAGTTTTTCATTTATCTTAATAACCTAGAGCATAGTTTTAAGGGGTAAATAGCACAGTTATTTGTGTTACTGGATTCCAGTAATTAATAATAAATGATTTAGTGTTAGTGAAAGTTGTATCAGGTTGGAATTTATTTTATTTCAGTTTATATTAATTTGTTTTTGTTTTAAATTAAATTTTGGTTATTAGTATATAAGTATTATCTGTAAAATAATGATGTATAATAATAATTTAAAAGAGAGAAATAAATTATAAAGTTTGCAATATATGTCCTGGTATAGAGAACAAGATGCCAGGATGTTATATTACAGATTTTATTTTATTTTTAGTACCTGTAGAGAAAGTAAAAAACTACCACCAATAATTTGTTTTTCTATCTTTTTCTAAGGACTTTTTGGACGCCCCTCGTACTGTATAGGTAGTAAATAAGGCAGCTCTGTTACACTCCAGATTTTCGAGCCCATTTTCCAGAACCAGCTTTCCATAGAATTCCAATAAGTGTGTGAAACGTTTCAGCGAAGCGCACCAGCCGCCACAATTGTGAATTCCTGGTGTTAACGTATTCTTATGAATAATTTGCGGTGACCGCGATCTCTGGTGTAGGTGAAAACGCGTGCCATCATCTTGGGTGGTGACGGAATCTGTAAACCGGGACGATATAACACTTCAGTGACGTTACTGATGCTTCTATCATTTTATGGGATATTTAAAGTAGGCGTTTGGGGTCCCTGGAATAATAATGAAGCCATTTTTAGGAAAATGCGTTAAAAAACATAACTCAAAATAGAAAGTTAAGTACAAAACTTGGTATTTATGTTCAATATTTTTCAGGAAAAATTTCCACCCAAACTGCTCTTTACATAGAAATTTTCAGAATATTCGAAAATCTCAATATAGCTGTAACGGTTTTAATTAAAGTACCTTAATTAAATGTATAATTGTAATTTTCTGGGATTAATCTGTGAAGCCCACTTCATTCTGGAAGAATTTTGCAGAACAGGTTCACTTTATGAGATAGAAAAAAATGTTAATGCCCAAAAAATTTATACCTCATTGAAACACACAATAAGCTGTCTAATGCAGTTTTTTGTGGAGTTAGCAATTTCCAATAAATATTATTGGTTTCAGCTTTCTAATACCTGTTTTGGGAAAGAGACAAGACATATTAGATTCCGAAATTTTACCACAGATACCGATTTTGAAGGTCACTTAATGAAAATTAGCAGAAATAGACTTATTACTTGCTTCCTTGTAAGTAGAAGCGAAATTTGGGAGTACCACACGTAAAAGTGACAGTCAAAAGCTGGTTGCTATGTATAGTTCCTTTATTTGTATGGACAGGAGTTGACAAATTCCTGTATGAGAAAAGTTAAGTTTTTCATAGCTGAAGGCCAAAAAAAAAAAAACAAAAAAAAAACAAAAAAAAAACAAGAAATATCTAAAAAACGACCAGCTTCACGAAAAAAAAAATATATATAACATAAAATGTGTGTTTTAATGTACTCTACATTTTTGTGTAGCAAGTTTTTGTCCATTTCTTACAGTTTAGCAGTTATGCAAAATTCCGTAAAATTCACTCGGAATAAAGTAGTCTTCAGAGGCTATTCCCAGAAAATTCAAAATATACATTTTATTTTCAGGTAAATATCTTTAATACATGATATTTTAATAACAATCGTGAGCCATTTTTTAGGAAATCAAAATCTTCGTGTCGCATTCCTGGAAGATATGGAACTTGTATACCAAGTTTGGTATTCTAGCGACTTTTCGTTTTTGAGTTATCGTGTTCACAGGCACAGGAACACACGGACACACACACGGACCTTTTTCTGAAAATACTTTTTTTTTGGATGCAGGGGACCCTAAAACATATATTTGCGATGAAATCTCGGTATCGAACTTTTTGGTGGAGTGCAGTACCTTCTCTATACACTATGCACATAGTACGTGTAGAGAAAGTAAATACAGGTTGGTTAAGTACCAAACTTGATATGTAAGTTCAGCATCTTTCAAGGATACGGCACTAATGTTGTCACGAAAATGCTCCACCCCTAAAAACCCTTTACGTGGAAAATTTTTCGAATATATTGATTTCCCCAAAAATGACGCGAACGATTATTAAATACCGTATGTTAAACAAATTTAATCAAAAATTAATGTGAATTTAGAATTTTCTGTGACTATCATCTGAAGACCTCTTCATTCTGGACGACTTTCGCATAACTGGTAAACTGTAAAAGACAAAAAGTATTAGTACACAAGAAGTTTAGAATTTGTTAAAACGTATAACTTATGTCTAATACAGTTCCTTTTGAGTTAACCTTTTCCCAAAAAGCGCTTAGAATTGATTTAAATTTTCTAATATTTATACTTCTCTCAAATGGGAAATCGTCCGTTTTTTTTTTTGTTTTTTACTTTTGCTCTTGGCCATTCAAAGGGAATAGTTTTTCAAGTTCACATAACGACTAGCTGTTAAATTACCTAACTATGACTCTGATCTAGTGTATTTTCTTATTTATCTTGTGCCAACAATGAAATAAATATGAAGTACATTCCTGGTGTTCATCTTGATTAGCATGAAGTAAATGCAAGAATAATCTTTTGTAAAAATAGTTTTTTTTAAAAAAAAATAAGTGGAGAAAAGTCATGTATATGGCATACACCAGATTTTTAACGTTTCCCTATCTACACCGCTTTACATATAAAAGGTTTAATCATCTTTTATTTTCTAATATACTTCTTAATCATTTCTACCAAAATGTCACATATTTAAGAAATATAAATGGCAAATCAAATGTGTTCCATTGATTTAGTGGAATGGTCTTATGAAGTCGTCGTGTTCATCTGGAACGAATTTGGTATAATATTGTATAATCTGCAAACTACGAACAAAAGATGACAGAAATCAGCTACAAGCATTTTATTTCAAATAGCCTTTTTGTAGAATCATTCATTTCTAAGATATAATATATTGTAATGTGAACGTTTCTAAATTTTAAATTACTGATGCCATTCAGCATGTTGTGGATAACGTGCGGAAAATACAGACGCAGTATATCGACTCGCTTTAACCATTTGATTTTCACTTGTTTGAAATGTGTATACGAAATTATTGCTGCAAACGTTTATCTGGAAAGTAGTAGATAGTAAAATAATATTTTTAAGTAATTTTATAGATGCTATTTTAAAATGAAAGATGAGTGGAGAAATACTTGGAATATAAAATCAGGTTTTTTGTTTATGTGATTTCTGTTAGCAGTTCATACAAGTGTACTAATCAATAATTGCCATTTATTTACGACACGGCTTTACTTCACCTCCAAGGAAGCCATTCTAAGGATTTTACGCCTGAAAAATAGGTCCATCGCTCTCCACCGGGTTTGAACCCGCAACTTTGAGAACCAGAGGCTACCGTGTTACCCTAGTTACCCTAGTCCACGACATAAGTAGGGGAGATTTTGCATTCCACCCAAAAAATTAGATATTAGGATTTCACCGGAAATACATGTTTTAGAACCCCCTGAATAAAAAAAAAATTCTCAAACAGGTTCGCGCGCGCGCGTTTGTGTATGTGTGTGTGTGTATCGACAGCATAGCTCAAAAACGAAAAGACGGTTAAATTCCAAACTTAGTATTTAAGTTTGGTATCTTCCAAAGATGCGACACGAAGATTTTCATGAAAATCCCCCCACCTTAACTACCCTTTACATGGAAAATGTTTCGAAAATTCTGTTTTTCTTAAAAATGGCTCTAACTATTTTGATTAAAATACCACATATTAAAGCCATTTCCATCATAAATGAAATGTATATCTTGAATTTTCTGGGAATAGTTTCTAAAGACCTGTTTATTCTGGATGAATTTTGCTTAATTTGGCATAACTAGTACACCGTAAGCGATAGACGAAAACTTGCTATACAAAAAATGTAGATCTTGTTAAAATACACAGGTTCCGTCTTATATACCTACATTTTCTTCTTGGAACTTACCGTTTTCGAGGTATTCCTTGTTATTAGTTTCAATTATGATGTACTTATCCTCTTCTCAGATGGTAGTGTTTGTGTTTCTTTTGTTCCACTCCTGGCCAAGCAAAGAAACGATTTGCAACGACAATTGCATAAATTCAGCTTTTAAAACATTTGACTATCACTCTAACCTAGTGCATTCCCATAGTTCCATTCTACTTATAAGGAACTAAGTAATAAAATTCTGCTATTGTTTATCTCGATTAGCGTTGTGTAGAAAGAAGAGTTATCGTTTGTAAGAAGTTTGTAGAATTATTAGAGAAAGTCATGTGAGTGCAACAAATCAGATTTTTACGAAAAGTCGGCATGTGTGCGTGCACGAGAGAGAGCGAGGGTGAAAGACCAAACTTTATATTTAAGTTCAGGATCTTCCAAGTATGCGATATGTAGAGTTTTAAAACCCCATCACGCCAAGCTACGCTTTAAATGGAAACATTTTCGAAATTTTTAAAATATGGTTTTGATGTTAAAACACCGTATTTAAATGACATAAAATTTAGATCTTGAATTTCCTGGAAATTGCCTCTAAATTCCTATTCATTCTGAATGCATTTTGCATTACTGGTCAACCGTAAGAGATAGACTACAGCTTACTTCACAAAGAAGGAAGAAAACAAATCTCTAATAACACATAATTTGCCAAATCAATTTTTGTTGATGAGGTAACAGTTTCCAAGGTATTGCTTTTTATAGGTTTAAATTTTCCAATACATTAAACTTTTCTCAAAAGGGAAGTCGTTATTCACTTTTTTATGGCCAAGCAAAGCGCTTTTAGAATAATTGACTATCGCTTTAACTTATACACGGCAATAATATAATAAAACATTTTTACTTTCTGTAGCCTCATATGTACAACGTACATAGGGATAGAAAAGTATTGTATTCCACCCAAAAATTCGATACCGAGATTTCACCGGAAATATATGTTTTAGTGTCCCCTGTATCCAAAAAAAAAAAGCAGTTTTACAAAAAATGTCCGTGTGTCAGTGTGTCTGTGAACACGATAACTCAAAAACGAAAAGTCAGTAAAATACCAAACTTGGTATTTAAGTTTATTATCTTCCAGGGATGCGACACGAAGATTTTGAAAAATATCCCCCTACCCAAACTACGCTTTACATGGAACTTTTTTCGAAAATTTTGATTTTCTCAAAAATGGCTCTAACGATTTTGATTAAAATATCGTACATTAAAGTTATTTACCTGACAAATAATACGTATATCTTGAATTTTTTTGAGAATAGCTTCTGAAGACTATTATGGACGAATTTTAGGAATTTTGCATAACTGCTAAACCATAAGAGATGGAGAAAAACTTACCACACAAAAAAGGTAGAGCACGTTAAAACACACAATTTATATTCTACACCTTTTTTTCGTGGAGGTGATCGTTTTTGAGTTATTCCTTGATTTTGGTTTCACCTAAAAAACTTACTTTTCTCATACAGGAATTTGTCAAATCCTGCCCATACAAATAAAGGAACTTCAGTCACATGCAACCAGCTTTTGGGTATACCTTTAACGTATGGTACTCCCTTATTTCCTTCTACTTACAAGGAAGCAAGTAATAAGACTATTTCTTCTAATTTTTTCTCGATTAGCGTGAAGTAGATAGAAGAATAAGCTTTTGTAAGAATAGTTTGTGGCAGCACGGGCAGAGAAAGTTGTGTGCACGTAACTCATCAGATTTAGCTTAGGCAATATGAAACTTTAACAATTGTTATTCTTTATGCAAAATAAAATTAATAGAAACAATTGTTTTGTAGTTTGGTTACCAAGAGCAGAAAACTCAATCCGTGATTTCCGTTATATTTCTTTCTCGAATTATTCTTCTCTAAGGGCTTATAAGCTCTAAGAACTTAAAAGCCAATGCCTTTGATCAGTAGCCGAGAAGCAAGCAAATTTTGGATCATGCATATTCAGGATGGTGATCGGTCCAATGCCGATATGGTGGTAGAGATAAGATAAATAAATGGAAATATTATAAATAAAAAAAATCTGATGTGTTCCATTCACATGACTCTCTCTACATCTCTGCAACAAATTGTAGGTAAAAAGCATATCCTTCTATTTACTTTATGCTAATTAGCAGAAATAGTCTTATTACTTGCTTCGTTGTAAGTAGAAGCGAAATGAGGGAGTTCCATAGGTTAAAATGATAGCCAAAAGCCGGTTCCTATGTAACTGAAGTTTCTTTGTATGGACAGGAGTTAAGACATTTCAGTATGAAAAAAGTATGTTTTTCAAAGCTAAAACGAAAAACCAGGAATATCTTAAAAATGATCAACTCCACGAAAAAAATATATGACATAAATTGCGTATTTTATCGTGAGCTACATTTTCTGTGCAGTAAGATTTTTCCCATCTCTTACGGTTTAGCAGTTATACACAATTCCGTAAAATTCATCCAGAATAAAGTAGTCTTCAGGGGTTATTTCCAGAAAATATACATTTTATTTGTCAGGTAAATAGCGTTAATTTACGATATTTTAATCAACATCGTTAGAGCCATTTTGAAAAAAATCAAAAATTTCAAAATGTTTTCCATATAAAGGATAGTTTGGGGTGGGCGATTTTCTTGAAAATCTTCGTGTCGCATCCTTGGAAGATACCAAACTTAAATACCAAGTTTGGCTTTAATGGTCATTTCGTTTTTGAGCTATGTTGCACACAAACACACACATACACACAGACAGACACACAGACATTTTTCTAAAAATCTGATGTATTCCATTCACTTGACTTTCTCTACATCTCTGCAACAAATTATTCTATTTGCTTCATCTAATCGAGAAAAAATTAGTAGAAATAATCTTATTACTTGCTTCCTTGTTAATAGAAGCGAAATAAGGGGGTACCCTAGGTTAAAGTGAGAATCAAAAGCTGGTTGCTATGTAACTGAAGTTCCTTTGTTTGTATGGACAGGATTTGACAAATTCCTGTATGAGAAAAGTATGTTTTTAGTATAGGTGAAACCAAAAACAAGGAATATCTCAAAAAAAACCAATTCCACGAAAAAATGTATATAACATATATTGTGTGTTTTAAGGTGCTCTACATTTGTTGTGTGATAAGTTTTTGTCCATCTCTTACGGTTTAGCAGGTATGCAAAATTCCGTAAAATTGACTCAGAATAAAGTAGTCTTCAGAGGCTATTCCCAGGAAATTCAAAATATACATTTTATTTGTCAGGTAAATATCTTTAATATACGATATTTTAATCAAAATCGTTAGAGCCATTTTTAGAAAATCAAACTTTTCGAAAAAATTTACATATAAAGGGTAGTTTGGGATGGGGGGATTTTTCTCAAAATCTTCGTGTCGCATCCTTGGAAGATACCAAACTTAAATACCAAGTTTGGCTTTAACGGTCTTTTCGTTTTTGAGCTATGCTGCATAGACACACACACACACACACACGGCCATTTTACTAAAAATGCTTGTTTTGGATTCAGGGAGTCTCAAAACATGTGTTTTTGGTGAAATCTTAGTATGGAATTTTTGTGTGGAGTGCAATACCTTCTCTATACACTGTGTACATAGTTCGTATAGAGAAAATAAAAATCAGATGTGTTCCATTCACGTGACTTTCTCTCGCTGATCCACAAACTTTTCTAAGAAATAATTATTCTTTTGCCTACATTATGATAATCGAGATAAACATTAGTACAATTGGTTTTAATACTTGCTTCATTGTAAGTAGAACGGAAATAGGGGTATGCACCAGGCTAATGAGCGTTGCTATGTAAAGCAATTTTAATACAGTTATCTTTGCTTACCAGAACTGCAACAAAAGGATGAAACGGAAGATATGACTTGTGTTTTTCAATATCTATATTTTTTGTGAGTAAACTTTGTCTATCTCTTACGGTTTATCAGTTATGCAAAAGTCATTCATAAGGAAGAGGTCTTTGGAGGCTATTCCCAAAAAATTCAAAATAAAAATCTTATCGTGTAAATATCTTTTTTTTTTTTTTTTTTTTGGTCCTTTAACAGAGTTGGTCATATCAGACAATGAATAAAATTGCTGAAATGATGCTCAAATGATCTCGGGGTCCATGGAGCTTAAAGTTATTCGCAATTCGTCTTCTCAGGGTAAGGGAAAATCCCGAAAAAAACCTTAACCGGGTAACTCATCCTAAGCGAGATTCGCACTCACGACCTGTTGAATGTGAAGCAGACAGGCTACCACCACAATGCTCAGGTGGGCTAAATATCTATAATATACGGTACTTTAGTCAAAACCGTCAGCAATTGTTGAGAAAATGAACTTTTTAGAAACATTTACTTGTAAAGGTTAGTTTGGGCGTTGGGATTTACCTGAAAATTTTCTTGTCGCATACTTAGAAAATACTCAACTTAAATATTTCGAGTTATGGTGTCCACAAACACACACACACACACACACACACACACATATTTTCTTTTTTTTAGATTCAGGGTATTTTAAAACATATATTTCCAGTGAAATCTCTGTATCAAATGTTTTGTGATGAATACAATACCTTCTCTATGTACCTTGTGTATACATACTAGAGAAAGCAAAAAGTAGAGATAAAAGAGATGATAGGAAAATTAGTGGATCAAATTATTCAAAAGGAGCATTCGCCCAGCGACAGACGAACAGAATCAAATGAAGCTTTTCTCTCTTCCTACCGGTTGTACAGGATTACTAGATGTGCCATCTATCGGACGCTGACAGCGAAAAGACTTACTAGTACTTACTTTCACCACAGGCGCCTCTCCAGCCATCAACTACTCTATAATTATATCCAGTTCCTTACTGTTGCGCATGACGACGTATTATAAAAGTACCCCAAATTTTCCGATGTAAAATATTTCATTTTGACTTTACTCCGCCGTTTAAAGAAAACGCTAACCTCATTTATTTAGTGTGCTTAGCTGTTTTACTTTCAAGAATATCCTCCTCAGACCCAACTAACCTTTGTATGGAAAAATGTTAGACAATCTTGATTTTCTCAAAAATATATAATGATTTTGATTAAAATATCGTAATTAAAGATATTTACATCACAAATAGCATGCATATTTTAAATTTTCTGGTCCAATTTTCCTGAATTTTGCATAACTGGTAAACCATAAGAGATAGACCAAAACTCCCCACACCGAAAATGTAGGCCTCGTTAAAATATATGGTTTATGTTACATACATTTTTTCGTGGAGTTGACCGTTTACGAGATATTTCTTGTTTTCAGTTTTAAAATACTTAAACTTTTCTCATACGGGGACTCAAGAAACGGATTTTAATCCCATAGCAACCACATTTTAAAACATTTGTCGGTTTAGCCTAGTGTATTCCCTTATTTCCTTTCTAATTATAAGGAAGTAAGTAATAAGACAAGACTACCTCTTTATCGTGTCTGTCGTATATTAAAAACGCCCCGAGTTCGAATCTCGGTTATTGTGAGCTACCCGGAAATTTTTTGGGGGAGTTTTCCTTTATCCTGAGAAGACCAATGACGAGTAACTTTAAGCTCCATGCGTTCCGGACTCATTTGAGCATCGTTTCACCTATTTCATTAATCTGGTATGATCTACTAGGTTAAAGAACAATAAACTATAAAAAAATCTGATGTGTTCCATTCACATGACTTTCTCTACATCTTTGCAACAAATTATTGTTAGAAAGCTTATGCTTGTATTTACTTCATGCTAATCCAGAAACAATTAGCAGAAATAGTCTTATTACTTGCTTCATTGTAAGCAGAAACGAAATAAGGGAGTACACTAGGTTAACATGATAGTCAAATCTGGTTGTTATGTGACTGAAGTTCCTTTGTTTGCATGGACAGGAGTTGACAAATTCCTGTATGAGAAAAGTATAAGTTTTTTAAGCTGAAACAATAAGCATTGAATATCTAAAAAACAATCAACTCCACGAAAAAAAATGTATAAAACATAAATTGTGTGTTTTAATTTGCTCTTCATTTTTTGTGTGGTAAGTTTTTGACTATCTCTTGCGGTTAACCACGGTTAATAAAATAGTCTTCAGACGCTATTCCAAGAAAATTCAAGATATACATATTATTTGTGAAGTATATATCTTTAATATGATATTTTTATCAAAACCTTTAGAGCCATTCTTTAGGAAATCAAAATTTTCGAAAATTTTTCGAAAATTTTTTCATGTGTGATAGTTGGAGGTGGGGTTTTCTTGAAAATCTTCGTGTCGCATCCTTGAAAGATACTAAACTTAAATACCAAGTTTGGTATTTTACCGACTTTTCGTTTTTGAGTTATTGTGTTCATAGACACACGGGCACACTGTCACATGGACACACACACGGATTTTTTTTCTGAAAAAACTTTTTTTTTGATACAGGGGACCCTAAAACATATAGTTCAGTTGAAATCTCGGTATCGAATTTTTTGGTGGAGTGCAATAGCTTCTCTATACATTATGTACGTAGTACGTATAGAGAAAGTAAAAAAATGAAAGCCATTTCTGCTATAGTTTATTTCGGTTAGCATGAAGTAGATAGTAGAATATTCGTTTACAAGAATAGTTTGTAGAACATGTAGAGAAAGTCATATGGATGGAATACGAGATGGTTTTTTTTTTCCATTCTGGTCATGCAAAGGGAAGGGAATTTCAATTGCATATCGACCGGATTTAAAAGATTTGATTATTGCTTTAGCCTAGTGTATTCTCTTGTTTCCCTTCTACTTACAAGGAAGCAAATAATAAGACCTATTTTGCTAATGTTTGTCTCAATTAGCATCAATTAGAAGGTAGAATAGGCTTTTGTAAGAATAATTTGTTGCAAAATGAGTAAAGAGAATTATGTGAATAAAAGATCATTTCTTTTTTAAATATAAGTACCAAGTTTTTAAACATGTTTCTGATGACGTCACAACTTGCATAGTAATGATATTGAGAAGGGATTGTTTATGTGAAAAAGTATATTTTAAGTTGCATCGTTCGATAGTTTTATTAAGCAGAAAGGAAAACATTTCCATTTAGCTGTTGCAGAAAACATACAGAATTACGGATAGGCAATCTATATTTCTTTTCGCTTAGCTTCTATGTTTTAATTCAACTTAGGTTTGTATTTCTTCAAATATTACTGATATTTCTGTGTGCTCATTTGAATATGATCTACACATCTCTTTATGTTAGTACTTTTTTGTACATATTTTGAGTACATCTGAATTCAAAAAAAGTTATTTCAGAAAAAAATCATTGTGTGTGTATGTGTGTGTGTGTGTGTACGTGTGCGCGCACAGTATAAGTCAAAAACAAAATGTCGGTAAAATACCAAACTTGGTATTTAAGTTCAACAACTTTTACATTGAAAAATTTCTGAAATTATGGCTTTCTCAAATGATACCAAAGATTTTTAGTAAAAACCCGTATATTAAAGGTACTTACATGACAAATAAAATGCATATCTTACATTTTATGGGAATGACCTCTGAATTCCTCCTCATTCTGAGCGACTTTTGTATAACTGGTAAACAGCAAGAAATAGACAAAAAGTTACCACACAAATTTGTAGATCTCGTGAAAACTCATATATATGCTTTTCTCAAGCAGGAAGTTGTCATGCGTTTTTCATTTTTTACTCCTGGTCATGTAAAGAAAGCCGAATTTCAGCCACATAGTAATCAGCTTTTAAAATACTTGACTGTCGCTGTAGCCTAGGTATCTTTTTGTTTCCCTTCCACTTAAATGAAGAATGCAATAAGACCATTTCTGCTAATGGTCTCGATTAACATGATGTGGATGATGGCGTAATCTTTTGTAAGAATAGTTTTTTTCAGAACAGGTAGAGAAAATCATGTGAATGGACCACATAAAGGTTTCATAGCAAATGGTTCTTGGATTCTTCAGGATCAATATTTGGATTTCTTCCCTTGCTTTGTACTGTACATCCATTTAAAGATCCTGCAACACATCTGTTTTCTAGCTTACTACGTATTTTGTGAAGCAACTGTATTTGTTCAGAACTATATTTTCACATTTTCAAGATCTCTACGTGTATGTTTTTTTATTAACTACATATACATTTTCCAGACAATATAGAAACCTCTATTGTAATAATACAGGTGACAAAATTATCATTGAACCAATTACGATGTTTCAAACAAAATATTTTGTAAAAAGATGATCAATTTCAGGTATTAAAATTTCCAACATTCTTAAAAATCTAATCTTAATTCAGTAATCAAAGTGATTGAAACGTTGCACTGTAAGGTTTTTTCTGTCGTTCAAAACTGAAATTCCCAAAATTTCAACCAATTTAGTCAAATTTTAAAGCATGTGGAACATTTTGATCATACAATAACATATATGGAACAATTTATATTGCAAAGCATTTATCTAATTTGAATGACATTTCATATTCATATTAACATTATAAAATTCAATCACAGCAAGATGCTTACTAAATTTAATTAAAAACGTAAATTTTAATGCTTTTTATTGTTTCATTTACATCATTTAACATCTAAGGTCATATCGGGTGCTTTGCATTATAAACTCGTTGTCTGTAGGTTCTTTACGTTGGGTTTAAATCGTTCTATTTTCCTCAAACACATACACATTCACTTTCGCATGTATACTTCCAGACTCTGTGGGATATAAATTCTGGTTAAAAAAATTCCCGCCTCAGGTGGGATTCAAACCCGGGACCTCCTGGTGAGATGTTGGCTCGCTGACCATTCGACCACAAAGGCAGTCAATTTGAAATTTCACTTCCAGTGTCCCTTAACTTCAGTAAGGGACATGTTGAACTCTACTTGCTTAGCAGAGGAACTGGCAAAAGATAAGTGATTTTCTGGCTAATCGAAGACAACTTATCTCTCTTTTTCCTTCTTTTCTTCGCATTTAACTTGTATACTCAGACAATAAAAATACGCCTGGCGCTGTGATCTTTCTGAAAATGTGAACGTTTGACGGGGACTTGGGTGTTAAAGACGATTTTCATTCGTGCCATTTTGGTACAACATCTCACGCCAGTGAGGTAAGGCAAAACCGATTGGCCTGTGCGCCCCTTAATCCTCGCTCGACGCTCCTCAGAGCAGTATAAGCAGTGTGTGAATTTTTTCCACCACGTGCTCGAAGTACCTTAGAACTTCAGTATGAAGCGTAGAGAACAGATTAACCTAATTTTGTATTACCCGAGGAGAGGGGTTGATTATTGTCCAACCAGAAAGTTTAGGGATTACCACTTCGCAACTCAAAGCTTAATTTGTCACTAATTAACGTTTTAGGTTCAACACTTTCCCTTCGGCAACAAGGCCTGTCCAATACGCTTTTAAGAGCATAGCAAACCGGTGAAAGACATGGGCGGAGTCATGCTACATAATAAAGACTAAATTAAAACAACTCGGGTTCATCACCACCTCGGGCTATGGACAGCGTTTGAAATCGAAATAGCAAGGTTCGAAGAACTCCGTATTTCCATGATTTGTAGCAAATACACGCATATTACCTTACTATTATGCAAAAATAATCCACTTAAACAATACGCAGCATTCTAAAATAATAGGATGAAATGATATTGACTTGAGTTTGCTCAAGTATGGAAGTTTGCAGAAATTGTTTTACATACGCAAAATAAATAAAAACACTTACCATCCAGTTATACATCAATTAGTCATTGCTCACTTTATTACAACTGTTTGACAAAATTATAATGAATCGCTTATCTTCATTTGTTTATCAGAATAATATTCTGACCTTTCAGTTTGGCTTTCTTGCTCAGCACTCAACTGTTCAAAATTATTGAGAATCACTGAATCCGTAGAAAATGTTTTGAAGGGAAACAATGCACTGCCGATGGCTTTTCTCGATGTTGCTCAAGTTTTCGACACTGTTTGGCATCCTTGTTTGCTATTAAAATTATACAGAATTTCAATTATCAACTATATTATCAAGATTGTTCGAAGCTTTTTTTTAACAGAGTCAGTTTTTAGTGCACATTGATAGCTACACATCAACTGCTCGACGAGTTACAGCTGTAGTTCCCAGGGCTCTACATAAGCACCAATTCTAAATAATATATTCAACCATGATGATCTGAACCTACAAAACACCTCTGTTGCTATGTATGCAGATGACACAATCTCATTTTGTTCCCACCACAACTTAAGTACGGCCATCAACCATTTGCAATTATCCTTGTCTGTTCTCACTGAATGCTTCGCTTCTTGGTATATTACGCTAAATATGAACAAAAACAAAATATTCACATTAAGACCATTTCATGTTCCACCTCTACTATCTCTTCTGAAATAACGAAATAACTTTACTTCCTGCAGGGCAGCAGTGAAATATTTTGGGAGTATTACTTGATACCAAATTGATCTTGGCACTCCCACACAGCAAACTTGCCAACACCAGACTATCAAACTATGTCCACTGTTTAACGGACGTTCAAAACTTAGTCTTGAATGATCAGTTCTGCTGTAAACGTTTCTTAATAGTCCACCCATTTCATACGCTATTCCTAATATGCAACACGTCAGCAAAATGCATATTCGTCAGCAAGTTATACAAAATAAATTCTTTCGGAAAGTCACCGGCAACCCCTGGTATGTAAGAAACAACCAACTTCACCATGAGTTTGGAACTATCCCTCCACAAGGATACTTCAGAATTCTATGCAAATCATGTTTCAACAAATACCAAAAGTGTGAATATTCAATATCTATATCAGAAGTAATCACAGAACCAGGCTCAAAAAAATCCACCACAAGATTTACTCAGCAATTCAGAAGGTAGTGATTTCATACAACCTGTTTACGCCTCTGTTGTTAATTTTCACATATTCATTTTCATTATTTATCATAATTATGGCATTATAATGTATATATTACTTTATCTATCACACCGTGTGTCTGTGTGTGTGTGCATGTGTGTAGCATAGCTCAAAAGCGAGAAGTCCGTTAAATACCAAACTTGGTGTTCAAGTTTAGTATCTTCCACGAAGATTTTCCCAACTACCCTTTACTTTGAAAATGTTGATTTTCTAAAAAATGGCTCTAACAATTTTTATTAAAATATGATATGTTTAAGGTATTTCCACGATGAAAGAAACGTATATCTTGAATTTTCTGGAAATATCCTCTGAAGACAACTTTATTCTGAATGACTTTTGCGGAATTTTACATAACTGGTAAACTGTAGGAGGTAGACAAAAACTTACTGAATACGAAATGTAGAACTCTTTGAAACACACGATTTATGTTATATACATTTTTGGGGAGAGCTGATCGTTTTTGAGATATTCCTTGTTATTGGTTTCAGATTTAAAATACTTATACTTTTCTCATACGAGAATTTGTCAACTCCTGTCCATACAAAGGAACATCAATCACATAGCAACCAGCTTTTGACTATCACTTTAGCCTATGGCACTCTATTTCCCTTCTAGTTACAAGGAAGCAAGTAATAAGACCCTTTCTGCCAAGTTTTTTTTTTTATAGAAGAACAAGCTTTTTAACAATTTGTTGCAGAGATAAAGAGAGAGTCGTGCGAATGGATCACATATTTTTTTTTAGTACCTCACTTCAATTACTGAATGGGTTAGGTCGTTTTCACTATCTTCCAATTATGTAGGATTTAGTGGCCTAGGAGGCTAACCTCTGAGTATCCGTTTCGTTCTCTGAACTTTTTTCTCAGGGAAACACGATGATCCTAATGAGCTGAACGACCTCATTTGCTCGGCGGATGAGTCACTTAAGGAAGACATCAGAGCATACACCGTTACCTTCCAGGTGGCCAACCGAGTGAGAAATTGTGGCATGTCATTTTGCAAAGGAATTGCACTGTTTATGTTTATATCCGACAAAATTTTGCCAAAGAAAAGGACACTATGTACATAAAATGTATTAATAATTTTATTACGATGCGGACATGAATCCAATGAAGTTCAAATCTTTGAGATTAGATGAATTCTTTTACAGAATTATTGAATGTGTAGTTAAACATTTATCTCGATTAGATGATTCACCAAAAAAAAAAAAAAAATCAAACTTCTTACAAAGGATTCTTCTTTCTACTTCATATTAATTGAGATAAACATTGGTAGAATGGTTCTTTTTTCTTGACTCTTTGTAAGTATAAAGGAAAGAAACGAATACATTAAAATTTTGTTCGCTTTGCATGGCCAGTAGTACAGAACGGAAGATCGTAACAGTTTGAGAAAAGTAATGTATTTGACATAAATTGTGCTTTTTTGTGTATTAAGTTTCTTCTGTATCTTACAGTTTACGTTTATGCAAAAGTATTCAGAATGAAGAGGACTTCAGAGTCCACAACTAGAAAATTCAAGATATACATTTCGCTTGTCCTGAATATATCTTGAGAAAATCAAAATTTTCAAAAAACGTTCTATGTTGTAGGGGGTGGGGGATTTTCTTAAAAATCATTGTGTCGCGTCATTAAAAAATACTGAACTTAAATACCCAGTTTGATATTTAACTGACTTTGCTGCCCACAAACATGCACACCGACATTTTTCTAAAAAATATTTTTTTTAGATTCAGGGAGTCAGAAAACACTTAAGTCCCGTGAAATCTCGTGTCGATTTTTTTTTGGGTGAAATACAATACTTCAATCTACTATGTACATTGTACAAACGTGCCAGAGAAAGAAACAGCGACATTTTACCTGAGAAATGTATAAGTATATAACAGTAAATCGTAGGTGCAAACTAAGAAAAAATTATTTAAAAATTGTGCTTTTAACCAGATATTTATTTTGTGTGTAATACTTCCAAAACATAGGGAAAGAGGGAAGGGCGGATTTATCTCCATGTATTGTTCAAACTGTGTCGCATTAATGTGCTATGACATTCACATTTGACTGCCTCCATGGTCGAGTGGTCAGCGAGCTGACTTCTCACCCGCGGGCCCGGGACTCGATTCCCGGCTGGGGCGGGGAATTTTTTGCTGCAAATACTTGGGAGTTTACTTGGCAAGTAACGCTGGATAGGACGAGGAGGTAAATTCTGCATCTAAGAAAGCGTGGAAAACACTGCACTTCCTAATGAGGATTTTAAAAAAGGGGAGTGCAAAGTCCAGGGAAATCGCGTACAAGTCCTTAGTGCGGCCAGTCATGGAATTTGGAGTAACTTGTTGGTACCCGTATAGAGTAAATCAAATTGATTCTTAGAAAAGATCCAGGGAAGGGCTATAAAATTCATAAAAAGGGGTAAATAGTTTGGGCCTGCAACGCTGAGGAGATAAAATGGGAGCCGTTGAAAGTTAGGCGAGAGAAACAGAGGTTGTGCGCTTTATTTAAAGCTAACGCTGGCTTAAACGCATGGGAGGGCGTTACTGACAAACTGGAAAACCCAATTTACTATGCAGGAAACGATCATCCGTTCAAAATTAAAGGTAGAAGATACAGAACTGACGTGGGAAAGTTCTCCTTTGTTAATAGAGCCATAAAAGACTGGAATGAATTGCCTGGAGCAGCCTTTCGGGGTTGTCCTCTGTCTCTGAAGAAATTTAGGGAACATCTTGATATTAATGTTGGATAATTTTTGTGAATATTCCTTAAATGAAATGCTTGTGATTTTATATTGTCGTAAATACAAATGTTAAATTGGTTGGTGATTCTAAACATGAAATTAATTAATCTGAATTGAGAGAAAAATTAATGTTTTCATATTTGTTGTAAATAACTACTATATCTAGCTTACAAAGCCATAAACTGGCAGCTGTGATTTATTGTTTATATATCTTGTATACATATATAACTCTGCCACCAGGTGATACCCACTTGCAGAGAAATAAATACATACATACATAAACAAACCTCTCTAATGAATGCGTAAGAGACTGATAAATTCAATGCCATAGCTGAGTTTTGAACCACGGATTTCCCGACTATGGCATTGCATTTTTCAGTCTGAACGTACCTATCCAACCCTTGGCCTACATACGGCTTGTGTGGAAAAATCTGATGTGTTCCATTCACAGGTCTTTATCTATATCTCTGTAACAAATTATGATTAAAAAACTTATCCATCTATTTACTTCATGATAATCGAAATAAATATTAAATGGTCTTATTGCTTCCTTCTAAGTAGAATGTAAATAAGGAGATACACTAGGCTAAGCGATAGTCAAATGTTTTAAGATCTGGTTGCTATGGGTTTGAAATCAGTTTCTTTGCATGCCCAGGAGTTGACAAGCTGCCAAATGAGAAATGTTTTAAGTATTTTAAAACTGAAACGAATAACAAGTCAATCCCACGAAAAAATGACAACACGTGAGATTTGTGGTGGACAAAGCCATGTAGGGGTGGGTTTTCTCCGAGTTCTCCGGTTTCCTCCGCCATTGCATTCAATCGGTACTCCCATCTTCATTCATGTATCATCAGTGTCATCGGCTGCGATGCCACAAGTAGTAAAAGCAGGCATTAAACACTATCCAAAAAAATCCACGAAAAATCTGACATAAATAATGAGCTTTAATGAGATTTATGTTTTAAGTGCATCTCTTACGGTTTACCAGTTATGCAAAGTTCAGCAAAATTAATCCAGAAAAAAGAGGCCTTCAGAGGCTAATCCCAGAAAATTGAAAATATACAGTTTGACATGTAAATATCTTTACTATGCGGAATTTTGATAAAAACAGAGCAACTTCTGAGAAAATAAACATTTTCGATTTTTTTTCCATGTAAAGGGTAGTTGGGATTGGGAGGGGGGGATTTTCTTGAAAATACTCGTGTCGCATCCTTGGAATATACTGAACTTAAATACCAAGTTTGGTATTTAGCGGACTCTTCGATTTTGAGCAATGCTGCCCCCCCCCACACACACACACATACGGACGTACAATACCTTCTCTAGAAAATGGCAATGGAGTTTTATTTATGGACGCTCTTGAACTGCTGTGGTACTCAGCGTCCCATTCTATACCGTTCGTGAAAGACCTGTAAATTTTGCTCACAGGCTTTACTTCCCTTCCGAAGGAAGCCATGCTCTGGCCGTTTACGCCCGAAAAAAAATCCATCGTGCCCCGTCGGGCTCAATACATTATATACATAGTGCGTGTAAAGAAAGTAAATCTTAAATTAAAATCTCTCTAATATTTGGTTACGTTGGAGCATACCATTGCTAAGGGCCGACGAAGCGAATGAAGAGAAAATGTTTCATGACACAAAACGAAGGAGGCAATGTGACATTATTAGCTGATAAGAGAAATGATTGGGCTTCTCTGAGTAAGATTTTGACTCCGAGCACAATGGCTCAGATGGTAATCTCTGTGACCTGCATTCGGGAGATGCTGGGTTCAAACCCCATAGGCCTACCTAACTGGCTTGATTTTATTCGTGGTTTCCCTAAGTCGTAAAGGTAAATACTAGTTTGGACATCTAATAACACACCCCAAAGTTACACCTTCAGTCTAAAAGAATAGCAAAACTGAAAATACTTGCGCTGCCTTCTATTTATAGATAGTTTAAACAGCACATTGGAAGCCTGTCACGGAATTAAGTGATAAAATTGGTGTAAGGAGATGAGACTGCATTTCGCTATCGGACTTTGGATGGTATTGCAGCAAAATTGAACGACTCTCTAATACCATCTGCTTGGCGCTAAGAAGGTGGTATTTAACAGGGTTGAGGCCTTAAAAGGGGCCGAACAGTTCCGTCACGATATTTCCGAGTTGTTAAAGTGACATAAAGTGTTCCATTCACATGACTTTCTCTACATCTCTGCAACAAATTATTGTTAAAATGCCTATGTTTCTATTTACTTCATGCTAATCTAGAAAAAATTAGTAGAAATAAATTTATTACTTGCTTCCTTGTAAGTAGAAGCGAAATAAGGGAGTATCATAGGTTAAAGTGATAGTCAGAAACTGGTTGCTATGTGACAGAAGTTGAGAAATTCCTGTATGAAAAAAGTATCATTTTTAAAGCTGAAACCAATAACAAGGAATAATTCAAAACGATCAACTCGACGAAAAAAATGTATATGACATAAATTTTCTGTTTTATCGTGATCTACATTTTTTGTGTAGTAAGTTTTGTTAATCTCTTACGATTTACCAATAATCCAAAGTTAAATAATATCCAGAATAAAGAGGTCCTTAGAGGCTATTCCCAGAAAGCTCAAGATATACATTTTATTTCTCATGTAAATATCTTAAGCATAAGAGATTTTAACCAAAATCGTTAGAGCCATTTTTGACAAAATAAAAAATTTAGATTTTTTTTCCGTGTAAAAGGTAGTTTGGGGTGCGGGGATTTTCTTGAAAATTATTGTGTCGCATCCTTGAAAGATACTAAACTTAAATACCAAGTTTGGTATTTAACGGTTCTTTCGTTTTTGAGCTATGCTGTCCCCCCCCCCACACACACACGGACCTTTTCCCAAATATGATTTTTTTGGATTTAGGGGGACCAAAAACATGTATTTCCGGTGAAATCTCGGTATCGAATTTTTTGGTGCAGTACAATACCTTCTCTATACACTAGGTATGTACATAGTACGAGTAGAGAAAGTAAAAATTGTCTCGTTCTAAACCTTACCACTTTTGCAAAAGTCGTTCAGAATGAAGAGGACTTCAAGAGGCTATTCCCAGAAAATTCAAGATATAAATAGGTACATTCATTTGTCTTGAATATCTTAAACATAATATAGTATTGTAATCAAAATTGTAGCATTCTTTGAGAAAATCACAAATAAAGATGCATTTTCCATATAAAGAATACCTAGTTTGGGGTAGGAGATTTCTTTAATATCATGTTAAAGAATATACTGAACACTAAATATCAAATTTGGCATTTTCGACTTTTTTTCACAATCATACATACAAATAGAACTTTTTATTTTCTCTACACGTACTATGTATATGTGTATAGAGACGGTATTGTATTCCACCCAAAAATTCGATACCGGCATTTTACCGGAAATACAAGTTTTGGCTCCCCCTGAATTCAAAAAAAGTGTTTTTGGAAAAAAAGTCCGTGTGTATGTGTATCTGCGGACAGCATAACTCGAAAACTAAAAGACCATTAAGTACCAAACTTGGTATTTAAGTTTGGCATCTTCCAGGGATGTGACACGAAGATTTTCAAGAACACCTCCAACCCAACTACCCTTTACATGAAAATTGTTTTGACAATTTTGATTTTCTCAAAAATGGCTCTAACGATTTTGATTAAAATCTCTTATATTTGAGATATTTACATGCCAAATAAAATGTATATCTTGAATTTTCTGAAAATAGCCTCTGAAGACTACTTTATTCTGGATGAATTTTACGGAATTTTGCATAACTGCTATACCGGAAGAGATGGACAAAAATGTACCACACAAAAATTGTAGAGCACGTTAAAACACACAACTTGTGTCATCCATTTTTTTCGTGCAGTTGATCGGTTTTGAGATATTCCTTATTTTTGTTTTCAGCTTTGAAAAATTTATACCTATCTCATACAGAAACTTGTAAACTCATGTCCATACAAACAAAGGAAGTTCAGTCACATAGCAACCAACTTTTGACTATCACTTCAACCTATGGTACTCTCGTATTTCGCTTCTACTCACAAGGAAATAAGCAATAAGACTATTTCTGCTAATTTTTTCTCGATTAGCAGGAAGTAAATAGAATCGTATGCTTTTTAACAATAATACATTTTGCTTGTTACAAAAATGTATTGAACATTGTGTATTTTAAAAAAAAATATTGTTAGAACAATTTCATGACATTGAAGCTATGAATAAGTCGACGTTTTAGATATTGAATTTGATTCATAAAAGAATGGATTTAATATGTTTTATTCTTAAGTAAGTTGGGTGATTAAATCAAAAGGTTGTTTGAGGATTTAAAAATAAAAATTTAATTCGTTAAAGTTCGAAATCTCCGAATAAGTTTCTATGTAAAGGGTAGTTGTGGAGCGGGGCATTTCCTCAAAATATACCTAAGTTACTGAACTTAAATACCAAATTTGATACTTAATTACTTTTATGTTTTAATTATACTGTTCACAGATAAGTATCTTTTTCTAAAATTATTTTTCATTCAAGGAACCTCAAAAGGTATTTCCGGTGAAATCTCGACATAGAAATTTTGGGTGCAATACATACTTTCTCTGGCTACTATGTATGTATATATGTATGTATACGTAATAATAACTCCATGACACGACAGTTAACAAGGAACCTTGGCCTACCGCCCGGCCGCTGCGTCCCCCATCTCGGTACATGACAGAAGTCATGGATGGGATGCTGTATTGGAGGATGAAGCGTGATCATCGCCTCGAACGACCCCCCCCCCCCTTGCCGGTTAATACGGTCATGACCTGGAGCAGCTAATTCTCCATCAAGTAGCTTCTTAATTAGCCCCCTAGGGACCTAACGAGACTGAGTGCACCCCGACCAGGTCTCCCTACGCCGGTACCGGGAAGCAAAATATTACATAGCAGAGAAAGTAGAAAAAATATTTGAATGAAGCTGTGGATTAGATGTGCTGATATTACATTTGGGTGGAATCGAAAATCGAACGTTAGGGTGGAATGCATACTTTGTCTGCCCACGTAGTAAAAAAAGTAAAAAAGTATTATGGATGAAGCAGAGGATTAGATATGTTGATATTCTTGGTGGAAGATATGCAGGGAATTAAAATTAGACTGTCAAAACAGAACATACCGTTTATTATCAAAAACAGTTTGTGAACAAGACGTATAACAATAAATAAATAATAATAAATATTTACAGACCGTGGTCCGTTGCTGAGATCATATTATTTCTACATAGAGATGTGATGTCGTCCCGCGACAAGGAATTTAGCTTCTCGGATCTAGGCTAGCTCTAAGGCAGTGTGTTATCTTGGCTATGTTACATATCTACAACTCCTGGCTATCTCCTCCTGTTGAAGCCTTGTGCAGAGATGTGGGCGGTTATCCAAGGGGCCGTGTCGGCCACCTTATGGTAGATGCCAGGCTGATGATCCACTGCACATCCAAACCCTGCACTGGTGATGCCTGCCAGAGTCCACCGTCCATCCTGCTGCACGATCAGCGGACCTCCTGAATCACCCTAGAAAAAACAGCACAGGAAAGTTATCAAGATCAATGGAAGGAATAACCTTTCGTGATTTTCGTCGCACGGTTCAGCTTCCTGGCGTATCAGGTTGCAAGTGGGAATAAGTGGTCATCTACTTTTGCATCAAATGGTATGTAGTTAAGACTCTCCAAGAGAGTGTCTTGTGTCACAGTCGCGTTCTGCCACTTTCTACCAAAGGCTGGGATTGGAAAAGTTATATTCGTTCTCTGGAAGCCACTCTTGACAAAATCGTGCATTTTCTTGAATATCTGCACAGGTGTTGAGCAGAACTAACATGCAAACATTCTTATTGGGAAGACAAACAATGGGAATTTTCTCTTCCAACTTATTTGTAACGTCAAAACAAGTGCTTATACAATTTTTTATAACGCGAGTGCAATTACTTTGCAAGTTATTTACATATTAATAATAGGGGATGACGTTTGGTTTCATGTGAGAAGAAATCAAATTTTTTACCTTAATTGAAGCTTCTCGGGAGTACTAAACATTCCCAAATGTGTTTATTATTCCTGAACATATTACCTGCAGCAATGGTATCCCACAAAAGCAAAAATGAAATTATTTAAGCAGTAATCCGTTGTGTTTTGGAAATAGCTTTGGTTTTTTTCTGGTAGTCCAGCAAGCAGCCAACCGTACTGGAAGGACTCTGTGATAAATGCTACAAAGTGACTTATTAGGTGTGGATGGTGTACAGTAAAATTATGTTTTACACACTTTTGTGGGATAGTGTTTAGTATTTTTTTTAGTATTTATTTATTAGTCATTAGGTACATTAGTACAATAGACATGGTCAAAATAATATATACAAGCAAAATATAAAGTCAGTCATATAACAATTTTAGTATTAAAAATTCATCCGATTTGTAAAATACATTGTCCATCAACCATTTTTACTTTCTCTACACGCAGTATTTACATAGTGCAAAGAGAAAGTATTGCACTCCACCAAAAAATTCGATACCGATATTTCACCAGAAATATCTGTTTTAGGGTCCCCTGTATCTAAAAAAAAAAAGCATTTTCAGAAAAAGGTCCATGTGTCTGTGAACACGATAACTCAAAAACGAAAAGTCGGTAAAATACCAAAATTGGTATTTAAGTTTAGTATCTTCCAGAGATGCGACTCGAAGATTTTGAGAAAAATCCCCTCCCCACGAACTACCCTTTACAGGGAACTTTTTTGAAAATTTTGATTTTCTAAAAAATGGCTAACGATTTTGATTAAAAAATCGTATATTAAAGATATTTAGCCGAGAAATAAAATGTATATTTTGAATTTTCTGGGAATAGCCTCTGAAGACTACTTTATTCTGGGTCAATTTTACGGAATTTTATATAACTGCTAAAACGTAAGAGATGGACAAAAGCTTACCACACAACACATGTAGAGCACTTTAAAACACATAATTTATGTTATATACATTTTTTCGTGTAGTTAATAGTTTTTGAGATATAATTTGTTGCAGAGATGTAGAGAAAGTTATGTGAATGGAGCACATCATATTTTTTTACTTTAGCCTTACTGTATCACATTCAGATCTCTCATGTGGTCAGGAAGCTTATTGTATGCTATAATGCTGGTTATCAAATAAATATCTTTAACTTTCTTTAGTCTAGTGTATGGAACATGTAATTTGTTAATATTTCTGGTATTTAATGCGTGTACATGTCTGTTCAGTTTAATTTAAATTCTTGTGCACATATAATAGTAGTAATATATAGCAATTGTATACTTAAAATTTAATGTTGCTTAAAAAGTGGTCTACATGGAGCATAGTAAGAAGTATGACATAAAATTCCAGTACCATTACTGCGGTTCTAAGTTCCATCTTGCAGGTCTACAGAAGTGAAGGACCTTCCTGTGAACTGAGTAATCTCATCTCATTTATCCCGTCGAGAGGAGATGCATCTAGCTCGCTTACGAATCAGCCACTGTCATTTTACTCATAGCTACATTTTTAAAGAGAATCTGCTCCTGTCTGTCCGCTTTGTGCAGCGCCATTGTCGGCCCGACATGTCTTAATGGAGTGCACTTCTTTAACACAATTATGAACCACTCTCCAACTGCCGACCGACATTTCGAACATCTTGGCAGATGATACTATAGCGATATCTCAGTTTTTTAAATTTTTATCGTTCTCTTACTTTTAGACTGGCTCTTAGTTTTTATCAGGTCTGGTTTTACTACTTTCTCTATACGTACTATATATAGAGAAGGTATTGTATTGCACAAAAAATTCGATACCAAGATTTCACTGGAAATATATGTTTTGAGACCCCCTGAATGAAAAAAAACCATTTTTAGAAAAATGTCCACGTGTGTCTGTTTCTGTGTGTGTATCTGTGGGCAGCATAGCTCAAAAACGAAAAGTCCGCTAAAAACCAAACTTGGTATTTAAGTTTATCTTCTAAGGATGCGACACGAAGATTTTCAAGAAAATTCCCCCACCCCCAACTACCCTTTACATGGAAAAAATTTCGAAAATGTTGATTTTCTTAAAAATGGCTCTAACGATTTTGATTAAAATCTCGTATATTTAAGATATTTACTTGACGAATAAAATTTATATCTTGAATTATCTGGGAATAACCTCTGAAGGCTTCTTTATTCGGGATAAATTTTACGGAATTTTGCATAGCTGCTAAACCGTAAGAGGTGTACAAAAACTTGCCACATAGAAAATGTAGAGCACATTAAAACAACCAATTTATGTTATATACATTTTATTCTTGGAGTTGGTCGTTTTTAAGATATTCCTTGTTTTTGGTTTCAGCTTTGAAAAACATACTTTTCTCATACAGGAATTTGTCAACTCCTATCCATACAAACAAAGGAACTTCAGTATCATAACAGCCAGTTTGTGACTGTCGTTTTAACCTATGGTACTCCCTTATTTCGCATCTACTTACAAGGAGGCAAGTAATAACACTATTTCTGGTAATGTTTTCTCAATTAGCATGAAGTAAATAGAAGCCTAAGCCTTTCACAATAATTTGTTGCGGAGATGTAGAGAAAGCCATGTGAATGGAACACAGCAGATTTTTATTGATATGCACTGCGCATTTTATTTCTAAGGGCGCTAATAACCTAGCAGTTGATCGCCCTTAAACCTCAATCATCATTATTGCCGATCTACTTAGTTATCGTATTTTCAAAGCTATCGGCATCTCACTGATGTTTCACGACTAGACGTGTGGGATATCTCATTCCTACCATAAGAAGGATAACACATGTTTGGAGGGCATTCACCACCGAACTAGGAGCGACGCACCGAAGCAACGACAGTTTCCGAATTGACCAGGACTCCCGCTCCCCACCCAGGAGCGGCAACCAGCCGAAAATGGGGACGGAGATGGTCACATTGAGCATCTTTTTTTCCCTGCCACACCGCACCGATCAACATCGTCGACACTTTCAACCCTGAAAGAAACCAACGGGATGAAGGATGAATAAAATTACAATACAATCGACACGGAAGGACCAGAAATTCCGGGGATAAAATAAAGCAAATACATTTTCTTGACCACGAGCATGAGATGATGAGCGTGGCTAAGGTAGCCTTATACCTGATTCTAAGTGCCACCATGGTAATTATTTTCAAGTTAAACTTTCAAGGATGTTTTTTTCCACTGATGCTATAAGCTGCAAAGAGTAGGTTGTTTCATTCCTCCCATTCGTGGAGGATGTAAAAAAAAAAAAAAAAAAAAGGGGGGGGGGTTAAAACAGTGCTCCATTTACATTATTTTTTACTTTCTCTATACGAACTATATACATAGTGTATCGAGAAGGTATTCACCCAAAAATTCGATACCGAGGTTTTACCAGAAATTTTTTAGGACCCCCTGAATCAAAAAAAAAAAAAGGCATTTTTAGAAAAATGTCTGTGTGTGTATCTGTGGGCAGCATAGCTCAAAAACGAAAAGTCCGCTATATACCAAACTTGCTATTTAAGTTCAGTATCTTCCAAGATACGACAGGAAGATTTTCAATAAAATCCTCCCCACCCACAGCTACCCTTTACATGGATTTTTTTCGAAAAATTTTATTTTCCTAAAAATAGCTCTAATGATTTTGATTAAAATATCGTATATTAAAGATATTTACCTGACAAATAAAATAAATATCTTGAATTTTCCGGGAATAGCATCTGAAGACTACTTTATTCTAGATCAATTTTACGGAATTTTGTATAACTTCTAAACTGTAAGAGATGGACAAAAACTTGCCACACAAAAACTGTAGAGCACATTAAAACACACAATTTATGTTGTAAATATTTTTTCGTGTAGTTCATCGTTTTTTAGATATTTCTTGTTTTTAGTTTCAGCTTTGAAAATCTACTTTTCTCATACAGGATTTTTGAGAAACTATTTCTGCTAATTTTTCTCAATTAGCATGAAGTAAATAAAAGCGTAAGCTTTTTAACAATACTTTTTTATAGAAATGTAGAAAAAGTCATGTGAATGGACACACAAGATTTTTTCTAGCTGTTCCACGATAGTATTTTTCCTTCAAAAAATCTTTTATCTACGTCCTGGTAACCTAGATAAACATTCGAAAGTATTGGTCTTATTACTTTGTTCCTTGTAAGTAGAGAGTAAATGAGAGTAAACATTACGCTAAAGGAGTAGTTAAATCCTTTAAAAGCTGGTCGCTATGTGAAATAATTGATATTCGGTTCACTTTGCATGGTTAATTACTTTAAAATTGAAACCAATAACAATTAATATCTCAAAAACGGCAAACTGTACAAGTAAACCGTATATGACATAAATTACGTGTTTTAACGAGATCTTCATGTTTTGTGTAGTTAAGTTTTTGTCTATTTTTTATGGTTTAATCGTTATGCAAATTGTACAGAAATTCAGTCAGAATAAATAGCTCTTTAGAGCATATTCCCGGAAAGTTCAAATATATATTTCATTTGTCATGTGAATATCTTTAATATACAGTATTTTACTCAAAATCAATAGTCAGTTTTGAGAACATGTTCTAAAAATGTTCCACATAAAGGATAGTTGGGGGGGGGGATTTTCTTGAATATCTTGGTGTCGCATCCTTGGAAGATACTGAAATTAAATACCAAGTTGGGTATTTAACCAACTTTTCGTTTTTGAGCTTTGCTGTCCACAGACACACATACACAGACCTTTTTCTAAAAAAAAATATTTTTCGTACTCAGAGCACTTCAAAACATATTTCCGGTGAAGTCTCGGTATCGAATTTTTGGGTGGAATATAATATATTCTCTATCCTGTAGGTACAAAAGGCACAAAAAGAAATCGGCACTGTCTTGTTCCGCACACCGCAGCCCTTACAGTTTGTAGGGTATTTTATTACGTCATGTTTTTATTTTATTGGCTGATACTGCCACCTTGCAGGTGAGCGTTCTATATCGAGCCAATAGAGCATACCTATGCTGGGTTTGTCAACTCATTCGCTAATAGGAATAGCCAGCTTACTCAATTGGAAGTGAGATTAGGTAACGTGTACTACAACCCCTCCTCCTTCCCCAATTAGAGTGACGGAGCGGCCAGCGGATATCAGAAAACACGCCCTATAAATGCCCCTAGAGACAATCAGAAATTCGATGTCTATTACTATTTGTGCTCTGTGTACAATGTACATTTGGGATAGAAAGTAAAATCTGATGTGTTACATTCACATGACTTTCTCATCATCTCTGCAATAAATTATTTTTAAAAAGCTTAAGCTTCTATTTACTTCCTGCTAATCGAGAAACAAAAAATAGAAATAGCCTTATTACTTGCTTCCTTGTAAGTAGAAGCGAAATAAGGGAGTACCATAGGTTAAAGTGATAGTCAAAAGCTGGTTGCTATGTGACTGAAATTCCTTTGTGAACTCGTGTCCATACAAACAAAGTCCTGTATGAGAAAAGTATGTTTTTTATAGCTGAAACCAAAAACATGGAATATCTAAAAAACAATCACCTCCACGAAAAACATGTGTATAACATAAATCGCGTGCTTTAAAGTGCTCTACATTTGTTGTGTAGTAAGTTTTCGTCCATCTCTTACTGTTTAGCAGCTATGCAAAATTCCGTAAAATTGAACCAGAATAAAGAAGTCTTCAGAGGCTATTCCCAAAAAATTCAAGATATACATTTTATTGGTCAGGTAAATATCTTTAATATACGACATTTTAATCAAAATTGCTAGAGCCATTTTTGCGAAAATCAAAATTTTCGAAAAAAGTTCTATGTGTAGGGTAGTTTGCGGTGGGGGGATTTTTCTCAAAACCTTCGTGTCGCATCCCTGGAAGATACTAAATTTAAATACCAACTTTGTTATTTTACCGATTTTTCGTTTATGAGCTATCGTGTTCACGGAGAGACACACACACACACACACACACACACACACACACACACACACACACACACACACACACACGGACCTTTTTGTGAAAATGTTTTTTTTTTATATAAGGGATCCTAAAACATATATTTAGGTATCGAATTTTTGGGTGAAGTGCAATACCTTCTCTATACATTATGCACATAGTGCGTGTAGAGAAAGTAAAATTTGACGATAGATTGAATTTTCATAAGGACATCCTTATCAGATGCTTGGAGACTTCTTTCCCACAAATCATCGCTTCAGTGGTGTTTACGTGTGTCACCGGTTACGAAAACATTAAACTATTCGACAGCATATACGCTGACTATAAGTACAAGTGGGTGGATAATCTCTTGGAACACTGTTATGATCAAAGGCATAGTTCAGTCGTTTTGTTATGTACACAATAGCATTTTCTGTGTTTCGCTTTAGTTGGTAAACAGTTGAAAGTTGTAGTTATTGTCTAACTTCCAGTGGAGTTGTGATAGAGCATTTATGTGTGCCGGAGCGTATTTACTCAGTAGAAACGTTTATCAGATACAGCCATTCAACAGGAATTCCGGTGAATTTTCAATAGAGAAAACGTTGCATGCGTGTACTATATATACTATAGAGTGTTAATGAACTACACCGATATAATTTGCGAGATTATGCACGTGACTGATATAAGTCATTTGAGATCGGCGATGCATGGTCCCCGGATAAACACAACGCAGCTACATAGCGTTAAACGTGTGGGTATCAGATGCTGATAAGTCGGTGTTAAAGCAAAGTAGGTTGAAAAATAGGCTTAGAATGTCTTTAAAACTGCTGCCCGAGTATAGAGATATCCACTTTTAGCAGCTCGTTACTAGCGTTCTCAAGAATTAATGTCGCAAATATCTGTAAAATCACGAACTAATCACTTGACAGTGCAACACTGAGCATTCATTAACTACCTTCTTGAGGTAGCCTCCTCAACTGCTCTGGTGGCTTAATGCGTAACGTGGGAAGCTACTATCCCAAAAGTCATGAGTTGGATTCCTGTTATAGAGTAAATGTTTTTTATTACTATTTTTACTTTCTCTACACGTGTTATGTACATAGTGTATAGAGAAGATATTGTATTGCAAGCAAAAATTCGATACCGAGATTTTACAGGAAATATACCTACGTTTTGGGTCCCCCTGAATTAAAAAAAAAACATTTTTGGAAAAAGTTCCGTGTGTGCGTGCGTGCGTGCGAGTGTGTGTGTATGTGTGTGTGTGTGTGTGTAGACAACATAGCTCAAAAACGAAAATACCGTTTAAAACCACACTTGGTATTCAAGTTTGGTATCTTCCAAGGAAGCGACTCGAAGATTTTCAAGAAAATCCCCCTACTCCCAACTACCCTTTGCATGGAAAAATTTTCGAAAATTTTGATTTTCTTAAAAATACCCATAGCGATTTTGATTAAAATCTCTTATATTTAAGATATTTACTTAACAAATAAACTGTATATCTTGAATTTTCTGGGAATAGACTCAAAAGACTTCTTTATTCTGGATGATTTTTACTGAATTTTGTATAACTCGTAAACCGTAAGAGATAGACAAAACACGCAATTTATGTTATATACATTTTTTCGTGGAGTTGATCGTTTTTGAGATATTTCTTGTTATTGGTTTCAGCTTTGAAAAACTTGATAAATTCCTGTATGAGAAAAGTTAACTCCTGTCTGTCAAACAAAGGAACTTCAGTCGCATAGCAACCAGCATTTAACTCGCTTCTACATACAAGGAAGCAAGTAATAAGACTATTTCTGCTAATTTTTTCTCGATTAGCATGCAGTAAATAGAAGCATAAGCTCTCTTGCAATAATTTGTTGCAAATGTGTAGAGAAAGTCATGTGAATGGAACATATAAGATTTTTTATAGGCCGTGAAACCACCGGGTTTCAGCTGGTTAAAATAAATTGTGTGATCAGAAGTAGATTTATGCATTTGAAAGACTCTTGTAAATGTTTTGCATTTAGACTACTATGCTTTAAGTGTTTTAGTAAGTTTGAGCCTAAACACAACATTCCTTATATAAGAACTTACAAGACAGGCATCCATATGACCATCGCTGTGACCTGCGCAGAACATCTCCGGGTGTAATTCTAGGTTGATACTCTTGTGTTCATGCCATTTAAGACATTCCTCGTCACTGAGTATTGGCACCATCGCCTTCTGTAGAATGTTCGTTCCCGTCTTGCCTGAAAACATCATAAAATATTAATCTTGATACACGTGATTTTTACTTTCTCTATACGTACTATGTACATAGTGTATAGAGAAGGTATTGTATCGCACCCAAAATTTCGATACCAAGATTTCACCGGAAAAACATGTTTTGGGTCTCCCTGAATACAAAACAAGAAAAACATTTCCGGAAAAAGGTCGTGTGTGGAAGCATAGCTCAAAAACGAAAAGACCGTTAAATACCAAACTTGGTATTTAAGTTTGGTGTCTTCCAAGGATGCGACACGAAGATTTTCAAGAAAATCCCCCCCACCCCGAACTACTCTTTGCGTGGAACTTTTTTTCGAAAAATTTGATTTTCTCAAAAATGGCTCTAACGATTTTGATTAAAATATCGAATATTAAAGATATTTTAGCTGACAAATAAAATGTATATCTTGAATTTTCTCGGAATAGCGTCTGCATACTACTTTATTCTGGATGAATTTTACGGAGTTTTGCATAATTGCTAAACTATACGGGATAGACAAAAACTTACCACAGAAAAAAATGGGGAGCAGATTAAAACACACAATTTATGTTAAACACTTTTTTTTGTGGAGTTGATCGTTTTTGAGATATTCGTTGTTTTTGGTTTCAGCTTTAAAAATCTTATACTTTTCTCATACAGGAATTTGTCAACTGCTGTCCATGCAAGGAAGCAAGTAAGAAGACTATTTCTGCTATTTTTTTCTCGATTAGCATGAAGTAAATAAAAGCATAAGCTTTTTAAGAGTAATTTGTTGCAAAGATGTAGAGAAAGTCATGTGAATGGAACACGTCAGATTTTTTTCTGTTTTATATTTGCCTATCAATATCATTTTGCAGCGAACTTATGTGCGTATTTAACAGTTATATGAAGCTGCTCGCATGTGAATAAAGACGCAGTAAACTGTGTTTCCTTCCCCAGATAAACAAAAGCGTCACTATGCAGCGTATTTACATTCGCGGGTCTCACGAGAGGTTAAGGGAAAGATACTCACTTCCCCCACCAATTTCGGAAAGTGTACCAACTTCAGTTAATGAACGTCACATTTCGCAATGACATTTTTCGCTTGGGACGTTGCCATTAAGGAAAAGTTTTTCCTCTAGAATTTTCTCCCCCCCCCCTCTCTAATGGACAAGTATTCAGCATAATATAACTGGGAATGTACGATGCTTGTGGAATGAGCTCTCATATAATTTACGAGCTGAGCTTAATGAACTGCTTGAGGCATGTTTATCAAGAAAAGTGGCATGAACATTTTACAGGTTAAGAGCAATCTTATCGAAAACAAAGCCAACACTTCCGTCAACTTTTAGCAAAACCACAACGTCTGGAATTCCACTCTGACAATTAGGAGTTGTGCTTCTATCTAAACTCAATAGGTCAAATCAATACGGCACAAACAATTATGAATCGACTACAGCAATCTCACAATCTAAAAAAAAAAAAAAAATGTAAATGACGTGTTATTTACGGACGCTTTTTAACTACTGTGGTTCTCGGCGTCTCATTCTAAATTGGGCGTGAAAGACCACTTAATTTTGCTCAGAGGCCTCTCTATCAGGCTTGAGGTTTTTTTACGTGCCGTAAATCTACGACACGGGATCAACAGCTTTACTTTCCTTCCAAAGGAAGCCATGCTAAGGATTTTTACACCCGAAAAAATACATCGTCCTCCGCCGGGTTTGAACCCGCGTCACAATCTACTGTGTTCCGTTCACGTTCCTGTAACAAATTATTGTTAAAATGTTTATTCTTCTATCTACTCCATGTTATTTGAAATAGACATTAGCAGAAATTACCTTATTACTTGCTTAAGGGAATAAACTAGGCTGAAGCGATAGTCAACTCTTTTAGAAACTGGTTGCCATGTGGTTGAAATTCGTAACTTTGCATGGCCAGGAGTTTACAAATTTCCACATGAGAAAAGTTTTAAGTATTTTAAAACTGAAGCTAATAACAAGTAATATCTATAAAATGGTGAGCTTCACGAAAAAAATGTATATGACATAAATTGCGTGTTTTAACGAGATCCACATTTTTTGTTCAGCAAGTTTTTGTTGATCTCTTACGGTTTACAAGTTTTGCAAAATTCAACAAAATTCATTCAGGACGAAAACCTCTTTAGAGATTATTCCCAGAAAATTCAAGATGTGAATTTTATCTTTCATGTAAATAACTTTAATATACAGTTAATTTAATCAAACTTTTTTCATGTAAAGGACAGTTTAGGGTGGTGAGACTTTTCTCAAAATCTTCGTGTCTCATCCTTGGAAGATACTAAACTAAAATATCAAGTTTGGTAATTTACCGGTTTTTCGTTTTTGAGTTATCGTGTTCAAAAGCACAAACACACACCCATCTTTTTCTAAAATGCTTTTTTATACGAGGGACCCTAAAACGTGCACTTATGATGAAATCTCGGTATCAAATTTTTGGTTGGAGTGCAACACCTTTGCCTACGTACCATGTACAATGCAGAGAAAGTGAAACATGTGATGTGTTAAATTCACATGACTTTTTCTATCTACTCTGTTACGAACCATTCTTACAAAAGCTTATTCTTCTAATTACTTCATGCTAATCAAAATAAACATTAACAGAAATATATTGGTTGCTATATCTGGTTTTGGCTGCGTTGTCTTGTAGTTCATGTTTTTGCCGACATTTCGCGAACTTATGTTGAGTTGTATCTCTGACCGCCCAGAGTCATCCTGAATGAAGTGTTCTTCAGAGGTTATTCCCAGAAAATTCAAGATATAGATTTAGTTTGTCATGAAAATATCTTAAACATATTTTTACTTTCTCTACACGTACTATGTACTTAGTGTATAGAGGAAGTATTGTTTATCACCCAAAATTTCGATACCGAGATTTCACCGGAAATACATGTTTTAGGACCCCCTGAATAAAAAAAAAAACATTTTTAGAGAAAGGTCCATGTGTGTGTGTGTGTATCTGCGGAAAACATAGCTAAAAAACGAAAAGAATACCAAACTTGGTATAGTATCTTCCAAGGATGCGACACGAAGATTTTCAAGAGAATCTCCCAACCGCAAACTACCCTTTAAATGGAAACATTTCCGAAAATTTTAATTTTCTTAAACATGGGTAACAATTTTGATTAAGATCACGCATATTAAAGCTGTTTGCACCCCGAATTAAATATATATCTTGAATTTTCTGAGAATAGCTTCGAAGGCCCCATTATTCTTGATGAATTTTGCCACATTTTGCACAACTGCTAAACCGTAAGAGATGGGCAAAAACTTACCCCTCGTAAACTGTAGAACACGTTAAAACACACAATTTATGTTATATACATTTTTTTTCGTAGAGTGGATCGCCTTTTAAATATTCCTTGTTTTTTGTTTCAGCTTTAAAAAACATACTTTTCTCATGCAGGAATTTGTCAACTCTTGCTCTATCTCTTACGGTTTACCAGTTACGCAAAATTCATAAAATTCTTTCAGAATAAAGAGGTCTTTAGAGACTATTCCCAGAAAATAGAGTATACATTTTATTTGTCATAAATATCTTTAATATATGGAATATTAATTTAAATTGTTAGAGCCATTTTTTCTATGTAAAGGGTAGTTTAGGGTGGGAGTATTTTTCTCAAAATCTTCGTATCGCATCCCTGGAAGATACTAAACTTAAATACGAAGTTTGGTATTTTACCTACTTTTCGTTTTTGAGATTTCAAGTTCACAGACACACACACACGCGGATCTTTTTCTGAAAATACTTTTATTGGATACAGGGGACCCTAAAACGTGTATTTCCGGAGAAATTTTGGTATCGAATTTTTGGGTGAAATGCAATACCTTCTCTATACACTATGCACATAGTACGTGTAGAGAAAGTAAAAATGATTTTATTGGATTCAGGATATTTCAAAACACGCATTTCCGTGAAATCTTGGTATCGAATTTTTGGGTGGAATACAATACCTTGTCTATCCACTATGCACATTGTACATACCTGCCAGAGAAGGTAAGAACGATAATCTTGTAGTCTCTCGTAGGTTTATCTATGGTATAACTCGCCAAAGTTTATCAAACGTATCTGAATGGTAATTTAGTGGTAATTTTCCGGACTTGACTACGTACAGCAGGAAGAGGCAAATCAGGAAAACTGCGACCTTAATGTCACGAACAAATGCAGTCAAGTTTCTCCTTAAATCTAATACAAATGGTAGCTAGTTATTCTAAGGAAGTAGCACACAGCAATATTTGTACCAGAACAATGCCTCATTGTGTACTGTTGAAGATGTGATGCAGTTGAGTTGTTAAGAGTTCTGTCTGCCCATCCCAGGTTCGATCTCTATAGCGAAAAAGGTTTCACCGAAGCGGTAGCGTTTTTTTTTTTTTTTTATTTTTTACAAAAAAAAATACAGTTCCAGAGGCCTATATTCCTTTTATCTCCATTTTTTCCCAGTTTCCTATATATCCTTAGTCATTATTCTTAACGTTATCCTTGTAGCTATACATACACAAACATAGACACATTTACAAACACAGAAACACCCATGCCCAAGGCGGGACTTGTACCCACGATCCTGTGCACCACGAAGCGCCAAAGCGAGACACTTTAAAGGTACTGTGTGTTTTTTTTTTTTTTTGGGGGGGTAGTGATTAACGCCCACAGGCGATGACACTGATGATACATGAAGATGGAGCCCCGGTGGAATGAGATGGCGGGAGAAACCGAAGAATCCGGAGAAAACCCGCCCCTGCGCAGCTTTGTCCACCACAAATCTCACATGCGGTCGCTTGGGATTGAACCCGGGCCATCTAGGTGAGAGACGAATGAACTGAACACTCGGCCACGTTTGTGACTCTATTCCAGACGCGAGATTGCAGATTCTAGTTCAGTTTTAGGCTAAGCATTTCCTATTGGTTACAGAAACAATATGGCTATGTGACAGGTGAACTGCAGGTTTCGAGATTTCGTCGAGGTTAGGTTCCATTAGGTCAAGTGTGTGTAAATGAACTGGATCGAAATAAGGGGTAAAAATCTGATGTGTTCCATTCACATAACTTTCCATCTCTGCAATAAATTCTTGTTAAAAATCATATTGTTCTATCTATTTTATATAATCGAGGTAAACATTAGCAGAAATTCTCTTAATTACACGTTTCCTTGTAAGTAAAAGGAAAATAAAGAAATACACTAGGCAAAACGGTAGTCAAATGTTTTAAAAGCCGGTTGCCATGTGCTTAAAATCCGTTTCTATGCAGGGCCAGGAGTTTTACAAGTTTCCGTGAGAGAAAAGTTTAAGTAATTTTAATCTGAAACATATAGCAAGGAATATTTCAGAAACGATCAATTCAACGAAAAAAACATATATGACATAAATTGGGTGTTTAAGCGTGATCTACGTTTTTTGTGTAATAAGTTTGTCTAACTCTTACGGTTTAATAGTTGGGCAAAATTCAGCAAAATTCATCCAGAATAAAGAGGTATTTAGAGGTTATTCCCAGAAAATTCAGGATATTTATTTTATTTGTCATATTAATATACTCAATATTTGGTATTTTAATCAAAATCATTAGACATTTTTGGGAAAATAAAAATTTTCAAAATGCTTTCCATGTAAAGGGTAATTTTTGTTGGGGGGATTTTTCTCAAAATCTTCGTGTTGCATCCCTGGAAGATACTGAACTTTGGTATTTTACTTATCGTGTTCACAGACACAGACACACGCAAACACACACACGCACCTTTTTCCAAAAATGCCTTTTTTTTTTTTTGATTCAGGAAGTCCTAAAACATTTCCGGCTAAATCTCGGTATCGAATTTTTGGGTGCAATACAATACCTTCTCTATATATAACTATGTCCATAGTACGTGTAGAGAAAGTAAAAATGAAGTTTCTGAAAATCGGTTATTCTTTCCATTGCGAAGGGTAGTCTTCCGCTCGTTCTGTCTACTGGTGCATGCGCAGCTATGTTGGTCAATCGACCAATGACAGAGTTCAAATTTAAAACTGAACTAGAATCTGCAATGTCGCATTCCAGACGTCGCGGGTTCAAGTCCCTTGAGTCGCCCTGCGTGGTGTAATGGTTACCATGCTAATTCATATACCCAAGTTTGCGGGTTCAAACCCAGCGGAGGACAATAGATTTTTTTTTGGGCGAAAAACTCCTTAACAATGGCTCCTTCGGAGGGTATGTAAAGCCGTTGGTCCCGTGTCGTAGATTTACGGCACATAAAAGAACCTAAAAGATTATTAACGTACGTTATACATAATAATGTTACTACACTGATACACAATCTAGCTGTTAATATATTCTATTTATTTTACGTAACTTTAATTAATGGTAATATCGCACTTGTGATGCATGGACTGAAGATGGAGCACCGGTGGAATGCGATGGTGGTGGTAACCGGAGACCCAGTGAAAACCCGCCACTGCGTCCCTTTGTCCACTACAAATCTCACACGCGGTCACTTGGGATCGAACACGGGCCGTCTAGATGAGAAGTGAGTGGTCTAGCCACTCGGCCACGGCGCGGCTAGTTAAGAAATGGCTCGAGTCGCGAAATGGCGGACAATTAACCTTCTAGGTACTTATTTCTTTTCTGTATCATCTTGTTAAGAGTACACCGAGACCCTAGTGCCAGACAACTGAACCTCTCCTTCTTCTTGTGCCGGGCAGATGGCATCAGAGTACCGTCCAGTGTATGTCCTTTCATTTATGTGGATAGATGGTAGTGCATTCACTATTATCATATAATTTACTATTGTTTTATACTCCGGTGGAAGAAAGTTGTAGTGTTAAATATCCAATCTGATACCACGAAAAAATTTGTTCCACAAAGAAAATGTTCTTAAAAACGTTATGTACAAATATGTGCTGTACATTGAAGTACAATAAATAAGAATTGCTCTAGATTTTACTATCAAATATATTTAACCATAGTTTTCAGTTTTTAAACACAAAAATAATATTTTCATGCCAAAAAAGCATATTCATAACTTTCAACATTTTGGAGATTAAATCAAATAAGACACAAAGAAACCTAGGGAAATTCAAAAAGTATATGTATTGTGAACCAAGGGTTATAATATTAGACCAAAAATTTGATTGTTTTGTCGCAAGGGTATTTTTTTTTTACTTTTTCTGCACGAACTATGTACATAGTGTACAGAGAAGGTATTTTCATGCACCCAAAATTTCGATACCGAGATTTCAGGGATATATATGTTTTGGGTTCCCTGAATTCAAATAAAAACATTTTATAAAACCAAACTTGGTATTTAGGATTTGTATCTTCTAAGGATATTCAAGCAAGTCCTCCACTCCCAACTACCCTTTACATAGAACATTTTTCGAAAATGTTGATCTTCTCAAAATGTGTAACGATTTTAATTAAAATATCGTATATAAAATATATTTACATAACAAAAGAAATGTATATCTTCAGTTTTTTGTGAATAGCTTTTAAAGAAATCTTTATTCTAGGTGAATTTTGTGGAATTTTGCAAAGCGGTAAACTGCAAGAGATAGACCAAAACTTAGGCCGTTTTTGACATTCTTTGTTAATGTTTAAAATACTTATAGGAGTTCAACAACTCCTGGCCATAAAAGCAAAGGCACTTCAATCACATGGCAACCAGCTTTTAAAAGATTTGACTATCACTTTAGTCTAGTGCATTCCGTTAATTCCCTTCTAATTACAAGGAAGCAATTAAAAAGACCATTTCTGATATTTTTTTCGATTAGCATAAAAAATGAAGAATAAGCTTTTTAACAATAATTTGTTGCTGAAAGTCAGGTGAATGGAACACATCACATTTTTTTGGTGACGTGATAACAACATAAACAAATTTGAGCCTAACTTCCAAACCATTGAATCAAAATAGATTATATTTGTACTGTATTTTTTTTTTGTAGTGTTTAACACCCGCTTTTACTGCTCTGGCACCGCAGGCGATGACACTGATGATACATGAATATGGAGCCCCGGTGGAATGAGATGGCGGGGGAAACCGGAGAATCTGGAGAAAACCCGCTCCTGCGCCGCTTTGTCCACCACAAATCTCACATGTGGTCGCTTGGGATCGAACACGGGCCGTCTAGGTGAGAGGCGAATGGTCTGACCAGTCGGCCACGGCGTGACCCCATTTGTACTGTCACTTATTTACATTATATTACACCAGTGGTATAAATTTAAAAAAATTAGCATTATTAGTTGCGAATTTCAAACTTTCAATCATTCATGTGCTTAGATCTTGCTTCAAACATGGGACTTTAAACAAACCATGCATGAATAGAGCTTGAGATTTCAGCATCTCCTTGGTATACTTACCGTACGTGGTGTCTGTCTTGCCCCAACCCGCCACGATGCCGGTGTGACCCCGGAAGGTTGCGTGTGGACGAGGCAGACAGATGGGGAGGATATTCTCGCGATAGCTGACAGGTCTCGAGAGACGCAGAAGGGCCAAGTCGAAGCGGTCCGGCTGCGTGATCCTGTACTGGAAACTGGGATGTACCACTTTGTGAGCTACACGGAGGATCTCTTCAGGTAGAGGCTCCGTGTAATGTCCACCAGTGTTCTGAGTGTCGTATTCTCCCAGGTATACAGTAATGTCCTTCAGTCGAGCCCTGCAACATAAAACTGCTATACCTATAGGACCTTTGTAAACAAAAGCATGAACATTTTACTTTCCCTAGCACGTACTATGTACTTAATTAGATAAGGTGCTGCATTTCACCCATAAATTCGGTGTCGTTTTACGTTGTGAGGACCTCTGAGTCCAAAGAAAGCATTTTTACAAAAATATCCGTGTGGGTGTGGACAGCAAAAGTAAAAATCTGATGTGTACCATTCACATGACTTTCTCTATATCCCTGCAATAAATTATTCTTAAAAAGCTTATACTTCTATTTACTTGATGCTAATTAAACAAAATGGCAGAAATAATTGTATTACTATTATAATCTAAAGCTGGTTGCTATGTCACTGAAAGTTCCTTTGTTTGTATGGACAGCAGTTGACAAATTCTTGTATGAGAAATGTATAAGTTTTTTATAGTAGAAACTAAAAACAAGGAATGTCTCAAAAACGATGAACTCCACGAAAAAAATGTATCTAACATAAATTGTGTGTTTTAACGAGCTCTACATTTTTCGTGTAGTAAATTTTGCCCATTTCTTACGGTTTAGCAGTTGTTCAAAATTCCGAAAAATTTATCCAGAATAAAGTACTTTTTAGAGGCTATTCCCAGAAAACTCAAAATATACATTTTGTCAGGTAAATAGCTTTAATATACACTATTTTAATCAAAGTTGTTAGAGCCATTTTTGAGAAAATAAAAATTTTCGAAAATAATTCCATGTAGAGGGTAGTTTGGGGTGGGGGATTTTTCTCAAAATCTTCGTGTCGCATCCCTGGAAGATACTAAACTTAAATACCAAGTTTGATATTTTACCGACTTTTCGTTTTAAGTTATCGTCTTCACGGACACACACACATGGACCTTTTTGTGTAAATCCTTTTTTTGGATATAGGGGACCCTAAAACATATATTTCCGGTGAAATCTCGGTATCGAATGTTTGGGTGGAGTGCAATACCTTCTCTATACATTATGTACTTAGTGTATAGAAAGTAAAAAACGAAAAGGTTAAATAACAAACTTGGTATTTAGGTTTAGTATCTTCCATTGATTCGGCAAGAAGATTTTTAGGAAAATCCTCCCACCTCAAATTATACTTTACATGATCGATTTTCTCAAAAATGGCTTGGACTAATTTGATGAAAATATCGCACATTAAAGATATTTACGTGGCATATATAATGTGTATGTTGAGTTTTTTGGGAATAGCCTCTGAAGGCCTCTTTATTCTGGATGAATAACTAGTTAAACCGTAAGATATAGACAAAAACTTGCGACGCGAGGATTTGCAGGAAAAATCCCCTTCCGCACAAGCGAAATAGTGGAGTAACATAGGTTGAAGTGATAGTCAACAGTTGGTTGCTATGTGACTGAAGTTCCTTTGTTTGTATGGACAGGAGTTGACACACTGAGAAAAGTATGTTTTTCAAAGCTGAAATTTTCACGGAATAAAAAAAAAAGGAAAAAAAAAAAAAACAATCAACTCCACGAGAAACATGTATATTACATAAATTGTGTGTTTTAATATGCTCTACATTTTTTGTGTAGTAAAGTTTTGTCCATCTCTTTAAGGTTTAGCAGTTATATAAAATGCCGTAAAATTGGTTCAGAGTAAAGTAGTCTTCAGAGGCTATTCCCAGAAAATTCAAAATATACATTTTGTTTGTCAGGCAAATATATTTAATATACGATATTTTAATCAAAATCGTTAGAGCCCCTTTTAAGAAAATCAAAATTTTCGAAAAAAGTTCCATGTAAAGGACAGTTTGTGGTGGGGGTATTTTTCTCAAAATCTTCGTTTCGCATCCCTAGAAGATACTGAACTTAAATTTCAAGTTCGGTATTTTACGGTCTTTTCGTTTTTGAGTTATCGTGTTCACACACACACATACACACCGACCTTTTTGTGAAAATGCTGTTTTTTGGATACCGGGGATCCTAAAACATATATTTTCAGTGAAATCTCGGTATCGAATTTTTGGGTGGAGTACAATACCTTCTCTGTACACTATGTACATGGTACGTGTAGAGAACGTAAAAATGACAATGCATATCCCCCTATCTGTATTCTGTCTTAAGCAATATGCCATTTACCTTGGTATAAGACTTAAGATTTCGAGAAAGTCGTAAGCAGCATTTTATACTATTGTAAACTTATTCTCCAGGCATATCGCTGTGTGTCTGGTTATGCAAGGAGGTAGCAACCGTATCAGGGCGTCTCGTAAGTGAAAACTCCCTGTGCAATTATTCGTGACAAGCTGTCCCTGGCGTTTACCTAATGGCAGGGTTGATATTGCAAGTGCCGTCGCAGCCATTCCGGCGGCAGTAAAGGGTTTATTGTTATTTTGGCAGCCTTGCTCTGTAGATAACTCCCTTAATCGCTTTCCTTTATTGCTGTAGCTGTCCCTAAGTTGGCAGCATCGCTACTTCAATTCCAGTCTATGGAAAGTTTTACTTTCTCTGCCACCCGCCAACCAGAAATGTAATCTTGTATTGTAAGATTTGTCTCTCTCTTAAGAATTACCATTTACATAAGTCACTCAGAATGAAGACCAACTTCACAGGTCAGGAAAGGTCTTACACTTATTGTATTTTAATAAAAGTTACATTTTATTTGAGAAAATACAAAATAGCGAAGCATTTTGCTTTTTGGAAATTTTCTTGAAAATTTCGTGTAATGTTGTTGAAAGATGCTGAACTTAAACACAGTTTTACGTCACACCATTGATTCGTTTTTTTTTTATTATTACGAAACTGACAAACAATTCTTTTTTGCAAGAAACAATATTTGATTAAGGTACCTCAAAACATGTATTTATAGTGTGTGCAAGTTATCTAGGGATATTCCATTGTGTAGCCATTGGCTTGTTGTATTCAGACCCTGGAGGAAACGAGAGATAAGTGTAACTTCAGAGGGAGGCCGACATCCGGACAGGGAGAGAGCTGCCGTGGAGGTTTGCTACGTTAACAAGTAATTCATTTCGACGCGGGGAGCGCCAGAGGTCCCGGAGTTCGCAGACAACCACCAGTGGCATACCTCCGCCGAAGGCTGCGTTTCCAAAGACTGGTCACCTCCACGGAATGGCGACTCTGCTGCAATCCTCATCGACACTTACAATTGTGAAAGAGACCGGCTGGGGTAAAATGAAGGTCAGCAAATTCGGGGGAATTAAGAATTCTCCCCGGCACACGCCTAGTGACCTGGAAAACCCCCGAAAAACCCATGAGTCAGAGAGGTCGAAACGGGAAACTCCCAAATGCCAGTCCTAGACGAAACGCCTGAGCCATCTGTATTTACAGTGAACTCACCATATAGAATTTTTGAGTAGTTCCTCATCTTCAGGCTGTTTCAGATATCTCGTTGCGCCAAAGCTCACTTACTCACTGGGGTATTTTTGTTTCTGTATTTTAATGTAATTTAACCTGCTTGGTCATATCGGACAATGAATGAATGCAATTGGGGAAATGGTGCTCAAATGAGCTCGGGGACATGAAACTTAGGCTACTCGACATTATTCTTCTAAGGATAAGGGAAAACCCCCAAAAATGTATCCGGATAGTCACCCTTAGTGATATTCGAACTCGCTAACTGTTGAATGTGAGGCACACACACCACTCACTGGGTATGCCCGCAGAATGCAATACGCCTCAGCATTGAGGGCAACATATCGCCATGGCTGAAAACGTTGGAATACAAGCGCGAGCGTTGTGCTGAAACCTTCACCCGCGACATATTGGCTATTAGCTTCCTCTCTAGCCATGTATCGAGGTTTCAATTTAAAGGTATACGCCGAAATCAAGGTATGAAAATCACAAAGTAGATTGATAAATTGGCAGAATAGACAGCTACGATTTGTAAATTCAAAACACTTCATTTCAGATTGATATATTCGTAAAAAAATGAGATGTTCAAATGACTTTTTAAACAAAGTCTACATCAAACTATTCTTTAAAAAATCTTATGTGTTCCATTCACATGACTTTCTCTACTTCTGTGTAACAAATTATCGTTAGTAAGCTTATTCTTCTGTTTACTTCATGTTAATCGAGAAAAAATAGCAGAAATAGTCTTATTACTTCCTCGTAAGTAGAAGCGAAATATGGGAGTGCCATAGGTTAAAGTGAAGTCAAAAGCCGGTTGCTATGTGACAAGTTCCTTTGTTTGTATGGACACGAGTTGAGAAAGTACAAGCTTTTCAAAGCTGAAACCAAAAACAAGGAATATCTCAAAAACGACCAACTCCTGGAAAAAAATTATATAACATAAATTGTGTGTTTTAATGTGCTCTACATTTTTTGTGTGGTAAGTTTTTGTCCACTTCTTACGGTTTAGCAGTTGTGCAAAATTCCTCCAGAATAAAGTAGTCTTCCGAGGCTATTCCCAGAAAATTCAAGATATACGTATTATTTGTCAGGTAAATATCTTTAATATACGATATTTTAATCAAAACCGTTAGAAGCCATTTTTGAGAAAATCAAAATTTTCGAAAAAAGTTCCATGTGGGGGATTTTCTTGAAAATCTTCATGTCGCATCCTTGGAAGATACCAAATACCAAGTTTGGTATTTAACGGTCTTTTCGTTTTTGAGCTATGCTGTGCACAAACACACAAACACACACGCACACACAGGAACCTTTTTCCAGAAATGTTTATTTTAATCAGGGGGACCCAAAACATGCATTTCCAGTTAAATCTCGGTATCAACTTTTTGGATGCAATACAATACCTTCTCTATACACTATGTACATAGTTCGTGAAGAGAAAGTAGAAAGGCTATCTTTCGTTGTACTTCTTGCTAATCGACATAAGCCTTAACTGAAATAATCTTATTACTTATTTCCTATAGGTACATGAAAAACAGGGCAACGCACTAGGGTAAAGCTATAGTCAAAACATTTAGATGTTTGCTATGTGATGACATTGAAAGGAATCACGACTTTCCATTTGAAACATTTTTTGGAAAATTTAAACCATTATCCCAGAAATGATTAAATCCACAAAAAATGAACGTTACATAAGTTGAGTGCTTTCTATGAGATCTACGATGTCTAGTAAGAATCAGTCAAGCTGATACGTTAACGAGTTATACAAAATTAATTCAGAATGATCATGAATATGTTTTAAACATTTACTTTAATCTAAGTTGTCAGCCTTTATAGAAATTTAAACTTTTTGTAGAATGTTCCAGTAATGTGTAGTTTGGGATGGGGATTTTCTTTAAAATGTTCATGTTAAAAACTTGGAAGAAGAGAAACTTAAATATCGACTGTGGTGTTCAACTGATTTTTAGTTATGCTGTTCAGACGCACGGACACACATTTTGATATTTTCTAAACATGTTTTTTGCTTTTTCTAGCGCATGTGTGCATCATATAAAATAGATACACAGGTATTGTTTTCCAACCGAAAATTCGATACCGAGATTTCACCGAAGATATGTTTTGGACCCCCCTGAATCCAAAGTAAGCATTTTTAGCAAAAGGTATGGTGTGTGCACATCATAGCTCACAAACAAAAACTCTGTTAAATATCGAACTTGGTATTTAAGATTAGCATATCCCAAGAATTCGTGATGAAGATTTTGGTGCATATCACCCCACCCCAACGCCATTTTACATGGAAAAGTTTTGATTAAAATAGCCTATATTAAAGATATTTACACGACAAATAAAATGTGTGTTGAATTTTCTTGGAATAGCCACTAAAGTCCTCTTTATTCTTCTAGAGTTTTGCATAACTCCTAAGAGAAAAACTTACGACACAAAAATAGATCACGACAAAACACACAAATTATGTCCTTTACATTTTTGTTGTAGAGTTAACCCTTTCCGAGGTATTTCTTTTTATTGGTTTCAATTTAAAATATAATTTTCTCCAACAGGAAATCCTCCATTTTTCTTTTGTTTTACTCCTTGACATGCAAAGAAGCGAGTTTCAAGGACAATCCCATAGCGACAGCTTTTAAACATTTGACTATCGTTTTAGCAGAGTATTTCCTCAGCTTCCTCATACTTATAAGGAACTAAGTCTAATCTAAAATAAGAACTGAAGCTTTCCTGGCGACGTGTTAATTCAAAATCTTCTCGGGTTTCTAGCCAGGTAAAAACTTGGCTTGACACCAACGTTTCGAAGAAGTGCATCTTCCTCGTCTTCAGGGTGATCTGATGACTACTCTACAAATATGTCAAAACCATCCATAAGCCACCACCTAAAATCAAAAATTTGGTCAGGCCAGTTAAAGATAATTTAGCTCTCAGATTACCTGGTGTCTACCACATTCCTTGCGATGAACACCAAAGATCAATATGGCTTATGCAACCCGAAAAATCTGGACTGGCTGAACACTGTATAGAACAGAGCCACAGAGCTAACTTTACTAACACCAAGATAGTGGCAAAGTGTTCGAACTACTGGGAAAGGAGAGTAAAAGAAGCTTTAAAATAAGAACTGAATTCAAAATCTTCTGATCACCCTGAAGACGAGGAAGATGCACTTCTTCGAAACGTTAGTGTCAAGCCAAGTTTTTACCTGGCTAGAAGCCCGAGAAGATTTTGAATTAAGTCTAATCTGCTAATGCTTATCTCGATTAGCATTGAGTAGAAAGAATAATAATTTTTTGTAAGAAGTTTGTTTGTAGAATGGCTAGAGAGTCTTCTAAATGGAACGTGTCAGATGCTTTTTATTCAAGGGATTAAAAAATAGCATTTCCAGTGAAATGTTGGTATGGAATTTTGTCTCTTTATTACGTACGAAAGTAGGTAAAGCCAGACTTAAAAATTCAATTCCACAGTCGGCATTTGAACTACGAATCTCCCGGTCTCTAGCCCATTGTTGTAACCACTGAGCTACCATAGCAACATACCGGCATGGTATTAAATTTCTCAACCATCTCGCATATTTCCCAGTAAACCACAAGGTGATCTCAAATTATTTTGTTTACAGTCTGACTCCATCTATCAAACTCCTATCCTACACACGGCTTGTGCGAAAAAACAATTAAATTAACATAATAGTTGGCTAAATGATGAAGCCTGGGACTTAAAGTATTACGACATTGAAAGTCGCCATTGCGGTTGTCATCCCAAAACAATTAGAGTCACCTTGTGATTTACCGGGAAACATGCGAGTCAGTTGAGAAATTTATTGTGTTGGCATGTTGCCATGGTAGCTCAGTAGTACGAGCAACCGGCGGATGCGTGGTTTAAACCCCGGTTATGGAATAATTGTTTCAGTCCCAGTCTACCTATCCAACTCCTATCATACACGCGACTTGTGAAAAAATTTGATGTGTTACACTCGCATGACTTTTTCTAGTGTTTCTACAAATTTCTTAAATAAGATTAATATTATTTATAAACCATGCTCATGAGATAAACTGTCGTTATGCGACTGTCATTGAAGACCGTTTCTTTGCATGACCAGGTGTAGAACAAAAGTAAAACGGACACTTCCTGACTGAGAAAAATAAGCATTTTACAGTTGAAACCAATAACAAGGAATATCTCGGTAAGGGATATCTGGACAAAAAAATGTTCAGGACCTAAATTGTGTTTTGACGAGATCTACAGTTTTGTTCAGCAAGTTTTTGTCCATCTGTTACGGTTTCCAGTCACGCAAAATACTGTAAAATTCACCCAGAATAGACATATTCATAGGATATTCCTAGAAAATTCAAAATATACATTTTATTTTTCATGTAAATATCTTTAATATACGAGCCATTTTTGGGAAAATCAATTTTAGAAAAATGTTCCTTGTAAAGAGTAGTTGGGGGTGAGGGATGTTTTTGAAAATTTGTGTGTCGCATTCTTGGAATATACAGAATTTAGGTACCAAGTTTAATATTTAACGGGCTTACCGTTTTTTAGCTATGCTGCCCATTGTCACACACATACACACACATGGACATTTTCTAAAAATACTTTTTGGGTTTAGGGGGCCTCAAAAGATATATTTCCGGTGAAATCTCGGTATCGAATTTTTGGGTGGAATACAATAGATACCTTCTCTATACACTATGTAGATAGTACATGTAGAGAAAGTAAAAATAAATACGTGCACAGCAAGTACTTTCTGGAGAAATATTTTGTGACCAGCTGGGCACATACAGTTAGGTTATTAAGAGTGTTTGAAACAAGCAATAACATATTGATGGCATAAGCAGCAGTAGCAACAGTTTGTAAAATAGTTGCGGTTGTACGTACCTGTGTATGCAGTGGGCGGCAGTGGCAACATACCAGTGGCTGACCAATACACCACCACACTGGTAGCCAGCAATGCGAATGTGAGCCTGCCAGGGAAATTCTCCAAAATACGCCTCGTTTCCGCCAATGATGCGCTTCTGGATTCTTATGCGGGGCACGCCGCATTCTGCATGCAACATAGAATCAAACGTTTGTATTTGTTATATGAGACAGTGTTTGCATTTACAGTTTTAAATTAACGTTTTCTCACTTAAGAGGTCACTCAAGTGAAAAGTTATTTTACAAAGTATTAAAGCCAGAGGTGTACTTTTTTCTACAGACATTACTGGCAATAAAGGAAGTTTAATTCAAATATGTTTTCTTTCTGGATATAGTAATGTATTCCATTTAATTAGCTAAAATAAAAATCTATCTTCTGCTTTACATATTGAGCTACACGCAATGTTTTACTTTCTCTACACGTACACAGAGCACAAATAGTAATAGACATCGAATTTCTGATTGTCTCTAGGGGCATTTATAGGGCGTGTCTTCTGATATCCGCTGGCCCTCCGTCACTCTAATTGGGGAAGGAGGAGAGGTTGTTATACACGCTACCTAATCTCACTTCCAATTGAGTAAGGTGGCTATTCCTATTAGCGAATGAGTTGACAAACCCAGCATAGGTATGCTCTATTGGCTCGATATAGAACACCCACCTGCAAGGTGACAGTATCAGCCAATAAAATAAAAACATGACGTAATAAAGTACCCTACAAACGGTAAGGAATGCGGTGTACGGAACAAGACAGTGCCGGTTTCTTTCCGTGCCTTGTGTACTATGTAGATAGTGTATAGATACACTATCGATATTTCATTCGATACCGATATTTTACCGGAAATATATGTTTTTGGGTCCCCCTGAATACAAAAAAGCATTTTTGGGAAAAAAGGTCTCTGCGTGTGTGTGTGTGTGTGCACAGCATAGTTCAAAAACGAAAATACCAAACTTGGTATTTAAGTTTTGGTATTTTCCAAGGATGCGACACGAAGATTTTCATAAAAATCCCCCACCCCAAACTCCGCTTTAGCTGGAACTTTTTTCGAAAATTTTGATTAAAATCTCTTATATCTAAGGTATTTACATGCAAAATAAATTTCATATCTTGAATTTTCTGGGAATAGCCTCTAAAGAGCTCTTTATTCTGGATGATTTTTATTGAATTTTGCATAAGTGGTAAACCGTAAGAGACAGACAAAAGCTTGCTGCACAAAAAATGTAGATCACGATAAAACGCACAATTTATGTCATACTTTTTTCGTGGAGTTGATCGTTTTTGAGATATTCCTTTTTTTTTGGTTTCAGCTTTAAATAACTTAGTTTTCTCAACAAGGAACTTCAGCCACTTTCCAACCAGCTTTTGACTATAACTTTAACCTATAGTATTCCCTTATTTCTATTCTGCTTACAAGGAAGCAAGTAATAAAACTGTTTCTGCTAATTTTTCTCGGTTATCATGAAGTAAATAGAAGCATAAATTGCTTAAGAATAAACTCTACATTTTGTGCGGTTACTTTTTGTCTTATGTCTAACAGTTCACCGGTTATGAAAAAGCCATTCAGAATGATGACTTCAGTGTCTATTTCCATAAATTCAACGATTTTGTTTTACTTTTTGTTAGGATCCTGTGCGACTGCAATCCATCGACTTCGATTCTGGAGTGATCTGACAAAGCCAGGTTACCTCACCGGTCACTATCCTCATAAGAAATAATTTCCCTCATCACTGTATCGGGTAAAAAATCTCTAAACACTGCCTAATCGCTCCGTTTTGTGAATATCGGCAAGCATCTTCGAAAAATAATGGGTACATAGTTTGCGATTCTTTAAGAGCTTTGTGACAATGTCGTGAAAATAGTTTCTGAAATTTGAGGAAACACACCACAAAACATTCTTATTGTGAAACATCTGTTTTCACAAATTCCTCATTCACTTGTTCAACCTAACCATCAGTAACAACAAAAGGCCACCACTCCGTGCTTCGTCATGAACATTTGATCATCCATCATTGAATTGCGTAGCTCACTTTCTCACCAGTCCATCTGTCATTACATCTTCACCATAAATATGTACACGTTGACGATGAATTTCTTCTGGCTTAGCATTCCTTGCTTACAAAACCGTATTACGGAACGCACGTCGCAGTCGGCGGGACCAGGCATTGTCTTAAACGGTCATTAACAACTGTAAACACAACGCGATCCGTCTGTAGTGATGTCTGTAGACAAATGACCAGAGAGACGAGTGGGCATGTGTGGAACTGCAACCTAGCGCTGCGATGGTGGTAGACGAAATATACTTTCTTTCAGGACATGCCTAATATGTCGTGTACTCCCTTATGTGGCGATTCCGAGATATCTTCTCGAGCACATTCGCAATCTTCCGGAGAGAATTAGGGAACATATGTCGGATTGTGTGGTGGCGAATATTCCCGAGTGCTTGACCGTGGGGACAAATGCCAAGAACGTATGAGCAGGTTACAAACTCGCAATGGCAGCATCGACAGTGGGTTTCGTTTTGATTTCGACCCAATACAGCTCGCACAGCAGCTACGTTGCATGCCATTTTCAGGACTTCTTTCCATTTCTGGATAGTCGTTGGTGGTTTACAATCCATTTGTTAGCCGGAGTATACTCCTTATGTAGAATGACACCCTTGTCTTTGTGAGATAGCTCGCACCACTGTTATAATCCTTGTCGTGTAATTATTCCTGATTTTGTGAGGTAGATGCAGTGATCTTTAGGATTGGTATATTTGATGGAACGTATTAGTTGCAATTGGTGTAGACAATGCTCTTTGGAATATTATGAGATTTCAAAACGTATAGGTCCAACACTTTGCATCAGCTGTTGAACTACTGGATTATGGCTTCCTACTGAGCTTTGAGCAATCCGAGACCTCTTTATTTTCTATGTGTGTATACCATAGAGATAGGTACATCCATTGGTAGCTGCAGTATTTCTTTTAGAGTGTCTCTCATCATGATATCGTCGTAAGTAAGGAATGACTGGAATATTTTCTAAGGCGTGGTTTGAAATGTATAAATGAAAGATGGACAGATTGATATTAAATTTCTGGTCCAGATGTAACAGTAAATCAAGTTTACTCTTTAGTGAATTGAGTCTCAGATAACGAACGTGTTCAGTGCGTATTATGCAGAGAATTAGCTAGACCGAGCAGACTTATACTTTCATGATCTAAAATGTTGTTTTGTCTAGTATAACCTACATAAAGATTAGCGTGTGTATAAATTGCGTTTACAACTGTAAAACTTTGCAAATTTATTACGACACAATTATAATTTCTGGAGATTAGATTCAAGAAGAGTTGATTCATCTTAAAATCAGTAGGTAATTGCTTCCAGACAGATCGTTATTAGTCTCCATTATATTGTTACTTTTTGTGCTGATGAGAATAACGTTTGGGTAAGGTCAAGGTCCCTTTGCTCCCCGTAAGGTTAACTTGCCACAATCTGTTCCCTTTGTTTTGTTCAGGCTGGCCATGTGTGCCTCACTGTCAGCAAAATGGCGAACGGCATCTAACTTTTAATGTTTGATAATTGTTGCGATTACACCGTTGCTCATTATAATGTGTACTTTATTATATTATCAGCTGTACACTCTGGAACGCTGGATATTATTTAATTTATCTATTGTACTTCTTTGCTTCCCATTATTAATTCTCGCAGTCAAATAGTCAATGATAGACTATCTCAATACCTACCAAATTTGGTAATTATCCGTTTTAACCTCTTTTGACTTGTGGATAGGTAGAATCAGTCTGTAAAATTCAATGCCATAGTCGGGATTTGAACTACGGATCTCCCGGTCTCTAGCCGACTGCTTTATCACGGAACTACCATGGCAAAATGCCAGCATAGCATTGAATTTCAACTGACTCGGATGTTTTCCCAGTAAACCGTTATTTTGAGATGACAACCACAATGTTGTAAGTACTTTAAGTCCCAGGAAGCATAGTTTTAGCCAGCTATTATGGATAATTGTGATGCTTTTGTTTTCTCACAGAAACCGTGTGTAGGACAAGAGTTGGATAGATAGACTGAAAAATTCAATGCCATAGCCGGATTTGAACCACGGATCTCACGGTCTCTAGCCGGTTTCTCTACCATTGAGCTACCATGGCAACATACCGGCATAGCATTGTCCATAATAGCTGGCTAAAACTATGCTTCCTGGGACTTCAATTACTTATAGGTCGTCATTCGGGTTGTCATCTCAAAATAATTTGAGATCACCTTGTATGGTTTACCGGGAAATGTGAATCAGTTGAGAAATTCAATGCTATGCCACTTGTTGCCATGGTAGCCTAGTGGTAGAGAAACCGGCTAGAGACCGGGAGATCCATGGTTCAAATCCCAGCTATGTTATTGCATTTTTCAGTCTGACTTTACCTATACAACTCCTGTCCTACACACGGTTTCTGCAACTTTTTTTCTTTTAAAATTATCACATGCTTTTTGGTTCAGTGGATCTTACGACATCTTTCTCTATGGCATTCCGATATCGATATTTTATGCGAAACGTTGCTTTAATTACCTAGGTATACTGTAGAGAAGGGGGTAAGTAAAAACTTCAATATTCATTTCGGTAAACGCCATAAACAAATGTTTGACATCCTTCGTAAACAACTCTGCAGAGATAATTGCAAATGTTTGTGTTATTATGGGGGAATAAATAACCATATGCACAGCTAATAACAATCAACAACGTACAACAATTCTGCCACCTGTACCAATAGAGATTCTCCCGAAATCAGAGAGATCATATTACCCAATTTAGGGTTAATACCAACCTACAACAGTAACCCTATATTAATGTTAGAGACAATTTAAGTGAGCTGCGCGCTCGCGTGCGTGTGTTCATCTCGAAAACCACTCACTCATTTTTTACTTTCTCTACACATACTATGTACATAGCGTGTAGAGACGGTATTGCACTCCACCCAAAAATTCGATACCGGGTTTCACTGGAAATATATGTTTTAGGGTCATCTGCATCCAAAAATATGTATTTTGAGAAAAAGGTCCGTGTGAGTGTGTGTGTGTGTGTGTGTGTGTGTGTGTGTGTGTGTGTGTGTCCGTCCGTCCGTGTATCTGTGAAAACGATAACTCAAACGATAAGTCGGTAAAATACCAAAAGTGGTATTTAAGTTTAGTATCTTCCAGGGATGCGACACGAAGATTTTGATAGCCCCCCTCCCACCCCAAACTACACTTTACATGGAACTGCTTCTCGAAAATGTTGATTTTCTTAAAAATGGCTCTAACGATTTTGATTAAAATATCGTTTATTAAAGATATTTACCTGACAAAATGTATATCTGGAACTTTCCGGCAATAGCCTCTGAAGACTACTTTATTCTGGATGAATTTTACGGAATTTTGCATATTTGCTAAACCGTAAGAAATGGAAAAAAATCTTGGCATACAAAAAATGTAGAGCACGTTAAAACATACAATTTAAGTTACGTACATTTTTTCGAGGAGTTGATGGTTTTTGAAATATTCCTTGGTTTTGGTTTCAGTTTTAAAAAAACTTATACTTTTCTCATACAGGAATTTTTCAACTCCTGTCCATATAAACAAATGAACTTCAGTCACATAGCAGCCTGCTTTTGACTATCACTTTAATCTATGCTAATCCCTTATTTCGCTTCTACTTATAAGGAAGCAAATAGTAAGCTTTTCTTGATTAGCATGAAGTAAATAGAAGCATAGGCTTTTGAACAAAAATGTGTTGCAGAGATGTAGAGGAAGTCATGTGAATGGAACACATCAGATTTTTATAATCCGCTCACTATTGAAAGCTTCTCTTCTTCCAGGCAACATAGGCTATAAAATATGCGTCTACTTTCATCTCATAGATGAGTTAGAAGGATTTACTATGCTTGGACATTAGAATGTAAACAGCAGCAGCCATAAAAGAACTTGCTTTCGCTAATGTAATATATCTGTTAAATTTGGAAAGTAAGTAAGTAATGGTTCCAACGATTTTGAGTAAAATGCCATCATTTTGAGATATTTCCATGACAAACGAAATGAATACCTTGAATTTTCTCAAACTAGCTTGCCCAGACCTCTACATTCTAGATAACTTTGTGTAACTGGCAAACCGTAAGAGGTAAACAAAACTTGCTACACAAAAATAGAGATTTCGTTAAATCACACAATATATGCTGTATACATTTTTTTGAAGAGCTAACCATTTACAAGCTATTCCTTGTTATTGGTTTCAATATTTTACTTTCTCTAGTCCCATATGTACAATGTACATAGGGAAAGAGAAGTATTGTATTTCACCCAAAAATTCGATACCGAGATTTCACCGGAAATAAATATTTTAGGACCCCCTGTATCCAAAAAATCTGATCTGTTCCATTCACACGACTTTCTCTATATCTCTGTAACAAATTATTTTTAATAAGCTTATCTTTTATTTATTTCATGCTAATCGCGAAAAATTATCAGAAATACTCTTATTTCTTGCTTTATTGTAAGTAGGATCGAAATAAGGCAGTACCATAGGTTAAAGTGAAAGCCAAAAGCTGGTTGCTATGTGACTGATGTTCCTTTGTTTGTATGGACAGGAGTTCACAAAGTCCTGTATGAGAAAAGTATGTTTTTCAAAGCTGAAACCAAGAAAAAGGAACATCTCAAAAACGATAAACTCCACGAAAAAATGATATAACATAAATTGTGTGTTTTAACGTGCTCTACTTTTTTTGTGGTTTAAGTTTTTTCCATCTCTTACGGTTTAGTAGTTAAAAATAAAGTAGTCTTCAGGGGCTATTCCCAGAAAATTCAAAATATACATTTTATTTGTCAGGTAAATAACTTTAATTTACGATATTTTAATCAAAATCGTCAGAGCCACATTTTATAAAATCAAATTTTTCGAAAAAAGTTCCATGTAAAGGGTAGTTTGGGGTGGGGGGATTTTTCTCAAAATCTTCGTGTCGCATCCCTGGAAGATACTAAACTTTAATACCAAGTTTAGTATTTTACCGACTTTTCGTTTTTGAGTTATCGTGTTCACGGACACACACACACACACACACACGGATCTTTTTCTGAAAATACTTTTTTTGGATACAGGGAACCCTAAAACATATATTTCCGGTGAAATCTCGGTATCTACTTTTTTGGTGGAGTGCAATACATTCTCTATACACTATGTACATATTGAGTATAGAGAAAGTAAAAAGCATTTTCAGAAAAAGGTCCGTGTGCATGTGTGTCCGTGTGTCTGTGAACACATAACTCAAAAACTAAAAGTAGCTAAAATACCAAACTTGGCATTTAAGTTTAGGCATTTAAGTTTAGTATCTTCCAGCGATGCGACACGAAGATTTTGAGAAAAATCCCTCCACCCCAAACTACCCTTTACATGGAACTTTTTTGGAACATTTTGATTTTCTTAAAAATGGCTCTAACGATTTTGATTAAAATTTCGAATATTAAAGATATCTACAGGACAAATAAAATGTATATCTTGAATTTTCTGCGAATAGCCTCTGAAGACTACTTTATTCTGGATGAATTTTACGGAATTTTGCATAACTGCTAAACCGTAAGAGATGGACAAAAACTTAAAACACAAAAAATGTAGCGCCTTAAAACACACACTTTGTTATATACATTTTTTTCGTGGAGATGATCGTTTTTGAGTTGCTCCTTGTTTTTTGGTTTCAGCTTTAAAAACATACTTTTCTCTTACAGGAATTTAACATTTCAGGTCCATACAAACAAAGGAACTTCAGTCACATAGCAACCAACTTTTGACCATTACTTTAACCAACAGTACTCCCTTATTTCGCTTCTACTTACTAGGAAGCAAGTAATAGGCTATTTCGGCTGATATTTTTCGATTAGCATGAAGTAAATAGAAGCATAATCTTTTTAACAATAATTTGTTGCAGAGATATAGAGAAAGTCATGTGAGTGGAACACATCAGATTTTTACTACTTATACTCTTCTTAAATGGGAAGTCATCTTTCGTTTCATGTTGTATTGTTTGATAATTATGCATTTTTACTTTCTCTACCAACTAATATGTACAAATACTAGGTAGAAAATGCATTGGTTTCCACACAACATTTCTGTACCAATATTTCAGCAAAATACATTTTTAGAGACCCCTATATAATAAAAATACATTTTAGTAAAAGGTCTGTGTTTGTGCAGCATAGAAATGAAAAGGATAAAGGCTGCGAATTTACAATTTACAGGAAAATTCCCCTTTTACAAACTACTGTATAAATGGAATATTTTCCAAAATTTTTAATGTTTTCAAAAATTCTCACACAATACCGATATTAAATACATTTAAAAGGCAAAGAAACTGTATGTATTGAATTGTTCGGTATAGCCTCTGAAGACCTCTTCATTCTGAATGACTACTGCATAACCGGTAGACCTGCTTACTGCACAAAAAGTAATCTCGTTCAGGGCATAATTTGTCTTACATTTTTCTTTTAGTAGAATGTCTTACATTCTTTCTTCCAGTTTTAAAATAGCTAAACTCATCCGTTTCATGCTGCTTTAGTGTTACTGCTGTTCATAGCAAGAGAAGTCAATTTCAATTGAAATCGTATAGCGTCAGCTTTTAAAAGATTTGACTATCCCCTTAATCTAATGTATTCTCTTAATTTCATTCTACTTAGAATGCTTAAGTAATGTTCCATTTCTGCTAATGTTTATGTCGATTAGCGCGAAGTAGCTGGAAGAATAATCTTTCGTAAGAATAGTTTGTTTACCGAGTAGGTAATAGAATTTATGGAAATGAAACACATCAATTTGTTTTCTTAATTAGAATGTACTCCTCTTTTTATGCGATTTATTTGGTTGAGAAATACCTAACACTACACAACGGCGCACTTTAAGGTTAAGAAATGGCGTGTAGAAGTTGTGAAAATAGAAAGTACACCATAGCCAACAATATCTGGGCGAGAAAAACGAAAACCGACGGCAGCAGTTGCACACAGTCACTAAATCATAAATAGGGTACATTTCTGTAAAAAATATGTATATTAGTATTTTAAATAATCATTGGAAATTGCTCAAAACCAATTACACAAAAAATGAAATGAGTTATACACTCACTAACAGTGAGATGCTCGCTTCGCTCGCATGCTTTGTACAGCCAATGGAAGAAAAAAAGTATCACTTTTACACATGTGCTAACCTAGATTAACAGTGCATGCTTTCTTCACTCGTATGCTTTGCTGAAACCACTGAAAATAACAAAATGCCTGCACAAAAACCAGTTTATAACACAGATACACTAACATAGTGTATCGATTTACTGGGCCGCCTCCTACTCCTATTAAGGATTTGCTGATATATAATTCCTATGCATTAAAAGGTTTTAAAGGTAAGAGAAACCTGTTGGATGTGCACCCTTTCCGACAGACTTGCTTCCAGCAATACGGGGATTATGTGATATGGTAACATCGTCAGAGTATGTTGGTGGTAAGAATGATTGTCACCGACCACGTCATTTGGCTATTCTACTGCACTTTGCGGAGAAAAGAGAAAACAAAATCGGCAGACAGAAACGGAGAGAGCCAACAGGCATTTTAACTGCGAGACGGCAAAGTCAAGAATGCAACGCCAGTAGCAATGAAGAAATGACTCTGTGCACGTCTCTACAGTGAGGGTTCATGAAATACTTTTTGGCCAGGGCAAAATTGGGTTCTTCTCATGTTTGGTAAGTCAACATTAATTCTAATTAATATCTCTATTTGGGGACCAGGAGAACGTTGCACAATTCGTACGTTAATGGAAAGACACTTAAAGAATAGCACATTCTTATGATCCTTAGTAAAATTGTTATTCATAATTGTAGAAGTTAAAGCCAGAAATTAATTAACATAATTGTATCAAACTGTTTAAAACAATTGTTAATAAATCCCGTTAAAGATGTAGTAAATCTTCTTGTATCCAGTTTACAAACTTCTGTAGACCTTTAAAGGCATAGAGATATTTTAAGAAACCTCGTTAGCGATCCACGGAAAGGCCAAGAACCAGCTAGGTCAGTTAAATTTACAAATCCAGCGCAAACCTTAGACAACTTCTTTAAGTAATTCATGAACTAAAGCTTTAGTACTTAACAGCGCATTCTATCAGCCACAGAACCACTTTTTCTTCCAGACTTTAATTTACAATAGTCTTAAAGAATCCAGATATCAGGATAGCTGGTGTTTTTGTATCATTGGTAGATAATCGCAATGGCTTACATAGCAACAAAGATCCCATTTACTAGCGCCGTTGTGTCTCCGGCTCTGACATTTTGTGCGACCGAAAGAGGCAGTGTTGCTGCATGTAATCTCTCTTCGTAAAATGAAAACAATGAAATCTGTAACATTGATTGTAACAATAACTATATCGAAGATAACGCAATAAGTTGCACAGCACATAAACCAACTTTACCTGGACTAAAGCAAACAACTATTGACGACATGTGCTCTGCTTACAAGAGAATTTTAACATAGTCAAAAGTGCAGTACACGCAATGGAATCATGTATTAGTCTGGGCAGACATCTTCCACTCTTTGCTGTTCGGGTCAACCCAGCACTGCAACCTTGCCTGCTTTTCCTTTCTTTTCTTTCGCGTTGTATTTTGTATGTGTTAAAGCCCTAAGCAACAACAGTAAACTATATTTATTAAACATATTATATTCATATTAATAGTGTTGCTAAGGATGGCCATTCTGAAACATCCAGTGGGAGGTGAATAAATGCACATAGGAGGGCCGTTTTTTTCAACCTCCGATTGGCTATAAATAAAAGACAAGTTAATAGAAAAGATTATTTTATTACTAAAAGTTTTGTACACTTATGGCTACTTTTCAATATAATCACCAAAAAGATTCAGACATTTATCGTACTTGAGCAAAGCTTTGTAATACCCGCTTCAAAAAATGGTTTCAAATGAGCATTGACATTGTTTTGAAAATCTTCGTACTTTACGACGTTTGCGGAGAGCCATTCAAAACAAACGAAGAAGAATGCTGACTTAAGGAATTGTGTTGATCTACGACAACGCTCGTCCACACACTGCTGGCACAACCCATCGGCTCCTTGAAGAATTTCAATGGGACATTGTCGATCATCCGCCGTACAGAGCTGACATGGCACCCAGCAACTTTCACCTTTTCCCTTAACCTGGAGACGTGGCTAGGAGGGCAGCAAACCAACAAAGATCTTCAAAACAAGGTCAATGCTTATTTGAAATCATTGGCGGCAACATTTTTGAAGCGGGTATTTCAAAGCTTGTGCACAGGTACGATAAATGTCTCAATCTTTTCGGTGATCATGTTGAAAAGTAACCATAAGTGTACAAAACTTTTAGTAACAAAATAATTGTTTTCTATGAACTTGTCTTTTATTTATAGCCTATCGGAGGTTGAAAGAAAACGGCTTCGTATTTTATCAACATATATTTATATTCCTAAGGGATATTTCCGATGTTTTTAGAATAGGTATTATTCTCTATTTCAGACTGTCAGCAATTGTATGCCAGTGTACACGGTTGTTCCTTCTCTGGCCTTTGACCTACCCAACTATAAGAGGGATGTGAGGACTAATGTCAATCGCACTGTAACTTCAATTTCCTAACCATGCGCTTTTGTTTTCATATAAAATTATCTGATTTGAATTCGCAATATATTCAGGATACAACTCAAATATTTATGACATTATTATGCGTTATTTAAATTTGGTTTTATTAAACAAATATATCTATAACTGAAACCAATATGTAAGCATTTGAACTATGTTCTTCAAATTGCTCCGGAAGTTAAAATTACATATGATTACTTAAAACCTTCAAATCTGTGTCGCAGTTAACGTTCATCTTTGGGAAGATGTTTTACAAAGCACTAATGATACAGTCCCTCGCAGCATTGGTAGATTTCCCAGTTACGGTGTAAATTAACATGATGCATCTTGAAAATTTGAGCAAAAATTGTGAAGAGTAAAAAAACTTATTTTTTTCAGATTAATATGATTGTATATTCTAAAATTTAAGTATATCTTTTTTCACACTTTTCCACTTAAATTACCAATTAACTAAAGCTGTAAATGGGTAGGCGCAAGCTTATTAATGGGCACTCCCAAATTTAAACGTTATTTTTTTGCAAACTTCTTTCGAACACTTTTACATTCTCAAATATTCCAAATGATATAGTTTTTCACTAAATTGTTTCAAAATGTTTATACTGCTCTTAAAAGCAGATTAAAAATGTTCATATAACTTTTTTAAAAAATGCTGAAATGTTGCTCAATATATTATATGTTGAAAAATCAAAATTTTTGGAGAGTACAAAAAGTATTATTTTTTCACCAATAATTGGGCTAATGTAAAAAATGGAATATTACAGATTTATATGCAAAGACATTTTCTTTAACACTGGATTTCTGTATGTGAGTATTTTTAAAAATATATCACGGAGCTCATTTATTAGATCTATGAATTTGGGCAGTAAAATTATTTAAAGAACTATTTGAGTTAGAATTTTGATACATGGCAAACATATCATAAATTATGTGTATAATAACTGGTATAAATTCCAATGAGACATCTTAAATTCTGTGGTTTTTCCACATTTTACAGACCAATTACCTTAAATTGAGTATTTGCTAATTCAGCATGTGTAAAGCCATCCATTATGTACAGGAAAGTTGGCGAGTGAATCGGTCCCTCATTTCCTCACTGTGAGTCACGTGAATGTAAGTCGGCGGTGTGCGAGTTGTATTAAACACAGAAGCTAGCCGTTGCGTGATGTATATAAATAGAAAGGAGTCATAAATAGGCCGTTTAAAACACAGTAGATCCTGAAATTTGTGCTTCATTTATGACAATGAAACGGACAAAATGAGATTCGACTGTGTTATAATGTCACCTCACAAGCGTGTGATGAAGGGAGTTTCACTAGATGGTAGATTATAGCTATTAAAGACAACTCAATGGTTCAGAATGGTCCATTTTTATTAATTTCTCTAGCCCCATATCTACAATGTACATAGGGATAGAGAAGGTATTGTAATGCACCCAAAAATTCGAGAACGAGATTTCACCGGAAATATATGTAACGGGGTCCCCTTAGTCTGAAAAAAGCATTTTTAAAAAAAAAGGTCCGTGTGTGTGTCTGTGGACAGCATAGCCCCAAAACGAAAAGACCGTTAAATACCAAACTTGGTATTTAGGTTTAGTATCTTCCAAGGATGCAACACGCAGATTAAAAAAAAAAAATCCCCCCACCATAAACTACCCTTTACATGGAAAAAATTTCGAAGATTTTGACTTTCTTAAAAATGGCTGTAACGATTTTGATTAAAATCCCGTATTTTAAAGTTATTTATGTCCGAAACAAATTGTATATTTCGAATTTTTTTGGGAATAGCCTCTTAAGACCTCTTTATTCTGGATGAATTTTGCCGAATTTTGCTTAAATGCTAAACCGTAAGGGATAGAAAAAAATGCACTTCACAAAAAATTGCACAACACGACAAAACACACAGTTTATGTCCTTTACGTTTTTGTTGTGCAGGTAACGGTTTTCGAGATATTCCTTGTTATTGGTTTCAATTGTGAAGTAATTAAACTTTTCTCACACAGGAAGTGTCCATTTTTCTTTTGTTCTACTCCTGGCCAAGCAAAGAAGTGATTTGCAATGACAATCGCATAACGACAGCTTTTAAAACATTTGACAACCACTTTAGCATAGCGCATTCCCTTATTCCCTTCTACTTATAAGGAACTAAGTAATAAGAACATTCTGCTAATAATTATCTCGATTAGCATTGTTTACAAAGAAGAATAATCTTTTATAGGAGGTTTGTAGAGCAGCTAGAGAAAGTCATGTGAGTGTAATGCATAAGATTTTTAAAGACTCTCATTGGAGCTTACCTTTTAGACGGCACGGTTACTGTTGAGATCACGCCGAAGTTCCAAGGTGTGTGGCACAGAGTTCGAGAATCAGAGTAACGGAGTCCGACCAAGAAACCATAAAAAAAGTTCGAAATGTCGGTTTTGGCGCTCCTTATGTAGCCAATCATGTCCTATCCCCGTGGTGATGTGCAAAAGGACTCGGGAAGTTTGTGAACTGCGAGTCCCCATGGAATTCTCCCAGCGGAAGGGGTTAGCCGCTAAAGCCCCGTTACATACTAGCTGTGCCCATCCGCTCGCCAAGAAACATTGTGAAACGTAAGAAAATATAAAAATTTAGATGAATGTACAATTTAGCCCAAAGTGTCTATAAATATGAATGTTCTAACTTTCTATGGAATCTTGCTCTTCCCAACAGTAGGTACGTATTGTTCTTTAATAAATATCAAATTATTTGTACTTCCTTATCTCACATCCTGTATATTTTACCCTCACAACGACACTGTTACTGCCTTTTACTGAAGCTTACAATGCAGTTCTACACGACTTGCGAGAGAAAAAACATCTAATTGTTCCATTCACACAGCTTTTTCTATCACTGCAACAAATTATTGTTAAAAAGCTTGTGCTTCTATTTGCTTCATTCTAATCTAGAAAAACAAATGTCAGAAATAGTCTTATAACTTGCTTCCTTTTAAGCAGAAGCGAAATAAGGAAGTACCATAGGTTAAAGTAATAGTCAAAGGCTGGTTGCTATGTGACGGAAGTTCCTTTGTTTGCATGGACAGGAGTTGAAAAATTCCTGTATGAGAAGATATAAGTTTTTGAAAGGTGAAATCAAAAACTATGAATAACTAAAAAACGATCAACTCTACGAAAAAAAATTGTATAATATAAAATGTGTTTTAACGTGCTCTACATTTTCTGTGTAGTAAGCTTTTGTCTATCTCTTATCGTTTAGTAGTTAAGCAAAATTCATCCAGAATAAAGAAGTCTTTAGAGGCTATTCCCAGAATTTTCAAGATATACATTTTATTTGGTATGTAAATGTCGGGCTTTTAATTAAAATCGCTAGAGCCATTTTTTAGAAAATCAAAATTTTCGAAAAAAGTTCCATGTAAAGTTTGGGGTGCGGGAATTTTCTTGAAAATCTTCGTGTCGCGTGCTTGGAAGATACTCAAACTTAAATACCAAGTTTGGTTTTTAACATCTTTTCTTTTTTGAGCTATGCAACAAACACACACACACACATAGACAGACATACACACGGACGTGTTTCTAAAAATGTTTTTTTGGATTCGGGGTGTCTCAAAACATGTATTTCCGGTGAAATCTCGGTATCGAATTTTTGGGTACAATGCAATACCTTCTCTATACACTATGTACATAGTACGTATAGAGAAAGTAAAAAGGACATAGCAATGGAGTTCTATGCAACCTGTGCAAAGCAAAAATGAGGATGGTCACAGGAGAACTATGAAATGCGACATGTGACAACAGGTTGTCAGTTGATGGTTTCCACTATAAGGTGCGTCCTAGAAAGTTCTCCACGAACTTAGTGATACATGTATCTGTGTTTTGTGCTCAGATACACGTGAAAAATACCATTTACTGAAGAGTAAAAATGGATGTAAATCTGTCGATGCTTGTAGCATGGACAACTAAATCCATAGTATTGTTAAACTCGGGTATGGTATTCTGCACAGTTTGCGTGCTGTTCTTTATTATGATTTACCCTCACGAAACATCAGGGCCATAGATACAGCAGTAGTACAATAATTACTACAAAGCGTCTCTAACAAACTACCAAATGTGGATCTAATAAAATTGTTTTTAGACAGGCGCTGTTAAAAGTAATTTTGTTAACACAAAACACTCGAACTATAAATCTGATGTACTCCATTCACATGACTTTCTCTACCTCTCTGCAAAAAATTATTGTTAAAAAGCTTATGCTTCTATTTACTTCATGCTAATCGAGCAAAAAATTAGCACAAATAGTCTTATACTTGCTTCCTTGTAAGCAGAAGGGAAATAAGGGAGCACTATAGGCTAAACTAATAATCAAAAGCTGGTTCCTATGTGACTGAAGTTTCTTTGTTTGTATGGACAGGAGTTGACAAATTCCTGTATAAGAAAAGTATGTTTTTCATAGCTGAAAACAAAAACAAGGAATATGTCAAAAACGATCAACTCCACGAAAAAAATGTCTATAAGATAAATAGTGCGTTTTAAGGTATTCTACATTTTTGTAGTGTAAGTCTTTGTCCATCTCTTACGGTTTAGCAGTTATGCAAAAAATCCATAAAATTCATCCAGAATAAAGTAGTCCTCGGAGCCTGTTCCCAGAAAATTCAAGATATACATTTTATTTTTCGTGTAAATATCTTTTAATATACAAAATTTTAATCAAAATAGTTAGATCCATTTTTGAGAAAATCAAAATTTTCGAAAAAGTTCCATGTAAAGGATAGTTGGGAGTGGGGAGGATTTTTTTTTAAAATCTTCGTGTCGCATCCCTGTAAGATACTAAACTTAAATACCAAGTTTGGTATTTTACCGACTTTTCGTTTTTAAGTTATCGTGTTCACAGACACAGGGACACATGGACACACACACACATACACACACGGACCTTTTTCCGAAAATGTTTTTTTTTATAAAGGGGACCCTAAAACATATATTTCCGGTGAAAACTCGGTATCGAATTTTTTGGTGGAGTGCAATACCTTCTCTATACACTATGTATATAGTGAGTATAGAGAAAGTAAAAATTGTTCTTTATAACTCTAGATTTATAAAACACTTGCAACACTCCAATGTTATCAACTTGAGTTTTGTTACTAATACTGTATCCGTTATATAGAATGTTGTGATTTTGAAAGAGTTATGATGCTAGTGGAGTCCGATCGACATATCGTTTTTTTTTTTAATATTCAGAGAATTCCATAGAAAATAAGAAGATGGCTACACTCATACTTCCAAACACTTCTGCTGACGTTGCAATACCACTTGATAATATTATGATGTCTGAATTTAGCAACACAAACACACTAAGTACCCCATCACAAGGAATCAACATTTCCAATTGGGATAATTGTGCAATAAATATCACACTTTCATCATAATTGCACAGTTAAGAATTTGATGTTGCCTTTTATTAATAAGAATTGTTATTTATTTGTATAAAAATAAATGAGGTTATGTTCCTGAGAAAAAATATAAAATCGATAATAGTACCACCGCCTCCTTTACTAGTCCGTTCTCGTGTCTAGACATGCTCAACTAGACCATTTTCCTCGATTGGCAACTTCAAACATATAAAGCGTGTCTACTGGGTATTTGGTTGTAACATACTCTAGTTTATCATTTAATAGCAGAAGGAATGGAATGGAATTGTTAATTTATAAGATTTATGGTAAAGAGTAAAGAACTGACATCACTCCATCGTTTACCATTCTATATCGATAGAGAATTCTATTCATACACACACGCCTCCAAGCGATAGGTAAACGTACCATTCCTTGAACAAAAGGAATGTTGAACCGTATAAGTTTATTGATAAATCGAGAAATATTGTCTAAACATAGTGTATGATACTCAAGTTAAGTTTTTTTATTTTGCTCTTAGGATTCCTACACTCGGCGTTACGGCCTCGTTATGCAAACTTTCCTTCTCGCAAAATAAAACTATACTTTTAACTCTTGTATCATAAATAACTATTATCTTTCTTTTGCAACAGGATTCATTAGTTTGTTTTAAAAGTACTTGGCTAGATAGTCAGACAGAAACATTTTAGCCATAGCCAGGATTTGAATTTGAATCATGGAATTCCCGGGCTCTAGCCGGCAGTTGAGAAATTCAATGCTATGCCAGCATGTTGCCATGGTAGCTCAGTGGCAGAGCAACCGACTAGAGACCGGCAGATCCGTGTTTCAAATCCCGGCTATGCATTGAATTTTTCAGTCAGACTCTACCTATCCAACTCCTGTCCTACACATGGCTGGTGTGAAAAAACAATTAACAAAACTAATTGACCATAAAAGTTGGCTAAACTATGAATCCTGGGACTTAAAGTACTTACAACATTGTAAGTTGCCTTTGGGGTTTTCATCTAAAAAAATATATCACATTTTGGTTAACCGGGAAACATGCGAGTCAGTTGAGAAATTCAATGCTATGCCGGCATGTTGCTATAGTAGCTCAGTGGTAGAGTCACCGGCCAGAGACCGGTGATTGAATTCTTCGGTCTGACTCTACCTATCCAACTCCTGTCCTACACACGGCTTGTGTGAAAAACAACTAATTCAAAACTAATTTACAAGTACTCGTTTAGAGTGACAAATATAAGTATTGACAAATACCCACCGACGTTGGAGGCGCCCAGCACCTCGTTGTTTCTGTGGTCTATGTCCTCGCGTCTGACGGCGACTTGGGGTGGACTACTGCTCCTCAGGGGAGTGACTACAGGGGGCGCTGGTCGCTGTGGAGGCGCAACCACGCAACACGTGAACAGCAGGTCTGCCACCAGGTCAAAACCACCACCTCCCTCGCTGCAACCTGTAGGAATACAACACTTTTGGTAACACCTGATTTCCAGAGAGGGAGGGAGAGATGTGATACATACATGCAGTGGTGGCTTTATACCGACATTTTGGTTCTTAATAACTCCGATATAACATGATGAGATCGGACGTAAATTTAGTTGCAAAAAATCTTACGTGTTCCATTCTACATCTCTGTAACAAATTATTGCTAATAAATTTCTTCTGTATATTTCATGCTAAAACATTAGCAAAAACAGCCTTCTTACTAAGTTCCTTATTAAGTAGAAGGGAAATAAGGAACTACCCTAGGCAAAACCGACAGTCAACTTTTTAAAATGTGGTTCCTATGGCTTTAGATTCTGTTTCTCTGCCTGACCAAACGTTGACAAGTTCCCGTATGAGAAAAGTAAGGTTTTTTAAAACTGAAATCATTAACAAGAAATATCTCGAAAACCGCAACTCCACGAAAAATATGTATATAACGTAAATTGTGTTTTTATCGGGATATACAGTTTTTGTGTAGTAGGTTTTTATCTATCGCTTACGGTTTGCCAGCCATGCGAAATTCAATAAAAATCGTCCAGAATGAAGAGGTCTTCAGGGGTTATTCCCAGAACATCCAAGATATGCATTTCATTTGTCATAAACATATCTTAAACATGCGGTATTTTAATCGAAATCGTTAGAGCCAATTTTGAGAAAATCGAAATTTTCAAAAAATGTTCCATGTAAAAGGGTAGTTGGCAGTGGAAGGATTTTCTTGAAAATCTTTGTGTTAATTCTTGCAGGATACTGAACTTAAGTATCAAGTTTGGTATTTAACAGTCTTTTAGTTTTTGAGCTATGCTGCCCACAGACACACAAACACAGAATTTTTTCTAAAAAATTTTGTTTTTTATTCAGGGGGTCTCAAAACGTGTATTTCCGGTGAAATATCTGTATCGATATTGTAGTGCAATACAATACCTTCTCTATACAATACATACATAGTACGTATAGAGAAATTAAAAAGACAAACTGTTGAAAAACAGTTCCATAATTATTATTAATTTTGAAAAAGCTATTTATGTAACGATCCTATTGTAGTTATTGGGATACGTGTAAGAGGTAAAAAAAAGACCTATGAAAAGTTACATGATAAATTCATGGCACGGAGAATTCCTCGTAGTTTAATTTGAAGAAATGTCGAAAACAAATTCCTAATCTTGTGGACAAATTAGTTAGTATTGAAAACTAAATGTACTCCCTGTTAAAACAGAAACCGGTAGGGTACAGTGGGAAAAAAGCTAACATTTTCCACAGATGAAATTAAAAACTTCATTGATGAAGCAGCTGACAATACAATGGTAAAAATATGTAAATATAACTATTCTCGTGAAAAAATGTTTTGATTGGAAGTTGGGCTAGCGCGAATGTACTGGGTAATTGCCTTTCTCGTCTCGTGATACCAATGTCATGACCTACTTTGTTTTACGTGATATTATGAGTTTATATTCGGAAAATAGTACATATTCCTATAATTCATATATATAAAATTAAATATTCTTAGATGTTATTTTACGCGTAAGATGTTTCTATAAATTTACGCAGATTAGCAGGCAGTGAACAACCATTAGTAGGGGAGCGCGCCAACTGTATAGAAATGGTTTTCATTTCGATACAGATTTTTAACAGTAAATAAACATATTTCAGTATATGAATATAACAAATCTGATGTGTACCATTCACATGACTTTCTCTACCTCTCTGCAACAAAGTATTCTTAAAAACCTTATACTTCCATTTACTTCATGCTAATCGGAAAAAATTAGCAGAAATAGTCTTATTACTCCCTTTCTTGTAAGTAGAAGCGAAATAAAGAGTATCCTAGGTTAAAGTTATAGTCAAAAGCTGGTTGCTACGTGACTGAAGTTCCTTTGTATTGACAGCAGTTGACAAATTCCTGTATGAGAAAAGTATGTTTTCCAAAGCAGAAACCAAAAACAAGGAATATCTCTAAAACAATGAACTCCACGAAAAAATGTGTATAGCATATCTTGTGTGTTTTAACATGCTCTACATTTTTTGTGTTGTAAGTTTTTGTCCATCTCTTACGGTTTAGCAGTTATTCAAAATTCTGTAAAATTCATCCAGAATAAAGTAGACTTCAGAAAATTCAAAATATACATTTTATTTGTCAGGTGAATAGATTTAATGTAAGATATTTTAATCAAAATCGTTCGAGCCATTTTTAAGAAAATAAAAATTTTCGAAAAAAATTCCATGTAAAGAGTAGTTTGGCGTGGGAGGATTTTTCTCAAAATCTTCGTGTCGCATCCCTGGAAGATACTAAACTTAAATACAAAGTTTGGTATTTTACCGACTTTTCGTTTTTGAGTTATCGTGTTCACAGTCACACGCACACACGGACCTTTTTCTGAAAATGCTTTTTATGGGTACAGGGGACCCTAAAGCATATTTCCGGTGAAATCTCGGTATCGAATTTTTGGGTGGGGTGCAATACCTTCTCCATACACAATGTACGTACATAGTACATATAGAGAAAGTAAAAAGTCTTTTTGCAATAAATATAGTACTAGACTACAGACATCAGAAATTAAATTCGTAAGGGTAATAGCTGGATTAATTAAAATGGATAGTAAACGCAGTCAAGAATTAAAAGTAGAACGGATAAATAATATAATTGCAAATAACAGACAACAATGGGAAACAGATGTTCAAAGGATAATTATGGAATATCTAAAATTACCATTAATTACAAACCTAAATCAAGGAAGACGAAGAAAAGATGGGCAGACCAATTTGGAGCCGAAACGGATTGAAAAGTCTAAGCCCGCGAGGCAGAAGAAGTAGATTTTACTTAAAATATTGCTTATTAAACATAATTACATTACACATCAAAATAAAAACTTAATATTATCTCCACAACAGCTACAGTGCTACGCTATATAAGATCTTGGAATACATTTATAAGTATGACTAAAATTAACATAATTAAAGTAGTTCAATTTGACTTTAAATTATTAGCCCGAAATCGATGATTAAATTCTCTTAATTTGTGTATACCTTGACTTTCTGGAAATAACCTCCTAAGTCCTGTTCATTCTGGAATAAACTATAACTATAACTGGTAAACTATAAGATATAAACAAAATCTTAGTGCATAAAAATGTATATTCCGTTAAAACTGTCAATTTATGTCAAATACATTTTATTAGATCTAACCGTTACTGAGATATGATTAGTTATTGATTTCAATTTTAAAATACTTGTATTTGTCAAATGGAAAAAAAAAATTGTTTATCCTGGTCAAGCAAAGGGAACGGCATGTCATATTATCACATGGCGATCACCTCTTGAAAATGTTGACTATCGCTTTAGCCTAGTGCATTTTCTTATTCCAACTTGTCTACAAAAAAGTATGTAGAAGTACTATTTCTACAAATGCTATATATCCGTCTTATGTTAAGTAGATAGAAAAGCAAGTTTTTTTTTAAGAATAATTTATTGCAGAGAAGGCAGAGAAAATCATGTGAATGTAACATCAGAGTTTTTTCAGTTTGTCTACTTTTTCATGTTCTAGGATGTCTGTGTGTCAGTTTGTTTTTTACTTTCTCTGGAACGTATGTACATATAATGTACACAGTATATTTGATGTCGAGATTTCATCTGCAATATATGTTTTGGTGCACCCTGCGTCAAAAAAGAAAAACGCAAATTTTTAGAAAAAGTTGTGGTATGCGAACATGGCGTGCGCGTGCGTGCGTGCGTGCGTGCGTGTGTGTGTGTGTGTGAACAGCATAATTCAAAAACCAAAGTAGGTTAAGTACCTAATTGATATTTAATTCAGTTTCGTCCAAGGATGCGACATGAAGATTTTTCAGGAACATCTCCCTACTCCAAGTTACCCTTTAAATGGAAGAAAAGGGCACGATTTTCTAAAAAATGACTAATGGTTTTGTTAGTGTCATATGAAAAAATGGAAATAGTGTATGAATACCTCTTTATTCTGGATGAAGTTTGCCGAACTGGTAAAACCGTAAGGGATATACAATATTTTGCTACAGAAAAAAGTTGTAGATCACCTTAAAATATACAATTCATATAAGGATTCCAGAATCCAAGAAAAGCATTTTTAGAAAAAGTCTGTGTGTGGGGGGGGGGAGGGGGAGAATAACTCAAACACGTAAAGCTGGTTAAATACCAAATTTGTTCACCATTACCGACATATTTGTTTCAATTTTTACTTTCTCTACACGTACTATATACATAGTGTATACAGAAGGTATTGCATTCCACCCAAAAGTTCGATGCCGAGATTTCACCGGAATATACGTTTTAGGGTCTGCTGTTTCCAAAATAAAGTATTTTAAGAAAAAGATCCGTATGTGTCCCTGTGTCTGCAAACACGACAACTCAAAAACGAAAAGTCGGTAAAATACCAAACTTGGTATTTAAGTTTTGTATCTTCCAGGAAGGCGACAGGAAGCTTTTGAGAAAAATACCCCTACCCCAAACTATCCTTTACATAGAGCATTTTTCGAAAATTTGGTTTCTTCAAAAATGGCTTTAACGATTTTGATTAAAATCTCTTAGTTTAAGATATTTATGTGAAAAATACAATGTATATCTTCAATTCTCTGGGAATAGCCTCTGAAGACATATTTATTCTGGATGAATTTTGCGGAAGTTTGCAAAACTGGTAAACCGTAAGAGATAGACAAAAACTTACCAGACATTAAATGTAGAACTTAATAAAGCACACAATTTATGTTATATACAGTTTTTTCGTGGATTTGGACGTTTTTGAGATATTCCTTGTTATTAGTTTCAACTTTAAAATATTTATACTTTTCTCATACGGGAATTTGTCAGCTCTTGTCCGTACAAACAAAGGTACACCAATCGCATAGCAAGCAGGTATTAGAAGATTTGATTTTCGATTTAGCGTAGTGTATTCCTTTATTTCCCTTTTACTTACGAGGAAGCAGCTAATAAGACTCTTACTGTCAACTTTTTGTCGATTAGCATTAAGTAAATAGAAGAATAAGTTTTTAATAATAATTTGTGGCAGAGATGTAGAGAAAGTAATGTGAATGGAACACATCAGATTTTGAACTTCTTAAACTTTTCACAAACGGAAAGTTATCTTTCATTTTCTGTTTTCTTTGTTTTACTCCTGCCCTTGAAAAGAGAACCGAACTTCAATTACAAACGGATAACGACATCTTATAAAAGGTTCGACTGTGTATTCACATATTTCTCTTTTACTTATAAGACCACACCGTTTCTGGCAATGTTTGACTTGATTATCATTATGAGGATAGAAGTATATCTTGTACGAATAATTTGTTTGCAGAACAGATTGAGAAAGTTATGTGAATGGAACATATCAGAGATTTTATAATATACAGTGAATAGATATAAGAGGACATTGCGGTTGCCTGGTTGCTTCCTCTGCTGTTTGATCTCCTTTTTCATTACCCTCTTGTTTCTTGATGAGAAGCTATGCATATCGAAGCTGTTTATCTTCATGAATAATTTTACTGTCATTTTGGATTTCTGTGGCTACTGGGTTATTCGATAAGAGATTTTGAGAGAGATTAGAGCACTGTTTGGATATGAATAAATTATATATTTTCCCCTCAGATTTCGTTGTTTTCAAGGATGTTTTAGTTGCAAATCGTCCACGTTGAAGATCAAGTAGGGTTGAGAAAGGTTGTGTACATTGGGCGTTCTTGAATACATAAGACTGGGAACTATCGATGTAGTTTTCTATGAGCCTTAAATAAATCTGTGTATTTCATTCTTTAAACAACGTTTGGTACACACCTCTAACTACTTAATACTTAGCATAACAATTGATTTCCCAAATAAAATCGGGGATTATAGGTCTCCTTGGCTGGATGTTATTATATGAGTGCCCCTTATTACTTTCTCTAGCCCCGATGTACAATTCACATAGGGACAGAGAAGTGTTGTATTCCACCCAAAAATTCGAGTCAAGATTTCACCGGAAATACATGTTTTATGACGCCCTGAATGCAAAAAAAGATTTTTCAGAAACAGATCCGTGTATGTGTCTATGTGCCTGTCTGTCGATTTGTCTGTGTGTGTCTGTGGACAGCTAGCTCAAAGTCGAAAATACGTTTAAATACCAAACTTGGTATTTAAGTTTGGTATCTTCCAAGGATGCGACACGAAGATTTTCAAGAAAATCACCCCACGCCTAACTACCCTCTGCATGGAAAAATTTTCGAAATTTTTGATTTTCTCAAAAATGGCTAATGATTTTGATAAAAATCTCTTATATTTAAGATATTTACTTGAAAAATAAAATATATATCTTGAATTTTCTGGGAACAGCTTCTTTATTCTGGATGGGTTTTATTACTTTTTCTAGCCCCGTAGGTACAATATACATAGGGATAGAGAAGTATTGTATTTCACCAAAAAAATTCGATACCGAGATTTTACCGAAAATATTTTTTTAAAAATAGCTCTAACGATTTTGATAAAAATATCGTATATTAAAGACAATTTACCTGGCAAAGAAAATGTATACCTTGAATTTTCTGGGAATATCTTCTAAAGACCTGTTTATTCTGTATGAATTTGGTTTAATTTGGCATAACCAGTAAACCGTAAGAGATATACAAAAAATGCAGGTCTTGTTAAAACGCACAAGTTATGTCAAGTACATTTTTTTCGTGGAGCTTACCGTTTTCGAGGTATTCCTTGTTATTAGTTTCGGTTGTGAAGTACTTACACTTTTCTCAGATGGGAGTGTCTGTTTTTCTTTTGTTCTACTCCTGGCCAAGAGAAGAAGCGATTTGTTATGACAATCGCATAACGACAGCTTTTAAAACATTTGACTATCGATTTAGGCTAGTGTATTCCCTTATTTTCTTCCTACTTATAAGAAACTAAGTAATAAGAACATTGTGCTAATGAGTACCTCGATTAGCAAGGTGTAGAAAGAAGAATAATATTATGTAAGAAGTTTGTAGAAAATCTAGAGAAAGTCATGTGAGTGTAACACATCAGATTTTTGAATTTTGCATATCTGTAAACCGTAAGAGATAGACAAAAACTTACTACACAAAAATGTGGATCACGATAAAGCACACAATTTGTCAATTGCTTTTTTTTCGTGGATGTGATCGTTTTTGAGATATTCCTCTTTTTGGTTTCAGCTTTGAAAAACTTTTCTCATACGTGAATTTGTCAACTCATGTTCATACAAACAAAGGAAGTTCAGTCACATAGCAACCAGCTTTCAACTATCACTTTAACCTATGATACTCCCTTATTTCGATTCTACTTACAAGGAAGCAAGTAATAATACTGTTTCTCTAATTTTTTAGTTTCTCCATACGCACTATGTACATAGTGTATAGAGAAAGTATTGCATTCCACCCAAAAATTAGATATAGAGATTTCACCGGAAATATATGTTTTAGGGTCCCCAATATCCAAATAAAGCATTTTCACAAAAAGGTCCGTGTGTGTGTGTGTGTGTGTGTGTGTGTGTGTGTGTGTGTGTCTGTGAACACGATAACTCAAAAACGAAAAGTCGGTAAAATACCAAACTTGGTATTTAAGTTTAGTATCTTCCAGGTATGCGACACGAAGATTTTGAGAAAATTCCCCCCACTCCCAACTACCCTTTACATGGAACTTTTTTCGAAAATTTTGATTTTCTCAAAAATGGTTCTAACGATTTTGATTAAAGATATTTACCTGACAAATAAAATATATATCTTGAATTTTCTGGGAATAGCCTCTGAAGCGTAGTTTATTCTGGATGAATTTTACTAAATTTTAAATAACTGCTAAACTGTAAGAGATGAACGAAAACTTACTACACAAAAAATGTAGAGCACATTAAAACACACAATTTATGTTATACACATTTTTTTCGTGGAGTTTGTTGTTTTTGTGATATTCCTTTCTTTTTTTTGGTTTTTGTTTTCTGCTATGAAAAAAAGTATACTTTTCTCATACAGGAACTTGTCAACTCCTATCCATATAAACAAAGGAACTTCATTGACATAGCAACCAGCTTTTGACTATCACTTTAACCTACGGTTGTCCCTTATTTCGCTTCTACTTACAAGGAAGCGAGTAATTAGACTATTTGTGCTAATTTTTTCTGATTAGCACAAAGTAAATGGAAGTATAAGCTTTTTAAGAATTATTTGTTGGCTTTAAAAATGTTTCCTGGTAGCCAATTATACTTTCTTATATTCAGGAGTGTCTAAATTTATTTATGGAGTTAAAATAAAAGTTCTTTTTTGTGATTTTTCATGAAGTTTGTCATAAATGCCCCTAGAGAGCACGTTTTAAATTAGCAATACAGTCTCACAACAGTAAACTGAACTCCAGGTCATTTACTCGTGCAGCACAAAGATAAGGTAGCGTTCCAAATTAGCACAACTTTCTAAATCATTAGAGGTGCCTCTCTGCTCTAATGGCTTCCTAAACATGCTTGCCTTTTTCGGAACTACATTGGGAACAATTGTGTCACTAGCGGTATCAAACTAACAGTAGTCTTCCGGAGACATTCCTACATCCATCATTTGTTCGCTTAATAGCAGAAGCATATCTTCAAACTGTAAACAGCTGACCCGTAACTCAGTTGTTAGAGCAACTAGTTATTACTTTCTCTATACGTACTATGTACATAGTGTATGGAGAAGGTATTGCACTCCACCAAAAAACTCGATACCGAGATTTCACCGGAAATATATGTTTTAGGGTCCCCTGTATCCAAAAAAAGTATTTTCAGAAAAAGGTCCGTGTGTGTGTGTCCGTGAACACCATAACTCAAAAACGAAAAGTCGGTAAAAACCAAACTTGCTATTTAAGTTTAGTATCTTCCAGGGATGCGACACGAAGATTTTGAGAAAAATCCCCCCACCCCAAACCAACCTTTACATGGAACTTTTTTTCGAAAATTTTGATTTTCTTAAAAATGGCTCTAACAATTTTGATTAAAATATCATTTATTAAAGATATTTACCTAACAAATAAAATGTATATTTTGAATTTTCTGGGAATAGCCTTTGAAGACCACTTTATTCTGGGTCAATTTTACGGAATTTTGCATAACTGCTAAACGTAAGAGATGGAAAAAAACTTACCACACAAAAATGTAGAGCACGTTAAAACAGACAATTTATGTAATATACATTTTTTCGTGGAATTGATCGTTTTTTTTCGATATTCCTTGTTTTTGGTTTCAGCTTTGAAAAATATATACTTTTCTCATACAAGAATGTGTTCCTTTGTTTGTATGGACAAGAGTTGACACATTCCTGTATGAGAAAAGTATACTATTTTCAAAGCTGAAACCAATAAGAAGGAATATCTCAAAAATGATAAACTCCACGAAAAAAATGTATATAACGCAAATTGTGTGTTTTATCGTGCTCTACATTTCTGTGTGGGAAGTTTTTATCCATCTGTCATGGTTTAGCAGCTATGTAAAATTCTGTAACATTCATCCAGAATAAAGTAGTCTTCAGAAGCTATTCCCAGAAATTATCTATCTCTTACGGCTTACCAGTTATACAAAATTCAGCAAAATTCATCCGAAGTAAAAGGTCTTCAGAGGCTGTTCCCAGATAATACAAGGTATACATTTTTTGTCATATAACTTTCTTTAATACATGATTTTTAATCTAAATTTTAAGGCAATTTTTCCATGAAATCTTGGTATCGTATTTTTGGGTGGAATGAATTACGCTCTGTACCTATTCACTAGATAGAGAAAGTAAAAATGTGAAGTAGGAGATAAAATGACAAGTAATCGGTCTGCATAAGTGTTGCAAGACATACAGAGATATTACAATTCTCTGGAGATAAGTAAAACTTGTGCTACAGACAAAAATTTAATGGCACTATCCTCTAGGAATAATATTACCGTGCAAGAGTGTAGCATTGTGGGCGTTATGCCTAAAAGAATAAACTTCATAGCCAAAAGAGGCTTAAAAATGTTTTAAAATAATCTGTAACGTATGCATAAAGCAACAGGTTCTAATGTATAATAATATATAATGGTGCATGATCCTAAAATAGTTTTAAAAATCTGATGTATTCTATTCATATGACTTTTCTCTAGATCGCTACAACAAATTATTTTTAAAAAACTTATGCTTCTATTTACTTCATGCTAATTGAGAAAAAATTAGCAGAAATAGTCTTATTACTTGCCTCCATGCAAATAGAAGCGAAATAAGGGAGCACCGTAGGTTAAAGTGATAGTCAAAAGCTAGTTGCTTTGTGACTGAGGTTCCTTTGTTTGTATTGACAGGAGTTTACAAATTCCTGTATGAGAAAAGTATAAGTTTTTAAAGCTGAAACCAATAACGATGAATATCTCAAAAACGATCAAATCCACGAAAAAAAATGTATGATATAAATTGTGTTTTATCGTGCTTCACATTTTTTTGTGTAGTAAGTTTTTGTCTATCGCTTACAGTTTACCAGTTAGGCACAATTTAATACAAGCATCCAGAATAAAGAGGTCTTTAGAGGCTATTCTCAGAAAATTAAAGATGTACATTTTGTTATGTAAATATCTTTAATATAGGATATTTTAATAAAGATTTCGATTTTTTTTCACAATACGGAGGACCCTAAAACTTCCATTTCTGGTGAAATCTCGTTTCCACATTTTTGAGTGGAGTGCAATACCTTCTCTACATATTTACTATGTGGAGAAAGTAAAAATGTGAAGCAGGATATAAAATGGTAAGTAATTGGTACGTATAAGTGTTGCAAGTCATATAGAGGTATTAAAACTCAACTGGAAATAAGTAAAACATTTGTATCACAGAAAAGAGCTTCTAGAGGCACAATCAGAACCTTGGAATATGATTAACGTGCAAGAGTAGCAATATTGTGGGCAGTATGTCCAAAAGAATACATGTGTGTTCCAAAGCCAAAGGAGGCCTAAAAATTATTAAAACATCTAAAAGTATGTTGGAGGCAACATGTGCTAAATGTATAATAATATACGAGGGCGGTTTTTTTTCAACCTCCGATAGGCTATAAATAAAAGACAAGTTCATAGAAAATTATTTTATTACTAAAAGTTTTGTACACTTATGGTTACTTTTCAACATAATCACCGAAAATATTGACATTTATCGTACCTGTGCACAAACTTTGCAATACCCGCTTCAAAAAATGTTGCCGTCAATGATTTCAAATAAGGATTGACGTTGTTCTGAAGATCTTCGTTGGTTTGAAATTGCTACCCTCCTAGCTACGTCTTCAGTTCAGGGAAAAGGTGAAAGTCGCTGGTTACCAGGTCAGGACTGTACGGCGGATGATCGAAAATGTCCCATTGAAATTGTTCAAGGAGCCGATGGGTTGTGCCAGCAGTGTGTGGACGAGCGTTGTCATGGATCAACACAATTCCTGAAGTCAGCATTCCTATTCGTTTGTTTTGAATGGCTCTCCGCAAACGTCGTAAAGTACGAAGACCTTCAAAACAACGTCAATGCTTATTTAAAATCATTGGCGGCAACGGTTTTTAAAGCGGGTATTGCAAAGCTTGTTTACAGGTACGATAAATGTCTCAATCTTTTCGGTGATTATGTTGAAAAGTAAGCATAAGTGTACAGAACTTATAGTAATAAAATAATTGTTTTCTATGAATTTGTCTCTTATTTATAGCCTATCGGAGGTTGAAAAAAGAAACGGCCCTCGTATATTGGTGCATAGTCTTAGAATAGAGTTTTAAAAATATCAATGGATGCCCTTAAAGTTTTGGTAGAGGCTGTAGACTGTACTTTACCCTTGGAGAGCTGACCGCCGATGAGCCAGCAGGTGAAGCTGAAGGTACACCGGTGCAGCACATTGTTGTGGACGCAGGAGGATGGGTAACCTAAGAGTGACGCCAATAGGAACCTGGGACCTGGAACACAACAAAACACAAGGTCGTCATCAAGCGGGTGACCCAGAGCTGGAAGCTGGTGAAGGTCGAGGCCGTACAATCAGGTCATCAGCACCAGCAAGGCCGACGTTGAAGGTCGTCCAGCGCAATAATCTATCGTTACAACCATCTAAATAAACAAAACTAGGTTACACTTCGCTTTTTCAACTAACTGGATCAAAATAGACCAACATTTAAGAAGAAACACCTTCTTTAGTACAAGAAACAGCCGTTGAATTTCCTTGTAGTTTGGAGCAGAGGAGACAATATGGATGCCTTTGTCAAAAAAGAAATCATAAATAAATATCTGATGTATTCCATTCACATAGCTTTCTCTACCTGTTCCGCAACAAACTATTCTTACAAAAGCTTATTCTTCTATCTACCTCATGCTAATCAAGATAAACAATATCAGAGATGGTCTTCCTTGGAAGTAGAAGGGAAATAAGGGAATAGTCTAAAGCAATAGTCAAATCATTTAAAAGCTGGTTGCTATGTGAAATAATTGAAATTCAGTTGTCTTTGCGTGACCAGGAACAAAAGAAAAGAGATGAAGCGAAAGATGACTTACCGCTTGAAGAAAGGTTTAAGTAGTTTAAATGGAAATCAATAAACCAATAAGAATATCTTGGATAAGGTTAGCTAAAAACATAACATAGATTTAATATAGATTGTGTATTTTAACAAGACAAGCATTTTTGTGTAATAAGTGTTGCCAACTCTTACGGTTTCCAACTATGCAAAAGAGGTTCAGAATGAATAGGCCTTCTGAGGTTATCTCCTGGAAATTCAGGTTGTAAATTTTATTATCCTTTGAACATATTTTAATTTACATTACAATCAAAGTTGTTAAATCCAATTTTTAAAAAATCGAAAATTTCAAAAAATGTTCCATGTAACGGTTAGTTTCTCATGTGTGGATGTTTTCTTGGTGTCGAATATTTTCTTCCTGTTCCAACTTGGAAGATAATAACCTTAAATACCAAGTTCGGTATTTAAGTACCTTTTGCTCTAGACACACAAACTGAATTTTTCCAAGAATGCTTTTTACTTTCTCTATATGCACTATGTACATAGTGTATAGAGAAGGTATTGCACTCCACCCAAAAATTCGATTACGAGATTTCACCGGAAATATATGTTTTAGGGTCCCCAATATCCAAAAAAGGCATTTTCACAAAAGGTTCGTGTGTGTGTGTGTGTGTGTGTGTGTGTGTGTGTGTGTGCCCGTGTGTCTGTTAACACGATAATTCAAAAACGAAAAGTCGGTAAAATACCAAACTTGGCATTTAAGTTTAGTATCTTCCAGGATGCGACACGAAGATTTTGAGAAAAACCCCCACCCCAACTAACCCTTTACATGGAACTTTTTTCGAAAATTTTGATTTTCTCAAAAATGGCTGTAACGATTTTGATTAAAAGTTCATATATTAAAGGTATTTACCTGACAAATAAAATGTATATCTTGTATTTTCTAGGAATAGCCTCTGAAGAGTAGTTTATTCTGGATGAATTTTACGGAATTTTGAATAACTGCTAAACCGTAAGAGATGGACAAAAACTTACTACACAAGAAATGTAGAGCTCGTTAAAACACACAATTTATGTTATATAACTTTTTTCGTGGAGTTCGTCGTTTTTGAGACATTCCTTATTTTTGGTTTCTGCCATGAAAAACTTATATTTCTCTCATACAGGAACTTGTGAACTCCAATCCATATAAACAAAGGAACTTCTTTGACATAGCAACCAGCTTTTGACTATCACTTTAACCTATGGTAGTCCCTTATTTCGCTTCTACTTACAAGGGAGCAATTACTAAGACTATTTCTGCTAATTTTTTCTGATTAGCATAAAGTAAATAGAAGTATAAGCTTTTTAAAAATAATTTGCTGCAGGGATATAGAGAAAGTCATGTGAATGGTACACATCAGATTTTTTATTCATGGGTCCCTGAAATATGTATTACCGGTGACATCACCATATTGCATTTTTGGATGGAATACAACACGCTCTCTACCTATTATATGCATTGCACATACGTGCTAGAGAAAATAAAGGTTGACGATAGCAACAATAATTGTATTATTATAATAAACATGTGCTAATTTTAAAGTACATAGTGTATAGAAAAGGTGTTGCATTCCATCCAAAAATTCGATACCAAGATTTAACCGGAAATAAGACGTTATATTTATTTTATTAAAATAAGTATTTCATTTTCTTCTAATACCAAATCATCTCACGGATAGCCTATCAAAATCTATCCTTCCAAATAGTTGATAATGCAATATCTACTTCGGTAATTTATTATCTGCTATTCCACCAATGCGTTCTTTCCATTTAATTTCACCATAATCAGGTATTTACTTCATTGAGAATACATTCAAATTTTATCTTACACATTCATTCTCATTTTATCAAATCTGGTACATCCTCTTAAACCTGGTGGCTTACGCATTTCACCTGGAACTGGCGTTCGAGAGGTCGTGGGTTCGATTCCTGCGACCAACCTCTCTTTCCCATGTTTTCTTTCTGGGGTTTTCCCGAGTCTCTAGGCGACTCCTGGGTAGGTTTATTCATTCCCCGAAGTTCCTGTTTCTTCATTTCATCTCAATTTCATTCCAATCGGTCTCTTTCAGGATTGTAGGTGTCGACGTGTCTACGGCGTTGATGCCCTTCTGTGGTGGTAATGCGTTTTGGAAATTCAGCTCTCGGCAGCAGAATGACACTGAAATTGTCTGTAAGACTTGCAAGGTTAGGTCAAGCCCAGGGCGCAAGCATCTATTTTAAAACTGAAACCAATAACAAGGAATATCTCGAAATTGGTTAACTCCAGGCAAAAAACTTATGTCATAAGTTGTGTATTTTAAAGAGCTCTACATTTTTCTTTATAGTTACGTTTCTGTCTCTCTTACGGTTTACTAGTTATGTAGGATTCAAAAACAAACATCCAGAATAAAGAGGTCTTTAGAGGCTATTCCCAAAAAATTCCAAGATATAGATTTTGACATGTAAATATCTTAAATATAAGAGATTTTAATCAAAATCTTTTAGAGCCATTTTTAAGAAAATTAAATTTATGTTGTTTTTATGTAAAGGGTGGTTCGGGGACTTCCTTTAAAATCTTCGTGTTGCATCCTTGGGAGATACTGAGCTTAAATATTAAGTTTGGTATTTAAGACTTTTCGTTTGTGAGTTATGGTACCCTTTACCCACGGACCTTTTTCTAAAAACGTTTTTTTAATTCAGGGGGTCCCAAAACATATATTTTCGGTAAAATGTTGGTATTGAGTTTTTGGGTGGAATTGAATACTTCCTCTATTCACCATACATAGTACGTGTAGAGAAAGAAATTAAAGCTTCACCTTTACTTCAGTAAATCACTTTATTTATTAGTGCCTGTCATTAAGTCATATACTGGATATTTTAGTGGTGTTATCATATTCGAGTTACGTGTACAAAACGGTTTCATCCATGACTGTTATTAAATCACTTTGCTCTTGTTTGCAGGTTTCCAAGTGCCTCACCATAAACTAAATTCACTTTCACAATTTCTGCATATTAATGAAGCACTTCAGTTTAAAGTCCTCAACAAAAAGGTGAGTACAAAACTAATGCAACATAAACAGCTAAATAGTACATTAGATAAACGAATGATTATTTTTATGAAAAGGGTATATTCTCTAAGTGTGTGATGCCGGAGGCAGTTCCACGCTGTAGTCATTGGCTTGTACGACAGACCCCATGGGGCAGCCGAAACCGGACGGTGGTAAAAAAGCCACTGTGGAGGGTCCCTAACATGATCCAAGCATATTATCTCGACGCTAGGGGCCCGCGCCCCAAATCTAACTGAAAACCCTATGTCAACAGACGACTTCAAACGCCATCCCGCCGCCGAGAGCTGTACTTAGAGCACATAGATCACCATGGAAGGGCGCCACCGACACTTAAAACCCTGAAAGTGACCGATTGGATAAAATGGAGATGAAATGAAGGGACAGGAAGTTCTGAGTAATAAAGAAACCTTCCCAGCATTTTAGTGACCCGGTAAAAACCCCGAATAAAACCTATAATGTCAGACAGGTTGGCCGTGGAAAAAAATTCCCACAATTTCCCGAATGTCAGTCTCAGACGTAAAGCCTGAGCCGCCTGGTTCGATTTCCCTTAGTGTCATCTAAACGTACGTACAAGGCTAATTACAAAACTGAAAACAAATGAATGTAAGTTTACTGCATCCTCTTAAGTAAGCTACTGACACTTTGTCAATTAAAAATCCACAACTGTTGACGTTTGTAAGAAATGAATCAGATCACTATGATTCATTTATATCAAGAATACCTCAATAGCCCAGCCCGGGGTTTAGATGAAGACTGGCTATAGGTTTTGGCGGGGTGCGCTAATTGGGAGAGCTAACCAACAATTAAATTCAAACAAAATTTGAGTCCTGGTAGATGATTGGGATATTGGGATTCATTGGCAAAACGTAGGCAATTTTCAAGCCAAAGTGCCCGGATGTGTCGGATTGGTTTTTGAAATAAATAAATACACCTTTTATTATGACTCTTAAAAACAGGATTTCTATCAAATTATTAGACATTACAAAAAACGAGATTGATCTTATAGATGCGGTATGAATTCATTAGCTTAAAATAGCTTACTTATCTGTACTTTTTGTAAAGTACACTTTGTTTAGAGGAGGAGTTTATTAATTCATTTTGGCAAGGCTTTTTTAGATGGTTATAACAATTATTTTTAATTTCTATTTTTATAATATTTATATCAGGATTAGGAGCTAATTTTGAATATGATTTAAAGAAAATTATTGCACGAAGGTAGATCAAACTGTTTTACTTTCTCTGCACGTATTATGTACATAGTGTATAGAGAAGGTATTATATGTAATACACCCAAAAATTAGATACAAGATTTTACTGATAACACATGTTTTGAGACCCCCTGAATCCAGAAAGAGCATTTTTTTTTAGAAAAAAAGGTTATGTAAGTATGTCTGTGTGCAACATAGCTTAAAAACGAAAAGAAAATCCCCCCCAACTACCCTTTACATGGAAAAGTTTTCGAAAATTTTAATTTTCTTCAAAATGCCTGTAACGATTTTGATTAAAATCTCTTATATTTAAGAGTTTTACATGAGGAATAAAGTATATATATCCAAATTTTTCGGAATAGTTTCTAAACATTTATTCTGGATGAATTTTGGTTCATTTTCCATAACTGATAAACCGTAAGAGATAGACAAAAACCTACCACACAAATAATGTAGAGCTCGTTTAAACACTCAGTTTGTCATATACATTTCGTTTTTGAGATACTCCTTGTTATTAGTTTCAGCATTAAAATAATTATACTTTCCTCATACGAGAATTTGTCAAGTCCTGTCCATACAAACAAAGGATCTTCAATCACATAGCAACCAGCTTATAAACGATTTGACTATCCATTGTACTCTCTTGTTTCCTTTCTACTTACAAGGAGGCAAGTAATTAAACCCTTTCTGCTGATTGTTTATTTAATTAGCATTAATTAAATAGAAGAATAAGCTGTTTAACAGTAATTTATTGCAGAGGTGTAGAGAAAGTCATGTGACTGGAACACAAACATTTTTAAAACTTTTTAATTTTAGCCTGAAGTCCTTTAGCTGGTTGGTCATATCGACAATAAATGGAATCGGTGAGTGGTACTCAAATAATCTGCGGGTCCATAGAGATTAAAATTGCTCTACATTTATCTTCTCGTCGCCCTCCATGGTGTAGTGTTGACCATGCTAGGCTCCAAAATTCAAAATTGTAGGCTCAAACTTGGTGGAGGGTGATGGATTTTTTTCCGGACCCAAAAATCCTTACCATGGCTTCCTTTGGAAGGGAAGTAAAGCCGGTGAACCTATGTAAGATTTATTTGCACATAAACGAACCCATACCTTGAAAGAAGGAGGTTTCTGGGCAAATGTTCCGCCATTTCACGTCCGCAAGTCGTGATTTCGTCCTACAATGCCATCTGTGGGAGACGATCTGCTCCCTCATCACCATGGCGCATAGTGGCGAACTCACGAACTAGAAATGCAAATCCGATCATGGAAACATCGTAAGGATGTCCTTTGCTCCTTGGGAGATACAGAAAATACTATGTTTATACATTCGTCTTCTCAGAATATGGAAGTAGCCCCCCCCCCAAATATTTATTCGGGTAACTCGCCCTAAGCACCGATCCGGTGGCCGCGCTCGCTAAAGAGTCTCGCTTTGGCGCTTCGTGATGCACAGGATCGTGGGTTCGAGTCCCGCCTTGGGCATGGGTGTTTCTGTGTTTGTAAATGTGTATATGTTTGTGTATGTATATGTAAAAGCAAAACGTTAAGAATAATAAGATCTACTAAGGAAATGTTGGAAACTGAAAAAAATGGAGAAAAAAGGAATTCAGCGCCGGAGTCCTGATAAGCCTCCGGAACTGTATTTAAAAAAAAAAAGAAAAAAGGCGAGATTTGAACTCGCGATCTGTTGAATGTTAGGCAGACACACTTCCCTTAAACTACCAATGTGGGCTAGATCGGATTTCTTCAGTTAGCGGCAATTTATCTTTATTTTTCTTCCTTTCTTTCTTTTTTCTTACCTCCTTCTTTCCATTTATACCTCTCCTTTAACTGTGGTGGTCATATCGACGGCCTTTTTACTTTTAGATCGAATTATCTGTCGGCAAAACTGTTAAATTGTGTACAGTTAACATCGCATTTTTTAAATTTTCATTTATATAGTCTTAAGGTCATATCGGGGGCTCTGCTTTAGAAGAACTGCTAATGCTTTCTCGCTGAACTATAGGGTTTATTGACGCTAGCTTTTCAGTATCAAACTGTTAAACAATTCACACACGCACTCTCATAATCATACTTCCAGATATTGTGGGAGAATGATTCTCGTGAAATATAAAGTCCCCACCCGGCCGGGAATCGAACCCGGAACCTCTGAGTGGGAAGTCGAAACACTGACTCGACCGCTGAGGCAGTCATCATTGAATTTTATTTTTACACACACGCACAATATCCTTCGTGATCCAGTAGAACATGCTACCCTCTGGTCGCAGGCCCTAACACCGAGAAGAGTCGTGTATTGTTTTTTGGGCGTAAAAATCCGCATATGGCTTCCTCCGGAAGGGAAGTGTAGCTGGTGGTCGCCTGTCGTTGATTTACGACACTAACAGAACCTCAAGTCTGAGCAAAATTAAACTGTCTTTCACGTCCAATATAGAAAGGGACGCTGAGAACTACAGTCATAACGAGTGTCTATAAATAAAATATTTCCATTTTTTCATAACTTAAGACCCAAGCAGCAACAAGAATCCAGTGCTACAAAAATGCTACTTTATAATAAGAAAAATCTGATGTGTTCCATTCAAATGACTTTCTCTACATCTCTGCAACAACTTATTGTTAAAAAGCTTATGCTTCTATTTACTTCATTTTAATCGAGAAAAAAAAAAACTGCAGAAATAATCTTATTACTTGTTTCCTTGTAAGTCGAAAGGAAACAAGGGAGTACTATAGGCTAAACTTATAATCAAACGCTGGTTGCTATGTGACTGAAGTTCCATTGTTTATATGGACAGGAGTTGAAAAATTCCTGTATGAGAAAAGCTGAAACCAAAAACAAGGAATATGTCAAAAACGACCAACTTCACGAAAAAAATGTATGTGACATAAATTGTGTGTTTTAAAGTAGTCTACAGTTTTTGTGTGTTAATTTTTTATCTAACTCTTACGGTTTAGCAGTTATGCAAAATTCCGTAAACTTCATCCAGAAAAAAGTATTATTCAGAGGCTATTCCCAGAAATTTCAAGATATACATTTTATTTGTCAGGTAAATGTTTAATATTTGAAATTTTAATCAAAATCGTTAGAGCCAGTTTTGAAAAAATGAAAATTTTGGAAAAAAGTTCCATGTAAAAGGTAGTTGGGGGTGAGGGATTTTCTTGAAAATCTTCGTGTCGCATCCTTGGAAGATACCAAACTTAAATACCAAGTTTAGTATTTAACGATCTTTGAGTTTTTGAGTCATGCTGTACACACACCAAGGTATACACACACACATACGGACCTTTTTGTATTTTTTTATTTAAGGGGGACACAAAACATGTATTTCCGGTGAAATCTCGGTTTTTGAATTTTAGGTGGAATGCAATACCTTCTCTATACACTATGTAGATAGTACGTGTAGAGAAAGTAAAAATAATTTGAGTTTTATTTTATTTCTGAATACTATTTTACTTCTTTTGTTCTCAGTGTCCCATTCTATTTGGGCGTGAAAGACCGTTTAATTTTCCTCAGAAGCCTCTCTATCAGTCTTAAGGTTCTTTTGTGGGTCTGTAAAAGTACGACACGGGACCAACGGCTTTACTTCCCTTCCGACGGAAGCCATGTTAAGGATTTTTAGGCCCGAAAATATCCATCGTCCTCCGCCGGGTTTTAATCCCCTAAGGTACAGGAGGTAATCACGAGACCACGGAGGGCACTATTGCAAGAGGAATGACGACTGCAAATCAAGGAAATGATTTGGAGTAGACTGCGGCAAATAAAACCACTAAGTGACCTTTGCAAAAGACAAATACTCCGCAGAACTGGTTCTGAAATATCGAGTAAATTAGTCACATGTCAAATGTATGAAAAGCGGGATATGTAGGAATTGTCCAATATTTTCACTTGCTGTGCTTAGTGCATAGTACATACATAGATACGCAACTATTGTATCCCACCAAACATTTTGATAACGAAATTTCATTAGAAGTACACGTTTTAGGGTCCCCTGAATAAAAAGAAGAATTGTTAAAAAAAATGTACGTGTGTGTGTGTGTGTGTGTGTGTGTGTGTGTGTGTGTGTAAACACATCTCAAAAACGAAAAGTCTGTTAGATACCAAACTTTATATTTAAGTTCAGCATCTTCCTAAAATGCGACACGAAGATTTTCAAGAAATTACTCCTACCCTAAACTACCCTTTACATGGAAGAAATTTCGAATATTTTTATTTTCTCATAAATGATTTAATATCATATACTAAAGGTACTTATATTAGAAAATAAAATCTATATCTCGAATTTTCAGGGAATAGCCTCGGTTGTCTTCATTCTGATGACTTTTGCAGAACAAGTTAAACCGTAAGAAATAGACAGAAATGTACTAAACGTGTGAATGGACATAAGATTTTTTTTTCACTTTGTGTAAGAATTGTCCAACTTTCTTACTGCCTTTTTGAAACATTTCAACTACTGCTACATTTCTATCTATTTTAAACCATTTCTTATTAATATACTCTTTTCTCCAGACGTCAGTCCCTTTACATTTAAATAAAATGTGTTACATTTCTTCATTTCCGCCTGATATAGGACGTTGATTTTGTGGAATACCTTTCCTTAAAGCTTTTTATCTCCATACTCCTTGTTTCAGCCATGCAATACCTTATCGCTACTCTTTATTTGTCACATCTATGTACTTTTCCCTTCCCCATGAGTCTTTCAATTGCTATATAGAAAACTACAGATCTCTTTTCAGCTATCTCACTAAATATATTTTGTATTTCTATATCCTCAAATATTTTCCTTGCGAACTTCCAGAAATTATTTACATTATTTTCTCTGCTTCTTCTCATTTCCCCTAACCCACTACTTTCCAAGTTATTTCTGAGACAGTCTATCCATCCCTCGTTCTTTAAACTTTTCTCTTGATATACTAAGCACTGTTTTAACAAATTTCTTTCTTCCAATTTCAATATTCTATACCAAAATTTTAATGCCCTTTCCATAATCTTTCCCTTGCTTGCCATCTACCCAGCTCTAAGTTATGCTTATCAGGTCGAGAATACATATTGGGAATACGAGACCCGCAGGTTCGAGTTTTCCCAAACATTCGAGATTTGATAAGTAACTTAGTTTGTAGTGAGCCAATTACTTTTTGAAATACTTGAAAAAATCGTAAACAATAAATCAAAAGTGCTTTTCAATATTTTATTGAACATTAAGAAAAAATCTGATGTGTTCCATTCACATTCTTTACATCTCTATAACAAATTATTGTTAAAAAGTTATTGCTCTGTCTACTTCATGCTAATCGAGATAAACATAAGCAGAAATGCTTTCTTATCAGTAAAAGAGAAATAATAAAACACTCTAGGCTAAAATGATAGTCAAATCTTTTAAAAACAGGTTGCCATGTGGATGAAATCCGTTTCTTTGGATTGCCAGGAGTTGAACAAATCCCCATATGTGAAAATTTTAAGTATTTTAAAGCTGAAACCAATAACAAGGAATATATAAAAAACGATGTTGTTAGGAGTCTTCAATCCTTGGATTGGTTTGCAGCGGCTCTCCATTCAGATCTTCTCTCTGCTTTCCGTTTGAGTTCTTCATATTTAGTGCATTTCATATCTTCCATAATTTGTTTTATATATTGTGATCTTGCTCTTCCTTTGCCACTTCTTCCTTCTATCATACCTTCTATTATAATATTCATTGTGCTCTGATGTTTTAATAAATGGCCTATTAATTTTGTTCTTCTTTTAATTTGGTTCCAATTAACCTTGAAACTAGGAAGAAAAAAAAAAAACAAAAACGATACACTACACGAAAAAAGTGTACATAACGTAATTCTTTTTAAAGAGCTCTACATTTTTTGTGTAGTAAGTTTATCCATGTCTTACGGTTTACCAGTTAGCCAAAATTCAGCAAAATAAATCCAGAATAAAGAGGTCTTTAGAGGCTATTCCCAGAAAATTCAATATATAAATTTTATTTGCCATAAAAATATCCTTTAATATACGCTATTTTAATCAAAATCGTTAGAGCCATTTTTGAGAAAATCAAAATTTTCGAAATTTTTTCCATGTAAAGGGTAGTTTGGGATGGGGGATTTTTTTTTCAAAATCATCGTGTTGCATCCCTGGAAGATACTTAACTTAAATATCAAGTTCGGTATTTAACTGTCTTTTCCTTTGAGCTATGCTGTCCTCTCTCACACACACACACACACACTCACACACACACACCTACGGACCCGTTTCTGAATTATTTTTCTTTATTTTTGATTGAGGGTGTCCTAAAACATGTATTTTCGGTGAAAATATTGAATACAATACCTCTCTGTCCCTATATACATTGTACATACGGGACTAGAGAAAGTAAAAATGCAGCATCTACGAGCCTACAATACCATATTGTTTAGAAAAATACCAATTTAGTAGCATAAAGATTTATGGGTTAATGATCGGAACTAGAGGTACCATTCCTTCATTTTTTGTTAAATTTTGTAGGCAGTTCGGTTTAAAAATAATTATATATACCTATATAAAATTGCTATTGCAGCTTTAAAAGCTTCGCTAAATAGTTTGAAAAACCATTTTAACCTATAAATCTTTTATACAACTGCTATTTTATTAATTCAATTTTTGATGATCATTCATTCATTGTTCACTTTCATACTCGAATTTTTATGTTACACGTATTCACAATTTTTTTATTGTGTTCATTTGTTTGGTATGCTTTATCCTTGTGGTAACCTCCGCAATGGAGAAAGACTTTTAAAATAAATATTAAGCAGTAAAATTTTATAAAAATGAGCGACGTTGCTATCAAAGATGTTCTAGCATGTGCTTCACTTTTAGCAGCGAAGTCGTAGCAAAAAAAAAAAAAATCTTATGTGTTACACTCACATGACTTTCTCTAGCTCTTCTACAAACTTCTTACATAAGATTATTCTTCTTTCTGCACCTTGCTAATCGAGGTACTCATTAGCACAATGTTCTTATTACTTAGTTCCGTAGAAGTAGGAAGAAAATAAGGGAATACACTAGGCTAAACCAATAGTCAAATGTTTTAAAAGCTGTCGTTATGCGATTGTTATCACAAATTGCTTCTTTTCTTGGCCAGGAGTAGAACAAAAGAAAAGCGGACAGTACCGTCTAGGAAAAGTATAAGTACTTCACAACTGAAGGTAATAACAATGAGTACCTCGAAAACGGTAAACTCCACGAGAAAAATGTATGTGATATAACTTGTGTATTTTAAAAAAAAACCTACATTTTTTGTATCGTAAGTTTTTGTCTATCTCTTACAGTTTACTAGCTATGGCAAATTAAATAAAATTCATCCAAAATAAACAGGCCTTCAGAAGCTATTCCAAGAGAATTTTATTTTTCAGGTAAATATCTTTAATATACAATATTTTAATCAAAATCGTTAGAGCGATTTTTAAGAAAATTAAATTTTTCGAAAAAATGTCCTTGTAAAGGTTAATTTGGGTTGGGGGGATTTTTCTCAAAATCTTCGTGTCGCATCCCTGGAAGATACTAAACTTAAATATCAGGTTTCGTATTTTAGCTACTATTCGTTTTTGAGTTGTCTTGTTCACGGACACACACACACTCACACACGAACCTTTTCCTGAAAATGCTTTTTATGGATACAGGGGGTCCTAAAACATGTATTTCCGGTGAAATCTGACATCGAATTTTTGAGTGGAATGCAATACTTCTCTAACCCTATGTACATTGTACATACGGGGCTAGAGAAACTAAATGTTCGTTGCGTTATTACCTAATTACACTGTAAGTATTAGTGACCTCTCAAACTCTTACTGTAAGTATTCACAGTGCTTGTTGGCATGGCAATTAATAAATTAATTGTAGATTTAGCTTAAATTACCAAATATGTGTTCAGAATGATTAACTTACATATCAAGTATTTCAAAAACGAGATTAAGCTGCTGGAATTTCCCCAGCACACGTCTTGCCTGTACTGTAACTTTTCCACAAAAGTGATTGCCAGCTGGTGAAGTAGCACAGAGCGTGTCAACACCAACTACATGGGCGAATCGATTTTAGGGGGCCAAACTGGAAACACATTTCAAACGGAGATTAGAGCGTATTAAGTGTGCTTATTCTCCTCTCTCTTCTCGTTACAGCATGGTTGGCCAACACAACCATTTCTGCTCCTATCTCATCCGAGTACAAAATTACAATCGACCTTTCCAGATGCACATAAATCAAATATACGAAAGTACTTGTGAAATATTGACCAACGAGGGTTAAGATTCTCTCAAAATTTATTGATTTTTATTACCTTCTCAAAAGCAATGTATGAATTATCTGTTTTCCTTAAGTCGCCCTCCGTGGTGAGTTCAAACCCGGCGGAGGACGTTGGAGTTTTTCGAGTGTAAAAATCCTTAGCATGGAAGTAAAACCGTTTTTCCCGTGTCGTAGATTTACGTCCCGTAAAAGAACCTCAAGCCTGATAGAGGGGTCTCTGAGCAAAATTAAGCGGACTTTCACGCCCAATTTAGAATGAGACGCTGAGAACCACAGCAGTTAAAGGGCATCCATAAATAACACGCCATTTACATTTTTTAAACACTGGAATATCGTTTTAGAGCACAATGTTTGCAGTTTTGGGCAAATATATACCATGTACGTAGTGGGTAGAGAAGTTAATATATTCCAGCAAAAGAGCTGATGCAATGATTTCACTGTAAATGCACTTTACGAGAGCCCCTAAATACAAAACGGCTTTTATAAAAATACCCCTGTGGTATATATGAACAGCGTAACTTAAAAACTAAAAATCGGATAAATACCTAACTTAATATTTTTGTTTGTTAGATATCTTACAAAGACGCCATGCAAAGGAAAAAAAAAAATAAAGACCTTAAATATCCTTTAAATTGAACGTTTTTCTAATTTTTTTATTTTCTCATAAAAGGCTCACACTATTTTGATGGCCACGCCGTGGCGGAGTGGTCAGACTACTCGTCTCTCACCTAGATGGCTCGGATTCATCCCAAGCGAACGCATGTGAGAATTGTGGTGGACAAAGCGGCGCAAGGGCGGGCTTATCCGGGTTCTCCGGTTTCCCCTTAGCACAGTAAATACCACATATTTAAGCTATATGCATGACAACTAAATTGTACATCTTGAATTATCTGGGAATATGCTGCAATATTTACTTCATACGGAACAAATTTTGTATAACCTTGTTTAACTGATGTAAGTTAAGTGATGGCAAATCTAATGTGTTCCATTCACCATATTTTAGAGGCAATTTAACGGTTCTGATCTTGAGAATAGAGGCAAGGAAGAGATGTAAAAACTAGCATATACTATCAAAAGAATGCAGATAAAGTCAAACTAAATTAAACCTCTTTTGGGGGGAGAAAATGAGCTTAGTTTGTGTTATCGTAATAATAAATGGAAATATTTGTTTATTTAAAAAAATCGAAAGTTTACTATTAGGATAATAATCCAAAATGATTAAGATAATAAGTAGGAGATATTATGGATAGAGCGAAATAAATAAATTGTATTTTATTTATGGACGCTCTTTAACCGCTGTGATTCTCAGCGTCCCATTCCAAATTGAGTCTGAAATACTTAATTTTGTTCAGAAGCCTGAGGTTCTTTTACGTGTCATAAATCTACCATACGATTCCAACGCCATTACTTCGCTCCCGAAGAAAGGCATGAATAAGTCCATCACCCTCCGGCAGGTTTGAACCCGCAATCTTGGGAATCAGAGGCTAGCGTACTAACCCGAGATCATGGAAAACGACAAATATGTATGTTTTGAATTCAAGAGAAAGCTTGAAAGTATCAGTCACAAACTGTCATGGACAGTTTGCTGAAAACGGACAAGGAGAAACCCTTTTGTTTTCATGACACGTGCTTGCCAAGAACAGTCTCTGAGGTGCGAATATGTGGGCATCACATACTAGTGCTTCGTGCGCTATCTAAGCTCAACGTATGTAATTTTCAATTGCATAAAAATATACCTTATAGAGTTACGAAACTGCGACAGCAAATATCAGCAATAAGACTGTTATATTCGTTTGGGTTGTTTCACAACAGTCTGTTTATTTAATGTTTAAAATACAGAATCAATTATTTGAGTGTGAATTGCGTTATTTCTGTTGTGCTTTATCTGGTAATTATACAGACTAAAAGTGGCATATATATATATAATCGCTGAAATGTATGTACGCGTATCACTTCCGAACTACTGCATCAAATTGAACAATTCTTTTTTTATTGCGCTCGGTATTGTCACGACAAGGTTTGTGGGAAAGAAAATAATTAAAAATCTTATGTGTTACACTCACATGACTTTCTCTAACTGTTCTACAAACTTCTTACGTAAGATTATTCTTCTTTCTGCACCTTGCTAATCGAGGTACTCATTAGCACAATGTTCTTATTACTTGGTTCCTTATAAGTAGGAAGAAAATAAGGGAGTACACTAGGCTAAACACATAGTCAACTTTTTTAAAAGCTATCGTTATGCGATTGTCATTACAAATAGCTTCTTTTCTTGGCCAGGAGTAGAAGAAAAGAAAAACGGACATTCCCGTCTGAGAAAAGTATAAGTACTTCACAACTGAAACTAATAACAATGAGTACCTTGAAAAAAATGTAATTACATAACTTGTGTATTTTAAGAAGACCTACTTTTTTTGTAAAGTATGTTTTTGCCTATCTCTTACGGTTTACTAGTTTAGAATAATCGGCGTCATTTGTTAGCACTTTAAAAACCTGTTAAGAACATGCATGACAAAGTTTTTTTTTTAATTTATTTAGATTCGTTCAGCATTGATTATGCTGTACAGAATTAGAATAAAATACATTATAACTAAAAGTAACAAAGAAAATTATAATTTGGGAGGTCAACCACAAGAGGCCCCTCTGGCACTAAACAGTCAGAGATGATTTCACACATTCATTCTGTGAGAGTTCTTTCTCGGAATCACTTCCTGAAGAAAACAGCAAATCCTGTGGGAATCGACTCTTTATCCGAGGAACTGCATCAGATCTTTTGTCCCAACGAGAAGTGCACTGCGCCAGGTACTAAGTGAAGATGCTGAAAAACCGTGCGAGCCTGAGATCAAATATGTGCAGAGATGGTACTGAGTCCAAGTTCATGTTGTATCTGAGTGTTTCTGATATACCAAGGTGCATTCACTATAAGCCTTAACACTTTATTTTGAAATACCTGAGAAGATTAAGTTTGTTTCCGGCTGCACCTCCCCAAATCGGACAAGCTTAGGTGAGCAAAGGACGAAGTAAAGATTTGTATAAAAGAGAACTACTTGAAGTTTGCAAAGAAGACTTGTGGTTGAGAATGGGATACAATTTTCGTAATCTGCAGAAATTTAATTTTGAGTTAAGGTGAGAATTCCAGGTCAGTCGTTGATCAAAATGCAGACCAAGATATTTGATAATGTCATCAGCAGTTTCCAAAGTATGGGAATGTTACTGAAAGTTTAAAATTCCAAACTAATAATGGTGTCTGAAATTTATACCATAGATATAGTATAATACAAATAGTTACAGTACAAATTTAATCCATCTTACTCTAATAATTTGGAGGTTATGGTCACATTTGTTTGTTTTTATCACGTCACTGAAATCCCTTGCGACAAAAATTTTTTCTTTAAAATTTCTCCAAGTTTCTCTGACTCTGCTTTATTTTTTACGCTCCAAAAATATTTAAAGCTATGAATATGCTTTTTTGTCATAAAGATATAATTTTTATGTTTTGAAATTCAAAACATATACTTAAATACATCTGATAGTAAAACTTAGGGCACTTATTATTTATTGTACAGTACAGTTCATGTACATTAAATGTTATTAGTGTAACAGAAAAATTACTCCGCGAGGAACATTTTACAGGAAGAAAAATGATGAAAATGTCAATAGCGAGAAGATTTGAAAGCATGATCCACATTAAAATTCACCAGGTTGGTAAGTTGGACCATAATCTTTTCTTTTCCTCTCCTCTGCTGCTACTTTTTCTGTCCTTTTCTTCTTACATTGCTGCTTTTTTTCTCAACAATTTCGTTTTTTACTTTGCATGATGCGAATGACATCTCGTTGAACTCAAGTTCTTTTCTTGCCGTGTCCAGTAGAGTTTCACCGCAAATGATTTTTTGTAGCTCCAGTTAAGGCATTTAAAAATGGTGCCTAGTGGCCTATTACACCTTTTTTATGTTCAGGAATGCTTAAATTATTTTATGGAATTAAAATAAAGTAGATTTTTTATGAATGTTCATGAAATTTCAGTCAAGCATACCTTAAGTTTAAAATTAGTGTTAAGTATGCTTCATACTTATTGTATCCCCAACACAAAGCATGATGAAAAGTGTGTAGACTGTAAAACATTTTACTTCCCTCCACTTGTAGATATGATAAAAATGCCTAGACTTTGCAGTGCATTTAAATGTCTATCCAATTATGATGTGAAGTCTGAATCAACATTAGCGTTAGCAAACGATGAAAGCAAACTAAATTCTGGTATTGAAATATTCTAACAGACCTTTCAAAATTAAAAAAAAAATTCAATTGTAGGCGTAAAACATTTCGAGGAATCGGCTATTATAGAGTAAATAGGTGAACTGAAAGTGTATTAGAATCATTCCAAAACTAATTGAGAATACAGTGGCAACTCTTCTTACTTTCTCTATACGTACTCTGTATATAGTGTAAAAAGAAGGTATTGGTCTCCACCCAAATATTCAATACCGAGATTTCACCGGAAATGTATGTTTGAGGGTTCCCTGTAATAAAAAAAAAAAGGTCCGTGTGTCTCTGAACACGATAGCCTAAAAAACGAACAGTCCGCAAAATACCGAGGCAGGTATTTAAGTTTAGTATCTTCCAGGGATGTGACACGAAGATTTTGAGAAAATTCCCCTCACCCGAAGTACCATTTACATGGAACTTTTTCGAAATGTTTGATTTTCTTAAAAATGGCTCTAACGATTTTGATTAAAATTTCCGATATTAGAGATATTTACCTGAAAAATAAAATGTATATCTTGAATTTTGTGGGAATAGCCTCTGAAGACTACCTTAATCTGGATGAATTTTACAGAATTTTGCATAACTGCTAAACCGTAAATGATGGACAAAAACTTAACCTACAAAAAACGCAGAGCACGTTAAAACACACAATTTATGTTATTTACATTTTTTCATGGAATTTATTGTTTTTGAGTTATTTCTTGTTTTCGATTTCACCTTTAAAAACATAATTTCCTCACACAGGAATTTGTCAACTCCTATCCATACAAACAAAGGAATTTCGGTCACATAGCAACCAGCTCTAAAAAAAAAAAGAATACGATTGCAGGTTCAAGCCTGACGGAAGGTGATGGACTTTTTCAGACGCAAAATGTTTCCTTTGGAAGGGAAGTAAACCCGGTTGTCTCGTGTAATGTTTATTTGCACATAATAGAACTCCATACCTTGAAAGAATCTCTTGGTCAAAATCCCCCCCACCCTATTTCGTGTCCGCAAGTCGTGATTTTGTCTTACAGTGCCATCTGTGGGCGAGAGCTGGTTTCTCGTCACCATGGCACTTAGTGGCGAACTCGCGAACTAGAAATTCAAAGCCGATCATGGAAACGTCGTAACCATGCACTATGCTCCACTTAGGAGATACAGGAAATATTAACTACCAGTAACATAGTATAAGACACCTTATTACCAAGCGGTATGGTCCAGTCAGCAACACATTTAGGAAGCCCTAGATTTAAATCCCATGGACTGACCAATCTGACTTCAGTTTTTTTCGTGGTTTTCCTCAGTCGCCAAGGTAAATACTGATTGGGTATTTAATACCACAACAGAGTACTACCTTTAGTGTAAAACAGTAGCAAAAATCGGATGTGTACCATTAGCATGACTTTCTCTACATCTCTGCAACAAATTACTCTTAAAAAGCTTATACATCTATTTACTTCATGTTAATCAGACTAAAATAGCAGAAATAGTCTTATTACTTGGTTCCTTGTTGCTATGTTTTCTTTGTTCCTTGCTGGTTGCTATGTCACTGAAGTTCCTTTGTATGAAAGCAGTTGACAAATTCCTATATGAGAAAAGTATAAGTCTTCATAGCAGAAACCAAATTACAAGGAATGACTAAAAAACGATGACTCCACGAAAAACACGTATATAACATAAATTGTGTGTTTTAACGTCCTCTACTTTTTTGTGTAGTAAGTTTTTGCCCATCTCTTAAGGTTTAGCAGTTATGCAAAATTCCGTAAAATTGACCCAGAATAAAGTAGTCTTTAGAGGCTATTCCCAGCAAATTCAAAATATACATTATATTTGTCAGGTAAATATCTTTAATATACGATATTTTAATCAAAATCGTGTCATTTTTTAGAAAATAAAAATTTTCGAAAAAAGTTCAATGTAAAGGGTAGTTGGGAGTTAGGGGATTTTTCTCAAAATCTTCGTGTCGCATCCCTGGAAGATACTAAACTTAAATACCAAGTTTGGTATTTTACCGACTTTTCGTTTTTGAGTTATGTTCACAGACACTCGGACACACACACGGACCTTTTTCTGAAAATACTTTTTTTTTTGTATACAGGGGACCCTAAAACATATATTTTCGGTGAAATCTCGGTATCAAATTTTTATGCAATGCAATACCTTCTCTATACAATATGAACATAGCACGTATAGAGAAAGTAAAAATGAAAATAAGTTTTCGCTGCCGTCTGTCCGTCACCCCTAACCCCATATGCCTGTCGCGGAGCTAAGTAATAAGAATAGTGCGAGGAGTGAGGTCTTGGACGCCTAACTGCAATTTGCTATCTGACTACAGTAGTAGTGATGCTAGACTGGACGGCCCTCTAACACCATCCATACTAAATGAAGGTAGTATGGAACGGAGGTGAAACTTTAAAAGTCTAGTGTCCACCACATACCTTAAACAAGGTACCTTATCGATCAATTCCGGCATTATATGACTGTTGTTAAAGCACCTTAAAGTAAAGGAGACTAAAATATTTCTGGTGTGTTTCATTCATGCCTTTCTCTACCTATTCTGTAACAAACTATTCTTCCTTAATCTTATTATTCTTTCTACTTCATATCAAGATAAACATTAGAATAAATTACCTTAGTAATTAGTTCCTTATAAATAGGGGAGGAAGGAAGTTCACTAGGATAAAGCAATAGTAAATCCTTTAAAAACTGTCGCTATTGAAATATGAGGTCAAGAATAAACACAAAAGAGAGCTATAAGAAAAGATAATTTCCCTTTGTGGAAAAGTTAAATAATTTAAAATTGAAGCAAATAATAAAGAATGTCTTGGAAATGGTTGTCTTGACAAAATTTAATGTATACGATATAAATTGTATCAAAGAGCTCTACATTTATGTTATAACCTTTTTTCTTAAGGTTTGCACGTTATAAAAATCACCCAGAATGAAGAAATTTTTAGGGGTTAATCCCAGAAAATTCAAGATTACGTTTTATTTGTAATGTAAATATCTCTAACATACAGTATGTTACTCTAAATTGTTACAGCCATGCTTGAGAAAATAAAGGATTTCGAAAGAAAAAAAAATCCATATAAAGAGTAATTTGGGGTGCGGGGATTTTCCTGAAAATCTTCGAGTTGCATTCTTATAGATACTAAAATTAAATGCCCAGTTTATTATTTAACGACTTTTCCTTTTTGAGTTATGCTGTTCATAGACACGCGCGCGCACGCACAGCTTGACCCTTCTCTAAACTTTATTTTGGATTCAAGGGGTCTCAAAATATGTATTTCCGGTGAAATCACGGTATTGAATATTTCAGTGGAATGCTATACCTTCTCCATCTACTATGTGCATTGTACATATGTGCTAGAGAAGGTAATAAATTAATGAAAACACAACTGAAGTTTTCCATTATTTCATATTTACTGTTAAACAATAATTATTTATATTATAAGTTGCTTAAATGATAGTGTTAAAGCCACGTGTAATGTACAACATTTTATCCTATCGTAGTATTAACTGAAATATTCTTATATTTTTAATATTAATTTTATTAAAGTCGTCATTACGAGGAATTGAATTTTAGTCGTGACGTAGGTAGAGCTTTGTTTGTTCGTTGCTGCGTAACCCCGCCGAAATAAACAAGTTTCAATTCTGGTTGTTTAAACTGCACAAAATGAATACATGACTGAAAATGGATATTCCCGAATGAGTTTTAGATTATCCTAAAAAAAAGCTGTACTTAGTTTGTTACTCGACAAGTCGAAGGACTTATATGACAAGGAATTTTCATTATTTAAAGAATGGGGAGCTGCCAAAGAAGTTAAAATAATTTACAATGAAATAAAGGCTAATTTTTGTTGTTTCCTATGATACATGAATGTATACATGAAGTCTATAGGATAGGATAAAAGACAATTTATATCCTCGCTAAAGGTTAGACAATGTAAAAACATGATAGATGTCGCTACCAAGAAAGGTACCTCAACTCGGATCGTTTTGACCTTGAGGGTTAACTGGTTTTTCCCGACAGGGTCAAGTTAGCTTCCTACAAGACAACAGATTAATATGGAGAACCCTAAGCTCGTGCGCACCCAGGTTTCGAACCCTGGTCGGCTGGACGGGCGGGCGAGGCCTGTTAACGGTCCTCTCCGTGACGTCACGCGATGGAGATGAGTGCTGGCCTAGTTTTTCTGCTGCTGGACCGGTACAGTCTGCTCCACTCTCATCTGCCCATTATTTAAATGGACCGCGACGCTGCTTACTCTCTGACACTTCCCTAATAGGAGTCTCTTCAAAGTCTTAGCTTACCAATTCAGGTCTCTGTTTCACGTTTCTGAATTAGATACAAGAGGAGAACGCAATAGTGAAACTTTGCCAAAATCTTTCGCAAAGAACAAAACTCCAGCCTTAATATACCCTTTCTTCTTTTGTTGCTAAAACACGTCTACGTTTAAAATGTTCCACAAGTTATTTTTATTCAGTTTTCATCAACAGAATTCACCAATTATCATTTATCAGTCATTTTTTTTCTCTATACGCACCATGTACATATGTATAGAGAAGGTATTGCACTCCACCCAAAAATTCGATACCGAGATTTCACCGGAAATATATGTTTTAGGGTGCCCAATATCCAAAAAAAGCATTTTCACAAAAAGGTCCGTTTGTGTGTGTGTGTGTGTGTGTGTGTGTGTGTGTGTGTGTGTGTGTGTGTGTGTGTCTGTGAACACGATAACTCCAAAACGAAAAGTCGGTAAAATACCAAACTTGGTATTTAGGTTTAGCATCCTCCAGGGATGCGACACGGAGATTTTGAGGAAAATCCCTCCACCCCCAACTACCCTTTACATGGAACATTTTCAAAACATTTTGATTTTCTCAAAAATGGCTCTAACGATTTTGATTAAAATTTCGTATATTAAAGGAATTTACCTGACAAATAAAATGTATATCTTGAATTTTCTGGGAATAGCCTCTGAAGAGTAGTTTATTCTGGATGAATTTTATTGAATTTTGAATAACTGCTAAACCGTAAGAGATGGAAAAAAACTTACTACAAAAAAAAAAAAAAAAAAAAAAAAAAAAAGTGTAGAGCACGTTAAAACACACAATTTGTTATATACATTTTTTCGTGAGTTCGTCGTTTTTGAGACATTCCTTATTTTTGGTTTCTGCTATGAAAAACTTATACTTTTCTCATGTAGGAACTTGTCAACTCCTATCCAAATAAACAAAGGAACTTCATTGACATTGAAACCAGCTTTTGACTATCATTTTAACCTATGGTAGTCCCTTATTTCGCTTCTACTTACAAGGAAGCAAGTAATAAGAGCATTTCTTCTCATTTTTTCTGATTAGCATAAAATAAATAGAAGTATAAGCTTTTTAAGAATAATTTGTTGCAGGGATATGGAGAAAGTCATGTGATTGGTACACATCAGATTTTTTCTCTTTACGGAAAAGACTGCAAGCTTTGTAGGTTCATAACTAGAGCCCGGTATTTTAGGTGACATTTCAGGTTTTTCTGTGGTTAAATTCGTTTTTTTTTTTATTTTCTGTAGCATTTTTTTTCTGTACTAATAGATAGAGAAGGTAGTGCATTCCACCCAAAATTCTGATACAAAGATTTCAAGGAAATAAATGTTTTGAGAATCCCTGAAGAAAAAAATTTAGAAACATGTCCGTGCATGTGTGTGAGTGTGTGCCTGTATGGAGGATAGTTCAAAACAAAAAGTCTGTTACATAACAAACGATAACTCAAAGGCGAAAGTCGGTAACATACCAAACTGGATGTGATTTGAAGATATTGAGGAAAATCTCTCAATACCCAACTACCCTTTACATGGAAAATGTTACCAAAATTTTGATTACCTCTAAAATGTCTCTTAAATATCTTCATTAAAATACTGTGTATTAAAGATATTCACATAAAATCATAGGTATATCTTGATTTATCTGGGAATAGCCTCTGAAGACCTCTTCATTTTGGATGACTTTTGTATAACTCGTAAAGCGTGATAAACAGAAACTTACTATATAAATACTATAGATCTCATTAAAACACACAATACATACATTTTTGTACAGTTAACTATTTCCGAGACATTCCTTGTTATTGGTTTCAATTTTAAATTATCCAAACTTTTCTCAAGCGGGAAGTCAACTTTCATTTCGTCTCTTTTGTTTTACTCCCGGGAAAAGACAACCGAATTTCAATGTTTACTTTCTCTACTTAGTACAGGGTACATAGGTAGAAAGGTAATGCATAGCACTCTAAAATTCGATACCGAAATACACGTTTTAGAGCCCTCTGTATAAACCAAATTAGAAAAAAATGTGTCCGTGTGTCGTAAACACGGTAACTCAAAAAAAAAAGGTGGTTAAAATACTAAACTGGGTATTTAACTTGAGTATATCCAAGGATGCGACACCAATATTTTGAGGAAAATCTCCCCACCCCAAACTAATCTTTCCATGGAAAATTCAAACGATTTTCATTAACATACCGTATATTGTAGGTATTTACATGAGGAATAAAATATTTCTCTTGAATTTTCTGGGAATAGTCTCTTGAAGCCCTCTTCATTTGGGTGACTTTTGCATAACTGGTAAACCGTAAGAGTTAGACAAGATTTGCTAACAAGAAAGACAGATCTCCTTAAAACACACACTTCATATCGTAAACATTTTTTCGTGGTGTTGACCATTTCCGAGTTGTTCCTTATTATCTGTTTCAGTTTTAAAATCCTTAAACTTTGCTCATATAGGAAAATTGTATAAACTCCTGGCCATGCAAAGAAACGGATTTCAATCCCACAGCAACCACATTTTAAAACAATTGACTGTCGGTTTGGTCTAAGGTATTCCCCTTATTTCTCTTCTACTTGACAAGGAAGCAAGTAATAAGACTACTGCTTCTAACATTTATCTCGATTAGCATGACGTAGTTAAATGATTAATCTTTTGTAAGGAAAGTTTGTTGAACATCTAGAGAAAAATGTGTGAATGGAACACACCCGATTTTTTGTCTTTTAGGTTTTGATTCGCGAATCAAAGCAGGCACAAATAATTAATGTTTTATTACTATGATATTTATTAATGTACTTTTTCACAAAAGCTATAGAAATAGTCTATAGCAATTATTTGTGTTCCCTGTTTAGCTTTTTTTTTTTTTTTAATTGCTTCATTTGTATAGCCCCCTTTAACATCAATGGTCATATAGGTTCAGAACATTAGGTTAAACTTTATACTACTAAACAAACGCACATTCACTCTCACATTCATACTTCCAGACTCTCTGGGGGATAGGGAATAATTCCGGTTACAGAAAAATTCCCCGCTCCAGCCGGGAATCGAACCCGGGACCTCCGGGTGAGAAGTCGGTTTAGCGTTTTGTTTTGTTTTTGTTTTGGTATTGCAGTAGATAATTGTATGCGTAACAAAATGTTCTGACACAAACGATTTCCTGTTACAGCGTAACACATTGATATACGAGGAAAAAATTATTTCAATAAAAATGACGTCATTGGAGCGTACGGTATATATGCTAATACAACAGGTTCAAGGAGTAGCTGTTCTGTACATTCTTTTCTATGCAATACTAAATTGATGATTTTCATGTCTTGATCAAGCACGACTGTGATGAATCTTCTGCGGTTTTGAGGAAAACGCAACTGTCATTACCCCAGGTATTTGTTTACTGGTAATGATATCCAGATCATCAGTAAATCTTAAACCGGTGACCTTTTCTTGGTACAAAACAAACGTGTGTTATAGTATGTAAGAAAAGTGTCATGTATGAGATTTCTTGGACTTGACAATGCTGAAATCTTGTAGAAATTTTAGAGTAAAACATCGTCTCTTACTAGACGGTAGTTAAAGTTTCAACTATGTCCATCACGTGGTTTCGTTGCCATAGGCGATTGAATCAACAAGCTTGTGCTTCTTTAGAAAGATGGGGAAAAAACGAGTTTCTCTCTAAAAGGCTTAACACAGAGATAAAAGCCGAGTCGTATGAAGTTCATAGCAGATCTCATACGTTTGCAACAATTTACAATTGGATAAATGCATTTAAACATGGCCGTACATTTACAAATTATGAACATCGTTCCGGACGTCCTGTGGAAGTGATTTCCTCCGAAAAGATTGACAAAATCTAGGATATGGTTTTGAGTGATCAACAAATCAACGTTTGTGAAATAGTAACAAAAAATTAGGTCTGACAAAAGTCTCGGCAAGATAGCTGTCGCGTTTCCTCTTAATGGAGAACAAATGCAATCGTGTGATCGATTCGGAAGATGGTTTCGCACCTTTCAGACGCAATCCTGGTAATTTTCTGCGTCGATACATAACTGTGAATGAAGCATGGATACACTACCCCAGAGAGAGAAGTGTAGTCGAAACCGACTCCGAAGAAGGCAAGGATGGTGAAATTTGCAGATAAGGTGATGACCTCGATTTTTACTTTCTCTACACGTATTATGTACACAGTGTATAGAGAAGGTATTGTACTCCACCCAAAAATTCGATACCGGGATTTCACCGAAAATATATGTTTAGGGTCCCATGTATCCAAAAAAAAAAAAAAAGCATTTTCAGAAAAAGTCCGCGTGTATGTGCCGATGGTAAAATACCAAACTTGGTATTTAAGTTTAGTATCTTCCAGGGATGCGACACGGGGATTTTCAAGAAAATTAATTTTCTTAAAAATGGCTCTAACGATTTTCATTAAAATCTCATATAGGTATGTGTGATATTCACTTGACAAATAAGGTGTATATCTTGAATTTTCTGGGAATAGCCTCTGAAGACTACTTTATTCTGGATGCATTTTACGAAAGTTTGCATTACTGCTAAGCCATAAGAGATGGACAAAAACGTACCACACAAAACATGTAGAAAACGTTAAAATATACAACTCATGTTATATACATTTTTTTCGTAGAGTTGATCGTTTTTGTGATATTCCTTGTTTTTGTTTTCTGCTTTAAAATTCCTTTTCTCATACAGGAATTTGTCAACTCCTGTCCATACAAACAAATGAACTCCAGTCTCATAGCAACCAGCTTTTGACTATCACTTTAACCTGTGGTACTCCCTTATTTCTCCTCTACTTACAAGGAAGCAAGTAATAAGACTATTTCTGCTAATTTTTTCTCGATTAGCATTAAATAGAAGCATTAAGTTATTTTAACAATAATTTGTTACAGAGATGTAAAGAAAGTCATGTACACGGAGCACATAATATTTGTTGGGATGCACGCGGAATCATCTACATTGATTACTTGCAGAAAGGAAGAACGATAAATGAGAGTATTATGTATCGATATTGCATCGGTTGAACGAGAAATCAAGAAAAAAGGCTCTCGTCTGATAAAGGAAACGATTCTCTTCCATCGGGACAATGCAAGGGTGCACACATGCGCAGTTTTGATGGTAAAAATTGTAGAATTAAGGTTTGAATTACTACAATATTCACCATATTCACTAGATTTGGCCCCCAAAGATTTTTTTTATTTCAAAACTTGAAAAAGTGATTTGGTGGAAAATGATTCACGTCTAATGAAGTCATCTCCCAAACTGTCTATTTTGAGGACCTTCCGATATGCTATCTTTTGGAGGGCTTAAAACTGAAACACTGAGAAAAGTGTGCTGAACAATAGAAAATTATATTGAAAAATCTGATGTGCACCATGCACATGACTTTCTCTATGTCCCTGCAAAAAATTATTCTTAAAAAGCTTATACTTCTATTAACTTTATGCTAATCAGAAAAAATTAGCAGAAATAGTTTTATTACTTGCTTCCTTGTAAGTAGAAGCGAAATAAGGGACTATCATAGATTAAAGTGATTGTCAAAACCTGGTTGCTATGTCAATGAAGTTAATTTGTTTATATGGACAGGAGTTGACAAGTTACTGTATGAGAAAAGTAAAAGTTTTTCATAGCGGAAATCAAAAATAAGGAATGTCTCAAAACCGACGAACTCCACGAAAAAAATGCATATAACATGAATTGTGTGTTTTAACGTGCTCTACATGTTTTGTGTAGTAAGTTTTTGTCCATCTCTTACGGTTAAGCAGTTATTCAAAATTCAGTAAAAGTCATCCAGAATAAACTACTCTTCAGAGGCTATTCCCAGAAAATTCAAGATATACATTTTATTTGTCAGGTAAATATGTTTAATATACGAAATGTTAATTAAAATCGTTAGAGCCATTCTTGAGAAAATCAAAATTTTCGAAAAAAGTTTCATGTAAAGGGTAGTTGGGGGTGGGGGGATTTTTCTCTAAATCTTCGTGTCGCATCCCTGGAAGATTCTAAACTTAAATACCAAGTTTGGTATTTTACCGACTTTTCGTTTTTGAGTTATCGTGTTCAGGGACACACGGACGCACGCACGCACACACACACACACACACACACACGGACCTTTTTGTGAAAATGCTTTTTTTTGGATATTGGGGACGCTAAAACATATATTTCCGGTGAAATTTCGGTATCGAATTTTTGGGTGGAGTGCAATTACCTTCTCTATACACTATGTACATAGTGCGTATAGAGAAAGTAAAATAGAAGAAGAATCTATCAAAAATAGTTTTGTTTATTTTTCTAAGGAATTATTGAACACCCCTCCTAGTGTTCGTCATCTGATTGAAGATAAAACTGCCTTTAGATTAGTTTAGGTCAACTCCTCACTTTAGTTGGAATTAAATTTATACAGTGTACTTCAGCAAGGCGCGTACGCGCGCTTGTGTGTGTGACCTATTTGTATTCTCCTTCACATTTATATTATGTGTCCATTATTATGCGTATTATATAACTTTTTACGATAGTTTGATTTAATTTTGATTCCATTAAATTAATATTTAATAGCACAAAATATACTTAAGTTTATACATATATTTTTATTTTCTCTAGTACATATGTGTATACAATGTACATAGTAGCCAGAGAAGGTATTATATTCCATCCAAAAAATTCAATATTGAGATTTCACCGATCAAGATTTCATCTTTAGAAAAATATCTATGTGTGGTTTGCTGATAGCATAGCTCAAAAACGAAAATACCGTAAAATGCCCAACTTGGTATTTATGTTTGACATCTTCCAAGGATACAAACCGATTCCAGAAAAATTACCCCACTACAAACTACCTTTTACACGAAAAAAGTTTTGAAAATTTAGTTTTTCTTAAAATAGCTCTAACGATTCTGATTAAAATGATATTAAAGATATTTATATCCCAAATAAAATGCGTATTTTGAATTTTCTGAGAATAGTTTCTAAAGAGCTCTTTGAGTTGGACGAATTTCGTATAACTGTAAGAAATATTGCTACACAAATGCGATTATTACACAAAACAATTAGATCTCGTTAAAACACATTTTTCATATGGTATATATTTTTCTTGTGGAATGACAATTTGTCAAATTGTCCATGTAAAGGGTTGGCAGTGGGGGAATTTTCTTGAAAATCTTCGTGCCGCATTCTTGGAAGATACTACATTTTAATGCCAAGTTTGGCATTTGGCGGACTTTTCGTTTTTGAGCTATGCTGCCCAAAGACACAGACACACACACACACATTGACAGACACATGGACATTTTTCTAAACATGCTTTTTTAGGTTCATGTGATCTCAAGACACATACTTCCGGTGAAATTTCGGTATCAAAATTTTGGGTAGAATGCAATACCTTCTCTATACACGATGTACATAGTACGTGTAGAGAAAGTATAAAACTGAAGGAACAGGAAGTTCAGGGGAATGAAGAATCCTACCCAGCATTCAGCTAGTGATCCGGGAAAACCCTCAAAAAAACCCTCAGTCAGAGGTCGATTGTGGGGGGAACACATCCCACGCCTCCCGAATGCCAATCCCAGACCAATCTCCTAAGTCACCTGGCGCGGTATATGAGAGTGAAGTACACTTTTTCAAATTTTTGTAGAAAACCAGAAATTCCTTTTTTTTTTTTTTTTTTTTTTTACTTTCCATATACTATATACTATGTACATAGTGTATAGAGGAAGTATTGTATTCCACTCAAACATTTGATACCGACCTCTCACCAAAAGTATATGTTTCAGGACCTCCTGAACCCAAAAACTGCATTTTTACAAAACGGTGTGTTTGTGTGTGAATAATTGTAAGTGCATTTTGGAATGTTGCACATTTAACTCTGCCTCCGGGCAGTACCCAATTGCAGAGAACATACATACGTACTTACATATGAGAGTTGACTATACTGGTATTGTCTGAGGTTCGCGGCTGAAAGGCTCAAAACATTTTTACTTTCTGTACAAGTACTAAGTACATAGTGTATTTCCATATCTACATTATTTTCGGTGATATCTCGGTATCGAATCCAAAAAAAGCATTTCTGAAAATAGGTCCGTGTGCGTGTGCGTGTGCGTGTGTGTGGACAGCATAGCTCAAAAACGAAAAGACCGTTAATACCAAACTTTGTATTTAAGTTGGGTATCTTCTAAGAATGCGACACGCACATTTTCCAAAAACTACCCTTTACATGAAAAAAATGTTCGAAAATTTTGTTTTTCTCAAAAATGGATAACGATTTTTATTATAATGCCAGATATCTAATTTCCATCACAAATAAAATGGATATTTTGAATATTCTGTGGAATAACTTCTGAGGACCTGGTTATTGTGGATAAATTTTGCTGAATTTATAATAACTGGTGAACCGTAAGAGATAGACAAAAACTTACTACATAAAAAATGTAGATCTCGTTAAATTTGTAATATTTTTCCGTGGAGTTGCCCATTTTCAAGATATTCCTTGTTATTGATTTCAGTTTTCAAACACTTATACATTTCCATTCGGGAACTAGTCAACTTCTGGCCACGCAAAGAAAAGGATTTCAATCCCATAGCAACCACATTTTAAAACATTTGACTGTTGGTTTAGTCTATTGTGTTCCTTTATTTCCCTTCTAGTTATAAGGAATTAAGTAATAAGACTGTTTCTGTTAATGTTTAACGCGATTAAGAAGAATAAGAAGAATAATGGGTGTAAGAATAAGCTCGTTAAAAGTAACCTGTTACAGAGATGCATGGGAAATCATGTGAATGGAAACACATTAGATTTTTTTTTAATTTCTCTACACGTGCTATGTAAATAGTGTATAGAGGAGGTATTGTATTCTACCCAAAAATTCGATACCGAGATTTCACCGGAAATACATGTTTTAGGTCCCCCTAAATCCAAAAGAAAAACAACATTTTTACAAAAATGTCCGTGTGTGTGTGTGTCTGTGTGTATGTCTGTGGACAGCATAGTCCAAAAACGAAAAGACCGTTAAATATCAAATTTGATATTCAAGTTTGGCATCTTCCAAGGATGTGACACGGAGATTTTCAAGAAACTCCTCCCACCCCCAACTACCCTTTACATGGACCATTTTTGAAATTCTTGACTTTCCGATTTTAATTAAAATATAATATATTAAAACTATTTACCTGACAAATAAAAGGTATATCTTGAATTTTATGGGAATAAGACTACTGGATCAATTTTACGGAAGTTTGCATAACTGCTAAACCGTAAGAGATGGAGAACAACTTACCACACAACAAATGTAGATCACACAATTTATGTAATATACGTTTCTTTTTCGTGGAGTTGACCGTTTTTAAGATATTTCTAGTTTTTAGTTACAGCTTTGAAAATCATACAGGAATTTGTACACTCGGGTCCATACAAACAAAGGAACTTCAGTTACATAGCAACCAGCTTTTGACCATCACTTTAACCTATGTTTCTCCCTTATTCCGCTTCTACTTACTAGGAAACAAGTAATAAGACTGTTTCGGCTAACTTTTTCTCGATTAGCATGAAGTAAATAGAAGCATCAGCTTTTTAACAATAATTTGTTTCAGAGATGTAGAGAAAGTCATGTGAATGGAACACATCAGATTTTTTATATTTGAAGATTATCATCTGGTAGCGCTACCATAATGGTTGGCAATCTGAAGTTAAACAGGTATCCTTTCTAATTTTATAACCCTAGTCAGTAACTGTACCTATATCAAACATGTTTTTTTCTTAAAAAGCGCAAATAACTGAAACATTTCAGTAATATCTGGAAATATTCGGTGTATTGTGTGACACATGCTGGAAAACTGAATATGTATACGCCTCGTTTCCATAAGCTCTAAACAACAAGCCATTTGTTTATGTTCGTTTGTTTATTGTGCATTGCAGCAAGAATACAGTAAAGCATGTCTGAAAACAATTGAGAGGCAATAGGACAACATTTTTACTTTCTCTACACGCACTATGTGTATAGTGTATAGAGAAGGTTTGTACTCCACCCAAAAATTTGATACCGAGATTTCACCGGAAATATATGTTTTAGGGCCCCTTATATCCAAAAATAGCATTTTCACAAAAAGGTCAGTGTTTATGTATGTGTGTGTGTATTGTCCGTGTGACTGCGAACACGATAACTAAAAAACGAACAATCGGTAAAATACCAAACTTGATATTTAAGTTTGGTATCTTCCAGGGATGCGATACGAAGATTTTGAGAAAAATTCCCCCACCCCAAACTAGCCTTTACATGGAGAAAATTTCGAAAATTATGATTTTCTTAAAAGTGACTAACGATTTTAATTAAAATATCGTACATTAAAGATATTTACCTGTCAAATAAAATGTATATATTGAATTTTCTGGAAATAACCTCTTAAGACTAGTTTATTCTGGATAAATTTTGCGGAATTTTGCATAACTGCTAAACCGTAAGAAATGGACAATACTTACCACAAAAAATGTAGAGCACGTTAAAACACACAATTTATGTAATATAAATTTTTTCGTATAGTTGATCGTTTTTTAGATATTGCTTGTTTTTGATTTCAGCTTTGAAAAACTAGTACTTTTCTTTTGTCAACTCCCGTCCATACAAACAAAGGAACTTAGTCACATAGCAACCAGCTTCTGACTATCACATTAACTTATGGTGCTCCTTATTTCGCTTCTACTTACAAGGAACCAAGTAGTAATACTATTTCTGCTAAATTTTCTCGATTAGCATGAAGTAAATAAAAGCATAAACTTTTATAACAATCATTATTGCAGAGATATAGAGAAATGCATGTGAATGGAAAACATCAGATTTTTGTGAAAGAAGTGTATGTGGCCAAAATATAAACATATTTTCAAGTAACCATATCTCCCATAATTTAGACTGATATTTTGAATTATCCCAGCTGCAGTATTGCTCTTCAAGCATTCCCATATTTTTCATTACCATTCTTTGTTGTTAATTTTATTTTGTTCTAATTGGTTTATAGCCGTGAAATTCAATTTGTCACTAACATCGACAGGTCTGTAAATTGTGATAGATTTTATTTCTACGAATATATTGCCCCTAAGGTATATTGTTGTGAACTTTTAACCTTTGGTAAAATACTTTACTGTTTGATAGTCAACTTCAGTATTTATTGAAATCTTTGCAGCAATTTAGCACATACACTTTCAGGCTAAAATTTCCACTCACTCACTCACTCGCATACACAGAGAGCGAGTTTTTTCAATGATAAACATTAAATAGATCAAGAAATACACGAAATATAACACAAGTATTTTTTAATTTTCTCTACACGTACTATGTACACAGTTAATAGAGAAAGAGGTATTGTATTGCATCCAAAAATTCGATACCGAGATTTCACCGAAAATAAATATTTTGGGTCCCCCTAAATCCAAATTTTTTTTTTTTAGAAAAAGTCCGTTATGTGTTGTGTGGTCTGTGGATAGCATAGCTCAAAAACGAAAAGTCCCCCACCCCAAACTACCCGTTACATGGGACATTTTTAGAAAATGATGATTTTCTCAAAAATGGCTGTAACGATTTTGATTAAAATACCTTATGTTTAAGACATTTTTATGACAAACGAAATGCATATGCTGGATTTACTGGGAATAACCTCTAAAGACCTCTTCATTCTGGATGACTTTTGTATAACCGCCAGACCGTAAGAGATATGTAATATCTTACTGTACAAAACATGTAGATCTCATTCAAACACACGATTTATGTCATATACATTTTATTTGCATGTAGAGTTAACGTTTTCGAGACATTCCAGATTATTGGTTTCAATTTTAACCACTAAAACTTTTCTTAAACGTGAACACTTCATTCTTCTCGTTTGTTTATTCCTGGAAACCAAAGAATTTCAATCGTTTCACATAGCGACCTTTCTTTAAAGGACCGTACTATCATTTTCCTTCTACTTCCAAGGAAGCTATTAATAAGGCTAATTCTGCTTATGTTTATCTTGATTAGCATGATGTAGAAAGCAGTTTAATGTTTTGAATAAAAGGTTTGCTTACCGAAAAGCTAGAGGATATCATGAGAGTAATACACATTATATTTTTACTTTCTCTATACGCACTACGTACATAGTGTATAGAGAAGGTATTGGGGGTGGGGGGATTCTTCTCAAAAATTTCGTGTCGTATCCCTGGAAGATACTAAACTAAAATGCCAACTTTTCGTTTTTATGTTATCGTGTTCACACACAAACACACATGGAACTTTGTCCGAAAATGCTTTTTTCAGTTATAGGGGACCCTAAAACATATATTTCCGGTGAAATCTCGGTATCGAACTTTTGGGTGGAGTGCAATACCTTCTCTATACACTATGTACATAGTGCGTATAGAGAAAATAAAAAGATACTGTGAATTAATTTTAATTGATTATTATTTCAAATCGTTTTCGAATGTTCATAGTTAGAATTCCGTTCGAGAGTTAACACTGTTCTTATACAAATGCAATATATGCTATACATTAGTGGAAAGGTAGAGGAAGCTTAAGTGCTCTGGAAGTAATACCAGTTTGCTAATAAAACAGCGTGCAGTTTTCGCTGCTATTTAGAATTGCAGGTGGAACAAAGCTGATGTAACCGTTACGTTGAGGGGTCACAAACACACTTCGCGGTTGTTAATTCCTGCGGTTAATGTGGCGAATGTACGCCCTCCTACATAGAAATTAGAACTCGGCGCTCTGTGGGGCTAGTTAACTGTCCAAAGTTTATACATTGCCATTTATGATAACACTTCATTTTCAAACTACACCTCGCCTTCTATAAGCTCTACAATAACCATACTATTCCTCCTTCTAGAGATTCTATAAATTTATTGCTTTCTCTAGTCCCTATGTATAATATACATAGTGGATAGAGAAATAATTGTATTCCACCCAAAAATTCGATACCGAGATTTCAAGGGAAATGCATGTAAGTTTGGCATTTAAGTTTGGTTTCTTCCAAGGATGCGACACGAAGATTTTTAAGAAAATCCACCCATCCCCCAACTACCCTTTATATGAAACATTTTTCGAACATTTTTATTTTCTCAAAAATGGCTCTAACGTTTTTGATTAAAATCTCTTATATTTAAGATATTTATATGGCAAATAAAATATACTTTTGAATTTTCTGGGAAAAGTCTCTGAAGACTACTTTATTCTGCATGAATTTTACGGAACTTTACATGCTAAACCGTATGAGATACACAAAAAACGTACCACACAAAAGTGTAGAGCATATTAAAACACACAATTTATGTTATATACACTTTTTTCGTGGAGTTGATAATTTTTTAGATATTCCTTGTTTTTTATTTCAGCTTTGAAAAGCTTGTACTATTCCCCTACAGGAATTTGTCAACTCTTGTCCATAGAAACAAAGGAACTTCATAGCAACCAGCTTTTGACTGTCACTGTCACTTTAACCTATGGTACTCCTTTATTTCGCTTCTATTTACAAGGAAGCAAGTAATACGACTATTTCTGATTAGTATGAAGTAAATAGAGACATTAACTTTTTAACAAGAAGTTGTTGCAATCGAAATTGTCGAAAAAAGTTCCATGCAAAGGGTAGTTTGGGGTGGAGGGATTTTTCTCGCATCCCTGGAAGATACTTAACTTAAATACCAAGTTTGGTATTTTATCGACTTTTTGAGTTATCGTGTTCATGGACACACGGACACACACACACGCGCGGACATTTTTCTGAAAATGCTTTTTTTGCATACAGGGGACCCTAAAACATATATTTCCGGTGAAATCTCGGTATGAAATTTTTGGGTGGAGTACAATACCTTCTCTGTACACTATGTACATAGTACGTATGGAGGAAGTAAAATGGGCAACGATTTGGATAAAAATACCGTATGTTAAAGATATTTTCACCACAAATAAAATGTATATTTTGGATTTTCTAAGAATAGCCTCAAAAGAACTGCTTATTTTAAATGATTTTTGCAGAATTTTTCAGAATGTTTCAACCGTAAGAGGTAGATAAAACACAATACACAAAGAATGTAGATTTCTTAAAAGCAAACAATTTGTCATATACACCTTTCTTATACAGTTGACCTATTGAGATATTCTGTGTTGCTTTAAACTATTAAACCTTTTCCAATAGATTCATTACAGCTTTCAGAGAAAAATATAAATCATGGGGGAAAATGTGTTCGAAAAATAATACATAATTTTTCATTAATGATATCAATTAATTTTAATGGTATTCAAGATGCATAGCTCATAGTAGATCAATTTATTAGTAAGAGTCTGTGAACTAAATTTCAAAGTTGTATCATGGATAGTTGTATAGGGCTAGCTTAAAAAAAAGGAACATAAAGTATTAGTAAAAATAATATGTAACCTTAGGAAAAAACAGCTGATTCATGAGCTACTCATCAGATATATACAAATTTGTACTGTGTATGTAGAAGGCACCAATGTACATGTACATGAAATTTGTTGAGCATATCTATAATGGTTTAAGAAAAATGGGTATTTTATTAAAAGAATACACTTTTGCGTATTTTTCACTATATCCCCTTGCAATAACTAGCATCTTAAAATAGGCCCATTTTTTCTTTTTACTTTCTCTACACATAATATGTACTTAGTGTATAGGGAAAGTATTTTATTGCACTCAAAAATTTGATACCGAGATTTCACTGGAAATGTACTATATATCGTATGTTTTGGGTCCGTCTGAATCCAAGAAAAAAAAATTTGGACAAAGGTTCGTGCGTGTGTGTGTGGGGGGGGGCAGCATAGCTCGGAAACGAAAAGACAGTTAAATACCAAACATGGTATTTATGTTTGATATCTCCCAAGGATGCGACACGATGATTATCAAGGAAATCCCCCCAACCCAAATTACCCCTTACATGGACAAAATTTCGAAAATTTTGATTTACTCAAAAATGGCTCCAACAATATTGATTAAAATCTCTTATATTTAAGATATTTCGTTGCTGCTTACCAAACGGGAGACCTGGGTTCGATCCCCAGTACCGGCGTGGGGATTTTTCCCCCGCTGGGAGACCTGGCCCGGGGTGCACTCAGCCTCGTAAGGTCCCTGGGGGGCCAATTGAGGAGCTACTTGATGGAGAAGTAGCGGCTCCAGGTCATGAGGACCGTATTAACCGGCCGGGGGGACTCGAGGCGCTGACCACGTCTCGCCCTCCAATACTGCACCCCATCCATGACGTCTGTAATGGACCGAGATGGGGGACGCAGCGGCCGGGCGGTAGGCCAAGGTTCCCCGTGAGCTGTCGTGCCATGGAGTTATCTTATTTAAGATATTTAAATGCCAAATAAAATATAATCTTGAATTTTCTGGGAAAAGCCTCTAAAGACCTCTTTATTCTGGATCATTTTTATTGAATTTTGCATAACTGGTAAACCGTAAGCGATGGACAAAAACTTATTACATAAAATGTAGATGACGATAAAAGACACAGTTTGTCATATACATTTTTATGGTGGACCATATTCCTCGTTAATGATTTCAGTTTTAAAATACTCAAACTTTTCTCATACGAAACTTGTTAACACTTAGCCACGCAAACAAAACAGATTTCAATCCCATAGCAACCACATTTTAAAACATTTGACTGTCGGTTTAGCCCTGTATTTTCCCTTAATTACCTTCTACTTATAAAGGAACTTAGTAATAAGGCTTTTTCTGCTAATGTTTTAGCATTAAATATATAGAAAAAATATCTAAAAAATCTGATGTTCCATTCACATGACTTTCACTATATCTCTGCAATAAATAATTGTTAAAAATCTTATGCTTCTATTTACTTCATGCTAATCGAGGAAATAAATGTCAGAAATAGTCTTATTACTTGCTTCCTTTTATGTAGAAGCGAAATAAGGGAGTACCATAGGTTAAAGTGATAGTCAAAGGCTGGTTTCTATATGACGGAAGTTCCTTTGTTTGCATGGACAGGAGTTGACAAATTCCTGTATGAGAAAATATAAGTTTTTGAAAGATGAAATCAAAAACAATGAATAACTCCACGAAAATAATTTATATAGCATAAATTGTGTGTTTTAAAGTGATCAACCTTTTCTGTGTAGTAAGATTTTGTTTATATCTTACCGTTTAGCGGTTAAGCGAAATTCGGCAAAATTCATCCAGAATAAAGAGGCCTTCAGAGGCTATTCCCAGAAAATTCAAGATCTACATTTTATTTGGTATGTCAGAATATACGGGATTTTAATCAAAATCGTTAGAGCCATCTTTTAGAAAATCAAAATTTTCGATAAAAGTTCCATGTAAAGGTTAGTTTGGGGTGGGCGGAGTTTCTTGAAAATCTTCGTGTCGCATCCTTGGAAGATACCAAGCTTAAATACCAAGTTTGGTTTTTAACGGTGTTTTCGTTTTTGAGCCTTTCTGCCCACAGACTCATACACAGACAGACAGACAGACAGACACACACACACACACGGACATATTTCTAAAAATGCTTTTTCTGGATTCAGGGGGTCCCAAAACAAATATTTCCGGTGAAATCTCGGTATCGAATTTTTGGGTACAATACAATACCTTCTCTATACACTATGTACATAGTACGTATAGAGAAAGTAATAGTCTTATTAATAGTCTTATTAATGATTTGTTACAGAGATGTAGAGAAAGTCATGTGAATGGAACACACAAGATTTTTCACCTTTAATATGACCCGACGTTTTCCTTAATAATTTTAAAATTTACACGTACTCTTGCCAGCACAAGAAGTTATCGGTATAGGAAAGAGAGTATTGAAATTTGCTTCTGTTTTTAAAAGTGTTAACTTTTTACCTCTACAGTTACATACGAAGGTCGGCTGATAATTCGCGGGCCTCACAAGATATGGCGCCACCAGGCCAGTTAGACGGTGGCATCATATTAACTCTAGACTGTAGTTGTATCCATAGTTACATGTCAATAGCTTGTTTAGTTTTCGAATGACAGCATTTTAAACAATACAACTTTAGAGTTTTCACGAAAATGGAGGATTTGGAAAAACAAGCAGTGATTAAATACTTCCAATCGAAAGGCTTAACACCTAAAGAAATCGAGGAGAAAATGGATAGTACATTGAAAGACTCTGCTCCTTTATATTCAATGATTAAAAGATGGGTTGCAGAGTTTAAAATGCGACGTACGAGCACTAGTGATGAGCCTCGCTCTGGACGCCCTGTAGAAGTGACAGTTCCAGAGATCATTGAAAAAATTCATCGTTTAGTACCGGAAGACCGCAGATTAAAGCTGTGTAAACATATCTAAAGAACGTACAGGTAATATTTTAAGTAATGTTTTGGGCTTTCACAAAGTCTGTGCAAGATGGATACCGCGTTTCTTGACACCTGATCAAAAGTTGCAAAGAAAAACTGTTTCTGTTAAGAACGTGGAGCTCTACTGTAAACATCCCAGTGAATTTTGAGACGGCTTATTATCATAGATGAAACTTGGATACATCACCACACTCCAGAAAGTAAATCACAGTCAAAATAGTGGATTGCGCCAGGTGAGCCAACTCCAAATGTGGCAAAATCAATTTTGTCAGCTAACAAGGTTATGGCGAGTGTTTTCTGGGATGCACAGGGAATTATTTTTATTGAATACTTAAAAATGGGTAAAAGTATCACTGGTGACTACCACGCAAGCTTACTGCAACATTTAAATGATGACGTGAAAAGAAAAAGACCTCATGTGGCGAAAAAAAAAAAAAAAAAGCTCTTCATTACGACAATGCTCCGGCCCATCGTTCACTCATTTCAATGGTAAAAACATGCGAATTAAAGTTGGAATTGCTTGAACATCCACCCTATTCTCTAGATGTAGCATCCAGTGACTACCGCTGTTTCCAAACCTCAAGAAAATTCTTGGAGGACGATGATTTCACAGCAACGAGGAGATCGTTGATGCGGTAAACAACTATTTTGAGGACCTTGATGAATCGCACTACAGAGATGGTTTAATTAAATAAGGACACCAATATGACAAATTTATTAGCTTTTCTGGAGATTATGTTGAGAAATAAAGCAAAAATAAATAAAATAAATGTTTTTTTCATTGAGAGGCCCGGGACTTATCAGCTGACCCTAGTAATTATTCTAGCCATTTAGTTGATAAGTTGCTTACGACATTCCAAAAGGTGGGCGGAACATAATACTGCTACTCTCTTATATTGGAGATAGATTTAAAAATACAATTAATAAGGTTGATGTTAATGTTTCACCACAAAATTTTATCATTAACCATATAGTATATTATCTAAACAATTGAATATTATTATTCAGATTACCGAAGATTCCATTTTCCATCACTCTAAGAGAGTATAGGACCCTTATTCAAATGGATCCTTATCTAGTTTTAATCCTTGAACTCAGAATAGTTTACAGTCAGTCTTTCTATAATAGTAGTACTGATAGTAATAACACCAAAGTAATTATGAAATTGAAAAATAAATCTCAAATCAGTTCTCTTCGTCACAATAATTGGAGTAGCAATACTTTTTTCCAGAAGGAACATTTGTCACAAATATTATATTTGTTGTGTATTAAAGCAACTCCCTCTAAAGGCCCACTCACTAATTACGATGCTGCTTCGGATGACTTTAGGACAAGTTAACTTCTGGTATACTGGTGCACTCGGTCGCCTAGAAATGCTTATCATAAGACGGTCTTTTCGCTGACTCCACCCATGTCTTCCATCTGTTTGCTATGTTCTTAAAAGCGTATTGGACAGGCCACGTTACCAAGAGGAAAGGGACTAACATAAAGCATAACTTGCGACAAATGAAATTCTGGGTTGCGAACTGGTGATTACTGAACGTTCTGATTGGATAATAATAATCCGCCCCTCTCCCGGGAGATACAAAACTAGGTTAATATTTTCTCTGCGCTTCATACTGAAGTTCTAATGCCAAAGTAATTCGCGCTCATGGTGGACTAAATTAACACATTGCTTATACAAGTCAACTTATTCTGAGGGAGTGTCGAGCGGGGTTAAAGAATGAAGAGGTGGATTACCCAATCGGTTTGGCCTTTCCTTACTCGCGTAGTACGTTGCACCAATGAAAATCGTGGAAAGACCCGAGTCCTCGTCAAATGTGTACATTTTCTGCAAAATCAAAGCGCCAGGCGTATTTTTAAAGTTTTTGAGTGTACGTTGTTTATAAGCCAGCGGAGAGCAAGAGGTGCCTTACTGATTTAGCGCTTAGGTATCGTATAGTTGGGCACACAAGTAAGGATTCATTTCTGTAGTAAACTCTTAAACAAAATACACATAGCATATACAAACTAATAATTCTCTACTGTAGCACTGAAATGATCAGTTCAATTGATTTACATGAGTGACAAACGTTGCAATGGATTGCAATATACTTTCTGAATGTATCAAAAGCAAAAGGTCTTCTGTTGGATTTCATCTCTTCAGAACAGGCTGTACATGTAGTGATCGTTGCTTAGAATGCACGGCCGGTAATGCTTGGGGAGGGGAAGGTCCCAGTGAAATATTATGTGCACGTAAATATTTTTCAGCCAGAGTGCACCCAAATTGCAACTGGATCCAACGCCTACTAGTTATATTAAATTGGATTGGCCATCTCTATTTGTTTAATGAATCAGATCTTCGCTTCACACAGAATGTCTGATACTTCTTGTTCGTTTATTGGGAGTTCTTTCAGGTCATAAGAGATACTTAATAACGGCTGAGTTGTTTGGTTAATAAAATGTGAAAGCCTTACGGAAGTAATAGTATTTGTTAAGTGCATTGTATTACATCAATTTCTCACACAGTCGCATGGGTCGGGTGACCGTATATGCTCTCTAAATAATCTTGTTCCACTCACATGACTTTCTCTACATTGATTTTAACTAATTATTGTTAAAATGCTTTATGATAATCGAGATAAACGTTAGCAGAGATTGTCTTAATTGCTTACTTCCTTGTGAGTACAAGTAAAATAAAGGAACACACTAGGATAAAGTGATCGCCAAATCTTTTAAAAGCTGGTTGCCATGTGGATTAAATCCGTTTTTATACTGGGCCAGGAGTTTATAGCTTTCCGTGTGAAAAAGTAAGCATTTTAAATCTGAAGCAAATAACAAGTGAGTATCTCAGAAATGGTCTATTAAACGAAAAGTATGTATGTGACATAAATGTGCGTTTTAACGTGATCTACAGTTTTTGTGAAGTAGGCTTTTTGTCTATCTCTTACGGTTTATAGTTACGCAAAATTCAGCAAAATTCATTCATAATAGTGATCTTCGGAGGTTATTCCCAGAAAATTCAAGATATACATATATATATTGTCATATAAATATATTTAATATTGGCATTTTAATCAAAATCGTTACAGCTATTTTTGAGAAAATCAAAATTTTCGACATTTTTCCTACGTAAGTTTGGGATGGGAGAATTTTTCTCAAAATCTTCGTGTTGAATCCCTGGAAAATACAAAATTTAAATATCAAATTCTGGGAAAATCCTCTAAAGAGCTCTTTTATTCTGAATGAATGTTTCTGAATTTTGCCTAACTGGTAAACCGTAAGAGATAGACAAAAGCTTACTACAGAAAAAATGTAGATCATGTTAAAACGCACAAATTATGACATACACATTTTTTTTCGTTTCATTGGCCATTTCTGAGATATTCACTTGTTATTTGTTACAGATTTAAAATCCTTAAACTTTTTCACAAAGTTGTAAATTCCTAGCCCAGTTTAGAAACGGATTTTATCCACATGGCAACCTGCTTTTAAAAGATTTGACTATCGCTTTAGCCTAATGGTTTTCCCTTATTCCCCTTCTACTTACAAGGAAGCAAGTTTCTGCTATGCTTGATCTCGATTAGCAATGAGGATAAAAAATAATTATTTGTACGAATAGTTTGTATGTGAACAGCTAGAGAAGGTTATGTAATTCGAACACATCAGAGTTTATATGAAAGACAGCTTGCGTTTCATCTCTTTTGTTTTACAGCTGGTCGTGAAAGCGAACTTTACCTCAGTTGATCACGTTTAAAAGATAAGAATATCGCTTTAGCCTAGTGTTTTCCTTTATTTCCCTTCTACTTACAAGGAAGCAAGCAATAAATCCATTAATGCTAGAGAAAGTTATGTGAATGGAACACATCAGATTTTTTCCTTTCATCTCGCAATCTGCCGAAATATGCATCCAGTTTTCCTGATCCCCTCATAATGGGCAAATCCTCCTACCAGCATCTTCAATTAGCTTACGAGCTTGCCTCCCTCCCAACATAAGTCACGCTATTCCCGTCCTGTTTCATTCCCAATTCTAAAATGAGCAGTGTTCCGGTTACAATGTGGTTCCCAATAGAACAGAATCTTACGGAAGAAAAGAAGATAGAGGCAGAGAGAAAATAAGAGAAAGAGAGAAAAAAGAGAACCATTATGATCTAATTAAATTGACTTCTTTCGGCTCCAAAGGTTACGTGGTAGTCTATTCTCAATGAAAGTCTAAGTCTTCTAGTTCAAATTATTTACAAATTATTGAACAAGTAGAAATGATTCTCATGTTAAAACGCTAATTTCATTAATTTTTACTTTCTCTATACGTACTATGTATATAGTGTATATAGAAGGTATTGTATTGCACCCAAAATTTCGATACCGAGATTTCACCTAAAATATATATTTTGATACCCTCTGAAAACAAAAAAAAAAAACATTTTTAGAAAAATATCCATGTGTATGTCTGTCTGTCAGTCTGTCTGTGTGTATGTGTGTGTCTGTGGCCAACATAGCTCAAAAACGAAAAGTCCGTTAAAAACCAAACTTGGTATTTAGGTTTGGTATCTTCCAAGGATGCGACACGAAGATTTTGAAGAAAATCCCCACACCCCAAACAACCCTTTACATGGAACTTTTTTCGAAATTTTTTATTTTCTAAAAAATGGCTCTAACGATTTTGATTAAAATAACGATTTTTAAAGATATTTACCTGGCAAATAAAATGTATATCTTGAATTTTATGGGAATATCCTCTGAAGACCACTTTATTTTGGATGAATTTTACGGAATTTTGCATAGCTGCTAAACCGTATGAGATTGACAAAAACTTACCACACAAAAAATGTAGAGCACGTTAAAACAGACAATTTATATAATAACCATTTTTCTTGGAGTTGATCGTTTTTAAGATATCCCTTGTTTTTCGTCTCAGCTTTAAAAAACATAGTTTTCTCATACAGGAATTTGTCAACTCGTGTCCATATAAACAAAGGAACTTCAGTGACATAGCAACCAGCTTTTGACTATCACTTTAACCTATGGTACTCCCTTATTACTTACAAGGAAGCAAGTATTAATACTATTTCTGCTAATTTTTCTCGATTACCATGAAGTAAATGGAAGCAAAAGCTTTTTAACAATAATTTGTTACAGATATGTAGAGAAAGTCATGTGAATGGAACATGTCAGATTTTTCTTAGTGAATATGTCTGTATTTACTATATTTAGCTTAGAAGTAATCAAACATACAAATTCAGCGACTATATTCGTATTTGAATATAGTTGATTTCAGAGGTATCTCAATTCATCATGGTTTTGTGTAAGTTCTAAAGGCTTATAAGTATTATCACAAAAATTCTCTACGACAAGAAAACCACAGAAGACGTGAATTTACGGTGCTTCTGTAAGAAAATGTGTTTTAGAAATATCCTAGGTGGAAAGATTATTGAAGCTTAAAGAAATGAATGACTTTAAGCTGTGGTTTTTGTTTTCTAGTGGAATACAAAACTGAGAGTCAGCCTGTTTGATTCCCTGTCTGTTGCACGTGCTAATCTCGAAATCACTGGAGGATTTTATATTTATTTTAAAAGCTTCGCTGTTGCTCCTAAAGGAAGCTTAATCTTCCTTAAGATTTGGGTTAATATTGGGTGCCTCAAGTTGCTCAAAGGTTGAATTTTGTAAAATTTAGTGTAAATAATAAAATCAGAACTTTCACTTTAAACACTGGGTTTATTTTAACAGCACCTATTCCTGTGTTGACTGCCTCTGCGGTCGAGATCAGGCTTCTCAAACTAGAGGTCCCGGGTTCGATTGACACACTTAAGTTGGAGTGGGACACTTTTCTTTCTGTCCCTCACAAAGTTTAGGAGTATGAGTGTGAATACGAATGTAGTGTGATAAAATATCCTATATGTTCCATTCACATGGCTTTCTCTATCTACTCTGTAACAAACTATTCTTATAAAAGCTTCTTCTATCTATTTCATATTAATAAAGATAAACACTAGCAGGAAGCACTAGGTTAAGTCGATAATCAAATATTTTAAAACAAAGTTGCTATGTGATTGAAATTCAATCCTTTTTGAATGGTCAGGAGTCAAACAAAAGAACAAGGAAAAGAAAACTCACGTTTGAGAAAAGTTTAACTAGTTTGAAATTGGATCCTTTAACAAGGAATATTTCATACATAGTTAAATACATATATGACATAAATCATGTGTTTCAGAGATCTACAGTTTTGTGAAGTAGGTTTTTGTCTATCTCTTACAGTTTACCAGTTATGCAAAAGTCATCCAGAATGAAATCTTTAGAGGCTATTCCCAGAAAATTTAACATATACATTTTATTTGTCGTGTACTGTACAATTTTTAAGAAAATAAAAATTTCGAAGATGTTTCCATAAATGGAGTTTGAAGTGGGGGATTTTCTTGAAAATCCTTGGAAGGTGCTCAACTTATCATTTTGATACTTAACTTTTCGTTTTTGAGTTATGTTCTTAGATGCACACCATTTTGTAATTTTTTTTGTACTCAGGGGACCTCAAAACATATCCAGCAAAAACTTGACGTAGTATGTGCAGAGAAAGTAAAAAGAAAGAAAACAAAACCTTGAGAAATCCTACGGTTCAGCGAGTAATAGTTGAAGGGGGCTCTGCAAATAAAGCAATAAAGAAATTCTAATGTATTTCATTCACAAGACTTTTTCTACTTGCTCTGCAAACAAAATGTTTTGTTACTTCATGGTAAATAAGGAGTACTCGTATAATGGTATTGTTGCTTAGGTTCTTAGAAGGGAACTAAAGGAACTATGTACAGCGATAGTCAAAAAAAGTTCCATGTAAAGAGTAGTTGGGGGAAGGGGGGATTTTCTTGAAAATCTTTGTGTCGCGTCCTTGAAAGATGCCAAACTTAAATACCAAGTTAATATTTAACGACCTTTTCGTGTTTTAGCTATGCGGCCCCCCGCCACCCAGACACACACATAATTTTCTAAAAAATTCTTTTTTTTGTATTAAGGGGGTCCTAAAACATGTATTTCCGGTGTAATCTCGATATCGAATTTTTCGGTGCTTTACAATACCTTCTCAGCCCGCCTGGGTAGTGTGGTGGAAGCGTGTCTGCCTCATATTCAACAGGCCTTGAGTTTTTTTTTTATAATAAAAATACAGCTCCGGAGGCTTGTCAGGACTCCGGCGCTGTATTCCTTTTTACCTCTTTTTTCTAGTTTCTAAATTTCCTTAGTTGACCTATTCGTTTTCCTTTCCACGTATACATTCACAATCACATTTACAAGCACAGAAACACCCATGCCCAAGGTGGGACTCGAACCCACGATCCCGTGCGCCGCAAAACACCAACGCGAGACACTTTAGCGAGCGCGACTACGGGGACCGGCAAAAAAGTGGTCAATGCCAAAGGCACGTGGTGTTCCCAAGCGGTCACCCATCCAAGCACTGACCACGCCCAATGCTACTTAACTTCGGTGATCGGACGAGAACCGGTGTTTTCAGCATGATATGGCCGTTGGCTAAGTTCGAATCTTGCTTAGGGTGAGTTACCCGGATAAGGTTTTTAGCGGGGTTTTCCCTTATCCTGAGAAGACGAATGTCGAGTAATGTAAGCTCTATCGTCCCCGAGATCATTTGAGCATCATTTCATCCAATGTCATCCAGCGTCCGATATGAGGGCGTTAAGATAAAAAAAAAAAAGTAAAAATACGTTAGGTATAAAAATTTTCTTACAAATGTAACTCTCGATTGAAGTAGATAATAGAAGAAGCTTTTTAGGAATACTATGTTGAAGAGTGGATGCAGAAATCATGTGAATGTAACGTATCAGATTCTTGTGGTACCTACCCTAAAATTAATCTCAGAGCCATTCATTTTAAAATTCCAGATATATAATATTTAAATTGAAATGTCAAATGAGCTTTATTCTCTTTGTCCAGTGGGCTCCATTTATTATGCAGGACATTTGAAATGGATTATGAAGAGCGTATGTATATGCATAAGCGAACGTGCCGATGTTGCCCGGTAGCCGCACCTGACCTCAGGCTGGTGTTGATGGTCCATCTTGGAATATAAATGAATGCCTTGAGGCCACTAATGGCCAGCGCTGAACGTTTTATATACCGTTGTATCTCTCGCGCGTGCCTGTTGATACCCGTTACTTGTGTCCGCGGCGTGTAACCTTCCAGCTAATTGTTATTAGCAAACTTTCCTTTTGCAGAACACTAAGGATTCTTACACGCTCAAGATACTTTGCCATCCTGAAGCTTAGAAGGCGTTACATGGCGCCTGGATGTAACCTTCACATTCTCTTTTCTCTACACGTACTACATACATGGTTATAGAGAAGGTATTGTAATGCACCCAATAATTTTAAACGAGATTTCTCCGGAAATACATTTTTTGAGCCCCCTTGAATAAAAAAAAAAAGCTAATGCTTCTATTTACTTCATGCTAATCGAGAAAAAATTAGCAGAGATAGTCTTATTACTTGCTTCCTTGTAAGTATAAGCGAAATAAGGGAGTGCCATAGGTTAAAGTGACAGTCAAAACCTGGTTGCTATGTGACTCAAGTTTCTTTGTATTGTCATGAGTTGATGAGTTCCTGTATGAGAAAAGTAAAAGTTTTTTTTTAAAGCTGAAACCAAAAACAAGGAAAATCAAAAAAAGATCAACTCCACGAAAAAATTATATCACATAAATTGTCTGTTTTAATGTGATCTACAGTTTTTGTGTGGTACATTTTTGTCCGTCTCTTACGGTTTAGCGGTTATGCAAAATTTCATAAAATTCATCCAGAATAAAGTAGTCTTCAGAGACTATTCCTAGAAAATTCAAGATATACCTACATATTATTTTCAGGTAAATATCTTTAATATATGATATTTTCATCAATATCGTTAGAGCCATTTTTGAGGGAATCAAAATTTTCGAAATAATTTCCATGTAAAGGGTAGTTGGGAGTGGGGGATTTTCTTGAAAATCTTCATGTCGCATCCTTACAAGGTACCAAACTTAAATACCAAGTTTGGTATTCAACGGTCCTTTTATTTTTGAGCTATGTTGTCTACAGATTCGCGCGCGCACACACACACACACACACACACACGACCCTTTTTCCAGAAATGCTTTTTTTGGATTCAGGGAGACCCAAAACATGTATTTCCGGTGAAGTCTCGGTATCGAAGTTTTGGGTGCATTACACTACCTTCTCTATACAAAATGTACATAGTGCGTGTGGAGAAAGTAAAAAGCATTTTTAGAAAAAGGTCTGCGTGTGTATACTTGTGTGTGTGTGTGTTTTGGACAGCATAGCTCAAAAACTAAAAGACCGTTAAATATCAAACTTGGTATTTAAGTATTATATCTTTCAAGGATTACATGGAAAAATTTAGAAAATGTTTAGTTTTTCAAAAATAACTCTTAACAGTCTGATTAAAATCTCTTATATTTAAGATATTTAAATGTCAAATAAAATGTATATCTTGAATTTTCTGGGAATAACCTCTAAAGACCTCCTTATTCTGGATGATTTTTGTTGAATTTTGCATAACTGGTAAACAAAAAATTACCTCACAAAAAATATAGATCAGGATAGAGCACACAATTTATGTTATATGCCTTTTTTTCGAGGAGTTATCCGTTTTCGAGATATTCCTTGTTATTGATTTCAGTTTTAAAATACTTAAACTTTTCTCATACGGAACCTGTCAACGCTTACCCACGTAAAGAAACTGATTTCAATCCCATAGCAACCACATTTTAAAACATTTGAGTGTCGGTTTAGCCTAGGTATTCCCTTATTTCCCTTCTACTTAAAAAGGAACTAATAATAAGACCGCTTCTGCTAATGATAGCATTAAATAAGAGAATAAGCTTATTAACAATAGTTTGTAACAGAGATTAGAGAAAGTCATGTGAGTGTAGCATATCAGTGTTTTTACATTCTTTAGCCCATATGTACAATGTACATGATGGATATTGGTATTGGTATTCCAGCAAAAATTGGACAGATTTCACCGGAAATAAGTACATATTTTGAGATTCCCTGAATCCAAAAAAAAAAAGTATTTTTAGAAACATTTCCATCTGCGTGTGTGTCTGTGTGAGTCTGTCTGTGTGTGTGTGTGTGTGTGTGTGTGTGTGTGTGTGTGTGTGTGTGTGTGTGTCTGTGGGCAGCTTAGCCCAAAAACAAAAAGTTGATTCAATACCAACTTGGTGGCTGCGCCGTGGCCGAGTGGTTAGACCACTCGCCTCTCACCTAGACGGCCCGGGTTCGATCCCAAGCGACCGCATGTTTGATTTGTAGTGGAAAAGCGGTGCAAGGGCGGATTTTCTTTGGGTTCTCCGGTTTACCCCGCTATTGTATTCCACAGGGGCTCCATCTTCATTCCATGTATCACGAGTGTCATCGCCTGCGGTGCCACAAGTAGTAAAAGCGGGCGTTAAGCATTATAAAAATGGTATTTAAGTTCAGAATCTTCTAAGGATGCGACGCTAAGATTTTCAAGAAAACCTTCCCATCCCAACTATCCTTTATATGGAACATTTTTCAAAATTTTGATTTTCTCAAAAATGGCTCTGACGATATGAAAATTCCATATGTTTATGACAATTTCATGACAAACGAAATGTATATTTTCTGAAAATAACCTCGTTGACTTTTGTATAATTGGTAAACCGTGAGAGATAAACAAAAACCTACTCTACAAAAAATGTTGATCTTATTAAAATACACAATTTGATATGTATTTTATTATATAGATAATATATTATGTTTATTTTAGAGTTAGCCGTTTTCGAGATGCTCAGAGTTTTTGGTTTCTGTTTTAAACTATATAAACTTTTCGTAAAGAATACAATACCTTCTTTTTACGCTATGTACATAGTACGTATAGAGAAAGTAAAATATAAATAAATTCATTTATAATCAGAGCTGTCTGCACAACTATATGCAGCCTCAATTCCCAAACAGTAGGATTATATGTTATGTTGCTTATTTATTTACTCAGAAAGCAAGTTTCTCTCTGCAGCTCTGAGACAAGCCTATTATGCTGGCAATGTTTCTGCCGCATTACGGCCAACCAATCATAGCCGACGTATGAATAGAAGCAATAATGCAACTTTGTAGGTTATAGGGCAGAATTCTCGCACGATTGTGCAGAACATCGAAGGGACAGGCAGGAAGAAAGCCAGACAAATGTTGTGTGTAAGTCCTATTGTTAGCAAATGGGCACATTCATTGGAAACGTTTTCTAGGGCGCCTCTCTCGAATATAACAGCAAACATTCAGTGCACACGCTTTGTTGTGAGAGCGAGACATTCATCTGTTCTTGGAAGTTCACAGAGCACACGATATATTCGCTCAATTTAAGCAGAATAAATGAGCATCTCGAGAAATACATTGACCTTGAGTGCTCAAATAGGCATTGTTGAATAGTGTCGAAGTCACTCGGCACAGAAAATTTTACTTTCTCTATGTCGTATAGTAAGTATTGTATTCTATGCAAAACTATAATAACGAATTTTCACCGGAAATAAATATTTGGGATTCCTGATCCCAAAAAGAGCAGATTGTGTATGTGTGTGGACAACATAGCTCAAAACTTTGTTTAGTGTCTTCCAAGAATGCGAAACATAGACTTTCAAGAAAATCCCTCTACCCCAAACTACTCTTTACTTGGAAAAAGTTCATACATTTTGATTTTTTGTAAAAATGGCTAAAGATTTTGATTAAAATACTTATATTAAAGATATTTACAAAGTGTAAAAAATGTCTATTCACTTAAAAATCGGTTTCAAATGAGTCTCTAATTCAATGCTTCAAATAATTCATTTGGCACTTGACGTGTAGACAGTTGATGACTTTCTTCATCCACGCTCGCGCACCACTGTGTTAACCTCCAGTCACTCACGACTCAGTACGAATCACTACACACAACTCACTACAGACACGGCTTGCAATAGTTCCTCCTTTTATAGCTAGAAAATGACGACAGAGCTTTGTGGAAGCTTGTGGAAACCGAAATTTCCAGAAGTATCTTGAAGCTCGAGAAGAATCAAGACGCCTCGCGTTCCAAAGTCCTACCAGCGCGCCGCACTTAGTGTGTTACGCATTTCAAGGTCTCCAGCTGCGATGACTTGCAAACAAAGGCAAACGTGAGAAATCCGTACTGACTCAAAATCAATTAAAACGTATATTTTGAATTTTTTGGGAATAGTCTCTAAAGTCCTAATCATTCTGAATGACTTTTGCATAACAGGTAGACCATAAGAGATAGATAAAAAGCTACTCCACAATAAAATGCATATCTCAATATATCACATAATTTGTGCGTACATTTTCTTTTGAATTTACCTTTTCCGAGATATTTCTTGTTATTATTTTCAATTTCAAAATTCTTGACTTTTCTCATACAGGAATTTATAAACTCCTGGCCATGCAAATTGAAATTGATTTCAATTCCATAGCAACCACTTTTAAAAGATTTGACTATCGCTTTAGCCTATTATACTCCCTTCTACTTGAAAGGAAGCAAGTAACAAAACCATTTCTGCTAAAGTTTGTTTCGATTAGCATAAATTAGAATAAGCTTTTGTAAGAATATTTTATTACACAATACATTAATGTGAATGGAACGCATCTGATTAATTTTCTTATCCATATTCCAACCTGAGACCCACTTGACTAATTTTGAAACTTTTTTACTATGTTCTTCGTGGGGTTGGAACTGGGAATATGCTGTATATGCTAAATTAATTGTAGTTAGATACTGGCTGCGAATAATTAAAGATGGCTAAAGAACTCTTATGAACAACATGTTATCGACTTCAGATGAATAACATAGAGCATCCAATATGGCTGGGATTATCAAAGACTGGCTTAAACGTTATTTGGCAAAGAGATAACGAAAATAGATATAACGTTGTGAATAAATAAAAAGACGACTATGTGATATAATCAGGCAGGAAATAGAATCTGAATGTAGAAAAAAAATTGTCATTGGAGCTACAAATGAAATAAAAATTGGGGGGTAAAGAAACATATATTTTAGAATTGGGTATGAAACAAAGGTCGGGAATAGCTGGCTCAGGTTGGTAGGATGGCAAACTCGTAAGGCAGATGATTAAGCTGGTAGGAAGGAGGATTTGCCCATTATGCGGGTATAAGAAAGACTGGATGCATATTTTGGCAGATTGTGTGCAGATGGAGCATGTTAGGAAAACAGTTATTGCCGTATTTTTAACTTCAAACAGTCGGAGGACGGCATGCTGGGACTTGATTCTAAACACCAAAACTGGCCAGAGCCTGGGCACATAATGGAAGTACGTGCACTAAGAGATAAAATGTTTGTGTAAAAATTGATAAGCCTTATTTGTTGTTTAAGTAATCTGTATGTGTCAATACGTGGGTGCATTTGCGAGTGTGTGTGCGTGCGAGCGTATGTGTGATATTCTTTTATTATTCTGTGGTTTTATTGTCGTGGCGCACGAGAGTGCATATGTGTGTGTATGTGTTATTCCAGTGTTGTGAAAAGGTATAAAATAGATGTGTAGATAATATTTTAAATTCAAGTATTTTTAGACAGCTTGTACGGCCACCCGACCCATGAAACTTTGTGTCGTAAATATTGCGTTATTGGAAACTTAATAATGAATTCTACTACTATTTCTCCTATTATATTACTATTATTACTATTACTACTATTATATTACTATTATTACTATTACTACTATTATATTACTATTATTACTATTACTACTATTATATTACTATTATTACTATTACCACTATTATTTTACTATTATTACTATTATTACTATTATATTACTATTATTACTATTACTACTATTATATTACTATTATTACTATTACTTCTATTATATTACTATTATTACTACTACTACTACTACTACTATTATATTACTATTATTACTACTACTACTACTATTATATTACTATTATTACTACTACTACTACTACTACTACTATTATATTACTATTACTACTATTATATTACTATTATTACTATTACTACTATTATATTACTATTATTACTATTATATTACTATTATTAATACTACTACTATTGTGTTACTACTATTAATACTATTCTATTATTATTATTACTACTACTATTCTATTATTATTATTATTATTATTATTATTATTACTACTACTATTATATTACTATTATTATTACTACTATTATATTACTTTATTACTACTACAGGTCGTCTCCTTAGCGCGGTGGTAGCGCGGCTGCCTATCAAGCGGGAGACCTGGGTTCGATCACGAGTACCGGCGTGGGGATTTTTCCCCCGCTGGGAGACCTGGACCGGGGTGCACTCAGCTTCGTGAGGTCCCTGGGGGGCCAATTGAGGAGCTTGATGGAGAAGTAGCGGCTCCAGGTCGTGAGGACCGCATTAACCGGTCGGGAGGCGCTGACCACGTCTCACCCTCCAATACTGCACCCCATCCATGACGTCTGTAGTGGACCGAGATGGGGGACGCAGCGGCCGGGCGGTAGACCAAGGTTCCCCGTGAGCTGTCGTGCCATGGAGTTATGTTATTACTACTACTATTATATTACTATTACTACTACAATTATTATATTACTAGTACTACTACTACTAATATATTACTATTACTACTACTATTATATTACTATTACTACTACTATTATATTACTATTACTACTACTATTATATTACTATTATTATTACTACTATTATATTACTATTATTATTACTATTATTATTGCTACTATTATTATTATTGCTACTATTATTATTGCTACTGCTATTATTACTGTTATTATTGCTACTGCTATTATTGCTACTGTTATTATTACTACTGCTATTATTACTACTGCTATTATTACTACTGCTATTATTACTACTGCTATTATTGCTACTGCTATTATTACTATTGTTATTAATGGTACTGCTATTATTGCTACTGCTATTATTGCTACTGTTATTATTGCGACTGCTATTATTGCTACTGCTATTATTACTATTGTTATTAATGGTACTGCTATTATTGCTACTGCTATTATTGCTACTGTTATTATTGCTACTGTTATTATTGCTACTGTTATTATTGCTACTGCTATTATTGCTACTGTTATTATTGCTACTGCTATTATTGCTACTGCTATTATTGCTGCTGCTATTATTGCTGCTGTTATTATTGCTGCTGTTATTATTGCTGCTGTTATTATTGCTGCTGTTATTATTGCTACTGCTATTATTGCCACTGTTGTTATTGCTACTGTTGTTATTGCTACTGTTATTATTACTACTGTTATTATTACTACTGTTATTATTACTACTGTTATTATTACTACTGTTATTATTACTACTGTTATTATTACTACTGTTATTATTCCTACTATTATTGTTACTGCTATTATTGCTACTGTTATTATTGCTACTGTTATTGCTACTGTTATTATTACTGTTATTATTACTACTGTTATTATTGCTACTGTTATTATTGCTACTGCTATTATTATTGCTACTGCTATTATTATTGCTACTGCTATTATTATTGCTACTGCTATTATTATTGCTACTGTTATTATTACTACTGCTATTATTGCTACTGTTATTATTACTACTGTTATTATTATTACTATTGTTGTTGCTACTGTTGTTATTGCTACTGTTGTTATTGCTACTGTTGTTATTGCTACTGTTGTTATTGCTACTGTTGTTATTGCTACTGTTGTTATTGCTACTGTTGTTATTGCTACTGTTGTTATTGCTACTGTTGTTATTGCTACTGTTGTTATTACTACTGTTGTTATTACTATTGTTATTATTGGTGCTATTATTACTACTGTTATTATTGCTACTGATATTATTACTACTGTTATTATTACTACTGTTATTATTGCTACTGTTATTATTGCTACTGTTATTATTACTACTGCTATTATTGCTACTGTTATTATTACTACTATTATTATTATTACTATTGTTGTTGCTACTGTTGTTATTACTACTGTTGTTATTACTACTGTTGTTATTGCTACTGTTGTTATTACTACTGTTATTATTACTACTGCTATTATTGCTACTGTTTTTATTGCTACTGTTATTATTACTACTGTTATTATTACTACTGTTATTATTACTACTGTTGTTATTGCTACTATTATTACTCCTGCTATTATTACTACTGTTGTTATTGCTACTGTTGTTGTTATTACTACTGTTGTTGTTATTACTACTGTTATTATTACTACTGTTGTTGTTACTCCTGCTATTATTACTCCTGCTATTATTTCTACTATTATTACTACTGCTATTATTACTCCTGCTATTTTTACTCCTGCTGTTATTGCTACTGCTGTTATTGCTACTGTTATTATTGCTACTGTTTTTACCGCTGCTATTATTACCTCTGCTATTATTGCTATTATTATTGCTACTGTTATTATTGCTACTGTTGTTATTGCTACTGTTATTATTGCTACTGTTGTTATTGCTATTGTTATTATTGGTGCTATTATTATTACTGTTGTTATTGGTACTGTTATTATTGCTACTGTTATTATTGCTACTACTATTATTGCTACTGTTATTATTGCTACTGTTACTACTGCTGTTATTACTACTGTTATTGTTACTGTTATTATTGCTACTGCTATTATTGCTACTGCTATTATTGCTACTGCTATTATTGCTACTGTTATTATTGCTACTGTTATTATTGCTACTGTTATTATTGCTACTGTTATTACTGCTACTGTTGTTAGTGCTACTACTGCTGTTACTACTACTGTTATTATTGCTACTGTTATTATTGCTACTGTTATTATTGCTACTGTTATTACTACTACTGTTATTATTACTACTACTGTTGTTATTACTACTACTGTTGTTATTACTACTGTTGTTGTTATTACTACTGTTGTTGTTATTACTACTGTTGTTGTTGTTATTAATACTACTGTTGTTATTACTACTACTGTTATTATTACTACTACTGTTATTATTTCCACTGTTGTTATTACTACTACTGTTGTTATTACTACTGTTGTTATTACTACTGTTATTACTACTACTGTTGTTATTACTACTACTGTTGTTATTACTACTGTTATTATTGCTACTGTTGTTATTACTACTGTTATTATTGCTACTGTTGTTATTACTAATACTGTTGTTATTACTACTACTGTTGTTATTACTACTACTGTTGTTATTACTACTACTGTTGTTATTACTACTACTGTTGTTATTACTACTACTGTTGTTATTACTACTACTGTTATTATTACTACTACTGTTATTATTTCCACCATTGTTATTACTACTACTGTTGTTATTACTACTGTTATTATTGCTACTGTTGTTATTACTACTACTGTTGTTATTACTACTACTGTTGTTATTACTACTACTGTTGTTACTACTACTGTTGTTGTTATTACTACTACTGTTGTTGTTATTACTACTACTGTTGTTGTTATTACTACTACTGTTGTTGTTATTGCTACTACTGTTGTTTTTATTACTACTACTACTGTTGTTATTACTACTACTTTTGTTATTACTGCTACTGTTATTGTAATTATTATTGCTACTGTTAGTGTTATTATTATTATTGCTACTGTTAGTGTTATTATTATTATTGCTACTGTTATTGTTATTATTATTATTGCTACTGTTATTATTATTGCTACTGTTATTATTATTGCTACTGTTATTATTATTGCTACTGTTATTATTATTGCTACTGTTATTATTGCTACTGTTATTACTACTACTGTTGTTATTACTACTACTTTTGTTATTACTACTACTGTTATTGTAATTATTATTGCTACTGTTAGTGTTATTATTATTATTGCTACTGTTAGTGTTATTATTATTATTGCTACTGTTAGTGTTATTATTATTATTGCTACTGTTAGTGTTATTATTATTATTGCTACTGTTAGTGTTATTATTATTATTGCTACTGTTAGTGTTATTATTATTGTTATTGCTACTGTTATTATTATTATTATTATTGCTACTGTTATTATTATTATTATTATTATTATTGCTACTGTTATTGTTATTATTATTATTGCTACTGTTATTGTTATTATTATTATTGCTACTGTTATTACTACTACTGTTGTTATTACTACTACTTTTGTTATTACTACTATTATTGTAATTATTATTGCTATTGTTAGTGTTATTATTATTGCTATTGTTAGTGTTATTATTATTATTGCTACTGTTAGTGTTATTATTATTATTGCTACTGTTAGTGTTATTATTATTATTGCTACTGTTAGTGTTATTATTATTATTATTGGTACTGTTAGTGTTATTATTATTATTGCTACTGTTAGTGTTATTATTATTATTGCTACTGTTAGTGTTATCATAATTATTATTGCTACTGTTAGTGTTATTATTATTATTATTATTATTATTGCTACTGTTAGTGTTATTGTTATTATTGCTACTATTATTGTTATTATTATTATTGCTACTGTTATTATTATTGCTACTGTTATTATTGCTACTGTTATTACTACTACTGTTGTTATTACTACTACTTTTGTTATTACTACTACTGTTATTGTAATTATTATTGCTATTGTTAGTGTTATTATTATTATTGCTATTGTTAGTGTTATTATTATTATTGCTACTGTTATTGTTATTATTATTATTATTATTGTTATTGCTACTGTTATTGTGATTATTATTATTATTATTGCTACTGTTATTATTATTGCTATTATTATTATTATTATTATTATTATTATTATTGCTACTGTTATTGCTACTGTTATTGTTATTGTTATAGCTACTGTTATTGTTATTGTTATTGCTACTGTTATTGTTATTGTTATTGCTACTGTTATTGTTATTGCTACTGTTATTGTTATTATTATTGCTACTGTTATTGTTATTATTATTATTGCTACTGTTATTGTTATTGCTACTGTTATTGTTATTATTATTGCTACTGTAATTGTTATTATTATTGCTACTGTTATTGTTATTATTATTACTACTGTTATTATTGTATTACTACTGTGTTTGTTATTATTATTACTACTATTACTGTTATTATTATTATTATTATTATTATTATTACTACTACTTTTTTATTACTATTTACTGCTACCAGTTTTGAAACTTAGGTGTGATATAAGTCTAATTGTAGCATGTACTATATGTTTAAAGTGTCGGCAGGAAGTGCTTGAGAACGTGTTTTAACAGGAAGTGCATGAAAGGTTTTGAAATACAACTTTGTTAACACCAACTGTAAGTGCTAATTATATGTATGGTATAAGCCGACCTCGTTACGTAGATGATGGGGGTAAGTTGATAGCAAATAAACATACGTATACTCCTTCGGGGCTTCTGATTCGTTGCAGCAGATATTCGGTTGTACACCTTTGATAGTCCACTCCTGAGGAGTTAGCCCGGATGTATCTGCTATGATTTATTTGTTGTGAAGCGATGGCCGGTCACCTGTAATGAGCATTCTGCCCGAGGGCGATTTCGGTAACTTTCTCCCCAGAGGATGCACCCAAAATATTCCACTGACCTCAGGAACACGACACCTCCAGACCATTGGCGCCGACCTGGATCCCAACCCACACTTCTGACTCAAGTTTTCACTTCTGGTGCGAAATGATTGTTTCAGGAGTAGCGACGCAACTCGCTTTTTTTTTTTTTTTTTTTTTTTCGTTTTCCATTTATTTTATAGCAATATCAGTCACTTTATCAAAAAATTCGGAAGGTTAGAATTTTTAAAAAACTGATGTGTTCCATTCACATGTACTTCTCTATAGCTCCGTAACAAATGATTGTTAATAACCTTATTCTTCTTTCTAATTCATGCTAATCTTGAATTGTATTACAAAATGCAGGAAAATTCATCCAGAATAAAGGGGTGTTTAGAGGCCAATCTCAGAAAATTCTAGTTATAAATTTTATTTGTAATGTAAATTAAATATAATATATTTTTACCTAAAATCGTTAGCCATTCTTGAGAAAACCAAATTTTTCGAAAATTTTCCATGTAAAGGGTAGTTGGGGATTGGGGGATTTTCTTGAAAATCTTCGTGTCGCATCCTTGGAATATACTGAAATTAAATATCAAGTTTGGTATTTAACGGACTTTTCGTTTTAGCTCCCCCCCACACACACGCGCGCGCGGATATTTTTCTAAAAATGTTTCTTTGTGGTTTCAGGGTGTCCGAAAACATATGTTTCCGGTGAAATTACGGTATCAAATTTTTGGATGCAATAAAATACATTTACTATACACTCTGTACGTGTAGGGAAAATAAAAAGGAGAAAAAAGAACCCTCTACAATATTTATTTACTTTATATATATTATTCTTGTCAATCTTATTTTACATCTACATGACAATAGAATTATGATTTTCAGGAATCGTTGTATTACAACTTTCGTTGTAGGTATAAGGATTGTGCGGGACGCTGAAGGGATGGGACACAAAGCAAATCCCTATGCTGCCTTTGAGATTCCATACTTTTTGCTTGGCATAACGAGAAACAAAAGAAGGTGAATTTTTTATAATGTTTTAACGCCCGCTTATACTACAAATGACAACGCAGGCGATGCAACTGATGATACATGCAATGAAGATGAAACACCGGTGCAATAATGGCGGGGGAAACTGGAAAACCCGGAGAAAATCCACCCCTGCGCCGCTTTGTCAACCACAAATCCCACAGGCGATTTCTTGGGATCAAACTTGGGCTGTCTAGGTGAGAGAATGTGACTGAAATTCATTGCACATTTCAAATAAATTACAAATGAAAAACTCTGAAATAGTAAATACCACAAAAATAGATATACACATAAATTTGTTGTAAATAAGATTTATCTATCTTCTACATACAACTGAACATAAAAATATATAAAAAGTATATTTGTATAATTCCAGAGCATTCAAAATATTACTTAATATCTAAGGGGATTACTTAAATATAATGATAATTCAGTTAAAATCCGCGTAAAGAGTTTGTTTGGTTAGGTCCCCCCCCCCCTTAAACCTTTCTTGGGTCCTTGGAAGATGCGTAACGTAAATAGTTAGATTTTTATTTATAAACGAAACATTTTGAAGTAATGCTGTTTACAAGCCTAGTTAAACTGTGTAGTTCTATGCGAAATCTTGATATAACATTTTAGTGAAATATAACTCTAATCACTATGTAAATAGTCATTTCAAATGCAGTTATTTCGCACTTAACTTTCAATATTGTGGTAGTGAGCAGACAGAGAACATTTATTATTTGGTTTACCAATCCTCTAAGTTAAAAATATATTATTCTAATACGCAGTTTTGCACCTCTCTTCATTATTAAGCATTTAAAAAAATGTTACAATTTTTACCCACTATATTTATGGAAATTGTAACTTTTATTGTATTTTATATTTCACTTTGTTCTGCAAAATATAACCACAACATGCTTAGACTTGCAAGACTAGTTAACTATTATTTTCTCTACACGTACTATGTACATAGTTTATAGAGAAGGTATTGTATTGCACCCAAAAATTCATCACCGAAATTTCATCATAAATTAATGTTTTGACACTCCCTGAATCCAAAATAGACGTTTTTAGAAAAATGCCTGTGGTGTGTGTGTGGGGATGTGTGTGTACAGCATACCTCAAAAACGAAACGTTCTTAAATACCAAACTTCGTATTTAAGTTCAGTATCTTCCAAGGATGCGACACGAAGATTTTCAAGAAAATCTTTCCACACCGATACTGTTTACAGGAAAGTATTTTCGAAAATATTGATTTTCTCAAAAATGGCTAACGATTTCATTAACTATCGTATATTAAAGATATTTTCATGATAAATAAAATGTTTATCTTGCATTTTTTGGGAATAGCCTCTGAAGACATTTTTATTCTGGATACATTTGCGGAATTTAGTATACTTGGTAAGCCGTAAGAGAGAGAGACAAATACATACTTAATAAAAGTGTAGAGCTCGTTAAAACACACAATTTATGTTACGTACATTTTTTTCGTGAGTTTACCTTTTTTGAGATATTCCTGTTATTGGTTTCAGTTTTAAAATACTTAGGTATACTTTTCTCATATGGGAATTTGGCAAGTCCTGGTCATTCTATCATATAGCAACCAGCTACTAAAATAATTTAGTATCGCTTAGCCTATGGTACTACTTATTTCCCTTCTGCTTACAAGAAAGAAGGCAATAAGACCATTTCTGCCAACTTTTTCTCGATTAGAATGAATAGAATAAGATTTTTAACAATGGTTTGTTGCAGTGAAGTAGAGAAAGCCATGCGAATGGTACACATCAGGTTTTTAATATTGTTCACTATTAATCTTTATGGTAGTGTGCATTTATTATTTGGTTGTTCTATCTTTTAACTTTTACTGCATTTATATTTCATTTTGTTTTATAAAATATAACCACAGTATACTTACACTTGAAAACAGGTTGGTTAATATATATGTACATTAATATAAAGTATAATTTTATAACGTCGTCCTCCGTGGTGTAGTGTTACCATATACCTAAGGTCGCGGGTTCAAACCTGGTGGAGGACGATGGATTTTTCGGATGTAAAAATCTTTAGCAAGACTTCTTCCGGAACGGAAATACAGCTGTTGGTTTCGTGTCGTAGATTTACAGTACGTAAAAGAACCTCAAGCGTGATAAGGAGACCTCTGAGCAAAATTAATTAGTATTTCACACTCAATATAGAATGGAACGCTCAGAACTACAGAAATTAAAATCTTAATTTTGTGACACTTACTTTACATAGTTTAGGTGCGTCGTAGAGAATTGATGTACAAATCCTTAGCATCGCTTCCTTCGGAAGGGAAGTAAAGCCGTGGGTCCCGTGTCGTAGATTTACGGCACGTAAAGGAACCTCAAGTCTGATAGAGAGGCCTTAGAGCAAAATTAAGCGGTCTTTCACGCCCGGTATAGAATGGGACGCTGAGAACCACAGCAGTTAAAGAGCGTCCAGAAACAAAACAGAATTTCCATTGTAGAGAATTGACAAAATGTTAAACTTTCACAAATAAGCATGATCATATTAAAGTCTTTAACATAGTAACATTTGAAGGTAATAATGCGCAGTAAAAAGATCAAATCGATGATGGCGTAAGTTGGCAGTGTCCAATGTAGGAAAACTGTCTTGCTTAGCAAGTGATAAATACCGGAAAGTTGCGAAAATATACAACTGTGGAATAAAGGAAGAACAGAAAGAGGGTTTACCTTGTGAACCACGGGTTACAAAACTATGATGTGGGCGCGGATGTCTCATAAACCCACTTTTCCATTTTTCCCGCAAGTGTAAACACGTCCGGCGTGTGATAGATGTTGCGGATTCGGATAGATAGCTAATATGATTAGAATAAACGAGATGGTAGGCGTGGATGCAACTTTCATCGCACACAGTGGGCGGAAGAATACCACACTACTGAAACATGTTTGGAGTGGCGAGCTACTTTCATATCCGACCCAGCAGCTACCGGCGACCAGTCAAACATGTGCTAAATTTAACACTCGCTTCATCACATATGAAGTATGGAATATTTTAACACTGTATTCAGTTTATTCTATCAATATTTTCCTTGCTATTGCTGACACAATGTGGCAGGCATCAAGTTCAGTAAAGATAATTTTTATTTTCTCTACACGCATAATGTACATAGTGTATAAAAAATCTGATTGTGTTCCTTTCACATGACTCTCTCTACACTTCTGCAATAAATTATTGTTAAAAAGCTTATGTTTATATTTACTTCATGTTAATTGAGAAAAAATACTTCTGTCCTACATACGGCTTGTGTGAAAAAACGATTAAATCGATACCAATTGACCATAATAGTTGGCTATACTATGAATCCTGGGACTTAAGTACTTGCAACATTGTAAGTTGCCATTGGGGTTGTCGTCTAAAAATAATTAGAGATCACCTTGTGGTTTACCGGGAAACATGCGAGTCAATTGAGAAATTCAATGCTATGGCATTAAATGTTTCAATTTGACTCTACCTATCCAAAAACAGTTTGTATTGTACTGCATTATTAAACTTGACGCCTTTAGCGCTGTAACAAAACGTAGTTACTCCTCTAGTGTGGGTCGCAGGATCGCTTCTCCCACGTGGCAAACAATTTTTTATCATTCTCTTAATGATATTGAATCAACACATAGCGGCTACATATTTTAGACTTATTACTTTCCCTACACGCACTATGTACATAGTGTATACAGAAGCTATTACATTCCACCCAAAAATTGGATGTCGAGATGTTCGTGTGTCTGTGAACTCAAAAACGAAAAGTCTGTAAACTAACAAACTTGGTATTGAAGTTTTGTATCTTCCAGAAAAGCGACACGAAGATGTTGAGAAAATTCCCCCTCCCCAAACTACTCTTTACATGGAACTTTTTTCGAACATTTTGATTTTCTCAAAAATGGCTCTTAACAATTTTGATTAAAATGTCATACATTAAAGATATTTACCTGACAAATAAAATGTATATCTTGAATTTTCTGGGAATAGCCTCTGAAGACTACTTTACTCTGGACGAATTTTACGGAATTTTGCATAACTGCTAAACCGTAAGAGATGGACAAAAACTTACCCCACAACAAATGTAGAGCACTTTAAGACACACAATTTATGTTATGTACATTTTTTTCGTGGAGTTGATCGTTTTTGGGATATTCCTTGTTTTTTATTCCAGCAACACATACTTTTCTCATATAGACTTGTCAATTCCTGTCCATACAAACAGAGGAACTTCAGTCCCATAGCAAACAGCTTTTGACTATCACTTTAACCTATGGTATTCCCTTATTTCTCTTCTACTTTCAAGGAAGCAAGTAATACGACTATTTCTGCTATTTTTTTTTTCTCGATTAGCAGAACTAAATACAAGCATAAACTTTTTAACAATAATTTTTGCAGAGATGTAGAGAAAGTCATGTGAATGGAACACATAAGATTTTTTAGTTATTTAACACGAGTGTTAGTGGAATTGTGTCTTTGTGTGCATGGATAGGCCCATAACTTTAAATGCCAACGTTATATTAATGCAATATTATGTTCTACACATCTAGTCATGAAATTAACAAACATTAAAGACTATAAGCACTGCAAGATTTTAAACTAGGGGCTTATGAGTGGCGGCAAGGCCTTCTTAACTTCTCGGCCACGTTGTTCTGTGACCTATTTGCAGTATTTTTAAGATGAGCATAATGCTTTGTCACATACCAATGCACAGTTTTTCGTGTGCATTGTGAACACAGCTTTTAGGAAGATACCCGACGCTCTTCGATCGTCACGTGGAATCTGGGGATGACTCATTTTGTATGTCCATGGGTGTACATAGTAAATGTAGAGAAAGTAAAAGTATACATGTCGTTAAAGCATACAATCAATGTGAAATACCCTTTTGTTTTTTGAAGTTAATTATTTTCGTGCATTTTTAAAATACTTTTTCTTTTCTAAAATGGGAAGTCGTTATTTCAATTATGCCTACTGGGAAATATACAATAAAAGCAGTTGTGCACATCTTTATCTCGGCTAATATACAGGAGATGCAATAAGATTTTGTAGATTTTTGAAGAATTGGCGAAGAACATCATGTGAATTAGTTGTTCATATTGTATATTTTCTACATATTGCGATTTACCGATAACGTTAAAGTAAATCAAAAAGTAGAATTCGACAAGTTATTCCCTTACATTTTATATTTGTCATGAACATTTACAGAAGATCCAGAAAAGAATAGAAGACAAGAATAACATTTCTTTGGTTGAATATCTATTGTATTGTTATAAAATCATAATAACAATCTGATGTGTTCCATTCATATGACCTTCTCTACACCGCTGTCACAAATTATTGAAAAACAGCTTATTCTTCTATCTACTTTATGATAATGGAAATAAGGATTATCAGAAATGGTCTTAATTTACTTTCTACTTTGCAAGTAGAAATTAAATAAGGCAATACACTAGGTTAAAAGATAGTTAAGTCTTTTAAAAGTTGGTTGACATGTGTTTAAAATCCATTTCTGAAGACTAATTTATTCTGAATTAATTTTACGGAATTTTGTATAACTGCCAAACCCTAAGAAAGAGAGACAAACTTTCCTAACAGAAATTGTAAAGCTCGTTAAAACACACACTTTTGTTATAAACCTTTTTTTTTTTTTTCGTGAAGTGGATCGTTTTCGAGATATTGCTCGTTATTGGTTTCAGCTTTAAAAAACATACTTTTCTCATACGAGAATCTGTGAACTTCTGTTGCATAGAAACAGAGGAAGTTCTGTCATACAGCAACCAGCTTTTGACTATACTTTAGCCTATGTTACTGCCTAATTTCCCTTCTACTTGTATGGAAGCAAGTAATAAGACTTCTTTCGCGAATTTTTTCTAGATTAACATGAAGTAAAAACAAACATAAGCTTATTTGCAATAATTTTTGCAGATATATCGAGAGAGTATGTAAATAGAACACATCAGATTTGTCTAAAAATGCTTTTTGGACTCGGGGGATCTCAAAACATAAATTTCTGGCGAAATCTTGATTTCGAATTGTGTGGAATACAGTACTTCCACTTCCTCTAAACACCATGGGTATAGTACACGTAGGGAAAGTAGAAATATCTATTACACAAGTTTGTGTTTTAACGAGATCTACAGATACTATTTTGATTAAAATTGCGTATATTAAATATATCTATATGGCAAATATATTCATATATCCAGAATTTCTTGGGAGTAGCCCCTGAAATCCTCTTCATACTGGATTACTTTTGCATAACTGGTAAACCGTAAGAGATAGACAAAAACTTACTGCACTAACAATGCAGTATATACGTTTTTGTAAAATTGCAAATATTCTCTGTTATTAGTTTCAAACGGGAGGCCTTCATTTGTTCGTGTCTCTTGATTTTTCCCTGGCCATGAGAGGAGAACCTCAATACATTGCCAATCGCATAGCAACAGCTTTTAAAAAAATTGACTCGGTTTGTTACCCTTATTTTCCTCCTACTTATAAGGAACAAATTAATAAGACAATTTCTGGCAATGCTTAGCGTGGTGTAGATATAATAATATTCTTTCTAAGAAATTTGTTTGGTGGAGAAAAATCATGTGAATGGAACACTACGCTTTTCAAATATGGACACACAGACCTTTTTCTAAAAATTTTTTTTTTTTGATTAAGCGGGAGTTAAAGCTTATATTTCCTGAGAAATTTTGGTGTCGACTTTTTTAAATACAATACCGGGTCTTAAAACTTGTATTTCCTGTGAAATCTTGGTATAGAATATTTGGAATACAATACCTTCTCTACATTCTACCATATATTACACGTATGCGGTACAAAAAGTAAAAATAAAGTATCTTAAACAAAAGGTATTTTAATCCAAACTGTTTATGCATTTTTGAGAAAATAAAAAATACAGAAAGCTTTTCAATGTAAAACGATTTTGGGTGCAAGGTTTTCTTGAAAATCTCCATATCGTAAGGTCTGTATGAACAGTTGTTAAAGGGCCTCAAAACTTTGCATCGAATTTTTAGGTGGAATGCAATATTTGCTCTCTTACTGTAGTAGATAAAGTAAAATGTATACATACAGTTGACAGCTTTGTTTGGAAATGCGTAGCGCATTTATTTGGCGCTCAGCTGACCACATGCCGCGTGGATCTCGCAGGTGTTACGGACAAGGCTCCTCGGATAGCTGAACATCGCCACGGGAATAGCCCGCTTTCCTTGGTGTTGTCACAAAACCGCTACAGACAACGTGCAGAGTAATAAAGTTGACCTTTATAAACAAGAGTGCGGTTAGACCTTACAGTTTGAGGCGGTTGTGCTGCGGTATCAAACAACCCTCACAGCTTTGTCCTGCTGCAACTCGCCTGTCCGTTAATCTGCTTATTCAACTAGATTTTTATGACCGCCTTTCCTCGATTAACGCTTCACTGTGCCAAATGTACAGCCTGCAATCATAGAACGTGTTTTTAGTAACTTGGCGTCGATGCAGCGATTCCAACTACAAAAGGCATGTTTAGTAGTGCATCACCGAGCGAGATGCCTCTGACAGTTTCGTCTTTTGCCGGGTTTTACTTTAAAGATATAATTTTAGCATTGATTTCTTGAATAAATTTAAATATATTTATATATTCTTATATTTTTTCGAGAAAATGGAAATGAAGATAATGTGGACCCTTTATTTTTACTCTTTCTAGCATAGATGTACAATATACATAGTAGATAAATTATTGTATTCCACCCAAAAATTCTCTACCGATATTTCACCGTGAATACATGTTTTAAGGTCCTCTGTATCCAAAAAAAATATTACTGCTGACCTGCAAGAGGATGACAACGAAAAGTTGTGGAAACGCGCGTCCAGGGTACTCCATCTACACCATGACCAAGTGAAGCAACTGTTGGAAATAGATGTCCAGATTTTAATAAAATTGACAGCTTCACTGTATGTAATGTTTTTTTTTTTTAACATTTTAAAAACAGAAGATATTTCATTCCACTGAAAAAATCGATTCTAGATTACACTAGAAATAAACTTTTAGGGTCCCTGTATCCAAAATATTAAGTAAAAGGAACGTGTATATATGTATTTGTGTGTGGGGTGGGAGGTTGTCCATCTGTGAATAACATAACTCAACCAAAATAATTAAAAATAAAATGTTATATTAAGTTCACCATCTACCAAGGATGCCATACGAAGATTTTCAAGAAAATCACCCCACATCAAACTATCGTTTAGACAGAAATTTTCGATAATTTTAATTTTCTCTAAAATGACTTGATTTTTATTTATATATTGAAGACATTTACATGACAAACTATATATCTTGAATTTTCATTACACAAAATATAAATATCTTGTTAAAACGAGATTTATCTATTTATTTTTATAGAGTTAAGTTTCCGAGATATTCCTTGTTATTGATTTCAGTTTAAAATTTGGTTTTTATCCTCCAACGGAATGTTATCTCTTTTCTTTTACTTCTGGCCATGTAAAGAGAAACGAATTTCAATTGTTTTACGTAGCGATCAGCTTTTAAAAGATTCGACTATCGCGTTAGTCTAGTGCCCTTATTTCCCTTCTGTTTACAAGGAAGCAAGTAATAAGACAATTCCTGCTAATGCTTATCTCGATTAGCATGAAGTAGATAAAAGAATAATCTTTTGTAAGAATTGTTTGTAGAACAGGTAGAGAAAGTTATGTGGGTGGAACACATCAGAATTTTTTGTGAGGCTTGTGGAAGTTGAAGATAATGACACATAAAAGGCATATTTGTTAACACGAAGACAGCACTCAAGCTGAGACAAATGTTCAGAACGCACTGAACCATGCCATAGTTTAGGTCACGACCGTGAAGCACAAAGCTTTGTTACGCTTTTTCTTCAGGCGCATTTCAATTCCAGATGAAATTAGGATTCATGCTTGGTTTCACTTACAAAATCGGATGTCATGGAGCGCAGGTCCATAGAATTTCCATTAAGAGTTGGAAATATTTAACAGGCCATCATTAAGGACACAGGTCTATATGACATACTTTAACTGTGACGCCTTCAGTGCTTTTAAGGTAAGTAGAATTTGTCTATCTTTCGAATTATCTATTTTTATCTATTATTATCTAGAAAACTAAGATAATTAACTAAATTCTTCAATACATCTGGGTAAAACATTATTGTTAAAAAGCTCACTCCTCTATCTACTTCATGCTAGTGGTGAGAAACATTATCAGAAATGGTCTTATTACTTGCTTCCTTGTACGTAAAAGGGAAATAAGGGAATACACTAGGTTAAAGCGATAGTCAAATCTTTTAAAAATTGGAAGTGTTCCATTCATATGACTTTCTTTACATCTCTGTAACAAATTATTGTTAAAAAGCTTATGCTTCTATTTACTTCATGCTATTCGATAAAAAAAATAGCAGAAATATTTTATTACTTGCTTCCTTGTAAGTAGAAGGGAAATAAGAGTGGAAATAACCATAGGTTAAAGTGATAGTCAAAAGTTGGTTCCTATGTGACTGTAGTTTCTTCATTTGTGTGGACAGGAGTTGACACATTCCTGTTTGAGAAAAGTAAAAGTTATTTAAACCTGAAACCAAAAACAAGGAATATCTAAAAAAAGATAAACTCCACGAAAAAAAAAATTATATGACATAAATTATGTGTTTTAACGTGCTTTACATTTTTTGTGTGGTAAGTTTTTGTCCATCTTTTACTGTTTAGCAGTTACCTATGCAAAATTCCGTGAAATTGATCCAGAATAAAGTAGTCTTCAGAGGCTATTCCCAGAAAATTCAAGATATACATTTTATTTGTCAGGTAAATATATTTAAAATACGATATTTTAATCAAAATCGTTAGCCATTTTTAAGAAAATCAGCATTTTCGAAAAAAGTCCCATGTAAAGGGTAGTTGGGACGGGGGAATTTTCTTGAAAATCTTCGTGTCACATCCTTGAAAGATACAAAACTTAAATACCAAGTTTGGTATTCAACGGAATTTTCGTTTTTGAGCTATGCTATCTACAGACACTCACGCACGCACACATGGACCTTTTTCTGAAATGCTTTTTTTTGGATTCAGGGTGACCCAAAACATGTGTTTTCGGTGAAATCTGGGTATCGAATTTTTGAGTGGAATGCAATACCTTCTCTATACATCATGTACATAGTACGTGTAGAGACAATAAAAACTGGTTTCCATATTATGAAATCCTTTCTTTGCATGGTCAGGAGTTGACAAAGACCCGTAATTGAAAAGTCAAAGTGTTTTAAAATTCAAACCAATAACAAGAAATATCTTGGAAACGGTCAGCTCTACAAAAAAGCGCATACGACAAAATCTTGTGTTTTACCGTGATCTACATTTTTTGAGTAGTAAGTAGGTATTTGTCTATCAGTTATGTAAAATTCAGCCGAAATAAGGAGCTCTTCAGAGGTTATTCCCAGAAAATACACTGTATACACTTTGTTTGAGATGAAAATATGTTAAACTTATGATATTTTAATCAAAGTCACTATAATAATTTTTTATAAAATAAACATTCTTGAAAAATGTTCCATGTAAGGCGTAATTGGATTTGGGGTATTTTATTGAAAATCTTCATGGAAGATACTGTACTTAAATAACAAGTTTGATCTTTAACGGACTTTTCGCTTCTTTAGCTATGCTACCCACACATACACACACGGAAAAAACGTTTTTAAAAATGCTTATTTTTTGAATTCAGGGTGTCTCAGAATATGTCTTTCTAGTGAATTTTGGTATCAAATTTTTCGGGCGAAATAAATACACTACCTTCCCCATTTACTGTGTACATTGTACATACGCACCAGAGAAAATAAAAGCACATAATTCCCTTTCGTTAAAATAATTTATTTTGTTGATTTATATGGTAAACATTTCATTACTTTGAACCAATTAGCTTCAGAGATAATGCGATATTTGTGTATAAAATTTAGAAATTGTTGTTATAAAAGGTGAGGGTCCGTATGACGTCCTTTAACCTGTTTGGTCATATCGGACGATGAATAAAATCAGTGAAATCATATTCAAATGAACTCGGGGTCCATGGAGCTTAGTTACTTGACATTCGTCTTCTCAGGATAAGGGAAAACCCCGAAAAAACCTTATCCGGGCAACTTACCCTAAGCGAGATTCGAACTCACGACCTTTCAGTTATACGCTGCTTCATATCGGAGGTCTCCAACCTTTGGAACGTTATTGCTTTCTGCAATGTTGTTAGCTCCTGTACAATACCCATTGGATTGGCTGTTAAATATTTGGGTTTTATGCACTGAAGAACACACACACACTCACACACCCTCTCTCTCTCTCTCTCTCTCTCTCTCTCTCTCTCTCTCTCTCGTTCACAATTCCAGGCTCTGGGGAGGATACTGAATTGTCCTGGATTAATTGTTTCTTCACACAAGCCGTGTGTAGGACAGGTGTTGGATAGGTAGAGTCAGACTGAAAAATTCAACGCCATAGTTGGTTTTTGAACCACGGATCTCCCGATCTCTAGCCGGTTGCTCTACCACTGAGCTACTATGGCAACATGCCGGCATAGCATTGAGTTTCTCTACTGACTCGCATGTTTCCCGGTAAACCACAAGGTACTCTCAAATTATTTTTGGAGCAATACATCTAAACAGGTACCAAACTCATTAGAGAGGGGCTCGCGTGGATTAGACTAGGAGCGTGGAGTAGCACAAAAATTGTTGACGAGAATGGTAAGAGAATCTGTCCCATTTGCGAGGAGCAAGAGTAGTGGACCCACATCTTGGCAAGATGTAGGGGTACGGAGGAATGGCGGGAAAAAAAATTACCGCGATTCTTTACCACCGCGAATGTAGAGCTAGAAGCATGTTGGACGCTACTGGCAGGCATGGAAGACTTGGAAGGGCTAGGTAAATTTATACTTAAGGCAAGACAGTTGAAATCTGAGGAGGCTGCCAATTGGGATGGGGGGGAAGGATAAAAACACTAAACAAAAGTGACCACAATGTTTTACATATATATATGTTATACTTAGGTCACTGTTGTATTATGGGTTTATATATTGTGTATATATTATGTGTATATATTTCTTTTAAGTGTAATTATCTATTAAAAGAGGGTGCATTTATGAAGGTGTACTATGTGCAGTAAATTTAAATTGCTATATTTGAATATCTGTGTATCTTTATTTTCGTGTTTACTCTTTTAATTCTTTGTTGTTGTTTTAATATTGCTTTTTTACTGAGTATTACAAAAGCATGTACGGTCTGTGGACACGTGCGATTGTTGAAATTCTATGTATAATATTATGTCAATAAATACACTTATTCATTCATTCAAATTATTTTTGAGATGACAACCCCAATGACGACTTACAATTTGCAAGTCCCAGGATTCATGGTATAGCCAACTATTATGGTCAATTGAATCCTGGGATATAAGTACTTGCAACATTATAAGTCTCCTTTGGGGTTGTCATCTCAAAATAATTTTGAGATCACCTTGTGGTTTACCGGGAAACATGCGAGTAAGTTGAGAAGTTCAATGCTGTGCCGGCATGTTGCCATGGTAACTCAGTGGCAGAGCAATTGGCTGGAGATCGGGAGATCCGTGGTTCAAATCCCGGCTATGGCATTGAATTTTTCAGTCTGACTCTACCTCTACCTATCCAACTGAATAGTCTTGCCTAGAAAAAGAAAAGACAACCTCATCCGGGAATCGAACTCGGAACTCCTCGCACAACAGGCAGGTATTCTACCGACTGAACTACGAGACCAGTCAACAGCGTTATTTATGATGATATTTTAAAATGATTTACAATTAGCGTAAACGTATGTTAAAATAAGCAAAGGATTTAAAATCTTGATATTGAATTAAGACCTTAAAATGAAAGAATTCGCGCTTCACCGTTTTGAAGATGTTAATCAGACGCCAAAAGTCGCGGTTTTAGACCTGGCGGAGGCGATTGATTTTTACTTTCTCTATACGCACTATGTACATTGTGTATAGAGAAGGTATTGCTCTACACCAAAAAATTCGATACCGAGATTTCAATGGAAATATATGTTTTAGGGTCCCTTGTATCCAAAAAAAGTATTTACAGAAAAAGGTCCGTGTGTCTGTGAACACGATAACTCAAAAACGAAAAGTCGGTAAAATACCAAACTTGGTATTTACGTTTAGTATCTTCCAGGGATGCGACACGAAGATTTTGAGAAAAATCTCGCCACCCCAAACTACCCTTTACATGGAACTTTTTTTTCGAAAATTTTGATTTTCTAAAAAATGTCTTAACGATTTTGATTAAAATATCGTATATTAACGATATTTACCTGACGGGTAAAATGTATGAATTGAATTTTCTGGGAAAATTTCTGAAGACTACTTTATTCCGGGTCAATTTTACGGAATTTTGCATAACCGCTACACCGTAAGAAATGGACAAAAACTTACCACGCAACAAATGTGGAGCACCTCAAAACAAACAATTTGTTATATGCATATGTTTCGTAGAGTTGATTGTTTTTGAGATATTCCTTGTTTTTGGTTTCAGCCATAAAGGACTTCGTGAACTCGTGTCCATACAAACAAAGGAACTTCGGTGACATAGCAACCAGCTTTTAACCATCACTTTAACCTATGGTACTCCCTTATTTCGCTTGTACTTACAAGGAAGCAGGTAATAAAACTATTTCTGCTAATTTTTTCTCGATTAGCAGGAAATAAATAGAAATGCAAGCCTTTTAACAATAATTTATTGCAGAATTGTAGAGAAAGGCATGTGAATGCAACAAATCAATTTTTTTTTCTTGGGCATAAAAATGCTTAGCATGTCTTAGTATGAGACTACATCCAGTATTGTAGATTTATGGCAAATAATAAAACATCAAGCCTTACAAGGACCTCGGAGCAAAATTAATGGTGTTTCTCGTCCAATATGGAATAGGACGTTAAGAATTTTAGTTGCTTGTGTCCATAAATAGAACTATTTATTTATTTATTTATTTATTTATTGTAATCACAAGTGATCTCACTGTATGCTTATTACTTTCTCTAGCCCCATATGTACAATGTACATAGGGATAGAGAAGTATTGCATTCCACCCAAAAATTCGATACCGATATTTCACCGGAAATACATGTTTTCAGTTTTAGAAAAAAGGTCCGTGTGTGTGTCCGGGTGTCTTTGAATACGATAACTCAAAAACGAAAAGTAGCTAAAATACCAAACTTGGTATTTAAGTTTAGTATCTTCCAGGGATGCGACAGGAAGATTTCGAGAAAAATCCACCCATCCCAAACTACCATTTACATGGATTTTTTTTCTCGAAAATTTTAATTTTCTTAAAAATTGCTCTAACGATTTTTATTGAAATATCGTATATTAAAGATATTTACCTAACAAATAAAATGTATATCTTGAATCTCTTGGGAATAGCTTCTGTAGACCTGTTTATTCTGGATGAATTTTGTTTAATTTGGCTTAACTAGTAAACCGTAAGAGATAGAGAAACACTTACTCTACAAAAAAATTAGGTCTTGTTAAACTACACAAATTATGTCATATACATTTCGAGGTATTCATTGTTATTAGTTTCAGTTGTGAAGTACTTATACTTTTCTCAGACGGGAGTGTCCGTTTTTCTTTTGTTCTACTTCTGGCCAAGAAAAGAAGCGATTTGTAATGACAATCGCATAACGACAGCTTTTAAAACATTTGACTATCGATTTAGCCTAGTGTATTCCCTTATTTTCTTCCTACTTATAAGGAACTAAGTAATAAAAACATTGTACTAATGAGTACCACGATTAGCAAGGTGCAGAGAGAAGAAGAATCTCATGTATGAAGTTTGTAGAACATCTAGAGAAAGTCATGTGAGTGTAACACATAAGATTTTTTTGTTTGTTTTCTCCTTTCTCTAGCACGTATATACAATTTATGTAGTAGGTAGAGAAGGTATTCCGCCCAAAAATTCATTTCCAATACTAACAACGTAAATGTTTTGGGAGCCCTGAATCCAAACAAAATCATTTGTGTGAGTGGGAGCGGGGGAGGTTCAAAACGAAACGTTCAAAGATACAAGTAGTGTTTAAAGAAAATCTCCCTGTTTCAAAGTATTCGTAATACAAGGGCAGTTTCTCTTTCTGAAAATTTTGGTTTCCTCAAAAATGAATATGCGGTGTTTGACTAAGGTATACTGTGGCAGGTATTATGCCACAAAAAATTATTCATGTTAATTTGTTCCTTGTTAAAATTTGTTAAAACTCACGATTTATATAATTATTCATTATATATGTATAGGTACACTGTTTTTAATTTCAAAATATTTAACACTGAAAAAGTATAATAAATGGTAATGATGTTATTGGGCTATACTACTCGTATTAAATATAATCACTATAAATTGCTTAAATTGATATTTCGTAGAAATGTTGTTTATAACAACGTTTTCGTTTTTGCGTTATCCTATTCATGGATACAAAATGACCTGTTTCTATATTTTTTTGTTTTGTTTAAGTGGCCCTCAAAAAATGTACTAAAACTATGTAGTGGTAGATAAAGTAAAAACAACGAAACGTTTCTCTCTAGTGGGATCTTTGTGATTGAGAAATTCGTCGAAAATATTCGTTTTCTTTTTGGAAGATGCTGAGCTTTTAACAACAAACATGGAATTTATCATACTGTACGTTTTAGGGCTATGCGCGCGCGAGTGTGTGTGTGGGGGGGGGTGTGAGAGAGAGAGAGAGAGGAACCTGTAAATTCTTAATATAGATAAGAGGTTTTAAGTGTTTTCCTCTACTAACTGCAAGTACACAGTAGAAAGAGCTGATGTGCTCCATTCACATGACTTTCTCTACATCTCTGTAACAAATTATTGTTAATAAACTTAATTTAACGCCAGACATTAGTGAGACGGTCTTATAACTTAGTTCTGTTAAAAGTAGAAGGGAATACACTAGGCTAAACCGACAGTCAAATGTTTTAAAATGTGGCTGCTATGGGATTGAAATCAGTTTCTTTGCGTGGCCAAGCGTTGCCAAGTTTCTGTACGATTTAAAGTATTTTAAAACTGAAATCAATAACAAGGAATATCTCTAAGATGGCCAACTGCACGAAAAAAAATTTGATGTGTTCCATTCACATGATTTTCTCTATATCTCTGTAACAAATAATTGTTAATAAGCCTATCTTTTATTTATTTCATGCTAATCGAGAAAAATTAGCAGAAATAGTCTTAATTCTTGCTTTATTGTAAGTAGAAGCGAAATAAGCCAGTACCATAGGTTAAAGGGAAAGCCAAAAGCTGGTTCCTATGTGACTGATGTTCCTTTGTTTATATGGGCAGGAGTTGACAAATTCCTGTATGAGAAAAGTATGTTTTTCAAAGCTGAAACCAAGAAAAAGGAATACCTCAAAAACGATCAACTCCACGAAAAAAAAAATGTATATACAATAAATTGTGTGTTTTAACGTGATCTACATGTTTTGGATGTTTTTTTGTCCATCTCTTACGGTTTAGTAGTTATGCAAAATTCATCCAGAATAAAGTAGTCTTTAGAGGCTATTCCCAGTAAATTCAAAATATACATTTTATTGTCTTTAATATGATATTTTAATCAAAATCATTAGAACCATTTTTTAGAAAATCAAAATTTTCCAAAAAAAGTTCCATGTAAAGGGTAGTTTCAGGTGGCGGGATTTTTCTCAAAATCTTAGTATCGCATCCCTGGAAGATACTAAACTTAAATACCAAGTTTGGTATTTTACCGACTTTTCGTTTTTGAGCTATCGTGTTCACAGACACACGGACACACGGACCTTTTTCTGAAAATGTTTTTTTGGATACAGGTGACCCTAAAACATATATTTCCGGTGAAATCTCGGTATCGAATTTTTTGGTGGACTGCAATACATTATCCATACACTGTGTACATAGTGCGTATAGAGAAAGTAAAAATTTAAGTGACATAAATTGTGTATTTTAATCTGATCTACGGTTTTTCTTTTTTTTTTTTTTTATGTTTTTGTCTTTCTCTTACGGTTTACCAGTTACGAAAAATCCAATTAAAATAATCCGGGATAAAGATTTCTTTAGTCTATTCTCAGAAAATTAAAGATATACATTTTATTTGGCATGTAAATATCTTAAGTGTAAGCTGTTTTAACCAAAATAGAGCCATTTTTGAAAAAATCAACATTTTCAAAATTTTTTCCATGTAAAGAGTGGTCTGGGGTGAGGGTATTTTCTTGAAAATCTTCGTGTGGCATCTTTGGAAAATACCAGATTTAAATACCAAGTTTGGTATTTAACGGTGTTTTCGTTTTAGAGCTATGCTCTCCTTACACATACACACATGGAATTTTTCTAAAAATACTTAATCAGGGGACCCCAAAACATATATTTCCGGTGAAATCTCGAAATCGAATTTTTGGGTGAATTGTAATACCCTTTCTGTACCTTCTATTTACTGCGTAACTATTACTGTAGAGAAAGTAAAAATGAATAAAAATGTTGGTTGTTGTTTGTTCGCCTTTTTATTTTTTGAGTGATGCTGCTCACAGACTCATACGAATCTTATTATAATTTTTTTTATTAAGGTGCTCTTGATTCCTGGGACTTAAAGTACTTACAACATTTTTGTTGACATTGAGATATGTAATCTCAAAATAATTTGAGATTACTTTGTGGTTTACCGGGAAGCATACGAGTCAGTTGAGGAATTTAATGTTGCCACGACAGCTCAGTGGCAGAGCAGCCGGCTAGAGACCGGTAAATCCCTGGTTTAAATCCCAGCCACAGCATTGAGTTTTTCAGTCTGACTGTACCTATCCAACTCCTGTCCTATACAAGTAGTATATATCCCAGATTAAGCAATGGATTAACGTTAATCCTGCCACTAGGGGCGCTAGTGTCGCTCTTAATCCGCGGATTAAGAGTGGCACTAGTGCGAGCTAGCAGGAGGTTTATGGAAAATCCGGCTGCTTAATCTGGGATTATCTTTTTTCAGATTAAGCAAGTGGATTAACGTTAATCCTGCTGCTAGGGGCGCTAGTGTCGCTCTTAATCCGCCTTAATCCGTGGATTAAGGCGAATTAGCAGCGACACTAGCACCCCTAGCGGTAGGATTATCTCCGACCGCTTAATCTGAGAAAGAGGATGAGATGGATTAAGGACATGGTGAGCTTAATGCTGAGGAAGTGATCGGGACGGGAGTTTGGGAGGGAAAGGTGGACCACAAGGGAAGTACGTGATTATATACAGAAGGGGTAAATGAAGTGGCGTGTTGTGATTTGAGAGAATAATGAGGAATGTGATTGGTGGAAATAAAAGGGGATGGAGTGGGGAAAATGACGTGGCGTGTTGTGATTGGAGAGAAAAAGGTGTGTGTGAGTAGTATTAGAAAATCCGTGTCGCAGAGGTGTAAGAAAGAAGCACTTATGGTGACGTCGAGGAAGCGAATTAGGAAGAAGAAGAAGATATTTAAAACGAAAGGAAAATGAATGTATTATTGTGATTTGTGTGCGAGGCTGTGTTTTAACTTGATGGAAACAGTAGGCTGGTGATAACAGTGGCTCGGTGAGCTGCGAACAACGGAAGTTTGCGGTGAGCGATAAGCGCTGAAGGTTTGAAGCTCTGCACTGTTTTAGCTACGTTAACCCGAGAGAGTTTTAGCATTAGAAAAAACTGACACAATAAAAACGCTGAAATTAAACACTTGGAAACGCCGAATACGAATTGCGTTTTTTTTTTTTAATTTTGGGGTATATACAGTGTGTTTTGATGGCGTGATGAAACGAATGTGTGTTGATGCGAGATTGTTTATTTTAGGAAATACAACTTTTAATGCTAGATTGCTTAGCACAGGGGGAGATGTGGGACATTGTATACATGAACGGGAACACGTGCGCTGAACAACAACAAAAGAAAAAATAACTAAAAGCAATTTTAAGCGATACAATAACTATGGGAAAAATAAATGATACACGTACCTTTTTTGTTGATGGTGGCTGCTGAGATGCACACACGTACATGGACACTATGGCAGTGGGGGGAGAAGGGATGGATAAATAAATTTTGAAAAAAAATGAGTGAAAACAAAATTTTGAAAAAAAAATAAATAAATTTAGTGTTTAAAAGCTTGAAAGCACTTACACATGTGGCAGTGGAAGCACTTGCAAGCGTCTTCATGGTAGCACCCACAGTGATCGCAGGGCCAAGTGCCGCGTACAGAACAATGTGGGCACCGACATTGCTACAATGGTATGTGCGGATACGGATTGGGTTTGCCGTAAATCACACACACGTGTCTAGCCTGACATGATAAGCATGCTGGGGTAAACGGGGGGAGCCAGGTGACACACCGGTCCCAAATGTTCGCAACGAGTGCTACTAAACGCACTCCATTCGCACAGAGATGTGTGGAAAAAACTATCTAAAGACCTGTTACATTTGGAACACTGATTGAATGCACAAACATGGTTCCAAATGCCACGTTCTGGGTCTACTAAGACATTGCAGAACGGGCATCTCAGGTCGGACATGGTTGGAAAAATATTGGGATAGAGTTGCGAGAGGACGTGTGAATGGTTTGGATACCCACGGTGCACAGAGATGAAAGGTTTGCGAGACGCGAATAAAAATTATAACCGGATGTACTGTAAGATAGCGTTTGCCTCTACGCAGAGTCATTGAGGATGTGATAAGCTGAGAAGAAAAATGACTGTGTTGCGATACGAAGACGTATGAGCAGAAAATGCGTGCTTTTTTTAGAATGAGTCTTACAAAAACTTGGAATATACTGCAGGTTTTTGGATAAAATAAAAAATAGTCGAGAGACGACCGAAGGAGTTTTTAGGTGAACGACGGTTCATAAACGTGTACGTGTAACGGTAGGAGAGCATTGTGCGATGGAATAGGTGTGGAATGAAGGTAGCTGAAACGTGGTGCTGCGAAGTGGCGCTGACAGAGGCTACAACTCGAATAAAAGAATGATTTGAAATGCGAGAGATAAAAATGGGTAAAGACGCGAGGGGAGGACGGGATTGGTGGACCGATTTTTGAATACTTGTTTGTGATTGAAAAAATGATGGTATGAATAAAAATGTTGGTTGGTGTTTGTTCGCCTTTTTATTTTTTGAGTGATGCTGCTCACATACTCATACGAATCTTATTATAATTTTTTTTATTAAGGTGCTCTTGAATCCTGGGACTAAAAGTACTTACAACATTTTTGTTGACATTGAGACATGTAATCTCAAAATAATTTGAGATTACTTTGTGGTTTACCGGGAAGCATACTAGTCAGTTGAGGAATTTAATGTTGCCACGACAGCTCAGTGGCAGAGCAACCGGCTAGAGACCGGTAAATCCCTGGTTTAAACCCCAGCTACAGCATTGAGTTTTTCAGTCTGACTGTACCTATCCAACTCCTGTCCTATACACGACTTTCGTGAAAAATCTGATGTGTACCATTCACATGACTTTCTCTATATCCCAGCAACAAATTATTCTTAAAAAACCTATACTTTATTTACTTTATGCTAATCAGAAAAATGAGCAGAAATAGTCTTGTTACTTACTTCCTTGTAAGTAGAAGCGAAATAAAGTACCACCATAGGTTAAAATGATATTCAGAAGCTGGTTGGTATGTCAATGAAGTTCCTTTGTTTAAATGGATAGTTGACAAGTTCCTGTATGAGAAAGGTATAAGTTTTTCATAGCAGAAACCAAAAATAAGGAATGTCTAAAAAACGATGAACTCGTTGTATATAACATAATTTATGTATTTATGTATATAACATAAATTATGTGTTTTAACGTGATTTACATTTTTTGTGTAGTAAGTTTTTGTTCATCTCTTACGGTTTAGCAATTATTCAAAATTCATCCAGAATAAACTACTCTTCAGAGGCTATTCCCAGAACATTCAAGATATACATTTTATTTGTCAGGTAAATATCTTTAATATACGAAATTTTAATCAAAATCCTTAAGAGCCATTTTTTAGAAAATCAAAATTTTCGAAAAAAGTGCCATCTAAAGGGTAGTTGGGGGTGGGGGGATTTTTACAAAAATCTTCGTGTCGCATCCCTGGAAGATACTAAACTTAAATACCAAGTTTGGTATTTTACCGACTTTTCGTTTTTGAGTTATTGTGTTCAAATACACAAACACACACACACACACACACACACATACACACGGAACTTTTTGTGAAAATGTTTTTTTTTATATTGGGGACCCTAAAACAATATATTTCCGGTGAAATCTCGGTATCGAATTTTTAGGTGGAGTGCAATACTTTCTCTATACACTATGTACATAGTGCGTATAGAGAAAGTAAAAAGCAGTTACATCAAACTTTATATTATAGGGCTATGGGTTTACAAGTGTGTGTGTGTGTGTGTGTGTGTGTGTTACACAAAACCTGTAAGTTTGTACTGCTTCCGTAGTCGAGTGGTCAGCGAGCTGACTTTTCACTCGGAAGTCCCTGGTTCGATTCCCGGCTAAGGTGGGAAATTTTTCCTTATCCAGAATTATTCCTCATCTCCCACAGACTCTGGAAGTATGTATGTGAGTGAATGTGTATTGAGGAAAATAAAACAATTTAAATCCAACATAAGAAAGCTACAAACAACTACTTTTTACTTTCTCTACACGTACTATACACTGTGTATAGAGAAGGTATTGCACTCCACTAAAAAATTCGATACCGAGATTTAACCGGAAATATATGTTTTAGGGTTCCCTGTATCCAAAAAAAAGGTTCTTCAGAAGTGTGTCCGTGTGTCTGTGAACACCATAATTCAAAAACGAAAAGTCGGTATAATACCAAACTTGGTATTTAAGTTTAGTATCTTCTAGGGATGCGACACGAAGATTTTGAGAGAAATCCCCCACCCAAAATTACCCTTTACATGGAACTTTTTTCGAAAATTTTGATTTTCTAAAAAATGTCTAACGATGGCTCTATTCTGGGGGAAAAGCCTCTGAAGACTACTGTATTCTGAGTGAATTTTATGGAATTTTGCATAACTGGTAAACCGTAAGAGATAGAAAAAACTTACCATAAAAATAATGTAGAGCACATTAAAACACACGATTTATGTTTTTATACAGTTTTTTCGTGGAGTAGATCGTTTTTGAGGTATTCCTGGTTTTTGTTTTCAGGCTCGAAAAACTTAACTTTTCTCATACAGAACTTTGTGAACTCGTGTCCATACAAACAAAGGAACTTCAGTCACATAGTAACCAGCTTTTGACTAACGCTTTAACCTATGCTACTTACAAGGAAGCAAGTAATAAGACTATTTCTGCTAATTTTTTGTCGATTAGCATGAAGTAAATAGAAGCATGAGCTTTGTAAAACTAATTTGTTGCAGAGATGTAGAGAAAGCCATGTGAATGGAACACATCAGATTTTTTTTAATGCAAAGCCCTCGATATGACCTTAAATGTTGAAGAGGGCTGTATAAAAAGGTTTTTACTACAAGAACACACAGATATTTAAAAATCTGATGTGTTACACTCACATGACTTTCTCTAGCTGTTCAACAAACTTCATACATAAGATTCATCTTCTTTCTGCACCTAGCTAATCGTGGTACTCATTAGCACAATGTTCTTATTACTTAGTTCCTTATAAGTAGGAAGAAAATAAGGGAATACACTCGGCTAAACCAATAGTCAAATGTTTTAAAAGCTGTCGGTACGCGATCGTCATTACAAATCGCTTCTTTTCTTGGTCAGGAGTAGAACAAAATTTATTTGGTATAGTGTTTAACGCCCGCTTTTACTGCAATGGCACCGCAGGCGATGAAACTAATGATACATGAAGATGGAGCCCCGGTGGAATGTGATGGCGGGGGAAACCAGAGATCCCGGAGAAAACCCGCCCGTGCCGCTCTGTCCACCACAAATCTGTGATGCGGTTGCTTGGGATTGAACCCAGTAAGTCTAGATGAGAGGCGAATGGTCTGACCACTCGGCCACGGCGCGGCCGTAGAACAAAAGAAAAAACGGACACTTCCATCTGAGAAAAGTATAAGTATTTCCCAACTGAAACTAATAACAATGAGTACCTTGAAAACGGTAAACTCCACGAGACAAATGTATATGACATAACTTCTGTATTTAAAAAAAAGGGGGAAAAAACTACATTTTTTGTATAGTAAGTTTTGTCTATCTCTTACGGTTTATTAGTTATGCCAAATTAAGCAAAATTCATCCAGAATAAACAGGTCTTCAGAAGCTATTCCCAGAAAATTCAAGATATGCATTTTATTTGTCAGGTAAATATCTTTAATATACGATATTTCAATCAAAATCGTTAGCCATTTTTAAGAAAATCAAAAGTTTCGAAAAAAGTCCATGTAAAGGGTAGTTTGGGGTGGGGGGATTTTTCTCAAAATCTTCGTGTCGCATCCCTGTAAGATACTAAACTTAAATACCAAATTTGGTATTTTAGCTACTATTCATTTTTGAGTTATCGTGTTCACGGACACACACGGACTTTTTCTGAAAATGCTTTTTATGGATACAGGGTGTCCTAAAACATGTATTTCCGGTGAAATCTTGGTATCGAATTTTTGCGTGGAATACAATACTTCTCTATCCCTATGCACATTGTACATACAGGGCTAGAGAAAGTAAAAAGAAGTTCTCGCGGGAATACAGGGAAAATACTCTTAAGAGAACTTACTCTAGTTTTCTGGCGAAACAATGAACGGGCAGAATCTAAAGTTAGGTAATTATTTTGGGTAAGGTTGGTGGTGTTGGTTTTTGCAATGACGTGATAACGAATGCAGCGCCATGACACCGTTGTGACGACAGCATGCACACACTGAGCTAATTTCTTTGCTATGTTTCACACACGGGAGAGGAGCCAGTCCATTGTTTGAGCACCGCTGATGGGGCAGATAACACTGTACACAATGTTAACTGTACTCTGCTGATAGGACAATGCATAAATTACAGCAGCACGGAGTAGTTTTGGGTCGAGGTGCTGAGTTTGAGGTTATTTGCCAGTCCCTGCTACTTGCACCGATAAAATTCCCAAGTTCAGGGAACGGTTTCTCAGAAACTGGTAGCTTGTTCAAGTTGAAAATGGCTTAACATGCATTTTTTGTGTTGCCGTTATAATCCGAAATCATTAAAAACCAGTTTTAACTAATAACATGCAGTTTAAGGCTTTTAAACGAATGGTGCTGTACGAAACTGCGAATGACGTGTAACTCTTAAAGAAACTGGTTTACATTATGGAGGAGGACTTGGAAACGGGAGAATTCAGCACTGTGGCCATTCTAAGCTTTTTATTTTACATATACATAGTGTATATAGAAGCTATTGTATTTCACCCGAAAATTCGATACAGAGATTTCACCGGAAATATACATTTTAGGGTCCCCTGTAACCAAAATATTTTTTTTTAGAAAAAGGTCCGTGTGTGTCTTTGAGCACGATAACTCAAAATCGAAAAGTCGATAAAATACCAAACTTAGTATTCAAGTTCCAAGAATGCGACACAAATATTTTAAAGAAAATCCCCTCTCGTAAACTATCCTTACGTGGAAAAAATTTCGAATATTTTGATTTTCTCAAAAATGGCTAACGATTTTCATTAAAATCTCTTATATTTCAGATATTTACATGGCAATATGTACATCTTGAATTTTTTGGAAATAGCCTCTGGAGATATCTTTATTCTGGATGAGTTTTATTGAATTTTGCATAATTAGTAAATCGTAACAGATAGACAAAAACTTACTACACAAAAAATGTAAATCTCGATAAAACACACAAGTTTTGTCATTAGTTTTTTCGTGGAGGTGGCCGTTTACGAGATATTCCTTTTTTTATTTCAGTTTTAAAATGCTCGAACTTTACTCATACGGAAACTTGTAAACGCTTGCCCACGTAAAGAAACTGATTTCAATTCCATAATAACCACATTTTAAAAATTGTGACTATTGGTTTAGCCTAGTGTATTTTCCCATTTCCCTTCTACTTATAAGGCACTAAAATATGAGACCGTTTCTGATAATGCTTGTCTCGATTAGCATGAAATACATATAACAATAATTTTACAGAGTTGTAGAGAATGTCATGTGAATGGAGCACATAAGTTTTTTTGACAGTTTTTAATTCCGGTACACGGAATGAAGATGACGCAGCGGTGGGAGAACCCGGAGAATATTCGCCCTTATGCCACTTTGTCCACCATAAATTCCACATGCGGTTGCCTGGGATAGAACTCGGGCCGCCTTGGTGATAGCAGTAGGTTTGTTCCATCTACCAATCTTCCGCGAGGACAAGATAAAGCCAGGGAAGGCCCACAGGTCTGATGGCAGGATCCCTAACGCTTCCAGATTCAGTATCTGCCACCGTTTCTAAGAGAATGGCTTAGGTATAGAGATCGTAAATGCATTTAGAGTAGTAGTTCTTTCTACAAAGCATTTTCACTGCATTGGCCACACAACCACCACGTCACCCTGCAACATCAAGAGATGTAATGTGTTCATTTACATGACTTTCTCTACCTGTTCTACAAACAAAACGTACATCACGCTAATTGAGATAAATATTAGCAGACTTGTCGTATTACTTCCTTCTCAGAAGCAGGAAAATAGTGGAATACACTAGGATAACACGAGTCATTTTTTTAAAACCTGGTTGCTATGTAAAACAACCCAAATTGCCAGGAGAGCAAAAAAGAGAGATGAAACAAAAGAAAACTTTCCATTTCAGAAAAGCTTAAGTAGTACAACACCGAAACCAATAACAAAGAAAGGATGCGGTTTTAATGAGATCTAAATTTTTGTATAGCAAGTTTTTGTATATCTCTTATGGTTTACTAGTTATACAAAAGTCATCGAGAATAAAGAGGTCTTCCCAGAAAAAGCAAGATATACATTTATTTTGTTATTTTAGTATTTCAATAAAATTCGTTAAAATACTTTCGAGAAAATAAACATTTTCAAAATAATGTTCCATATAAAGGGTAGTTGGCGGTGGGGGATTTTCCTGAAAATCTTCGTGAGGTATCCTTGGAAAATATTGAAATTAAGTACCACATTTAGGATTTTGTCGGTGTTTTTGGTTTTTCAGCTATGCTGTTCACACATACATATACGAACATGTTTCTAAAATGCCTTTTTTATATTCAGGGATCTCAAAACATGCGTTTCCAGTGAAGTCTCGGTATTGCATTTTTGGGTGGAATGCAATACCTTCTCTATCCGCTATGTATATAGCACATACGTGCTGGAGAAAGTAATAATAATAGTGCCCCGTTGAGAAACGTTTAAGTACATTAAAATTTACACCAATAACAAGGAATATCTCGGAAATAGTTAACTTCAAAAAACTGATTATTTTCACGAAATCTAGAATAATACATACTCTCTCTCCCTCTCCCTCTGTCTCACACACACACACACACACACACACACACACACACACACACACACACACACACACACACAGTTTACCAGCGAATCAAAAGTTGTCCAGAATGACGAGATTTTAGAGCACATCCTAAAAATACTGAAATGTGCATTTCATTTGTGGCGTATCTTTAATAGATGGTATTTTATTCAAAATCATTACAACCATTTTTGAGAAAATAAAAATTCCTAAATTTTTTCTATGTAAACAGTAGTTTGGGGTGGAGAGATATTCTTGAAAATCTTCGTGTCGAATCCTTGGATCCTTGGAAGACACTAAACTTAAATATAAAGAATGATATTTAACTGAATCTTCTTTTGTTAGTTATCGTGTTCACACACAAACACACACACACGCATGGATGAACATGTTTCTAAAAATCTGATGTGTTACACTCACATGACTTTCTCTAGCTCTTCTACAAATTTCTTACATAAGAGTATTCTTCTTCCTGCACCTTGCTAATCGAAATAATCATTAGCAGAATGTTCTTACTACTTAGTTCCTTATAAGTAGAAAGAAATTAAGGGAATACACTAAGGTAAACCGATAGTCAAATGTTTTAAAAGCTGTCGTTATTCGATTGTCATTGCAAATCGCTTCTTTACTTGGCCAGGAGTAGAACAAAAGAAAAACGGACACTTCCTGTCTGAGAAAAGTAGAAGTACTCGCAACTGAAACCAAAAAGAAGGAATATGTCGGAAACGGTTATCTCCACAACAAAACTGTAAAGGACATATATTGTGCGTTTTGATCAGATCAACATTTTCTGTGTTGTAAGTTTTTGTCTAGCTCTTACCGCTTAACAGTTAAGCAAAATTTAGATAATTTCATCCAGAATAAAAAGCTCTTCAGGGGCTATTCCCAGAAAATTCAATATATACTTTTTATTTGGTATGTAAATATTTTAATATCGGGATTTTAATCAATATCGTTATAGCCATTGTTTAGAAAGTCAAAATTTTCGAAGAATTTTCTATATAAGGGTAGTGGGGGTGGGGGGGGGGTTTAATTGAAAATCTTCGTGTCACATTCTTGTAAGATACCAAACCTAAATACCAAGTTTAGTATTTAACAGTCTTTTCATTTTTGAGCTATGCTGTGCGCGCGCGCGCACACACACACACACACACACACACACACACACACACACACACAGGGACCTCTTTCTGAAAAGGCTTTTTTTTTTTGGATTCAGGGGGTCCTAAAACATGTATGTCCGGTGAAATCTCGGTATCGAATTTTTGGATGGAATACAATACTTCCTCTATACACTATGTACATAGTACGTATAAAGAAAGTAAAATGCATCTTTGAATATTGGGGATCCTAAAACTACATTTCAGTGAACTCTTGATACCGAATATTTGAATGGAATGCCGTACCTTCTCTTTATATTATGGAGAGAATGTATTTTGTTGGAGACATTGAACCCTAAAAACGTGCATTTCCAGTGAAATCTCGGTATCCAATTTTCGGGTCGAACACATTGACTTCTCCGCCTAAGAAGGATAAAATAATTGCAAAATTCAAATCGTTTATACAGAATAGCTCGTATTTTAAAGAGATCTAAATTGTCAGGCTGAATATTCTTAAATTTAACTGTGTATGTGATTGTGTGTATATGTGTTTTTGTGTGAAACGGTATAATCAAAATAGGAATCAGATAAAAACTAACGGTGTTTAATTTACGCAACTTCCAAATATGTGACGAAGAGTTTCAACAAAACTTCTTTACGTAGAACATTTTTTTCAAAATAGTATTATTCCTAAAAATACTATTTAAAATACCACATAAAGTTCACAGGAAAGCGTGAAAAGCAACTGTTTTGTAAAAATTGAAATAATATGCATAATTGAAAGTTTATGGATAGAAAAAGTTTCATCTGTCGAACATGAAACAAAGATCACTGTTTTGAAATTTTATTGTATAGGAACAAAAGACTGACTGTTTATATTGAACAGCATGAGGAAATAGAACAATAAAACTTCTTTAACAAACACAAATATTTATTTAAATGAATAAAAATAAAATATTAATATATTAATGTAATACTCAAAGATGGTAGTTCCATTAATATTATTTAGAATATAAATTTGTACTTTCTCTACCAAGCACGAAATAGGTACATAGTCGGAAGAGAAAGTATTGTATTCTACCCAAAAATTCGATACTGATTTCATCGGAAATACATATTTTGAAGACACCTGGATCCAGAAATACCGCTTAGAAGAAGGCTGTGTGTGTGTGTGTGTGTGCGTGTTTTTTATGAGGTCAGCAACGAAAAAATTAAAAGCCAATTGAATACCAGACTTGATATTCATATTTAATTCTTCAAAGGGTGCACTACACTTTGCATGCAAAAATTCGAGAATTTTAATTTTTATAAAAAAATGGCTGCAACGATTTTGATTGATATTAAAGATATATAGATAACAATTGAAAGGTATATATTGAAGACCTCTTCATTCTGAATGACTTTTGCATAACTGTTAAACCGTAAGAGATAGACAAACATTTATTATCCAAGAATGTGTATTTCGTCAAAACACACAATTTATGTTGTACACATTTGTTTGTGTAATTAACCATTTCCGAGGTATTCCTTATAATTGTTTTCAGTTTTAAAATAAATGAAACTTTTTCCAAATGAATATTTGTCATTTCTTTTATTTTACTCCTGGCTACCCCAAGAAAAGTGAGTTTCCTTTGAAAGGATTTGACTATCGCTTTAACCTAGCGTAATGTCCCTTCTACTTATAAGGAAATAGGTAATAAGACCATTTCTGTTATGTATAAATTCATAAGCATGAAATAGATAGAAGTACAAGTTTTGTTAGAATATTTTCTTTGCAAAACCGTTAGAGGAAGTCATGTAAATGGAGTGCATTTTTACTTTCTTTACATGTGCTATGTGCATAATGTATAGGGAAGGTATTTGATACCGAGATTTCACCGGAAATACATATTTTGAGACCCCTGAATCCAAACATTTTTTTTTTTAGAAAAAGTCTGTGTGTATGTGTGGGGGGGGCAGTATAGCTCAAAAACGAATACTACGTTAAATGCCAAACTTGATATTGAAGTTCAGTACTTTCCAAGGATGCGACATGAAGCTTTTCAAGAATCCCCCCCCCGAACTACCTTTTACATAGAACATTTTTCGAAAGTTTTGATTTTGTCAAAAATGGCTCTAACGGTTTTGATTAAAATACCTTATGTTTACGAAATTTTTATGACAAACGAAATGTTATCTTGAATTTTCTGGGAATAGCCCCTGAAGGTTCCTTCATTCTGGAATATTTTTGTTTAACTGGCATACCATAAGAGATATACAAAACTTACTATACAAAAACGTAGAGCTCGTTAAATCACACAATTTGCCATATATTGAGTTAACCATTTTTGAGATATTCCGGATTAAAGGTTTCAGTTTTAGATATTTAAATTAGATATCTTTCTTCTCGTTTGTTTACTGCCAGGCAAAGAGATTGGGATTTCAATTGTTTCACATAGCGGCCGGCTTTTGAAGTTTGCGACTATCCTGTGAATGTTCTTAATTTCCCTTCTACTTAAAAGGAAGCTAGTAATACGACTAATTCTGTTTATGTTTATCTTGATTAGCATGATGTAGATGACTGATCAATGTTTTGAATAAAAGATTAGTTTGCCGAGCAGCTAGAGGACATCATGTAAATGAAGCACATTAGATTTTTTCCGTTCTACTTACAAGGAACCAAGTAAAAAGAACAATTTCTGTTAATGTTTGTCTCCATTATCTTGAAGTAGATAGATGAATAAGCTTTTTAACAATAATTTATTACAGAGATGTAGAGAAACTTATGTGAACGGAGCACATCAGATTTTAAATTTCCTTCTTACTTTCTCTACACGTACTATGTACATAATGTATAGAGAAGGTATTGCACTCCACCCAAAAATTGGATACCGAGATTTCACAGGAAGTGCATGTTTTAGGGTTCCCTGTAATAAAAAAAAAGTTTTCAAAAAAAAAAAAGGTCCGTGTGGTTATAAACACGATAACTCAAAAACTAAAAGTCGAGAAAATACCGAACTTGGTATTTAAGTTTAGTATATTCCAGGGGTACGACACGAAGATTTTAAGACAAATTCTCCCACGCCAAACTACCCTTTACATGAAACTTATTTCGACATTTTTTATTTTCTTAAAAATATATCTAACGATTTCGATTAAAATATCGTATATTAAAGATATTTACCTGGCAAATAAAATGTATATCTTGAATTTTCTGGGAATAGAAGACTATTCTGAATGAATTTTACGGAATTTTGCATAACTACTTAACCGTAAGAGTTGGACAAAAATTTGTTATATACAAAATGTAGAGCACATTAAAACACACAATTTATGTTATATACATTTTTTTTGTGGAGTTCCTCGTCTTTGAGATATTCCTTGTTTTTGGTTTCACTTTTAAAGAACTTTCTGATACAGGAATTTGTCAACTTGTGTTCATACAAACAAAGAAACTTCAGCCACATAGTAATCAGCTTTTGACTATCACTTTAAGCTATACTACTCCCTTATTTCGCTTTTACTTACAAGGAAGCAAGTATGAAGACTATTTCTGCTACTTTTTACTCCATTAGCATGAAAGAAATAGACGCACAAGCTTTTTAACACTAATTTGTTGTAGAGAAGTAGAGAAAGTCATGTGAATGGAACACATCAGATTTTTTCCTAAAGGACATATAGGAATATTTTAATTATTAAGTTGCAAATAAATAAAACTCTCGCAGTTTCTCGGAAGCGAGACGCACTCTGTTGTTTACAGAAGCTTGAATATTTCGCCCGTAAATGTTTTTTTTATAAACCTGCTTCTTCTGAGAGAAATACTTCATAAGTGAGAATTTTACTCGGTTGTGGTTGGGAGTTTTTCCCCTTCTGTGCTTTTCATTTCGATTTTCCAATTTTATGTTGTGTTTTACCATTGTTCTTTGCTTATCCTTCACTTCTGGAGATGCTGTGATGGACTTCTCGTTTTGTTGAGCAGTCCCTTCATCCATGGCTTTCTTGATATTCTTTGTTTAAAACTGCTGTTGCATAATCAACTAACATTGTATTCGTCTCTTACCTGAAGGTTTGCTTTGCATGTTCTTCTGAGAATAGAAATGCTGTTACGTTTCTCTAAAGATCTCGATGTTTTATGTAATAACTCCTGTATGCAATTAAAATGTACCGTGTAACCGCAGCACGGAATAGTTATTTTTGCACTGCGCTTTTCATTTATGTAAAAGAGGTTATTGAAGAATATTCCTAACCTGACGTTCCTGACATCGAAACAAGAAAATATCTTACTATAAACATATGCTCTAAAACGCTTCGTTCTCGCGTTTTCAATTTATTAAAGAAAATCACCTTCAACGTCTTTCCGGGTCCAACCCAATGATTTATTTATACACTCACTCACAGAAGAATTTGACTCATTTTATCTTGGGGAGCTAGCCTTGTGTTATGCTAGCTGTTGGTTAACATATGTCATGTTTACTTTCTCTACACGTACTATGTACATAGTGTATAGAGAAGGTATTGCACTCCTCCCAAAAATTCGATACCGAGATTTCACCGGAAATATATGTTTTAGGGCCGCCTGTAACCAAAAAAAGCATTTTCAGAAAAAGGTCCGTGTGTGTGTCCGTGTGTCTGTGAACACGATAACTCAAAAACGAAAAGTCGGTAAAATACCAAACTTGGTATTTAATTTTAGCATCTTCCAGAGATGCCACACAGCTTTAAAAAACATACTTTTCTCATACAGGAATGTGTCAACTCCTGTCCATACAAACAAAGGAACTTCAGTCACACAGCAACCAGCTTTTGACTACCACTTTAACCTATGGTACTACCTTATTTCGCTTCTACTTACAAGGAAGCAAGTAATAAGACTATTTCTGCTAATGTTTTCGCGATTAGCATGAAGTAAATAGAAGCATAAGCCATTTAACAATAATTTGTTGCAGAAATGTAGAGAAAGCTATGTGGATTTTTGAGTTATGCTGTCCACACACATACACACAGACACACACGAAATATTTTTTTGATTCAAGAGTATCTCAAACCATTTATTTTTGGTATAATCTCAGTACCGAATTTTTGGGTGAAATACAATACCTCCTGTATTTATATACATAGTACATATGTACAAGAGAATATAAACAAATACATTTTTTTGAATGTTTATTCAAATTTTACAGCTATAACACCTTAATATATCCTCAATCATTTTTAAGTTAGTCAAAACATTTCAATTTAGTGTAGCAAGTGTGTAATTAATAGTGAGTCCCTAAAACTGTATTAGAAATATTATTGGTATATAACTGGATGGGTATTTATATATTTATTTACACGTACTATGTACATAGTAGGTGGTGAATATTTTCTTTGATCTAAAATCCAAATCGAAATTTCACCGTTAACACATAAAAAACAACTGATAATTAGAAAAAGGTGTGTACGTTTGAACAAGCACTCAAAAACGAAGAGTCGGGTAACATACTAAACTTGAAAATTAAGTTTAGCATCATCCAAGGATGTGATACGAATATTTTCACCTCAATACCCCTATCTGTAGATACTCTTTAAATGGAAACATTTTCTAACAGTTTTAATAAAATAATACATAAAGATGTTTGTATGACAAATAAAATGTACATTTTCTGGGAGTATCCTCTGAAGTCCTCATTACGGATGACTTTTATATAACTGGTAAACCGTAAGAGATGGACAAAAACTATAGAGGTAACCGTCTACGAGATATTCTTTAAGACTTTAAATTTTAAAATACTTATACTTTTCTTAAGCAGGATGACGTCAGTATTTCTTTTGTTTTACTCCGGGTCATGCAAAGAAGCGAAGTTCAATGAAAATTGCATAGAGGTAGCTTTTAAAATATTTGACAATCACTTTAACCGAAGTATTACCTTTTCTCCCTTCTAATTATAAAAAATCGGATGTGTTCCATTCACATGACTTTCTCTACATCTCTAAAACAAATTGTTAAAGATCTTATGCTTCTATTTACTTCATGCTAATCGAGAAAAAATTAGCAAAAATAGTCTTATTACTTGCTTCCTTGTTAGTAGAAGCGAACTAAGGGAGTAGCATAGGTTAAAGTGATAGTCGTTTAGACTTCTCCGGAATTAATGTAGAACATCCGACTTTCCAGGATTCTTCTATTTCTTTGTCCTCTAACGTTTGTCATATTGACTCTTATTAGGGTAATGCAGATAAAAAAATCTTGTGTATTCCATTCACATGACTTTCTCTAAATCACTGTAACAACTTGTTGTTAAAAAGCATATTCTTCTATCTACTTTATGATAATCGAGATAAACATTAGCAGAAATTGTCTTAATTACTTGTTTATTACACTAGGATAAATTAATAGTGAAAACTTCTAATAGCTGGTTACCATGCGGTTAAAATTCGTTTCTTTGCAGGGCGAAGAGTTCACAACTTTCCGTGTGAAAACAACTTTAAATCTGAAACAAATAACAAGGAATTTCTCAAAAATGGTCATTACAACGATAAAAACGTATATGACATAAATTGTGCGTTTTAACATGATCTACATTTTTTGTGTAGTAAGCTTTTGTCTATCTCTTACGGTTTACCAGTTCGGTAAAAAGCAGCAACATTTATTCAGAATAAAGAGGTATTTCAGAGGCTATTCTCGGAAACTTCAAAATATACATGTTATTTGTCATATAAATATGTTTAATATACAGTATTTTAATCAAAATAGTTAGAGCCAATTTTCAAAAAATCAAAATTTTCGAAATGTTTTCCATGTAAAGGGTAGTTTGGGGTGGGAGGATTTTTCTCAAAATCTTCGTGTCGTATCCCTGGAAGATACTTAGCTTAAATACCAAGTTTGGTATTTAACGAATTTTCGTTTTTGAGTTATCGTACGCGCGCGCGCACACACTCACACACACATACACACACGGACCTTTTCTGAAAATATTTCTTTTGGATACATGGGACCCTAAAACGTCTATTTCCGGTGAAATCTTGGTATCAAATTTTTGGTGGAATGCAATACCTTCTCTATACATTATGTACATAGTACGCGTAGAGAAAGTAAATGTCTCAACAGCCAAAACACTTTGTTTATAACAACAATGAAAAGCTAAACAACGACTACCAAATGTTTCTTTCTCATAGAAGACATGTGTATAAGCCAATATTTTAATTAATTTATTACTATATTTTAATTGATATATGTACGCATCGTCCAAAGAATATGTGATACACGAGGTTGGGTGAATTGCAGAATCTCGTAACTTCGTTTCATCTTTTCAAACTTTTCCTTGATTCTGCAATAGGACACTTCCTACACTTGTATCACAATTTACTATAACAGCATATCGACAAATATAAGAAATCTTTTATTTTAGTGTTTCGAGAGTAGTCAGAACAACATTGATAATTCTATACACTGTTGATTATTTTACCTACAATGTAATTCTATATGACGTCTATTGAATCGTGGATGATTATGTTGTTTATCTGACGGCGTCATTAATATTCTATAGACGAATAAACGACCCATCTGTGTGAAAATTTGTCATATAGGCGGTATCCGAACCACCCCTTCATTTGTCATATATTATATAGTCTTATATAGCTTCGTTCTTATGTGTATAATTCATTTTTCAGTCAGTCACTTAGGTAAATAATACCGAGTGGATGAAGTCAAAGCTTGTCTACTTGAAGATGGGTAAGTTTACGGAGCGAAAACACTAGGGGTCATTCCAGGGGAGTGGGATAGTTTTTATTCACGTCAGCGTACGTTTATGGGTGTTCTACCCAAACGCTAGGATCTCGCACATACTTAGAAGTTCACTAAGCCAGTTTCACTGTTCACTATGAATACTATCCAAGATGGAGAGTGGCATACCTTGTGCGGCGCGCCTTGGACTCGAAGCGGCGACCGCCATGACGAGGAGTAGGAGCAGAGTGCAGCGCCGCTGCAGGAGCCCCGTCATCGCGAACCCTGGCGATGCCGCCGACCCGTCATGCTGAGGTAGAGCGCCAGAAACACGCTGCTCCCGACAACCAGATGGCCGGCCACGGACGGAACTGAAGAAGAAGAAGACGGGCGGCCGTGTATTGTGTGGGAGTCGGAGAGTGACGTCACAGATCCCGTTATACTCTGTCGCAAGGCGATATAGCAAGGCCGCGAACACCTGGTGGGGGTACGCAGCACTAGTTTCATCGCAATCTTCGCCGAGTGCATCTCCCACATTCCTAACCATACTTGCGGCAAAAACTGTGTTGTATGAGCGACACTATCGTTTCCAGACATAGCATTAGTTATTTTGAAGACTGTCTCTGGGCTTTGTTGGTTAGCTCCAAATCCAGAGGTCCCGGGTTCGTTTCCCAGCTTGAGGGTGGAAGGCTTAGCATTATGTTAAAGAATATATCTAAGGTTTGCTGGTTAGCGTGCTAACCTCCAAATCCAGAGGTCCCAGGTTCCATTCCGGGCTTGAGGGTGGAATGCTTAGCATTAGTTATATTAAAGACTGTCTCTGGGCTTTGTTGGTTAGCTCCAAATCCAGAGGTCCCGGGTTCGATTCCCAGCTTGAGGGTGGAAGGCTTAGTATTATGTTTAAGAATATCTCTTAAGGTTTGCTGGTTAGCGTGCTAACCTCCAAATCCAGAGGTCTCGGGTTCCATTCTCGGCTTGAAGGTGGGACGCTTAGCATTAGTTACATTAAAGATGTCTCTGGGGTTAGCTCCAAATCCAGAGGTCCCGGGGTCGATTCTCGGCTTGAAGGTGGAAAGCTTAGCATTAGTTATGTTGAAGACTGTCTCTGGGGTTTGCTGGTTAGCTCCAAATCCCTAGGTCCCGGGTTCGAAACCCAGTTTGAGAGTGGAAGGCTTAGCATTATGTTAAAGCATATCTTTAAGGTTTACTGGTTAGCGTGCTAACCTCCAAATCTATAGGTCCCGGGTTTCATTCCCGGCTTGAGGGTGGAAGGCTTAGCATTAATTATGTTAAAGACTATCTCCGGGGTTTGCTAACCTCCAAATCCAGAAGACCAGGGTTCAATTCCCGGATGGAAGGTGGACATTTTTCTTGGACCAGAATTATTCCCAATTCTCCCTGAGCCTGGAAATATGAAAGAGAGTGCAACTATGTGCCTGACTGAGAATTTAAATGTGTGTTATTTATCCATTATATTTACCAAAAACAAGTCAACAATTGAACGTCATTGCTAGAGCAATTGTTCCAAAGGTAGAGACGACGATATAACCCACGCATTTTTTGAGGTCTAACGCCCGCTTTTACTACTTGGCGCCTCGGGTAGGAAACCTAGAACTGAAAGATGGTATATAAATAGAAGAATAATTTTTACTTTCTCTACACGGTATGCATTTTTAGATAGAGCATGTATTGTATTCCACCCAAAAATTCTATGTCGTGATTCTGGAAATATATGGATTGCGGTCCCGTGAGACTAAAAAAAAAGCATTTTTTTTAAAAAGACCTGTGTGTCTATGATAGCATAACTCAAAAATGGAAAAACATCTTTAAATATCGTACATCATCGTATGGTATCGTTTCAAGAAATTCCGCACTCAAATACCATTTATATAAAAACAGTTGTATTGTTTTTCTTAAAAGCGGCTCTAGCCATTTTCATTAAAATACCTTATACTAAATAAAATGCATGAATTTTCTGGGATTGAAAACCTCTTCGTTCTGGTTGAATTTTGCCCAACGAATAAACTGTAAGAGATAGGCAAGAACTTTTCTCAAACGGTAAGTCACCTTTCTTTCATCTCTTTTGTTTAACTGCTAGTCATACAAGACGAATCGAACTTCAATTGTTCATTTAGCGACCAGATTATTGCTTTAGCCTAGTGTTTCCTTTCTACTTAAAATGAAGCGAGTAATAGCACCATTTCTGCTAGTGTTATCTCGATTAGCATGACGTAGATAATAAATCTGATGTGTTCCATTCACATGCCTTTCTCTACACCTCTGAAATAAATTATTGTATTGTATTGTTAATAAGCTTATGCTTCTTTTACTTCATGCTAATTGAGAAAATTAGCAGAAATAGTCTTATTTCTTGCTTTATTTTAAGTAGAAGCGAAATGAGGGAGTACCATAGGTTAAAGTGAAAGCCAAAAGATGGTTGCTATGTGACTGATGTTCCTTTGTTTGTATGGACAGGAGTTGACAAATTCCTGTATGAGAAAGTATAAGTTTTTCAAAGCTGAAACCAAAAACAAGGAATATATTTAAACGATCAACTCCACGAAAAAAACGTATGTAACATAAATTGTGTGTTTTAACCTGCTCTAAGTTTTTGTCCATATCTTATGGCTTAACATTATTCAAAATTCCGTAAAATTCATCCCGAATAAAGAGACTATTCCCAGAAAATTCAAGATATATATTTTATTTGGCATGTGAATATCTTAAATATAAGGGATTTTAATCAAAATCTTTAGAGCCATTTTTGCGATAGTAAAAATTTTCGAAAAAGTTCCATGTAAAGGGAAGTTTGGGGTGGGGGAACTTTCTTGAAAATCTTTGTGTCGCATCCTTGGAAGATACCAAAGTTAAATACCAAGTTCAATATTCAGCGGTTTTTTCATTTTTGAGCTATGCTGTCCATAGACACAACACACACACACGGACCTTTTTGTAAAAATGTTTTTTTTGGATTCATGGGGATCCAAAACGTGTATTTCCTGTGAAATCTCGCTATCGAATTTTTGGGTGGAATGCAATACCTTCTCTATACACTACGTACATAGTACGTGTAGGGAAAGTAAAAAAAAAAACTTCATTCAGGTAACCTCACCTAACCGGGAATTGATTTCGGGATTTCTTGAATGCGAGGCAGACGCGCTTCCACCACACTACAGAACCGGGCAAAACAGCGTTTAAATTCCAAGGTTTAATCTCTTATTTTTTTTACTACTTAGCAATAGTAAAGAGAGGAAACATTTACATTCCTCCCCACCCAAAAATTCTGATGCAAACAAACTGTTTTTAAAAAAGATTACTCTTCTATATGCTTTATGCTAGTCGAGATTACATTAGCAGAAATAGTCGTATCACTTGAATACTTGCAAGAAGAAGGTAGATTATATAGTAGGTTAAGGTGACAGTCAAGTTTTCTGAAAGTCAAGATTCTGATAATCTTTTGCAAATATCATTGAAATTTTGTTCTCTTTCCATACTCGGCAGTAAAACAAGAGAAATATCAAATGGATAAGAACTTCCCGTTTGACAAAAGCTAAGTCTTTTAAAATTGAAACCAATAATAGGAATTATTTACGAAATACCTGATATGACATAACTTGTGTTTTAACGAGATCTACATACGGTTTGTCTATCTCTTAGAGTTTACCAGTAATACAAAAACCATTCGGAATAAAGCGGGTTTAAGAGGATATTCCCACAGAGTTCAGGATATACATTTCATTTGCCATGTAAACATTCTTATTATACGTAAAGGGTAATCAAGGAATATTTTTCGAAAATTTTGATTTTCTCAAACACAGCTCTATAAGTGTTATTAAAATACCAAATGTTTATGATATTTTAATGGCAAAGGAAATGTATATCTTTAATATTCTGGGAATGGCGTCTGAAGACCTCTTCATTATGATTGATATTTACATAAATTTGTATAATTGGTTAACTATAAGAGATAGGCAAATCCAATGCGCAGAAAATATAGATCTGTTAATACACACAATTTATGATATATTAATGTTTTATTGTATTTATTAATTTCTTGCAGAGCTAACAGTTTCTGAGATATTCCATATTATTGGCTTCAATTTTAAGCTCAAACGACAAAATGATCTTTCTTTTTGTTCTACTCCTGTAAGCAAAGAGCACCGAACTTCAATTGTTTCACATAGCCACTAGCTTTTAAAAGATTTGACTATCGCTTAAGCCTAGTGCATTCCCTTATTTCCCTTATATTTGAACAGAAGCAAGTAAAAGAGACAAAATTCTGCTAATGTTTATATCAATTAGCACTATGTAGATAAAAGAATAATCTTTTAAAAGAAAAGTTTGCGAGCGGACTAGCTACAGAATCATGTAGATGGAACACATATAATTTTTTGCACTAAAAACCCAATAATTGACATTAATTTTATCAGTTATGCAAAATTTCGCCAATTCATTCTGAATAAAAATGTCTTCAGAGGCTATTCCCAGAAAATTCAAGATATACATTTTATTTGTCATGTAAATATCATTAATATACGATAGTTTAATTAAAATGGTTAGAAATATTTGAGAAAATCAGAATTTTCGAGGGGATTTTCTTGAAAATCTTTTAGTGTCGCATCCTTGGAAGATACTGAACTTGAATACCAAGTTTCGTATTTAACGGACTTTTCGTTTTTGAGTTATGCTGTCCACGACACACTCGAGATTTTACCGGAAACAGACGCTCTAGGGTCTTTCGTATCCAAAAATGTATTTTCAGTAAATAGTCCGTGTTTATTTGCGTGTGCCCGTGTGTCTGAGAACAGGATAACTCAAAAACGAAAAGTCGGTAAAATACCGAATCTGGTATTGAAGTTTAGCGTCTTCCAGGGATGCGGCACGAAGATTTTGAGAAAAATCCCCCTTCTCAAATTAACCTTTACATAGAAAAAATGTCCCTCACTTACAGTTTACCAGTTACGCCAAATTCAACAAAATGCATTCGGAACAAACGAGATCTTTAGAGCCTCTTCTCAGAAAATTCAAAATATAGATTTTATTTGCCATAAGGATATCTTTAATATACGGCATTTTAATCAAAATCGTTAGTCATTTTTTAGAAAATCAAAATTTTCGGAAAAAGTTCCATGTAAAGGGTAGTTTGGGGTGGGAGGATTTTTCTCAAAATCTTGGTGTCGCATCCCTGGAAGATACTAAACTTAAATACCAAGTTTGGTATTTTACCGACTTTTCGTTTTTGAGTTATCGTGTTCACAGGCACACGGACCTTTTTCTGAAAATACTATTCTTGGATACAGGGGACCCTAAAACATATATTTCCGGCGAAATCTCGGTATCGAATTTTTTGGTGGAGTGCAATATCTTCTCTATACACTATATACATAGCACATATAGAGAAAGTAAAAAACAAAAAAAAACAAAAAACAAAAAAACATGTATTTCTGGTGAAATCTCGGTTTCGAATTTTGGGTGCAATACAATACCTTCTCTATACACTGTGTACATAGTACGTGTGGAGAAACTAAAAAGTTAATGGTTTGTATAAGAGTGGAGAAAACCATACGAGTGTAACACATGAAATGGTTTAAAAACGTGTTCCATTCCCCTTAAAGTGGGGAAGATTGACCAGTTTTATTTCTGGTGAATGTTTGTGGAAGGCAATCGCGCTAGAATGTAGTTTAGCTGAGTGGGTGTTGAATAGATTGGCCCAGTTCTCTACACGCTGCTGACATGAATATGCGACATACCTACAAGCCTCTGTCTTATATTCTTTGTTTAGCTTACCACCTTCCGCCGGCAAAAGTACAAGTGGCCTACTATCCAAAGATCGTCGGTTCGAGAATGTAGTTCTGCCTTTTGGAAAGGTCGAGGGGTCACGAAATGTTGTTGCTCGGAATTAGGTCTTGCATTGCGACGTAAATCAATGGTGCTGTGAAACATTGCAATGAATAAGATAGGCGGGCCAGGTTTCGACGCCCGTTCGTCCGTCCGAGATCCAGTAGCCTAGGTGTAACTTCTGTGTACCTACCCTGGTAAGGGTTTAGCCACAGGAAAGAGGAGGATGGATAGAAATTGGTAATAATTTAGGTTTCTGGTGAAGATGTTTAGGAGGTAGCGATAGATAGGCTCCTCAAACGGTTGCGTGTTTACTTTCTCTAAACGTATTATGTACATACTGTATAGAGGAAGTATTGTATTCCACCCAAAAATTCGATACCGAGATTTCACTGGAAATACATGTTTTAGGACCCCCTGCATAGCTCAAAAACGAAAGGATCGTTAAATACTAAACTTTATATTTAGATTTGGTATCTTCCAAGGAAGCGACACGAAAATTTTCAAGAAAATTTCCCCACCCCCAACTACCCTTTACATTGAAAATTTTTCGAAAAGTTTTATTTTCTAAAAAATGGCTCTAACGATTTTGATTCAAATATCTTATATTAAAAATACTTAACTGACAAATAAAATGTATATTTTGAATTTTCTGGGAATAGCCTTTGAAGACTATATTATTCTGGGTCAATTTTACGGAATTTTGCATAACTGCTGAACCGTAAGAGATGGACAAAAACTTACCGAACAACAAATGTAGAGCACCTAAAAACACACAATTTATGTTATATACATTTTTTTGTGGAGTTGATTGTTTTTGAGATATTTCTTGTTTTTTTTTCAGCTATAAAGACATACTTTCTCATACAGGACTTTGTGAACAAACAAAGGAACTTTAGTCGCAGAGCAACTAGCTTTTGACTATCACTTTAACCTATGGTACTCCCTTATTTCGCTTCTACTAACAAGGAAGCAAGTAATAAGACTATTTCTGCTAATATTTGTTCAATTAGATGAAGTAAATAGAATAATTTGTTGCAGTGATATAGAGAAAGTCATGTGAATGGAACACGTCAGATTTTTACTTTCTCTATATGTATTATGTACATAGTGTATAGAGGAAGTATTGTATTCCACCCAAAAATTCGAAACCGAGATTTCACCAGAAATACAAGTTTTAGGACACCCTGAATCCAAAAAAAATATTTTCAGAAAAAGGTCCGTGTGTATGTATGTATGTATCTGTCTGTCTGTCTGTCTGTCTGTCTGTCTGTCTGTGGACAGCATAGCTCAAAAACGAAAAGACCGTAAATCCTAAATTTGGTATTTAGATTTGGTATCTTCCAAGGAAAGAACACGAAGATTTTCAAGAAAATCTCCCCACCCCTTAACTACCCTTTACATAGAACATTTTTCGAAAATTTTGATTTTCTAAACAATGCCTCTAACGATTTTGGTTAACATCCCGAATATTAAAGGTATTTACATACGAAATAAAATGTACATCTTGAATTTTCTGGGAATAACCTCTGAAGAGCTCTTTATTCTGAATCAATTTTGCTAAATGTTGCTTAACTACTAAACGGTAAGAGCTAGACAAAAACTTACTGCACAGAAAATGTTGATCTGATCAAAACGCACAATTTATAGCCTTTACATTTTTGTTGTGGAGGTAACCGTTTCCGAAATATTCCTTGTTTTTCGTTTCAGTTGTAAGTACTTAAACTTTTCTCAGACATGAAGTGTCCGTTTTTCTTTTGCTCTACTCCTGGCCAAGCAAGGACGCGATTTGCAATGACAATCGAATAACGACAGATTTTAAAACAATTGACTATCGGTTTAGCCTAGTATATTCCCTTATTTTCTCTCTACATTTAAGGAACTAAGCAGTAAGAATGATTATCTCGATTAGCAAGTTGCAGGAAGAAGAATAATCTTGTGTAAGAAATTTGTAGAAGAGCTGGAGTGTAACACATCAGATTTTTTTATTATTATTTTTAAGGGCAGCATCCTTTTCCTCTGTTTCGCTGGTGTTTGATGTGATAAAATTGTTTTTGTTGAAGAATTTTGATTCGCCACTTAGTTCAGCTAATATGCTGTTGGCTTCGGTTGTCTTTTTGGAAATTTATTGCCCCCCCCCCCGCCAGCAGTATAGAGCATTATTTCTTATAGGTAATATCTGTAGAAATTGATAACATTTTTAAAGAATTACATGCTCCATTATCATAAACTTCTTATAACTACGAAAACATATTTGTGAAATACAATTTTAGATTCTAAAGTTAATTTGAGAATTTTAGTAATAATAAGTAGAAGTAGAAGATATATTATTATTGTTCTTCTCTTTCTTATATAAGCTGTTAAACACTTATTCTTCTATCTGGCTCAAATTACTCTAAATAAATATTTATATAATTATTTTATGTACTTTCTTGTAAATATAGTGTGAATAAATATTTATTGTAAATACAATGTGAACGGGCATACGGTAAACTTCAGCGATATTCAAATGTTAAGAACTGGTCGCTATGTAATGGCGTTGTATTTCCATTACCAGAATGAATAAAAATGTGTTTCATTTGCATTATTTTCTTCTATTCTATTCTATTTTTACAATAAGTTACTTTTCTATTTGCTTTATGCTAATCCAGCTAAACATTAGCAGAAATGGTCTTATTTGTTTTTTGTAAACTACAAGGGGAATAAAGAAATGCAGTAGGCTAAGCGATAAATCTTTTAAAAGCTATCGCTATGTGAAACAATTGAAATTCAGTTCTCTTTTGTATTTCACGGAGTAAAACAAAAAAAGGTGAAATGATATTGATTTCCCGCTTGATAAAAGATTAAATAGTTTAAAATTGAAACCAATAACAAAAATATCTTGGAAACGGATGACTCTAAAAAAAAATTATGGCCTAAATTGTGTGTTTTAATGAGATCTACATTTTGTGTAGTAAGTTTTTGTCTGCTCTTAAGTTTTAAGAGTTAGGCGAAAGTTATCCTTAATGAGATCTTTAGAGGATTTTTGCAGAAAATTCAACATATATATTTTGTTTGTGCTTTAGTTGTCTTAAAAACATTGCATTTTGATCAAAATCTTGGAGCCATTTTTAAGAAAAATATAGAATTTCGAGGAATGTTCCATCTCAAGATAATTGGGGTGGAGGGTGTTCTTTAAAAACTTCATGTCGCACTCTTAAACTATACTGAATTTAAATACCAAGTTGGGTATTTAACCACAAAAATACACAAACATTTTACCAAAAATGCCTTTTCTTGATTCAGCGGATCTCAGAACATTTATTTCCAGTAAAATCTCGGTATTGAAATTTTGGATAGAGTGCATACAATACCTTTTCTGTCTACTATGTAACATTGTACATGGGTGCTAGAGAAAAATGTTTTTATAATGAAATAATAGATATTAATTCTAACATTTAAAAAAAATATAATGCTTTTTTTATCATTCGGCGCATTCGAACTAACAGAAGATGGACAGAGGCATGTTTATAATACGCACGTCAAAATTTTAACCTTATTTTCTCGCAAACATTTAAAAAAACGTTTCTCCATATTAAAAATGCTCAGACGATAAAATTATTCAGTATTTATTTCAAAAGTTTTTTTGCTCCTTAAAATTAAGAATATACTTTTTCATAATGCTACAGTTTTGAGAAATAACTAAATGTTGAAAAATAAATTTTGGAGTGTAATTTTTGCAGAATAATTAGAGTTTATATAGCGAATCCGATTGATGTATTTTAAAATTGTTTTTTACCAGCTGGCCCCAACTACCCCGTATGTATGTGCCCCTTCATGCGTTACTGTTGCAGAATTCAACAGGGCTATTTCACATTAAAACCACTAAGTGTGGTGTTGGCTGAACGACTTTTAATTTTACCCGTATTATTTATCAGCGGAGAAGGTGAGCAGGATAGGCTCATTGAGAGTGGTAAAATGAAGATGAGACGGCCAACTCTCCACAAAGAAACAACACATGTATATGACATAAATTGTATGCTTAACGAGATCGGCATAGTAAAATTTCATCTTACGCCTTAGTAGCTATGCAAAACCATGTGAAATTCCCAGAAAATTAAAAATATAAATTGTATTTGTCATGAATACATGTTATTATATGTGGAGTTTTTATTAAATTCCTTAGACATTTTTGTTAAGATCAAACGTAAAGATGGTTAATTTAAGGTGGGAGAATTTTCCTGTAAATTGGTTTTTACTTTCTCTATACTTACTATGTACATAGTGTATAGAGAAGGTATTGCACTCCATCCAAAAAATCAATATTGAGATTTCACCGGAAATATATATTTTAGGGTCCCCTGTATCCAAAAAAGTATTTTCAAAAAGGATACGTGTGTCAGTGTGCCCGTGTGTCTGTGGACACGATAACTCAAAAACGAAAACTCGGTAAAATTCCAAACTTGGTATTTAAGTTTAGTATCTTCCAGGGATGCGACACGATTTTGAGAAAAATCCCCCCACCCCAAATTACCCTTAATTTTGATTTTTTTTAAAAATGGCTCGAACGATTTTGATTAAAATATCGTAAGATAAAGATATTTGCCTGACAAACAAAATGTTTATCTTCAATTTTCTGGGAATAGCCTCTGAAGCTTACTTTATTATGGATGAAATTTACGGAATTTTGCATAGCTCTTAAACCGTAATAGATAGATAAAACCTTACTCCACAAAAATGTAGAGCACATTAAAACACACAATTTATGTTATATACATTTTTCGCGTGGGGTTGATCGTTTTTGCGGTATACCTTGTTTTTTGGTTTCAACTTTAAAAAACAATTCTCATCCAACAATTTGTCAACTCCTGTCCATACAAACAAAGGAACTTCAGTCACACAGTAACCAACTTTAGACTATCACTTTAACCTACGGTATCCCTTATTTCGCTTCTACTTACAAGGAAGCAAGTAATAAGACTATTTCTGCAAATGTTTTTCTCGATTTGCAGGAAGTAAATAGAAGCATAAGCTTTCTAACAATAATTTGATGCAGAGGTATAGAGAAAGTCATGTGAATGGAACACATCTGATTTTTTTATATTATAGTACAAAAGTAACCTAATTTCCAAAATATATGACATACTAACCTAAGTTCCGCCTGCATAGTGTATAGAGAATGTATTGTATTTCACCCAAAATTCGATACCGAAATTCTACCAGAAATACATTACTTGAATAAACAACTTAATCCTAAAAAAGCACTTTTATAAAAACCTCTGTGTGTGTGTGTGTGTGTGTGTGTGTGCGCGTTAGTATGTGTGTGTGTGTTAGTATGTGTTAGTGTGTGTCTGTGGACAGCATATCTCAAAAACGAAAATATCGTTAAATACTAAATTTGCTATTTAAGTTTAGTTACTTCCAAGAATACAATACGGAGATTTTCAGGAAAATCCCACCACCCCAGATTGTATGGAGAATTTTCTGAAAATGTTTATCTCAAAATTGTCTCCTGTCGATTTTCATAAAAATGCTCTAAGTTGAAGATATTTACATGACATAATATAGAGCTTTACTGGATACTTTTGGCATAACTGGTAACGCCTAAGCCATAGACAAAAAACTTACTACACAAAAATGTATATATCGTTAAAATGCACACTTTGTTATATACATTTTTGTAGAGGTAACCGTTTTCAGATAATCCTTGTTACTGGTTTCACTTAAACTTTTCTCAAACAGGTGGTCATCTTTCGTTTCCTCTATTCCTTTATTTTACTCTAGCGTTCAAAGCGTAATCCGAGTTTCCATTGTTTCACATGGCGACAGGCATTTTAAAATAATTTACTATCGCTTTAGCCTAGTATATTAGCTTATTTCCCTTATACTTGAAGTAATACAACCATTTCTGCTAATGTTTGTCTCGATTACTACGATGTAAATAAAGAGATAATCCTTTGTAACATTGTTTGCAGAAAAAGTCAGGTGAATGGAACACCTGTTTTTATAGGTATTGCTCATTCACTTCAATATATGAAATTATTTATCCTTATCATTTTTCGGTTTTCCTAGTATTCCTTTATAAAAATGTGTTAATTTAATTTTACCATAGTTGTGATACACCTTTGCGCTTGTCCCCCCCCCCCCCCCGCCACAACATACACATACAGGTTGTTAGGAGAATAAGCACAGATATTTGTAATAGTAATTCAGGATAGTGTAATGAAGAATACTGCAATTAATATTTGCTCGTTTACATAACTTTTAAGAGCAGTACGTTTTCAGATCGGTTAGTATTTCTAAGTAGGCGTGCCACACTAAAACTAACGTGTTTATTTTCCCCGTGAGTGTGGGGCGGAAGGCTTAACGAGACTGGGCAGGTCTCGCATTAACGAATGTTCTATCGGAACTGAGTTCGAATGATTTAAAGCCAATGACCCCACACTACCTAATCTTGCAGGTTACGCGTTGAGTTGTGAACACGTGGAAGTAAAAATAATAGTGTATACTGACAGGAGTTATTCATTTCCTGGCATCCAAAGATATCAGGAAGTAAATAATAACTGAGTTTATTTACTTCCTTGTAAGTAGAAGGGAAATGAAGGAATGCATTAGGCTAAAACGATAGTCAAATCTTTTAAAGACTGTCGATATACGATTGTAATTGAAAGTCGATTCGCTTTCATAGCCAGGTGTAAAACAAAAGATACGTGAAATGATAGCTTTCCTTACACAGGAAGTCATTATTTTAAAATTAAAACCAGTAATAGGGAATATCTCGAAATCGTTTCCTCTACAAAAATTTGACATACATTTTGTATTTTAAAGATATTTTTGTGCAATAACTTTTTGTTTATCGTTTACAGTTTACGTGTTTTGCAAAAGTTATTCCGAAGAAAGGGAGCTTCAGAGGCTATTCCCAGAAAATTGAAGATATGCATTTTATTTGTCTTGTAAATATCTTTAATATAGGGTATTTTAATCAATATCGTTACATCCGTTTTTGACAAAATCAAAATTTACGAGACTTTTTCCGTTTAAAGGGTAACTTAGGGTTGGGGTATTTTTTCTTGAAAATATCATTGGTGTATCCTTAGAAGATGCTGAGCTTAAAAATCAGGTTTGTATTAATGACTTTCTGTTTTTGAGTTATTGTGTTCACAGATACAGGGAAAGAGACGCGCGCGCGGAGCGGGACACATATTATCGGTAAAATCTCGAAATCGAATATATATACATAGCATTTACAGAGAAAATTAAAAATCAAGAGAGATCTGATGTGTTAAATTCACACGATTTTCTCTACCTGTTCTGCGAACAAACTAGTCTTACAAAGTATTATTTATTATTTATTCTACACGATGCTAATCAAGATAAACATTACTAAAACGGTTTTATTATTTAGTTCCTTATTATTAGAATGAAAATAACCAATACCCTAGGCTAAAGCGAAAGTCAAATCTTTTAAAAGATGTCTGTACAAATAGCCATTGAAATTTCTTTCTCCTTCCATGACCAGGAGTAAAACAAAATAAGGATGAAACGAATGAGGGTTTGAGAAAGGTTTAAGTATTTTAAAATTTAAACCAATAACAGGGACCACTTCTGTATTGGTTAGCTCTAAAAATAAATTATGTTGTTGTTTTTTTTTTAACGAGATCTACATTTTTGTGTAGTAAGTTTGGTCTATGTCTTTCGCTTGCGGTTTAACCAATATGCAAACTCCTGCAAAATTCATCCAGAATAAAGGCGTCTTGAGAGGCTATTTCCAGAAAATGCAGCTAAGGAAATGTTTTAGATATAACAGACATTAATCAAAATGGTTAGCCATTTATGAGAAAATAAACATTTTCGATATTTTTTCCACGTAAATGATAGTTTGTAGTGGGGGGATTTTCTTGAAAAGCTTTGTATAGCATCGTTGGAAGATACTAAAGAAGGTAGATACCAATTTTTCTATTTAACGGTCTTTTCGTTTTTGAGCTATGCTGTCTGACCTTTTTCTAATTTTTTTCGGACTCAGGGGACCTCATAACATATATTTACGGTGAAATATTGACATCGAATTTTTTGTCTCTATCCACTACGTATATTGTACGCATTGGGCTAGAAAAAGTAAAAACCTAAGGACCTCTGGAATGACTTCTACTCATGGAGGTTTTAAAAATCTAAGAACTCAAAGCATCGAAAAGATATCGATATTTCTATATACTATCGACAGTGTGATAGCTCCATATTGAAGTATCGCTAATCTCTATTTACAGCGAGTCAAGGTGAAGAAGAAACAATGTAGGGTGAACGCTGCGTGACCTAAACTCCGGCAGCTGTGAATGTCGACAAGGAGGTCGGACGGTGGCCTTCGAAAGGAAGACAGGTGGCGGCACCAAGATTACAATTTCTGAGTCAGGGAATTTCCCCCTTCCGGCAAGCGGCCGGGCGAGCACAAAAACAACAGGCTTTCCGAGGATAATCCACTGTAGCCCCGGAGCTAATATAAAAACACAGTAGTTAGCTGGGCGAGCAAAAACACAAAGTTAGCTGCTGTAATTAACTTAAACCCATCCTGGGTATCATTACTTCATACACTAGGGCTCGCTGCTGACCTTCAGAAGGTAATGATTATTGGGTGCACACAAATACTTGGAACCAAGGCTCGGTTTTGGGTTCCGAAGCGCGCACAGTTGCGAACACACAGATCAGTCAGAAGTTTAAGAGAGGGCAGTAGACAGGGGTTTTTAGCGTAAACATGCACACGTTGAGGTATAATCTGTTCCAAAATGGTTCATTACATGCATTGATATTATGTGCATGTTCTAATTAACTAAAACAATTATTTCATAATATGTTTCGTAAATAAAAACGCTTTATACTTTTACAAATGTATAAAGATTGATACCAAATATTCAAGATAATATACTGAGTTTTGAAAATACAAATGAAAATAAATCAACAAAACCCACTCAGAATTTATTGCAGTGACTTAAAAAAACTTAAAAAAGTTTTAATCATCGACAAGTTTGTTCAGTGTTGACCACCTACCCATTCTTAATTTCAACATGTTTCGACCTGCGTTCTTTTTCAGTGATGGCTGGTATGTCTACTAGCAGGGACTGAACGAGGCCAGGCAGTGAGCAATACTAGATAGTGCGCCACGTTTTGATCCAGGCTGTAGAGACCACGCCTATTTTAACGTCATAGTTAATATTGTGTGTGCACTGAACACCTAAGTCCGGTAATTTAGAGACCCAGGACCGTGCTCTACTTGTGAAAATATTATAGGGTCACTATGAATAAATTACGTTACATTTAGACGTAATGTTGCCTCGCTTTGTTCAGTCGATATTGGGACATGCTGTCATAAGCACAACGCTGGGATTAGCTATATCCGATAGTTACGCCAGATCTATAAACACTGGCAGACACACTCTGGAACGACGTTGACAGAAAGGGCAATGTGTTTATTCAAAGGTACTTGGCTTCCAGAAGATCAGAATGTACCAGGCGAGTTTTGTAGAATTAGGGTAATCCATTGAGCTCTTTTCTTAGCTCCCTAACCGTAGCTTAAGAATTCTTCTAATTCTTCTTCACTTTGCCTCCTCGTACCCTTTGTGTAGTTATTTAGTTCCCCGATCTCTCCCCAAGTGTACACCCTCCTGCATCTTAGGCTTTGAGGCTATCTTTACGCAAGCACAAGATAGCTCTATCCTGAAACTACTACCCCTGCAGAGTGGCAGGCGTAATTCTTCGTATTCTTGGCGTGCTTATTTATAGTTCCCCGATCTCTCCCAAATGTTGACCCTCCCCCACCTTAGACCCTGTGGCCATCTGCTTTCCTCTACGTGTGCGCGAGATAGCTCTAGCCTGAATCTATTATCCTCTAACGATTCATAGTGGCAGGGGTAACTAATCGTACCCTTGGTGTGCTTATCTATAGCTCCACGATCTCCCCAGTAAGTACATCTTCCTACAGCTTAGGCCCTGAGGAGATCTACTTTCCTTTACACATGCGGGAGATAGCTCTATTTTGAACCTACTACCCCCTAACGATTCTCAATGGCAGAGGTAACTCCTCGTACCCTTGGTGTGCTTATTTATAGCTCCCCGATCTTTCCTAGTATGTCCACCTTCCTACACCTTAAACCCTGAGACCAACTTCTTCCCTTTACGCATGCGAGAGATAGCACTTGAACCTATTACCCCGTAACGATGCTCAGTGGCAAAGGTAACATCTCGTACTTTTGGTATGCTTATAGTTTCTCTCCAAATATATACCCTGAGGTCGCCTGCTTGCCTCTGCGCATGCGTGAGATAGCTGTATTTTGAACTTACTACCCCTTGATGATGCACAGTGGCATATAACGATGCATACCTCACACTGGACATCTTACAATGTAAATTTATAGGAGCTAATACATCTTATTTATGTATCAAGCGCGCAAAATAAGGCTTTAGTGGACGTGGTGCATACAACAGTGTTCTCGAGATTACATTAAATACAACAATGACTATAATATACATACTGTTTAAAAGTAAAACATTTACATATTCTGATAGCTATTTGAATTATATTCTATGAACCAAATTGATGCCTCCTTGGCTGCATTGACTGTAGCATTAGGACAGAACTGGAGGGGCTCAAACACTGTGTACATGACGAATAACAACAGACAGTGACATGTCGTTGAGGATGGCATATGAGAATGCTATATACAATTTTTCCATGGAATGGAGAATGTATTATTTTTGCTCAGTACGTTAAAAATGCTAACTAATTGTGTTACATGAAAAAAAAAAATCTGATGTGTACCATTCACATGACTTTCTCTATATCTATGCAACAAATTATTCTTAAAAAGCTTATACTTCTATTTACTTTATGCTAATCAGAAAAAATTAGCAGAAATAGTTTTATTACTTGCTTCTTTGTAAGTAGAAGCGAAATAAGGGACTACCATAGGTTAAAGTGATAGTCAAAAGCTGGTTGCTATGTCAGTGAAGTTCCTTTGTTTATATGAATAGGAGTTGACAAATTCTGTATGAGAAAAGTGTAAGTTTTTCATAGCAGAAACCAAAAATAAGGAATGTCTCAAAAACGACGAACTCCACGAAAAAATTGTATATAACATAAAGTGTGTGTTTTAACGTGCTGTACATCTTTTGTGTAGTAAGTTTTTGTCAATCTCTTACGGTTTAGCAGTTATTCAAAATTCAGTAAAATTCATCCAGAATGAACTTCTCTTCAGAGGCTATTCCCAGAAAATTCAAGATATACATTTTATTTGTCAGGTAAATATCTTTAATATACGAACATTTAATCAAAATCGTTAGAACCATTTTTGAGAAAATCAAAATTCTCGAAAAAAGTTCCACGTAAAGGGTGGTTGGGGGTGGGGTATTTTTCTCAATTTCCGTGTCGCATCCTTGGAAGATACTAAACTTAAATACCAAGTTTGGTATTTTACCGACTTTTCGTTTTTGAGTTATCGTGTTCACGGACACACACACACACACACACACACACACACACGGACCTTTCTGTGAAAATGCTTTTGTGGATATTGGGGATCCTAAAACATATATTTCTGGTGAAATCTCGGTACCGAACTTTTTGGAAGAGTGCAATACCTTCTCTACACACTATGTAGATAGTGCGTATAGAGAAAGTAGAAATTAATTCTGCACATACAAAACAGCATGGAAAAGCAAACTTTCAGGAATAATTATACAAACTGAATTATATTAAGAGAGATACACGCTAGAGTTTAAATGAAGATACCCTTCTATCTGCACCTGACTGCCTTCGTGGTCGAGAGGTTGGCAAGCCGACTTCTCACCCGGGTGTCCCAGGGATCCCGGATTTGATTCCCAGCTGGGGCAGAACATTTTACTTCAATCAGAATTATTCCCTGTCCCTCACAGTCCAAAAGTATGAATGTGAGAGCGACCGTGTGTTTACGATATAAAATGTGATGTATTCCATGCATATGACTTTCCACTCCTCGGTAACAAATTATTGCTAAAAATTATTCTTCTATCTATTTCATGGTAATCGAGATAAACTTTATCAGAAATTTTAAAACATGTTTAATGTTTATTTCGATTAGCATGGTGTAGAAAGAAAAATAATCTTTTGTAAGAAGTTTGTTTGTAGATCAGCTAGAGAAATGTATGTGAATGGAACACACGGGATTTTTTCGCTCTAAGGGGATGACATCTATATACCCTTTTCATCCAGTGTATCTTATTTCATCCAATTAAAGAGACCATCTCCGTCTTACCCACGTGATGTATCAAGTAAAGCGAAAAGCATCGATTGAGAGGAACTTTCTCTTCCGCTGCTTTATCATCTCACTACGTCAGTCGAACTTTAAATGGGCAAAGATAATGGTGAACTGGAAAGTGGTTGGATGGTTGCTAAAGCTCAGCATACTGGAGTTCACCCATTTGCCTTCTTGCTTCCCAGTAACGCAACGAGAGATCTGTAGCAGTTAAATTTTGACATTTCATAAAATGAATCATATTCATTGTAAAATCCTCTTGTCTACAAAGTATACAATTTGAAGTTTGAAGGATGTTTAATTTATGTAGATGGGCAGCCAAGCAATCGTGTCCTGTATGTAATCAAAACAGAGCAACAGCTGTTGGATATTCTGGATTTTTTATTTATTTATTTTTTAATGTTTTAACGTTCTTTTAAGTTGGTGAGATCGGACGATGAATGAAATTGGTGAAATGATGCTCAAATGATCTCGGGGTCCATGAAGCTTAAAGTTACTCGACATTCGTCTTCTCAGGATAAGGGAAAACCCCGAAAAAACCTTATCCGGGTACCACCACACTACCCAGGTGGGCTACTGGAATTACTATTGCTTTGTTCAACAAAGTATGCTCTCTTAATTTAAACTGTCATATGTTTTTTTTTTTTTTTTTTGTTTCATTTATATAGCCCCCTTTAACATCTAAGGTCATATCAGAGGCTTTGCATTTTGAAACAACTCGTCTGTATTTTACGTTTGGTTTAAATCATTTTATTTTCTATACACACATTCGCTCTCACATACATATTTCCAGACTCTGAGGGGGATAGGGAATGATTCTGGTTAAAGAAAAATTCCCCCGGGACCTCCGGATGAGAAGTCAGCTCGCTGAGCACTTGACCACGGAGACAGTCAGATGTTTTTTGTTGGATTGTTTTCTGTATAATTAGTTTTGATGAGTGAAACAATAATGATGAGTTTGTACAGTATGCAGTCTACACTTACTATGTTCATAGTGTACAGAGAAGGTATTATATTGCACCCATAAATTCGGTACCGAAATTTCACGGAAAATATATGTTTTAAGACGCCCTGAATCAAGAAATAAAAGCATTTTTAGAAACATGCCCATGTACGTGTGTGTGTATGTGTGTGTGTGAGCAGCAGAGCTCAAAAAAGAAAAACCAGTTAAAAACCAAACTTGGTATTTAGGTTTGGCATCTTCCAAGGATGCGAAAGGAAAATTTTCAAGAAAATCCTCCCACCCCCAACTACCCTTTACATGGAAATCTTCGAAAATTTTGACTTTCTCAAAAATGACTAACGATTTTGTTTAAAATATCGTATATTAAAGATATTTACCTGACAAATAAAATGTATATCTTTAATTTTCTGGGAATAGCCTCTGAAAACTAATTTATTCTGGATGAATTTCACGGAATTTTGTATAACTGGTAATCTGTAAAAGATAGACAAAAACTTACTTAACAGAAAATGTAAACACACAATTTGTTGTACATTTTATTCGTAGAGTGGGATATTCCTTGCTGTTGGATTTAGCTTTGGAAAACTTTTCTCATACAGGAATATGTCAACTCCTGTCCATACAAACAAAGGAACTTTAGTCACATAGCAACCAGCTTTTGACTATCACTTTAACCTATGGTACCCCCTTATTTCGCTTCTACTTACAAGGAAGCAAGTAATAAGACGATTTCTGCTAATATTTTCTCGATTATCATGAAGTAGATAGAAGAATAAATTTTTAGCAATAATTTGTTGCAGAGATGTAGAGAAAGTTATGTGCATGAAACACATCAGATTTTGTTGCTAAGACATCTGCCTTTTCATTACCAAGGACTCCACAATGTGAGGAATCCATCGTAAAACCATCGATTTGTGAAGAGATTGTAAGTGTTGAATACTTTGGTAGATTTCAGCTGTTCTTTTTGTTGTACATACATTGGTACAAATGGCTTGCAATAAAGATTTTGAATTACTAAATATGACTGCTTATTGAAGAGATTAATATAGTACTCAAGTTAACCGTCGAAATTGGTTGAGTTTGGACCAAGAGATAAATGAGAGCATGGAGTGGAAAGTAAACCTTCTGAAATCGCATCAGATTTTTCTAAAACCATTTGTCATTAGCGTGCCTCTATAAAAGTTATCCAAAATGAGTGGGAGACTCGAAATGTTCGTATGCAATTATAACATGAAAATCCCAATTTGACTCTCCTTAACATAAGAATTCTCAGCAATATTAGTTACAGAACAGTATTTAGTTAAAATATTTACTTTAATTACCTAATATTTATTCTCTTTAAATTATCCCTAAACTTCTCTAAGGTCAGAGGACAGCCCTGAAAAACTGCTACAGGCAATTTATTCCATTCACTTAAAGTACTTAAAACTTTGTAAGTCGCCAATGGGATATGTCATCTCATTGAGATCCCCTTGTGGTTTACAGGCATACATGCGAGTCAGTTAAGAAATTCAATGCTATACTGGCATGTTACCATGGTAGCTCAGTGGTAGGGCAACCGGCTAGAGACTGGCAGAGCAACCTGGTTGAAATCCTGGCTTGAATTTTTCAGTCTGACTCTAGTTATACAACTTGTATGGATGTTCCCTGCCACCACACGAATAATTTGCACTCATCTCGGTGTTTATGATCCGAATCTTCATTATTTCGCAAAACTATCGCTTATTTAACATGAAAAATCATAAATTAAACGCTAAAGATACTGTAGGTGTACATAATTCTTTAAATGTATAATGTCGCACCCTAAAAATATGGAACAAATACCATAGGAATGTAAAAAAAAAGTTTGATGAACTGGAGTTCCTGAAATACTATACCTACATGCATCATAGTGAAAGAAGCTCGCGTTGATTTAATAAGGTTACAAGGACTGGTGTTCATTTTCGTGGAAGTAATTCCAGATGTCAGCTAAGACATGATGTAGTGGTCGAGGACGAAGCATTCTTAGAATTGCTGCGATCATGAGGAGCATATAGAATTTCTGCATGTAACGGAAGGTTGCTTAATTGACTGTATAGAATACATGATTAGGATGCTAAAATATATTTATTGAACGAAAAACATTTAAAATAACAAATTATGCTTTTTTCCTCTTTCCCAAAGTATTGCATTCCAATCTAAAAAGGCATTGCATTCATTTAAAACAACCTGATACGCTACATTCACATAGTTTTTCCGTGTACAATCTATTCTTACTAAATATTATTTTTACTTTCTCTATACGTACTATGTATATAGTGTATAGAGAAGATATTGCACTCCACCAAAAAATTCGATACCGAGATTTCACCGGAAATGTATGTTTTAGCCTCACCTGTATCCAAAAAAAGTATTTTCAGAAAAAGGTCAGTGTGTGTGTGTGTGTGTCCGTGTGTCTGTGAACACGATAACTCAAAAACGAAAAGTAGCTAAAATACCAAACTTGGTATTTAAGTATAGTATCCTCCAGGGATACGACACGAATATTTTGAGAAAAATCTCCCCACCCCAAACTACCCTTTATATGGAATTTTTTTCGATAATTTTGATTTTCTAAAAAATGGCTCTAACAATTTTAATTAAAATATCATATATTAAAGATAGTTACCTGAAAAATAAAATGTATATTTTGAATTTTCTGGAAAAAGCCTCTGAAGACTACTTTATTCTGGCTCAATTTTACGGAATTTTGCATAATTTCTAAACCGTAAGAGATGGAGAAAAACTTACCACACAACAAATGTAAAGCACTTTAAAACACACAATTTATGTTATATACATTTTTTTCGTGTAGTTGGTTGTTTTTGAGATATTCTATGTTTTTGGTTTCAGCTATGAAAAATGTATACTTTTCTCATACAGGAATTTGTCGACTCCTGTTCATACAAACAAAGGAACTTCGGTCACATAGCAACCGGATTTTGACTATCACTTTAACCTATGGTACTCCCTTATTTCGCTTCTACTTTCAAGAAAGCAAGTAATAAGACTATTTCTTCTAGTTTTTTTTTCTCGATAGCATGAAGTAAATAGAAGCATAATTTATTGCAGCAGAGTTGTAGGGAAAGTCATGTGAATGGAACACATCAGATTTTTTATTTACAATTTAAGAAATGCAAACGCGATTCTCAAGTATTTTAAAAGCTGGTGGCTATGTGAAACAATTGAGGGTTAGTTGGCTCTGCATGGTGCCGTTTGAGAAGCGTTAGGTAATTTAAAATTGAAACCAATAACAAGGAATATCTCGAAAATGATCAGCTCTACGAAGAAAATATATATGACATAAATTATGTGTTTTAATTATATACATTTTTTGTGTAGCATATTTTTGTCCGTCTGTTACGATTTAGGCCTTATGTAAAATTCAATAAAAAGCACCCAGAATAGGGTGTCTTCAGAGCCTATTCCCAAAAAAATCATTTTATTTTTCAAGTAAATATCTTAGATATAAAAGATTTTAATCAAAATCGTTGGAACCAAAATTTTCGACACTTGTAAAGGGTAGTTTGGGGTGGGGGTATTTTTTTGAAAATCTTACGTGTCGCAGCCTTGGAAGATGCCAAACTTAAATACCAAGTTTGGTATCAGCGGTCTTTTCGTTTTTGAGCTATGCGTTCCATGGACGCATACGGACCTTTTTCTAAAAATGCTTTTTTGGATTCAGGGGGTCTCAAAACATATATTTCCGGTGAAATCTGGTATCGAATTTTTGGGTGTATTACAATACCTTTCCTACACACGATATGTACATTATATGTGTACAGAAAGTAAAATTCTGTCATATTCCATTCATTGAACTTCTCTATCTAAGCTAAAAAAAAGTTTCTTACAAAAGATCTTATATCCATCCTAATTTAGATAAGCACAGCCGAATGCTCTTATTATTTAGTTCCCTTTAAGTAAAATGTTTGCTAAAGCGATAGTCAAATATTTTAAAAGCAGTCGCTATGCAATTTTCATTGAAAATTTCGTCTTTACATGCTCGGAGTAAAACAAAAGAATCACTGATGACTACTTGTTAGAGAAAAGTGTAAGTATTTTAAAATTAAAACCAATAACAAGGAATACGTCGGAAATGGTTAACTCAACACATACATATATGTATGTATGTATTGACATTTCAAAGTCAGTGAATACAATCAGCTTTTAAACATTAGACTATCACTTTATTTTCATGCTTCCTTCTTGTGTCTAAAACGAAATATATAACGAAGCCACTTATGGAAACTTTATTTCGATTAATATGAAATAAAGAATTAAACTTTTATAATAGAAATAGCTGGTGGTAGTTATATTACAATAAAAATGTGATGTGCTCCATTCACATGACTTTCCCTACATCTCTGTAACAAATTATTGTTAATAAGCTAATGCTTCTATCTACTTCATGCTATTAGAGATAAACGTTATCAGAAATGGTCTAATTACTTCCTTCCTTATAAGTAGAAGGGAACTAAAGGAATACACTAGACTAAACGGACATTCAAATGTTTTAAAATATGGTTGTTATGTGATTGAAATCCGCATCTTTGCATGGCCAGGAGTTGACAAAAACAAGTATGAAAGAAGTAGAAGTATTTTAAAATGACCAATACAAAGAATATCTCGAAAACAGAAAGCTCCACGAAAAAAAGTATATGCATAAATTATGTGTTTTTAAGATGATGTACATTTTTGTGTAGTACATTTTTGTCTATCTATTACGGTTTACCAGTTATGCAAACTTTAGAAAAATTCATCCAGAATAAAGAGGTCTTGAGAGGATATTCCAGAAATTTCAAAATATAACATTTATTTATCGTGTAAATATAAGAAGTTGTAATACAAATCGTTAGGGTATTTCTTGAGAAATCCAAAGCTTTCGAATTTTTTTCCATGTAAAGAGTAGTTGGGGTGGAGGATTTTTTTTTTTTTTTAAATTTTGGGTTGCATTCTAGGGAGGTACTGAACTTAAATATCAAGTTTGGTATTTAACGGAATTTTCGTTTTTGAGATATGTGCTCACAGACTCGCATACAGACATACATACCTACATTTTCTAATTTTTTTTTGGTTCAGGGATTCCCAAAGCATGTATTTACGGTGGAATTTCGGTATCGAATTTTTGGTTGCAATATAATACCTTCTTTATACACTATGTACATAGTACGTGTAGAGAAAGTAAACATGTAATTCGCAAGCTTTTGTTTTTTGCGTGCGAGTAACAGACTCTATTTAATTGTTTTCCCTATTATGCCCAGAAACGTCTGTTTTAGCCGCCCTAGGCGTTCAGTTTGATTAAAATACGACGTAAAATGAGGAAGTTGTCCATGTTACCTGACGTGGAACATGTTTAATTTGTAATATTCTATGTTTATGGTAATTGATTAAGAAATATAGTGTTTCTAAAGGATGTCTAGTAAATTGGAGCAGTATTTTTTCTAATACTTTTCTGTGACGTGCATATAAATTGCAGCATCCTAATTAACAAGTAGCAGGTAGTAGAAATTATTCTTACAGGATGATAATTAGCTACTGGAATAACTAGAGTAGCGGAGGAGGAGGCGGCATTTTATCGCGTCCACAATGACCCTAAGGCTGTTCTCTAAGTAGATACTCGATATGAGTAATCTGATGTAACTTTAACTGCCTCGAGCCTGCAATTAAACACAATAAGACAAAGACCAGCTCAGGCTAGTAACAACCAATACATTTGTCTCTTAGGGTCGTATGCACCAACACCGGTAATACAGTTACCTCCGTTTTAAGGGGAAATATGCGACTGAAATATGTTAAACTGTATCCTTTTTCTAAAATACCAATTTCTCTTAAACTATTACAGTTAAACTCTCATCTACATGCACATTGATCTTTACTGCATTCACATTACAAATTCTGTTCATTTTTATTTTCTATTTTCTCAAAAATGGCTCTAACGCTTTAGATTAAAATATCATATATTAAAGATATTTACCTGAAAAATAAAATGTATATCTCGAATTTTCTGGCAATAGCCTCTTTAAACTACTTTATTCTGGATGCATTTTACGGAATTTTACATAACTGCTAAACCGTAAGAGATGGAGAAAAACTTGCTTCACAAAATATGTAGAGCACTTTAAAACACACAGTTATGTTATATGCATTTTTTTCGTGGAGTTGATCGTTTTTGGGATATTCCTTGTTTTTGGTTTCAGCTTTAAAAAACTTGTACTTTTCTCACACAGGACTTTGTGAACTCCTGTCCATACAAATAAAGGAACTTCAGTCACATAGCAACCAGCTTTTGACTTCACTTTAACCTATGGTACTCCCTTATTTCTCTTCTACTTACAAGGAAGCAAGTAATAAGACTATTTCTGCTATTTGTAAATATAAGCATAAGCTTTTTAACAATAATTTGTTGCAGATATGTAGAGAAAGCCATGGAATGGAACACATCAGATTTTTACAAATAGCTATCCACGATAAAACTTGAAATTTAGTACAGTGACTCTTAGTAATCAGTTAATTAATATAACTTGCAAACATCTCTGGATTTGGAACAATATGAACATTAGTTGATGCCATTAGTAAAGCTTTGTATTAATTTCTCTAGCCCGCATGTACAGCATTCATAGTGGATAGAGGTTCTATGTCGAGGTTTCACCGGAAATATGTTTTTGGGTCCAGTGAGTCCGAAAAAAGCAATTTTAGAAAAAGGTTCTGTGTGTATGTATGTGTACAGCATAGCTCGAAAACGAAACTACCTTCGACTACCCTTTACACGGCATTTTTTCGAAAATGTTGATTTTCTCAAATGCCTCTAACGGTTTTCATTAAAATGTCATATGTTAAGGATATTTACCTGACAAATTAAAAGTATGTCTTGAATTTTGTGGGAATGGCCTCTGAGGATTACATTCTGGATGAATTTTACGTAATTATGCAAAACTAGTAAACCGTAAGAGATACACAAAAACTTACTGCACAAAAATGTAGATATTGTTAAAATACACAATATAGGTCATATACATTCCTTGTTATTGGTTTCAGTTTTAAAATACTTGAAGCTTTTTACATGCGGAACTTGTAAACACCTGCCATTGCAAATAAACGGATTCCATCCATATGGGAACCACCTTTTAAAGGATTTGACTATCGTTTTAGCCTTGTGTGTTCCATTATTGTTTCGCCTACTTACAAGAGAGCATTTCTGCCGTTGTTTATCTCGAGTAGCATTAAGTAGATAGAAGCGTAAGCTTTTTAACAATAATTTGTTACAGAGATGTAGAGAAAGTCATGTGAATGGCACACATATTTTGTTATATCTTGTAGGCAGTTTGACTTAAATAATCATTTATATACAACATTGCTATTATAGCTTTTAAAGGTTGCTTAAATATTTGAAAAACCATTTATATTCAATACACTAAAGTTTTACCTATAAATCTTTTGTACAACTTATATTTTACTAAACCAATTTTTGACGATATGTCACTGTTCACTTTCATTCTTGAATTTTTATGTTACACATTATTCATGACGTTTTATTTTGTCCTTGTGGCAACATTGCCCGCCTGGGTATTGCGGCAGTAACGTGTCTTCATCATATTCAACAGGTCACGAGTTCGAATCTCGCTTAGGGTGAATTATCCGGATAAGGTTTTTTTCGGGTTTCCCTTATCCTGAAAAGAAAAATATACATCCTGAGATATTTTGAGCATCATTTCATCAATTCCATTCATCGTCCGATATGACCAACAAGGTTAAAGAACGTTAAAGCTACAAAATAATAACAATAAAAAAAAATAGCCCATCTAGGTAGTGTAGTGGTAGCGCGTCTGCCTAACATTCAAAAGGTCGTTTAGGGTGAGTTACCCGGATAAGTTTTTTTTCGGGGTTTTCCCTTATCCTGAGAAGGCGAATGTCGAGTAACGTTAAGCTCCATGGACCCCGAAATCATTTGAGCATCATTTCACCAATTTCATTTATCGTCCGATATGACTAACCAGGTTAAAGGACGTTAGAAGTTAAGTAAATAACTTGTGGAAACCTCCCTAATGGAGGAAGCTAAAAGCTACGCCTTTCAAAATAAACCTAATAACATTAGTTTAAATAGTGAATAATGTTTCCCCTCATGGTGATTTAAAACGTTTTTTTCCTCCCCGAAATAAAAATTGAAGTTCAGTGTCCACCAGCCTTGGAAGATCGTTTCAGATGGAAAGTGTTTTCTCATAGTAGGGGCCTTTGTGAGGCGGGATAAGCTCTCCCCTCGACCCGGCAGATAGCTTTTCTACCCCAACCCCTCCTCACCCATGATCATCCGGATAGCCGGATATAACCCTGTACTTTGCCGTTGTGTCAGCCTAGTTAAGGAAATGGGCTCGCCATCTGGATGTGTCAAGCTCTCCCTGTGTTCGTCCGGGGCTTTAGGGGATGTCCACTGAAGCCTAACCAACGCGGGTTGGAATAGGAATTCCAACCCAAAAGAATTATAAATAGAATATTATTTTCATTTTGCATTTTATAGGCAAAGTCTTTGCAAATATTTTAAAGAAATGTATTACTTTCTCAGAACATTATGTACACAAGGCACAGAAAGTTCCGTACACCGCATTCCTTACCGTTTGTAGGGTACTTTATTACGTCATGTTTTTATTTTATTGGCTGATACTGTCATCTTGCATGTGAGTGTTCTATATCAAACCCATAGAGCATACCTATGCTGAGTTTGTCAACTCATTCGCCACCTTCCTCAATTGGAAGTGAGATTAGGTAACGTGTACTACACCAGTAAGCTAAAACCCCTCCTCCTTCCCCAATTACAGTGACGGAGCGGCCTGCGGATATCAGAAGATACGCCCTATAAATGCCCCTACAGACAATCAGAAATTCGATGTCTAATACTATTTGTGCTCTGTGTACATAATACATAGAAGATAGAGTAGGTATTTCGATGCCGAGATTTCACCGGAAATACATGTTTTGGGTCTCCCTGATTCCCATAAAAGCATTTTTAGAACCAAGAATGCGCCACGAAGATTTTCAGAAAAATTCACCATTCAAATTAAACGCTAAAATGTTTCGAAAATGTTGTTTTACTCAAAATGGTGCTAACATGTTTATTTAAAATGCCGCATATCAAATTTATTTACCTGACAAAATATGTTGTATTTGCTGGGAATAGCCTTTTAAGGTGATGCATGTTTGAATTAAACCAAAGGTTGTGGACAATTGCTTTTTTATGATAAAATAATATGAATTCCAAACTTAAAGAAAATATATAGTTTTTCCCACTTGGCGCACCGCACCTTAAAATTAACGGAAGCTATATATGGGCAGCTGCACGCTGATTAATAGGCACCCCAATCTTTAAACCTTATTTTCACACAAACTTTTTTCCAACACTTTTCCGTACTCAAAATGTGACACATATTGCAATTTTTCTTTAACATGTTTCAAACAATTTATAACCCTTTATGAGCACATTAAAGAAAAGTCATATTACTTTTTCGAAATAATGCTCCAATTTGTATAAATAAATTGCTAAATTTTGAAAAAAAAACACGAGTTTTGGAAAATACAAAAAATGATTATTTTTCTATACTAATTACGGCTAATGTTAAAAATATAATATGACATGTATTCTTAAACTCATTTTCTGTAAAACTAGATTTTTGTATGTGAATACTTTTAAAAATGTATAACGTGGCTCATTTTAATTAGAACAATGAACTTAGCCTGTAAAAAAAAATATTTAAATAACCATGTAAGCTATAATTTTGATACATGGCAGAAATATCACTATTACTGTGTGTAATAACTGGTATAAATTTCAATAAGGTATTTTGCATAATGTGGATTTTCCAAATGTCACAGTTGCATCACCTTAAGACCTCTTTACTGTGGATCACTTTGGCATAACTGCTAAACCTTAAGAGACAGACTACATAAAAAATGTAGATAGATCTCGTTTCAACACACAATTTTTCTTGTACTTTTTTTTTTAAATTCGAAATTTTGTCAAGTTTCTTTACCTCGTTTTTTACTTTCTCTACACACATTATGTACATAGTGTATAGAGAAGATATTGCACTCCACCCAAAAATTCGATACCGAGATTTCACCGGAAATATATGTTTTAAGGTCCCCCAATATCAAAAAAAAAACATTTTCACAAAAAGGTCCATGTGTGTGTTTGTGTGTGTGTGTGTGTGTGTGTGTGTGTGTGTGTGTCCGTGTGTCTGTGAACACGATAACCTAAAAGCGAAAAGTCGGTAAAATGCCAAACTTGGTATTTAAGTTTAGTATGTTCCAGGGATGCGACACGAAGATTTTGGGAAAAATCCCCCCAACCCAAACTGCCCTTTACATGGAACTTTTTTCGAAAATTTTGATTTTCTCAAAAATGGCTATAACGATTTTGATTAAAATTTCGTATATTAAAGATATTTACATGACAAATAAAATGTATATCTTAAATTGTCTGGGAATAGCTTCTGAAGAGTAGTTTATTCTGGATGAATTTTACGGAATTTTGAATAACTGCTAAAACTTACTACACAAAAAATGTAGAGCACGTTAAAACACACAATTTATGCTATATACATTTTTTTCGTGGAGTGTATCGTTTTTGAGACATTCCCTGTTTTTGGTTTCTGCTATGAAAAACTTAAACTTTTCTCATTCAGGAACTTGTCAACTCCTATCCATATAAACAAAGGAACTTCATTGACATAGCAACCAGCTTTTGACTAATACTTTAACCTATGGTTGTCCCTTATTTCGCTTCTACTTACAAGGAAGCAAGTAATAAGACGATTTCTGTTAATATATATCTCGATTAGCATGAAGTACATAGAAGCATACGCTTTTTGACAATAATTTGTTGCAGAGATGCAGAAAAAGTCATGTAAATGGAACACATCAGATTTTTCTTTTTTACATTTCTCCTATATGTTTATGTATTCTTTGTATTTAAAAAATATTAATCACATTTACAAACACAAAAACAGTCATGCTGAAGGCCCACGATCCCCTGCGCCACGAGGTACTAAAGCTAGGCACTTTAGCGAGCGTGGCCACGGGCACTGGCTAAGATTACCTTTTTGAGATATTGCTGTTATTAGTTTCAGTTTTAATCCACTTAAACTTTTTTGAAACGGGTAGTCAACTTTCGTTTCATATGTATTTTGTTTTTACTCCCGGGGTAGCAAAAGAGAACGAATTGCAATTGTTTCGTATAGCGACGAGTTTTTAAAAGGTTAGGCTATTTCTGCTTTCTCTGCACGTATAGAGCAGGTATTGCATTGCACTCAAAAATTCGATACCGAGATTTCACTGGAAATATATGTTTTGAGACCCCCTGAATCCAAAAAAAGCATTTTCAGAAACATGTCCGTGTGTGTGTGTGTGTGTGTGTCTGTGTGTTTGTGTGTGTGTCTGTGGGCAGCATGGCTCAAAAACGAAAAGACCATTAAAACCAAACTTGGTATTTGAGTTTGGTATCTTCCAAGGATGCGACAAGAAGATTTTCAAGAAAATCCCCTCACCCTAAACCACTCTTTACATGGAACTTTTTTCGAAAATTCTGATTTTCTCAAATATGACTAACGATTTTGACGAAAATCCCGTATTTTACTGATATTTACATACCAAATAAATGTATATCTTGAATTTTCTGGGAATAGCCTCTGAAGACACCTTTATTCTGGATGAACTTTGCCGACTGCTAAACGGTTAAGAGGTATACAAAAGCTTACTGCACAGAAAATGTAGTTCACGTTAAAACACACAATTTATATTATATAATCTTTTTTTCGTGGAGTTGGTCGTTTTTGGGTTATTCGTTGTTTTTGATTTCACCTTTCAAAAACTTATATTTTCTCATACAGGAATTTGTCAACTCCTGTCCACACAAACAAAGGAACTTCCAACACATAGAAACCAGCCTTTTGACTATCATGTTATCCTATGGTACTCCCTTATTTCGCTTCTACTTAAAAAGAAGCAATTATTAAGACTATTTTTGCCATTTTTTTTCTCGAATAGCATGAAGTAAATAGAAGCATAAGCATTTTAACAATAATTAGTTTCTGAGATATAGAGCAAGCCATGTGAATGGTACACATCAGAATTTTTACCCTAGTGTATTCCCTTATGTCCGCTCTAGTTGCAAAGAATCAAAGAATTCACGATTAACACGATATACATAGATAAAGGAATATAACATGTTGTTTGCGGAACATTAAAAAAAATATTTTGTTTGTTAACGACGCTGTCAGTTCCCGGGATCAAATCAGTGCCATGTGTGCCGGAATTTTTTCCCGCAGGAGTTCTTTATAAAGCCAGCTTTTAAGCACGCTTAAACACTTGGGATCAGTAAGCCAGCGCCTAGCTAAATGTCGCCGTTACCGACGTTTGCGGAACAGATAGTCATGTGAATGGAACATGCCAGATTTTTACTTTCTCTGCACGTACTATGTACATAGTGTATAGAGAAGGTATTGCACTCCACCAAAAAATTCGATACCGACATTTCACCGGAAATATATGTTTTAGAGTCCCCTGTATCCGAAAAAAGTATTTTCAGAAAAAGGTCTGTGTGTGTGTCCCTGTGTCAGTGTGTCCGTATGTCTGTGAACACTACTCAAAAACGAAAAGTCCCTAAAATACCAAAGTTGGTATTTAAGTTTAGTATCTTCCAGGAATGCGACACGAAGATTTTGAGAAAAATTCCCCCACCCCAAACTACCCTTTACATGGAACTTTTTTTGAAAATTCAAAATATACATTTTATTTGTCAAGTAAATATCTTTAATATGCGATGTTTTAATCAAAATTGTTAGAACTATTTTTGAGTAAATTAAAATTTTCGAAAAACGCTCCATACAAATGGTAGTTGGTGGTGGGGGAATTTTCTTGAAAATCTTCGTGTCGCATCTTTGGAAGATACTAAAGTTAAATACCAAGTTTGATATTTAACGGTCTCTTCGTTTTTGAGCTATGCTGTCCACAGACACAAACACGCACACAGACACACACGCACACACGCGGACCTTTTTCCAAAAATGCTTTTTCTGGATTCAGGGGGGCCCAAAACATGTATTTCCGGTGAAATATCGGTATCGAATTTTTGGGTGCAATATAATACCTTCTCTATACACTATGTACATAGTACGTGTAGAGAAAGTAAAAATAGTTTTATTACGACTTCCCATTAAAGAAAACTGAAAGCTTCGGAGAATTTAAAACTATATTATAACATCTCTAAAATGATTAGCTTCAAAACAAAGAAATATATGACAAATTGTGTGTTTGGACGGGATATACATTTTTATTTTCTCTATACGTACTATGCATATAGTGTATAGAGAAATTTTGCATACCACCCAAAAATTCGACACTGGAATATACGTTTTAGGTTCCCTGTTGCAGAATAAAAACGAACAATCAAAACGTTTTTAGAGAAAGGTCCATGTGTGCGTGTGTGGGGTCTATGAAACTCGAAAACAAAAGAACGATTAAATACCAAACTTGATTTAAGTTTAGCTAGTTCCAAGCATGCGGCACGAAGATTTTCAAGAAAATCTTACCAGCACAAACTATCCTATACATGGAAAAAATTTGGTAATTTTTCATGTTATTAAAGTTTCTCTCACATCCCATATATTAAAGATATTTACATATCAAGTGAAATAAAAACTGTCTTGAATTTTCACGGAATAGCCTCTCGATTCTTCAATAACTGGTAAACGTAAGAGACGAATGTAAAGCGCATAAAATGATTTCGTCAAAACACAGAATTTATGTCAATACATTTTTGTTCTCTACCTAACCGTTTAAAGATATTGATCTTTATACGCTTAAATTTTACAAAACTTATACTTTTCTCAAATTCGATACTCCTGTGTCGAATTTTGGGTGGTATGCAATACCTTCTCTACCTATATACTATACATATACTATACATATGAACGTGTCACACCATACCAAGGGCTGGTTTTCGTTTTAAGTACCAAAGCCAATTTGGCGTTCGTCTTGTTGGATAAACGCATACTTCGGAGGAACCAATCTCCGGTAGTAGGAGATTTTCAACGGGATCATATGATCAAGAATATCTTAAGGGAATATAGAAATGTTACTCCTTGAAACTCTCAGGGAATATGTGCTTAAGGATTGTGGGTACAAAAAATTTGATGTTCCATTCACATGACTTTCTCTAGCTGTTAAACAACTTTCCTTACAAAAGATTATTAATTTATTTATACGCACTATGTACATAGTGCATAAAGAAGGTATTGCATTCCACCAAAATATTTTACCGGAAATTTATGTTTTACGTTCCCCTGTATCCAAAAAAAGTTTTTTTCAGAAAAAAATCCGTGTGTGTCCGTGTGTCAGTGTGTCGGTGAACACGATAACTCAAAAACGAAAAGTCGGTAAAATACCAAACTTGGTATTTAAGTTTAGTATCTTCCAGGGATGCGACACGAAGATTTTGAGAAAAATTCCCCCACCCCAAACTGCCCTTTACGTGGAACTTTTTTCGAAAATTTTAATTTTCTAAAAAATGGCTCTAACGATTTTGGTTAAAATATTCATCTTAACGATATTTACCTGACAAATAAAATGTATATTTTGAATTTTCTGGGAATAGCCTCTTAAGACTACTTTATTCTGAGTGAATTTAACGGAATTTTGCATAAGTGCTAAACCGTAAGAGAGAGAGAGAGAGACAAAAATTTACCACACAAAAAATGTAGAGCACATTAAATCACACAATTTATGTTATATATTTTTTTTTCGTGGAGTTGATTGCTTTTTATATATTCCTTGTTTGTGATTTAAGTTATAAAAACATATTTTTCTCATACAGGACTTTGTGAACTCGTATCCATACAAACAAAGAAACTTCAATCACATAGCAACCAGCTTTTGACTATCACTTTAACCTATCGTACTCCCTTATTTTGCTTCTGTTTACAAGGAAGCAAGAAATAAGACTATTTCTGCCAATTTTTCCTCGATTAGCAGGAAGTAAGTAGAAGCATAAGCTTTTTAAAAATAATTTATATATAAGATACAGAGAAAGTCATATGAATGGAACACATCAGATTTTTTTATCTACGATATGCTAATCAAAGTAACCATCAGCAAAAATTTCCTTATTACTTGCCTTCTTGTAGATAGAAGGGACATAAGGAAATACCCTAGGCTAAAACGATAGTCATATTTTTTAAAAGCTTGTCCTATCTAAAACAACTGAAGTTCAGCTCGCTTTGTATGGCCTACTGCAAAACAAGAGAGATAAACGAAACTCCACTTTTCGTTTGAGAAACATTTTAGTAGTTTAAAAAGGAATATCTCAGAAACGGTCAGTTGTACATAAGAAACGTATATGATATATATATATATATATATATATATATATTTTATGTGTTTTAAGGCAATCTACATGTTTTGTGTAGCAAGTTCTATTATGGTTTAACAGATTCTCCAAAACTCATCAGAATAAAGAAACTATTCCCAGATAATTAAAAATGTACATTTTATTTGTGATGTAAATATTTTGAATATACTGTATTTTAATCAAAATCGTTAGTCATTTTTGAGAAAATAAAATTTAAAGCATTTTTCCATGTAAAGCGTAGTTTGGGTGAGGGGATATCCTTGAACATTTTGGTGTCGCATCCTTGAAAAGTTAATAAACTTAAATGCCTCCACCCCAAACTGCTGGTGTTGAACGTCTTTCCGTTTCTTAACTATGCACAGAGAGACCTTTCTCTAAAAATTGTTCTGACTCGGGGGACATCAAAACATATATTTCAGGTGAAATCTTGACATCGAACTTTTGGGTGGATACAATACCTTTTCTATTCACTATGTAAATTATACATACGGGCTAGAGAAAATAAATATTCAGATGCTAAAATTAATTTTTTTCATGGTTTTTTTTTCTTAACGTATTAGTTTTCATTAATGCATTTCTGAACATTTTTACAATGCTTTATACTCTATGGAGTTTTATCCAATTATTTTTTAAATTGACATATATACCCGCATTTTGAAAATTTAAGCAATTTAAAACTCGCATTATTAATTTCTCTACGCATACTGTTTATATAATGGATAGAGAAGATACTGTAGGTGTCGAGATTTCATCGAAAATATATGTTTTGTGAACTTCTATATCAAAAAAACAAAAAACAAAAACAAATTATTTTTAGAAAGAAGTATGTGTGTGTCTATGTATGTGAATGGCATAACTCAAAAGGAAAAGACAATAAAATACCAAATTTGGTACTTGTGTTTAATATCTTTCAAGAATGTGGCACAAAGGTTTTCCAGAAAATTCCCTCATCTCAAATTACCCTTTACACAGAATTTTTTTTTTTTTAAATGGCTCTAACGAATGTGATAAAAGTAGCGTATATTAAATATATTTACATGACAAATAAAATGTACATCTGAATATTATGAGACCTCTTCATTCTGGATGAATTTTACTTAGATTGTAAACCGTTTTTGAGTTAACCGCAACTTAAGCTTTTCTCAAACAGGAGATCATCTTTCGTTTCGTTCCACTTTTTTCTTTTACTCCTGGCCATGCAAAGCAAACCGAATATCAGTTATTTCACACAGCGACCGGCTTTCTAAAGGACTTGACTATCACTTTAGTGTGGTGTATTATTTTATTTCGCTTCTCTGTACTTAGAAGAAAATAGTAGTAATTTTTGCTAACGTTTATCTCGATTACTGCTAATTGACAAAAGAATTATGTTTTATGACAATATTTAAAGTCACGTGAATGGAACACAACAGCTTTATTTTTACCTATTACATTATAACTTCATTTTACACTTATTTTAATTTTAATTGTTTATAATTTCGCTTATGAAATATAAATTTTATCCTTTTTTTGTCTTTAATTCTTACTTTCTCTATAGGCACTATGTTCATAGTGTATAGAGAATGTATTGCACTCCACCAAAAAATTCGATACCGAGATTTCACCGGAAATATATGTTTTAGGGTCTCCTTTATCTAAAAAAAGCATTTTCGGAAAAAGGTCCGTGTGAGCGTGTGTGTATATGTGTCCGTGTCCGTGTCCGTGAACATCATAACTCAAAAACGAAAAGTAGGTAAAATACCAAACTTGGTATTTAAATTTAGTATCTTCCAGGGATGCGACACGAAGATTTTGAGAAAAATCCCCCACCCCAACTACCCTTTACATAGAACTTTTTTCGAAAATTTTGATTTTCTCAAAAATGGCTCTAAAAATTTTGATTAAAATTTTGTATATTAAAGATATTTATCAGACAAACAAAATGTATATCTTGAATTTTCTGGGAATAGCCTCTGAAGAGTGGTTTATTCTGGCTGAATTTAACTAAATTCTGAATAACTGCTAAACCGTTAGAGATGGACAAAAACTTACTACACAAGAAATGTAGAGCACGTTAAAACACACAATTTAAGTTATATGCATTTTTTTCCTGGAGTTCTTCGTTTTTGTGACACTCCTTATTTTTGGTTTCTGCTATGAAAAACTTGTACATTTCTCATACAGGAATTTGTCAACTGCTGTCCATACAAACAAAGGAACTTCAGTGACATAGCAACCAGCTTTTAATTATCACTTTAACCTATGGTACTCCCTTATTTCACCTCTACTTACAAGGAAGCAAGTATTATGGCTATTTCTGCTAATGTTTTACTGATTAGCATGAAGTTAATAGGAGTATAAACTTTTTAAGAATAATTTGTTGCAGGGATATAGAGAAAGTCACGTGAATGGTACACATCAGATTTTTTACTTCGTATGCAATTATTTTTATACTTCTGAATTTCATATATGGTCTTTTTATTTAATATTAATATTATTTACATTTCTGATGAATTTTCTTTTTATAATAAGAAAATATTTAAGTGTTACTTTTTATTTAATCATTAATATTAACTCATCACTTATAGAAAACAAAACCGGGCTTGTAGGCCGTGGTCCACTGGGCTTCTCCCTTCGTTCCCCAGACGTTTCGCCTGCGTCTGCGGCAGGCATCATCAGTGGCGTGTACATCTCCGTGGTCTCTCAGTAGCGACTACTGGTACGTTGTCCGGAGCGCTCGGCTTATATAGTGTGGGAGGTACCGCCCTCGCATGACCTGATTGGTCCGGATTGCGGTCCCCTGTGTCCGTGCTGTTTCTGATTGGTGTACGTGCTTTCTTGGTTGGTCTGTTCTGTAGGGCTGGGTGCCAAGTTTTATTTAGTCTGAATGTTTCTTCTTTCCTATTGAAATTGTTGGCATGTTTATAGATCTCAATAGCTTCACGGTGCAAACGTGTGTAGTAATGAGTAGTGGAAGAGAGGATGTCAGTTTCGTCGTAACGGATCACATGTTCCCCTTCTGCTTCTAGAGCATGAAGTGCTACCGCCGATTTTTCTGGTTGACCCAAACGGCAATGTCTACGATGTTCTGTAAGTCTGGTGTTGATGCTCCGTTGTGTGGTCCCCACGTAGACTGCGCCACATGAACAGGGGATCCGATACACGCCTGCCGAAGTAAATGGGTCTCTGGGATCTTTGGCTGAGCGAAGGAAACTTCGTATTTGTTTTGTTGGTTTGAAAATGGTGTCTATGTTGTGGGTCTTGAGCACCTTGGAAATACGGTCTGTGATGCGTTTAAAGAAGGGGAGATAAACCACTCCTTTGTTTTTGGGATTTTGTTGCTGTGTTTGTGTTTTAGACTGTATTTTTGGATGTAAGGCTCGTCTTAATTCGTTTTTCGAGTACCCATTACCATGTAGGGCCTGTTCTAAGAGCTGTAGTTCCTGGCGAAGATGTTGTGGTTCACATACTCTGGTTGCTCTGTCCACTAATGTTTTTATCATGGCTCTCTTTTGTCTCGGATGATGATTGGAATTTTTATGGAGATAGCGATTAGTGTGTGTGGATTTGCGGTAGACCTTATGTCCCAAAGTGCCATCACTTTTTTTGGTTACGAGAACGTCTAAGAAAGGAAGACTATCACAATTTTCTTTCTCCATGGTGAATTGTATGTGTGAATTTATGCTGTTAATGTAGCAAAGGAAATCATCTAGAGCTGAATCGCCTAAGCTCCATACGATGAAGGTATCGTCTACATATCGGTACCAGCACTTTGGTTTCTGGGGAGCAGAAGCAAGAGCTTTGGCTTCGAAAATTTCCATGTAGAAATTGGCTATTACTGGGCTGAGTGGACTACCCATAGCCACTCCGTCACACTGTTCATAGAATTCACCCTGCCATTGAAAAAATGTGGTCGTTAAAACTTTATAGAATAGTGCCAAAATATCATCCGGAAAAATATTTTTCAGCTGTTCCATTGTTTCTTTAATTGGTACCATGGTGAATAAGGAGACCACGTCGAAACTCACAAGTTGATCCCCGGGTTTTAAAACCAAAGTTTCCAGTTTCTGTATAAAGTGCGATGAGTCCTTAATATGTGTATCTGAATTCCCAACATGTGGTTTTAAAAGGCCGGCTAAGTATTTAGATAGAGCTTGAGTAGGTGACCCAATAGCACTCACAATGGGGCGAAGTGGAGCACCAGGCTTGTGTATCTTAGGCAAGCCATATAATCTGGGCGCTAGTGCTTCCGTTCTTTTGATGCTCCGTTTCGTTTCTGGTGTTAAGGAAGACTGCATGATGAGTTGGTTTGTTTTCTTTAAAACACGTGTAGTTGGATCTTTCTGAAGCTTCTTGTACGTGTTTGTATCTAGAAGATCTGTAACCTTGTTTGCTGGAGTTTTCAGGTCCAGACGTTTCGCTCAAGACTACGGTGAACATCTTCAAAGGCGTGGTCCAAGTCTTCCCGGTGAAGGTTTGATCGCAACTGCGCCACTGAAGATGTTCACCGCAGTCGTGAATGAAACGTCTGGACCTGAAAACTCCAGCAGACCACGACTTCTAAGCCCGGAAAATTCTTCTGGTTAGATTTTATAAGGTTCGACTATTGCTTTTCTCTGCTATTGTTTATCTCGATTAGCATGAAAGAGGTAGAACAAGCCTTTTAAAAGTATTTTCTTACAAATATGTAGTGAAAGACAGTGAAGGAAACAAATCCGGTTTTTGAATTTTACTTTTCTACCAATTTTCTTGTGAGATTATTTGTTTGCAGTGTGAATTTGTAAAGCCAGAATTTTTGGGTTTTAATATGACACTTTTGTCATTGCGTTGACTGTAATTTCCCTGTATTTCGAATCCATATGAAATAACTTTATGCATATTGAATACTTTTATAGAGAATTAGGACTTCAAGGATGTAGTTTAGATCGATTGTGATTTCTTGAAGGCTTAGCAGATCAATTATGGTATCAAAGTATATATCAAATGTTTGTTTTGGTTAAAGGAAGTTCACATACACTAAATAAATTCTGGGATTGACATTAATATCTTCTATATCTATAAGTGAGACCAGCAATACTATAGGTGTACAACTTAAAAAATCTGATGTGTTCCATTCACATGACTTTCTCTACATCTCTGCAACAAATTAGTTTTAAAAAACTCATGCTTCTATTTACTTCATGCTAATCGACAAAAAATTAGCGGAAATAGTCTTAATACTTGCTTCCTTGTAAGTAGAAGCGAAATAAGGGAGTAGCATAGATTAAAGCGATAGTCAAAAGCTGGTTGCTATGTGACTGAAGTTGACAAGTTTTTCGAACCTGAAAACAAAAACAAGGAATATCTCAAAGGCAATCAACTCCACGAAAAAAATGTATACAACATAAATTGTGTGTTTTAATGTGTTCTGCATTTTTTGTGTGGTAAATTTTTGTCTATCCCTTACGGTTTAGCAGTTATGTAAAATTCCGTAAAATTCACTCAGAATAAAGTAGTCTTCAGAGGCTATTCCCAGAAAATTCAAAATATACATTTTATTTGTCAGGTAAATATCTTTAATATACGATATTTTAATCAAAATCATTGGAACCATTTTTTAGAAAATTAAACTTTTCGAAAAAAGTTCCATGTAAAGGGTAGTTTGTGGTGTGGGGAATTTTCTTAAAATATTCGTGTCGCATCCCTGAAAGATACTAAACTTAAATACCAAGTTTGGTATTTTACCGACTTTTCGTTTTTGTGTTATCATGGCTCACAGACACACGGACCTTTTTCTGAAAATACTTTTTTTTTTATACAGTGGACCCTAAAACACATATTTCCTTTGAAATCTCGGTATCGAATTTTTTGGTGGAGTGCAATACTTTCTCTATACACTATTTACATAGTACGTGTAGAGAAAGTAAACATTGTTCTGCGCAGGCGCGCCCCATTTATGACGAACGTTTCCCACTACATACTTTTTTCCTCCACAAAAACAATGAGTACGTTTCCCCTACAGCGATTGATGATGTGTAATTGGCCAGCCGGCAGCACAGCGGGCGAGGCAAGAGTGAGGGAAACAGCCCATCTTGCATCAATGGCAACTTCTCCTCTCAACATTCTTTTTAAAGTTGTAAACCTATAACATTGTTACTGTGGAAAGTCATCACCTTGAATAAATACTCTGTACAAGCCTCTTCTTAGGCGCTAGTTTTACGGGAAAGAGAGGGCTAGGTGGTAGGGGAAAGAGAGAGAGCGGTTAAGCTGTCTTTCCGCAGTGTTGTCAACCAAAGAAAATTTCTTTTTGGAGCCCCCCAGCCATTATGGTGAATAGGATATATAATTTACCGAAAACTATCTGAATTATTAATGAAACTCTGCGCAAGTGCATGTGACTTAGCACTAAAGCCAGTAGATATATGTGTTTATAGCGTACTTCATGTCTCAATTTGATCGCTCTGCTCTGCTTCCGAAATTGAGAAACGTATCGAATGAAGATTAAGAAGCCGAGCGCCCAACAAAAAGTGCGCACATGGTAGATTGCAAAGGTATTCTTTGGTGAGAGTCTTTTGAGGCCATCCAAAAGGTAATGTTTTTCGGACCCAGGTCGTTTACGTGTATCGATGCCATGCGGTAGCCGCCGCAGCCACGTGCCGTCCTTATTTCCCCCTTTCAGTGTGTAAGAAAACTCTGATAAAAGCCCCTGATGATGAACAAGGAGGAAATCTATGAGGGATCCAAACGTGTTCCTAGAAATTACTTAATGCTAAAACTATCTGCATGATTTGACATCCTGGAAATAAAATTCACTTTTTACTTTCTCTAGCCCCGTCTGTACTATGCACATAGGGATAGAGAAGATATTGCACTCCACCAAAAAAGTCGATACCATGATTTCACCGGAAATACATGTTTGAGGACCCCCTGTATCCAAAAAAAGCATTTTCAGAAAAAGGTCCGTGTGTGTGTCCGTGAACACGATAACTCAAAAACGAAAAGTCGGCAAAATACCAAACTTGGTATTTAAGTTTAGTATCTTCCAGGGATGTGACACGAAGATTTTGAGAAAAATCCCCCCACCCCAAACTACCCTTTACATGGAACCTTTTTCGAAAATTTTGATTTTCTAAAAAATGGCTAACGATTTTGATTAAAATATCCTATATTAAAGTTATTTACCTGACAAATAAAATGAATATTTTGAATTTTCTGGGAATAGCCTCTAAAGACTACTTTATTCTGGATGAATTTTTCATAACTACTAAACCGTAAGAGATGGACAAAACTTAACCCACAAAAAATGTAGAGCACGTTAAAACACACAATTTATGTTGTATACTTTTTTTTCGCGGAGTTCATCGTCTTTGAGACATTCCTTGTTTTTGTTTTCTGCTTTGAAGAACTTATACTTTTCTCATACAGGAATTTGTCAACTCGTGTCCATACAAACAAAGGAACTTCAGTCACATAGCAACCAGCTTTTGACCATCACTTGAACCTATGGTACTCCCTTATTTCGGTTCTACTTACAAGGAGGCAAGTAATAAGACTATTTCTGCTATTTTTTTCTCGATTAGCAGGAAGTAAATAGAAGCATAAACTTTTTAACAATAATTTATTGCAGAGTTGTAGAGAAAGTCATGTGAATGGAACACATCAGCTTTTTTTGTTAATAAACTACACCAGCCTTGCAAAAAATATTTTATTTTCAGTTAAATAAAGGGTAACATTTACATGGTGTGTTATTTATGGTATACAAACTTAAATACTCTTCTTAATATTACAATAACTATAAAATACTCTTGCACTTGTTTAAAGTAGATATACGTGCCACAATGTGCCACATTTGGACACATTTAGGCCAACTGTCAGCTCCTTCTTTGGATCTTCTGTTACATGTAAGACATTTGACTGTATACATAGTCCATAGATAAGATAAAATCATAAATGGATCCCGTTTATTTCCACACTAGCATGGATTTTACTTTACTGACAAAATAGAGGCGAAAAAGGGCGAGAGAAACAGACAGTGCTAACAGAAAATTGGAGTTCCCTTGTCACTAACCCAACTTCTTCGCTTCTGTTTACTACATATTCTTCGAGAAAATGTTATTGCATTATTTTGATTAAAACCAATATAATATTTATCTAAAAGAATAAGAAGAAATTTAGTATTTTAAACGAACACATTTGAACGCATAACGAGGATACTAAACTTTCTTATAAAATAAATATTGCAGCTTAAGGGTAGTCGAAATGCCCTATCTTCCCTATGTTATACTTTGACCTATTTCTCAGTAACTATTTAAGATAATGAGCTAAACTTTACAAGATATGTATATGCAGCGATACCTTTCCTGGTAATTTATGAGAAATAAAGTACTTCTGTTTATTAGAACGAAAGATTCTTTTTAATAAAGCCTTAAAATGTTATTGCGAATTGATTTTTAAATTTAAAAAAAATCGTTAAAATAAAACCTATTTAGGTGCAAATGTGTGGTAAAAATTTTAGTCCTTAGTGTCAATTAGTTTCTGAGAAAAGAAAGAAAAATATAGAAAATTTCACTTCTTCAGAATTGCTTTCAAAGATAAAATTAAGTATCCTAACTTTCCAAACACAACTTTGCAGTACCTTAAAGCTCTCACATGAAAGAAATACGAGCAAGGTGCCAATGCTGGGAATAGCTAAAGTAAAACTTTCCGATCAAAATAAAAATAAGATCTCTTCTTTAACACTAATATTTACAAAGTTACTGGTGTTGAACCAAGTGAGTGAACCAAAATGTTAAAAAACTACTACGCGGTATTATTCTATTTAAAATTAGTGTACCTCTGTAAAAGTTATGCCATAATGAGCGGGAGATTCGAAATTTCGATGTGAATATGAAAATCCTATTTCGACTCCCCTTAAGTCGACATCCAAAGTGATAAAAATGATATTCTAAAGGTTTAATGCTAGAGCTTTAATTTTGTACAGACCCTACCATTTACGAAAGGAGATTCATACCAAGTTTCAATCAAATAAATGTATTTTTGTTCTGGATATATTAATCAATTTATTCAATTTAATCAGCTAAAATCAAAATCTATCTTCTTCAGATATTGAGCTAAATGCACCATTTTTCTTGCTGTACAGCTACTATATACATAATGTATGTAGAAGGTATTGTATTTTACCCAAAAATTCGATGATGAGGCATCACGAAAAAGTTTAAGGCTTCCTGAGTCTGGTAAAAGTACCTTTTAAAAAAAAAGGTCGTGTATGTGTGTGGTCAGCATAGATTAGAAACAAAGAAACCATTAAATATCAAATTTGGTATTTAAATTTAGTGTGTGCCAAAGTTATGATGTGAAGATTTTCAATAAAATTTCCCCACATTAAACTACCATTTACAGGCTGCTCTTTCTTTCTAGACGAATGACCATTAGCGGAGATACTGTGAGCTAGTCTATCCTAAGCAAACAGTAAATAATTTTTCATAAAAACAAACAGCTCTGCTTCCTTACGATTACGTTTCGAGAATACACAGTGTACGGTTGGCTGCAAAGTGCTGTGCGTTAAGGGTGTATGCCATTGCTAATGTTTTAACGAGAGATGCTTAGCCATTAATGGAAATGGCAGCAATGCAGAAGAAGAAGATGGTAAGAGAGAAATTTCGGTAATAGAAGAAATACAGGAAAATTAGGTGTGAGCAGTAACCGAGGTTGAGAGAAAAAACATGTGATTTGCTTTGTAGTGGTTGTACTACTGCAGCGCAGAAACAAGAGAATACGTACACATCTGACTGCCGTCACTGCTTCTATGTGGCAATGTTCCAGTAAAGGTAAGTGACTCGCATTTAACCTCCCATTTAATGTCATACATCAAGAACTGGCGCGCGATCTGAACATGGAATATTGTTTGAAAATGTTGATTTGCTCTCAAATGGCTCTAAATGATCTTGATTAAAATACGTTATATTAAATATATTTTAATCACAAATAAAACACACATCTTGAATTTTCTGGGAATAGCCTTTGAGGATCTTTTTAATCTGATTGAATTTGCATAACTGGTAAACCATAAGAGATACACAAAAACATAACTACATAAAAACTGTGAATCTAGTTAAAAACACAATTAGTGCTTACTAGCGGTTTCTGTTCTGAACTAGGTTACTTTTGTAAAACAAGAAATCAGCTTTCGTTTCATCCCTGTTTTGTTTTACTGCTGGCCACGCAATGCGAACCACATTTCACTTGATCATACAGCGAACCAGATTTTAAAACCTTTAACCCAGCGTATCCTCTTATTACCCTAGAAGGAAGCTAATGCTTATCTTGATTAGCATGATGTAGATAAAAGAACATTCTTTTGTAAGGATAGTTTGCTTGCAGAACAGATAGAGAAAGTCATATGAATGGAACGTATCAGGGTTTTTTAAATTACATTCTTTAATCTTTGTAACATTGTCCGTTTGAAATTATCCTAAAGTGGATAGTATTTTTAAAAAAATATTTTATAAACACAATGTGGTAATAGCAGGCAAAAAATAGCAGAGCTTATTTATATTAATTTTATAAAAATGACCTATGACCAATATCAAAATTAGAATTAGCAATTTTATTGCACAGATTTTGCAATGCTTTAGAGAAAATGTGCAGAGCTCTAGCTGTAATTTTTGTTGTAGAAAACCGATTTTGAATTGCCAAAAATGACAAGAAAATTGGCAGAGAAAAATGGCTTTAAAGCTTGATACGTGTCATTTAACCAGCGTAATGTTTTAAAATAGGTTTCAAAACATGCTAAAATGGTCATAGTAGAATCAAATATGACATATTTTTTGCAGCAAGAATCCAAAAATTACTATTTTTACCACAACAAAGCATTTCTCTGACACTCTAACTGTAGGTAGGAATGTAAAATAATACAATTTTCTCTTTTTTCAGGGCTGTGTTCGAAATCGAGAGTTCCAGAGAAGAAAATCATCAATGACAGACGTAAGTATAATTCCTCGAACTGCTCACAGTTTTACATGTAGTAAGAGTCGTGTAGAATAGAAATTTAACTAAAAATTATGAAAAATTGAAAGTTATTTTTCATAATAACATGATGTCAATTCTAAAGTTAAAAAGAATAGCCCGAGAAAGTCATTGTACACTTTTCTAGGAGAAGTTCTTGTCAACGATAATGGAATTTTATTGGTTTTGGACTACTTATAATGACTTTACTTCCGCTACAATTTTTACTTTCTCTATACGCACTATGTACATAGTGTATAGAGAAGGTATTGCACTCCACCCAAAAATTCGATACCGAGATTTCACCGGGAAATATATGTTTTAGGATCCCCTTTAACTAAAAAAAAAAACATTTTCGGAAAAAGGTCCGTGGGTGTGTGTTTGTGTGCTTGTGAACACGATAACTCAGAAACGAAAAGTCGTTAAAATTCCAAACTTGGTATTTAAGTTAAATATCTTCCAGGAATGCGGCACGAAGATTTTGAGTAAAATCCTCCCACCCCCAACTACCCTTTACATGGACATTTTTTCGAAAATTTTGATTTTTTCAAAAATGGCTGTAACAATTTTGATTAAAATATTGTATATTAAAGCTATTTACCTGACAAATAAAATGTATATTTCGAATTTTCTGGGAATAGCCTCTGAAGAGTGCTTTATTCTGGATAAATTTTACGGAATTTTGAATAACTGCTAAACCGTAAGAGATGGACAAAAACTTACTACATGAAAAATGTAGAGCACGTTAAAACACGCAATTTATGTTATATACATTTTTTTTTAATGTTTAACAAAAATTTGTTTTGCATTCAGGATTTGATATGTTTATGTGGTAATACTGGTTTGGTTTACTATGGTTTTAGTTTTAGTTCCTTTTAACATTTTCTTACGATCATTTTTCTTCGTGGTTTTATCAGTTTTATTAAGTTTTTAGCAATGGATAGTTTTTAATCTCAATTTTATTTCTAACATTAGCTGCTATTTTATCTTTGATAACCTTTATCATGCTTTTTTAACTTTGGACTCCTGCCGATTTTAGTTTTGTATGGGTGCTGATGACTTAGTAGTTGAGCGTCTAAAAATCCTAATCATGAATGATACATCAGAAATTTCTCTTAACATTTTGATTTTCGACTATTTACTGCTTCCTCTATAACTTTTTACTTCCCCTAACCGAACTATGTTATTGCATTGCACCGAAAAATTCGATACCGAGATTTCACCGGAAATATATGTTTTAGGGTCCCCTTTATCCAAAAAAAAAAAAGGTCCGTGTGTGTGTGTGTGTGTGTGTGTGTGTGTGTGTCCGTGTGTCTGTGAACACGATAACTGAAAAACGAAAAGTCGGTAAAATACCAAACTTGGTATTTAAGTTCAGTATCTTCCAGGGATGCGAGACGAAGATTTTGAGAAAAATTCCCCCACCCCAAACTACCCTTTACATGGAACTTTTTTCGAAAATTTTGATTTTCTCAAAAATGGCTCTAACAATTTTGAGTAAAATTTCAAATATATTAAAGCTATTTACCTGGTAAATAAAGTGTATATTCTGAATTTTCTGGGAATAGCCTCTGAAGACTACTTTATTCTGGATGAATTTTTCATAACTACTAAACCGTAAGAGATGGACAAAAACTTAACCCATAAAAAATGTAGAGCACGTTAAAACACACAATTTATGTTATATACATTTTTTTCGTGGAGTTGATCGTTTTTGAGATATTCCTTTTTCTTGGTTTCAGCTTTGAAAAACACTTCTCATACAGGAGTTTGTCAACTCCTGTCAATACAAACAAAGGAACATCAGCCACATAGCAACCAGCTTTTGGCTTTCACTTTAACCTACGGTACTCTCTTATTTCGCTTCTACTTACAATAAAGCAAGAAATAAGATTATTTCTGCTAATTTTTCTCGATTAGCATGAAATAAATAAAAGATAAGCTTATTAACAATAATAATTTACAGAGATATAGAAAAAGTCATGTGAATGGAACAAATCATATTTTTCTTCGTAGTTTTATCAGTTTTACTAAGTATTTAGCAATGGATATTTTCTAATTTTATCTTTGATGACTTTTATCACGATTGTAACAGGAATACCTTCTTATAGGGAGTCATAGAAATCCAATACCAATAGCAGGTGCAAGACTTTTGTGATAGAATATTCAAAAGAAGGATGCAGAAAAAAATCTGATGTGTTACTCACATGACTTTCTCTAGCCATTCTACAAACTTCTTACATAGGATTATTCTTCTTTCTGCACCTTGTTAATCGAGGTATTCAGCACAATGTACTTATTACTTAGTTCCTTATAAGGGAATAAGGAGTAGAACAAAAGGACACTCCCGTCTGGGAAAAGTATAAGTACTTCACAACTGAAACTAATAACAATGAATGCCTCGAAAACGGTAAGCTCCACGAAAAAAATGTATATTACGTAAATTGTGTATTTTAACAAGGCCTACATTTATTGTATAGTAAGTTTTTGTCTATCTCTTACGGTTTATTAGTTATGCCAAATTAAGCAAAATTCATCCAGAATAAAGAGGTCTTTAGAAGCTATTCCCAGAAATTTCAAGATATACATTTTATTTGTCAGATATCTTTAATATGCGATATTTTAATCAAAATCGCTAGAGCCTTTTTAAGAAAATCAAAATTTTCGAAAAAAGTTCCATGTAAAGGGTAGTTTGGGTGGGGCGATTTTTCTCACTATTTTCGTGACGCATCCCTGGAAGATACTGAACTTAAATACCAAGTTTGGTATTTTAGCTACTTTTCGTTTTTGAGTTATCGTGTTCACGGACACACGGACTCACACACGGACCTTTTTCTGAAAATGCTTTTTTTGCATACAGGGGGTCCTAAAACATGTATTTCCGGTGAAATCTCGACATTTAATTTTTGGGTGGAATGCAATACTTCTCTATCCCTATGTACATTGTACATATGGGGCTAGAAGAAGTAAAAAAAAAAAAAAAAAAACTGAAAAAGGAATATTCCTCTTCGTAACCATGTTATTACTACTGCAATATGTCATCCTTGATAAGCTCTTTCTCGTACTATTACTCTGTATTTCTAGCGCTTTTAGTTTTATAAAAGCATGGATAAAATCCTATTTATCATCATCATGAATCGTACATATCAGTGTTTTTCTCTTAAAATCGCCTACTTAATTTACTTTACTTCCTCTATAACTATTTTCAAATGACTCCTTCACATTTGGAAAGCGTATACTGACCTATAGCCTCGTAAACAACATTCATTATTTTCACTTCATGGAATCTAGTGTTGTTTTTGATGCGGTGTTCCACTTGTGCACAGGATGCATGTTTTGAGAATCTAAGAGTTGATAACGAATGAAGTACAATTAATTTCCTGTCTTCCTAAGGGCATTATGAAACTGGCCCGACCCAGAATATACCTTTCGGTTTCTTACGTCAAATCAATACATCAACCTCGAGTGGAGGCGGTAAAGAAACATTTTACCACTGAAGCTCACTCCATCGATCTAGTTAGGTACTTTCGATAGCGAGATGAAACCAAGCAGCAAAGTTTTGCAGCCATAAAAAAGAGAGCTGCAATCAGGCTATTCCGTAATCTTTTGCTATCTCTTCGGCGTCATCTTGTTACTTCCTTTTTAAGATGGGGGCAAAACTTATTAGTTGCCAGGAGCTGTTGGCTGGGATCACGATGTTGTTGCCAGGTGAAACGGGTTTATCGTAATTCATAACCTACAAGCTATGATTAACGTCGTGCTACTGTGTTACATATCCAAGAAAATCTGATGTGCTCCATTCACATGAATTTCTCTACATCTCTGTAACAAACTATTGTTAATACACCAATTTTTACTTTCCCTACACGTACTATGTACAAAGGTAATGTATAGAGAAGGTATTGTAATGCAAAAATGCAATACCGAGATTTCGCCGAAAATGCATGTATGGGTCCCCCTGAATCAAAAAAAAAAAAAAATCAGTTAGACAGCATAGCTCAAAAACGAAAAAATGGTAAATATCAAACTTGGTATTTAAGTTTGGTCTCTTCCCAAGATGCAACATGAAGATTTTCAACAAAATCCCCCCACCCCTAACTAGCCTTTACATGGAAATATTTCCTAAATTTTTTTTTTCTTAAAAATGGCTCTAACGATAAGATTAACATCCCACATATTAAAGTAATTTCTATCACAAATAGAATGTATATCTCGAATTTTCTGGGAATAGCTTCTAAAGACCTGTTTATTCTGGATGAATTTTGCTAAATTTGGCTTAACTAGCAAACCGTAAGAGATAGACAAAACTTACTACACAATAAATATAGATCTTGTTAAAATACACAAGTTATGTCATATACATTTTCTACGTGAGCTTACCGTTTGCGAGATATTCCTTGTTATTAGTTTCAATTTTGAAGTACTTATACCTTTCTCAGACGGATGTGTCCATTTTTCTTTTGTTCTACTCCTGGCCAAGCAAAGAAGCTATTTGCAATAACAATTCCCTTAGTTCCAGTCTGTTTATAAGGAACTAAGTAATAAAATTGTGCTAATGTTTATCTCGATTAGCGTGGTGTTGGAAGAAGAATTATCTTTCGTAAGAAGTTTGTTTGTAGAGAAAGTTATGTGAGTGTGACACATCAGCTTTTTAAGATGGGGGCGAGACTTGTTAGTTGCCAGAAGCTTTTGCCTGGGATAACGATGTTGGTGAAACGGGTTTATCGTAATTTATAAAGGTATGATTAACGTCGTGCTGCTGTGTTACATATCTAAGAAAAATTGTAAAGCATTAGCTAACCGGCCAATACAGTAAATGTTAAAGGCTGATATATATATATATATATATATATATATATATATATATATATAATGTTTATAACTTACAATAAATTAGATTTGAATTCTTAAAGGGGCATAACTAATTAATTGACAATTATTCTGCTTTTTTATTTTCTCTACACGTACTGTACGCAGTACACAGAGAAGGTATTGTATTCTACCCTAAAATTCGATGTCGAGATTTCACTGGAAATATATCTTTTGGAGTCCCCTATGTCCGAAAAAAACATTTTTAGAAAAAGGTCCTTGTGTGTCTATGGACAGCATAGCTCAAAAACGAAAAGTTAAATACCAAAGTTGGTATTTAGGTATAGTATCTCCCAAGAATGCGACATGAAGATTTTAAAGCAAATCCCTCCACCACAAACTACCCTTTACATGGAAAAAAGTTCCAAAACTTTGATTTTCTCAAAAATGGCTCTTACGATTTTGATTAAGATCTTTCATATTCCAGATATTTACATGAAAAATACAATGTATATCTTGAATTTTATGGGAATAGCCTCTGAAGATCTCTTTATTCGAGCGTATTACCTTATGTCACTCCTACTTATAAAGGAACTAAGTAATAAGACTTTCTGCTAATGTTTATTTCGATTAGCCTGAAGTAGATATAAGAATAAGCTTCTGCCCCTTCTAGTTTTCCCTACAGATTTCTAAATACTTCATTTCTGTACTTCGTTTATTTCCATGAAAGAAAAGATGACATCATAGTCTGGTCTTAGTTCAAAGATGCTATACAACCCTCATCACCATCATATTCTTTCGATAAAATTCCTGTTAAAAGTGTAAAGACCTGATAAAGAGAATTTATTTCATGGCCTACTGAACATGAAAGTGACAACATAAACAACAGTATTTGTGTTAATGTTATTTACTGATTATTGTGATATAAAACATAAACTATAGCTCTTTACAACATTTTTAGGAATTATTATAATCTGACGCATTCCATTCACGAACTTTCCCTAAATCTCTGTAACAAATTATTGTTAAAAAGCGTATTCTTCTCTCTATTTCATGGTAATCGACATAAGCATAAGCAGAAATAGTGTTATTACTTGCTTCCTTGTAAGTAGAAGAGAGATACGGGAGTACATCGGGCTAAAGTGATAATCATATATTTTAAAAGTTGGTTGCTGTGTAATTGAAATTCATTTATTTGGCTGACCAGGAATTCACAAGTACCCGTATGCGAAAAGCTTCAAGTATTTTAAAACTGAAATAAATAGTAAGGAATGTCTCATAACATGTAAAACCCGCGATAAAAATGTATATGACATTAATTAATGATATCTACATTTTTGTGTAGTAAGTTTTTGTCTATCTCTTACGGTTTATCAGCTATGCAAAATTCATCCAGTATAAAAAGACTATTCGCAGAAAATTCAAGATATACATTTTATTTGCCAAGTGTATTTCAATGAAAGACGTTAGAGCTATTTTTGAGAAAATAAAAAAAAATTATAACCTTCTTCCATGTAAAGAGTGCTTTTAAGTTAGCGGGATTTTCCTCTTCGTGTCGCAACCTTGGAATTACTAAACCTAAATACCAAGTTCGGTATTTTTTTTTTTTTTGAGTTACCATGTTCACGGATACGTGGACCTTTTTCTTAAGTGTTATTTTGTTTTTTGATATAGGGGATCTTAAAACGTGTACTTCTGGTGAAATCTTGGTATGTACCGTGCACTATGTAGAGAAAGTAAAATTTATCTTGGTGATCTTGTAAATATGTATTGAGGTTTTGTATACCTTGAAAATTTCTTTGGCTTAAAAGTTGTTTCTGAAATAAGTGATTCACTTAAAATGAAAATAGGAATATTGTAATAATTTCTCCCGCAACAAACAGCACCCTGAAGTTTACTAAGGTTCATATGCCCAGGTGTAGATGAAGATTCAAGGCAGCGAGAATATATTTGCAAATTGTATTGGGAAGCCAAATCACTCCTGAGCTGACTCTATAATGTTTAATGTGAAACTGTTATTTCCTAGTTTAGTTCCGACGTGTAATAAAATACTATTTTTTATTCAATTCTTAATAAAGTCATATGCTACAACATAAAATGTAGTCTATAAAGTAATGTAGCTGTGTATACTGGTAGTGGCAACATGTCACCCCAAGTCAATCAGTGTAAGCAGCTCTGTTTTCCAAACATAATTCTAACCACTGAATTGGAAGTTTTTTTTTTTTCCTGTCTCTTTTTATCCATTTCGTATGAAGGACTTATACCCCCCCCCCGCCAGTACTTACAGCCGCGTTGGGGTCAGAGGCTGTTGAGGAATAGAGGTATAGGACCAGAGAGAGAGAGAGAGAGAGAGAGCGAGCCCGGAGAAAAAACGTTTCGTCCACCTTAAATAGCACATCGATCCTCTGTAATCGAACCCTGGCTGCCTTGGTAAGAGGCGAGTGGTTTAAATACTCTGCCTACAACATGACTATCATTAATGCCTTACTGGAGAATGTTTGGATACACAGCACAATGTTGACATCGCGGGGAACAATTAACCCCTTGGTATGGGGTTTCGTCTGTGACCCACATTTAGGAGGCTGGAGGTTGGCCTACCTGAACCGTGGGTTTGTTTTGGGGGTTTCTCCATCTCGCCAGGCTTATGAAGTATTTCCATGGCGTTTCTATTGTCACTTCATTCATCCTTCACCTCTTAGTTTCTTTCAGGGTTGTAAGTGTCAGTGATGGTGCTCGGTGCGGCGTGGCAGGATAAAAGAAGGTTCAAGGTAACTCTGTCCCCCAAATACGGCTCGTTGGCGGGATGAGGACCGCCTCTTTAGCGGGGTCTTCGATCTGCCTTTCAAACTATTGCGGTGCTTCAGTGTGGAAGCTGTAGGGACCCTGTCATTGTTGTTCCGGCCGCCCTGTATATCTTCTCATTTCATCCTTCCCTCCCGGGTACGCCACTTCGCATGACGTAGGTTCTATGCCAAGTCCCTGTGTGCATAACACATTCCTAACCATTGTATCATGTATTTTAATCAGTGTTTCAATTGCGACACACTGCAGATCCTTTGAATGAGATCTCAGCTTCCAAGAGAGAAGAATGTGTTGTTTATAGTAAGAAAAAAATTAAAGTTTGAGCAGAATAAATTACTTCTATGATAAAAATGTGCATCGTATGAAGTGCGATAATAGAGAAAATATATTATGTAAATTGGACATTTTTGTCGAATTGAATTGAATAACATGTTGTTCTTAATTTTGCATAGTTTTCTAAGCATTTGATACAATACAATAAAGTGTTTCACTTCTATATCGTTCACTATTTAAAACTCTTTGTCATGAAGGAATCAAAATAAATTGCCATATATTTAGCACCGTGCCTTCGTTTTATGCAAGGCCACAGCCTCCTTATACGCCTATTGGCCAAGACGACAGTAGCCTCGGCATTGTGACACAGCGCAGAAGCAGCACAGGACGTGTCAACCTATGAGTGTTTCAACAATACGTGTGTTGTGTGTAATTGCTTTAGTAATGTTATTCTCTTATTAGTCCACATAAATGTCCGAGAACAAACTCATGCTTGAAGAGCGTATTTGCAGGTACGATATACACATGAACACTGAATCATGTAGTCAGGTGTGAAGGCATTCCAGCAGTAACTTCCTGGCTATCCAGCTCTGGGTAGAGAGACATTGTGAGATGCTTGGACAGTAATTTACAACAATCGGAACGCTATACCAAAGAAGCGAAAACATGTTCTAACAGAGGAAAAGCTAGCCGAAGTTGGTGAATACTAAGAATGCTCGTCTAAGAATTCTCTCAGCCGTATTGCACAGCAAGTGGGTGTTTCACAAACCTCTGTTCATATAACTGCTAAGCTTTCAAAGCTAAAATCCTGTTATATGATATTGTATTGTGCAGGAATTACGAACGTTACACAAGAAGAACTTATGCGTATGAGTGGTTATTACATCCGACGATGTCAAGAATGTCTTCGCGCAGAGGGACTTAGTACTCATAGCATATATGTTACTAACATTTGTAAGTAACACGGGCATTACGGAATGGAAATCTCCGTAGTGCAGCAGACTCTACGCGGAGCACGTATTCACGTGATCCGTGGCCTTGGCATAAAACGAAGGCACTGTATCATCACCTATTGTTTCCATGTGATTTAATTCGATTGATATATGATTTGGAGTTCAGTTTTAAAACCTTATGGTACAGATAAACATTTTGTCTTCTACAGAAATTTCGAGGCGAGTTTTGTCAGAATAGTAAACACTTTTCTTTATATTCCACCCAGTTTCACTTTGTCTTCCCATTTCTTACACATTCAAGGTATGTTTTTGTATAGCCTATAGCTGCAAATCATAAAAGGTCATGAACCTTGTTTTAAACCTTTCATGGCTGTCTGAAATTTTTTTTATGCTCCAATCTTTTGATATATGCAGAAAATTACTGGCTGAAATCTTCGAATTGCCATATCACTTAGTAGCTTACCTACAGACTTATTCTTGTATAATTTACCTCAGGAATGCAATATTTGGCACTGATGATGTGAAACAACTTTTATTTCTTCGCTTCATCAATTAATTCAAATTGCTAAATGGCTTTGTCCGAATAAACCAGTGGCTGCCTGCGGTGTACACAGTTTTCTCTAAACATGATGGCCCTCAAACGGGATCGCTCCCTCTGCCACTGTGAAATATCTATTAACAAACAAAAGTCGAGCCTGTACTAGGGGTAAGAGGCAACATAGTAAAATCTCTGTTACCTGGAGACTCGAAGACTCTGGATGCAAGTCGATATTCGTGCCCCATTTAAGGGATCAGTAAGTAGAAGATTTGACAACTGCAAGGGTTGCTTTCCAACCGCAAACTACCTTTAAAGTCAAGCAAAGGGTGTTCATGTTCTGAAAAATACTGTATGGTGGTCTTCGATAACTGCCAACGATGCAGGTCACTGCATGTGTTGCAGGGAAAGAAAGACCATAATTGCAGAGAAAGTTTCACATCTTCAGTGCCTATCAAAATGGGTCTGTTTTACACTAAGCATGGATCACTGTGGAAATTCATGCTAACAGGTGGTTCTTCGATTGTCTCTCGGTGAAAATAGAATGCTAATCTGCATTCTAGTATTTCTGTACCGTAAGTTCGAAGTCGAAGTTTTCGGTGTTAATGTTTGACGGCTAATGGCCAATTTCAAAAGCGAGTAACACTACTGAAATGTTGAAGCCGTTCTTAGTTGTGAGACTAGATATTTATATTGTAGTCTCTGGTTTGAACACTCGCACACACAAACAGACAGGCTCATGTACACAGTTTTTGTATCACAGACGTCACCGCGTTGTGTTGATGATGTAAGAGATCCAGTCGACGGTGTGCGCCACTCGGTGGTAGATGCCAGGCTGTCCTCTTTGGGCGCACGAGTACCCTGCCGACACTATGCCGATCAAGTACCAGCGACCCGACTTCTCTGTCATCAGTGGACCGCCTGAATCGCCCTGCAACAGAGAGTATTATCTACATAAGAAAACGTTTCTTAATGTATGATCCGATACAGGCTGACAGTCAATTATTGCAGATGGCCCAAATGCCCATATTTGACGTGTGCAAATATCCCTTCGTGCGTTAAAATAGTTGCAGTACTCAACGGGGCCATTTCAAATTAAAACTCGTCAGTTCTGCACTTGTGCACACATCAAGTACGGGGCAGTTGGGTCACCTGATAGTGGCATCCGGTTTGTTTGTTTTATCAACGTATTTATTGTCTTTTTTAAATTAATGAGGGTAAGCAACCTGAACATTGATGGAATTGGAACGAATTGATGGGAGAGACAACAACCCGACGTAGTGTCTACGCAGGATTACCGCGGTGGTTTGTTGGTGCCTTCTGCAGTATGGTTGTGAAGGACATCCAGACCTTCTACCAAGTATCATGTACTTGTAAGTAGAAAACGTATTGTATTCTACTCAAATTCAATACTAAGGTTTCACCGGAAATAAAAATATTGTATAGACATATTGGTGTGTGATGACGTATATGTGTGAATACAAATGAATGTATGTATGTATGTGTGTGTGTGTGTGTGTGTGTGCGATATCAGAGTGTTCTTTCTTTTGTTGGTTTTCTGTTCTGTTGTAGCGCGCGCGCGTGTGTGACCCATGCGACCGAGTGACGTAATTAAGTATTATTATGCATTTAATAAATACTACTACCTACAACTACTTAATGTTTAGACGACCCCTGAATACAAAAAAAGCAGTTTTAGAAAAATTCCTATGTGAAGATTCCTTTACACTATTTACAGTTACATTAATTTGAAACTCGCAAATAAAAGGTATGCTTAAAATGTTTACCTTGCATTTCAAAATAGGTAAACCGGTTGGAAGAAATTGTCATTCGTCGCTTCTAACAATTGGAATTCGAAAGTTCAGCATAGAGCAGAACAAGTTTCCCGGCTGTTAGCCGGCTGGCGGTGAAATGAGAGGCTTCAGTATGAGTTTAACTCTTGCAAACGTGACACGTGCTGTTAGCTGGCGAAATAAATGCGTCTTAGCTGACATTATTCTATTCAGATACCGGTATTGCCACAAAGTTATCATTTAGAGTATTACGTCCGTACAAAATTGCTATTATTGCTGCATTCTCCCTTGTTTAAATTCCTCCTATTTTTGTCTCTGTGGGGATTAAAACAGAAAATTAATCAAAGAAACAAACAAAAAAGAGAAAATTAACAATTTAGAGGAGTTTAAAATAACATTCATCAAGAAGTTGCTGCCATTTCTCAGAGAACTGCAGCGTGTAATGACCAATTTCCTAAGCAGGTGCTAGAAATGATTGAACAACAAAAAAGACATTCCCAACATCTCTGGCTTGATATATACTTTTAGTTCTAGATTTCTTTGCTAGAAATAGCTTTCGCGATAAGTCATAGTGTTTCAAAATAAAAATAGGGGTTATAAGACTTGGTAGGTAGGAACGAACCACACAAAGAGATGGCATTTTCATCAACAATAAGAAGATACAACGGGTGAACCACTTCAAGTACAGAGGGTCACCTTCTAGACACGCGGAACTGCCTTCACCAGACGTACAACAGACAAAACAACGGCAGCATACTAGCTATGAATACCATTAACCTCATACACTGGCTCTCACTCGATTCAGCTCTTGCACTCCTTAAGACAAAGATCACGCCAATTGTTACATGTGGATTGGACAACATTTGGACCTCCTACAGATAGAGAAGGTGAAAGCCGTACACCTCAAAAAGTCTCTCTGTATTTCGGAAGTACACACTTTCACGCCTTGTGTACGAGCTGGCAAGGAAGCCATTCTATATTGAAGAGCTATGACCAACGTCTACACCTATAGTCCTCAGACGCATACGACGACACAATAAAGGAACTGAGAGGAAAGAAAGACCAAATGAGTTTTACTCCACGGGCTCAATGATGGCTACAGAATGAAGACGGGCAGAGTACCACCTCGGACATCTTGTGACAAAAATGGAACACATGGGTTCCATCATAAAATCTGTAGGACCATGAACCAGATTCCCAATGCATCTGTGAGCTGTGCATGAAGCATTACGACCGATACCATGTCATAGTGTGCTGTAACGGCTTATTGTGAGAATAACCGAACAAGGTAATTACTAATGTGAATCATTATCAACCACTTTATATTATGCAGATTGTGCGCTTTCTCTATTATTAACACTTGGTACTATTTATTACATTTAACTTACAATTATAGATAATACACCAAATGAAAGAGAAACTCAGTTTTTCCTATAGCGTTCAATGTGAACATGGTACCATACATAGATAGGCGAGTTCTTCTTTAACCTTGATCAGTGTGTTTTCAGTAACTTTTGTTACAACTGCTTGAATTCTGTTTCTTAATTAAGGTAGGTAGCTTGTAGTGGAAGCACATACGCATGATCATTTATGAATTCCAAATAGTAAAATTCGCAAGACGTCAGATTGGGTGATCGTGGAGGCCATGCGAAACGAGCCCTGTCATTTGGCCCCTTACTGCCAATCCAATGGTTGGATAACACCTCGTTTAACAATCGCAAGGCAGCGTACTATCTTGCTGCCAAATACAGTTCTCTGCTTCAGCTTCCATTTGAGAAAAGAGCCATAGTTGTAGCGCATCAAGTTAAGAAACATGAGTTTCAATTGTTTCACTATAAAGAAAGAAAAAAAAAAAAACTTTCCGCCGGAATAGGACACAAAACCATTTTGAGGAGTCTCGTTGCAGCTATTCCATCTCGTAGAGATTAGATGATTCCAGATGTGCACATTATGAGTGCTCATATCATCGATTCATCACTGAAGATGGCACGATCAACAAAATTTCATCTTCATCCAGCAACATTTCGTTTGCAAAATTGCCACGAAAACAGTTGTCTGTAAACGACAAGGATGTGGTTGTAAGCGTTTCCTTAAAACTCTTCACACATACCTCATTGAAATTTCTAATGCACGACTAGTCTTCCGAACTGATTTTTTGGGGCTACGCGTGAAATCACTGTTCGTTCAACACGTTTTTCAATCTTGGCCGTGCCGTACTCTTCCCTTTACAAAGATAGCCAAGGTGTCTTCAAACTGATGATACCATAATAACTCAGAGGATTAAAATTGAACGTGAGGGAACGCACGTTGTATTGTAACTGCAGGTTTTGTCATTGCAAACTGCAAAACGAATAAAACTTCGGTTTACTAGTCGCTATCTTTGCTACTAGCGTTTTTAAACAGAAGACGGAGAAACAGTGTATGGGCAGTGCGCCGGTGTACTCAATTAAAAGGTTGTCCTTTCATTTGATATATAATTTATAATTGTAAATTACATATAATAAGTCAGTCTGAATAGCTCAGTTGGTTAGGCGCTGGCATTCTGATCTCAATGTCGTGAGCTCAAACCCGGCCCAAACTGGTGATTTTTCAGTGATATGTAAAATAACTCCTGTGGGACGTAATTCCGGTACATCGGTGGCGCAGATAAGATCCTGACATTTGACAGCGTTATTAACAAACAATTAATTTAAATTTGTACAGGTACTAAATACTGCAACGCCTTAAAACCCCTATATTCATTTTTGAAACACTGGTATATTTAAAGCGGTGGCTTCATCCACTCAGCGTGTATAGCAAGCAGCACTGCTTACCAACTAAGGTGCACGAAACCTGTTCTGCTCTATGCTGATCACCCAGCATGATATATGCTGAAGTAATTAGACACGCTAAACTGTTGAGTGTAGCCGATACCGCTGATACTGCTACACCATGTCTGAGACAAATTTATCCATTTGTAAAAAAGACTGATGCTTGCTCATGAGTACAAACCTGACAGGAATCCTTGCCACCACCACGGTACCCAGCACACATCATCTCATCGTATATGACGACGTTGATACCGTTTGAGCGATGCCAGCGCTCGCAGAGCCTGTTGTCGATGACAGGCACGTCGACAGCTTGGAGGGTCTTGGGCCGTAACCTCGAGCCGGCCTGTAGAGCTCCCCATCCTGCAGCCCAGCCATATTGTCCCAGGAAGTCCTCGCCCTTCTCGGGGAGACAGATCGGCGCTATATGTGGCATGTACTGCACTGGGCGATCCAGCCGAAGAACTGCTACATCAAAACGATCTGCCTGAGGAGTGAATTTGAAGTACGGATGCACTCTGATCTCACGGACCCCAAATGTGTAGGCTGGCAGAGGTTCGACAGCTGAATTGATGACATAGTCACCAAGTGTAACCTGGACTTGTCGTGCTGAAGCCCTGAGAAAATAAAAGCCAGTTGAACAAAAAATGTAGGAATCAAGAATATCACCAATTATTAACTTAGATTACAATTTACACGTGAGTAAGCAATTATTATCTAATACATCTTATTCCAAACATTGTCGAAACATTTTGACTAGTGGAGTATGAAAATAAGATAGATATCCTTACAACTTTTAATATGTGTACATATAACGTGGACATACGGAGTAGTTACTTTTACTAATAAAACCTGACCGTCTTATTATTATTTAGAACATGTTTTGTATCTATTTCTTGCGAAGATATTTTAGGATTTTTGAAAAAAATGAAACGTATATGCAGATAACGTTTCTGTGGCAATAGACCGCTGGCTAAGAGCAGAGTGGCCCTCTCTGTTTCAAAAATAGAACTAGATAAGCGCGTCAACAGCCTATGCTTTTGCTCGTGTTTTTGTGGATGAATGGTCGTGTGGAAAACAAAAACACTTTTTCTCTCACTTTTCAGTTCAGGTATGCTGTTTTGTTTGTGTCCTGAGCCGTTCTCACACACCTATCAACGTTGTCTGTCTAGATATTACGTCTGCAAAAAGTGTCGGAAAACGATTAATGATTTTAAAACCTTGTATGATATATAATTATTACTAGTTACATAATCAAAAATAAGTTATTCTACACATATTACAAGCACTAAATAGCGAGCGGAATGGCTCAAGCGATAATGTCTGCGGCCCGACTTCGGGAAGTCCTAGGTTCAAATCAAATATCCCGACCAATTGACTGTTTTTTGTTTTTTGATTTGTTTGCGATTTCCCTCAGTCACCAAAATAACTACTGGACTGGACTTTTTAACTTTATTTTATATCATAAAGTGGTAAAAACTTTAAAACGCAACGCATGATTATAATCATTTTTTAAACCAATCTATTATCAATATAAAAATGAATCAGAACTTTTATTACTCATATTTTACAGTACTTTGGGGAAGATTTTCAAACCTCTGGCTGTAGGTTTGTGATGTGAAAAGATAACATGTAGTGTGTGTGTATGTATTAAAACTGACAAAACAAAAACAGGTTTAAAATTTCACATAGTCATTTGATCAGCGCAACACTTCAAATTGATATCTTGCATATATGTTACATCTATTCTAGGAGAATAAAACATTGCAAATTGTGCAATTTCTGTACAAAAATAAAAAAATACCTAAAAACTAAACAAGCAGACACTGTGTTCCCTTAAAATTGGTAATCGTAACGTAATTTAACACTTTTTGGCGTCCATTAATGAGCCCAATAGATGAGAAATGAAACGTGAGGTTTCTTACAGACATGTTAAAAGCATCAAAACAATCTATTAAAAAGCTGTTTTAGAAGAACACTAATGATCCTTGTGGTTTCTCCAACATCCTTTAGGTAGTCCTCCAGCAAACTCTTAAGTTGAGAACTTTTTGTATTCCCATACACATGTAATAACTAAGGCTCGAACACAGAGCCCTTGTGTAGCCAAGTGTTTGTACTAAAATGTCAACAAATATCTCCTACAGTCACACAGGCATTGTCTTGTAGTACGTGTTAGTTGTGTTTGTGAGCTCAACCTCTTCTCGTACAAGCTAATAGCGTCACATTGTCACCTCCTTCGTTTTGTGCTGTCATCCATGATAGTGCATGAATCAATTTCCCTTCACTCAGCGTGGAAAGGTATATTAGAAAGGTTTGTTTGTGACTGCCATGATTATATAAATACATCATAGCTCCGCGAACAATGCGTGTAGGTAAATCCCTTCCAGCTCCGCTTAAGTTTGGGCATTTCTCGTCATACCTGTCGACGCAATAGACCTCAGGACACAATGGGTCGTAAGTTCCGAGCTTGAATTATCTTCAGACAGCGGATTTTAGGCAAATGTCAATTCTTTTTCTTAGCAATAACTTGCCTCACTTTTTATACTTAATGCTTCATGAAACTTTAGGTTAAACAATGCATTTTGATAGTGCCTAAAACGCCTATTTTTACTTTCTCTTCACGTACTATGTATATAGTGTATAGAAGGTATTGTATTCCACGCAAAAATTTGATACCGAGATTTCACCGAAATATACGTTTTAGAGTCCCCTGTATCCAAAATAAAAAAAAATAATTTTAAGAAAAAGGTCCTGTGTGCGTGTGTCCTTGTGTCTGTGAAGACGATAACTCAAAACGAAAAGTCTGTAACATACCAAACTTGGTAATTAAGTTAAGTATCTTTCAGGGATGCGACTCGAAGCTTTTGAGAAAAATCCCTCCACTCTAAACTACTCTTTACATGGGAAACGTTTAAAAAAATTTTGACTTTCTGAAAAATAGCTCTAACGATTTTGATTAAATATTAATGATATTTACATGGCAAATAAAGTGTATATCATGACTTTTCTGGAAATATCCTCTACAGACTTCTTTATTCTGGATGAATTTTGCTGAATTTTACATGACTCGTACACCGTAAGAGACAGACAAAAAGTTACTATATAAATAATGTAGAGGTTAAAACGCACAATTTATATCATATGCTTTTTTGTTCTTTTTCTTCTTTTTGTACAGTTAACCGTTTTCGAGATATTCCGAATTATTGATTTCAATTTTAGCTACTTAAACTTTTCTCAAACGGAAAGACCTCTTTCTTCTCGTTTCTCGTTTGTTTATTCCTGGCAAGCAAACATATTGGAACTTCAATTGTGTGACATAGTGAGAACCTTTTATAGGACGAGACTATATAGACAAGACTTATTTCCCTCTACTTACAAGGAAACCTGTAATGAGACTAATTCTGTTCATGTTTATCTTGATTAGATGTGGATAACAGAGGATATAAGGTTTTGTTTACCGAACAGCAAGAGAACATCATGTGAATGGAACATATTAGATTTTTCCTCTTCTGCTTACAAGAAACCAATTAATAAGGACAATATTTGACAACGTTTATCTCGATTATCATGAAACAGATAGAAGAATAAGCTTTTAACAATTTGTTACAGAGATGTAGAGAAAGTCATGTGAATGGAACACATCAGACCTTTTTAGTTTTGATGCCTTCCAGAATGTTTTGATCTGTTTGAATATCATACATGGGATAGATAAAAAGTATTGAACTATTTTTTATCTCTGAAATTAGCTTATTGACTGAGGTTCTTACAGTTATACACCTTCAATATAATCGCCCCTGATATTTGACTTTTTGCCAAAAGTTGTCGTATACCATCTGCGCGTCTGTTTCTGTTGAGGTCCTGTATTGACCGCCCCTAGAGTATGGATGATGTGTCTGGTGTTGTACTGGATCCCTCGCAGTGGTTCTTTTACTTTGGCAAAGAGATCAAAATGTTAGGGACTATCGTCACTCGGTAGTACAGCCATCAATGCCATGCGTCAATTCTCTTTCACAGCACGTGTAGCTCGAACTTTCTTTGGATGAAGAGAAACGGGGAGCCTGCATTCATTGAAACGCTGCCTATTACTGTATGCTCCTGCCACATCACCTTCGTCCAGCTCTCAGGAGAAAGTGGCATTTCATGGAACAGTAACCCACTGACAATGTAAGATGTCACACCTCTGCTGCTGTCCATGGCCTTTTGCACCGCTGGCAATGTGAGATTCTGGAACATCTACCGTCCTCTCTTTGCTAAAGTGATAGAACCACTGCGAGGGATCCGTTGCACCAGAGATGACATTATAAATGCTCTTGGGCGATCAGAAATAGATGCACAGATGGTATACGACGCCTTCCGAGCATTTGGCAAACGATCATAAATAACGGGGGCGGTTATATTGAAAATGTGACTATAAGTACCCCTATCAATTAAGTCATTTCAGAGAAAAAATAGTTATCATTACTTTTTATCCGGCCCATGTATGTTATTAGCAAAATAATGTTAACAATTTGAGTCAGCCTGTATTTACTTTGAAACATTTCGCGGAAGGAAATGCCTCCACGTTAGTTTCAGTGGCACGCGTTGCTGATGATAGACGTGCATGTTTGTTAATTACTTGTTACCGCAAATTAGGACATACTCACCGAGCTACGCAGTGGCCCGCAGTCACCACGTGGTAGCGATTTACAAGGGATCCCCCGCAGCGACTGGAGCCGATCCGGATGTACGCCTGCAATGTCAGAAAGAGGAAACTTAAATTTGTTTAAACTCTCTTGTAGGTTTCTTAATACTAGGACATTTTACATTCAAAATTGTCTTAAGAAGGACATTATTTATTTTAAAGCTTCCAATATATTATTACTTTCTCTATACGTACTATGTAATAGTGTATAGAGAAGGTATTGTATTGCACCCAAAAATTCGATACCGTGATTTCAACGCAAATATATGTTTTGAGACCCCCTGAATAAAAAAAATGTTTAGAAAATGTCCGTGTGTGTCTGTGGGCAGCATAGGTCAAAAACGAAAATGGCGTTAAAACCAAACTTGGTATTTAAGTTTGGTATCTTCCAAGGTTGCGACACGAAGATTTTCAAGAAAATCCCGCTCACCCCAAACTACCTTTATATGGAAAAAAAATTGAAACTTTTTGATTTCCTTAAAAATGGCTCTAACGATTTTGATTAAATTCTCTTATATTTGAGACATTTACTTCCTAAAAAAAAAGTATATCTTTAATTTTCTGGGAATGGCCTCTGAAGACTACTGTGTTCTGGATGAATTTTACAGAATTTTGCATGACTGCTAAACCGTATGAGACACACAAAAACTTGCCACACAAAAAATGTAGAGCACATTAAAACACACAATTTATATTATATACATTTTTTGTGGGGTTGATCCTTTTTGAGATGTTCCTTGTTTATGGTTTGAGCTTTAAAAAACTATACGTTTCTCATATAGGAATTTCTCAACTCCTGTCCGTACAAACAAAGGAACTTCAGTCATATAGCAACCAGCTTTTGACTATTACTTTAACCTATGGTACTCCTTTATTTCGCTTCTGCTTACAAGGAAGCAAGTAATAAGACTATTTCTGCTATTGTTTCTGGATTAGCATGAAGTAAATAGAAGCATAAGCTTTTTAACAATAATTTGTTGCAGAGAAGTAGAGAAAGTTATGAGAATGGATTTGTTTTGCCTCATGAACAAAGCTAAACAAATACAAACATTAACAAGAACACATATAAATGGCTATTTTTAGAAATAAGAAACACAATAATATGTTATGTTATATATTATTGTATTATTGCTTAGTTATAAGTGAAGTAGTGGAAGAATGTGAGATAATCATTAAATAAGAACACCATTGAAAATGAAGACTATAATGGAAACATTGCTAGAAAAATTCTTTAATCTGAGAATCAAGCGGCACATCCTCAATGTATGCATCACCTACTTTAATATACGGCTAAAAACTTAGGGCACAATAAAGGGAAAGAAAAGCAATACAAACAAACCAAAGGAAAACGGAACGGAAAATCAAAGGAATGACATGAAGAGTCAGAATTAAGAACGATATAATTAGAGGTCGAACGCAAATAACAGACGCACTTAGATCAGCAACTACCAAAAATGGAGTTGGGCGGAACACCATCATGAGACAGACGCCAACCGATGCACCCACAGGCTAACGATATGGGAACCGAGGAAAGGTCGAAGAGCCGGACGTAAACGAACACGATGGTCAGACGATCAGCAATTGGACAAACACAGCGAAAGACAGAAGAGGGCAGCATTGGATCAAGAGGGCTTCAGGGAACACATGTACATAAGTGCATTAGCCAAGATAACCAGTGTTAATCAGTAGAAACATAAATAGTGATTGAAGACCCAAGTCAAAAAGTCTGACGTGTTCCATTCACATGACTTTCTCTATATCTCTGCAACAAATTATTATTAAAAACCTTAAGATCCTATTTATTTCATGTTAATCAACAAAAAATTAGCAGAAATAGTCTTATTACTTGCTTCTTTGCAAGTAGAAGCGAAATAAGGGAGTACCATAGGTTAAAGTGATAGTCAAAAGCTGGTTGCTATGATGTTACTTTGTTTGTATGCACAGGAGTTGACAAATTCCTGTATGAGAAAAGTATAATCTTTTTTGAAGCTGAAATCAAAAACAAGGAATATCCCAAAAACGATCAACTCCACGAACAAAATGTATATAACATAAATTGTGTGTTTTAACGTGCTCTTCATTTTTGCCCATCTCTTACGGTTTAGCAGTTGTGCAAAATTCGGTAACATTCATCCAGAATAAAGTAGTCTTCAAAGGCTATTCCCAGAAAATTCAAGTTATACATTTTATTTGTCAGGTAAATATCTTTAATATACAGTATGTTAATCAAAATCGTTACAGCTGTTTTGGATAAAATCAAAATGTTTCGAAAAAAAGTTCCATGTAAAGGGTAGCTTGTTGTGGAGGAATTTTTCTCAAAATCTTCGTGGCGCATCCCTGTAAGGTACTAAACTTAAACACCAAGGTTGATATTTTACCGACTTTTCGTCTTGAGTGTTTACAAATCTCGGTATCGAAATTTTGGGTGGAATGCAATATCTTCTCTGTACACTATGTACAAGTCGTGTAGAGAAAGTAAAACGTGTGCTAAAGTAACTCTTAAAGTGGCGTATTTTATAATAGGGAATACCATGTTATTTATAACAAATTACCTGAGTGATTAAGATCAAAAGGAGGGTCCTTCCTTGAATGGCTAACCAGGACTGTCAAATCAAGCCACCTCTCCAAGGAGAGACAGCCTTGCCTCCAGGGACGTTATGGGCTAATATTGATAGTGATGAATCATTAAGGGAGCTATTGAGCTCTTCAAAGCAGATATGGCAATTGATTTAATATCTATGGTGTGTAAGCCTAACGTCTTGCAGTGTCGGCGAAGAACTTGCAAATGTTCCACGGACGCCAATTAATAGTCTGGTCACCATATTATGATCAAGTGTACGAATGCGATCCAAAAAAATCTGATGTGTACCATTCACATGACTTTCTCTATATCCCTGCAACAAATTGTTGTTAAAAAGCTTATACTTAACGCTAATCAGAAAAAATGAGCAGAAATAGTTTTATTACTTGCTTCCTTGTAAGTAGAAGCGAAATAAGGGAGTACCATAGGTTAAAATGATAGTCAAAAGCTCGTTGCTACGTCAATGAAGTTCCTTTGTTTATATGGACAGGAGTTGACCAGCTCCTGTATGAGAAAGTATAAGTTTTTCATAGCAGAAACCAAAAATAAGGAATGTCTCAAAAACGGCGAACTCACGAAGAAAATGTATATAACATAAATTGTGTGTTTTAACGTTCTCTACATTTTTGTGTGGTAAGTTTTTGTCCACCTCTTACGGTTTAGCATTACGGTTTAGCATTTATTGAAAATTCAGTAAAATTCATCCAGAATAAACTATTCTTCAGAGGCTATTCCCATAAAGTTCAAGATATACATTTTATTTGTCAGGTAAATGTCTTTAATATACGAAATTTTAATCAAATTCTTTAGAAACATTTTTGAGAAAATCAAAATTTTCGAAAAAAGTTCCATGTAAAGGCTAGTTGGGGTGGGGGGATTTTTCTCAAAATCTTCGTGTCGCATCCCTGGAAGATAAACTTAAATACCAAGTTTGGTATTTTACCGACTTTTCGTTTTCGAGTTATAGTGTTCACGGACACAGACACACACACACACACACACACACACACACACGGACCTTTTTGTGAAAATGCTTTTTTTGGATATTGGAGACCCTGAAACATATATTTCCGGTGAAATCTCGGTATCGAATTTTTGGGTGGAATGCAATACTTTCTCTATACACTATGTAGATAGTGCGTATAGAGAAAGTAATAACGGAATTTTTGTTTTTCTTAAACAATATTTATACATCTAAATCAACTTTGTGCCATTCAAAATAAACTCCCTCAGAAATAATACAATTGTGCTAGCGCTTTTTTCCAATCTTGGCAGCAACTATGGATCTCACTTTCTATGGTGTTCAATTACTTCAGCCATTCTGTTCTTAGCTCGCCAATAGTGGCTAAACGGCGTCCTTTTAATGTTCTCTTCAGCCTCGGGAATAGAAGGAATATTTGTCATGGTTAACGTTATGTTGCCTGATCGCTATAACTAGTTATGAGCATAATAATTTTCGAAAACAATTCCGTATTAAGGATAATTGGAGGTTGGGGGATTTCCTTGAAAATCGCACCCTTGCAAGATATTGAATTAAATACCACGTTTGGTATTTAACGAGTTTTCGTTTTTGAGCTATGCTGTCCACTAAGTCATATACATGGACCTTTTTCTAAATGTTTGTGATACAGGGGGTCCTAAAACATGTTTTCAGGTGAAAACTCGGTATCGAACTTTTGGCTGCATTTCAATACGTAATACGCGTAGAAAAAGTAAAAATTGAACGTGAAATCTCTCCTGAGCATCATAGTGTTGAGTGAAAATGTTGTCCTTCAAATCTCCCGCTTATTCCATAGAGAATAATTTAAACGAAACATGGTTGCTGTTTTGGGCAACCTGTTTCTATAGTCAAATTCTGATATTTAGATCCATTAGTTTAAAACAATTAATGTTATTTTGTAACTGAGTAGGTAGTTGCTTCAGGATTAATATTGTTTTTGTAGTTTCGTGAAATTCTGCCATTTCAAAATGCCTTCGATTGCTTAAGTCAAATTTTGTCATGCAAAAGGAGCATATTCTCCTGAACTATTGGTGCCAAGGATCAGACATTTTCAGGGCGTTTACATAACATAAACTCCAATATTAAAAGCGACTAAAGCATTCTGGAATATTATACGCCTGCAAAGTGAATAAATTATATTGGTAATGGTTATTAGTATAAGAAATGGTGTCATGTGTCAGAATCTGTTTAAAACAAGTGGACAAGGTGTGAGGTATTTCTCTACCAGTATATTGTATAATGTATATAATAGGTGGGAAAGATACCGAAAATAAAAGTTTTGAAGACCACTGAATAAAAAATCTTTTTAGAAAAGGTCAGTGTGTATGCGCCTGCTGTGTGTGTACGCGCGCGCGTGTTTGTGGACAACAAAGCTCAAAAACGAAAAGATTCTAACCCAAACTACCCATATATGCAACATTTTTCGAAGTTTACGATTTCCAAAAAAGTGGCTCTTAATAATTTGATTTAAATGCAATATATTGAGGATATTTACATGGAAAATTCAATTTATATCCTAAATATATTGGTAATAGCCCATAAAGACCTATTTATTACGAATGGTTTTTGCAGAACTAACCATTTCCGAGATAGTACCTGGTTTTGTTTCAGTTTTAATATACTTAAACTTTTTTTTAGGGGAAATCCTCGTCCGTTTCATCTCTCATTTGCTTTATTCCTGGCCTTGGAAGGAGAAAAGAATTTCAATGAAAATCGTATGGCGACAGGTTTTAAAAGATTTGGCTATTGAGCCCAATGTATTCTGTTATTCCCCTTGCTTTTATAAGGAAGTAAGTAATAAGATAATTTTTGGTAACGTTTATCTTGATTAGTGTGCCGTTTTGGCAGAAGAGATAGAGAAATTCACACGTGGGATGGAAACATTTCTTTTAGTATCCAAATCAGGAGCTTGCATACTCACCTGCCAGGGAAAGCTTCCAAAGCCAGCCTCGTCTCCCCCTACTATGCGCCTTTGAGCCCCCAGACTGGGCCCTAGCTTTCCTATTGACACACCACATCCTGTAACAAAATGACAAGTAATTTAAGTTATATTTACATGTACAAATACAGAGACTTTATGTTTAGTAATGCGTAAATTTGGCTCATCTACACTTAGTTTTATATGCCGATTTAACTGTCCCTCAATTTTCAACACAGTTCGTGCGAATGAGTCATAGATAGTTCTCATATCACAGCAAAATTGATATCAAATTGATACCTACTTCGGAGGTTCTGACATGGTGAAATTCGCATGTCACCCACTCTAGTTGTGGAACTGATGATTTAGGTAAAAAAGATTTGACCAAGATGAGTTAGGTAATTGCTTACAGAGTACCAGCTTAATTTATAACTTTCTTACACCCTAGAACTTTCTCTATATCCCTGCAACAAATTATTCTTAAAAAGCTTATACTTCTATTTACTTTATGCTAATCAGAAAAAATTTAGTAGAAATAGTCTTATTACTTGCTTCCTTGTAAGTAGAAGGGAAATAAGGGAGTGCCATAGGTTAAAGTGATATTCAAAAGCTGGTTGCTATATCAATGAAGTTCCTTTGTTTATATGAACCGGAGTTGTCAAGTTCCTGTATGAGAAAAATACAAGTTTTTCATAGCAGAAACCAAAAATAATGAATGTCTCAAAAACGACGAACTCCACGAAAAAAATTTATATAATTAATTTATATTTATAATTGTGTGTTTTAACGTGCTCTACATTTTTTGTGTAGTAAGGTTTTGCCCATCTCTTACGGTTTAGCAGTTATCCAAAATTCAGTAAAATTCATCCAGAATAAACTACTCTTCAGAGGCTATTCCTAGAAAATTCAAGATATACATTTTATTTGTCAGGTAAATACGTTTAGTATACGAAATTTTAATCAAAATCGTTAGAGCCATTTTTGAGAAAATCACAATTTTCGGACCTTTTTGTGAAAATGCTTTTTTTGGATATTGGGGACACTAAAACATATATTTCCGGTGAAATCTCGGTATCGAATTTTTTGGGTGGAGTGCAATACCTTCTCTATACACTATGTACATAGTGCGTATAGAGAAAGTAAAAAAAAAGACTGCAGGGTCGTAATCTACACCCTTTACATGCATGTTGCCTTATTATGTCGTCATTAGATTCGATCACGTGATCACAGACAATATTTTCAAAATGGCGGATATCGATGTTGTGATTGAATTGTTAGAGGGAAAATCTGCTGCTGCAATTCACCTTCAACGCTCCTACGGAGATATCTGCAGGCAGTGTTAGGAGAGAACCTGAGTACTCAATATTGAATCTCGTAGCGGTAGCCCACTAACTGCCTCCTCGGAATGCGACAAGGAAAGAGTTTACGAGATCATTAAAACAGTTAGGTGTACCACAGTAGTCGCCCTCCGTGGTGTAATGGTTACCGTGCTGACTTCATACACAAGGTCGCGGGTTCAAACCCAGCGGAGGACGATGGAGTTTTTCGGGCGTAAAAATCCTTAGCATGGCTTCCTTCGGAAGGGAAGTAAAGCCGTTGATCCCGTGTAGATTTACGGCACGCAAAAGAACCTCAAGCCTGGGGCCTTTCAGCAAATTAAGCTGTCTTTCAAGCCCAACATAGAATGGGACGCTAGGAACTCCAGCAGTTGAAGAGCGTCCGTAAATAAAACTCAATTTAATTTCATCGGGGCCCACGCCTACTGACCGAAGACTAATAACTTGAGAAGAATCATCAGCTTAAACCTTCTTCAGAGATTTCAAAACGAAGGTGATGTTTAGACGAGTTTTATAACAGGCGATGAAAGCTAGTTCCATCAATACGAGACTGAAACAAAACTCTAGAATACAGGGTTATTCAAAAAGAAAGAGCAGATTTCAAACATTTATTGCTTCCAAACTACAAAAGATAAAAACATGGTTCCAACGTTCATGGAGAGAAAAAAGGTTACAATTGAAATAGCGCGGGAGGTAGAAGTTTCAATCACGGCCGCATTGGCGCTGTTGTTTGTTGTATATCTGTAGTGAAATGGCGGCAACACCACAAGAGAAATCATTTTGTGTGCTGCAATTAGCAAAACTAGAGTCCGTTGTTGCAGTTCAACGAGTATTTCACCGTCAATTTAAAAACAACCGCCGAGTCATAAGCAAATTCATAGAAGATGGTTGCATCTGCAAAAGGAAAAGCACGGACGTTCTCACACATCGGACGCGAATGTTGAGCGTATTTGTACACTGTACGATAGGAACCCAAAGAAACCGACATCACGAGCAAGCATGGAACTTAACATTCCTCAACCAAAGGTATGGCGAGTTCTAAAACATTGTCTGCACATACAAACAGCAGTTATTGCAAGCATTGCATCCTGACGACCGCAACAAAAGGTACGAATTGTGCATTATCGCCGGTGACCTCCCAGGTCTGCAGAACTCACTCCGTGTGATTTTTATGGGGTTGCGTAAAATACCGTGTTTTTATACCTCCTATGCCTGGCATTCTTGAAGATCTACGACATTGAATTGTTGAAGCTGTGAATTCGATAACTGGAGACCAGCGTGTGGCAAGAAATGTGCCACCGTTTTGACATATGTCGTGTAACACACGGTGCTCAAATTGAATTCATATTATAAAATTGTACACTTTTCTCTCTCCATGAACGTTGGAATCATGTTTCTATCTTTTGTAGTTTGGAAGCAATAAATGTTTGAAATCTGTTCTTTCTTTTTGAATAACCCTGTATAGATGTCACATTTGAATTCGCCATCGAAGAAGAAAATGAAGACATGCGATCTGCTGAAATGTTATGGATATCGACTTCTGGAATGCACAGCGTAGCATTCTGGTAGATTTTCTTCAACCTGAACAGACCATAAATACTGTCCGCTATATCCAGAGGCCGGATTGGGGTTTGATTTGCCACCCCCAGTCGGAAACTGACAGCAGGTACATGCTCTGCCAATTTAGTTACGGAGCCAGCCTAGAGCCAATATTGTTTGAACGTTAGTATATTCCTCCGATGCTGTCTTTACCTTCGTAAAGTAATCCTTTGTCAAAACGATATATTCAGCCATTCATGGATTGCTAAATATTGTTTTGTTTGGAAGTAAAGGTGCGGTTAGAGAATATTATTGAAAGCAACTTCAAACATCTATTCCTTAAATTTCACAATAGCGTTAGTAGACATTAAAATGCGTTTTTAAATTGGTTAGGAATCCACCTCTGTAATGTGGGAATAGTGTGTTTGCCTCACATTCTAGAGTCCCGAGTTGGAATCTCGGTTAAGGCGAGTTACCTGGGTAAGATTTCTTTCCGAGTTTTCCCTAGTCCTGAGCAGACGATTGTCTAGTAACCTGAATCTCCATGGGCCCGGGTATCACTTAAGCATTGTTTCAGCAATTCCATAAAAAAATCTGATGTGTTCCATTCACATGACTTTTTCTACATCTTTGCAACAAATGATTGTTAAAAAGTTGATACTTCTATTTACTTCATGCTAATCGAGAAAAAATTAGCAGGAATAGTCTTAGTACCATACGTTAAAGCGATAGTCAAACTGGTTGTTATGTAACTGAAGTTCCTTTGTTTATATGGACAAGACTTGACAAATTCCTGAATGAGAAAATTAAAGATGAAACCTAAAATATGAAATATCTAAATAATTGTCAACTCCACGAAAAAAAATTACATAAATTGTGTGTTTCAACGTGCTCTACATTTTTTGTGCGGTAAGTTTTTGTCCAACTCTTACGGTTTAGCAGTTATGCAAAATTTTGTAAAATTCATCCAGAATAAAGTAGTCTTTAGAGGCTATTCCCAGAAAATTCAAGATATACATGTTATTTCTCAGGTAAATGTCTTTAATATACGATATTTTAATCAAAATCGTTGGAGCAATTTTTAAGAAAATCAAAATTTTCGAAAAAAATTCCATGAAAAGGGTAGTTTGGGGTGGGGGGATTATTCTCAAAATCTTCGTGTCGCATCCCTGGAAGATACTAAATTTTAATACCAAGTTTGGTATTTTACCGACTTTTCGTTTTTGAATTATCGTGTGCACAGGACCTTTTTCTGAAAATGCTTATATATATAAAGGGGACCCTAATACATGTATTTCCGGTAAAATCTCAGTATCGAGTGGGTGCATTACAATACCTTCTCTATACACTATGTACATAGTACATGTAGAGAAAGTAAACATTGATTAGTAGTTAGTGGTGGTAAACGCAGGGGATTCTAGTAATTGGAGAACGTCACCGCACGTAGGTCCTTGGTGTTTCTAATATGACCCAAAGTCGGATAACGATAAGCGCTAGCAAGGACGGAATCCCAACATATCACCAACTCTGCCTTAGCTCCAGCAAACTAGAGATCCAGGATATAGGAGAGATATATACAGGACCCCAGCAGTCACGCCAAATGCCTGAAAGAACTCATTCTTGAATTAAATTCCACCGTTCGGCGCAAGATACCAACCGCCGTCACCTGGGCTTATACCATTGAAACAGATGAAATGTTAGGAACGGGAAAATTCCGGTGGAAGAGTTTGCCACCAGAATTTGCCACCGAAACGGGGAAACCGCGATCTGCTTCTGAGTGTCAAATTTTTGTGTAGAACACAGTATTTTCTCTATCTAATATGTACATTGTACATTCGTGATACAGAAAGGCTTTTTAAAAATATGTTTTAGCATGTGTGTATATGTGAGAGTGCGTACATGAACAACATAAAGAAAAAACGAAATATTGGATAAATACCTAACAGAGTATTGATGCTTACTGTCTTCCAAAAGTGCGACACGAATTTTAACAAAATCTGCGAACCCACACTGGCACTTTCATGAAACATAATTTTTATTTGCTTAAAAATTGCTGTAACGTTTCTAAAATAGCTTTTATACGCAGAAAACGCTTGCTGCAACCCCTGGGCATCCACAGAGAGTCCCCAATTAGGGATCCACTTTGCCATTAAAGATAGCACATTACATTCGTTTCTTAGCATACCATTTTATAGAAAGCGTTTTTCTCAAAACTACATTTTCATACTTTCAAAATTTTCCACGCGTCTCAATTTTTGTTTAAAAAAATAAACTTTACCAGATATTGCAGAACGTTATAATATTACAGGATACAAAATATTCTAGCACCAATAGTAACTTTAAAAGAATATATTTTTTATGAAAATGATTAATTTTAGAGATTAAAATTTGTAGCATTTAAAAGAATTATAATTCAGTATTCAAAGTATTGAAATATTAACCCATAACATTTTTTTTGTGTATGTTTCAAGATCAAATTCAAATAAATTCTAAGCAAGTTTCTCAAATTTTGAGGCATGCGGAACATATTGACTGCAAAACATATTCACATAACATTATACCTTACTAAGTATATTCACAATTTGAAAGAAATTGGGTATTGATATTAAAAAAAAAATGCAATGACAGAAAATGTTTCAGAAAGATCGACATGAACAAATTTAGTAAATTTGCTGTAGCTCTCCAGTGGAGCATAGGAAATCGATAAGATGCTACCTTGATCGGATTTAAATTTCTAGTTCATTAGATCGCCACTATGCGCCATAGTGTCGAAGAATAGGCTCTTCACCCACAGATGGTACTGTGGGACGAAATCACGACTTTCGGACGCGAAATGGCGGAATTTTGCACAGGAGCCTTGTTCTTTCAATGTATGGGGTTCTGTTACGTGCAAATAAATATTACACGGGAACACCAGCTTTACTTTCCTTCCGAAGAAAGCCATGCTAAGGCTTTTTGTGTCCGAACGATAACCATCAGGTATGAACCTGCAATCTTGGGTTTTAGGGGCTGTTATAGACAATACCACAGAGAGCGACCATATAAAAATACAGAACATAGTTTCATCAATAGGATCAATGATTTCATTTATTGCAGTTCTTATACTTATTTTAAATTTACTATTCTGGAATTTATAGAAGAGTAAGGGACTATATTTAAATATACTTTTTCGTAATCACAATCTTTTTTAATTTTTGACTCCCAGTGTTCCCTAAGTTCCCTTGCAGTCTATGTTTTGGATCTAAAAGTTCCGGTTGCCACTTAAATGTTCCCTTTAGTACAAGAGAACTTCCAGGTTTTACGAAGGAAAGCAGTTTAATGGCTCTTCCAAGCGAATGCATGTCTCTTTCTAGGTTAAGAGATGTGCATCAAGCAAGAACACAACAAGCATTTTGACGAAGTTCCCACATTTAAGTTATCTGCATCTTTCTTCATGGTACGTGCTTTGTGCTGCACTTAGTAGCAGAGAAAAACAAACACGGACACAGATGTCTTTTTCTACTCCTAGTGAGCAAATCTGGACCTCAGAAGCAGAATTTTCTATACATATACTATGTACATAGTGTATAGGGAAAGCATTGCAATCCACCCAAAAATTCGATACCCAGATTTCACCGGAAGTATATGTTTTGGGTCACTCTGAATCCAAAAAAAAAGCATTTTTAGAAAAAGTTACGTGTGTGTGTGTGTCTGCGAACAGCATAGCTCAAAAACGAAAATACCGTTGAATATCAAACTTAGTATCTAAATGTGGTATCTTCCAAGGTTGTTACACAAAGACCTTCTGGAAAATCCCCCCAACTCCAACTTTCGAAAAGTAGAGCGATTTTGATTAAAATATCGTATATTAAAGATATTTACCTGACAAATAAAATGTATCTAATTCTCTGGGAATAGCTTCTGAAGACCACTTTATTTTGGAAGTTTGTATAACTGCTAAACTATAATAGATGGACAAAAACTTACCACACAAAAAAAGTAGAGCACGTTGAAACACACAATTTATGTTATGTGTATTTTTTTCATGGAGTTGATCGTTTTTGAGATATTCCTTGTTTTTGGTTACAGATTAAAAAAAACGATTACTTTTTACTTTCTCTAGCCCCGTATGTACAATGTACATAGGGATAGAGAAGTATTGTATTCCACCCAAAAATTCGATACCGAGATTTCACCGGACATATATGTTTTAGGGTCCCCTGTATCCAAAAAAAAAAAAAAAAAAACATTTTCACAAAAAAGTCAGTGTGTCCGTGTGTCTGTGAACACGATAACTCTAAAACGAAAAGTCGGTAAAGCACCAAACTTGGTATTTAAGATTAGTATCTTCCAGGGATGTGACACGAAGATTTTAAGAAGAATCCCCCCACCCTAAACTACCCTTTACATGGACCTTTTTTCGAAAATTTTGATTTTTTAAAAAATGGGTCTAACGGTTTTCATTAAAATATCGTATATTAAAGATATTTACCTGACAAATAAAATGCATATTTTGAATTTTCTGCGAATAGCCTCTGAAGACTACTTTATTCTAGGCCAATTTTACGGAATTTTGCATAGCTGCTAAACCGTAAGAGATGGACAAAAACTTACCAAACAACAAATGTAGAACACTTTAAAACACACAATTTATGTTACATACAGTTTTTTCGTGGAGGTGATTGTTTTTGAGATATTCCTTGTTTTTGGTTTCAGCTATAAATAACTTACACTTTTCTCATACAGGACTTTGTGAACTCGTGTCCATACAAATAAAGGAAGTTCAGTCTCATAGCATCCCTTTAACTTATGATACTCCCTTATTTCGCTTCTACTTATAAGGAAGCAAGTAAAAAGTCTATTTCTGCTAATTTTTTCTCGATTAGCAGGAAGGAAAGAGAAGCATAAGTTTTTTTAAAAATAATTTGTTGCAGAGATATAGAGAAAGTCATGTGAATGTAACACATCAGATTTTTTCATAAGGAATTTGTCAACTCATGTCAATACTTACAAACAAAGGAACTTCAGTTACATAGCAACTTTAACCTATGGTACTTCCTGATTTCCCTTCTACTTGCCAGGAAGCAAATAATGAGACTATTTTTGCTATTTTTTTCTCCACTAGCCTGAAGTAAATAGAAGGATAAGCTTTTTAACAATAATTTGTTACAAAGATGTAGAAAAAGTCATGTGAATGGAACACATCATATTTTTTTTTTGGTTTTAATACTTTTATTACCAATAATTTTTTACTTTCTCTACACATACTATGTACATAGTGTATAGAGAAGGTATTGTATGGCACCCAAAAGTTCGGTACCGAGATTTCACCAAAAATATACGTTTTGGGTCCCCTGAATCCAAAAAAAGCATTTTTACAAAAAGGTCTGTCTGTGTGTGTGTGTGTGTGTGTGTGTGTGTGTGTGTGTCTGTGTTTCTGTGGACATCATAGCTCAAAAAACGAAAGACCGTTAAATACCAAACTTGGTATTTAAGTTTGGCATCATCCAAGGATGCGACACTAAGATTTTCAAGAAAATTCCCCACCCCCAACTACCCTTTACATGGAACATTTTTTGAAAAATGTTATTTTCTTAAAAATGGCTCTAACATTTTTGATTAAAATGTCAAATATTAAAGATATTTACTTGACAAATAAAATATCTTGAATTTTCTGGGAATAGCCTCTTAAAACTACTTCATTCTGGATCAATTTTACGGAATTTTACATAACTGCTAAACCCTAGAGTTGGACAAAAACTTAACACTAAAAAATGTAAAGCACATTAAAACATACAATTTATGTCAACTACATTTTTTCGTGGAGTTGATGGTTTTTTTTTAGATATTCTTTGTTTTTGGTTTCAGCTTTGAAAGACTTATACTTTTCTCATACGGAATTGTCAACAAACAAACAAAGGAACTTCAGTCACATATCAACCAGCTTTTAACTGTCACTTTAGCCTATGGTACTCCCTTATTTGTCTTCTACTTGCAAGGTAGCAAGTTATAAGACCATTTCTGCTAATGTTTCTAAATTAGCAAGAAGTAAATAGAAGAATAAGCTTTTTAACTATAATTTGTTGCAAAGATGTAGAGAAAGTTATGTGAATGGAAAACTTCAGATTTTTTTATTTAGGAGATATAATTAAGATAGTAGATATAAAATTATATGATTTTTGGCTATAAATTGAATTGCAATTCATTTTGGGAAAAATTGGGAAATTTATGTTTTGAGGGCCCCTGAATAAAATACGCTGTTTTAGAAAGCCTGTCGGGTAGCAAACAGTACGTTACTACAGAGTGAAAAGTCTGGAACGAGTGGTTGGCCCGCAGCCAAGCATAAGCCTGAGGAAGTGGATGATATGAAAGCAAAATTAATTACAGAGAAATCGATAATGGAGCATTTGGTGGAATGGGTGGCGGGAGAAACCGGAAGACCCGGAGAAAACCCACCCAGACACCGCTTTTTCTACCACAAATGCCACATGCGGGTGCTCGGGATCGAACCCGGGCCGCCTTGGTGGGAGGTGAGCTGTCTATAAACTCGCCTACGGCGCCGCCATTAGCATAACTCAAGAACAAATATACCACATTTGTTATTTAAGTTTAGTATCTTCCAAGGATACAACACGAAGAAAAGAATCCCAACTCCCCAAACTACCCTTTACATGAACAAATCTTTGAAAGTTGTTTTTCTCAAAAATGACTCTAGCGATGTTAATTAAAATGCCGTAGATTAAAGATATTTACGTGAAAAAGATAATAGATATCTTCAATTCACTGGGAAAACCCTCTGAAGACATCTTCATTCTATATTACTCTTGCATAACTCGTAAGCTATAAGAGATAGACAAAAACTCATTACCTAAAATTGTAGCTCTCATTAAAATTCGGAAACTGTTTAAATTTTTTGTCAAGCGAGAAACTACTTTGGTTTAATCTCTCAAGTTTTACTCCTGGGAATGCAAAAGAGAATCGAATTTCAATTGTTTCACGTAGCGATAGATTTAACGATTGTTTTAGCCTGGTGTATTATTTCCCTTCTACTTCAAGGAAGCTAGAAATGAGACCAAAGTTTGTCTCGATTAGCTGACGTAGATACAAGAATAATCTTTTTTAAGGAAAGTTGGTTTGCGGAACAGCTAGAGGAAGTTGTTTAAATGGAACATGTTAGACTTTTATATATATACCTTCCCTCCCACTCGCCAATTTGTAAGCTGGAGGTTTGATATTCCAAATATAAATTTGTTATTGAGTTTTCACATGAAATACACATTTCGAGGACCTCCAAACTGCTTTAGTTGAAAAAAAAATCACAAAGTGCCAAATTTTATGTTTTAGTCGGACACTTTGAGTATCCTGAGGCAGATTTTTCAAAAGAATGCCCACTCATCCCGGGCGTAGGACCGGTGTCCACTCATATCTTGAGGAAAGTGGAGAGCTGCATTCTCCTAAAAAAGGGTGTGTGTGTTGGTGTGTGTGTGTGTGTGTGTGTGTGTGTGTGTGTGTGTGTGTGTGAGAGAGAGGTGAAATATTGGATAAATTATCACACTTGGTATTTTTGTTCAAAGGAATTTCTCTACCCCAAACTACCACTTAACAGTACCTGTTAAGAAAATTTTGATATTCTTAAAAAGGACTCAAATAAAAATGTAAATGGCGTGTTATTTATAGACGCTCAGCGTCCCATTCTAAATTGGGCTTGAAAGACCGCTTAATTTTGCTCAGAGGCCTCTCTATCAGGCTTGAGGTTCTTTTACGTGCCGTAAATCTACGACACGGGACTCAGGGCTTTACGTCCCTTCCGAAGGAAGCCATGCTAACCCTCGACCTTGGTTTATGAAGTCAACATGGTAACCATTACACCACGGAGGACGATATAAAAAGGACTCCTAAGTATGTTTGATTCAAATACTGTTTTTGCCATTTTGCGTGACAATATGCATATCTTGAATTTACAAGGAATATCCCACGAAATCCTATTTATTTTTACTGTATTTTATATAAATAGTAAACTGTAAGTGATAGAAAATATCTTCGTGACAAAAAATGTAAATCTCTTGTCCAAGCACACAGTTTATGTCCAATAAAATATTTTGTTTTTGGCACTAACCATTTCCAATATATTCCTGTGATTGAAGACATTATCTGTTCTTTTCTCGTCATACAAAGGACATGGAATCTCAAAGCCATCAGTTAGCGACACCCTCTTTAAAAATCTGGGTATCGTTTTGTAAGTTTATGTTGGTTAACAAGCTGCAGCTTAAATAATATTTTGATCTAAAAGTATTTCGTTGAAGAGGGAGTAGATAACTTTGTTTATATTGAGCGATGAGTGTGTTCATTTTTTCGTCCGTGCATTACTTATATTGGCAGGTGTAAAGGCAGATAATCTAGGCACCAGAGTTCAATATCTACAAGTAACGAGGTTATCTGCCAACCAGAATATAAATTTCTCGTATTCCCCTCTCTCTCATATCTCTTCCATCATCATTCCGAGCATCCATTCAGGCAGAGGGAACATAAAGTGTGCCAATAAACTGTCAGAAAGATATAATGGCAGTAAAACTTAAGACGCTGCGGGCTGTCATGCAGAAGGCTTGATCTCGATTCTCGTGCAGCTCTACCAGAAAGAGTGATTTTTATTCCATCGTGCCAATGAATATTTACAACTTCTTGATCTCAGAATAAAAACAGTACAATTCTTGTTTTTACATTCTGCATGAAAGTTCTTGTACTTGTGTGGATTTGGAACACCGAAACAAAGAAGAAAGGAACCAAGGAAATTGATGCTGAAGAATTTATAGTCTCATATTTTGGAGGTTATTTATTACTTACACTGAGAAGCTATTACATTCCACCCAAAAATTCTTTATGGATATTTCAGCGGAAATAGATGTTTTGAAACTCCCCGAATCCAAAAACAGCATTGTTAGAAAAAGTTCCGCGTGTCTGGGGACAGCATAACTTAAAACAAATCTAGTATGCCATTCACATGACTTTCTGTGCATCTCTGTAATAAATTATTGTTAATAAACTTATTCTTATGTCTATTTAATGCTAAACTATAAACACAACGGTCTTATTAGCTTCTTTATAAGTAGAAGGGAAATAAAAGAATACACTAGGCGAAACCGACGGTCAAATGATTTAAAATGTGGTTGCTATGGGATTGAAATCCGTTTCTTTGCGTGGCCTGGAGTTGACAAGTTCCCGTATGAGAAAAATTTAAAGATGAAAGCAATAACAAGGAATATCTCGAAAACATACCAACTCCACGAAGAAATTGTATATCATATAAATTGTGTGTTTTATCGTAATCTACACTTTTTTGTATAATAACTTTATATACTCTTACGGTTTACCAGTTATGCAAAATTCAATAAAATTTATCCAGAATAAAGAGGTCTTCAGAGGTTATTCCCAGAAAATTCAAGATATACTTTTTTTGCATGTAAATATCTTAAAAATAAGAGATTTTAATCAAAATCATTAGTGCCATTTTTGAGAAAATCAAACTTTTTGAAAAAAGTTCCATGTAAAGGGTAGTTAGGGGTGGAGGGATTTTTTTTTTTGAAAATCCTCGTGTCGCATCCTTGGAAGATACCAAACTTAAACACCAAGATTAGTATTCAACGGTCTTTTCGTTTTGAGGTATATTGTCCACATACACGCACATACATACACACACACACACACGCACATGCACTGACCTTTTTCCAAAAATGCTTTTTTTGTATTCAGAGGGACCCAAAACATGCATTTCCGGGGGAATCTCGGTATCGAATTTTTGGGTGGAATGCAATACCTTCTCTATACACTATGTGCATAGTACGTATAGTGAAAGTAATAATTGCAAAAAAAATGACAGCTACTATAGTATTAACACAATCAAACAACAAGCTCTTTAATAACAATAGTATAAGCATTAATTTGTAACTAAAAAGTTTGTGTTCCATTCTCATGACTTTCTGTACCTCTCGGTAACAAATTATTGTTAAAAACTTCCATCTTCCTCTTAATCGAGATAAACATTAACACACATGGTCTTATTAGTTGCTTCCTTGTAAGAAGGGAAATGAGGGAATATATTAGCTTAAGCGATAGAAAAATCTTTTAAAAGCTGAAATTTGTTTCTTTGCATTGCCAGGAGTTGATAAATTCCTATATGTGAAAAGTTTAAAGTTTTTAAAACCAACATCAATAATATTTCAAAAATAGTTAACTCCATGAAAAAAAATTAAAAGCATAAATTGTGTGTTTTAAAGAGATCTACGTTTGTTCTGCAATTAGGTTCCGTCTATCCCTTACGATTTATCAGTTATGCAAAGTTCAGCAAAATCCATCCGAAATAAAGAGGTCTTCAGAGTCTAAACCTAGAAAATTCAGGTATACATTTTGTCTGTTTAGCATTGTTAATACACGGGATTTTAATAAAAATCGTTCGCCATTTTTGAGAAAATCAACATTTTCGAAAAATTTTCCGTGTAGTTTGGGGTGGGGGATTTTCTCAAAATACTCGTATCGCATCTCAGAAAGATACTAAACTTAAACACCAAGCTTTGGTATTTTGCTGACACGGGCCTCTTCTCTAATAATGCGTTTTTTTTTTTTGTTATCCTTTTGGATTCAGAGACCCTAAAACTTGTACTTCCGGCGAAATCTCGGTATCGAATTTTTGGGTGGAATGCAATACTTTCTCTATACACTATGTGTATAGTACGTGCGGAGAAAGTAAAAATTAGCATTTATAGCATTGAAATGAACAGGGATCTTGGTAATTGCTAATAAGAAAGGTTTCTCTAGGCAGACATAAACGTAGGCGTCAATGGCTTGCGTGTTGGGGTGCTTTCTATTCCTGACATGAGCTGATCAAAAGACACGCTATATACAAGGAAGAGAGGAAATTCCTGCTGTCGCGTGTTTACCCACAGCGTGCACGGAACAGGTCAATTTGCTGCAGCTCAAAATTAATAAATTGCTCACGCCTGTTTTTCAACCTTAATGCATACTGTAACATTATGGATTTGTTTAACTTTATAAACTATGAAAACAATAGATTTCAGCTATATACTTGTAGTAATTAAGAAATGAACAAATACATATATTAATATAGTTATTTCGAGCTAAGAAACAACATTTCTATATGAATTATGTTCAACAGTTTTCTCTTCCGAAATAAAAGTAGTATATGTAAATTCTTTACCCGGTATGCTTTATTTATAGATATCTTCTATAAACTGTTCTTGTAAAATCTTATTCTTATATTTACTTCAAATTAAAATAAATGTTTGCATATATAATTTCTCAAGTTAAAGGGAATTCATTCAAGCTCCATTACGCCATTTCGGTGTATTTGGTATATCTAGAGACCTTCACTAAGGCTTGGGTTCAATCCCAAGTGGCATTTGTAATGTACAAAGCGGCGCAGGAGCAGGTTCTGCGGTTTCCCCTGCCAACGCTTTTCACCGGTGCTCCATCTTCTTCCGTTGCATGCGATATGTAGTAAAAGCGAGCGTTAAACACCGAAAACATCTCGATGTTTTCTTGATCGAGTAGAAGGACCAACTCGTGATTCCGCCACCATGATGACGAGAGATCAGCTTATTGCACATATATGGCAAAATAGGACGAAATAAATCACGATATGCGAGACGTGAAAAAGGCGAAATTTTGCCCAGTGACCTTCTCTTTCAAGGTATGGAGTTCTTTTACGTGCAAGTAAACATTATACTGACCAACAGATTTACTTTCCTTCCGAATGAAGCAATGCTAAGGATTTTTCTGTCCAAAAAATCCAAAATCTCCACCAGGATTGAATCCGTGACCATGGATACTGGAGGCTATCATGGCAACCACCCTGCATAGCCGATAATAAAATGCCGGACCGTTGTATACTGTCCTTGAAACTCCATGCTCTTTCCATGATATAGCGAGAAAGAGTTGAAATGAGTTTGAAAATTCAAAAGCATAATGGATATATCGGAAATGGCTGATGTCAAAAACAAACCATTAGTAGGTATTGATTTTTGCTTTTTATAAAGACCTACACGTCATCTGCAGAAGTATTTGAGTATCTCTTGTAGTTTATCTACCGGATGTATAATATTATACAAAATTCAAGCTTAAGTTGCCGTCTCCAACACTCAAACCTCATTCCTATTAACAAACGGTAGAAACCGAAAAAATCTAATTATATCTCTTTTTATATTTTACAGAATATAACAAAATAAATTGCAATAAATCACTTACAGTAGTTTACAAATCAATGCTTTACATTTAAAGAACTACACAGCGGGAAAAAGACCTGTCAGACCTGGAAAATAATGACGTAATGGGATTTGAGCCACGAATCTTTCAGCTTCCGTAGTTGCTCTAACCAGCTAAGATACAAGGCAAGAGTCTGATTAACCTTTCCAACCTTTTCCTACAATTTACTTGTATAAAAAAATAAAAACAAAAATGCACTATACAAAAATGTTGTTAAAACACACCATTTATTTCAAATACATAAGCGTTTTAACAATTATTTGTTACCGATATGTAGAGAAAGTCATATGAATGGAACACATCAGATTGTTAGAAAAAGGTCCGTGTGTCTGTGAACACGTTAACTCAAAAATGAATAGTCGGTAAAACACCGAAATTGCTTTTGAAGTTTAATATCTTCCAGGGATGGGACACGAAAAGTTTGAGGAAAACCCCCCACATTATACTAAACTTTACATGGGAAAAAATTCGAATATTTTGAATTTCTCAAAAATGGCTATCGATTTTGATTAAAATATCACATATTACAAATATTTACATCTTGGATTTTCTGGAAATAGCCTATAAAGACCTCTTTATTGGCATGCATTTTGCTGAATTATGCATAACTGGTAAACCGTGAAAGATACACAACAGCTTACCAAAATAAAAAATATAAATAAATAAATCCGTAGATCTCGTTAAAACTCACAGGGCATGTACTTTTTCGGTAGAGTTGACCATTTCCAAGTTATTCCTTGTTTTTTACAATACTTCGTCTATTCTCATATGGGACTACGTCAATGCAAAGAAATTGTGTTAAACCACATGAGAACTGGCTTTTAAAAGATTGTCTGTTACGTTAGCCCTGTAGAACCTTACAAAGATGCAAGTAATTTATTAATTCTTTCTCTACACGTACTATGGACATAGTGTATAGAGAAGGTATTGTCCGTGTGTGTCTGTGTCTGTTTGTATGTGTGTGTGTGTGTGTGTGTGTCTGTGGGCAGCATGTCTCAAAAACGAAAGGTCCGTTAAATACCAAACTTGGTACTTAGGTACAGTATCTTCCAAAGATGCGACATGAAAATTTTCAAGAAAACCCCTCCTCCCCAACTACCCTTTATATAGAACATTTTTCGAAAATTTTGATTTTTTGGAAAAGGTCTCTAACGATTTTGGTTAAAGTAACGTATATTAAAGATATTTACCTAACAAATAAAATGTATATCTTGAATTTTCTAGGAATAGCCTCTGAAGACTACTTTATTCTGGATGAATTTTGCGGTATTTTGCATAACTGCTAAACCGCTAGAGATAGAAAAAAACTTACCACACAATACATGTATAGCACATTAAACAACACAATTTATGTTATATACATTTTTTCGTTGAGTTAGTCGTTTTTGAGATATGCCTTGTTTTTTGTTTCACTTTTAAAAAACTTCATACAAGAATTTGTCAATTTCTGTCCATACACACAAAGGAACTTCAGTGACATAGCAAGTAGATTTGAATATCACTTTAACCTATGGTACTCCCTTATTTCGCTTCTACTTACAGGAAGCAAGTAATAAGATATTTCTGTTAAATAGAAGTATAAGCTTTTTAAGAATAATTGGGTCCAGAGATGTAGAGAAAGTCATGTGAATGGTACACATCAGATTTTTTGTTGATAATTCAAATTGTTATGAATCTAATTTTATTTAAGGCTTGTTTCGGTTTTTGTGTACACTGGCGGTGATTAAAGCTGTTCCTCGTGAAATGTAATTATCCATTAAAGATTTTGTTGATGGAAGGTGACGTGAGGTTGTATATTTCACAGTCCTACCTGTCTGCACTTCTGCATGACCAGCACTAACATTCATCGTTTCAACACTTGGCTAATTTGTGCTGAGCAACAATGCTTCTCTTCACATTGCGGATTTAAGTGCAAATTTTATTTGTAACGGTGTCTTAAAAATAAATTGATTGCTAGTGACGTAAGTAAGATTGTGAAAACGAGAAAACAATTCTGAAGATGTTCCATTCACATGAGTTTCTCTACTGTTAAAAATCTTATTCTTGTATTTACTTCATGCTAATCGAGAAAAAATTAGCAATAATAATCTTATTATTGATGTTCCTTTGTTTGTGCGGACAGGAGTTAACAAATTCCTGTATGAGAAAAGTAAGTTATATAAAGCCGAAACCAATAACAAGGAATATCTAAAAAAGGATCAAATCCACGAAAAAATGTATATGACATAAATTGTTTGTTTTATCGTGATCTACATTTTTTGTACAGTAACTATTTTTTTATGTCTTACGGTTTATCAGCTATGCAAAATTCAATAAAAATCATTCAGAATAAAGAGGTATTTAGAGGCTATTTCCAGAAAGTTCAAGATATGCATTTTATTTTGCATGTAGATATCTTAAATATAAGAGATTTTAATCAATATCGTTAGCCATTATTGAGAAAATCAAAATTTTCGAATTTTTTTCCAGGTAAAGGGTAGTTTGGTGTGGGGAAATTCACTTGAAAAGCCTCGTGTTTAACGGTCTTTTCGTTTTTGAGCTATGTTGTCCACAGACACACACGGACTTTTTTCCAAAAATGCTTTTTTGGATTCAAAGGGATACAAAACATGTATTTCCGGTGACATCTCGATATCGAATTTTTGGGTGGGATTCAATATTCTCTCTAGATGTTATGAACATAGTACGTGTAGAGAAACTAAAGATGTAGATTTCAAAATTCAAGTTTTCTAGACTACATTTTGTTGTAGAGCTAACCATTTCCGAGGTATTGCTTCTTATAGGTTTAAATTTCCAAATAATTATACTTTTCTCAAATGGGAAGTCGTAAGTCGTATTTTTGTTCTTCTAGACAAGCGAAGAGAACGAAATTTCAATACAATTACATAACAACCGGTATTTAAAAGACTTCACTCTCACTTTAGCTTATTGTACTTCCTTATTCCTCATGTACAAGGAAGTAATATGTAATGAAACCCTTTCTATTAATGTTTATCTGATAAATGTGAAGTAAATGGAAGAATAATCTTTTTAAAGATTTTGTTGCTGCATCGCCAGAGAAAGGTATACATTCTGTCAATAAAATATCGGGATTTGATCATTTAAAAATGCTGTTTAAAAGGGGATTCAAAATTATTGTTGTCGCTAAGTTGGTGCAACTTTCCTCTATACCCACGCGGAGTTTGATCGTCATGTCATCTAGTTTGTTTACAGTACGCCATTTTGTTAGTTCATCTCAAAGGTGATTTGCGATTTTACGATGGATACAATTATTGAACAAAGAATCTGTCTCCGATTTTGCATTGCAAATGGTATTTCGTGTGGTGAATCGCTGAAAATGTTACAGAGGGCTTACGGTGGATCGACTTTATCAAAAACACGTGCATATGAGTGGTACAGTGCAGTCAAAAGTGATCGAGATGTGGTGGAAGATTTGCCTCGCTCTGGTCGGCCATCAAATGTTTCAATTGTACTGAAAATCGTAATTTAGGTCTGAGAGAGATTACCTCTGAAATTTCTATGTCTTACGAATCGATTCATACCATTTTAAACGATTGTTTGGGCATGACACGCATTGCAGCTCTGTTAGTTCTGAAATGCTTGAATTTTCTACAAAAACTCAATCGCGTAAGGATTGCTAGAACGAGCCAGTTCGGACCTCACATTCATGAAATGCATTGTAACTGGTGATGAGACGTGGGTTTACGAGTTTGACACTCAAACCAGTCAACAATCTTCCGAATGGCACCTTCCAACTGAACCGAAACCTAAAAGGGCACGTCAAAGTCGATCAAAACTGAAGGTCATGTTGACAGTTTTTTTCGATTATCGCGGTGTCGTGCCCTCAGAGTTCTTACCAGAAGGTCAGATGGTATATAAAGGCTATTATCTGAGCGTTGTGCGGCGTTTGAGGGAACAAATACGGCGAAAAAGTACAGATTTGTGGAACGACAACTCATGGATTCTGCACCACGATAATGCATCAGCTCACAAGGCTATTATTGTGAACGAATTTCTGGCCAAAAACTCAACAAATTTCATCGAACAACCACCATATTCACCTGATCTGGCTCCTGCTGATTTCTTTCTCTCTCCAGAACTCAAGTTACCACTTTGAGGCACCCGTTTTCAGTCGATAGAAGACATAAAGGAAAATTCTCGGCGACAATTGACATAAATTCCTAAAAGTGCCTACAAAAAATGTTTGGTGATTGGATTATTCGTTAGCATAAATGTATAATTTCAGAAGGGGCCTACTTTGAAGGCGATAAAATAAAATTGGATGGATAATTCATTTTTTGTGTTTTACTGGCAAATTCCCGGAACTTTCTTGACACAGTAAAATGTCAGTAGCGCATCAGATTTGATGCACAGATCAGTGTACCGGAGGGGATTCCACACCACAGTAATTAGGCTTTTTGTATGTCAGATCCCGGGAGGACACGATGAGATGGGAGTAATTACAGAGGGCAGCCGGAACCAGACTATAATAGGGAGCCATCGTGGAGAGTCCCTAACAGTTCCCAAGCAGTTCATCTCGACGCAGCGAATGCTAGGAACCAGCGTCTCAAGTCTGAATAAACGCCCCTGAATATACCCACGACCCCCAGCGCCATCTTGCTGCCGAGAGCTGAGGTTCCAAAGTGCAATCCTCTCCACGAGAGGGCGCCACTACCGCAGTCGTCACCGACACTTACAATCTTGAAATAAAGAACAGATGGATGAAATAGAGGGACGGAAATTCGGGGGAGTGAAGAATCCTCCCCAGTTTTCGCCTAGTGACCTGGGAAAAAACTTGAACAAGGGTCAGAGAGGGCGGCGGCGGAAACCGAACCCATGACCTCCCGAATGCCAATTCTAGACGAAACAAACTACTTAAGTAAATTTAAAACCAAACTAATACAAAATATCTTTTTAAAATTAATACATTTAAAGGTAATCAATGTAACATAAGTAATAAATATTCACGACAATAGCCTCTTACGCTTCTATAAATTCCAGAATAATAAATTCCATGTTGACTATAAAATATAAAAATACAATAAGAATATATACTCCACTGAAGTTTCATTAAAATATTATTTAATTCAATCAATTGCATCCTCATCTTTATTATTTTCAATCCTTTTAAAAACTAATCTTTATGAAATATTTTACTTCATAAAACGTAGAACCTGAAATAACTTAATTATAATTCTCCTTTCAATAAAACTTGCTTGTGCACCTTTTCATTGATGTATGTTTCGGTAATTTGCACATTGGTAATGCATATAAATCCAGCTGGGATTTTTAGTGAAAGTTAATCGAACAGAAAAATACCCATGTCTTGGTTTTGAATCCCATAGGCACAAGTTTGAGAAAACATTTTTTTTTTTACATATATTAGAATGATTGACTAATATATACTTCGTGGTATTTATCGATGTTTAAAAACAACTAAACAAGAGAACATACACAAATGTGCAGCTTGTCTCTCTCTCTGTCTTCATTTTTTACTTTCTCCATACGCACTATGTACATAGTGTATAGAGAAAGTATTGCACTCCACCAAAAAATTCGATACCGAGATTTCACCGGAAATATATCTTTTAGAGTCCCCAATATCCAAAAAATCTGACGTGCACCATTCACATGACTTTCTCCATATCCCTGCAAAAAATAATTCTTACAAAGCTTATACTACTATTTACTTTATGCTAATCAGAAAAAATTAGCAGAAATAGTCTTATTACTCGCATCCTTGTAAGTAGGAGCGAAATAAGGGACAACCGTGGGTTAAAGTGATAGTCAAAAGCTGGTTGCTATGTCAATGAAGTTCCTTTGTTTATATGGATAGGAGTTGACAAGTTCCAGTATGAGAAAAGTATACGTCTTACATAGCAGAAACCAAAAATAAGGAATGTCACAAAAACGACGAACTCCACGAAAAAAATGTAATAACATAAATTGTGTGTTTTAATGTGCTCTACATTTTTTGTGCAGTAAGTTTTTTTCCATCTCTTACGGTTTAGCAGTTATTCAAAATTTAGTAAAATTCATCGAGAATAAACTACTCTTCAGAGGCTATTCTCAGAAAATTCAAGATATACATTTCATTTGTCAGATAAATAAGTTTAATATCCGTAATTTTAATCAAAATCGTTAGAGCCATTTTTGAGAAAACCAAATTTTCGAAAAAAGTTCCATGTAAAGGGTAGTTGGGGGTGGGGGGATTTTTCTCAAAATCTTCGTGTCACATCCCTGGAAGATACTAAAGTTAAATACCAAGTTTGGTATTTACCGACTTTTCGTTTTTGAGTTATCGTGTTCACGGACACACACACACAGACACACAACACACACACACACACACACACACACACACACACACACACACACACACACATACACGGACCTTTTTGTGAAATTTTTTTTTTGGGTATTGGGCACCCTAAAACATATATTTCCGGTGAAATCTCGGTATCGAATTTTTGGTGGAGTGCAATACCTTCTCTATACACTATGTACATAGTGCGTATGGAGAAACTAAAAAAGCAATCTCACAAAAAGGTCCGTGTGTGTGTGTGTCTGTGTGTGTGTGTCCGTGTGTCCGTGTGTGTGTGTCCGTGTGTCTGTGTGTGTGTGTGTGTGTGTGTGTGTCTGTGTGTCCGTGTGTGTGTCCGTGTGTCCGTGTGTCTGTGTGTGTGTCCGTGTGTCCGTGTGTCTGTGTGTGTCTGTGTGTCTGTGTCCGTGTGTCTGTGTGTGTGCCTGTGTGTGTGTCTGTGTGTCTGTGTGTCCGTGTGTCCGTGTGTCTGTGTGTGTCTGTGTGTCCGTGTGTCTGTGTGTGTGTCTGTCTGTGTGTCCGTGTGTCTGTGTGTGTGTCTGTGTGTGTGTCTGTCTGTGTGTGTCTGTCTGTGTGTGTGTCTGTGTGTGTGATCTGTGTGTGTGATCTGTGTGTCTGTGTGTCCGTGTGTCCGTGTGTCTGTGTGTGTGTCTGTGTGTCCGTGTGTCCGTGTGTCTGTGTGTCCGTGTGTCTGTGTGTGTGTGTCCTTGTGTCTGTGAACACGATAACTCAAAAACGAAAAGTCGGCAAAATACCAAACTTGGTATTTAAGTTTAGTATCTTCCAGGGATGCGACACGAAGGTTTTGAGAAAAATCCCCCTAACCCCAACTATCCTTTACATGGAACTTTTTTCGAAAATTTTGATTTTCTCAAAAATGGCTCCTACGATTTTGATTAAAATTTCGTATATTAAACACATTTACCTGACAAATAAAATGTATATCTTGAATTTTCTGGGAATAGCCTGTGAAGAGTAGTTTATTCTGGATGAATTTTACTAAATTTTGAATAACTGCTAAACCGTAAGAGATGGACAAAAACTTATTACACAAAAAATGTAGACAGATTAAAGCACACAATTTATGTTATATACATATTTTTCGTGGAGTTCGTCGTTTTTGTGACATTCCTTATTTTTGGTTTCTGCTATGAAAAACGTATACTTTTCTCATACAGGAACTTGTCAACTCCTATCCACATAGACAAAGGAACTTCATTGACATAGCAACCAGCTTTTGACTATCACTTTAACCTACAGTTGTCCCTTATTTCGCTTCTACTTACAAGGAAGCGAGTAATTAGACTATTTCTGCTATTTTTTTCTGATTAGCAGAAAGTAAATAGAAGTATAAGCTTTTTAAGAATAATTCGTTGCAGGGATATGGAGAAAATCATGTGAATGGTACACATCAGATTTTTTTTCTTTCTTTCTTGGAGGTACTCATCATTGGGAAAAATGTGATACTTTAGAATAAAATTCTCTACTTATGCTACAACAACCTATTTTTTTAAAAACTTATTCTTGTTTCTACATGACGGTAATGAAGATTACATTAGCGTACAGGAGAAATAAGAAAATACAGTAAGCTAAAGCGTTAGTCAATTCTTTTAAAAGGTGGGTAGTGTGTGATGGTTTGGGAAAACCTTCTCTTTGCTTGATCTGGAGAAAGGACGAATGACGCTTCTAATTTAAAAACATTTTTGTGTTGCATTCACATGACTTTCTCTACATCTCTGGAACAAGTCATCGTTAAAAATCTTATTCTTGTATCTACTTCATGATAATCAAGAAATTAGCAGAAATAGTCTTATTCCTAGCTTTCTTTTGTCTTCTAACGATATCTATATTATTTGCGAATTTATCTACAGTTTTTTCTGTGCCTACAGTTTAACAGTTACTAAAACGTCTTCAAAAATATAGAGAACTTTTGATGCTACTCCCAGAAAATTCGAGATTTACATTTTATTTATGCTGAAAATATCTTGAACTTATTGTATGTTAAGTCCATTTTGAGAAAATTAAAATGTCAATCCTGAAAATCTTTGTGTCGCATTATTATCTACTTGTATACATAATGCCTAAAAAGTCATTTAAACATATACCAAAATCGGTTTCTTGACCAGTAAGGCACCATTTGCTAATGTTTGCCTTGGAAATGAATAAATGAACAAATGACTGTCAGGAAATGCTGGGGATATGCCTTAATTTCTCAGACTGTTTCGTTCATGACACGTGATTGTAGGGAAGTAGGCAATTGAGTACACTGGCACGTAAACTTCCAACTAATCAGAACTGATTATCTCTGCATTTTTATAGTTTATCACACCCACGCACATAATGTCGGAAGTTCCAATGGACATATTATTTGCAATCAGGCTCTACCAAGCCAAAATAATATAATGTAGCAATACAAAGAGATATGTGTTGATTTTATGCCACATTAATATAAATGATTGCCTCCGTGGTCGAGTCGTCAGCGAGATAACTTCTCACCTGGAGGTCCCGGGTTCGGTTCCCGTCTGTGGCGGGGAAGCTTTCTTTAACCAGAATTATTCCCTACCCCCCACAGAGTTTTGAAGCATAAATTTGAGAGTGAATATGGTGTGTTTAGTAATTTAAAATTGATTAACCTAATGTTCTAACCCTACTAAAACAATTTAAGTTAAAGGGGGCTACACAAATGAAACAATTAAAAAAAATATATAATTTAGCAATACAAGGAATGTGATATGGACATAAAGTTGCAATGATTTCGGTACAAATACGTCAAAACAAATGGTATTTTAGGAATATTATTATTATTTTTTGTTCATTGTTTCATTTAACATCTAAGGCCATATCGGGTGCTTTACACTTGAAACAACACATTATCTGTAGGTTCTTTTACGATTGGTTTAAATCGTTTTAGTTTCCACAAACAGTCACTCTCACATACATACTTCCAGACTCTGTGGGGGATAGGGAATAATTCTGGCTAAAGAAACATCCCCCACCCCAGCTGGGAATCGAACCCGGGACTTCGGTCGAGACCACTCGACCACGGAGGCATTCTTAGGGATTATTATTCTTCGTGTCCATATCAGCTAATCATTGTTATTTTATTATCGAAATAGTCTGTTAACTGGAGCTACAACTTTCCTCTAGATACAAGTTGGAGCTGTCGTTATATTATGGTAGCTCACGACAGGGAATCAGTACGCAGTGATGTAGGTCGGATAACATACACTAGGTTGATATATCCTTGCTGACTGTGACGTGCTGATGACCTTATCCTGGAAGAGAGAATGTGTCACGTACCATAGGATGGATGACAGCACCAGCAGAAGAAGGGCGAACATTCCGCTACCGGGTTACACGCAACTCCTGTAACTTTATTAAACATTATATTCACAGCAGCTGAACACGTCTTGATCACAAAAGAATGGTTTTTGAAGCAGTGCTCTCTGATTACTTTTTAATCCCTAATGGACAGCTCGTTTCACAGAAACTTTTACGGGCTTTCAAACTACCCCATTCTTGTTAGACGTTTGATTTACACCCATAATTTTTATGTTCGTCTCAGGCATCAACCCACAACACTGGTTCATATATATTTATCATCTACCATAAAAAGAAATTTAAATCCACATGTTTTCTTTACATCCTAATCATACAATATGTTGCAGTGACTTATAAGCAGGAAGAGAGGTTTTAGTAAGTAAATCACAGTCGGTTTACCCTCCTCTTATTTAGGACTGACACCCCCCCCCCCCTAGGACTATCAAACGGATGCCTAGGAATCGGGGAGCCAACGCACGATTGCAGAACCTAGAACGAGTGGTCATTTCATAGCCAGGCATGGGCGTGAGGAAGAAAAATAAGTTAAAAATGACATTAATAAGACATATTAATAAAAGTTGCTATAACAAAAGTGAATTGAATTGTTGTGGGATAAATCCACAGAATTATTTTTGGATGATATGAAATGCAAGCGAAATGAATGATAGGAAAGGTGGTGGTGGAGCATTGGTAGAATGAGTGGCGGGGGATCCGGAGAAAACCCGCCCAGACGCCGCTTCGTCCACCACAAATCCCACATGTTGGCACTTGGAATGGAACCCGGCCCTACTAGGTGGCAGGTGAGCGGGCTAACCACTCGGCCATGGTGCCGCCTTAGTAAGTAAATCAAAGGTAGAAACACACAGAGGTAAGTGGAAGCGACTGCTACCTTGCAGTGTTGTCTGTAAACAAATAAGATGAACAATTGAAGGCACTACACCCTGCTTCGAGAGCAGCTATTGGCAGTGTGCAATAATTTACTTTATTATTTAGTTAATTCTTCTATATACTTCATGCTAATCGGGATAAACATTAGCAGAATTGGATGTGTAGGCTTCCACGACCTGTGTCCTTCTTAGCTTCCAGAGAAGGCCAACTTCGAGCTGTACACATGGCAAAGAAGAAACTCCGCAGAGCCGCAGCTGCTAAGGCAGCAACCGTCGCCTCTTCCCCGGCAGCCGCCGAGGAGGCAGCATCTCCGAAGCCATTGGTCGCGGCAAGCCCTGTTTCGCCGCCGACCGCCACCGCAGTCTCGCCGCAGTTGCCGCCCTCACCGCTGCCACCGACGTCTCCACCCAGCTCCACGACGCCGCCACCCCGGTTCAGTGCTGTGGTACGGGGGGTCCCTAGGGACCTTTCCACCCGGCATCTGCTCACCGCCGTGCAGTCGCGGTGGTCTTCTTGGCACAGGACACTCCACCGGGCAAGCCCAGTGCCCTCTCTACCTCAGGAGCAGACCACTACCACCACCCGCCCGGACTACACCACCGCCGACCATTATCGACACCACACCACCTGCACCCTCGATAGACGCAGCGACACGGGACGCCATTCAGGATCTCCACGCGGAGATCTTGAACGTCGGCGCCCGTTTAGCTGCCCTTGAAGAGCTGTGCAGTGTCATCACTGAAAAGGTACAGGACCTTCAAGCTGCCACCACCGCCGCCATCGCCACACTACAGTCCACCATCGCTGAGCTGTCCAGCCGGATAGCTAGTGTTCAGCCGCAGCCTCAGCAGGGCCTCCAGCCGCAGCAGCTCCACTCCGCCGAACGGCCCCACTCCAGGGGCCAATCACACATCGGGGCTGTTACAAGACCCGGACCTGAGTCTTGGATTCTTCGTTCACGGCAGCTACGACTGGAGAAGAACCAACACTAGCTCCAACTCAATCCTTCACCCTCTAATTCCTCTACTCCTCTCCCTGAATATTCCGTGGTGACAGTCTGGGCCTCGGTCAAGTCTATCTCCCGGTCCTCATTTCACCCCTCTGACTGCACCCTGCAGTCAGTTAAATTATCACCTTGAATCCGCGGGTGCAATCATGCGGTACCGCCTCTCCTTACTTCCTTCTAATACCGGTGGAGGGGTTTTTTAGTCGGTATGCCCACATGGGAGACCCCGACACTCCGGGCTTGCCCGGGTCAGTCCTTAAGGTGGATTTTTCCCCTCCACTCGAAACTTAAAAAAAAAAAAAAAAAAAAAAAAAAAAAGCGTTATCTTGCATGGGATTGCAGACGTTTCACTCATCTTGCCGTGAGCTTCCTCTGGGCTCTTGTGCGGTGGTTACTCACCAGGAAAGAGCAGCGGCAGCACCTACGCCAACTGGCGGGCAACTATTCAACCAGAAGTGAGGGGGCGGGGCAAGCTCCACCGCACTGCCATTATATAAGCGAGAGCAAATAAGGGGTACTGTGGCGAAATTACATTCCGTCCAGGTAAACCTGGGCAACCTGTTCTTGGACTCTGGACTAACCACCGCACAAGAGCCCAGAAGGCCGGTCTCCATGGCCGGGTTCGCCAAAGCGTCTCGCTTTGGTGTTTCGCAGCGCAGGGGATCGTGGGTTCCAGTCTCGCCTTGGGCACGGGTGTTATGTGTTTGTGTATGTGTGTGTAAAAAGTAAAACAGAAATTCAGTAATCATACAGTAATCATGGCAAACAAATTAGGTAAATAAAAAGTAGGGTATACAGACTCCGGAACTGTATTATATTAAAAAAAAAAAAAAAAAAAAAAAAACAGAGAAGAAACTATCGGCAAGATGAGCGCAACGTCGGCAATCCCATGCAAGATAACGCGTACTTCTCCCGAAGCTAATAAGACGCATTAGCAGAATTGGTGTTATTTGCTTGCTTGTAAGTATAATGAAAATAAGGGAATGTACTAGGCTAAAACGATAGTTAAATGTTTCAAAACCTGTCACTATGCGATTGCCATTGAAATTCGCTTCATTGCAAGGCCCGGAGAAAAACAAAAGAAACACGGATGACTTCCTGTTTGAGAAAATTAAAAGAATTTTAAAATAAAAATTAAGAACAAGGAATATTTCGGAAGCGGTTAGTTCTAAAACCAAAACGTAAATAGCCCGCCTGGGTAGTGCGGTGGTAGCGTATCTGCCTCACATTCAAAAGGTCGTGAGTTCGAATCTCGCTTAGGGTCAGTTACCCGGATACGTTTTTTTTCGGGGTTTTCCCTTATCCTGAGAAGACGAATGTCGAGTAACTTTAAGCTCCATGGACCCCGAGATCATTTGAGCATCATTTCACCAATTTCATTCATCGTCCGATATGACCAACCAGGTTAAAGGACGTTAAACTTTAAAAAAAAAAGAAGAAAAAAAAAGTAAATACCATCATTTATCTGTTTTGACGAGATTTGCGTTTTTGTATAGTAAGTTTTTGTTTTTCTCTTACGGTTTACAAATTATGCAAACGTTATTCTGAATTAAAAGGATTTCAGAGGCTATTCCCAAGAAATTTAGGATATGCATTTTATTTGCTGTGTAAATAGCTTTAATATATGCCATTTTAATCAAAACTGTTGGAGCCATCTTTGAGAAAATTTAAAATTTTGAAAACTGTTAAATGTGAAGGGTGGTTGAAGCAATCTTCCTGAAAATCTTCGTGTCGTGTTCCTGAGAGATACTGAACTCAAATACCAAGTTGGCATTTTAACTGACTCTTCGGTTTTGAGTTATGCTGTCGAAACTTTTCTCAAACAGGAAGTCCACGTCCGTTTCATCTCTCTCGCGTTTTTCTACTGGCCATAATAATCGCATAGCAATAGATTTTAAAAGATTTGACTGTCTCTAAATTTGTAATAAGACCATTTCTGATCATTTTTATCTGATTAGCATGTTGTAAATAGAAGAATAATCTTTTGTAAGTTTATTTTGTTGCTGAATTAATAGAGAAATTCAATTGAATAGAACGCTTCAAATGATTTTAAGAATAATTTTTGGACAAATTAAAGATAGGAGACAGTAGAGAATCCTGAAAAAATAATTAAAAATATCAAACAATAATTAATTGTATAACTTCGCTGAGACTTAGATGGTTTGGACACATATAAAACATGCCAGATGAAGGAATAGTCAAGAAAATGTATACATGGCAGCCTCTCGAATCAAGAAAAGAAAACATGAATGTAAGAAATTGGCTGGAGTTGATCATAAATCGCATCGAATGGAAGAGAATTTTAGAGAAGGCCAAAAAACATTCAGTCAACAAATTTGTAACGATTGCCTCTTTTAATTATAATAATATATAATCTCAAACTAAAACTATATTCTAAAATTGCGTTTTAATATAAACTATGAAGGAAATATATGTAGGGTTTTGCAGACTTTACAGTTTGAATGAATGTGGTTTGATACTATGGAGGAAGAAATGTTATGTAACATTCAGAAATATTTTGCAAATCACTTTTTAAAAAGCAGAGAGTACCAAAAAAAACAATGACATCTTTTGTTTCATAAATGATACTGTATTCAGATAAAAGCATTCGTTTGTGACTAAGACATATTATGCTGTAAACTTAATCTTGAATAAATACATGGGAATTGGAAGATCTTAAAATGTCATTGGTCGGTTTGTGGCGGATAGATTAAGGATATTTGCCTGCAAAAGCGTATGAAGAAAGCGTTATTTACAGTCCTTCAAGCATCTGGCCTTATTCCCAGGATGTCGTGGTTTACTTTTAGCCCACTTTCCTTATTCCTACTCCACTGTAGTATCCCCAGCATGTCCTGACATTAGTTGCCAACCGTTCTTCGTCAAATTTCATAACTAAACTGACTAAGTTAGTAGTGTTACTTCTGGAAAATATTATAATATTATATTTTACTTATAGGTTCATGCGTTGTGCTCGATAAATGTTAATAATGACACTGGATATCTTAATTTAAAAAAAAATAAAAATATTGTGACACCCATTGTCGTCAGAGAATACGGATTAGGGAGACTGGGTAAAGCGGAACCCTTTAGTAACGAATATTCTGGAAAAATAAACGTCGAGTAACCTTAGTAACCTACGCTAAACTACTGTATCGGTCGTGTAAATCAAACAAAAATTAAAAGTTAAAAAAAAAAAAAAATTAACATCTTGAAATCATAATTAAAGGGTTAAAAATCCCTTAATAACTTAATTTACTTAACTAAAGCTTTAAAAGAAGATCTTTAAGCATAAATAAAAAAAGTAAAAGATGAAGAAAAAAAATCCTTGGGCGTGAGAGTAGAGAGCGAATGAGAGAGAAAAAGAAAGAGCCAGAGGGTTTATTAAGCAAACCAAGAGCGCTGCAGAAGTGAGACAGTGTGGTTCTTATTTTGAAAGACGTGAGAAAGGTTGTACAGAAAGAAAACTAGCCATACTCTTACGTAATGAAGCAATGAAAGTAATGAAAAAAGAAAATAGGATTATTAAATTACATTTTAATAGTTCCATATACTCTAATGGTTCCACTATTTTTAGAAAAAATACATCTTAAATAACTACTTTATGGAATGTTTTATATTTTATGTGCGTATTGCAAAAAGTTCAAAAATAATAAACAAAGAGATATTTTAAAAAACCTATTTTCACCAAAACACATTTTGTACATTTTCTGCAATAATTTCGGAAACAAAAAGCATACAAACGCCAGCAAGTTATCCTAAGGAAACCCTACCTCAAACTCGAAACAATTTTCAACTACATACGTAGAGAGTTCAGGAGGAGAAACTTAGTAATTCATTTTTAATGTTATTATTCACCATATTTTTATTGCAAACCTGCTTTTTTAAAGTAAAAAAAATATGTCTTAAATACCTGACCCTGTATTTTTCTTTTTAGTGGGTGGGGGTTAACTGATATCGAGCTGAGCATTGCCAATAAGTATTTCATTGTTGGAGGTTCGCTGCGCTGAAGAACGAGCCAAGTACAAAGAAAGAAATTTTAAAAAGTGACCACCTAAATATAAAAGCACTGAAATATTTGCTCCATTTTATTGATTTTTATGCCTCAATGCATTAAAAAATAACACGGAATATAGTTAGCAGTAAAGGTTTAAATAATTTAATTTTATGTGAGGTTTAAAAGAATACTTTTCACCTTCATACGCTCTTAATCCTTTTAGACACAGAGATAATATATCTAAGTTTATAACCTAATAAAGATATTAAATCGTGAATTTACGAGTGAAGAATTAACAATACAAAATATAACGCATACTTTTTGTATAGTAGTTTTAGAAAAAAGTAATTTAATATTGATGATTTCCAGTTTCTTTTAGTCTTTAATAATTAAGTAATATTCCTCACAAACCGTAGAAAGATAAATAAATAAATGTAATAGGTGAATTTAAACCACGGATTTTCGGCTTACCGCACCGATGCTCTATCGAAATGTTACCGTGGCAGTATGCGGGTACGTATAGCTACTTCTATACAACATAAGCAGAGTTGATATAAATTAAAGAATTATTTTTATTGTGCCCTTAATTTAATGGAATTAGTTACTAAGATATTTTTGTTATAGATCTTCAGCACTGATATGTAGTTATATACAAAAAATGTGCTTAAATTTGTAAAATAAGGCCACGATAACCACAAGGTAGCGTTGCGAGGAGCGACTATAAGTAACGTACATTTACAAATGGATCACCACTACACACCTCTACTGTTCACACATGCAGTTATGATATTCATGTCTACTGACCCAGTTAAGAATAAGGAAAGTGGGCTAAAACGTTAATGTCATCTACTTGCATGTCAAAGTGCAGGTCGGGAGGAGAGGAATTATTCTGATTCGCTTCACTGCTGTTGAATACAATCGATTAGAGTCGAATACCGCTCCTTTGGGGTTACACTGTATCTTTTATCTGATAATAGAACTCTCAAGTTTTTATAAACGTACTATATAAACCATTTAAACTATACTTTTCTTTACACATACTATATACATAGTGTATAGAGAAGATATTACGTTCCACTCAAACATTCTATACCGAGATTTCACCACAAATACACGTTTTAGGGCCCCCTGTACCCAAAAAATCTTATGTATTCCATTCATATGAGTTTCTCTACCTCTCTGCAACAGATTATTGTTAAAAATGAGCAGAAATGGACTTTTTACTTGCTTCCTTGTAATTAGAAGGGAAATAAGCGAATACACTAGGTTAAAGTAATAGCCAAATCTTTTCAAAGCTGGTTGTCATATAGTTGAAGTTGCTTTTTACGTATGGCCAGGAGTTGACCAAGTACTCTATGAGAAGAGTATAAGTATTTAAAAGCTGAAACCATTAATAAGGAATATCACGATAACGGCCAACTCCACGAAAAACATGTTTACAACATAAATTGTGTTTTAACGACCTCTACATGATGTGTATAGTACGTTTTTGTCTATCTCTTGCAGTTTACCACTTACGTATAATTCATTCATTCAGGTCTTTAGAGGCTATTCCTAGAAAATTCAAGATATACATTTTATTTTCCAATAAATACCTTTAATATACGGTATTTTATTCAAAATCGTTAGACCCATTTTTGAGAAATTTTTGAAATTTTTCATGTAAAGGGCAGTTTGGGGTGAGGGGATAAACTTAAATATCAAGTTTGGTATTTTACTGACTTTTCGTTTTTGAGTTATCGTGTACACGGACACACACATACACGGAACGTTTTCCAATTTTTTTTATTCAGGAGGTCCTAAAACCTGTATTCCCGGTGAAATCTCCGTATCGAATTTTTGGGTGGAGTGGAATACTTTCTCTATACACTATGTACAGCGTATAGAGAAAGTAAAAAGCATTTTTAGAAGAAGGTCTGTGTGTTCGTGAAAACGATAACTCAAAAACGAAAGTCGGTAAAATACCAAACCGTGTATTTAAGTGTAGTATCTTCCAGGGATGCGAAACGAAGATTTTGAGAAAAATCCCCCACCGCAAACTACCCTTTACATGGAGAAAAATTCGAAAATTTTGATTTTCTCAAAAATGGCTTTAGTTATTTTGATTAAAATACCGTATACTAAAGATATTTATTTGGCAAATAAAATGTATATATATATTGAATTTTCTGGCAATAGCCTCTAAAGTGCTCTTTATTTTGAATGAATTTTGCTTAATTTTACGTAACTGGTAAACTGTAAGGGATAGACAAAAGCTGACTACACAAACAATGTAGATCATGTTAAAACATACAGTTTATGTCGCATACTTTTACTTTCCCTATACGAACTATGTACATAGTGTATAGAGAAGGTATTGTATTGTACCCAAAAATTCGATACCGAGTTTTCACCGGAAATACATGTTTTGAGACTCCCTGAATCCAAAAAAAAAACAGTTTTAGAAAAATGTCCATGTGCATGTGTCTATCTATCTGTCTGTCTGTCTGTCTGTGTGTATGTATGTGTCTGTGTGTCTGTGAGCAGCATAACTCAAAAAAGAAAAGACCGTTAAAGCCCAAACTTGGTATTTAAGTTTGGTATCTTCCAAGGACGCGACACGAAGATTTTCAAAAAAGTTCCCTCACCCCAAACTACCCTTTACATGGAAAAAATTGTGAAATGTTATATGTTCTTAAAAATGGCTCTAACGATTTTGATTAAAATATCCTATATTAAAAGATATTTACCTGACAAATAAAATGTATATCTTGAATTTTCTGGGAATAGCCCCTGAAGACTACTTTATTCTGGATGAATTTTCCGGAATTGTGCATAACTGCTGAACCGTAAGTGATGGGGAAAAACTTACTACACAGAAAATGTAGCTCACAATAAAATACGCAATCTATATGGAGTTGATCATTTTTAAGATATTCCTGATTTTTCGTTTTAGTTTTCAAAAACTTATGCTTTTCTCATACAGGAATTTCTTAACTCCTGTCCATACAAACAAAGGAACTTAAGTTACATAGCAACCAGCTTTTGGCTATTATTTTAACCTATGGAACTCCCTCATTTCGCTTCGTCTTATAAGGAAGCAAGTTATAAGACTATTTCTGCTAATTAGCATGAAGTAAATAGAAGCATATGCTTTTTAACTACAATTTGTTGCAGAGATGTAGAGAAAGTCATGTGTATGGAACACATGAGATTTTTTTCGTGGAATTTACTATTTCTGAAATATTTCTTATTTATTTCAGATTTGAAATACTTTCTCCTTACAAGGAAGCAAGTAACTAAGACACTTTCTGTTAATGTTTTATGTCAATTATCATAAAGCAGATAGAAGAATATGCTTTCTAAAAATAATTTTTACAACGATGTACAGAAAGTCATGTGAGTGGAACACATATTATATAAATAATTATTAAAGTTATAAACACTCTTTTAAGTATAAACATTCATTATAAATTGAAAACTTCGTATATTTTGCAGTAACGTCAATATTTTATTTTTAATTCACGAAATGCTTCACATGCAAACCTGAAATTGTAGAACTGAGTTTGAATATTTGATAACAAAGCAAAATCAATAGGATTATGGGTTACTTTTTAAAACATCTTTTTACTTACAGCATGAAGTTTTTAAATTAAAACACCATTTTCACTGTATGAAATTAAATATTTTTAGGATAAATTCTTATGTTAAAATTTGATTTTTTGCAAGTTTATTGGCTCTTAAAAAATCTTCGAACAAAAATGCTTTTTCGCCTTTTCTGCATATAGATTAATTATGGAGTTTTTAAACTTTTAAAATGAGATCATAGGTATACTTCTATTAATCGATCAGAATGAAGCTTTTACTCTATGAATTATAAACATAAAAAGCTTTACGTCGATTTTATATTTTATACTGTTACTTACTGATTTTAAATATATTTTTTATCCTGAATGTACAGATTTATAATCAGGTTTGTATATTGTGACTATACAGGTTTCCAATAGCTTTATATTCATTTTAATTTGAGAAAAGTATAACAAATTGTATAGCTAAATTAAAACTTCAAGATATTTATATTGAATAATAAAACTCAAAATCTTAAACATTCCCCATATAGTGCTCAAAATGCACACTTACTTAAAAATTTTTTACTTTTATGATTAATTAGCGTCCTTTAACTGGGTAGATATCGGACGGTGAAAGAAGTTGAAATGATACTCCAATGTACCCGAGGTCCCTAGAGCTTAGAATGAAATTCCAGCTCTCAGGGTATGAAAAAAACGCTGTAAAAACGATATTTAGTAACTCACCCTAACTAGGAATTGAACTGGGAACTTCTTGAACGCGAGGCAGACAGGCTACCCGTACACTATAGGGGTGGGTTAAATTTCTTTGCAAATTATGCGGAAACTTCGAAGACAAACGTGTTTTTAAGGGAAAATTTATATTTTATGCAAACATTTTGAAAACACATCATAAGGAAATATCCTTGTGGATCATTAAGAAAGTAAAACAATAGACTTTTTCCCTAGTTACTACTCAAGAAATTGAATCGTTTGGAGGTTTGTTTTAGAATTATATAAATACCTATTATATTAATTGTGTATGACATTTCTATAGGCTGGTAATTCTGTTTGAAAGGGGTTTAATAACTTATACAAGGATTGAAAAGGCCTGATCCGGTACCGTAGTCAGCTCAGCATCTGCTTCTGTTCGAGAGGTCCCGGGTTCGATTTCCGACAGAGTGAAAATATTTCTCTAGCCAATATTATTCCTTATTCTCCCCAACATCTAAAAGTATGAATGAAAGTTTGCATGTGTGTATTAAAATGAATAAATAAAGTAAAGAAAGTACTGGTTTAGGTATCTTACCACTGAAGGTGATATGGCTAAGCAGTTTGGTCTAAATGAAAGAAAACTTTTGATCAGAGTAAGTTTTGTTTACAATTTCCTAAACTTTTGGAAGTAGTTGGATAAGTCTGTCAAGTGTTTTCTGTGAAATTCACAGCAATGGAGGGGGCTATTTCTCGGAGTTTTTTATGGTGACTTCTGAAGGTTATTTTTATTTAGGTATAAACGAATATAAAATCAAGTTACTCTATGCTAAAAGTAAAGAGAGTATTCCAAAATGTGAGTTAATGTTCAGTAATATAGGAAATTAAGAGAAACTGGGTGAATTAACCGCCCAAAGTATTTATATGCAAAGAATTTCACCACAATACCATCAAGATAAGAGACATTGATATTAATTTTCAAATCAAACATTAGGACACTTAACACCTGTGTTTCACACAAAATACTTCTAGTTTGGGAATGACATATGGCATTTCTCTTAGTCAGAATGTACACTCTCGAGCAATAAATGTGATCCATAATAAAACAGAACTCTTGACGAAATTTCGCCCTACAAAGGTGGCTGCCTCTTTATCCGGAGAAAAATTATGATTCTAGAAACTGGTTAAATATGTTCGAACTGCTTACAGGTGACATTGCAACGTAAACCTTGTATTTTCATGCTATTCTTATATTGGTTTGTATTCCCGTTCGATTGCAATGATAACTTCAACCGTTTTCTACATATTGCTGATAAAAATGTTTCATATGCAAGTCTCGTAGCTGCTGTCTACTTTAACAGCACATGCAAACAATCCGGCACCTCTTCCTCTAGAATGCTGAATAATGTAATTGGCTTAGTCTTTCAGTGTGCACCAATGGTAGCGAAACTACTCCATAGAGACGTTGACCGGATTAGCTCTTCATTTTATGATTACAACCTCGTTAACTGGTTATTTCTTAAATATGTTTCTTTGGACACCCACATATAGAAATGATACCGGTTGAAAGCAGTCAATTTATATTTACCAAAGTGGAAACCTTACGGAGAGAAAAACGCTGTTGTAATCTAGCGGTTATAACTCCCACAGTCTGGGTAGTGTGGTGGTAGCGTCTGCCTCACATTCAAAAGGTCGTGAGTTCGAATCTCGCTTAGGGTGAGTTACCCGAATAAGTTTTTTTTCGGGGTTTTCCCTTATCCTGAAAAGGCGAAGGTCGAGTAACTTTAAGCTCCATGAGCCCCAAGATCATTTGAGCATTATTTCACTAATTTCATTCATCGTCCGACTTGACCAACCAGGTTAAGGGACGTTAAACTAAAAAAAAAAAAAAAAAAACTTCCACAGCGCCGTGGATGAGAGGCTAGACTTCTTGCCTCCCACCTAGGCCGCCCGGGCTAGATCCCAAACACTCACATGTAGGAGTTGTGGCGGGTTTTATCCGGGTCCTCCAGTTTCTCCCACCAGCATTGCTCCATCAACATCTTTACTATCATCCATTTTGTCTGCATTTCATATCGTCCACTTCCTCACGCTCATGCCTGGCTACGGCCGACCACTCTTTCTGTGGTTACGTGCCGTTGGCTCCCTGACAGGCTTCTGACCCTTAGGCATCCGCTTCTAAGTCTTAGGGGGGTGTCAGTCCTACATAAGGGGAGGGTAAGCCGATTACTAAAAACAATTACATGTTACAATGTCATGCAGTGCAGCTCACTTCTTTGAAAGTTCGGCACATGTAACCTTCTGCAAGTCTCCAAACTGCAAGGAAAGCTTTCCACACCATAGATGCATGTATAACGTTGCCTAAACCTTCCCTATGATAAACATGCCATATTTACGGCTCCTTGAGGAGTTAAGAGAAATATCAATACAATTTATTTCACCCTTAATTGACATTCAAAGAATTAGCGTACAAATCTTTAGACCAGCATTAGAATACAGTGCTACATGCTGGGTCCATATTGGGCAGCACTCTCTCTCTCTCTCTCTCTAAAACATGAATAGCTAAACTCATAGATGAAGGAAAACCAGTAGAAAATCATGTCAGCGCAGCTAATTTTGGGTAAATTTAGAAAAAGGTACAAAACGAGTTAAGCTATGTGTAATTTTTAGAACTTATAGGGGAATGTGCATGGAAAATATAACGAAACAATTGATAATTCCATTATTGGGTGCGAAATAATCACCATCCACCAATAAGAAATATGGAACAGAAAACTGACATAAGTAAATTTTCTTTCGTGAATAGAACATCATTGGTGAGGCGGCGCCGTGGTTGAGTGGTTAGACCTCTCTCCTCCCACTTCGGCGGCCCGAGGTCGATCCCAAAGGCCTGCATGTGGAATTTGTAGTGGGTGAAGCCTCGTCTCGGCGGGTTTCTCCGGGTTCCCCCGCCACTCATTCCACCAATTGCCACATCATCACCTTCCAATCATCAATTTCACCTACGTTTCATATCATCCACTTCCGCATGTTCGTGCCTGGCTACGCGCCGTCCTCTCGTAACAGGTTCTCCATTCTGTGGTTTCGTGCCGTTTGCTCCCCGACAGGATTGTAACCCCTAGGCATTGGCTTAGGAGCAGTCCTAAGAATACGGGGAGGGTAAGCTGATTACGAAACGAAACATTTTGATGCTTGGAAGAAAATACTTGTAGAGTTGCTGGAGACTTTGTCTCAAAGTGTAGATGATTTTAAAAAGAGACTAATGATAGTTAATATAGTGTATTATTGCTATGAAACGTTATATTATAAAAGTTTTAAACTGTTTCAGATATTGACAGTGCACGAGGCTAACAAGCTATTGTTTTTGACTTTGTATTGTAATTTTTGCATTGTACAATTATATGACAGCGCTGACACTGCGTCATCCCCTAAGCAGTGCTATAAAATATCTATCAATTTAATTTTTCTACCTTATATTTTAGGAGATCCAGATTATTATGTCTTTTTGACTTTTAAGTAGACCACATCAGATAACACGGGCTTAAGAGTGTGCGTTTTTACGACATGAACAGAAGTACATTAATTATTAAACTGTTTATTACGATTGCATTACCGTTCCCTTAAAACTGTACAGCCTGTATATCGAAGCAGTCCACCGGTTTACTAATATGTTTGGTTTGTTCAGTTTCTACTGAAACATAATCTACTAAAGAAAAACAATCTGATGTGCTTCATTCACATGACTTTCTCTGCATCTATATTTACTCTATATTTACAAATTATTGTTAATAAGCTTATTCTTTTATCTATTTAATGCTAAAACACTAGCAGCAATGGTCTTATTACTTAGTTCCTTTATAAGTAGAAGGGGGAAAAGGGAATACACTAGGATAAACGACAGTCAAATGTTTTAAAACGTGGTTGCTATGGGATTGAAATCTGTTTCTTTGTGTGGCCAGGAGTTGACAAGTTCCCGTATGAGAAAAGTTAGTATTTTAAAACTGAAACCAATAACAAGGAATATCTCGAAAAGGATCAATTCCACGAATATGTATGTGACATAAATTGTCTGTTTTAACGTGATCTATATGTTTGGTGTAGTAAGTTTTTGTATGTTTCTTACGGTTTGCCAGTTATATAAAAGTCATCCAGAATAAAGAGATCTTCAGCGGGCTATTCCCAGAAAATCCATAAAAATATCCTACACCTAAGGTATTTTAATCAAAATCGTTACGAGCCATTTTTTGATAAAATCAACATTTTCGAAATTTTTTCTACGTAAGAGGTAGTTTGGGATGTTGGGATTTTTCTCAAAATCTTCGTATCGCATCCCTGGTAGATACTAAACTTAAATACCAAGTTTGGTATTTTACAGAGTTTTCGTTTTTGAGTTATCGTGCTCAGACATATGCACACCCAAACCTTTTTTTGAAAACACTTTATTTGGATACAGGAGATCCTAAAACCTCTATTTCCGATGAAATCTCGATACCAAATTTTTGGGTGGAAAACAATACCTTCTCTATAAACTATGTACATAGAACGTGTAGAGAAAGTATAAAAAAATCGAGCCTAATAAAAGTTATCGTAACAGATGACAGCAGATTCACTCTTGATCGATTCTACAACAGCCCAGGTGAATCAGAAATTCTCTCCCCCTTCACAGCATATGTACAGAGAGGGCGGAGTCAAAGTCGGGGGGACTTACTGGGGTCATTGGTCACGGGTCCGTAGTCGGGGACAAGGTTGGTGAGCTCGTCCGTCTCGGCGGAAGCATGATGCTGATGACTTGAAGCGTAGTGTTCGCCCTTCTTCGCCGTGTCCTGTCTGCGCTGGCAACAGGCGTACATAAAGCCGCCGCAGGAACCCTCCAGCAAGCCCGAGGACATCCAGCAGAAGAGGAAGAACTCGCACGTCCCAGAGGCACATTGAGCCTGGTCCCCAATCAGAGGGAACCCTCCATCTGTCAAACATGTCCATGTCAGAGCATTATTCAACAGTATCAACAGATGTCACCAGCCATGCCGAGAAACGATGAGGTTAGCTGCAACAGATGGGACTGCACATTGATGACAGGAGGACTGTAAATAGTAAGGACAGCATAACACTATGATCAATCAAACAGGTTCTTCAAGAAAACAGTTATCTTTTGAAAGTTATCCTGGGGGAACTAGGAAACGTGACGTCTCCCCACTTTACCTAGAATTATCAAGTGTGTTGCTCACCAAGCAAAGTACAGCAGTGGCAGAACTAACTCAGCGAGTGCCCGAGCTCCTAAATAAAGCCGAACTTGGCTAATCCTATCGCCCTCCATGGTGCAATGGTTACCAAGTACCCAAAGTCACGGGTTCAACGGAGATAAAAATCCATAGCGTGACTTCCTTCGGAAGGGAAGTAAAGCCGTTAGACCCGTGTCGTAGATTTACAGCACGTAGAAAAACCTCAAGCCTGATAAAAGAGGTCTTTGAGGAAAATTGAGTGGTTTTTTATGAACAATATAGAATGGAACGCTGAGAACCACAGTAGTTAAAGAGCGTCCATAAATAAAACTCCATTTACATTTACTTGGCTAAACCGAAGTTGAAAGGACTAAGAAAAAAATAGAATTATTCAGGATTTCGAATTACAAAAGTTTGATTTTTTTAAAATAATTTTAATTAAAATGTGTCTAAATTAAATGAAATTATAGGAAGGACAACATTAGAGTGTGTACTTACAGTTTTGTAATGTTAAAGGTTCAGTTTAGATTCAAAGATTTTCAGGCCTTTTTGCTCTTTTTTTATTTTCGTCACTGTTTGTTACTACACTGTTTAAAATGTTATAATGCTATTTTTTTTTGAGAAGCCTGGACAACGTTTGGGGGATCCCAAAGTCTCTTGTGATGTCAAACTTTTACCACTTCGCGAATAGCTGCTGTCTTTTCAGCTGAAGTAAGCGTTTTGCAATTTACAACGTTTAGGTGGGGAGAGAGCCATTGTTGGCTTATTTCACTACTTAAACACACTCTGATGATTTGGATGTAACTGTGTACATTGTTTAAAATTGCTCATTTTACTGCACGGCAAACATAGGCCAAGATGTGACCGCAGATAGACAGAATGGAAAGGAGTGCAGTGTTCACAATGACAAGTGCCTTGACTGACATAAAGCTCGTGGAAGTTTGAGTAACCCACAGGAGAGGGAATTGGAACTTCAATATGATGCATTTCCTGGAATTTAGCAAGGGAAGCGAATTGTGCCACATTACGTCACAGTTCCTGGAATTTATCCAGCAAGTTTGACTAACGAATAATTTTTTCACTCAATCTTCTTGAATATTATATCGAATTATCCCCAAAATATTGATTTACAGACGACTTTTTAACATTGCCTTGTGTAGGTGTTTCGAGGAATCATGTTAAAAGCTCGAATTATTCACAATTTCGAATTAAACATTCGAATTAATAAAGATTGATTACCTTTTTTACTGTGGTACTTCTTCCTCAAATGAAGCTTTATAAACACTTTTCGGGTGTATAGTAAATTGATACCTTTTTCTCGGCTCTATTATCAATAACAGACAACTGTAGACGCAGTATTGATAGAAGTGAATCATCAATCAGACTGTAACACTCTTAGTATGGTTCAATTTAGAAAATAATTTCTCACGTGTATACGTGGAACAAAACATTGCAACAACATAGCCTGAAAAAATCTCTCAATGTGGGCTATGTATTGCCTGGCAAGTTGCAAGCCGGTTCCTTGTTGTTTTAGAGAAGTTCTGCTGTGTAATGTAATTATTTCTAATTGTAACTGCAATGGGATATCTATTAGGTTAAAAAAAATCTGATGTATGCCATTCACATGACTTTCTTTATATCCTTGCAACAAATTATTGTTAAAAAGCTTATGCTTCTATTTACTTCATGCTAATCGAAAAGAAATTAACACAGTTAGTCTTGTTACTTGCTTCCTTGTAAGTAGAAGCGAAATAAGGGAGTACCATAGGTTAAAGTGATAGTCAAAAGCTGGTTGTTATGTCAATGAAGTTCCTTTGTTTATATGGATCGGAATTGATAAGTTCCTGTATGAGAAAAATATGTTTTTCATAGCAGAAACCAAAAATAAGGAATGTCTCAAAAACGACGAACTCCAAGAAAAAAATGTATATAGCATAAATTGTGTGTTTTAACGTGCTCTACATTTTTTGTGTAGTAAGTGTTTGTCCATGTCTTACGGTTTAGCAGTTATTCAAAATTCCGTAAAATTCATCCAGAATAAACTACTCTTCAGAGGCTATTCCTAGAAAATTCAAGATATACATTTTATTTTCCAGGTAAATATGTTTAATATACAAAATTTTAATCAAAATCGTTAGCGCCATTTTGATAAAATAAAAATTTTCGAAAAAAGTTCCATATAAAGGGTAGTTGGGGGTGGGGGGATTTTTCTCAAAATATTTGTCGCATCCCTGAAAGATACTAAAATTAAATACCAAGTTTGATATTTTACCGACTTGTCGTTTTTGAGTTATCGTGTTCACAGACACACGGACACACACACACACGCACACACGCGCGCGCGCGGACCTTTTTGTGAAAATGCTTTTTTTTGGATATTGGGGACCCTAAAACATATATTCCCGGTGAAATCTCCGAATCGAATTTTTAGATGGAGTGCAATACCTTCTCTTTACACTATGTACATAGTGCGTATAGAGAAAGTAATAAAACATTATTTTGTTTTGACTTTTTTTTCATACAAGACGTGTGTAGGACAGGAGTTGGATAGGTAGAGTCGACTGAAAATGATTGACTGTTCACATCGCTGTCAATGACCAGGGTATCAGCGCCACCAGTATACCGAAATTTTGTCCCACAGCAGTAGCTTAATTTGCCAGTAATTCTACTGACAAGGGTCTGTCGATTTTAAACACACTTAAAAACCATTAATCTGTGCCGGGTTTGAACCCACGACAAGCCAAGGCCTAACTAACTGAGCACATCTATTAGATTGATTGAAATGGGTTGCAAAATAGTTTAATATCTTTTTCCATAATGACAATTTCTGTCAATGAAACGCCACTGATTGTCCGCTGTTTGTTGTTATTCGCCATGTACACAACAACGCAGGAACAGTGGAGTAGTTAAGAGGTGTCGTGTTTGCGCACGAATGAGAGCACGCTCCTCAGGTTGCCCTGGGCTACGTACCTACATTGTTTCCTAACCATATAAGAGACTTTGGATCTCCTTGGCCAAACATTTTCACTTCGTACAACTACATGTATTTTCATAAACAATAGCAAATTGAAATCCTAAATGAAACTTCAGGGGAAGGCTCTCAAAAGCTATGAAACGAAACTATTTTTACAACTAATGCTTGTATGTATTTCACACTAATCGGAATAAACGTGAAAAACTTGAGTAATAACCAAACCTTTTAAGAGAAGTTTGCTAATCGATTACTTTGAAAGTTCTTCTCTTTGGATGTAAGGAGAACAAAAGAAAGTTACTTTGGTCAGAGTTGAGACAGTGCAAGGGGCAAAGGTACTAAAATACGTTACTCATGACTGGGCCGGTTTCACTGTCCGAGAAGATTGACCAATAAATAATGACTTTCTATTTGAGAAAAGTATACTACTAAAAATTCAATCCAATTATATAAATATCCTGGAAATAGTAATTTAATCAAAATTAGTTTAACAGAAATTTTGTGCCTTGTCGCGTGCTATATTTTAATGTAGTAAATTTTGTCTTATCTATTACTGTTTGCCAATTGTTCAAAGTTTGTTAAAAAAGAATACAACATTTCAGAGACTATTCGTAAAAGTTTAAGACATATATTTCAGTTGTCATAAAATATCTTAAGCTCATGATATTTTAATCAAAATCTTTAACCAGCTTTTAGAAAATGATGAATCATTCATTATGTGGAGAGTAGTTTGAGCTGCGAGATTCTTTTTTAAAAATCTTTATGTACATTCTTGGAATATGCTGAGCTTATTGTACGATATATGGGTTTTAACCGACTGCTAGTTTTTAGTTATGCTATCCCGAAACACACACATATAAACGTTTATTTAAGGGACCTTAAAACGTGCATTTATAGCAAAATCATGGTATTTTATTTTAGTTTAGAGATCGAAAATGTACCAATCGCTTCCCCTTCTCCCAGTTATCAAGGTCTAACCAGCTTGTAACTGTGGAATCTGTTAAATATTTTCTCCTTATCTCTTCTGTCTTATTCTTATCTCTACACTGGATACAGATTTTATGTCATCTTCTTTAACAAATTTTATTGCTCACTATGATCACAGGCTACAATCCTTCTATGTACTATAGGTAGTTGTGAGGGAATTTAAAGACTATTCGTCCAGGAAAAAGAGTTTCTCCACGTGTGCTGAAAGTTCATTTATTGTCCGGATTATAAGCGAAGTGCTAAAAAGTCCTACTGAATTGTGTAGATAACTGGCCATAGACCAACCAATAATACAATTTTGTTTTGATTACTGTAATGTTAGCGGAACGCATCGAAAGCTGTTCTCGCAGTTGGTTATTAACTCTGATTTCCTTTTAACAGCCTGTTCGCTTGCAGGAGCGTTACTAACGCACTCGCTCTCCCTCTTTTGACAATTACTTGGTTTTGAGGTCTATTTCGAAACGACAAAACAGAACTAGTGAGTTGGGTGTGCAAACTGAAGGTCATTAATTCCGAGCATGTCTTGATTAGTGTACTCTAATTGCATCTGTAATGGAAGCGTATTTTTAATGCAGGGCAGTACTTGGTGGTAGACGGACAACTCAATTTATGGACCGCCGAGCATTTGAATGATTGTCATGTTGGCACATAAATTGAAATAAAAAGAGAAGTTCTCTCCCGTGCCAAGCTCAAATTAGCAGAATGATATAATCCGGGTCATGCAGAGTAAAATAATGTTTCAAATTAAGCACACGGCTCAACCTGCAAAACAGCGGAAGTGAAACAACGCTACGAATATTAATTGCTTACGGTCCAGTTGCCTTATAAAAATATTTCCGTTTTATAAACTCACGACTAGCAATTGGATTTGTCCAGCCGGCGCGTACACACTTTTTTCATCTCCCCCCCCCCCCCAGGCTTGGTTATTCTGCATCACTCAATTTTACGTGAGGGAACCTCGCTGAAATTCGGGAGAATTTGAATCAATGCTGATGGTTTTCGGGTTAAATGAATCGCTGGAATTCAGCGCACGACTTCTATTGGCTATCGAGCACTTTTCAAACAGTGTATTAGGTAACCGAGACTACATCCTAAAGGAATAAACAAATAAATCAAATATGCTATTGGGTCAGTTGAATAAAAGTCAGTAAATACTTCTACTTACATTATTTTAAGTCAATACTGATAACAGATTGAATAAATCATAAGTATTGGTATAATTGTTTTTTCACACAAGCCTTGTGTAGGAGACTGATAGGTAGAAACAGACTGAAAAAAAAAATTCAATTCCATAGCCGGGATTTGAACCACGGATCTCCAGGTCTCTAGCCGGTTGCTCTTCCACTGAGCTACCATGGCAACATGCCGGTATAGCATTGAATTTCTCAACAAACTCGCATGTTTCCCGGTAAACCACAAGGTGATCTCAAATTATTTCAGATGACAACCCTAATGGCGACTTACAATGTTGCAGGATTCATAGTATAGCCAACTATTATAGGAGATACGTCCAGAAAGTAAGTCCCGTTTGGTAATAAAATTAAATTGTTTACAGATACAGAATAATTATTTATTGCACAAAATTCTACAACTCTTAAACTACTTTTCCACATAACTGCCGAAATTTTGCAGGCATTTGTCATAGCGTGGCACAAGTTTTTGTATACCTTCTTCATAGAAGTTTGCCGCCTGTGTCTTCAAAAAGTTGGAAACATTTTCTTTCAGCTCTTCATCATTGTTGAAGTGTTGACCTCCAAGGAAAGACTTGAGATGTAAGAACAGATGAAAGTCGCTATGAGCGAGGTCAGGGCTTTACGGAGGATAGTCAAACACGTCCCAGCCAAATCGCGTGAACCAGTTCTTCTGTAACCAAAGATTGACGCCCACTGCGTTCTTCATCGTGCACTTCACTACGTCCTTCATTGAAATGTCGGACCCATCTTCTCACCATTGAATCACTCATCGCATTTTGTCCGTAAATTTCGCAAATTTGCCGATAAATTTCAATTTGTTTCACTTTCCTAGCAGTCAGAAAACGAATCACAGATCTGATTTCAAGCGGCGGGATTTTCAATCAACACCGACATTGTAAACAAGCACAACAAAGCGTATGTGGCTGACAGCGATCTCAAAATGGCGCACGTTTCTTCTCCTTGATACAGAGCGTCTACCGCGCATGTGCGGAATTGCGATCGCAGCGCTAGAGCGGAGATAAATTGAAACGGAACTTGCTTTCTGGACGTACCTCGTAATATTGGCTATACTATGAATCCTGGGACTTTAGAATACTTGCAACATTGTAAGTCGCCATTAGGGTTGTCATCTGAAATAATTTGTGATCACCTTGTGGTTTACCGGGATACATGCGAGTCAGTTGAGAAATTCAACGCTCTTCCGGCATGTTGCCATGGTAGCTCAGTGGAAGAACAACCGGCTAGAGATCCGGAGATCCGTGGTTCATATCCCGGCTATGGCATTGAATTTTTCAGTCTGACTCTACCAAACCATAAGTAATTACTTATTGTTCATTCTTTACTGATAAGCTATTACTTTTACTTGTTCAGTAATTCCTAGTTTTTCCCGGAAATACTTAAAGTTTGTTTGAATAAAATTCAGTGATTACTTGTCGAGTTAATATTCGCCGAAATATTTTTAAGTTGATTTGCAAAAGTAGCTGCAATTAACTATGGCAGCATTTTTACCTACCAGGTAAAGAGCTACAATAAGAGACGGGATATTAGTCTCAGTGATTCAAAGAGGCTTCTGAGGTTTAAAAGTGAAGAAGAAAACTTGTGAACAAACCATGTTCTAGATGGTATGGATGAAACAAGGGGTGGAGCGTTAATTCACATCAGAAAATGAGTCTTTTTACATGCTATATAATGGACCTAATTGCAGGAGATTTTGGTGTTCACCATTCCACGGTGTGCGAGACTATAGACTTCGTGGCAAATAAAATTGAAGAAAAGGCAGCAACCTCATATTTTAAATTCAAGAAACGGAAGAAAAATGCCCTTCTCGCTTTAGATTTCCTTCAATAATTGATGCACTTGACTGTACACACATACATACTGCTATATGCTCCTGCATGGCAAGGACTTCTATCCAGCTATTTATTTATTCAGTTTATACTGAAAATTTTCCAATGTATTACTTATCAGTAAAAGTAAACTGTTATTCAATTAAAAATCAGTAATTACTTTTACTGATCAGTCTTAACTTACCTTGACAAGTAATTTACCTATAAGAGTTCACTGATTTTCATTCAACTGACCCTTGTCAAATATTTTTCAGCCCCCTGCCATAAAGTATTTCTTCACTTTGAAATCTATTTGCTGCAAAACTAAATTTAGTTTTGGAGAGGTAACCTTGTTTGCCATATTTGTAAAATTCTGCAACTTGTTTCAATTTTTACGGTTAGGCTCATAAATTTTCATAATTTAAATGTCAAGCATAAAAGTGCTGAAATTCTTTAAAATTCGTGAACGTCAATCACCGTTTATTTGATGTGGGCCCTTCCCATTGTGGTAGCAGGCAACCAGGAGTTAAGGCAATATGCCGTTAAAAATAGCTGAAGAAATGTGATTATTTTCTCTAGCATATATGTAAAATATACAGAGTTGAGACAGTATTGGTTTACACCCAAAATTTTGATACCTGAATTTCTCTGGAAATAGATTTTTTGAAGTTCCCTGAGGCCATTAAAGTTTTTTTTTAGGAATTGGAGTATAAGTGTGTGTGTGTGTGTGTGTGTGTGTGTGTGGATAGCGTAACTTAGAAACGATAAACAAATAGTTATTTGTCCACTTATAAATCTATTTCTGCAGAACTAAATATATAGACACAAGAAACATTTAACTTTTGCTAGAGACCTTCTTTACTATATGTGCATACTTACGCAATTTTTACGAGTAGGCTTATACTCTAAAAGTCAAACATAATCGAGCTGAAGTTCTTCAAAATTCATGAACGTCCATCACCGCTTAATTAATGCGGACCCTCCCCATTCTGTTAACACGGCAACTAGTATTTAACACATTGTGCCGGAGAAATGCATTAGAAAATGTAATTTTCAATGTAAATTTGCTATTATTATTATTATTATTATTATTATTATTATTATTATTTATTGTAAGTTGAGGTGGGCTCCTTAGCGCAGAAAAAATAAAAATAAATTATATTTAATGCTCAAAACTAATCATATAACATACTTAACATTAAAACTATAAATAACAATTTATAGATACAAACAACAACAGAATAGTTTACCTAATCTTAATAACGCACGAGTTAACAAATGAAAAAAAAAAGCTATATCTGCAAATCCTATTGGTAGCGCATCTTCTTAAAAAGTGGCAGGCCTGGGTACGATTCCCGGTATCGCCGTGGGGATTTTCACCCTGAGGGATCTGGTCTGGTGGCAGTACTTGAGGGAAATGTAGCTGTTGCGACGCAGAGCTTAGTTTAGTTCTGTACATTGTACTTTTTTAATGCACTTTTGGATTCTTAATGTTAAAGTCTTGGTGGCTATTTTGATTTCTGCTGTACCATTCAAATGAAACACCGCGTTGAACAACAAAGTCCAATTATCTCTTTCCTTTTTTACTTTCTCTATATGCACTATGTACATAGTGTATAGAGAATGTATTGCACTCCACCAAAACTTTCGATACCGAGATTTCACCGGAAATATATGTTTTAGGGTCACCTGTATCCAAAAAAAGTATTTTCAGAAAAAGGTCCGTGTGTGTGTGTCCGTGTGTCTGTGAACACAATAACTTGAAAACGAAAAGTCGGTAAAATACCAAACTTGGTATTTAAGTTTATAATCTTCCAGGGCTACGACACGAAGATTTTGAGAAAAATCCCCCCACCCCAAACTACCCTTTACATGGAACTTTTTATCATATATTAAAGACAAATAAAAGACCTGACAAATAAAATGTAGATTTTGAATTTTCTGGGAATAGCCTCTAAAGACTACTTTATTCTGGATGAATTTTGCATAACTAACAAACCGTAAGAGATGGACAAAAACTTAACACGCAAAAAATGTATATCACGTTAAAACACACAATTTATGCTATAGACATTTTTTTCGTGGAGTTGATCGTTTTTGAGATATTCCTTTTTCTTGGTTTCAGCTTTGAAAAACATACTTTTCTCATACAGGAATTTGTCAACTCCTGTCCATACATACAAACAAAGGAACATCAGTCACATAGCAACCAGCTTTTGGCTTTCCCTTTAACCTATGATACTCCCTTATTTCGCTTCTACTTACAATAAAGCAAGAAATAAGACTTTCTACTAATTTTTCTCGATTAGCATGAAATAAATAAAAGATAAGCTTATTATCAATAATTTGTTATAGTGATATAGAGAAAGTCATGTGAATGGAACACATCAGATTTTTTTATTGCGTTCTCCCCCCCCCCTTCTTTTAAAATGCTTGTTAGACTACATAAGTTATATGCTCGAAACTTTCAGAAGAGTTTCTGGAATTATAAACAAACAAAAACATGTTTCTCACTATTTAAAAACATGACGGCTGAATTAATTACTTTAATTACTTCAAATCTAAAATACAATAGCATGTGAGCATATAAATTTCTGCACAACTATTTTTTTGTTATATAGGAAGCTCAAATTAACATTTTGGAAGCGCTACGATAAACCTTAGAGTATCCAATATAATGTAATATTTATTATAGTATTTTATGTAATATAAAAAGGGATAGCGAATAAAATCTGAAGTATTACGCTCATGAATTTTTTTAACAATTCTGCAACAATTATTCTTACAAGAGCTTATTCTATCCACTTCATATTGTTCGAAATAAACAATAGCACAAATGGTGTTTATTACATATTTCGTTCTAGACATGTAGAAGGGAAATATGACTATGCTATGGCGATGCTTTTAATCTTTTAACAGCGGGTCACTATGTAATTGCTTAAAATTCCGTTCTTCTTGCATAATCAGCATGAAAAATAGTATAAATAAGTATTGAACATTTAAACCAATAACAGAGAATGTGTCCGAAATGGTTAATCTTCCAAAAAATGTATTTAAAAATCGTGGTCTTTAAATGCGAGCTACATTTACTTCATCCAGAATGAAGAGGACTTTAGAGGCTTTTCCCAGAAATATATTATTATTATTATTATTATTATTTATTATTATTATTATTTTCAAATGAGTATCTCTAAATTGCAGCAATTTAATCTATTGTTAGTATCACTTTTGAGTAAATTATAATGTTGGAATTTTTGTCTATTTTAAGGGTAGTTTAGGGTGGAAATATTTCCTTGAAAATGTTCGTATCGCATCCTTGGAAGATAAAAAACGGTCTCTGAGTTTTTGAGTTATGCTCTCCAGTGTCTCTCTCTCACGCACACACAAATTTTTCAATGTACATGTGGGCTTGAGAAAGTAAAAACCAACGTTAAAAACTCGATATTCAGCAAGAAAATATCAGCAGTTGTTTCTAAAGCAAAGCTCCCGATATGACCATAGAAGTTAAACGGGGATATATAAATGAACCGATAAAAGAAAGACGAAAAAAAATCTGATGTGTTACTTTCACATGGCTGTCTCTAGCTACTCTACTGACAAGCTTCTTACAAAAGATAATTCTTATTTCAACACCTCGCTAATCGAGATAAACATTAGCAGCATTTTATTACTTAGTTCCTTATAAGTAGAATGGAACTAAGAGATTGCAATAGACTAAATGTTTTAAAAGTTGTTGTTGGGCGATTTTCATTGTTTGGCCAGGAGCAGAACAAAAGAAAAACCACCACTTCCATTTGAGAAAAGTATAAGTACTTGACAATTGAAACTAATAACAGGGAATACCTCGAAAACGGTAAGCTCCACGAAAAAAATTACATATGGCATAACTTACGTATTTTAACAAGATCTACATTTTTTGTGTGGTAAGCTTTTGTTCATCTCTTGCGGTTTAATAGTTATGCCAATTTTGGCAAAATTCAGTAGAATAAACTTGTCTTTAGAAGCTATTCCCATAAAATTCAAGATATACATTTAATTTGTGATAGAAATGGCTTTAATATGTGGTATTTTAATCAAAATCGTTAGCCATTTTTAACAACAAAACTTTAAAAAAATTCTCAATGTAAAGGGTAGTTAGGGGTGGGGGGATTTTCTTGAAAATCTTCGTTTCGCATGCTTGGGAGATGCCAAACTTAAACACCAAGTTTAGTATATAACCGTCTGAAAATGTTTTTTTTTTTTTTTTTTTTTTTTTTTCAGGGCGTCCTAAAACATGTGTTTCCGATAAAATCTCGAAATCGAATTTTTGGGTGGGATACACTATTTCTGTACTCCTATGTACATTGTACATTCGGGGCTAGAGAAATTAAAAAGAAAAAATCAGATGTGTTACATTCACATGTCTTTCTCTACATCTCTGTAACAAATTATTGTTAAAACACTTATGCTTTTAATTACTTCCTGCTAATCGAGAAAAAACTAGCAGAAATAGTCTTGTTACTTGCTTCCTTGTAAGTAGAAGCCAAATAAGGGAGTACTATAGGTTAAAGTGATAGTCAAAAGCTGGTTGCTATGTGACTGAAGTTTCTTTGTTTGTACGGACGGGAGTTGACAAATGCCTGTATGAGAAAAGTATAAGTGTTTTAAAGCGAATACCAAAAGCAACGAATATCTAAAAAAACGATCAACTCCACGAAAAAAGTTTATTACATAAATTGTGTGTTTTATCGTGTTCTAATTTTTTGTTTGGTAAGTTTTTATCCATCTCTTACGGTTTAGCAGTTATGCAAAATTCCGTAAAATTGATCTAGAATAAAGCAGTCTTCAGAGGCTGTTCCCAGAAGATTCAAGATTTACACTTTATTTGTCAGGAAAATGTCTTTAATATACAATGTTTTAAACTAAATCGTTAAGGCCATTTTTGAGAAAGTCAAAAAATTTGAAAAAAGTTCCATGTAAACGGTAGTTGGGGGTGGAGGGATTTTTTCTTCGTGTCGCATCCCTGGAAGATGCTAAACTTAAATACCAAGTTTGGTGTTTTACCAACTTTTCGTTTTTGAGTTATCGTGTTCACAGATACACGGACACACACATGGACCTTTTTCTGAAAATGCTTTTTTTGTATACAGGGGACCCTAAAACATATATTTCCTGTGAAATCTCGACATTTAATTTTTGGGTGGAATATACTACTTCTCTATTCCTATGTGTATTGTACATACGGGGATAGAGAAAGTAAAAAGAAGAAGAAAAACAGATAATCGTTGGTGTAGCTAGCAGTAATGTTTCGCGGAATGCTGTATTATTGGGTTTAGTGGTAATAATAACGCGCTGGTTTTTGGAGCAGCGTAGGCTGGAAGTAGGCTTACCTCCTCTGGGGTCGTCAGAGGTCAGGAGATCATTGGTGTTGTGGGTGTAGAGTTGTGAGGCGTGGATCGTGCCTGGTATATCCGGGTCCCGGAACACAAGGCGAGGACTGCGTTGTCCCATCACTGGTCTGCCCACGCCACTGCTGCCATACACCTTCACACAACAACGAACAACTGTTAGTATAATATATAGCTGAGAAACAAAAGACGAGGAAAGTGTTCCACTTACATGCTTTCCCGGATCCTCAGTAAATGTCCACTCTCAAACGTTCCTTTTGTTTATGGGGTAATTGAAAAGCTAGAGAACCATTATTACTGTCTCATATACCACTGTTAGGTGACTTAAACTATCATTGTTTGTTAGTAATTGCTACCTATATTACAAATAGTAGCTATTTATATTATAAGTGGCTTAAATTGACTATTATTTGTAACTGGGAGCGAATAACAGTGTAATAAGCCATTCTTATATTAATATTAATATTATTATTATTATTATTATTATTATTATTATTATTATTAAAGTCCTCATTACGAGGAATTGGATTTTAGTTGTGACATAGGTAGCGCTTTGTTTGCTCGTTGCTGCGTAACCCCGCCGGAATAAATAGTTTCAATTCAGCCGGTCCCCGCTCGCTTTGGTTGTTCGTGGCGCACGGGATCGTGGGTTCGAGCCTCTTCTTGGACATGAGTGTTTGTGAGTTTGTAAATGTGCATATTTGTGTGTATTAAAACTAAAAACGACAACGGTAACTAAATAGAAACATAAAGGAAATGTAGGGCAAATGGGGGAAAAAACAAAACAATCTAATGCGTTTCATTCACATGCCTTTCTCTACATCTCTGCAACAAATTATTGTTAAAAAGCTAATGCTTCTATTTACTTCATGATAATCGAGAAAAAAATTAGCAGAAATAGTCTTATTACTTGCTTCCATGTAAGCAAAACCGAAATAAGGGATCGCCCTCCGTGGTGTAATGGTTACCATGCTGACTTCAAATACCCAAGGTCGCGGGTTCAAACCCGGCGGAGGACGATGGATTTTTTCGGGCGTAAAAATCCTTAGCATGGCTTCCATCGAAAGGGAAGTAAAGCCGTGGGTCCCGTGTCGTAGATTTACGGCACGTAAAAGAACCTCAAGCCTGATAGAGAGGCCTCTGAGCAAAATTAAGCGGTCTTTCACGCCCAGTATAGAATGGGACGCTGAGAACCACAGCAATTAAAGAGCAAACCACCAATAAAATGCTTTAAACTGCGGTTACTATGGGATTGAAATCCGTGGCCAGAAGTTGACAAGTAGGTATTTTAAAACTGAAACCAATAAGGAGGAATATCTCAGAAAGTGGCAGCTCCATGAAAAAAATGTATATGAACTAAATTGTGTGCTTTAAGGAGATCTAGATTTTTTGTGTAGAAAGTTTTTGTCCATCTCTCTGTTTACCCGTTATGCAAAGTTAACAATTATCTAAAATAAAGAGGTCTTCTGAGCCAACTGCCAGAAAATTTAATATATGTATCTTATTTGTCGTTCAAATGTCTTAAATATAAGAGTTTTTAATCAAAGTCGTTGGCTATTTTTGAGAAAACCAACATTTTCGATATTTCTTCCATTTAAAAAGGTTAGTTTGGAGTGGAAGGATTTTCTTCAAAATCTTTATGTTGCATCCTTGGAAAATACTCAACTTAAATACAAATTCTGGTATTTAACGGACTCTTCATTTCGAGCTACTGCGCGCGCACTCGCACACACACATACGGGAATTTTTCTATAATGCTTTCTTTGGATTCAGGGTGTCCCAAAACATGTTTCCTGTGAAATCTCGGCGTCTAATTTTAGGGTGCAATACAATACTTTCTCTATACGTAGCACTGTAGAGAAAACTAATGTGTTTTTTTTCACATGACTCTTTCGATCTGTTCTGCATTCAAACTAACTATTCTTAGAAAAATTATTCTTTAACTTCATTATGTTAATCACCATAAGCTTTACCATAAAAGGTGTTATTACTTAGTTGCTTCTAAGCAGAAGGGAATACTGTAGGCTAAAGTAACAGGTACCACTTTTAGAATCTGTCGCTTAGCGACTGATGTTCAAATTAGGAGTACCTAAAATTGTTACCTGTTATTTATTCTGCTTCTGCTTAGAAGCAACTAAGTAATAACACCTTTTCTGGTAAAACTTATGCTGATTAAGATAATGAAGTTAAAGAATAGTGTTTCTAAGAATAGTTAGATTAGGTACTCCTACCAAGCAAATAAAACAAGAGAGATATGAAACGAACGAGGACTTCCCGTTTAAAAAAAATTAAAATTGAATTCAATAACAGGGTATATCTCTATAACTGATAGCTCTACAAATAACTCGTATTAGTATAAATTACGTCTTTTAACAAAATCTTGTGGTTTATCAGGTAATGCAAAATTTATCCAGAATGAATAGGTTTTCAGAGGTTTATTTTCAGAAAATTCCCGATATACGCTTCATTTTTAATGAAAGTATCTTAAACATATTGATAAAATAAACATGCAAGAGAGTAAATATTTTTCGAAAAATCATGAAAGTAAAGGGTAATTTGGGGTAGGGGATTTTCTGCATATCTTCGTGTCGCATCCTTGGAAGATAAACACTAAATTTGGTATTTAACCGACTTTTCATTTTGAGTTACGCTGTGCACAGATACAGTTACAGACACACTGAGCTTTTTCTAGAATTTGGTTTTGACTTAGGGGGCCTCAACACATGCTTGCTGTGAAATCTCAATATCGAATTTTTTGCTGAAATAAAATACCTTCTCTATCTAGCATGTATAGTGAGTGTAGAAAAATCAAAAAATACCCTGTGCTAAATTCACATGATTTTTCTCTGCCCGTTCTTCAACAAATGACTCTTTAAGAGAGGGCTCGGATAATAAATTGAATTTGTATTCTATTAAACAGAACCCAATGAATGTTTTAGAAAATAAAGTACCTAAATTAATCACTACATGAACAATTCAGAGCCTTTTATTCATACTTAAATTGAAACATTTTAAGTTTTCAAATTTAAAATTTTGAAAATATTTTCAAATGTTGTATATTCTAGTTATATTCCTAGAATATTCAAGCTGTACAATTTTGTTATGAAATGTCTTAAATCACACGGCATTTTATTCAAAATCGTTTGAGCTATTTTTGATAAAATAAACATTTTCGAAAAATGTTATATTTAAGGTTAGTCTGAAAATCTTTGCGATGCAGAACTAAGTATAAAGTTTAGTATTTAAAGGCCCTTCATTGTTAAGTTATGCTGTTCACAGACGCACACATAAAAATACTGTGCACTAGCATATTTCTGAAAACGGTATTTTTGGATTCAGGATACCCCAAAAAGTGTATTTTATGTGAAATCTTCGTATCTAATTTTTTGGCTGGAGTATAGTACTTTGCCTATTTACTATACAAGTAGATAGGTGAGAAAAAAGAAAGGGAAAAAGAAGGAAAGAAAAAGAAAGGGAGGACAGGAGTAAGAAAGGAATACATTTTTTATATTTGAAATAAATGTAAATATTGGCTCCGCAAAGAGAACCTAATTTCAAAACCATCGCGTAGTGACTAGCTCTTAAGACATTTTTACTACCGGTTTAGTCTATTGCATTCCCTTTCACCTAAAATAACTAAGCATGAAACTAATTCCGGTTATGTTTATCTCGATTAACATGAAGTACATGCAAGAATAACTCATTGTTACGCAATAGAAAAAGTCATAATTCTAACACATGACAGTTTTAAATAAATGCGTAAGCTTTCATGGCCGGTGTCCATAGTTTTAATTCGTTCCGAGTTAGCGACGTGAGCACATCGCCTCTGAGGATGTCTCTCACACACAAGGGCTAAACGTTAGGAAGAAATATTTTAAACAAACATATTTTAGCCTACATACCAGGGCAAAACATCCTGGAAATTTTAAAATATCTGAGTTATACTCCTGGAAATGCAAAAGGAACCGAATTTTGATGACATTTTTACTTTGTGTATGCGCACTATGTACATAGTGTATAGAGAAGGTAATGCACTCTACCCAAAAATGGGGTGTGTCCTTGTGTCTGTGAACACGATAACTCAAAAACGAAAAGCCGGTAAAATACCAAACTTGGTATTTAAGTTTAGTATCTTCCAGGGATACGACACGAAGATTCTGAGAAAAATCCTCCCACTCCCAACTACCCTTTACATGGAACTTTTTTCGAACATTTTGATTTTCTCAAAAATGGCTAACTATTTTGATTAAAATTTCGTATATTAAAGATATTTACACGACAAATAAAATGTATATCTTGAATTTTCTGGAAATAGCCTCTGAACACTGCTTTGTTCTGGATGAATTTTATGGATTTTTGCATAACTGCTAAACAGTAAGAAATGGAGAAATACTTACAACACAAAAAATGTAGAGCACCTTAAAGCGCACAATTTATCTTATATTTATTTTTTTCGTGGACTTGATCGTTTTTGACATATTAATTATTTTTGTTTTCAGCTATGAAAAACATATTTTTCTCATACAGGAATTTGTCAACTCCTGTCCATACAAACAAAGAAACTTCAGTCTCATAGCAACCAGCTTTTGATTATTAGTTTAGCCCAAAGTACTAAATTATTTCCCTTCTGCTTACAAGGAAGCAAATAGTAAGACTATTTGTGCTAATTTTTTTCTCGATTAGAATGAAGTAAATAGAAGCATAAGCTTTTTAACAATAATTTGTTACAGAGAGGTAGAGAAAGTCATGTGAATGGAACACATCAGATTTTTACATCGCTTTAGCCTATTACAATTACTTATTTCTACAAGTAAATAAGTAATAGACGATTTCTGCTAATGTGTAATTAGATGAGCATGAAGTATGAAGAGACTAAACTTTGCAGGAATAGTTTATTGTAGAATAAAGTCCGGATGTCTTATCAGTTATCAACAATGCTGTTACTCGATACGTTTCCAAACCCTTTCGATATTAATTTTGCAGCGCGTGTTGATTACGATTAAGCGGGATTTAACGAACGATGCTCACATGTTTCTGAAGTGAGCTCCAATTACTGCATTCAGCACTTTGTCATCATGTAGAGGGGCTGCGATGAGCGTTATTAAATATCTGATGTGTTGTATTCACATTAATTTCTCCACTCTTCTACAAACCATTATTATAAAAGGTTATTCCCCTAATACTTCTTGTTAATCCAGAAAAACGTTCAATTCAGATTTACACATTTCGCTTTTGGAATTTAACGGATTGTTTTGCCTTTTATTTATGCTGCTTTTCTCTCTTTCTCACTCACTCACACACATACACACGGATCTTTGTCTAACACTACTTTATTTGCTTTTTCTACCATGTACAATGCACATAGGAGAGAGAGATAGAGATGGATAGATAGATTGTATTCCACCCAAATATTCGATACTGAGATTTCATCCGGTAATACGTTTCAGACCTGCTGCATCAAAAAAAAAAAGTATTTCAACAAAAAGTGCACATGTGTGTTTAAACTGAAAAACAAAAAATCCGTTAAATATCAAACTTGGTATTCAAGTTCAGTATTTTCCAAGGATGTGACACGAAGTTTTCAAGAAATTTCTCCACCTCCAACTACCATTTACATAGAAAATTGTCAAAAAATTCGATATTCCCTAAAATAGTTCTAAGGAGTTTCATTGAAATAGCAAATGTTTGAGGTATTTTAATTAAAAATTAAATATATATTTTGAATTTTCTGGGAATGACCTCCGAAGACTTGAACATTCTGGATACGTTTTTCATAACAAGTGATGGTAAAAGGCTTAAAACATATAATAAATCCGAAATTGGCTCCGCCGCGACCAAGTGTTTGACCACTTGCCTCTCACCATGGCCACCGCATGTCGGATTTGTGGTGGACAAAAAGGCGCAGCGGCGCTATTTCTCCAGATTCCCCCGTCATCGCGTTCCACCGATGTTGTATCTTCATTCATGTCATCGCCTGTGGTGCTATATGTAGTAAAAGTGGGTTTACACACTTCAAAAACGCCAACCTTCTGTAGAGTTAACTATTTCAAAGATATTCCTTGACATTGCTTTTAAGTTTTCTAATGCTTACACGTTTCTCAGCTGCGAAGTCAACATTCTTTTGTTTTTATTTTTTACTCCTGGCCATGAAAATATACCGTAATTTCAATATTCAGTTCCGGAGGCTTGTCAGGACTCCGGCGCTGTTTTCCTTTTTTCTCCATTTTCCTGTATTTCCTTAGTAGACCTTATTATTTTTAACGTTTACCTGTTACATATACATTTACAAACACAGAAACACCCATGCCCAAGGCGGGACTCGAACGCCAAAGCGAGCGCGGCCACGGTGATCGGCAATATGGTCACGTGACAACAAGCTCTTAAAGTATTTGTATCGTTTCAGGTTGATGCATTTCCTTATTCCTTTTATACTACAAGGAAATATATAATAAACTACTGCTTGTAATTTTTAGCTTATTTTGCATGCAATAGATAAAAAATTAAGGTTCCGCACCCCCCCCCCCAAATAATTCAGGGTAATCTCGACATCAAATTTTCAGGTGGAATACAGTATTTTCCCTAGTTACTATATGTAGTAAAGAAGGTAGAAACTGTCGTGGAGAACTGAACCGCAGACATCCCATTCAGCTTAACACCATTGGCTGGATGTAATCTGGAAGGTAAACGTGGTGGGCTAATAAACCTAAAATAGCTTGCTAATTAATAAGACGTGTCATTTTCCCTCCATTATATGATTAAGCCTGAAAATGTTTCCTCTTGCACATGGAAGCGGTGTTAAGTTTTATATCTACCATGGATTCTTGTATTCTACTGCATGTGACCTTTTTACATGAATCTGCTGGAATATTCACGAGAAGCGGGCATTAAAACTGGCAATTCTAATATGCATACACTGCCACTGTTTAATCGAGTTAAACATTAGCATAAATTGTTTTATTACGTGCTTCCTTGTAAGTAGCAGGAAGATAAAAGATTACACTAGGCTAAAGAGAGAGCTCATCTTTTGTATAGTCAAGAGTTGAAAAACTCTCGCATTGGAAAACTTTTAATGCCTCTGATATGGTCAACCCTACAAAAATGTATGTGAAATAGATTGTATATTTTAACGGGCTCTACATATTTTATGGAGTAACTTATTGTTTATGTCTTACGGTTTACCGGTTATAAAAGTCATCCAGAATGAAGAGGTATTCAGAGGCTATTCCAAGAAAATTCAAGATATGCATTTTAATATTTATCATGTAAATATCTCTAAAATATAGTATTTTAATCAAAATCGTTAAGTCACTTTTGATAAAACAAAGATTTTCCAAAATATTTCTATGTAAAGTGTGGTTTAGCTTGGGTATAGCATCTTTGGGATATAACAAGCTTAAATGTTAAGTTTAGTATTTTACCGACTTTTCGTTTTTGAGTTCTCGCGTTCAAAAACATACGGTCACTCACACACATGGATCTCTTTCTGACTATACTGTTTTTGGATTCTGGGGACCCTAAAACGTCTTTTTGTTTTCTCTACACGCACTATGTACATAGTGTGTAGAGAAGGTATTGCACGCCACCCAAAAAACTCGATACCGAGATTTCACCGGAAGTATATGTTTTAGGGTCCTCTGTATCAAAAAAAAAAAATTACAAAAAAGTCCGTGTGTGCGTGTGTGTGTGTCCGTGTGTCTGTGAACACGATAGCTCAAAAACGCAAAGTCGGTAAAATACCAAACTTGGAATTTACGTTTAGTATCTTCCATGGATGCGACACGAAGCTTTGAGAAAACCCCCCCCCAACCCAAACTGCCCTTTACATGGAACTTTTTTCGAACATTTTGATTTTTTCAAAAATGTCTGTAACAATTTTGATTAAAATATCGTATATTAAAGATATTTACCTGACAAATGAAATCTATATCTTGAATTTTCTGGGAATAGCCTCTGAAGACTACTTTATTCGGGATGAATTTTACAGACTTTTGCTAAACCGTAAGAGATAGACAGAAGCTTACCACAGAAATATGTAGAGCACGTTAATACATACAATTTATGTAATATACATTTTTTTTCATGGAGTTGATCGTTTTTGAGGAATTCCTAATTATTGTTTTCAGCTTTGAAAGACTTGCACTTTTCTCATACAGGAATTTATCAACTCGTGTCCATACAAACAAAGGAACTTCAATCACAAAGCAACCAGCTTTTGACTGTCACTTTAACCCATGGTACTCCCTTATATAGCTTCTACTTACAAAGAAGTAAGCGATAAGACTGTTTCTGCAAGTTTTTCTTGATTAGCATGAAGTAAATAGAAGCATAAGCATTTTAATAAAAATTTTTTTTGCAGAAATGTAGGCAAAATCGTGTGAATGGAACACATAAGATTTTCCCGGTAAAATCTTGATAACGAATTTTTTGGGTGGAGAGCAATACCTTCTCTATCTGTGTACCATATACCAGGGAGGGAAATTACAAAAGGGAAGATGAGTGAAACTGATTTGCATAAAAATGTTTACCGTTACATGATCCTACAGCTGAGAGCAAAATGACTTACAATGTAGGAATATACTCCAAAACTGTGCTTCACCATAATATCCTCCACGAGCTTTGGTTACATTTTCTAGCCATTCTATTTAAAAAGTTATCTAGAATATTGTAAAAAAACTCTATATCTTTTATTTATTCTATTTAGTGTCGCTTTAACAAGGTCAAAGCGCGACCACAATACATTTTACAATTCTTTACATAAATGTTTCATTAAGAAAGTTCAGTACATTCTTCGAGAAGGCTGGGACACTAAGAGCGGTTAACACAGTTGCTGGAATACTGCATCTAGTTCTTGCATCATCGTAGAAACGGCAGCTGGTGAGAATGTGAGTGATTGTAAGTGGAGAGTGACAATAGTTGTACTTGGGGGGAAGATCGCCGGACAGAAGATAAGAATGAGCGAGAGCAGTATGTCCGAGACGTAGACGAGATAGAAGAACTTGATGACGACGTTTGTAATGTGTGAGAGGATAAACAGAAGTGGACAGGCATCATGTAGTTTGTCTCTAGGTGAGCTGAACCACTCTTGCTTCCATTGCCGGAGAGGAATGGTGAGGAATCTTGGTGAGGAATCCTGAGGTCCAATAAGTTGGGAGAGTGTCCTGTTGCATCGGCGTTCTCATTCCAGGGTATGCCAGCATGGGAAGGTACCCACACAAGCAGGATTGCCTACCCGATGTAGATTATCTTTGATAGAGTATCTAAATTTCTTTCTCTGATTACAAATGAAATGCTGTTCACAAACAATGCCTTCATTTTATGCTTCCACAACAATTCTGCGGTACAGTTTCCTTTCGAAGCAACGGCGGCTGCACGCTACGGTGATTCGCCTACAAGAATAAATTTTGCAGGCAAAGAAAAAGCTTAAACGCGAAAATTGGGTACACCCGGGCTGGGGGGGGGGACGTGAAGTACGCGAGACAAAAATGTAAAGAGTTTGTGAAGAATTCAATTCGCATAACAGTGCACAATTTCTTTTTTAAGAATTTTATTTAACTTTAGTTAACTGCTAGAGTAAGTTAATGCTGATCCAGATATGCCTAATTTCAGAAAAAAGACATATTTTATAAAACATTTGTGTGAAAATCAATTCGAATTTGTGAAAAGAAACCTCAGTGAAAGCACTTGCATACCTCTTACATTTTCTTCGATCATTTCTTTTAAAGTTATTATTTATTTATTTTTCTATAACTATCAATATTATTACCTTTAAGCAACAGCGGAATATACTTGTCACCTCGGAATCAGGACACGATGCAGTAAACGCAGTGTCTAATCGCCACGTGTTTGTAAAAGTATGACTATTTCCGATGCGAATGGCTAAAGGCTGCATTATAATGGTGTCACCTAGGTTCTCTTTTGGCGCGCATCAATTTAAGGGTAAATGGACAATTGTCGGCTCTATATAAAAAGAAATTAAATATTCCAGGCGCTTTTGAAATAAATTAACATATTTTATACTTCTAATTATATTAGAGTAATGATTACTTACTAAAAGAAGCAGTTAGAGGTTGTCACATCATTAATTTCAATGTAAATATATTGTAATAAGATTAATTTGTTTAGAAAGAATACATATCAAGAAATTGACAGAATTTCAAAGAAAATATTGTATTAGTTGTGCTTAATTCTGCTTTTAACAGTAATCTTCTGTAAGCTACAAAATTTGAAAAAAAATCCAAGTTAAGAATTCAATAGACGAATCCGCATATTATATGAATATTAAAGTTTAAATAAAACTATCCCATTTAGCTTCTAATATTGTATAACTTTTAGTACATAACAGTTATGGACTATAATAGTAATCACAAGCAATCGTATCTAACGAATAAATGAACCGTTAAAACAATTGCAGGAACGGCTATTTCGCCTACCTAGGGCGGCAACTTCTCTGACAGATCTGTCTAGTATAAATCGCAGGCGCCAAGTGTAAGATTTATCAAGTCTTGCCACTAGGCCTGTGATCAATACTCTCGCTTCAACAATTCTGGAAACAAAATACTCAACTTGTCAGTAGGAAGAATTAGTTGTCTTTACTTGCTCTACACGTACTATGTACATATGTATAGAAAAGGTATAGTATTCCACTCAAAAATTCGATGCCGAGATTTCACCGGAAATACATGTTTTGTGTCCCCCTGAATCCAAAAAAAGAATTTTTTGAAAAAGACCCGTGTGTATGTCTGTCAGTCTGTCTGTATGACTATCTGACTTTGTGTCTATGGACGGCATAGCTCAAAAACGAAAATACCGTTGAATACCGAACTTGGTATTTAAGTTTGGTATCTTCCAAGGATGCGACACGAAGATTTCCAAGAAAATCTCCCAAACCCCAACTACTCTTTACTTAGAACTTTTGAATTTTTTAAAAATGCATTTAACGATTTTGATTAAAATGGCTTATATTAAATATATTTACCCGATAAATAAAATGTATATCTTGAATTTTCTGGAAATAACCTCTAAAGACTACTTTCTTCTGGACGAATTTTACGAATTTTGCATAACTGCTAAACCGTAAGACATGGACAAAAACTTAAACCACACAAATGTAGAGCACGTTAAAACACACAGCTTATGGTACATACATTTTTTTCGTGGAGTTGATCGTTTTTCAGAAATTTCTTGTTATTGGTTTCAGCTTTTAAAAAAATTATACTTTTCTCATATAGGAACTCGTGTCCATACAAATAGCAACCAGCTTTTAATTATCACTTTAACCTATAGTACTCCCTTATTTCGCTTCTACTTAAAAGAAAGCAAGTAATAAGACTATTTCTGCTACTTTTTCTTAATTAGCCTGAAGTAAATAGAATCATAAGCTAATTAACAATAATTTGTTGTAGAGAAGTAGAGAAAGCCATGTGAATTGAACACGTCAGCTTTTCTACTTTAAAGACTGAAAAATGTTTGCTTTTTCCTTTTATGGACCGGACTTACTTGAATGACTGTTCACTTTTATGTTATCAATTCATTTCTATAATTTTATTGAAAGTGACACTAAACTCCATATTTCTATATCTTGTACATTCTGTCTTCGTTACTTTCTCTACTACTTATTTATAGTAAATGGAGGGCGTATTGTATTTCACTCATAAAATCAATAGCTAGATATCATCGAAAATACACGTATTGTGTTACACTGAATGTGTGTGAATGTGGGTGCATGCACGCGCACGCTCTCTGTCTGTGAACAGCATAACTCGAAAACGAAAAGTCGAATAATACGAAGACTTCAATTTTCAAGATTGCAAGTCTATAAGATTTTGAATATTCAACCAATAACAAGGAACATGATAAAGGTTTACCACGCAGAATAATTATTTGACGTAAATTGTGTGTTTTAAGTAGATCTACACTTTTCCATCAGTTACGGCTTACCGATTGTGACAAAATCATTCAGAATGAAGAAGATTTCAGAGGTTATTCATAAAAATTTAAAAATTGTTGCAAAGTGTATTATTTGTTATAACTATCTTTAATATATGGTGTTTAATAGAAATCGTGAAGTCATTTTTGAGAAAAATAAAGGTCTTGAAGAAAGGGATATTTCTGAAAATCATCCTGTCGTATATTTGAAGGATGGTGTGAACTTAAAAGATAAAGTTCGGCATTTAGCTCATTTTTGAGTTATCTGTTCAGACACAGAAATACACGCGTATGATTTTCTTTTTTTGGATTCAGGTGCTCTCGAGACATATTTCCGGTGAAACCTCGACAAAGAAGTTTTAGCTGGAATGCAATACTTTCCCTGCTTACCTACTACCACTGTGCATACATTTTTAAATGCTGTTAAATGTTGTACTTTTTTCTGACACAACAACAGTCGACATTACCAGCTTCATACAGTTTATCTTTGAACTCAAGAACTAATATGTTTGTCTTATCTATACCCATATTAAACAAACTGTAAATTCCTCGTGGCATGCCTTTAGGTAAAATACGAGTTGTATCTAGATAAAAAAAGAGTAGAATGCTTTATGGAAACTTTTTCCGTTAGTGTTTAAATAATATAGCAGTATTTTAATTTCATCAAAATTATGATTTTTACTTAATGTGAAAAATCTGATGGGTATGATTAAAGTGAATATATTTTTTTTTCAAATATAAAAGAGATACATATCAAACTTAAATCACGCTTATGATTGATGTATGACAAAGTTAAAACCATTTAGGTAAGATCAAGAAATTTCATTTATGGATACTCTTAATAGCTTATTGTAGAGCATTTTATTAGATAATTTTTCTCCTGAAATAACTGCATTGACGGGGGAATTTTTTTCAGAATATTAAACAAATATAAAATAAATATATAAATGAGAAACTAATTTTAAAATATGCACGAAATCTAGTATAAATATTATACCTATGTATATTAAACCATATCTGCTATGTTGACTAGTCTTGGATTTTTCATTAGGACGTCTGCTTCTTTAGCCTTATCACTGAAACCTATAGCTTTATTGTGTTATCTCCTTTCTTTATAGTTTTTGTTAAATAGCACTGTATCTCTAATGAGAGGCAGTAGATTATTAACTACATTTTCTTTAGAAACATCACCTTCTAGGTTTGCTAAGCCCCGTAATTTATGAATTTTTTTTGTCCAGAACTTCATGTTTGAAATCTATATGATTCCTCCTCTACATTGCACAACCTTCATACTGGTTCTTTTTTGAAAATTAAAACATATGCAGATGTATCCTTAATCTAGAATTTCCTGCCAATAATGCTGTTATTAGGTTTATTTGGGACCTGTAAAGTTCCATCTTCACTTAATAATATTTTACTTATTATTCTCTTTCTGTGCTTGTATACATCTGTTTTGACCCATTTTTGTTGGAAATATTTAATCCACTCGCCTAAATGTTATATCTAGATACGTTAAAACATGAGTTCTGTGTTAAAATTTCAAATGAATCGAACTGAAATTGTGAATTTTAGAAGTTTATAAAATAATTAAAATTAAGGTAATAAATTGATAAAAATGATACTTGGTAAAAATAATAGTTAATACAATTTTATTTGCGTAAAAAATACTCTGAGATTAATCTAGTTGGTATATAAATACAACTAGTTTTTAGTTAAATTAATTTAACTTAGTAATAATGATACAAAATTTAAATCTATTCCAATGAATAACATTTTTCTTTAGATTAAAAAAACAACACACTTTTAATTCCAGAAACAATGTGTACTTAAAGGTTTAAATACAGTTACAAAAATCCTTTTTTAAGAACTTTAATTAGAGGTACCTATATTAATTTCATATATGCTAATTCATGAATAGGTTTAGAAATTAATTTACTCTCCTACGTTTTGTACTCAAAACAAAAAAATAGTACTTAATAGTAATAGTACTGTCAGTGCTAATAGTGGGGGGGGGATTTTGGACGAACCTCTTGTGTAGACATACATAACAAGGGCAACATCACCTGATACGGTAGAGTTGAATGGGGTTGCGGTGGAGTGGCAGGGGGTGGTTTGTGTCGCACGGGCACCCACCCTTGGTAATTAGCGGGTCGTGGGTACACAAAGCGGCTGCTGCTAGCTCCATCTACCGGCTGTGGAGGAAACCTCACGTACCGCCGCCGTCTTCTCCTCTGCCACGGCTCTGTAATCAACACAAAGCAACCTATTATTGTCAAACGTAAACATATGATTAGATGCCCAGAAACACTAAGAGGGGAACTTGGCCCAAACAGGAATCGAACTCTCATCTCAGCTGTTTGTATGAATCACCGAGTAGATAATTAAATTAGGTTCTCATTAGCACCAGTGACTACAAGCGACTTCAATTGTTTTATTTTACACTGATTTACAGTGTTAAGGATAAAAAAAAAATCTGAAGTGTTCCATTCACATGACTTTCTCTACCTCTCTGCAAAAAATTATTGGTAAAAAGCTTATGCTTCTATTTACTTCATGCTAATCGAGAAAAACATTAGCGCAAATAGTCTTACTTGCTTCCTTGTAAGCAGAAGGGAAATAAGGGAGTACTATAGGCTAAACTAATAATCAAAAGCTGGTTGCTATGTGACTGAAGTTTCTTTGTTTTTATGGACAGGAGTTGACAAATTCCTGTATGAGAAAAGTATAAGTTTTTCATAGCTGTAAACAAAAACAAGGAATATGTATAAAACGATCAACTCCACGAAAAAAATGTACATAACATAAATTGTGTGTTTTAATGTGTTCTACATTTTTGTGTGTTAAGTTTTTGCCCATCTCTTACGGTTTAGCAGTTATGCAAATTTCCGTGAAATTCATCTAGAATAAAGTAGTCTTCAGAGGCTTTTCCCAGAAAATTCAAGATATACATTTTATTTGTCAGGTAAATGTCATTAATATACGATATTTTAAACAAAATCGTTAAAGCAATTTTTAAGAAAATAAAAAATTTCAAAAAAGGGTTCCATGTAAAGGGTAGTTGGGGGTGGGAGTTTTTCTTGAAAATCTTTTGTCGCATCCCTGAAAGATACTGAACCTAATTACCAAGTTTGGTATTTTACCGACTTTTCGTTTTAGAGTTATTGTGTTCAGGGACACACTGACACACGGACCTTTTTCTCAAAATACTTGTTTATATACAGGGGACTCTAAAACATATATTTCCGGTGAAATCTCGGTATCCAATTTTTTGATGGAGTGCAATACCTTCTCTATACACTATTCATAGTACGTGCAGAAAAAGTAAAAATAATTCAGGCACTAGAGAGTTAATTTCTAGATAAAATTACTTGCTCTATCCACAACAGGAAGCTGTAGAGGAAGTAAATGAGATAGATTAACCTATTTTAAATATCAGCTATTTATTTTGAGCTTAAAAACAGCAAAAGCAATTCGTTTGGTCGTATATGTAGAGTGAAATTATGCTTTTAAGTTGTGGGTCCATAGCAGGGCACGTCTAAGTTCCCGGAGGAGCTACATTACCTTCTATTCTGGGAAGCACTGCCGTCGTCAGGTTCCCGGGGGAGAGGTGTGTTGTGGTGGCTATGACTGTTCTCTGCTGCAGTCCGAATGTGCTCCGTAATGTTGTCGCCATAAGAGCCAGTGCAAGGCCAACAGCGGCAGCCCCTATCGGTGACGTCATGGATCGCTGTTCACTGAAACACAAGTAGATGGCAGGCGTGATACTATGCGCTTCATAGCACTGGGTGTTTTTAAAACTAAACCTTAGTCCAAATAACCCTTAACCGTCAACTAACATATTTATTGGAATAATTGTTTTTTCACACAAGCAATTTTGCCCTGCACACGACTTGTGTGAAAAAACAATTATTCCAATACCATTTGACCATAATAGTGGGCCATTCTATGAATCCTGGATCTAAAATACTTACAACATTGTAAGTCGCCAATGGGGTTGTCATCTCAAAATAATTTGAGAGCATCTTGTGGTTTACCAGGAAACATCCGAGTCTGTTGAGAAATTCAATGCTATACAGGCATGTTGCCATGGTAGCTCAGTGGCAGAGCAACCGGCTAGAGATCGGGAGATCCGCGATTCAAATCCGGGCTATGGCATTGAATTTTTCAGTCTGACTCTACCTATCTAACATATTCATTAATACTATACTAGGTGGCCTAACTGACCCGTATTTGATGTGTGTAGAGATCCCTTCGTGCGTTAAAAGGGTTGCAGAATTCAATGGGGCTATTTCAAGTAAAGGTGATACATTTGGAAAATCCACAGTATGTATATCTTATTCAGATTTATATCGGTTACTATATACTAACAGTTTTGTCACATATCAAAATTCTAGCTTGAATGGTTAATTTAACGTGATGCATTTTTAAAATATTCACATAAAAATGCATGTGCAATTATACCATAATTTTAAAAAAATAATATGACCGTTTTCTTTAAAGTGTTTTAGAGTGGCAGTATAAACATTTTGAAGCAAATTGTGAAGTGTAGAACTTTTTGAGATGGAAAGTGCTGGAAAACATTTTGCAAGAAAATGAGGTTTAATGTTTGGAGCGCCTTAATAAGCATGTACCTATTCATTTAAACCTTAGTAGTCAAAGTTTGTCAAGAGGAAAAAAATATTTTCTTCAAGTTCGGAATTCATATCATTTTATTATGAAAGAAAGTAATTTTTTGGTTTTTCGCGAGTTTTGATCAAATTTCACCTTACACACGCCAGTTAGTGGATTCGCTCACCGTCTCCACCGATTAGCAAGAGTGGAAAAACGAAGATCGCTCCGCGAGTTCCACTTTTGGTGGATTTCAACTTGAAATAGCCCCGTTGAGTTCCGCAACTCTTAACGCAAGAAGGTATGTCTGCAGTCACCAAATACAGGGCAGTTGGGTTACCTTGTATATCTACTCCAACAATGACGCTACGGACTATATAACAATAACAAATTACTACAAGTTACCAATACAAATAAGTATAAATAGCAAACATTGACAACACTACCAACAAAATTTGAAATAATAAAGACAAAAGTGCAATATAAATCACCTAAAATAAAATGCTTCTCAACAACACAATATAAAACATTAAACCTTAACTATTGGCTAGATGTAAATAAACATAAACAAACACTGCTCTATAGAATGAGGCAAAGCGGGATGATCGAAGGCGAAAATGACTATGAAGGAGGATCCAGAAAAGTTGGACGGTAGAGGAAAAGGCGGAGGTAGTGACGATAACGGATGAAGAAGGCAAGGAGACTGGCGCCGTTAGTGAGGGAGGAGTACAAGGAGAAGTTATTTTCGTCATGAAGAAAGACACTAAAACGGTGGATGTGCATGGTTCTACTGAAGTGAAAAAGTATATACTAAAAACTGTGATTTTAAGGTTAGGGTAAAGATTAGGGTGAACTAAATTTCATTTAAAGGAAATGATTGGTTATTACGGTTTAAGTAAAGATGGTTATAAACTAAAATATCAATTAGAATACGGGATTACACAAATCCAATAAAAAGAAGGGTTTAAATTTATCATACAGTGAAAAAGAATGAAAAAGTATCAACTAAATGCCTAGTTTTAAAATATTCATTTTATAGATTGTCAGGTAATTAAAAATATTATCATATTTTGGTCCGCGCAGCTCACGCCTTCAACTGTTTCCCCTCTTCCCGCTTTAGCCGATGTTCTGAAATGGTAGAAAAATGGGAATGGAGGGAGGATAGTCATCACAGTTAAAATACGCGCTTATATATGTATATAAGCAATACACTATGATCGCTCACTGCCGCTTGCAATGCCCCCGCTCTCACCACTGACAAAAATCTCGTGATGCGCATGCGTGCCTGATGTTACATAGATATGCCCACAACACTTAGCGCAGCTGTTTCATTATCCTGCCAGGGTATAGCGATAGTTTAGTAATAGCGGTGCTGGCTACCATTATTTATGGTTAGTTGGGAACCATATGGCTATTGGCTTCCATTCAATTTAAACCCTTGAATGATTATTTTGTTGTAGTACATAGAAAAAAATATTTTCACTTTTATTTCTTTTGTATACTCTTCTCTTAGTTCATTTATAATAATTATATATAATTTATCTGTATAATAACAATGTAAGACGTAATGGAAGTTGCCAGTTTAGGTATCAAAGTATTACATATTTAATTACTTTCACTACACTTACGGTATACATAGTGTATAGAGAAGGTATTGTATTGCTCCCAAATATTCGATACCGAGATTTCACCACAAATACATTACGATTTTGATTAAAATACCGTATTTTAAATATATTTATATGGCAAATAAAATGTATACTTTCAATTTTCTGGGAATAACCTCTGGATGATTTTTGTAGAATTTTACATAAGGTTAAACTGTAAGAGACAAATAAAAACCTAATAAATGAAAAAAATGTAGATCTCTTATAACGCACAATTTCTCATACATTTTTACTTTCTCTATACGCACTATGTACATAGTGTACAGAGAAAGTATTGCACTCCACCAAAAAATTCGATACCGAGATTTCACTATAGATATATGTTTTAGGATCCCCAATATCCAAAAAAAGCATTTTCACAAAAAGGTCCGTGTGTGTGTGTGTGTGTGTGTGTGTGTGTGTGTGTGTGTGTGTGTGTTTGTGTGCCGTGTGTCCGTGTGTCCCTGTGTCTTTGTGTCCGAGTGCCTGAGAACACGATAACTCAAAAACGAAAGGTAGGTAAAATACCAAACTTGGTATTTAAGTTTAGTATCTTCCAGGTATGCGACACGAAGATTTTGAGAAAAATCCTCCCACCCCGAACTACCCTTTACATGGAACTTTTTTCGAAAATTTTGATTTTCTCAAAAATGGCTATAAAGATTTTGATTAAAATTTCGAATATTAAAGACATTTACCTAACAAATAAAATGTATATCTTGATTTTTTTTAGGAATAGCCTCTGAAGAGTAGTTCATTCTGGATAAAGTTTACTAAATTTTGAATAACTGCTAAACTGTAAGAGGTGGACAAAAACCTACTACACAAAAAATGTAGAGCACATTAAAACACACAATTTATGTTAAATACATTTTTTTCGTGGAGTTCGTCGTTTTTGTGACATTTCTTATTTTTGGTTTCTGCTATGAAAAACTTCTGTGACATAGCAACCAGCTTTTGATTATCACTTTAACCTATGGTACTCCCTTATTTCACCTCTACTTACAACGAAGCAAGAAATATGGCTATTTCTGCTAATGTTTTACTGATTAGCATGAAGTTAATCGAAGTATAAGTTTTTAAGAATAATTTGGTGCAGGGATATGGAGAAAGTCATGTGAATGGTACACATCAGATTTTTACTTTCTCTATACGCACTATGTACATAGTGTACAGAGAAAGTATTATATTCCACCAAAAAATTCGATACCGAGATTTCACCGGAAATATATAGGATCCCCAATATCCAAAAAAAGCATTTTCACAAAAAGGTCCTGTGTGTGTGTGTGTGTGTGTGTGTGTGTGTCTGTGAACACGATGACTCAAAAAACTAAAAATCGGTAAAATACCAGACTTACTATACAAAAAATGTAGAGCTCTTTAAAACACACAATTTATGTTATATACATTTTTTTCGTGGAGTTCGTCGTTTTTGAGACATTCCTTATTTTTGGTTTCTGCTATGAAAAACATACTTTTCTCATACAGGAACTTGTCAACTCCTATCCATATAAACAAAGGAACTTCATTGACATAGCAACCAACTTTCGACTATCACTTTAACCTATGGTACTCCCTTATTTCGCTTCTACTTACAAGGAAGCAAGCAATAAAACTATTTCTGCTATTTTTTTCTAATTAGCATAAAGTAAATAGAAGTATAAGCTTTTAAAGAATAATTTGTTGCAGGGATATAGAGAAAGTCATGTGAATGGTACACATCAGATTTTTCTTGCAGAGTCGACCATTTTCGAGATATTCCTTGTTATTGGTTTCAATATTAAACTGCCTAACTTTTCTCAAACTGGACCAAGAAGGGATCCGAATCTCAATTGTTTCACATAGCTACTAGCTTTTAAAAGATTTCACTATCGCTTTACCATAATTGTATTCCCTTATTTCCTTCTACTTACAATGTAGCAAATAATAAGACTAATTCTGCTAATGTTTATCTCTTTTAGCATGGCGTAAGTCCTATCTCCATGGTATAACCGTCCACAAGGGACCTTGGCCTACCGCCCGGCCGCTGCATCCCCCATCTCGGCCAGAAGGCGTCATAAATGGGGTGCAGTGTTTGAGGGGGAGATGTGGAATCCCTCCCGGCCGGTTGATGTGATCTTTCTGATCTGGAGCCGCTACTTCTCAATCAAGTAGCTCCTCAATTGGCCTCCCAAGGACCTCACAAGGCTGAGGTCACCCCGGGCCAGGTCTTTCAGCGGAGGAAAATTCCCCACGCCGGTGCCGGGAATCAAACACAGGTCTCCCGCTTGACAAGCAGCCACTGCGCTAAGAAATAATGTAGATAATAAAATATAGTTTTTATTTGGAACAACCAGAGAAACTTGTGCGGATGGAACACCCGACTTTTCCATTACACCTTTCACACACATATGCGCGCGCAGACATGTTTTTTTTACTTTCTCTACGTACTATGTACAAAGTGTATAGAGAAAGTGTTGCACTCCACCAAAAATTTTGATACCGAGATTTTACCGGAAATATATGTTTTAGGGTCCTCTGTATCCAAAAAAGGTATTTTCAGAAAATGGTCCGTGTGTGTGTCCATGTATCCGTGTGTCTCTGAACACGATAGCTCAAAAACGAAAACTCGCTAAAATACCAAACTTGGTGTTTAAGTTTACTATCTTCCAGGGATGCAACACGAAGATTTTGAGAAAAAGCCCCCCAACCCCAAACTACCTTTTGGAAAATTTCGATTCTCTAAAAAATTGCTCTAACGATTTTGATTAAAATATCGTATATTAAATATATTTACCTCATGAATAAAATGTATATTTTCAATTTTCTGGGAATAGCCTCGGAAGACTACTTTATTCTGAGTGAATTTTACGGAATTTTGCATAACCGCTAAACCGTAATAAATGGTCAAAAACTTACTGCACAAAAAATGCTGAGCACATTAAAACACACAATTTATGTTGTATAATTTTTTTTTCGTGGAGCTGATCGTTTTTGAGATATTTTTTGTTTTTGGTTTTAGCTTTGAAAAACTTAACTTTTCTCATACAGGAATTTGTCTACTACTGTACATAAAAAGAACTTCATTCACATAGCAACCAGCTTTTGATTATCACTTTAAGCTATGGTGTTCCTTTATTTTGCTTCTACTTACAAGGAAGCAAATAATAAGACTATTTCTAGTAATTTTTTCTCGATAAGCCTGAAGTAAATAGAAGCATTAGTTTTTTAACAGTAATTTGTTGCAGAGAAGTAGATAAAGTCATGTGAATGGAACACATCCGATTTTTTTTTTTGACTCAGGGATCCTAAAAAGCTAGGGAATGCAATATCTTCTCCATCTACTAGGCACATTGTAAGGAATGTAAAAAGAATCTGTTACCTCATAGCTTTTGTGTTGCTTACAGTGAAATGGTGATTCAGTACAGAAGTACCATAGAGACAATATATGCAGTTGCGTCTTAATTCAATGCTCTGTCGAGTGGAACAGGTGAAAAACGTTAATATGACATGTAAAACTCCTTTTGTGTCCATAAATTGGACAATTCTTCTTTCTTTTCTATAATGTTGTCCGTCCCTTTGTGAACAGGAGTTGTCACAGTTAAAGAGCATGAGGCATGACGTCCACAAGAAAGTTCTTCTTTCGTGCAGTCATTGTTTTCATTTCGCTGCAATGCTTGCATAGTCATCCTTCAGCTAAGAGCAAACCAACGTGTGACAAACCAGACCTCAATGCGGACTTGTGAATAACTGCTTGGCATGGAGGGAGGGATTGACATGTAGAAAAAGAGAACTCTCGGACAACAAAATTCAAACAAACCAGAAATTAACTCCGTCAGCGTTGGTGTGGAACACCCAAAGAGTTTCTGCCAACATTAAGGGCACAATGTACTGGCCAAAGATCAAGTTCTTTGTTTTAGGCACTAATAAAATGTCTATTATTTTCAGTTTCAGGAGCTTAAGAGGATTTTAAGGCATTTAAACAGCATTTAAATGCTGGCCTGCATTCCTTTAAAATTGTTGTGCAATGATTCTTTATAGAATATTTGTATCTTTAAACTCAGTTCCTCAAAACAACAGTTTTTAATACTTATGTACCTTTTTCTCAGAAAGTATAAGCGAAAGAGAGCTTAAGTTTTCAGTACGGGTATACAACACTTAGTTGGACTTTTTGAACCACAATCATAATTTTATAACATATATTAGTAATATTAAGAAAGCAATAATATTGCAAATGTTCCACATTTTTCCTTTTTTTGCAAATAATTGTTTTTTTCAATTTCTAGTGAAATAAACTCCACCGAAATAATTTGCCAGATTATGCTCATGACTGATATAAACAATTTGAGATCGGTGATGCATGGTCCCCGGATAAACATAACGCAACTACATAGCGTTAAACGTGTGGGTATCAGGTGCTGATAAGTCAGAGGTTGAAAAAGTGACTTAGAATGTCTTTAAAACTGCTGCCCGAGTATAGAAATATCGATTTTTAGCAGCTTGTTACTAGCTTTCTCAAGATTTAATCTCGCAAATATCATTTGACAGTGCGACACTGAACATTCATTATCTACCTTCGTGAGTTACGTAGCCTACTCTGGAGGCGTTTTTTCAATTGCTGTGGTGACTTAATGCGTAACGCGGGAAGCTGCTATCCTAAATGTCATTAGTTCTATTTCTGTCGTAGAGTATATGTTTTTTATTATTTTTTTTCTTTTCATTCCAGACGAAGTGCCGCTATACGTGGCGTACTGGCACTTCAGAAACTTATAGCCGTTACTTCGAAATTTCAATAAACAGGCCATAAGTCACCTATCTCAAATTGCTTAAGTAATCTACATATTCTGTGAAAATATTTCGGTATAGTTCATTAACACCCTGGATATAGCTAGATATACGAGATTCAGAACATAGCTGATTTTACTAAAAACAAGTATTCAAATGTGTGATTCCATATTCCAAGTAATATCAGAGAAGAGTGTACATAAATTTACCTGTTTTAAGGTTAATACATCTGTGAAATTTGACCAAAAATTTTGAAAAATTGAAATTATACTTTTTCCCACGGTAAAATGATACAAATTCTAAACTAAAAGAAAATACATCGTTTTCCACACTTGGCACTTTAACTACCAATTAACTAAAGTTATAAATTGTTAGACGCATACTTACTCACACACTTTAAACCTAGTTTTCTCAACACTCTTCCGCGCCCAAAATATTCCATACGATGCAATTTTTTACTAATATATTTCAAAATGTTTACACTGGCTCTAAAAAGAACATTAAAAATGGGTTCATATACTTTTCTTAAATAATGTGCCAATATTGAGAAATAAACTATTAACTGTTGAAAAATCAAGAGTTTGGATATTAGGAAAATAATAATTTTTCTGCACTAATTTAAAAATCTGATGTGTACCATTCACATGACTTTCTCCATATCCCTGCAACATAATATTCTTAAAAAGCTTATACTTCTATTTACTTTATGCTAATCAGAAAAAATTAGCAAAAATGGTCTTATTACTTGCTTCCTTGTAAGTAGAACGAAACAAGGGACTACCATAGGTTAAAGTGATAGTCAAAAGCTGGTTGCTATGTCAATGTAGTTCCTTTGTTTATATGGATAGGAGTTGACAAGTTCTTGTATGAGAAAAGTATACGTTTTTCATAGCAGAAACCAAAAATAAGGAATGTCTCAAAAACGAGGAACTCTACGAAAAAAATGTATATAACATAAATTGTGTGTTTTAATGTGCTCTACATTTTTTGTGGAAAAGGGTTTTGTTCTTCTCTTACGGTTTAGCAGTTATTCAAAATTCTGTAAAATTCATCCAGAATAAACTACTCCTCAAAGGCTATTCCCAGAAAATTCAAGATAAACATTTTATTAGTCGGGTAAATATCCTTAATATACGAAATTTTAATTCAAAATCGTTAGAGCCATTTTTGAGAAAATCAAAATTTTCGAAAAAAGTTCCATGTAAAGGGTAGTTGTAGTTGGGGGATTTTTCTCAATAAACTTCGTGTCACATCCCTGGAAGATAGTAAACTGAAATACCAACAAGATATCTAAATTTTGCAAATTTCACAGATGCATCATCATCTTAAGAGCATATTTTATCATTTTTCTGCTGACTGAAATACTTTTTTCAGACTCAACCACATAAGTTATCAATACAACCAATCTTTTGAAATGATTTTCGCGATTTGTAGAATAATTCATAATAATTTCGGGAAAAACTATTGAGAACTTTGAGTAGTGGTAACAACCCACATAATGTGTAATTTCCGTAGGTTGAGACTACCTTGATTGATAAGTGAAGAGTGAATTAAGTAAAATTAAACAAAGGCCCTTCCTCCCAAAAAAAAAAAAAAAAAAAAATTGCACAAAATTCAAACTTTTAAGAACAAATGAAAACATTGGTTCTATTAACAATACTTTTAGTTTATTTTTATACTCATAGATTCCATTTCTTACTTTTTCTATACGCATTGTGTATATAGAGATACCGAGATTTCATTGGAAATATATGTTTTAGGGTCCCCTTTATCTAAAAAAAAGCATTTTCGGAAAAAGGTCCTTGTGTATGTGTGTGTGTGTCCGTGTGTCTGTGAGCACGATAACCCAAAAACGAAAAGTCGGTAAATACCAAACAGGGATGCAACAAGAAGATTTTGAGAAAAATCCCCCCTCCCCCAACTACCCTTTACATGGAACTTTTTTCGAAAATTTCTCGAAAATGGTTCTAACGATTTTGATTAAAATTTCGTATATCAAAGATATTTACCTGCCATATAAAACATATATCTTGAATTTTCTGGGAATAGCCTCTGAAGATTACTTTATTCTGGATGAATTTTACGGAATTTTGAATAACTGCTAAACCTTAAGAGATGGACAAAAACGTACTACACAAAAAATGTAGAGCACGCTAAAACACACAGTTTATGTTATATACATTTTTTTCGTGGAGTTCATCGTTTTTGATACATTTGTTATTTTTGGTTTCTGCTATGAAAAATTTATACTGTTCTCATACAGGAATTTGTCAACTGCTGTCTATACAAAGAAAGGTACTTCAGTGACATAGCAACCAGCTTTTGACTATCACTTTAAGCTATGATACTCTCTTATTTAAGTTCTGCTTACAAAGAAGCAAGTAATAAGATTATTTCTGTTATTTTTTCTGATTAGCATGAAGTAAACAGAAGTGTAAGCTTTTTAAGAATAATTGTTGCAGAGATGTAGAGAAAGTCATGTGAATGGTAAACATCAGATTTTTTTTATACTCATCCACATAAGTTATCAATACAACCAACCATATGAAATGATTTTCGTGATCCGTAAAAGAATTCATAACAATTTCAGAAAAATTCATTGAGAACTTAGAAGTAGTGGTAATTTAATTCACTTAAGGTGTAACTTCCGTATGTTCATACTACCTTGTCCCCTTGTATATAGAAAACATTAAGAAACGAAAGGCATCTGGACGGAACGATGCATCGGACAGTATATGTGAAATATGATATCTTATACCGGGTATTTGCTATCCAGGGCATGGGAGTCTGACGTTGAGAGCTTAGGGGCGTTCTACACGTAGCAAAAATATTAAAAGAATCTTTTATTCTCATTTAATAAACTGGCCGGCGTTGTACGAGAAATCTAAATTAAATATTTATCCGGCAACACACAGTCAGCCACGCGCTACTGCTGGCAGCTGATGAAGATTTAATTTCAAAAGAATTTCTAAACTTCCACGTTTCTTACATCTTCCCCACTTTTAATTAAAGTACGCAATAAATAACAGAAGGGAGCTTTTGATCTCGAAAATCCAAGTCTTCCGCGCTGTTTGTCAAACTTAGGTATTACTTCAAGATTATATCAGCAGCTCCGTGAATAATGTAATTCATTGCATGCTAATGTTGCATTTCTAACATCCTAAAAAATATCTGGTTATATTCACTCGACTTTCTTTATAACCTCTGGTCTCTAAATGTTCTTTCTTCTCTTCTTGTCGTTTTATTGCGTCTGTGTCCTGTTCCATCCAGAGTCCCTCCTTTGTTTCTCTATCTCCTAAGTGATCTTCTATTTCTAGGCAAATTACAACTTGTTATGTGTACGATTTTGTCTGATATTTTATAGAATATATGACCCAGTGAAATTCTGTAAACATTTTCGAAAAAAAGCTCCACGTAAGGCGTAGTTGAATATGTTCGTCTCGCATCCTTGGGATATACCAAACTTAAATACCAAATTTGGTATTTAACGAGTCTTTCCAATTTTTGAGCTATGCTGTCAACAGAAACACACACGCACACATACACACGGACCTATTTCCAAAAATGCTTTTTCTTTTTTTGGATTCAGGGGGACCCAAAATATGTGTTTCCGGTGAAATCTCGGTATTGAATTTTTGGGTGGAATGCAATACCTTCTCTATACACTATGTACCAGGGAAAGTAAAATGTACCTATATGACATAGAGTGCGTTTTTCAGCGAGATCTGCATATTTTGTGTAGAAAGTTTTTGTCTATCTCTGGCGATTTACTGGTTATACATAATCCAGTAAAATTCATGAGCCTGTTCCCAGAAAATGCATACACATTTTATTTGGGATGTAAATGGCTTTAGTATAAGGAATTATAGTAATTAGAGCCATTATTAAGAAAATCAAAACTTTCGACAATTTTTCTATGTAAAGAGTAGTTTGTCGTGGGGGGATTTTCTTGAAAATCTTCCTGTCGCATCCTTGGAAGATACTAAACCTAAATACAAAATTTCACATTTAACGGTCATTTCGTTTTTTAACTATGCTGTCCACGGAATCACGTGCGCTAACATTTTTTTAAAAATTCTGATGTGTTCCATTCACATGACTTTCTCTACATCTCTGAAACAAATTATTCTTAAAAAGCTTGTGCTTCTATTTACTTCATAATAATCGAGAAAAAATTAGCAAAAATAATCTTATTACTTGCTTCCTTGTAAGTAGAAGCGAAATAAAGAAGTACCATAGGTTAATGTATTAGTCAAAAGCTGGTTACTAGGTGACTGAGGTTCCTTAGATTTTATGGTCACGAGTTGACAAATTCCTGTATGAGAAAAGTACAAGTTTTTCAAAGCTGAAAAAAAAGGAATAACTAAAAAACTATCAACTCCACGAAAAAAGCGTATAGCATAGTTTGTTTTAACGTGCTCTACATTTTTTGTGTGGTATGTTTTTGTCCATCTCTTACGATTTAACAGTCATGCAAAATTCTATAAAATTCATTAAAATTAAAATAGTCCTCAGAGGCTATTCCCAGAAAATTCAAGATATACATTTCATTTGTCAGATAAAGATCTTTAATATACGATATTTTAATCAAAATTGTTAGTCATTTTTGAAAATATAAAAATGTTTGAAAAAAGTTGAATGTAAAGGGTTGGTGGGGGGATTTTTCTCAAAGGCTTCGTGTCGCATCCATGGAAGATACTAAACGTAAATTCAAGTTTGGTATTTTACCGACTTTTCGTTATTGAGATGTATTCACAGACACACGGACACGCGGACGTTTTTCTGAAAATACTTATTTTTGGATACAAGGGACCCTAAAACATATATTTCCGGTCAAATCTCGGTATCGAATTTTTGGGTGGAATGCAATACCTTCTCTATACACTATGTACATTGCACATGCGGGCTGGGGGAACTAACAAACTCATATTTAAATATTAGTCACAAGCAGATAAAGGCTTATTTGCATATATTTTTCTATTTTGTAAATAGAAGCGCTTTGATGTGAATTCATTTGAAATGTTCCCTTGAGTTTATAGACGTTTTGTAACATCAAAGTGTTACCTGCACTACATCAAAGGGCTCCCGTGTATAGAAATGTAAAGGGAATTGTTTTAAAACAGTGACTTTTAACGCAGAGCTCACCTGTCCTGGGATATTGTCAAAATACAGCTTTGAAAAATAATTATATTTAACACACGCTTCGTTTTTGAGCTATGTTGCCTAAAGACACACACGGACTTTTGTCTAAAAATGCTGTTTTGGATTCAATGGTCCTTAAACCATATGTGTCCGATGAAATCTCGGTATCGAATTTTTGGATGCAATACAATACCTTCTTTTCTTATTATATAATACATAGTACTCGTTAGAGAAAGTAAATCTAACTACAGAAAATACTTGTTAAAATTCTGTAAGCAACAATGGATATACAGGGTTTCAACAACATAGTTGGGGATTTGTATTTCTCATTTTTACTTCCTCTGCACGTATTATTTACATAGTGTATAGAGAAGATATTGCCCTCCACCCAAAAATTCGATACCGAGATTTCACCGGAAATATATGTTTGAGGGTCACCTGTATCCAAAAATAGCATTTTGAGAAAAAGATCCGTATGTCTCTGAACACGATAACTCGAAAACGAAAAGTTGGTAAAATACCAAAGTTAGTATTTAAGTTTAGTGTCTTCCTGGGATGCCACACGAAGATTTTGAGAAAAATCCCCCCCACCCTAAACTACCCTTTAAATGGAACTTTTTCCGAAAATTTTTATTTTCTCTAAAATGGCTCTAATTTTGATTAAAATATCGATATTAAAGACATTTACCTGACAAATAAAATGTATATTTTGAATTTTCGGGGAATAGCCTCTGAGGATTACTTTATTCTGGATGAATTTTATGGAATTTGGCAAACTGCTAAACCGAAGAGATGGACAAAAAGTTACCACACAAAAAATTTAGAGCACGTTAAAACACACAATTTATGTTATATAATTTTTTTTTCGTGAAGTTGATCATTTTTAGATATTCTTTGAAAAACTTATAATTTTCTCACACAGGAATTTGTCAACTCTTGTCCATACAAACAAAGGAACTTCTGTCACATAACAACATTTAGCTATCACTTTAATCTATTGTAGTCCCTTATTTCGCTTTTAATTACAGGGAAGCAAGTAATAAGACTATTTCTACTACTTTTTTCTCGATTAGCATAAGCATAAGCTTTTTAACAATAATTTGTTGGCCGCCTGGGTAGTGTGGTGGTAGCGTGTCTCCACATTCAAAAGGTCGTGAGTTCGAATCTCGCTTAGGGTGATTTGCCCAGATAAGGTTTTTTTGGTGGTTTTCCCTTATCCTGAGAAGACGAATGTCGAGTATCTTTAAGCTAAAAAAAAAATTGTTGCACGGATGTAGAGAACGTCATGTGAATTGAACATATTCGATTTTTTGTCAGGGTTTTTAGGTGCTTTGCGGAAGGGGCACAAATTTGGCAACTGTTTTCTTTCTAACACAATAGTTGTACGTCTGAAAGGGAAGAATAGAGTGGAGATCCTCCTCCGTGGTCAAGAGCCTTTAGCTCCCAAGGTTAATCCCGTGTCGTAGATTTACGGCACATAAAAGAACATTAAGTCGATAAAGAGGCCTCTTAGCAAAATTAAGCGGGCTTTCATACCCAAAGTACTATCCCAAAAGTACCCGACCTAACAAAGAAAGCACATAAATGTTGGGGAAAAACATTTTTAATTCTCTACATAGTCTCCTTTCAGCTCGATACACTTTTCCCAGCAATGTTCAATACGTGCGATACCCTGTTTATAGTGAAAACTATCAAGGTCTGCAAAATAGCCATCAACTGCAGACCACCTCTTCAGTGTTGGCAAATCTTCTACCACCAATTTCTTCAAGTTTGGAAAAATAAAATAATCGGAGGGGCCTAAATCTGATGAATAGGGTGCACGAGGAAGCACTTCGAACTTGAAGTAATTGATTTTGGCCATGGCGATAATGGTGCATTGTCTTGATGAAAAAAAACTTTCTTTTCGATAAATACGGCCTTTTTTGCTCCATTTCATCACACAAACGCTGTAACAAGTTCGCATAATGTTCACCATTGATTAGTTTTCCTTTTTTGAGATAATCAATGAAAATTATCCCGTGTGCATCCAAGAAAACTGACGCCATACCTTGCCTGCAGATAGAACTGTCTCTGTCTTCTTTGGAGCCGATTTTCCCCTTCCAATTCACTATTTTGATTATTCCTACGTCTCAGATGTGAAGTGATGGACCCTTGTTTTATCCATTGATATGAATTGACGCAAAAACTCAGCTTTATTGTAGCGAAACATCCTCACGAAGCAGTTTTTGTTCTGTTGTGAGCAAAAGCACATAACTTTTTAATATACAAATTTTCAAGCAGTATGGGATGTACAGAACTTTTTGAAATGCCTGCAATGTCTGCTAGCTCGCGCACTTTCAATCAACGGTCATGCAATACCATTTTGTGGACTTTCTTTACAATTTCTGGACTGTTACTCTCATTTGGTCAACCACCGCGATGTTCGTCTTGGCAACTCGTACGGCCACGCTTAAACTCTGCCATCAATATTGCACTGTTGTAAACGAAGGAGCAGACTCCCTTAGAGTACATTCTATCTCAGCTTTAATATTAGTTGGAGTAAGACCTTTCAAATCACATAACGATGACCAGTTTTATCCTTGTTTACAAATTCGATGAGAGCATTCATTAATGATGGCTGCCAAACAAATGCTAAACAATGTAAAATAAAACTTCAATCTTAAGCTTTCTAAGGTTGGTACTTTTTACCATTGTTGTTGTTTGAAACAACCGCTATCTATACGTCAGGCCGGTTACTTCTGGGACCGCCACTGTAGAATGGGGCGCTGTGTACCACTACGGTATAACAGCATTCATAAATAACTCAATTAAACATAGTATCTATATACTCGGCATGGAGAGTAAAAATACGAGGTACGTCCAGAAAGTAAGTTCCATTCCAATTTATCTCCGCTGCAGCGCTGCGATCGCAGTTCCGCACATGCGCTGTAGACGCTCTGTATCAAGGAGAAGAAACGTGCGCCATTTTGAGATCGCTGTCAGCCACATACGCTTTGTTGTGCTTGTTTACAATGTCGGTGTTGATTGAAAATCCCACCGCTTGTGAAATCAGATCTGTGGTTCGTTTTCTGAATGCTAGGAAAGTGAAACCAATAGAAATTTATCGGCAAATTTGCGAAGTTCACGGACAAAATACGATTAGTGATTCAATGGTGAGAAGATGGGTCCGACAGTTCAATGAAGGAGGTAGTGAAGTGCACGATGAAGAACAGGGATTTGGCTGGGACGTGTTTGACCATCCTCCTTACAGCCCTGACCTCGCTCCTAGCGACTTTCATCTGTTCTTACATCTCAAGTCTTTCCTTGGCGGTCAACACTTCAACAATGACGAAGAGCTGAAAGAAAATGTTTCCAACTTTTTGAAGACACAGGCGGCAAACTTCTATGAAGAAGGTATACAAAAACTTGTGCCACGCTATTACAAATGCCTGCAAAATTTCGGCAGTTATGTGGAAAAGTAGTTCATGAGTTGTAGAATTTTGTGCAATAAATAATTATTCTGTATCTGTACACAATTTAATTTTACTACCAAACGGAGCTTACCTTTTGGATGTAGCTCGTAGATACAGGAAATACTTATCAAAATTCTATAAGCAACAATGGGTATACAAGGTGTGTACTAGGTAGTGAATTTGAATTTTTTTGAATTTTTGAAATTTTTTCTAGCTTTCTGGATGTTTTTTGGAGGTGATATAAATGTTTGTAACTTTTCTTTTTAAACATAATAATTATATTTCTGAAATGGTAACAGTGGAAAGTTCTTGCCATAGCTGCGATTTGAAACTTGGATCTTCGACTTGCCCTGCCGTTGCTCTAACCAAGTAGGTCATCTCGACATGTAGGTTTGAAATTCTACATATGTAATGTGTGGAAGTAAAGATAAGGTCTTTTTCAAATGAGATAATACAATGGAGTCCCTGGAGGCGTCAACGAATGGATTCAGTGTATATTGTAAGTATTACACGCGAATTGATCCGAATATTTTAATTTCACAAAAATTAATCCATAACTAAAAACCACATACCAGTACAATTATATCAAATCATTTTCATATAAATATATATATATATATATATATATACCGGGTGTTAATGAACTATACCGAAATATTTTCGCAGAATATGTAGATTAGTTAAATAATTAGTTTGAGATAGGAAACTTATGACCTGTTTATTGAAATATGGAAGTAACGGCTATAAGTTTCTGAAATGCCAGTACGCCACTGACTAATTTATCAACCATTCGAGAGCACAACACGAAAAATGAAGGGACGTATTACAGTGTACCTCTCTAGCGTAGTGGTTATGATACTAGCTTTCAAGTGAAAGATAGTTTTCGAGTTCGCGTCTCGTTCACGTATCGCGGCACTTGGTTTGGAATGAAAAAAACAATAAAAAACAATATTTACTCTATGATAGGAATGGAACTGATGACCTTTGGGATAGCAGCTTCCCACGTCACGTTTTAAGCCAGCAAAGCAGTTGAAAAAGCGCCTCCCGAGTAGGCTACATAACACAAGAACGTAGTTAATGAATGCTCAGTGTCGCACTGTCAAAAGTGATTAGTTCGAGATTTTACAGATATTTGCGACATTAAACCTTGAGAACGCTAATAACGAGCTACTAAAAATTGATATTTCTATCCTCGGGCAGCAGTTTTTAAAAGACATTCTAAGCCATTTTTTCAACCTGCTTTGCTTTAACACCGACTTATCAGCACCTGATACCCACACGTTTAACGCCATGTAGCTGCGTTGTGTTTATCCGGGGACCATGCTTCGCCAATCTCAAATTACTTACATCAGTCACGTGCACAATCTCGCAAATTATTTCGGTGTAGTTCATTAACACCCAGTATATTGTCATCATAGTATATTGTCAGAATGGTGCTAAACAAAATGTGTTGAACAAGCACCCGCAATTTGTGTATCTCCTGTCTCTATTGTTAAAGATGAAAGACGATAGCATACTTGGCCAGGCAAGTAGAATTATGCATCAGGAAAACGTGAGCTTGACACGGATTTGAGTCTAGGTAATTTTTGCCCTTCAGGGAAAGTATTATAAGTGAATTTAAAACAGGCCAAATCAATGAAATTTCAATATCCAATTTTAGTTATTATTATTATTATTATTATTATTAAAATATGTTGTAGTGGTGGTGGTAGAATAAACCAAGCGGGGGGTGATGAGTTCTTTTCGGACGCAAGAATTCTTAGCATGGCTTCCTTCGGAAGAGAAGTAAAGCTGCTAGTACTGTGTAAGGTTTATTTGCACGTAAAAGAATCAAATACCTTGAAATTAAAGCTCCCTGGGTTAAATTCGATATTTTTAACGTCTTTAAGTCGTAAATTCATCCTATAAGCGATGAGCGATGCGCACTAAAATTCAGTGATCAAGAAACCATTAAAAAGTGGCTTAATACGAGTATAATATGTCGACATAGTGTGAAATAATAATAATAATAATAATAATTACATAATAATAAAATAATAATTAATTAAATAAATTGCTGTTGTCTGCTAAATAAACAACAAACAAACGGCCAGGTTTTAATTCTATTCCTGTTTTAATACCCTTCAAACATTCTTAAAATTTTCTCCCACAGAAAGAGGGCATCTGAGAAAAATCTGATGTATCCATTCACATGAGTTTCTCTACATCCTTGTAACAAATTACAATTAAGAGGCATATTCTTCTATCCACATAATTCTAACCGAGATTAACATTAGCAAAAATTGTATTATTATTTACTCCTTATAAGCGGAAGGAATTAAGGAAATTCACTAGGCTAAAGCGATAGCCAAATATTTTAAAAGAAGTTGTTACGATTAAGGTTTTAAGTGTTCTAAAACTGAAACCAATAAGTAATACATAGGAAATGGTCACCTCGAGGAAAAATGTATATGACATAAATTGCGTGTTTTAATGAGATCCACATTTTTTGTACTGTAAATTGTTGTCTATCTCTTACGGTTTACAACTTATACAAAAGCCATCCAGAATGAAGAGGTCTTCAGTGGCTATTCCCAGAAAATTCAATATATACATTTTAATTGTCATTTAAATATATATAACATATGGTACTTTAATAAAATACTTTGTGCCATTTTTGAGAAAATCAACATTTTCTAAGTATTTTCCATGTAAAGGCTAGTTTGGTGTAGGGGAATCTTCTTCAAAGTCGTGTTACATCTTTAGAATATAGTAAACTTAAATACTATGTTTGGTATTTTATTGATTTATCCTCTTTGAATTATCGTGTTTACACACACAGGCGCGGACTTTTTATAAAAATCTGATGTGTTCCATTCACATGACTTTCTCTATATCTCTATATATTATTATTGTTAATAAGCTTATCTTTTATTTATTTCATGCTAATCGAGAAAAATTAACAGAAATAGTCTTATTTCTTACTTTATTGTAAGTAGAAGCGAAATAAGGGAGTACCATACGTTAAAGTGAAAGCCAAAAGCTGGTTGCTATGTGACTTATGTTCCTTTGTGACTGATGTTCCTTTGTTTGTATGGACAGGAGTTGATAAATTCCTGTAGAGAAAAGTATGTTTTTCAAAGCTGAAACCAAGAAAAAGGAATATCTCAAAAACGATCAACTCCACGAAAAAAATGTAAATAGAATTAATTGTGTGTTAATGTGATCTAAATTTTGTGTGTGTTAAGTTTTCGTCCATCTCTTACAGTTTAGAAGTTATGAAAAATTCATCCAGAATAAAGTAGTCTACAGAGGCTATTCCCAGAAAATTCCAAATACACATTTTATTTGTCAGGTAAATAACTTTAATATACGATATTTTAATCAAAATCGTTAGCCATTTTTGAGAAAATCGAACTTTTCGAAAAAAGTTCCATGTAAAGGGTAGTTTGGGATGGGGGGATTTTTCTCAAAATCTTCGTGCCACATCCCTGGAAGATACTAAACTTAAATACCAAGTTTGGTATTTTACCGACTTTTCGTTTTTGAGTTATCGCGTTCACGAACACACGGACACACAGACACATGGACCTTTTTCTGAAAATACTTTTTTTGGATACAGGGGACCCTAAAACATATATTTCCGTTAAATCTCGGTATGGAATTTTTTGGTGGAGTGCAATACATTCTCTATACACTATGTACATAGTGAGTATAGAGAAAGTAAAAAATAGCATTTGCTTCCTTGTAAGTAGAAGGGAAATAAGGGAGTAGCATAGGCTGAAGTATTAGTCAAAAGCTGGTTGCTATGCGACTGACGTTCCTTTGTTTCTATGGAGGAGTTGACAAATTCCCGTATGAGAAAAGTATAGCTGAATCCAATAACAAGGAATGTCGAAAAACGATCAAATTCACGAAGAAAATATATATAGCATAAATTGTATGTTTTAAGGATCTCTGCACTTTCTGTTAAGTAAGTTTTTCACTATCTCTTACGGAAAAATAAATTTCAGTGTTATTTATGGACGCTCTATAACTGCTGTAGTTCTCAGCGTCCCATTCTATATTGGGCGTTAAAGACCGCTTAATTTTGCTCAGAGGCCTCTCAATCAGGCTTGAGGTTCTTTTACGTGCCGTAAATCTACGACACGGGACCAACGGCTTTACTTCCCTTCCGAAGGAAGCCATACCAAGGATTTTTACGCCCGAAAAAATCCATCGTGCTCCGCCGGTTTTGAGCCCGCGACTTTGGGTATATGAAGTCAGCATGGTAACCATTACACCACGGAGGGCGACTATATCTCTTATGGTTTAATAGTTATACAAAATTCCGTAAAATCCATGCAGAATAAAGTAGTTTTAAGAGGATATTCCCAGAATAATATCCTATTATTTGTCAGGTAAATATCTATAAAATACGATATTGTAATCAAACCCGTTAGCTATTTTGAGAAAATCAAAACTTTCGAAAATTTTTCCATGTAGTTGGGGTGAGGGGATTTTCTTGAAAATCTTGTGTCGAATCCTTGGAAGATATCAAACTTAAATACCAAGCATGGTATTTAACGGACTTTTCGTTTTTGAACCATGCTGTCCCCCCCCCACACACACGGACCTTTTTTTAAAAATGCTTATTTTTGGATTCAGATGGACCCAAAACATATATTTCCTGTGAAGTCTCAGTATCGAATTTTTGGGTGGAATGCAATACCTTCTCTATACACTATGTACGTAGTACGTGTAGAGAAAGTAAAAAATCCTCTTTTTGAATACAGGGGGATTCTAAATCATGCATTATCGGTGAAAACTCGGTATCGAATTTTTGGGTACTAAGTAAAGAAAATAAAAATAGAATTTAAAATCTCTAGGTGGTGATTGATTTGCAGCCTGTATATAACAATATTTTTGTTGTTTTTGCCCTAGTATTAAGACGTTGATTAGCATACAATCATTTGGTAGCAAAAGGGAAAGAGATGAAACAGAAGTAGGTTACGACGTCTTGAGACAGTATTACGACTGCTGCAGAACCTAGAGTGAGTGGGTGGGGGGTGCAGTAGCACTTTATCGATTGTAGGGACTCCCCTTTGGTTTACACATGTTTTCCATATGCTGTGTTTGCTTTGTCGACATATATGGCGAGCACGTAGTTTGCGCCTCCAGCCACAGAACAAAAAATATCTGGACATCATCCGTGCGCGATGACTTCTGTTCTAGCATTGCAAGTGAAACCTCGGATAAATCTTGGTAAGCAGAACCCGAACTGGTATCGAATCCTCGAAACAGATGTATATTACAAAAACATGGAAACTTCAATATTCCCCCATCCATTTTTATTTTCTCTACCAAGGATTACGTACTACATATAAGAGAAGGTATTGTATTCCATCTAAAAAACTATATTTCACTGGAAATACATATTATGAGATCCCTTATCTAAAAACAATTATTATAAAAACGTCCGTTTAATTCCAATTTTTTTTTTTTTTAGTTTAGTATCTAGAATGCGAAAAGATTATCAAGAAAATCCTCCCTCCCCTACAACCTACTTTTCATATAGAAAAATTACCAAAATTTTATTATTTATCATTTATTTTGTTATTTTGTTTATATGTTACGATTTACAATGCATATATTAAACATATTTGCATGACCTTGAAATTTCTAGGAATAGCCTCTGAAGACCACCATTCTGAACGACGTTTGCAAAACTGGTAAATTGTAAGAAATACACACACTTACTACCAAAAAAAAAAAAAAAAAAATCTCAAACGGGAATTTGTCATTCCTTTTTTTTTTTTCTTTCTTTTCACTTTACTCCTGGTCGTGTAAAGATAACCGGATTTCAAAGGCAATTACAAAGGCAGCACTGACTATCGCTAAAGGCATTATATATTCACTAATTTCCCTTCTAGCTTTTGTAAGAATAATTTTTTGCAGAATATATGTTCAAAACGTCCAATCTAGACGATAGGGATATAATTAAACAATGATTTAGCATTCGGGAAAAAATTAATGGGAAGGGTTTTGGTGAGTAAAAAGCAAAAAGTTCTGGAGAAAATAACTATAGGAAGTTCATGGCTTAATGCAAAATCGAAGTTTTTGGAAAGTAGTAGAATCAAGGTTAGAGGATATGGATCGGCAAGATATTCTTAGAAGTATAAGAGAGAAAATATTCTTGAGGATATGAAAAGGAGTCTAGAAACAGGGGTTAAAAATTTGAAAGGCGTAATACATGTTCAAAAGGTAATAAAATGTTCAATGTCGGGAGAAATTGATAAAGATTTCCATTATGTAATATACTATAATCAAACAAAGATATGGAGAGATGAAATTTGGCAACAAAAATGGGGTAAATTGGATGGAGCAAGAGTATTCAGTATGGTTTTCTCTTCAAAAAGAGAAACTTCTTAAATAAGGTTAAAGAGAAATGGATAAGAATGTGCAACAAGAAAATGGGAAAGGAAAGGGGCTAGAACGTAAAATGAGAAAAGAATAATTTCACAAGTGGGGCAAGGTTCATTATGCGTGTAAATCCGTGGTGTTAATAATATAGTGGACCAAGGGCAAAATAAAAATCTGATATGTTCCATTTAAATGACTTTCTCTACATCTCTGCAACAAATTATTGTTAAAAAAACTTATGCTTCTATTTACTTCATGCTAATCGAGAACAAGTTAGCAGAAATAATTTTATCACTTTTTCCTTGTAAGTAGAAGGGAAATAAGGAGTGCATTAGGTTAGAGAGAGTCAACTCTTTTAAAAGCTGGTTGCTGTGTGATTGAAGTCCCTTTGTTGTATGGCCAGGAAAGCCTGTCTGAAGTAGTTCCTGAAAGTTTAGAGCAATCCTTACAGGTCCATGTCCTGGGTAATACCAAAATGAAATATTTTTGCTTTCAAGCTGTTATGTTTATAACATTTTTGTTTGTTTGTTCTTTGCTTTCTCTATACGTCCTATGCACATAGTGTATAGAGAAGGTATTGCACTCCACCCAAAAATACGATACCGAGATTTCACCGGAAATATATGTTTTAGGGTCCCCTTTATCCAAAAAAAGCATTTTCATAAAAAGGTCCGTGTCCCTGTGTCCGGGTGTCTGTGAACACGATAACTCAAAAACGAAAAGTCAGTAAAATGTCAAACTTGGTATTTAAGTTTAGTATCTTCAAGGAATGCGACACGAAGATTTTGAGAAAAATCCCCCCACCCCAAACTACCCTTTATATGGAACTTTTTTCGAAAATTTCAATTTTCTCAAAAATGGCTCTAACGATTTTGATTAAAATTTCGTATATTAAAGATACTTACCTGACAAATAAAATGTATATCACTTGAATTTTCTGGGAATAGACTCTGAAAAGTAGTTTATTCTGGATGAATTTTACTGAATTTTGAATAACTGCTAAACCGTAAGAAATGGACAAAAACTTACTACACAAAAAATGTTAAAACACACAATTTATGCTATACATTTTTTTCGTGGAGTTCGTCGTTTTTTAGACATTCCTTGTTTTTGGTTTCTGCTATGAAAAAGTTATAGTTTTCTCATACAGGAATTTGTCAACTGCTGTCCATACAAACAAAGGAACTTCAGTGACATAGCAACCAGCTTTTGACTATCACTTTAACCTATGCTACTCCCATATTTCGCTTCTACTTACAAGAACGCAAGTAATATGGCTATTTCTGATAATTTTTCTGATTAGCATGAAGTAAATAGAAGTACGAGCTTCTCGTATATGCTTTTAAAGAATGATTTGTTGCAGAGGTGTAGAGAAAGTCATGTGAATGGAACAGATCAGATTTTTTTTTTCGTAGTCTGCTTACACTATTGCTAGTTAGGACTGATGCCCTCCTAGGTCTTGCAAGCGAAAGCCTAGGGGTCAGAAGCCTGTCGGGGAGCCAACGGCAAGAAACCTTAGAACCTTGAAGGAGTGGTCGGTCCGTAGCTAGGCCTGAGCGTGAGGAAGTGGATGATATGAAATGCAAGCAAAATGAATAAATGATAGGTAAGGTCATGATGGAGCAATTGGTGGAATGAATGGCGAGGGAAACCGGACGATCCGGTGAAAACCCGCCCATACGCCACACTCACAGCGGGCGCTTGGGATCTTAACCACTCGGCCACGGCGCTGCCGGTTAAACATGAAATTACGTTGAGAAATAAAATAAGGTAGTTTAACTTTGTAAATAAAGTTTTTTGTTGATATGTTTTGCTATAGTTTGGTTATGCCAAATCGTCTGTTACTTTCTGGATGTGGCTCGTATCTTGGTGAAACCGGTATGACTAAATACTCCATCTTGATAAGAGATATGGGTCAGTAGACTCTGGCAAGTTGCGTGTGTCCGCTGGAAAGGAATTGAGGGTGGATCCTTGGTTGACCACGCCCTTCCGGTTATCATAGAAACGACTCTTTTCAGCAAGCTCTTGGGCGTAACCATCCCTTGATAAACGTCTTTGTAGCTTAAAAGTCGCCTTAATATTCCAGCAATACCCATATGTTTGTCGTGCGCGAGCGGAATTGCAGGGATGGCAGAATGACAATTCCCACTTAGCGCTGGGAGACACTCGGCAAATGTATTGCGCTTGTCGACTGCAGCGAATACACAGAGTTCCAGAAACAAAAGCCTAACGCGAAGCGCTCCAGGCAGCATGCCTCACATTCCCCAGATTATTATACCTCTACTACTATATATCTAAACTAATATACACAGAGTTGTGTGCAGTCAGTGTTTATGGTTCTCAACCGAGAGGTCCCAGGTTCGATTCCCGGATGCGACGTGGTAATTTTTGATTTCTTTATAGCTTACCAAAGCTTTCGATATTGAGATGTGAACGGAAATACATGTTTTGAAAAAGAAAAAGTTCCTGATGTGTGTTTTTTTTTTTTTTTTTTGTTTTTTCAAACAGCATAGTCTAAATAGAAAGTCAGTTGAATACAAAACTTGAAATTTAATATCAGAATCTTACAAGGATGCGACACAAGAATTTTAAGAAATCCACCCACCCCAAACTAAATGGAACTTTATCGGAAAGGTTTTATTTTTTAAAACGTAGCTCTAACGATTTTGATTAAAATGCGCATGATATTCCTATGGCACATGGAGTACGGATCTTGGATTTTTTTTTTTTTTTTTTTTTTTTTTTTTTTGGGAATAGCCTCTGAAGAACTCTTCAGTCTGAATGACGTTTGCAGAACTGGTAAAGGATAAGAGAGATAGACCAAATTACTCATCTCGTCAAAACACCGTTTATGTCATTGACTTTTTGTTTGTTTGCAGATAACCATTTCAGAGATATTACCTCTTATTGAATTAAATTTTAAAATTCTAAACATTTTCTCAAACGAGAAGTCCTCACCCATTTCATATCTCTCTTGATTTACTATTGCCCTTAGAAAGAGTACCAAATTTCAGTGACAGTCTCAGAGAGACAGCTTTTATAACATTTGACTATCGGTTTGGCCTGGTGTGTTCCCTTATTTCCCTTCTTTATTAGAAGCAGATAAGTAATAAAACCAATTCTGCTAATATTTATCTTGATTAGCATCAAGTAGAAGAATAAGTTTTTGTGACAATAGCTTGTTAAAGAACATGTAGAGAACGTGTGAATGGAACACATCTGATGTTTACTTTCTCTAGCGGGAAGGTATACTGCTGCACTCAAAAATTTGGTGTCGAGATTTCACCGGCAATAATGTTTTGAGATCCTCCGAATCAAAAAGGCATTTTAGAAAAAGATCCAAAAGGGTGTCTGCGTGTCTGTGGACAGCATAGATGAAAAACGAAAAGAACATTAAAAACTAAACTTGGTATTTATGTTTAGTATCTTCCAATAATGCGACACGAAGATTAAAAAAAAAAAAAAAATCCTCCCACTGCAAACTGCCCTTTACAAGGTAAGATTATTGAAAATTATGTGTTTCACCAAAGTGACTCTAACAGTTTTGATTAAAATGCCATATACTAGAGGTATTTACGTGTTTATTCTGGATGAGTTTTGCATAGCGGTTAAACCGTAGGCGATAGATAAGGAAAAACATATTACTTTCTCTATACGTACTATGTACATAGTGTACAGAGAAGGTATTGCATTGTACCCAAAAATTTGATACCGAGATTTCACCGGAAATACATGTTTTGAGACCACCTAAATCCAAAAACAATTTTTTTATAAAAATGTCCGTGTGTGTGTGTCTGTCCGTCTGTCTGTGTATGTGTGCGTGTGTGTCTGAGGGCAGTATAGCTCAAAAACGAAAAGACCGTTAAACACCAAACTTGGTATTTAAGTTCCATATCTTCCAAGGATGCGACACGAAGATTTTCAGCTACCCTTCACATGGAAAATTTTTCGAAAATTTTGATTTTCTAAAAAAATGGCTCTAATGATTTTTAGTGAAATATCATATATTAAAGATATATACTTGACAAATAATATATATATCTTGAAATTTATGGGAATAGCCTCTGAAGACTACTTTATTCTGGATGAATTTTACGGAATTTTGTATAACTGGTAAACCGTAAGAGGTAGGCAAAAACTTGCCACACAAAAAATGTACAGCACATTAAAACACACAATTTATGTTATCGTTTTTGCGATACCCCTTGTTTTTGGCTTCAGCTTTAAAACTTATAATTTTCTCATACAGGAATTTAACAATTGCTGTCCATTCAAACAAAAGGAACTTCGTCATATAGCACCCATCTTTTGCTATCACTTTAACCTATGGTACTCCCTTATTTCGCTTCTACTTACAGGGAAGCAAGTAGTAAGACTATTTTTGCTAATTTTTTCTCACTTAGCATGAAGTTAATAGAAGTATAAACTTTTTAACACAAATTTGTTGCAGAGATATAGAGAAAGTCATGTGAATGGGTTTTTTTTGTAGAGTTGAACATTTTTGAGATATTCCTTCTTATTGGTTTTAGTTTTGAACTACCTAACCTTTCTTAAACGGTACTATGCAGAATGAACCGAACCTCAGTTGTTTTACATAGAAGCCAGCTTTTAAAAGATTTGACACTTGCTTTAAGTAAAGTAATCCCTTATTTTGCTTCTACTTACCATGAAACAAGTAATAAAATTAATTCTGCCATGCTTATCTCGATTAGTATAATGTAGATACGAGGGTTGTCCCAAAAGTACTCGACCTAACAAAGAAAGCCAAAAAAAATGGGGAAAAACAATATTTTTTTCTACATAGTCTCCTTTCAGCTCGATACATCTTTCCCAGCGATGTTCAATAGCTTCGATATAGTGTTTATACTGAGAACTATCGAGGTCTGCAAAATAGCCACCCTTGACTGTTGGTAAATCTTTAACTACCAAGCCAGCTCTTCAAATTTGGAAACAGGAAATAATCAGAGCGAACTAAATCTGGTGAATAGGATGCATGAGGCAGCAATTAGAACTTTTTCTCATTGATTTTGGCCATGGCGATAATGGACGTGTGAACTAGTGCATTGTCTTGATGAAACAAAACTTTCTTTTTCGCTAAATGCGGCCGCTTTTGCTCGATTTCATCACTGAAACGCTGTAACAAGTTCTCATAATATTCGCCATTGATTACTTTTTCTTTTTTTGATATGATCAATGAAAATTATCCCGCGTGAGTCCCAGAAAACTAACGCCATGACCTTGCCTACAGATGGAACTGTCTTCGCCTTCTTTGGAGCCGATTCTCTCCTTCCAATCCACTGTTTGGATTGTTCCTTTGTCTCAGGTGTGAATTGATGGACCCAGGTTTCATCCATTGTTATGAATCGACTCAAAAAATTATATTTTCAGCAAGTAAACATTTCTAAAACTCGACTGTAACATCCTTACGACGCTATTTTTGTTCTGTTGGGAGTAAACACGGCACCCACTTTACATACAACTTTCTCATATCCAAATTTTCAGTCAGGATAGGATGTATAGAACTTTTTGAAATGTCTGCAATGTCTGCTAGCTCACACACTTTCAGTGGACGGTCATCCGATACTATATTGCGGATTTTTTTTTTTTTTACAATTTCTGGACTGGTAACCTCATTTGGTCGACCACTGCAATGTTCGCCTTGGCAGCTCATATGGCCGCGGTTAAACTCTGCCACCCAAATTTCACTGCTTTAAACGAAGGAGCAGACTCCCTCAAAGTAGAATCTAGCTCAGATTTAATATTATTTGGAGTAAGACCTTTCAAATCACATAACGATGACCAGTTTTATCCATGTTTACAAATTCGCTGAGAGCATTCGCTAATGATAGCTGCAAAACAAATGTTAAACAATGTAAACTTGTTAAACTTCAAACAAAAAGTTTCTAAGGTTTTTACTTTTTACCATTGTTTGAAACAATACCCTAAGCAAAAGAACACATCTGTAAGAACAATTAGTATTTGGAAGAGCTAGAGAAAGTTTCGCGAATGCAGCATGTAGATATTTTTAGTTATTATACCATTGGTGCCAATTTAGGGGGGGGCGTACTTTTTGCGTCCCCTTTTTGCAATAGTTACTTTGCTCGGAAGAGAGGGAAAAATATTTGATCGCCACTTGTTACTCCAACTTAGACTTTGGGTTCTATACTTCTGAACCACCCAATACAGACGCTTTGTCTTCAGGGGTTTATGGTTCCGATCAGACCGACATCATTTCTCACCTCAAATGTTCTGTATCGGATGATGCATAATCGGATTTTGGATGCTGCAAACGCTTCCGCATTTTATAGCCCCATAAAAATTGTAGGAAAAGACAAGGTCGGGAACCATTTCTAGAGGCTTGTGGCAAATAGAGACGGACGTAAAGCATAAGCAGACATAGAACGTATCAGGCATTCCTCTCGTATGCCCGACGGACATGACTGGAAGGCTTGCATATGTCACCAAGTTTCCTATTACTGGAAATATGAGGCGCACGGGTTGCATAGCAACCACCCACACTGATACGATTTGACGCGGTGCAGCTGTTTAACTTCATTTCAAAGCCCAGCAATGCCCAGCTGAATTTTTATTTTCTCTACCACCGACAGAGTAGGTAGAGAACATAAAAAACAAAAATTTGATATCCATATTTCAGCAAAATACATGTTTTTTGAGCCCCTAAATAAAACAAATTTTCAGAAAAAAGTCCGAGTGTTTATGTGTCTATGAAGATCATAGCTGAAAAACAAAGGTTGGTTATATATCAAACTTGGTATTTATTTTCGGCACCTACCTAAAATATGATGCAGGAATTTTACTTTCTCCACACGTACCATGTACATAGAGCATAGAGAAGGTATTCTATTGCCCCAAAAATTCGATACCGAGATCACAGGAAGTATATGTATTCGGACCCGCTGAATCAAAAAAATACATATTTTGGGACCCCTGAATTAAAAAAAAAAACATTTTTAGAAAAAGTCCGCATGTTTGTTACTGTGTGTGCGTGTATGCGTGACTAATAATCATTAAATAGTTCACCTAAGGGTCTACTACTGTATAAAAATAATACGATTCAAATATTTTTATTTTAAAATCATTACTAGCCAATTCTCAACTTTATATAGAAACTTGTGCTACACTTTTATAGTTAAATATCGTCAAAAAAATTTACACATTACCAGGTCAAGTTGTCCAAGATAATTAATCTATTTGAAAATTAAAGAAATGGTATACAATTTTTAAGGTTGAAAACAGTTTAAATATGGTATGACTAGATATGGCGTAATTTATGGGGTTTCATTATTGCAAAAGAAAGTTATATGCATTAGTAAAAGCACCATGTGGTCCACTTTTTAAAGGCTTAAGAATCAAACTGTATTTAATTTGCATACTTTTAGATATCTTAACTTAATGCATAAATCCTCAAGGAATTACTTATTAAGAAATAACCATGAACACGAGACACCATATTAATATACCTTTTGGAAGCTTAAGCAAACCACAGAAGGGTAATATTTATAGGGGAACAAATATTTAAAAAATCTTATGTGTTCCACTCACATGACTTTCTCTGCATCTCTACAAAAAATTATTGTTAAAAAGCTAATACCTCTATTTACGTCATACTAATCGAGAAAAAATTAGCCGAACCAGTCTTATTACTTGTTGTATTGTAAGTAGAAGCGAAATAAGGTATTACCATAGGTTAACGTGATAGGCAAAAGCTCTACACGTACTATGTATACATAGTGAATAGAGAATGTATTGCACTCCACCCAAAAATTCGATACCGAGATTTCATCAGAAATATATGTTTTGGGTCCCCCTGAATCCAAAAAGAGCATTTTTGGAAAAAGGTCCGTGTGTGTGTGTGTGGACAGCATTGCTCAAAGACGAAAAGAATGTTAAATACCAAACTTGGTATTTAAGTTTGATATCTTCCAAGGATGCGACACGAAGCTTTTCAAGAAAATCCCCCCATCCCCAACTACCCTTTACATGAAACTTTTTTTAGATAATTTTGATTTTCTCAAAAATGGCTCTAACGATTTTGATTAGAATATCGTATATTTAAGATATTTACCTGACAAATAATATGTACATCTTGAATTTTCTAGGAATAGCCTCTGATGACTACTTTATTCTGGATGAATTTTACAAAATTTTGCGTAACTGTAAACCGTAGGAGATGGACAAAAGCTTACCACACAAAAAATGTAGAGCACCTTAAAACACACTATTTATGCAATATACATTTTTTTCGTGGAGTTGATCGTTTAGGTTCCCCTGTAACCAGAAAAAGCGCTTTTGGAAAAAGATCCGCGTATGTGTGTGTTCGTGAACACAAAAACGAAAAGTCGATAAAATACCAAACTTAGTATTTAAGTTTAGTATCTTCCAGGGATGCGACACGAAGGATTTCAAGAAATCCCCCTACCCACAAACTACCCTTTACATGGAAATATTTTCGACAATTTTGGTTTTCTTAAAAATGACTGACGATTTTAATTAAAATACCGCATATTAAATATATTTATATGGCAAATAAAATGTATATCTTGAATTTTCTGGGAATACCCTCTAAAGACATGTTTATTCTGAATGAATTTGGTAGAATATTGCGTAATTAGTAAACCGTATAGTGAGATTTAAAACACACCATTTGTGTCATATACGTTTTTTTCGTGAACTTGATCATTTCTGAGATATAGCTTATTTGTTTCAGGTTTAAAATAGTTAAATTTTTCTCACACAGAAAGCTGTAAGCTTCTGGCCCTGCATAGAAACGGATTTAAACCACATGGCAACCAGCTTAAGAGATTTGACATTCATTTTAGCCCTGTGTGTTCCCTTATTTTACCTCTACTTATAAGGAAGCAAGTAATTTAGAAACTTTCTGCTAGTGTTTATCTCGACTATCATAAAGTAGATAGAAGAATATGATTTTTAACAATACTTTGTTACTGCTATGAGGGATTTCTACTTTAAACTGTTTATAAATCAAGCAAGGTCCTGCTTCCAAACAGTAAATATCGCTTCGAATAACTCCCTTTGCCGCGCTCGGGTATTTTAGATTACCTCTCCACGCAAAAGTTTTGATGGTTGCATACACAGTGAGGCTGACACTGGCCCGACTTGGTTTGTCGCCTCAAGTTCGAACACTGCACGATTCTATTTAGGTACTGCAATACAAAAACGTGGATATTATCTCTGACGATTTTCTGTATATAGAAGAAAAAGAAATCGGATGTGTTCCATTCACATGACTTTCTCTACATATCTGCCACAAATTAGTGTTAAAAAGCTTATTGTTCTATTTACTTAATGCTTAATCGAACAACTTAGAAATAGTCTTAATACTTGCTTCCTTGTAAGTAGAAGCGAAATAAGGGAGTACCATAGGTAAAAGTGATAGTCAAAAGGTGGTTGCTATGTGAATGAAGTTCCTTTGTTTGTATGGACAGGAGTTGACAAAGTCTTTTGTGAGAAAAGTATAATTTCAAAGTTGAAACCAAAAACAAGGAATTTCTCATAAACGATCAAGTGTATGAAAAAAATATATATAACATAAGTTGTGCATTTTAAAGTGCTCTACATTTTTTGTGGTAGTTTTTTTCATCTTTTACGGTTTAGCAGTTGTACAAAACTCCGTAAAATTCGTCCAGAATAAAGTAGTATTCAGAGGCTATTCCCAGAAAATTCAAGATATGCATTTTATTTGTCAGGTAAATATCTTTAGTGTATGATATTTTAATGAAAATCGTTACATCCATTTTGGAGAAAATCATTTTCGAAAAAGTTCCATGTAAAGGATAGTTGGGAGTGAGAGTGGGGTAGAGTTTTTCTCTAAATCTTCGTGTCGCATCCCTGGAAAATAGTAACCTTAAATAGCAAATTTTGTATTTTACCGACTTTTCTTTTTGAGTTGTGTTCAGACACACGGACACACACACACGGACTTTTTTGTAAAAATGCTTTTTTTTGTATACAGGGGATCCTAAAACATATATTTCCGGTGAAATCTCGGTATCGAATTTTTGGGTGGAGTGCAATACCTTCTCTATTCACTATGTATACATAGTACGTGTAGAGAAAGTAAAAATTAATGATAAAATTGTAGATTAGAACGGCACAACAAAACTGTGAACAAAGCAACTGTCGAGGATCACATCTGATGAATTACACCAGAGACGAAAATATAATAAAAATATTTTAAAGACGTAAAGTTCTTAGGTGTAAAACATAAATCAATTGGAATGAGCAAATACAGGTCTTCGGTATAAAACCAGACCGTACGCTTGCTGGCTTACCCTGTACACCCCGCACTAATGAAAGGCTTTCTGTCCTTCAATTTCCCACGTAGTCATTAGCGTCAGTAGTTAACTTTTGTTTACGAAAATAAGAAGGCGTAACTTGCTATGAATCGGCTCGTCGCGTACGTCAAGAACTGGAGTTTCCGCAGAAATGACTTCTCCTTCCAGAAATTCAATTTACGATATTGTGAATAAATTTTAAACAACTGTATCAGCGAAAAAGAAGAAAAACTTGCAAGAAGTACAGTGATAGAAGAAAATCAGAGGAACATTTTCTACTTGCGCCATGAAAATCAATCACATTGGAGGAATGCACTAACTCAAATATGGAACATTACAGTGGCCTATTTAAATCGAATGAAACTAAATCCATTTACTTGGCGCAATGCTTGTTTAACTGCAGAATAACATTTCCAATTTATTATGATGTAAGGGTTCCTTTCTACTTTCTCTACACATACTATATGTATAGTGTATAGAGAAGGTATTGCATTCTACCGAAAAATTCGATAACGCGATTTCACCAGAAATACTGTTTTAGGGTCCTCTGTATCCAAAAAGGCATTGTGTGTCCGTGTGTCTGTCATCACGATAACAAAAGAAAAAAACACGAAAAGTGAGAAAATACCAAATTTGGTATATAAATATAGTATCTTTCAAGGATGCAACATGAAGATTTTGAGCAAAATCCTCCCGCCCTAGACCACCATTTACATGGACATTTTTTTGAAATTTTTGATTTTCTCAAAAAATGACTAACGGTTGTGATTACCGTATATTATAGATATTTAGAACACAAATAAAAAAATATATATATCATGAATTTTCTGGGAATAGCCTCTGAAGACCTCTTTATTCTGGGTGAATTTTGCCGAATTTTGTTTAACTGTTAAACCGTAAGCGATAGACAAAAACTTACTGCACAAAAATGTAGATCTCGTCAACACACAATTTATGTCCTTTTCATTTTTCTTGCGGAATTAACTGTTTCTGAAATATTCCTTGTTATTGGTTTCAATTGTAAATTTCTTATACTTTTCTCAGACAGGAAATGTCCGTTTTTCTTTTGTTCTACTCCTGGTCAAGCAAAGAAGTGATTTGCAATGACAGCGTAACGACAGCTTTTAAAACATTTGACTCTCACTTTGTAAATAGCTTAATACTCTTTATTCTAGTTAGTCATAACGGATGATGAATGAAATTGTAAAATTATGCTCAAATGCTCTCGGAGTCCTGAACTTAAAATTGCTCGACATTCTTGTTTCGTTTGTTTTATTTGTTGGTCTTCAAGTGTGTGTTAGGACAGACGACAGAAAACATATGCGTCCCTATTTTGTTTGCAAGAACCCTGTGTGTTGAACTCCAAAGGCGTTACGTGAATATGGAGAGACATAAGGCAAGTTTAATGAGGCCCCAGAAAGGGGAGGATTCCCCTTGCAAAAATACAATTTCTGTAGCACAACATTTACATAGGAAGCACAGTGTCCAACCCTCTGTTGAAGGTTTCTTTTATGGCGGCGATAGGAATCTCAACAACTCGGCAATACAGACTGTCGTAAACATTTCATTGTTTCTCGTAGTTCTTGGTGTCGTAACTACATGCCATGCCGCCTTTATTCCTTAATTTGCATTCAAGTGTCCAATTATTTTTACTGTCTGTGTATCAACATCATCGGGTGCTGTAAATACCTCAGTAAAACCTTACATCATTTGTCTTATGTGTTTTGTTTGCTTTTAACTTTCACTACGCCATATTTAGTTAGTAAGATAAGCATTGTATACCATATTGCACCGGAAATACATGTTCTGAGCTCCACTGAAACAAGAAAATCTAATATGTTCTATTTACATGAGTTTCCCTACATCTCTGCAACAAATTATTGTTAAAAAGCTTATGCTTCCATTTATTTCATTCTAATCGAGAAAAAAATAGCAGAAATAGTCTTATTACTTGCTTCATTGTAAGTGGAAACGAAATAAGGGAGAAACATAGGTTAAAGTAATAGTTAAAAGCTGTTTACATTTGACTGAAATTCCTTTGTTTATATGAACAGGAGTTGACAAATTCCTGTATGAGAAAAGTTAAGTTTTTCAAAGCTGAAACCAATAACAAGGAATATCACAAAAACGATCAAAAAATGCATATAACATAAATTGTGTGTTTTAACGTGCTCTACATTTTTAGTGTGTTAAGTTTTTGTCCATCTCTTATGGTTTAGCAGCTATGCAAAATTCCGTAAAATTCATCTAGAATAAAGTACTCTTAAGAGACTGTTCCCAGAATATTCAAGATACGCATTTTATTTGTCATGTAAATATTTTTAATACATGATACTTTAATCAAAATCGTTATAGCCATTTTTGAGAAAATTAAAATTTTTGAAAAAAGTTCCATGTAAATGGTAGTTGGGAGTGGGGGGATTTTCTTGAAAATCTTCGTGTCGCATCCTTTGAAGATACCAAACTTAAATACCAAGTTTGGTTTTTAACGGACTATTGGTTTTTGAGCTATGCTGCCCAGAGGCACACATACAGACACACACACACACACACACACACGGACATTGTTCTAATTTTTTTTATTCAGGGGGTAACAAAACATGTATTTCCGGTGAAATCTCGGTATTGAATATTTGAGTGCATTACAATACCTTCTCTATACACTATGTACATGGTACGTGTAGTGAAAGTAACAAAGGAGAAATCTCCATGTGTGCGTATCTGTCAACAACTAATAAAAAGAATTCTGATGTGTTCCATTCATATTACTTTCTGTACTAAAATGCCATGTACGAAAATATTTACGTAACAAATAAATTGTATCTCTTAAATTTCCTGCAATAACCACTGAAGTCCTCTTCATCCTTAATGACTTTTGCAAAATGGACAAAAATGTAAATCTAGCAAAAACACACAATGTATCATTTTTTTTGGGAGCTAATCATTTTCGAAAATACATTCTTTGTTGTTGGTTTCAGTTTTAAAATACTTACACTTTTCTTGAATTGAAAGTCGTCAGCCGTGTTTCTTTTGTTTTGCTCCTGATCATGCAAAGAGAAACGTATTTCAATGTAAGTTGCTTAGCGACACCTTTCAAGAGATTACTTTAGCCTAGTGTATTTTCGTTTTTTGCCTCTATTTGTAAGAATCGAGCACAAAAATCCTTTACATGGAATTTGTATTCAGAATAGGCAGAGAACATCCTGTGAATAGAATACAACATTTTTACTTTCTCTAGCCCCATATGTACAATATACATAGGGTTAGAGAAGTATTGTATTCCACCCAAAAAACTCGATACCGAGATTTCACCGGAAGTACATGTTTTAGGACCCCCTGTATCCAAAAAAAGCCTTTTTAGAAAAAGGTCCGTGTGTGTGTGTGTCCGTGTGTCTGTGAACACGATAACTCAAAAACGAAAAGTAGCTAAAATACCAAACTTGGTATTTAAGTTTAGTATCTTCCACGGATGCGACACGAAGATTTTGAGAAAAATCCCCCCACCCCAAACTACCCTTTACATGGAACTTTTTTCGAAAATTTTGATATTCTTAAAAATGGCTCTAACGATTTTAATTAAAATATCATATATTGAAGATATTTACCTAACAAATAAAATGTATACCTTGAATTTTCTGGGAATAGACTCTGAAGTAGTTTATTTTGGATGAATTTTATTGTATTTTGAAAAACTGCTAAAGCGCAAGAGATGGACAAAAAATTACTGCACAAAAAATGTAGAGCACCTTAAAACACACAATTTGTTACATACATTTTTTTCGTGGAGTTCGTCGTTTTTCAGATATTCCTTATTTTTGGCTTCTGCTATGAAAAACTTATTCTTTTCTCATACAGGAATTGTCAACTCCTATCCATACAAACAAAGGAACTTCAGTCACTGAGCAACCAGCTTTTGACTATCACTTTAAACTATGGTAGACCCTTATTTCGCTTCTACTTACAAGGAAGCAAATAATAAGACTATTTCTGCTAATTTTTCTGATTAGCATAAAGTAAATAGATGTATAAGCTTTTTAAGAAAAATTTGTTGCTGGGATATAGAGAAAGTCATGTGAATGGAACATATCAGATTTTTTGTTTACCATCTCAAAGATGTTATTATTGTGTGTGAATATAACCTATAATTACTTTATGGAAGATGGAAGTGGAATAAATAGTTTAATTTTCTGGTGTTGATGTAGGTTTGTTGCAGAAACTAAGGTAAATAAGTTAACTTCTTTCACTAACCACTTCAAAGAATTATTAGATATACTCTTACGTGCAAGAGTTGATACAAGTTTTCGAGGCACACTGTACCTACACCGGAATTACGGGAAGTGATGCAGTCCAGCCCCTGCACATGTTGATTACAGGGACGTGTGGAAGCATTGTTTCCTGTTGTAAGACCGATGAGGGGACATAACAATAAAAGGAAGAGATTAGGGCGGGGCGGAACACGTCAAAGGAAAGGAAACCGCACGAGAAGAAGAATTTCCCCAAATACTTCTTGCTGGACGTAACGTGACACGAATGAAGGAGTGAGTAAGGGCTGGGCTTTCTAATGGGTATTCACCGTACAGACGCTTGGCGCAAAAATCGCCAAATGTAATTAGACATTGAAACATGAGTTATATCCATATAGCTTGCAGCAAATAATAATAATAGTAAATAAAACAATAACAACAATAGACTACCTCCATGGTCGAGTGCTCAGCGAGCTGACTTCTCACCCGGAGGTCCTGGGTTCGATTCCCGGCTAGGGCTGTGAATTAGCCATAATTATTCCCTGTCCCCCCAAAGTCTGGGAGTATGTGGGAGTGAATGTGTGTGTGCTTGAGTAAAATAAAATGATTTAAACTAAACGTAAAAAAAGAACCTACAGACGAGTTATTTCAAGATATGAGCTTAGGTGTTAAAGGGCTATATACATGAAACAATAAAAAAAGAAGAAAAATAACAGCAATACATAGTCTTCGATATAAAACTTGGCCACTCGCACGAAAGTTTGCTTCTGGGGAAACACGACACTCAACTGCCGTTCGTGCCAACTCTCTGTTTTCGCTTCTTATCTGTAAATGTATGTATAGAATAAAATATAATGTGGATCATTCACATGCCTTGCTCTACATCTCTGGAGTGGTTAGAACACTCGCCTCTCACTTAGACCACCCGGGTTCGATCCCAACCAACCGCAAGAGAGAGTTGTGGGGGACAGCCGCGCAGAGGCGGGTTTTCTTCAGCTTCTCCGGTTTTCCCCGCCATCGATTCCTCCGGTGCTCCATTCTCGTTCCATGTATCAGTGTCATCGCCTTCTGTGCCATAAGAAGTAAAAGCGAGCATTAGACACCATAAAAAATATTAAAAATCATATCCTTCTGCTAATCGAGATAAACTTTCACAAAAATATTCTTATTACTTGCTTCCTTGTTTAGTAGAAGAGAAATAAGAGAGTGCATTAGTCTAAAACGATAGTCAAATCCTAGAAAGCTGGTTTCTTTGCTAGAAGTTAACAATCCCCATATAACGAACATTTATGTGTATTGAAAACAAATCTGATGTTTTCCATTGACATGACTTTCTCTACAACTCTGCAATAAATTATTGTTAAAAAGCTTATGCTTCTATTCACTTCATGCTAATCAAGAAAAAATTAGCAGAAATAGTCTTATTGCTTGCTTCCTTATAAGTAGAAGCGAAATAAGGGAGTACCATACGCTGAAATGATAGTCAAAAGCTGGTTGCTATGTGACTGAAGTTCCTTTGTTTGTATGGACACGAGTTCACAAAGTCCTGTAAGAGAAAAGTATGCTTTTCATAGCTGAAACCAAAAACAAGGGATATCTGTAATATACGATATTTTAATCAAACCGTTAGAGCTGTTTTTTAGAAAAACAAAATTTTCGGAAAAAGTTCCATGTAAAGGGTAGTTTGGGGTGGAGGGATTTTTCTCAAAATCTTCGTGTCGCATTCCTGGAAGATACTAAACTTAAATACCAAGTTTGGTATTTTGCCGACTTTTCGTTTTTGAGTTATCGTGTCCACGGACACACACACACGGACCTTTTTCTGAAAATACTTTTTTGGATACAGGGGACCCTAAAACATATACTTCTGGTGAAATCTCAGTATTGAATTTTTTGGTGAAATGCAATGCCTTCTCTATACTATGTACATAGTACGTATAGAGAAAGTAAAAAAAATAAAAACATATCGGAAACTGTTAACTTGATAATGTGTATGACATAAATTGTGTACTTACATGGGATTTTACAAAAGTCATTCAGAATGAAGAGTTCTTCAGAGGCTATTCCATTAAGTTTAAGATATTACATTTCAATTCTCATGCATATAATATTTTAGTCAAAACTGTTAGAGACTTAAACATTTTCTATGTAAACGACAGTGGGGTTTGGGATTTTCTTGAAACTATGTCGCATTTTTGGAAGATAGTGAATTCAAATATCAAGTTTGGTATTTAATGGACTTTGGTTTTTGATCTGCAGCGCCTGTTGCATGGTGCCCATTTACGAACATGTTTCTAAAATGCATTTCTTTTTAAGTGGTATTAAACATGTACCTATTTCCGGTGAAATGTCGGTGTCAAATTTGTGGATGGAACCAACATATTTTTATGTACTATACAGAGTGTTAATGAACTATACCGACATATTTTCACAGAATATGTAGACTTCTTTAAGTAATTTGAGATAGGAGACTTTATTGAAATTTTGAAGTAACGGCTTTACGTTTCTGAAGTGCCAGAAACCACTGGCTAATTTATCAACCATTCGAGAGCATAACACGAAAAATCTGATGTGTTCCATTCACGTGACTTTCTCTACCTCTCTGCAGCAAATTATTATTGTTAAAACGTTTATACTTCTATTTACTTCATGCTAATCGAGAAAAAAATTAGCACAGTCTTATAACTTACTTCCTTGTTAGCAGAAGGGAAATAAAGGAGTACTATAGGCTAAACTAATAATCAAAAGCTGGTTGCTATGTGACAAGTTTCTTTGTTTATATGGGCAGGAGTTGACAAATTCCTGTATGAGAAAAGTATAAGTATTTCATAGCTGAAAACAAACACCAGGAATATGTCAAAAACGATCAACTCCGCGAAAAAAAAAAAAGGATATAAGATAAATTGTGCGTTTTAAGGTGCTCTACATTTTTTGTGTTGTAAGTTTTTCTCCATCTCTTACGGTTTAGCAAAAATCCATAACATTCATCCAGAATAAGGTAGTCTTCAGAGGCTATTCCCAGAAAGTTCAAGATATACATTTTATATGTCGTGTAAATATATTTAATATAAGAAATTTTAATCAAAATCGTTAGCCATTTTTGAGAAAATCAAAATTTTCGAAAAAAGTTCCATGTAAATGGTAGTTGGGATGGAGCGATTTTTCTCAAAAGCTTCGTGTTGCATCCCTGGAAGATACTAAACTTACATACTTTTCGTTTTTGAGTTACCGTGTTCACAGACACACACACACGGACCTTTTTCCGAAAATGTTTATTTTAGATAAAGGGGACCCTAAAACATATATTTCCGGTGAAATTTTGGTATCGAATTTTTGGATGGAGTGCAATACCTTCTCTATATACTATGTACATAGTGCGTATAGAGAAAGTAAAAACGAAGGGACATATTACAGCGTACCTCTCTAGCGTAGTGGTTATGATACTGGCTTTCAAGTGAAAGATAGTTTCCGAGTTCGGGTCTCGTTCACGTATCGCGGCACTTCGTCTGCAATGTAAAAAATAATAATAAAAAACATTTACACTATGACAGGAATCAAACTCATGACCTTTGGGAGAGCAGCTTCCCGCGTTACGCATTAAGCCACCAGAGCAGATGGAAAAAAAAGGTCTTCAGAGTAGGCTATATAACTCAAGAAGATAGTTAATGAATGCTCAGTATCGCATTGTGAAGTGATTAGTTCGAGGTATTACAAATTTTTATGAGATAAACTCTCGAGTACGCTAGTAACGAGCTGCTAAAAATCGATATTTCTATACTCGGGCAGCAGTTTTAAACATATTCTAAGCCATTTTGCTTTAACACCGACTTATCAGCACCTGATACCCACACGTTTAACGTATTTATTTTTATTCAAGGACCATGCATCGCCGAACTCAAATTACTTATATTAGTCACGTGCACACTCTCGCAAATTATTTCGGTGTAGTTAATTAAAACCCTGTAAATTAAGTTATGCCTCGGTTTTAGAAATTGGCTACCGGGTAAGATATTGCAGGGGAAGTAAACATGGCCTTTAAAATGTAATGCACCTGGATTCGGGGAGATGAAAGACCAAATTAAGCTGCTCTTTAGTCCTGAAAGTTTACCTTGTCTCTCGTTTCAGTTGTAAGACGACAGTGATCTGACAGGTAGTATTCTCGGGGGCCCTGTAATCTAGCTATATTGAACGCTTGTTTACGCTTCTTCTTAGATCACAAAGCCTTCCAAAGATCGGCGCAGTGAACTGCTCTGATCCAAGTAATCCCCCGTCATTTGTTTCCATAGAGATTCAGGCTACCGAGAACTGGCAGCAAACTTAATTTTGATTTTAGTTTCTGTACCTCTAACATAGAATTAGTTACACATTCGACCCGAATGTGAAAGGTTCTCATTTAGGGCCCGTAGATGTTACAAATTCACAAGTGCTTTTTAAAATTACTGGGTATGCTCATCAAACAAATAGAGGAGTTTGTATACAGCTTTTGAAGGATTCGGTAACAACATTAAATAATAATTTATATTAAAAACTTTAATTTGTGTAATATTCAACTATTGTTTAAGTTATTATATTATTATTGTATAATTTCTTCTTTTAATTATAATTTTAATTGCAGTTGTATTTTTTTAGTTAAACTTCTTTGTTTCTATAATTCATTTTGTTTTTTAATTTTATGTATACTGTACCTTTATGATAACCTTTACACTCAGGCATGTTTTAAATAACTAAGTAAATAAATATATAAATAAAATGAAGCTGCTAGCGTTAAGTTCCTGAAATCCAGAAAAAAATCTGAACTTAATTTCAACTGACTTTCGCTGCCTTGTCTACAATGCACCATGCTTACAAAAGCTAATTCTTCTATGTACAAAGCTAATCAAAATAAAAAATATTAGCAGAAATATTTTATTTCGTAATTTCATATAGGTACAAAGATGATGATACCGAAGGGATGGAAATCCTTAAGAGCGGATCGCTATGTAACCATTTGAAATTACCTTAATTTTACATCACCAGGGTGAAAAATAAACGAATACCAATTTTCCATTTCAGACAAGTTCATTGGAATAATTAAACCGATAACAAAGGATATATCAGAAATGGTTAAAAGCATAAAAAATTGTATCTAACATAAGCTGTTTGTTTTATGGAGATTCACATATTTTGTTTAGTAATATTCTGTCAGTTATGCAAAAATAATAAAAAAATGAAAAGAATGTCAGAGCTTATTCCCAGAAAATTCAAAATTCCTTTACAATTCATTTGTCATGAAAATATTTTTTATATTTGATATTTTAATAAAAATCGATGACCTTGTTTCTGAACATCAAAATTTTACAAAAATGTGGTCTAAGGTGGGGGATTCTATAGAACTCGTGTTGTATCCTTGGAAGAAAGTGAACTTGTTTCAAAGTTATACTGTTAACACACACACACACACACACACACACACACACGTGAACAACTCACATGCATAAGCGGATGCTTTTTGGTATTCACGGGGCCTCAGAACATAAATTTCTGATGAAATTTCAATATTGAATTCTTTTTGGTGAAATAAATATTTCCTCTACTTATTACACGTAGTAGAGAAACTAAAAATGTGTCTGAATAATGTAACGCAGCTTCTTCCAAATAATTTGTTGTGTCATATAACATTTCCGAGATATCCTTTATAATTTGTTGTTATTATTCAAAACTTTTCCATTATCTTAAAGTCTTTTCGATGTTCAATTCTTTTGGCAGTTAAAATGTAAACATGGATTTTGTTAAGCTTAGTATATAGCATAGCATCCATTTCTTAAATATTTGACCATCGCTATTCCCTTTGTATCTATAAGGAAATGTGCAACGTAGATATTTCTCCATAGATATATTTAAATTAAAGCGGAATTAAAAATACTCTTGTGTTCCATTCACTTGACTTTCGCTAGATCTCTGTAACAGATCATTGCTAAAAGGCTTATTCTTCTATATACATCATTTCATGTTAATCAATATAAACATAAGCATAATGAAAGTAGAAAGGAAATAAGAAAATGTACGGGCTAAAAAGATAGTCTCGTCCTTCGTACTTCCTTGTGAAACAATTGAAATTCAAATCTGTTTGCTTACCAGGAGTAAACCAATGAGAAACGAGAAGAAAGATGTCTTCCCGAAAAGTTTAAGTGGCAGAAAATTGAAACCAATAATACGGAATATCTCTACCAAAAAAGAGAGAGAGGGAGAGACAGAGAAAGAGAGAGAGAGAGAGAAAGAGAGAGAGAGAGAGAGAGAGAGAGAGACATAAATTGTGTGTTTCAACGTGATTTTCATTTCTGCAGATTCTGTAAGAGAGCTTTAGAGGCTTCTTCTCAAAATCTTGGTGACACATCCCTGGAATATACTAAACTTAAATACCAAGTTAGGTATTTTACTGACTTTTCGTTTTAGAGTTATCCTGTTCACAGACAGACGGATACACACACGTATCTTTTTCTACAAATGCTATTTTTTAGGATACTGGGAACTCCAAATCGTATATTTCCAGTGAACTCTCGGTATCGAATTTTGGGCGAAATGCAATACCTTCTCTTTACACTGTAGAGAAAGTAAAAATTGTAAACCTCATTGAAATAGGTTTTACTATTGTATTAGCCATTTTCGAAATACTTTGTTTTCCTAGATTAAGTTATCCTGCGGTATCCATGCTTTTCTTAAGGGGACAATCAAGTGAAAAACTTAAATTCCTTATATTGGTGATAGAACTTTAAAGTTTTGTTTATTTCATCTATTTTAAGAGTGTCTCTGTAACGTTTTAGCCATGTTGTGCAGTAAGCCACCATGTCATTAATGTATTAAGAATTTAATTGGTTGATACAATTTGCTTCTTACAGACCCGTTTTAATGTTTGATGTATAATTTTGTGAAGCGTGTTGTTAATGTACAAACTAATAGAACGTTTAAATGTTTTATGAAAGCAAAACATACAGAAAGGTTTTGTATTTCCAGTTTATAATTTCTGTTTAAAATTGAATATTTCTACCTTCTCTAGCACGTTTGTAAAATGTATATAGTAGATATAGAAGGTGTTGTATTCCACCCAAAAATTCCATATTCAAATTTCACTGGAAATATGTGTACTGAAGATCTCTGAATATCAAACTTGAAATTTAAGCTTAACATCTTCCAAGAATAAGATTCGAAGATTTTCAAGAAGCTCCTCCCACTCCAAACTATGCTTTACACTAAAAATGTATTTCGTGATGAATTTATCGTGAACTACATCTTTTTTGTATTACAAGTTTTTGCCTATCTCTTGCGGTTTACCAGTTATACAAAATTCAATAAAAATCATCCAGAATAAAGAGGTCTTTAGAGGCTATTCCCAAAAAATTCAACATATACATTTTATCTGGCTTGTAAACATCTTAAATATAAGAGATTTTAATCAAAATCGTTAGAAGCATTTTTGAGAAAACTAAATTTTCAACTTTTTTTTCCATGTAAAGGGTAGTTTGAGTTGGAGTGTTTTCTTGAAAATCTGCGTGTCGATCCTTGATGAGTTTGGTATTTAACTGTACTTTCGTTGTTGAGCTATGCTGTCTACAGACGCACATACATGGTCCTTTTTCTAAATATGCTTTTTTGGAATTCAAGGGAACTAAAATATGTATTTTCGGCGAAATCTCTGTATCGAATTTTTGGATGCAATATAAATATCTTCTTTATACACTATGTACCACAACTGGACAAATATTGTATCTTTTGAAACTTGCGGTGGTTGAAAAAGACCAACGTTAGTAACGCAAAAAGTGCTATGTTCACCAGGACAATTCACAGTACACATATCAGCTATAAAAATGACAAAAGTGCAAGAATTAGGACTTGAATTGGATCCTTATGCATCCTATTAGCAGGCTTAGTCCCAAATGACTTCCTCCTGTTCCCTAATATGAAACTTGCCTTGTTGCGAAGAATTTTTCGTCAAATAAGGAAGAAAGTCGTAATAAACGGGTATTTTGCAGAGTTTGACAGAACAAATTTTTACCTCAAAAGAAAATATGTCAAAAATTTCAGTTAACTAGTTTACGAAACCACCAGTTTTACCAGACTCGAACCACACTCGTTTCTATTAAAGGATTGTAAGTCAATTGTTAGACCGAAAAGACAAAGGAAATAAGGGATTTCAAAGCAAGATAGTTAAAGTAATTTTGACTTGGCGCCCGTTTTATGCCACCCATTAGTGGCAGTTTTGTTTATCTAAATTTTATGAGAGCGTTCTTTCGAAGTTAAATTACTTTTCGTCTCATGACTTGGGCCAGTAAATTGACATCATTAGTTCAAAGTGTTGGGGAAAAAGAGGACTGAAGAGGCAACTAAGCTATAAAATGCACCAATAAAGCAATGACGCAATAACGGAAACGGCTGGGAAAGTATGTGATTAGGATGAAAATATACGTATCGTGAAATATACCATACCTGCTTCTTTTCTAAGCTTGCAGTCGTCGCTATTACCGAGTTTCTCAATGCTTAACCGAAAAAAGAACATGCATATTCTTTAGAATAAATAACAAAAATCTGATGTGTTACATTCACATGACTTTCTCTACATCTCTGTAACAAATTACTGTTAAAACGTTTTCTTCTATCTACTTCATGATAATCGAGATAAACATTAGCAGAAATACTCATTATTTCGTTCCTTGTAAGTAGAAAGACAAACATCTAATGTGTTCCAATCACATGATGTCCTCTAGCTGTTCGGTAAACAAACCTTTTATTCAAAATATTGATCTGTTATCTACATCATGCGAATCAAGACAAGCATAATCAGAATTAATTAGTCTTATTACTAGCTTCCTTGTAAATAGAAAGGAAATAAGAAAATGCACAGGCTAAAGCGATAGTCTCGTCCCTTAAAAGCGGTCGCTATGTGAAACAATTGAATTTCCAATATTTTTGCTTGCCAGGAATAAGCTAACGAGAAAAAAAAAATAAGATGGCTACCCGTTTCAGAAACATTTAAGGGGCTTACAATTTAAACCCATAATCTGAAATTCTCTCGAAAATGATTAACTCTAGAAAAAAAATAAGTACATGACATAAATTGTGGTTTAATGAAATCTACATTTTTTGTATATCCTTTACGGTTTGCCAAGTCATCCAGAATGAAGATGTCTTCAGAGGTTATTCCCAGAAAATTCAAGATATACATTTAGTTTACCATGAAAATTTCTTTTACATAAGGTATTTTAATGAAAAATTTCGAGAAATGTTCCTTTTAAAGGATAGTTTGGGTGGCCCATCTTTGTGTCGCATCCTTGGAAGATGCTGAACTTAAATACCAATTTGACATTTAACAGACTTTTCATTTTTTAGTTATGCTGCCCACAGACACAAGCGGAAATGTTTCTAAAATGCTTCTTTACTTTATTCAGGGGGACTCTGAACATATTCCCGGTGAAATCTCGGAATCGAATATTTGGGTGTAATATAAAAGCTATTCCGTCCACTGTGTACGTTGTACATAGTACTAGAAAAAGTTAGAATTAGATGTGTTTAGTTTCTCTACGTAATCTGTGACAAATTATTTTTACAAACCTCATAATAGCGATAGTTTATTTCCCAGAAATGTTTCTAACGATTTTTATTATTAAAATGCCATATTTTACTTTCTCTACACGTACTATGTACATAGCGTATAGAGAAGGTATTGTAATGTACCCAAAAATTCGATATCAAGATTTCACTGAAAATACATGTTTTGGGTTCCCCAGAATCCAAAAACAAGCATTTTTAGAAAAAAAGGTCCGTGTGTGCATGCATGACTGTGTGTGTGTGTGTGTGTGTGTGTGTGTGGCATAGCTCAAAAACGAAAAGAAAGTTAAATACTAAACTTGGTATTTATGTTTGGTATCTTCTAAAGATGCGACATGAAGATTTTCAAGAAATCCCCCCACCCCAAACTGCCCTTTACGTGGAGCTTTTTTTCAAAATTTTTGCTTTTCTCAAAAAGAGCTCTAACGATTTTAATTAAAATATCTTATATTAAAGAAATTAATTTATCTGACAAATAAAGTGTGTATCTTGAATATTCTGGGAGTAGCCTCTAAGACTACTTTATTCTGGATGAATTTTCGGAATTTTGCATAACTGGTACACTGTAAGAGATAGCCAAGAGCTAACTTAAGAGAAAATGTAGAGCTCGTTAAAACACAATTTATGTTATATATATTGGTGGAGAAAGACATGTGAATGTAGCACATCAGATTTGTTAATATACCTTTATGACAAACGAAATGTATGTCCTGAATTTTGTGGGAATAATTGTTTACAGGACATTCTGAGCTATTTATTTTTATTATTATTTTTTATTTATATAGGAGGGGGCTTTGCATTAGAAACAACTCGTTGTCTGTAGCCTGTTGACTTTGGGTTTTTAAATTGTTTTATTTTCCTGAAGCACACACACATTCTCTCTCGCATACATACTTCCAGACTCTGCTGGGGATAGGGAATAATTTAGTTAAAGATACATTCCCAGCCGGGAATCGAACCCGGGTGAGAAATCGGCTCGCTGACCACTCGACCACGAAGGCAGTCTTCTCGAGTTGTTGGTTTCAGTTTTAAGCTGCATAAACTTTTTTCAAGGTTTTTTCTTTTGGTTTCTGTTTTGTTTGCTCCTACAAGCAAAGAGAACCGAATTTCAGTTACTTTACAAAGCCTCCGAATTTTAAAGGATTTGACTTTTGTTTTAGAATGTGCATTACCTTATTTCTCTACTTACAAGGAAGTAAGTAATAAGACAAATTTTGGTTATGTTTAACTTGATGATGTAGACAAAAAAATAATATGTTAAGAAAAGTTTGTTGGTAGAACAACTAGAAAGAAGTCATGTGAATGTAACACATTCAGATTGTTTTCTGTAGTATTTGAAAATTTGAATACTGAAGAAGGATAAACGTAGATACATAATTATATTTGTATCTATACGTTATCATACCTTAATTGTTACTTTTACGCCGAGTAACTTCATCAGTTATGCAACACAATAGACTTTTATGGGTGCTTACTTTCAGCATGCAAGCAGAAATTACATTATAGCATGGAAAGGGGACGGCTAATTTGGTGTTGCAGCGTATCAAAGCTGTGATTAAGCGGTGCCGAAAATAACGCTAACGTGACAATAATTGCAGTTCAGATATCACAGAGGAAACCAGTCTCTTTAATATCGGGAAACAGATGACTCTAGGCCCACTAATAACAGCATAATTATGACCTGCTGCATCCTGTCGTCTTATATTTTTTGATTACTCTTCTGAGAAATACAAATATAAAAAATCTGATGTGTTCCATACACATGGCTTTCTCTACATCCCTGCAACACATTTTAGTTAAAAAGCTTATGCTTCTATTGACTTCATGCTAATCCAGAAAGATTAGCAGAAATAGTCTTATTATTTGTTTCCTTGTAAGTAGAAGCGAAATGATGGAGTACCATAGGTTAAAATGGACAGAATGTTTGTATGGGCAGAAGTTTACAAATTGCTGTGTGAGAAAACTGTGTTTTTCAAAGCAGAAACGAAAAACCAAGAATATCTTAAAAATGATCAACTCCACGAAAAAAATGTATATGATATAAATTGTGCGCTTAATCGCAAGCTACATTTTCTGCACAGTAAGTTTTTGTCCATCTCTTACGGTTTAGCAGTTATGCACAATTCCGTAAAATTCATCCAGAATAAAGTAGTCTTCAGAGGCTATTCCAGAAAATTCAAGATATAAACTATATTTGTCAGGTAAATATCTTTAATATACGATATTTTAATAAAAATTGTTAGATCCATTTTTAAGAAAATAAAAAGTTTCGACATTTTTTCCATCTAAAGGGTAGTTTGGGTTAGGAGAATTTTTAAGAAAATTTTCTAAATTTTTTCCATCTAAAGGGAAGTTTGGGGTGGGGTGATTTTCTTGAAAATCTTCGTGTCGCTTCCCTGGAAGATAACAAACGTAAATACCAAGTTTGGGCTTTAACGATCCTATCGTTCTTGCGCTATGCTGCCCACAGACACACACACACACATACACACAGAGAGACAGCTACACTCGGACATTTTTCTAAAAATGCTTTTTTTTGGATTCAGGGAGTCTCAAAACATGTATTTGCGGTGAAATCTCGGTATCGAATTTTTGGGTATAATACAATACCTACTCTATACTCCATGTACATAGTTCGTGTAGAGAAAGTAAGAAGATCTGATATGTTCTATTCACATTACTTTCTCTACATCACTGCAACACATTATTGTTAAAAAGCATATTCTTCTATCTACTATATGATAGTCGATATAAACATTAGCAGAAATTGTCTTAATTACTTGCTTCCTTGTAAGTTGAAGAACAATAAGCGAATACACTAGTCTAAAGTGATAGTCAAAGCTTTTAAAAGCTGATTATCATGTGGTTGAAATCGTTTCCATGTTTCCGAGTCAGAAAAGCTATAAAGTATTTTAAATCTGAAACAAATAATTTGAAATATCTCGGAAATTACCAATTCCACGAAACAATCCCATATGACATAAATAGTATGTTTTAACGAGATCTACATTTTTATGTAGGAAATTTTTCTCTCTCTTGTAGAATTAGCCTGTAGAACCTCTGTAGGGCAATGACCTCTTGATTGGCAAGGTGGCATTCTGGCAGTCCCGCAGAGCCAGTTCGGGAAAGGTCCTCTTTCGTTTGATACTGTCTCTATATGTAGTCTCCATTCTCTGTGATTTGGCCGCTGTCGTCCAGTCGTGTCCAAAGTGAAGTTTCAGATCGTCTCCCCATCTTTTTTATCTTTGGCTGGTTGTTGGATCCTAGGCTGCCGTCTCATGTGCCCATCTGTTGTGGTCCATCCTCCTGACGTGGCCCGCCCACTTCCATTTGAAGCAGGTGGCTGATGTTGCGCCTTTGACGCCTGTGATATTCCTCATTTCTGCGTTGCGAATTCTGTCACGGAGGTTGACGCCTAGAATCTTTCTCTCCAACAACATTTTTCCGTTTCTGTTTTTTAGGGCCTAGGTTTGGGCTCTATATCGTAAGAGAAGAAGGATACAGATTTCCAGTATATCTGTTTTCATTCTTATATGTATTTTTTGTTTGTGAGGATAAATTCCAGGCTCCAGAATTTTGACCGCTGGACTACTTTGCGGGTAGCGTTGTTGAATGTCGCTATTTGTCTTAGACAGGTGAATTCGGTGACTTATTCTAGGTATCTGTTATTTGTGTGTCTCTTTCTATTTACCAATTATGCGAAAACCTGCGTAGTCATAACCAACGGTATATGTACAATTCACTCACTAGCCAGGCATAAGTTAAAAACACACCTATTGAATTTATTTACGAAGATTATAAAAATCAAACAGGTTTTATTTACTGGACGAAGAACATACGATGTGGGAAATATACGATATAAATCGTGGTGAAAATGAAGAGAAAAATAATTTACTTAAATTGAGCCTCTTAATCAGTTCAGAAATATTAAGGCAGAGAATGCTTACCTCAAACGGTTATGGATAATCTCTCATTGTGCAAAACCGTCTGACACTATTGGCCATCAGCTGAGAATTTCGAGGAGCAAAATTACCTGAAATAGAGAGAGAGATATTGTAAGATAATGATTTTAACATTACAAATTTTACTTTCGCTACATAGTATATGATACGTAGACATATAAGGTATTTCACTCCATCCAAACTTTGATACACAGATTTCACAAGAAATACACGTTTTAGGATACCTTGTATCCAAAAAAGCATTTTTAGAAAAATGTCTATGTGAGTCTGTGTATGTGAACATGTTAATCCAAAAACGAAGGGTTTGTTCAATATCAAACTTGGTATTCAAGTTTAGTATTTTCCAAGTAGGTGACACGAAGATTTTAAGGAAAATTCCCCACCACAAACTATACTTACATGGAACAAAATGTAACGATTTCAATTTTTCTCAAAAATGGCTGTATCGATTTTGATTAAAATACCGTATATTAAAGATTTTTACATAACAGAAAAATATATCTCTTGAATATTCTGGAAATAACTTGATAAGACCTCTTTATTCTGGATGGATTTATATCTGACGTGTTCCATTCACATGACTTTCTCTACATCTGTACAACAAATTTTTGTTAAACAGTTTAAGCTTCTATTTACTTCAGCTAATTGAGAAAAAAAATTGGCAGAAATACCTCTTTTGTAAGTAGAAGAAAATAAGGGAGTACCATAGGTTAAAGTAATAGTCTAAAGCTGGTTGCTGTGTGACTGAAGTTCCTTTGTCTGTATGGACACGAGTTGACAAATTTTAAAGCTGAAACTAAAATCAAGGAACATCTTAAACAACTCCACAAAATATATATAATATAAACTGGTTGTTTTAATGTGCTCTACATTTTCTGTGTATTAAGTTTTTGTCCATTTCTTACGGTTGAGCAATTATGCAAAATTCTGTAAAATTCATCTAGAATAAAGTGGTTACTCCCAGAAAATTCAAGATATACATTTTATTTGTCGTGTAAATATCATTAATATATGACACTTTAATCAAAATTATTAGAGCCATTTTTGAGACAGTCAAAATTTTCGAATAAGGTTCCATGTAAAGGGTAGTTAGGAGTGAGGGGATTTTCTTGAAAATCTTCGTGTGGCATCCTTGGAAGATACAAAACCTAAATACCAAGTTTGGCTTTTAACATACTTTTCGTTTTTGAGCTATGCTACACACACACGACTATTTTTATAATTATTTTTATTCAAGGGGTCTCAAAACATGTATTTCCGGTGAAATATCGGTATCGAATTTTGGATGCATTACAATACCTTCTCCATACACTATGTATATAGTACGTGTAGAGAAATAAAAATGTAGATCTCAGCAAAATACACAATTTATGTCGTGAAATCAGTAAGAAGAAACGCCAATTGCTACAGCTTTACAGCATGCCTTAGTTCCCTACTACTAATACGAAATTAAGTACTAAGGCAATTATGATTATATTTGTTTCCATTAGTAAGGAGTAGGAAGAAGAATAGTCTTTTATAAGAGGTTTGTTTGCAGAACAAGTAGAGAAAGCCATGTGTGGAACACATCACATTTTTAGTTTTTCTACACACACACTATTCATACAAAGCATATAGAAGGTGTTGTATTTGTATAGAAGAGGTACTGTATTCCACCTAAAGTTCGATTAAGAGATTTCACAGGAAACATGTTTTGAGGTCCCCTGATCCAAAACAATTGGAAAAAGGTTTGTGTGTGTTGGTCTGTGGATAGAATAGCTCACAAACTAACAGACCGTTAAATACCAAACCTAGTATTTAAGTTTATTATCTTCCAAGGATGCGACAAGATGATTTCCAAGAAAATCCTCCAATTACCTTTTACATGGAAACATGTTTTGAAAATTTTGTTTTTCTCAAAAATAGCTCTAAAGTTTTTATTAAAATACCTTATATTTAAATCACAAATAAAATTAGTATCTTGAATTCTCAGGAATAGCTTCTGAAGTCATGATCATTCTGGATAGATTTTGTCATAAATTTTGCATAATTAGTAAACCGTGGGAAACGGACTAAAATTTACCACACAAAAAATATAGAGCACATTAAAACACACAATTTGTTGTATACATTTTTTTTTCGTGGAGTTGATCGTTTTTGAGATATCCCTTGTTTTTGGTTTCAGCTTTGAAAAACTTGTACTTTTCTCATACAGGAATTTGTCAACTGCTGTCCATAGAAACAAAGGAACTTCAGTCACATAGCAACCAACCTTGGACTTCACTTTAACCTATAGTACTCCCTTATTTCGCTTCTACTTACAAGAAAGCAAGTAATTAGAGTATTTCTGCAATGTGTTGCTTGATTAATATGAAGTAAATAGAAGAATGAGCTTATTAACAATAATTTGTTACACGAAAGTAGAGAAAGTCATTTGAATTGAACATATCAGATTTTTTGGATACAAGGGACCCTAAAACATATATTTCCGGTAAAATCTCGGTATCGAAATTTTTGGTGGAGTGCAATACCTTCTCTATACACTATGTACATTACGCTTAGAGAAGGTAAAAATAATCTAAAATGCTATAGAGTAAATACCGCAAAGGCTTTATTTACAAAGCCACGCAACTCCAGGTATCGTCAGTCAAGTGGCGTGTCGGATGAAATATCTGGAGCGGAACTGGATGCCATCTTTTGTTTTCGGTGACAAAGGCAGGGCCAGGAAGCTTTCAAAAGAAACTTTTCAAGGGTTAAAACTGCTGTTTTTTATTATTGTCTCCCTCGGTCGGCAATAAAACCATTCGCTCTCATTCCCGTTAAAACTTTCCGGCACTGCAAGAAAGAAGCGTGCCATCAACTGTGCACGGAGTGGTATTTAAACGTGTCTGTCTTTCATGGCGTATACAGGGTGTTCACAAAATAAATGAGTACTGTTTGTGTAGTGGTAGGGAATGTCCATTTCAGTATTTTAATATAATGAAGGCCAAAGGCAGCAATTTGGTCACCGTAATTTGGGTTCCAGAGTATTCAGGTATTAGAGGCATTGAGATGACGGATGCGGTCACAAAGAGGGGATGTTCTTAATTTTATAGGACTCCATTAGAGGTTGGTACAAGTTACTCGGTTAGTAAAGTACGGAGGGGGTTCCAGACTGCAGGCACCATGGGCTTTTTGTTCGTCAAATCTCAAGATAGATGATATGCGAGTATTATTGACGGGCGGATGAAACTGGACATTGGGGAAAGAGCAACCGTGGTGTGTCCTTAACATAATCCAAGCACTTCATCATGACACAGGGAGCGCTAGATCTGACTGAACACCTTAGACGATTCCAACGCCACCCTGCCGCCGAGAGCTGTATTTTCAAAGGTCCTACGCCACCACGGAAGGATGACACGATCGCGCAGTCTTCGCCGACACTTACAACCCTAAAATAGACCGGTTGGAATGAAACGGAGGGAGAAGTAGTTCGGGACATGAAGAAATCTCCCTCGCCTAATGATCGGGGAAATCCCCGAAAGAGCACATAGGTCCCAGATGAAACCCAGTCCCAGACGAAACATTTGAGTCACGTGGTTTGATGTTAAAAACCTGTTTTACCACATTTGGCACAGCAGGCAAATGTGTATGCGTTATGGTTGAGTATTCCACACTGCAGCCGTAGGCTTATTGTACATCAGACCCTTGGAGGAAGTGCAAGATGATTTAGCTTCAAATGCCGACATCTGGACAGGGAGAGAGCTGTCGTGGAGTGTCCCTAACAGTTCACAAGCAGTTCATCTCGACGGAGGGAGCGCCAGCAGCCCGTGGCTCTGTCATGAACAGACCACCTGAGTCCTTAGACAACCACTAGTGCCATCCCGCCAGCGAAAGATGTATTTCCTGAGCGCAGGCACCTCCTCGAAATGTGCCTCTACCGCAGTCCTCATTGGCCGGTTGGTATCATTCGCCTTGTGACCAGAGAGGTCGGTCGCAGGAATCGAACCACGACCTAACACCATTCCCAATCGTTTCGCCTGAGTCAGGTGGTTCCGTGACTAGAGGTGTACAGTTTTCAATCTACTCCTGCCTCAACCTGCTTTTATAGGCAACATATAGATATGATATTCATTCTTTCGTGAGAGGATGGAGTATTTTATCTCTTCCAAGCCTCCCTTCCGCGCCGCCTAGTGCGATTAGGACCTATCGTTGGTCCCCCCCCCTCCCCATTTATACCGCGCTTTTAGCCACATAGTCCTATCGGCGATATTTCCTTATGGAACATATTAAGTATTGGCGTTGAGTTTCTATTTTCTTGATTTTAATTTTTAGATTACAATCTCTTTCATTCTTCCAGACTCTCGAGAAAAATTCCACACCTAATTCGAGAATCGAACTCGGGAACTTAATTGGACCAAGTGATCTACAGCCAAAATACATGGTATTCTGCTTGATACACTAGTTATCTTCCCCTAATGTATATCCTAATTCATATTATTCTTCCTAACTGTGTTTGTTATTAAATTAAATGATAATATTAAAAACGTTTAGTGTAGTTCCGCATCCAATGGTAACATAAGTCTACGATTTTAATAGTCTCACATATGTTGTATTGGACAAAAAACATAAATTTCCTTAGAAAGGAGTATTGAATTAAAAATATATGAACATTTCAGGTGAAATATCGGCTATCGTAAATACATTAATCAACCAAACGTTTCGTAAATGGCATACTCGTAACTCAAAAATGAAAAGTCACATAAACACCAAGTTCAATACTATTTAGCAGACGAGTCTTAGAAATTCTGAAACGCCTGATCGAGGTTCAGAGATTCTGTGCTTTGGTCCAACTCCGCTCTGTTCGGGACAATTCATAGTGGGGTAGAACAGTGGGAAAGAGAGAGAGCTAGCACTATTGCTACAAATCGAGGAGTTAGAGTTTGCACTATCATCATCCTGACATGCATCAATGAGAGGCTTTGGCGTAGACAGTATAACATTGAGACTTAAACAAGACGTTTTATACAGAAAATATAAAAGGGAAAAGAAATTTATCTTATACTATATGAGCGCGAAGGTTTTGTCATGCATAGATGTGTGTTTTAGTGCGTGTTTTTTGCTTTCTCTATACGTACCATGTACATAGTGTATAGAGAAGGTATTGCACTCCATCAAAAATTCGATACTGAGATTTCACCGGAAATACATGTTTTAGGACCCCCTGTATCCAAAAAAAGCATTTTCAGAAAAAGGTCCGTGTGTGCTTGTGTTTGTGTGTCTGTGAACACGATAACTCAAAAACGAAAAGTAGCTAAAATACTAAACTTGGTATTTAAGTTTAATATCTTTCAGGGATGCGACACGAAGATTTTGAGAAAAATCCCCCACCCGAAACTACCCTTTACATGGAACTTTTTTCGAAAAATTTTATTTTCTTAAAAATGGCTCTAACGATTTTGATTTAAATATCATATATTAAAGACCGATTAAAAAAAAATTATCTTGAATTTTCTGGGAATAGCTTCTGAAGACCTGTTTATTCTGGATGAATTTTGCTTAATTTGGCATAACTAGTAAACCGTAAGAGATAGACAAAAACTTACGATACAAAAAATTTAGGCCTTGTTAAAATACACAAGTTATGTCATATACATTTTTCTCGTGGAGCTTACCGTTTTAGAGGCATTCATTGTTATTAGTTTCAGTTGTGAAGTACTTATACTTTTCTCAGATGGGAGTGTACGCTTTTCTTTTGTTCTACTCCTGGCCATGAAAAGAAGCGATTTGTAATGACAATCGCATAACGACAGCTTTTAAAACATTGGACTATTGGTTTAGGCTACTGTATTCCCTTATTTTCTTCCTACTTATACGGAACTAAGTAATAAGAACATTGTACTAATGAGTACCACGATTAGCAAGGTATAGAAAGAAGAAGAATCTTATTATGAAGTTTGTAGAACAGCTAGAGAAAGTCATGCGAGTGTAACACATCAGATTTTTTTTCTTAGAACTCTAACATATAAACACTTTGTGTTTCATTACACCTTTCTCTAATTGTTCGAAATACAAACTATTCTTACAAAAGATTGTTTTATCTACATCATGCTATATGAGATAAGCATTAGCAGAATTTGTCTCGTATACTTGCTTCCTTATAAGTATAAGGGAAAGAAGGGAACGCATTATGCTAAAGCGATACTCAAAACTTTTAAAAGATAATTCCACTCTCGTTTCATATGTTATAAATACCAGCGGGAAAACTTGTCCCCAAAGTCTTGGGCTGCTAATCTCGAAAGCGTTTTGAGAAGAATGGGCATGGGATCAGTATGGCAAAGAGGTGATACAAATTCCTTTCACATGACTTTCTCTACATCTCTGCAACAAATTATTATTAAAAAGCTTGTTCTTTTACTTACTTCATGCTAATCAAGAAAAAAAAAAATAAACAGAAATGGTTTATTTCTTGCTTCCTTGTAAGTAAAGAGGAAATAAAGGGAATACCATAGGCTAAAACGATTAGTCAATTGTTTTAAAATCTGAATGCTATGTAATTGTAGTTCCTTTGTTTGTATGACCAGAAGCTGATAAGTTCCTGTATGAGAAAAGTATAAGTAGGTATTTTAAAACTGAAACCAATAACAAGGCATATCTGGGAAACGGTCAACTCTACAGCAAAAATTGATAAACTATGTTTTAACGAAGTCTAAATTTCCTGTGCAGCAAGTTTTTTCCTCCTCTTGCGGTTTAACCATTATGTGTAATTCTGCAAAAATAAACCTGAATAAAGTGTTGTTCAAACGCTATTTCCAGAAAATTGAAAATATATATTTTATTTGTGAGACATTTTTGAGAAAATTAAAGTCTGCGAACATTTTTCCATGTAAGGGATAGTTTGGAATGGGAATTTTCTACAAAATCTTCTATCGCATCTTAGGAAGATACTAAATTTATATACCAAGTTTAGTATTTTACCGGCATTTCGTTTTTGAGTAATCGTGTTCAGAGACATACTGACACACGCGGACCTTTTACTAAAACTCAGGGGCTTTTATACAGGCGAGCCTAAACGTCTATTTCCGGTGAAGTTCAGTATCCAATTTTTCGGTGGAATGCAGTACTTCTCTACAATATATACATAGAACGTGAAGAGAAAGTAAAAATATACCTTTTTGATACTTTCTCTATACGTACTATGTACATAGTGTATTGAGAAGGTATTGCACTCCACCAAAAATTTCGATACCGAGAAATATATATTTTAGGGTCCCCTGAAACCAATAAAAGTATTTTCAGAAAATACCAAATACCAAATACTGATCTTAAATACCAAAAACCTGGTATTTAAGATCAGTATATTCCAAAGATGCGACACGAAGGCTTTGAGAAAACTCCCCTCAACCCAAACCACCCTTTACATGGAACTTTTTTCGAAAATTTTGATTTTCTCAAAAACGACCAATGATTATTATTAAAATAGCGTATATTGAAGATATTTATCTGACAAATAAAACGTATTATCTTGAACTTTCTGGGAATAGCCTCTGAATACTGTATTCTGGGTGAATTTTACGGAATTTTGCATAACTGGTAAACCGTAAGAGATAGACAAAAACTTACCACACAAAAACTGTAGAACACATTAAAACACACATTTTATGTTATATAATTTTTTCGCGGAGTTGATAGTTTTTTAGATATTCCTTCTGTTTGTTTTCAGCCTTGGAAAAACTTTTTATCATACAGGAATTTGTCAACTCGTGCCCATACAAACAAAGGAACATCAGTCACATATCGACCAGCTGTTGACTATCACTTTAACCTATGGTACTCCCTTTTTTTCGCTTCTACTTACAAGGAAGCAAGTAATAAGACTATGTCTGCTAGTTTGTTCTCGATCAGCATTAAGTAAATAGAAGCATAAACTTTTTGTTGCGGAGATGTAGAGAAAGTCATGAGAATGGAACACATCAGATTTTTGTTATCTACATATATACTAACTAAACATGTCAAAGAATTTATTGACTGAGAGATACACGACGATTTACTGCGAATGTAAAGGCAGATAATTCGATAAAGAAAAAAGAAGCCTAGGTATAATCGCCGTGTGGGAGCAGGGTATAAGCCGATTCATATTTGGTTTTGAGTGTATTGAGAAACGCGGCAGTTTGTGCCTTCCCTTCCCATAAGGAGAACGTCCGAGTAGTGCGCTAATTTAATTTTGAAGGGAAAAATAATAAATGGAGTGGTGAAGTGGTTTTCATGTTTCACCGTCACCAATAACCGATAACCTGTTACTGTGCTTTTTGTCTGGCGCCTCTTTTATGGAGTTAACCTCGTTAAGGGCCATAACTGAGTTATTCACTGCCATCGATAATTTACTAGTCTACAACACAGAGAGGCTCTTCTCGAAACTGAAAGCTTTTCAGTAAGAAAATATGAAAGCGAATTTTATATCTGCTGCCACCAGATTGACACATAAATATCAGCATTGAGACTCTGCAATCGTGCAGATCGTGTACTTGAGGTCCCATCCCAAACTTAAGGGTGCCTTATTATCACATTTCCAAAATCTCTCTACACGTACTATGTATTAGTGTATAGAGAACGATTATAATGCACCCAAAAATTCTATATAGAGATTTCACCTGAAACACATGCTTTGGGACCCCCTGAATCCAAATAAAATCATTTCTGTAACAAAAAATCCGTGTATATGTATATGTGTATCTATGAACACCATAGCTCAAAAACGAAAAGATCGCTAGATACCAAACTTGGTAATTAAGTTTGGTATCTTCCAAAGATGCGACACTAAGATTTTCAAGATAATCCCCCCAACCTCAACTACCATTTACATGGAACTTTTTTCGGAAATTTTGATTTTCTCAAAAATGGCTCTTACGGTTTTGATTAAAATGTATATTAAAGGTATTTACCTGACAAATAATATTGACTTTTCTGGGAGTAGCCTCTGAAAAATATTTTATTCTCGATGAATTTTACAGAATTTTGCATAACTGCTAAACCGTAAGAGATACACAAAAACTTACCACATAAAAATTTAGAGCCTATTAAAACACGCAATTTGTTATATGAATTTTTTTCGTGGATTTCATCATTTTTTAGATATTCCTTGCTATTGGTTTGAGCTTTAAAACATCTGATGTGTTCCATTCACATGACTTTCTCTATATCTCTGCAACAAATTATTGTTAAAAACCTTATGCTTCTATTTAGTTCATGCTAATCGAGAAAAAGTGTCAGAAACAGTCTTATTACTTGCTTCTTTTTAAGTAGAAGCGAATTAGGGAGTACCATAGGTTAAAGTGATAGTCAAAGGCTGGTTGCTGTGTGACGGAAGTTCCTGTGTTTGCATGGACAGGAGTTGACAAATTGCTGCATGAGAAAATATAAGTTTTTGAAAGCTGAAATCAAAAACAATGAATAATTAAAAAACGATCAACTCCACGAAAAAAAGTGTAGAACATAATTTGTGTGTTTTAACGTGCTCTACATTTTCTGTGTGATAAGCTTTTGTTTATCTCTTATCGTTTATCAGTTAAGCTACATTCGGCAAAAATCATCCAGAATAAAGAGGTCTTTAGAGGCTATTTCCAGAAAATTCAAGATATACATTTTATTTGGTATTTAAATGTCAGTAATATACGGGATTTTAATAAAAAAAAAACGTTAGAGCCATTTTTTAGAAAATCAAAATTTTCGAAAAAAGTTCCACGTAAAGGTTAGTTTAGGGTGGGAGGATTTTCTTGAAAATCTTCGTTTCGCATCCTTGAATGATACCAAACTTAAATAACAAGTTTGGTTTTTAACGGTCTTTTCGTTTTTGAGTAGACAGACAGACAGACAGACACACACACACACGGACGTGTTTCTAGAAATGTTTTTTTTTTTTTTTTTCGGATTCAGGGGGTCTCAAACCATATATTTCCGGTGAAATCTCAGTATCGAATTTTTGGGTACAATACAACATCTTCTCTATACACTATGTACATAGTACGTATAGAGAAAGTAAAAACTTACATAATCGTGTCCATACAAAGGAACTTCAGTCACATAGCAACCAGATTTTGACGAGCACTTTCCTATAGTACTTCCTTATTTCGCTTTTACTAACAAAGATGCAAGTAATATGACTATATGTACTATTTTTTCTCTATTAGTATGAAGTAAATATAAGCATTAGCGTTTTAACAATAGTTTGTTGCAGAGATGTAGAGAAAGTCATGTAAATGGAACATATCAGATCTTTTTTCTTTCCATTTGTATAGCCCCCTTTAACTTCAATGGTAGTATCGAGGCCTTTCACTTGTGAAACATTTCATATTATGTAAGTTTAGAACATTAGGTTAATTTTTACTTTCTGTACGCGTACTATGTACATAGTGTATAGAGAACGTGTTGTATTGCACCCAAAAATTCAGTATTTCACCAGAAATACATATTTTAGGTCCCCCGGAGTCAAAAAAAAGCATTTTAGAAAAATGTCTGTGTGTATGTGTGTGTGTCTGTGTCTATGTCTCAGTCTGGCTCTGGACAGCATAGCTCAAAAACGAAAAGACCGTTAAATACCAAACTTGGTATTTAGGTTTGGTATCTTCCAAGGATGCGACATGAAGATTTTGAAGAAAGTCCCCCACCCCATTTACATGGAACTTTTTTCGAAATTTTTGATTTTCTGAAAAATGGCTAATGATTTTGATTAAAATATCGTATATTAAGGATTTTGTTATTTTTTCTAGATTAGCATGAAGTAAATAGAAGCATAAGCTTTTTAACGATAATTTGTGGCAGAGATGTAAAGAAATTCATGTGAATGAAACAAATCACATTTTGGTTTTGGTTTATATAATTTTATATATACACACGCACATTCACTCTCACATTCATACTTCCAGCCTCTGTGGGGGATAGGTAATACTTTTGGTTAAAGAAAAATTCTCCGCTCCAACCGGGAATCGAACCCTGGAGTCACCTCGCTAATCACTCGACCACGGATGCAGTCACTAGTTGTTATTGCTAGAAATGTTATTACTTCTTTAGTACGCATATACTATGTACATAGTGGGTTCAGAAGGTATTGTATTCCACCCAAAAATTCAATACCACGTTTCACCAGAAATGCATGTTTTTAGGCGTGCTTGCTAAAGCCAAAAAGAAAAGCATTTCTACGACAAACGAAGTAATAGCTTAGGGTTGGGGAGGGGAGGATTTTACTGAAAATCTTTGTGTGTTATCCTTGGAAGGCAGTAATTTTAAATATCAAGTTTGGTGTTTAACGGACTTTCGTTTTTGTTTTAAGTCGCCCTCCAACACACACACACACAGAAACACGCACGCGCACAGGTTTCTTTTTTCCAAAACTGCTTATTTGGAGTCAGGGGGGTCTTTAGAATATTTATTTCCAGTGAAAAATTTATTTCGAATTTTTGGGTGGAATACAATACCTTTTCCACCCACTATATACTTTGTACATTCGTACCAGGGATAGTAAAAGGTGTAGGAGGCATGGAATATCACTGTTTTAAACCTTTTGTTGTTCTAAATTCTTCAGGTATCCCTTTCTCCTATTTCACTGCAGCATAATAAATGTAATGATCAAAAACTATTATTGGTGAGAAATGACCTTGTGATTGACATTCCTGCTGACACGTGGCTGTCTCTGTATGCCATTGCCATATATTTACTTGCTATCCGTCAGCAGCGCCACAAGTTCCACTGCTTCTAAAATGTCTTCTTCTTCTTTCCATGCATTTTCTATCACACCTCTCATATATTGAACTACTTTTCCACATTTCTCACTAGTTACTTCAACATTGGGTCCTATACTTTACTAAACGTAAAATTTGTATTATTTCGGCTAAGAAACCTCAACTCGTTCACCACGGCTGTAAGACGTTTTCAGATCACAGTGTCACTCGTGATAGTGCTAGGATGAGAATAAGAGCAATGTCTGTGATATACAGGGTTATTCAAAAAGAAAGAACAGATTTCAAATATTTATTGCTTCCAAACTACAAAAGATAGAAACATGATTCCAACGTTCATGGAGATATAAAAATGTATATTTTTATAATATGCATTCAATATGAGCACCGTGTGTTACACGACATATGTCAAAACGGTAGCTCATTTCTTGCCACACACGAATCAGCTGGTCTCCAGTTATCGAATTTACAGCTTCAACAATTCAATATCATAGATTTTCAAAAGTGCCAGGCATAGGAGGGAAAAAACACAGTATTTTACGCAACCCCATAGATAAAAATCACATTGAAAGAGATCTGGAGACCTGGGAGGCCACCGGCGATAAAGTTGATCTGCTCCTCCTCTCGCAATTCAACGTCCTGCAAACGTGTTATTCACGTAACGTCGGTCGTGGCAAGAGAAATGAGGCGGGGCACCATCTTGCATGAAAATTTTCATTGGAAAACATTAATAGTTGAGTAAAATTGTCTTCCTCCACATCTTCTAACATGCCAATGCACAAATCGTACCGTTTGTTGTGGTCGTCAGGATTTAATGCAGTTTGTATGTCTTCAGGTGCAGACGATGTTTTATAACTCGCCATACCGTTGGTTGCTTGCTCGTGATGTGGATCTCTTTGGGATCCTTTCGTTGAACTGCAACAATGGACTCTAGCTTTGCTAATTGCAGCACACAAAATGATTTCTCTTGAGGTGTCGCCGCCATTTCACTACAGACATACAACAACAAACAACAGCGCCAATGCGGTCGTGATTGGAACTTCTACCCGCCGCGCTATTTCAATTGTAAACTTTTCTCTCTCCATGAACGTTGGAAACGTGATTCTATCTTTTGTAGTTTGGAAGCAATAAAATTTTGAAATGTGTTCTTTCTTTTTGAATAACCCTGTATAAAATGTAGTAACAATTATAAATGTAAATCCTTACTGAATCACTGTGTATAACACAACCAAACTTTTTACAGAATGAAATCAAACAAACAGATGCCATGTATGAGAAAGCGCGTGTAAATTTTCACTGAACCCATAGATGTTGCAACGTGGATGACATCATGTCTTTAACGGTTATGCATTCTTACACTATGATTGGTCAGCAGCCTGACGAGCTCTTGACAGCAGACGACTCACCCCACACGTGTCGATCACAAGGAAATTTCTCACTGACAGTAAGTGCATTATTTAGGACACCTTTGAACTTAAGCTGCGTAACACAGATTATAAAACCAACATTTTTATTTTCTCTATACGCACTATGTACATAGTGTGTAGAGAAGGTATTGCACTCCACCCAAAAATTCGATACCGAGATTTCACCGAAAATATATGTTTTAGGGTCCCCAATAATCAAAAAAAGCATTTTCACATAAAGATCGGCGTGTGTGTGTGTGTCCGTGTGTCTGTGAACACGATAACTCAAAAACGAAAAGTCGCTACAATACCAAACTTGGTATTTAAGTTTAGTATCTTCCAGGGATGCGACGCGAAGATTTTGAGAAAAATCCCCCACCCCCAACTACCCTTTACATGGAACTTAAAACTTCGTATATTAAACATATTTACCTGACAAATAAAATTTATATCTTGAATTTTCTAGGAATAGCCTCTGAAGAGTAGTGTATTCTGGATGAATTTTACGGAATTTTGAATAACTGCTAAACTGTAAAAGATGGACAGAAACTTACTAGACAAAAAACGTAGAGCACTTTAAAACACACAATTTATGTTATATACATTTTTTCGTGGAGTTCGTCGTTTTAGAGACATTCCTTATTTTTGGCTTCTGTTATGAAAAACTTATATTTTTCTCATTCAGGAACTTGTCAACTCCGATCCATATAAACAAAGGAACTTCATTGACATAGCAACCAGCTTTTGACTATCACTTTAACCTATGGTAGTCCCTTATTTCGCTTCTACTTACAAGGAAGCAAGTAATAAGACTATTTCTGCTAATTTTTTCTGATGAGCATAAAGTAAATAGAAGCATAAGCTTTTTAAGAATAATTTGTTGCAGAGATTTAGAGAAAGTCATGTGAATGGTAAACATCAGATTTTTCTCGTTCAGGAAGGAATACCTATATAATTTTAGACATACACATTCCGCTAGTTTAAATCCACTTTCTTTAAACGAGGCACTGGAGCGTTGAACTTAAGAGAATGCCCGCAATTAAAGAAGTGTTCAGAACCTTTTCTCAAAATGGTGGACCTAAACTTCCATAATAAAAAAAAAGTGTTAATTCCTTCTAAAGCCGTTAATTATAATATAATTACGAGCTGTGCTATTAGATATTTTCTCTGGCGTATTAATAAATTGCTCTGCTTGTGCGCGTTTATGCAGCAAATAAAGACATAATTAATTTCCCCCATAATGTTGATGCATTATGTACACTACTCAAGTAATGAGGAGTTAGAAGAAAAGCTACAGGAAACTTGAATGATTTAATTGGTTAGATAATCAGGGAAGACGGAAAAGAACAAAAATTATATAATTTTATATTCCCTGAGGATAAAATCTTATGTGTTCTATTCACATGAGTTTCTCTATTTGTTTTGCAAACAAACCTTTTACAAAAGATTATTCTTCTATGTGCATCAGGCTAATCGGGATAAACTTTAGCAAAATTCTCTTATTGCTGGCTCCCTTGAGAGATAGTCAAATGTTTTAAAAGCTGTCATATTGTGATAGCATTGAAATTAGCTTCTTTGCATGACCATGATTAAAACAAAAGAAACACCACCGACTTAGTTTGACAAAAATAACTATTTTATAATTGGAAAAAAATAATGACATAAATTATATTTTACAACATCGATATTGACTATCTCTTAAAGGGGTTACACCTAAGAGGCTGTTGTCAAGAAATTCAATATAACCATTTTATTGGTCATAAAATTTGCTCAAACATGTGATATTCTAATAATATTGTAATAGGTATTTTTGAGAAAAGCAATATTTTCGAAAAGTGTTCCAAGTTTGGTATTTAACTGAGTTTTCATCTTTTAGCTATACTAACCACAGAAAGAGAGGAATAGATACGGATATGTTTTAAAAATGCTGTTTTTTTTGGGGGGGGGGTTCAGGGGCCCTCAAAACATATGTCATTTCGATATTGAATTTTTGGGTGGAAAACAATATTTTCTGTATCCATTACGTACACAGATAGTACATACGGGATAGAGAAAGTAAAAAAGAGGTATATTGTATAGATGGGGGGGGGTTATTTTCCTGTAGCCTGTTTGTTTGTACACCTGCTCATGGCCCCGTGAACCATTAAATTAGTGTTTTTTGTCAAAGTTCAATTTTTAATAGAAACCCTACATCTTCCATTGTCCGCTCTTATTGTTCACATATGGACCATTGATCTCAATATTTTTTAGCTTCTCGGTTTCGTCTGCGGCCTGCATTCAAGAGGTTACGGGTTCGATCCTCGTGGCCGGGCTATCTTACCCATGTTTTTTCGGGTGTTTCCCCGGGAATTCGGGTGAATGTTGGGTGGATTTCTTCCATCGCCGTATTTTCTGACCCTCTATGTCAGTCATCCTTCATCCCGTTCTTTCAAGTTTGAAAACGTCGGCTGGTTACCGGAATGAGAACCCTCCCCCTGGCGGGGGCGCTGGACCCTGTGTGGGGCAGGTCCCCGGTCTATCTGTCCTACTGTTGGAGTGCTACAACTTGGAAACCGTAGGGACCCTATCATTACACTACTGTAACCCTAGTTCCGGCCGCCCGCAGTCTCCTGTCAACTCATCCGCACCTCTTGGCGCATCCCACTTGTGGGGCATAGGAACGATAGCTTGTATTGGTTCACTTCTTGTCATAATTTCCATTTCTTTCAGTAACTTTTAGTAACCATCTTCTTTTCAAGCAAGCAACTTCCAAAAATTATATTACTTCTCTTATACGTATAATAAATAGTATAACTATTGCATTCAACCCAAAAAATTCGATATCGAGTTTTCACCGGAAGTGTGTTTTGATGTTCCCTGAACTCAAAAATACATTTTTAATACTCTACATCATACATAGCACATAGGTAGATAAGGTAGCAATTGGATTCCAATTAAAAATTCTATGTCGAGTTTCTACTGGAAATACACATTTTATGGTCCCTTGAAGGAACAAAAACTAGGAAAAGGTCCATATGTGAACAATAAAGCGAAAAATTAATTAAATATAAAATTTCATGATCAAGTTCAGCATTTTTCAAGGATGCAATAGTACGACTTTCAAGAAAATTCCCTCCCATCCCATGCTACTCTTTACATGGACAAATTTTCGAAAATTAATGTATATCTCGAATTTTAGTAGTAGTATATGATGATCTGTTCAATCAGGATGACTTTTCCATAAATGGTAAGCCGTAGGAGACCGACAAAAATGTAAATCTAGTTAAAACACTCTAGTTATATCACACATTTTTACTTTCTCTATACGCACTATGTACATCGTGTATAGAGAAGGTATTGCACTCCACCAAAAAAATCGATACCGAGATTTCACCGGAAATATATCTATTTTACTTTCTCTATATACGCACTATGTACATAGGGTATAGAGAAGGTATTGCACTCCACCCAAAAATTCGTTACAGGGATTTCACCGCATATATATGTTTTAGGGTCCCCTGTATCCAAAAAAAAAAAGCATTTTCACAAAAAGGTGCGTGTGTGTCCGTGTGTCTGTGTGGGGGTGGGGAGATGGTTTAAAAAGCTAATGTTGCTACCTGTTTATATACACACACTATCCTAAACGGATTGGAACCTAACCTCGCGCTAAATTTGAAATCCACAGGCTTTGAAATTGTCATCATATAGACAAGGTCTATCAATCGCACTTAGTTTCATTCGATTTTAGAGTGGCCGCAGTTCTGCATAGTAAAATTCACTGAACAGCTGTATATGCGTGAAACATACTCGTCATACATCAGCACAGCGTCTAGCGACATATGCCGCTGTTCCATTCAACAACACTGTTCGCCTGCCGCCGACAATGAAACTCAGGCCCTTTAGTGTGTAGTATTATATATTTACATTGCAAAAGTACTACAAGACTTCTTTATTTATGTTCTACTCCTTCTAGGCAGCATACTTCATAAATATTCACAAAAAAGGATCGCTACGCGCACGTAATAAATTAGCGTTTAACTTCATTACGGATCTTTTCCGATAAAAAAAATTGGTGAAAACGTAACAAATATAAACCAAACTTACAGTCAAACCACAATTTGTTTAATTTCTAAGAGGGGCCGAATTTCTCTATAATAACCAAAATGTCTCTTGCGGAGCAGTTTTTCTGTTACCCAAATAAAATTTTCTGTGCATGTTCACGGAGATATAATGAATAAGAATTTCCTTAAGTGTTGCTGTCTTCATTTTCCAGCATAGAAAATATATTTTATGATAAAAAAAAACCACATTCATAACTTTAAAAATTTCTGGAGTCTAAACTAAAGAATACACAGAAAAATCTATGGGCATTTTAAAAAGTAGATGTATTGTGAAAGTAGGTTTAAAATATTAGACTGAAATTTAAACTTTTTGTCGCAAGGGACTTTTTATTAACGCAAGAAAAACGTCAACATTTAACCATTGCAGCAAAATGAATGAAATTTGCACTGTAACTTATTTACATTATATTACATATGTGATATAAATTTAAAAATATGATGTGTTACACTCACATGAACTTTTTCTAGCTACTCTACGAACACAGTTCTTACGAAAGATAATTCTTTCAACACCATGCTAATCGAGATAAATATTAGCAGAATTGTATTCCTTAGTTTCTTATAAGTGGAATGGAAGTGATAGTCAAATATTTTTAAAAGCTGTCGTTATTCGATTGTCATTGCAAATCGCTTCTTTGCTTCGCCAGGAGTAGAACAAAAGAAAAACGGACACTTCCGTCTGAGAAAAGTAATAACAAAGAATACCTCGAAAACGGTAAACTCCATGAAAAAAATGTATGTGACAAAACTTGAGTATTTTAACAAGATCTATATTTTTTGTATAGTAAGTTTTTGTCTATCTCCTACGTTTACTAGTTATACCAAATTAAGCAAAATTCATCCAGAATAAACAGGTCTTAAGAAGCTATTCCCAGAAAATTCAACATAAACGTTTTGTGCGAAAAGTTTTTAATGTAAAGGGTAGTTAGGGATGGGGAAATTTTCTTGAAAATCTTCGTGTCGCATCCTTGGAAGATACCAAACTTAAATACCAAGTTTGGCAATTAACCGTCTTTTCGTTTTTGAGCTATGCTGTCCACACACACACATACAGACCTGTTTCTGAAAATGGATTCAGGGGGTCCTAAAACATGTATTTCCAGTCAAATCTCGACAGCGAATTTTTGGTTGGAATACAATACTTCTATATTCCTATGTACATGTGGGGCTAGAGAAAGTAATGAAGATAGCATTATTATTTGGAATTTCAAATTTTTAGTCTTACAAATCCTTAAGGACCTGAAAGCTTTTAATTGCCTGATTTAAAATTTATGTGTAAAGTAATTCCTCTATGAAAAATTTGTAGAGAAAGTAAAAATTAAAATAAGTATTTATAAGTAGGCAGGTATGGAATACAATGCAGTTTTCGAGACATTAGAAATCCGGAGAGAGGCACAAACTTGTTTCGGAGATTAACGAAAGCGGATATGGAAGTCTGAAGTAAGAAACAAGCGACGCTAAATGCCTGCAGCACTCTGCATCCGGTTAGAACTGTAAAAGTTGGCAGATTTGCATTTCATCGCTAGCGTTTCTTGCGGTGTCTTCGGTTTCGACTTGACTGCGGATGATTGCACCCCGCGGCGAAGGATCTTCCTCATCTTTTAACGATACCGCGATTATCGACAAGGAGACAATATCTCTCGAAAGAAACAGGGGTACACAGCGCAGTGAATAAGGGACACACTGACTTCCTGCTCGAGTAATGGAATCGCAATACAGTGTATCGTGTGGGTGGAGGTGGGCTGTTTCGTTTATTCTTTGAGGTACACAATTTGAAAGGAGAGAGAATCAAAACTTCTGACTATGGAAGGTTTTCGGCTACAAGAGCATTACGCATCAAATCGAATCGTGGAAAATACCCAAGTCACACAAAAAATGTTAAAGAATAAAACAATGTTGAACAAGGATTCGTATGCCCGCTGGGTTGTGTGGTATTAGCGTGTTTGCCTCACATTCAGCAGGTCACGAGTTCGAATCTCGCTTAGAGTGAGTTACTGGATAACGTTTCTTCCCTTATCCTGAGAAGACAAATGGAGTAACTTTAAGCTCCATGGACCCCGAGATAATTTGAGCATCATTTCACCAAATTCATACATAAAATAAGGAATGGAAGAATAAGATCAGATTCAAAATATTTTCAGTTAATCATAATATAGTAGAAAATAGAATAAAATGGAAGGATCATGTTGAAAAAAATATGATGTGTTCCATTCTAATGAACTTCTCTACATCTCTGTAACAAACTACTGTTGAAAAGCTTATTCTTCTATTTACTTCATGCTGATTGGAAAAAAATAACAGAAATGGTCTTATTGCTTGCTTCCTTGTAAGTAGAAAGGAAATAAGGGGGTACCGTAGACTAACGCGATAGTTAAAATCTTATAACAGCTGGTTGCTATGTGACTGAAGTTCCCTTGTATGGCCAGAAGTTGACAAATTCCTTTATGAGAAAAGTGTAGGTATTTTAAAACTGAAATCAATAAAAAGGAATAACATAACTCCATGGCACGACAGCTCACGGGGAACCTTGGCCTACCGCCCGGCCGCTGCGTCCCCCATCTCGGTCCACTACAGACGTCATGGATGGGGTGCAGTATTGGAGGGTGAGACGTGGTCAGCGCTTCGAGTCCCCCCGGCCGGTTAATGCGGTCCTCATGACCTGGAGCCGCTACTTCTCCATCAAGTAGCTCCTCAATTGGCCCCCCAGGGACCTTACGAGGCTGAGTGCACCGCGGGTCAGGTCTCCCAGCGGGGGAAAAATCCCCACGCCGGTACTGGGGATCGAACCCAGGTCTCCCGCTTGGTAAGCAGCAACGCTACCACCAGGCTAAGGAGACGACCAATAAAAAGGAATGCCTCAAAAAAACTCTCAATGCCACGAAAAAAATGTACATAACATAAAGTGTGTGTTTTAACGAGCTCTGCATTTTGTGTTAAGTACACTTTACCAGTTATGCAAAATTCAGAGGCTACTTTTAGAAAATTTACAATATTCATTTTATTTCTCATGTATAAATCTTAAATGTAAGAGCTTTTAATCAAAATCGTAAGCTAATTTCGAGAAAATCAAAAATTTCGAAATTTTTCCCATATAAAGAGTAGTTGAGAGTGGGAGGATTTTCTTAAAAACCTTCGTGTCGCATCCAAAAAAAGCATTTTTGTAAAAAGGTCGGTATGTGTGTGTGTGTCTGTGGATAGCATAGTTCAAAAACGAAAATACCGTTAAATAAAAAACTTGGTATTTAAGTTTGGTATCTCCAAGGGTGCGACATGAACATTTTAAAGAAAATCCCCCACCCCCAATTACCCTTTACATGAAACTTTTTTAACAATTTTTGATCTTCTGAAATCTGGTTTTAACGGTTTTGATTAAAGTATTGTATATTAAAAATATTTACCTGACAAATAAATCGAATATCTTGAATTTTCTGGGAATAGCCTCTGAAGACTACTTTATTCTGGATGAATTTTACGGAATTGTGCATTACTGCTAAACCGTAGGAGATGGACAAAAACTTACCTCGCAAAAAATATAGAGCACATTAAAACACACAATTTGTTATATACATTTTTGTCGTGGAGTTGCGTGATTTTTAGATATTTCTTATTTTTAGTTTCAGCTTTGAAAAACATGCTTTTCTCATACAGGAATTTGTCAACTCCTGTGCATACAAACAAAGAAACTTCAGTTGCATAGCAACCAGCTTTTGACTATCACTGTAACCTATGGTACTTCCTTATTTTGCTTCTACTTTCAAGGAAGCAAGTAATAAGACTATTTCTGCTACTTGTTTCTCAATTAGAATGAAGTAAATAAAAGCATAAGCTTTTTAGCAATAATTTGTTGCAGAGATGTATAGATAATCATGTGAATGGAACACATGAGATTTTTCTACATCAGTTCTGTATCTTCTACTCTTAATTTTGAACAAATGATCGTGTCAGTGACGTCCACCTATGTATTGAAACCAGCATAAGCTGTAAGTAATGCACATAACCTCTATTATATATGCCCAACTTTCAGCAGCTCCCATTTAATCTCCTCGCTTTTTAATTAACTCTATACTAGTCCCGACATGGTAATTATTCTATATGAGCCTGTGTTTACGATTTACAGACCAGCACTGAAGTGAATCAAGTCCAAGGTTGGGCACAAGCATATGTGTACGTGGTATGTATGATCACTGTGAAATCTATCGTTGCGACTATCGAACACGTATCGATAGTTACTATTCTGGTGAATTACGTGAAGGCCGCCACAGAATGATTTGGCGGGCCTGTAGACTGTGAGACTTGACACGCGCCACTTCTAGCACCTTGGCACTACTTTCTCTTGCAATGATAATTTGGTATTCTGGGAATCCTTTCCCACACCTACTTACGAATGTTCTTAATTTCGTTTTGACTGGGCATTGTTTTAACTGGAACGTATAGAAATTAACTAGAAATGAATTCTAAGTGTTCTTCTATTATTGAAAACAGAAATATAGCATTATTGCCAAAATTCAAATAAAGATTAATATTTTTACAAATTGAAAAAAACTTTAGTGTGTTTAAATAACTATGTTGAAAACAATAAATGGGTTTTGAAAACCAAAAACACAGCTATTTACTTCTTAAAATTTAATTAGTTTCCAAATCAAGTTTGACGATAAATTTGATTTATAGGATTTAGTATAACTTTCTCTTCATCTCATAACAAATTATTATTAATAAGCTTATTCTTCTATCGACTTCATGCTAATCGAGATAAACACTAGCAGAAACGGTCTTATACTTAGTTCCTTATGAGTAGAAGGGAAATAAGTGTTTACACTAGGCTAGACTGACAACCAAATGTTTTAAAATGTGATTGGTACGGGATTGAAATCCGTTTATTTGCGTGGCCAGGAGATGAAAGGTTCCTGAAAGAGAAGATTTTAAGTATTTTAAAACTGAAACCAATAACAAGCAATATCTCGAAAACGGTCAACTCCACGCAAAAATGTGTATTTCATAAATTGTCTAAAATTGTCCATGAATTTCCAAAGTCAAAAGGCCGCTGATGTAGCAATTAAAGTTAAAGCCGGTGTAAAAATGGAACAGTAATAAAAAAGAAAGTTTGAATTGCAAAAATTGAAGTGTCCAAATCTGTATAACAGTGTAGAAAATTGGTTGCTAAGCAAAATTTCCAAACTTCCACATCTTTTCTATGAGAGGTATATAAGATTGCAGCATATAAAGTATTTTAGCATTCCTGCATTAGTTTCTTAGGGCACAACGGGAAAGGAAATTTGCAATTATTGATTTATTTATATTAATGAAGACGGATTACAAATAGCAGTGTATGTATTACGAAGTTATGTGAGAATTATAAATTTAAAATTTCTACAAATAAAACAAAAAACAATGGTCTTTAAAGGTAAATATACTGTAAGAACAAAATTGTAATTAATAATATAGTACTCCAAGTCTTGGCTTTTAAATACTTAAGAACATTTGTCAGTTATAACTATGAAAACTGTTTTAAAGTAATTTATCTTGTTCCAACAAATATGTCGGACAATAACAGAAGCCAAAAAAACTAAAACCAGAAGAGAAACACAAATTAAGTTTTACAAAGTAATGGTCGTGCCTGCTTTTCTTTATGAAACTGAAACATCAACTTTGACACTGCTTCCGTGGTCGAGTGGTCAGCGAGCTCACTTCTCATCCGGAGGTCTCGGGTTCGATTCCTGGCTGGTGCAAGGAATTTTTCTTTAAGCAGAATTGTTCCCTATCCCTCACAGAGTCTGGAAGTTTGAATGTGAGAGCGAGTGTGATTAGCCTAATGTTCTAAATCCTACACTAATAAAATTGTTTCAAAGCCCACGATATAACAATTGGAGTATAAGGGGGCTATAAAAAAAAACACCAGTGTAGTGTGGTGGTAGCGTGTCTGGCTCACATTCAAAAGGTCGTGAGTTTGAATCTCATTTAGGGTGAGTTGCCCGGATAAGGTTTTTTTGGGGTTTTCCCTTATCCTGAGAAGAGTAACTTTAAGCTCCATGGACCCCAAGATCATTTGAGCATCATTGCACCAAAAAAATAGATACACGTACCGAAATGAGAACAAAATTGCAGATAAAATACTAAGAAAAGAGCTGAAATTAAATACTTTGGAAGAAAAAATCAAACTATAGAAATGAATGTAGACAGAATGTTGAAAGAATGCCAAGAGAGAGGATCCCAAGAAGAGTGTTATACTGCCTAAGGCCTATGGGGAAAAGGACATGCGGGAAGACCAAGAAAACGGTGCTCAGGTTATGTTTTGAGGCCGGAATAGAAAACATTGCCTAATCTCTGGAGTGTAGAAGTAGTGATATTCTTATTTTCACTACAATGTAAAGAAGTAGATATAGAAAACTTACATTCCATCAACAAGCTTTAGAATAAGAAGTGTCTGTATTTATTGAAAACCTTTGGATTGCATCTTTCGAAGACACTGAAATAAATACCCAGTTTTGTATCCATCCAACCTTCGTTTTTATTTTCCCTAGCACGTATATACATACAAAGCATGTACGTATTAGATAGAGAAGGTATTTACTTCACCCAAAAATTAGATGTCAAGATTTCACCCGAGTCAAAAAAAAGCATTTTTGGAAAAAGGTCCGTTAGTGTGTCCGGACAGAATAGCTATAATAATAACTCCATGGCACGTCAGCTTACGGGGAACCTTGGCCTACCGCCCGGCCGCTGCGTCCTCCATCTCGGTCCACTACAGACGTCATGGATGGGGTGTAGTATTGGAGGGTGAGACGTGGTCAGCGCCTCGAGCCCCTCCCGGCCGGTTAATGCGGTGCTCATGACCTGGAGCCGCTACTTCTCCATCAAGTAGCTCCTCAATTGGCCCCCAGGGACCTCACGAGGCTGAGTGCACCCCGGGCCAGGTCTCCCAGCGGGTACTGGGGATTGAACCCAGGTCTACCGCTTGGTAAGCAGCTGCGCTACCACAGCATTAAGGAGACGACCGGACAGAATAGCTCAAAAACGAAAAAACCGTTATATACCAAACTTGGTATTTGTGTTTAACATCTTCCAATAATTCAATACGAAGATTTTCAAGAAAATCCCTCTATCCCAACTACCCTTTACATGGGATGTCTTTTTTTGAAAATTCAGTTTTTCTCAAAAAGGTCTCTTAACGACTTTGAATAACATTCCGTATGATTAAGACATTTTCATCACAAATATAATGTACTATATTTTGAATTTTCTGGAAATAGCTTTGAAGATCTCTTTATACGGGATGAATTTTGCTTAATTTTGCATAGCTGGTAAACTGTAATAGATAGACAAAAACTTACTACATAAAAATGTATATCTCGTTAAAACACACAACTTACGTCCTATAAACTCCTTTCGAGTAGTTGACTTTTTTTTGGAAATATTCCTTCTTATTGAAATTGGTTTCAGGTTTAAACTACCTAACTTTCCTCAAACGGGACGATGCAAAGCGAACCTTACGTCAATTGTTTCACATATCGACCAGATTTTAACGTAGTGTATTCCCTTATTTCGCTTATGCTTACAAGAAAGCAAGTAATAAGATCATTTGTAACTAAATAAGGAAAATTATGAACACAAAACTTTACTTACAAGTTACAGTGCCTTATTCTATTTCTCAACGTAATCTCCATTCTCTCAAGACAGTTATTGTCACGTGGTACCAATTTTTTAATGCCGAACTTTTCTATCGCCAAAAGACTTATTCGTTTGGTTTTGTTTGTTTTTGTTTTTTGTTTTTTTTTTTTAGTGCACAAAATGTTCGGTCAGATAGCGCAAGTGTATATGATAATGAAATGAAGGAGTCTTCAGTTAGTAAATGGCGCATAATTTAGACTAATCAAGGAAGAACCAGTATGCATGGCAAAGACCGGAGGAGTTGAAAGTAAATATTAAGAAAATAAAATCAGAAAAACCGGTGTTTCACTTTGAACACCGTACTCGACTTTTTGGGTGAAAAAATGTCCCAACCTCAAAGTGGCAATACATCTTAGCTCAGATCTTTGGCGATGGAAGAGCACAAAATCTGCATTGAAAAACGGTATCATGTGCCAATAAATACCTTGATATCAATGACGATTACTTTGAAGAATAGAATAACACTCTGTAACTTTGTAAATAAAGTTTTGTGTTGATATCCTTAGTTATTATTTAGTTGTGATCATTTCGTTCATGACACGTGATCGTAGGAAGTGGCCAATCCAGTACATTGGCGCGTAAAATTTCAACCAATCGGAACTCATTATCTCTACGTTCAATTGTCTTTCTAAATGTATCACGTGCACTTGTTTTCTCTCTGAATATCAGTGTGCAGTGATATTCCTGCACAAAATGGCGGAAGTTCCAATAGACATATTAATTACAATCTTGCTTTACTAAGCAAAACAATAGAATGTCGCAACACAGACACATCTGTATTTATTTTACGCTACAATAATATAATGTAGCAATACAAAGATATCTAAAATTTATGATATTGACATCAAGTTGTAGTGATTTTGGTGCAAATATACGTCAAGACAAATTTTAGGAATATTATTTTTCGTGTCCAAATATGCTAATCATTGTTATTTTATTCAAGAAATAGTCTTATTTAATACAGTTCGAGCTACAATTTTTCAACAAGTTGCTTGCGAATTTATCGATAAAAGTTAAAGCTCTCGTTATATTACTTATGACAAATCGTCTGTTTTCTGGATTGCCCTCGTAGATGGAACAATAAACTTTTTAACAATAATTTATCACAGATGTAGAGAAAGGTGTGTGTAAGGAACAAGTCAGACCTTTATTCTTATAGACTCCAAGTATAGAGAAAGGGAAAATGATATGGTACAGCAAATTATACATAACATACTTTTGAAACACCATGGAAGATGTAATAATGCAATGTCCGTTTGAAATAAAACCAGTAATGACGTCATAAACAAAGAGAGGAGGTTTAGAAGGCGAGATTAATCCTGAGGTATATCGCCGCGTGAAGCTGCAGCAGGAGCAACAGATGACAGCCGACACGACCTTAATATAAGTAATAATGGACACCAGAAGAGAAAACCTACTTTCACACGTGTGTAGGAGGTGGGGCTCCAGATTTCCAGTTACCAACGACAGTTTTTCTACCAAAAGCAACAGAAACTCATAGCGGCGAAATCCGGAACTACATCAGGAGGATATGCTCTTATTTCTCCATACGTAAGTGTATAGAGAAGGTATTGCACTCGACCAAAAATTTCGATGCCGAGATTTCACCGGAAATATATGTTAGGGTCCCCTGTATCCAAAAAAAAGTATTTTCAGAAAGGGTCCATGTGTGTCTATGTGTCTGAGAATACGATAACTCAAAAACGAAAAGTCGGTAAAATACCAAACTTGGAATTTAAGTTTGTAATCGTCCAGGGATGCGACACGAATATTCTGAGAAAAATCCCCCTCTCCCAAACTACCCTTTAGATGGAACTTTTTTTCGAATATTTTGATTTTCTCAAAAATGGTTCTAACGATTTTGAATAAAATATCATATATTAAAGATATTTACCTGCCTATCTTGTACTTTCTAGGAATAACCTCTGACGACTAAATTATTCTGGATGAATTTTACGGAATTTTGCATAACAGCTAAACCGTAAAAGATGGACAAAAACTTACCACACAAAAAATTTACAGCACGTTAAAACACACAACTTATTTTATACACATTTTATCGTGCAGTTGACTGTTTTCGAGATACTCCTTATATTTTGTTTCACCTTTAAAAATCTTACAGGAATTTGTCAACTCCGTTCACGTAACAACTATCAATTAACCTATGGTACTCCCTTATTCCGCTTCTGCTTTTAAGGAAGGAAGTAATATGACTAATTTTGCTAGTTTTTTCTCGATTAGCATGAAGTATATAGAAGCATAAGCTTTTTAACAATAATTTGTTGCAGAGATGTAGGGAAAATCACGTGAATGAACAAACAAGATTTTTCAGTATACAGCTGAAATAGCCTTTTGACATGTGTTTGAGTCTGTCATCTAATTATCTTCATGCACTTTGCACACTTCCCTTCGATCAAAGGAAATTCTGGTTGCTTACGGGTGATCGCAATTGAAGCTTATTTCCCGTCATCTCATGGGCTGTTCTATCTCACTGTAACTGGGCAGGATTGATTATATTGCCTTAGGAGTTCTCCATTAAAACCACGAAAATGGAACAGAAGCTGCAGTAATTAAGGCTGAAACACTGTGCTCATAGTTATTTATGATACAAATGGTAAAAGTCTGATGTGCTCCATTCACATGACTTTCTCTGCATCTCTGCAGCAAATTATTGTTAAAAAGCTTATGCTTCTATTTATTTCATGCTAATCGACAAAAAATAACAGAAATAGTCTCATTACTTGCTTCCTTCTAAGTAGGAACGAAATAAGGGACTACCACAGGTTAAAGTGATAGTCAAAAGCTGGTTGCTATGTGACTGAAGTTCCTTTGTTTGTATGGACAGGAGTTGACAAATTCTTGTATGAGAAAATTATGTTTTTAAAGCTGAAACCAAAAACAAGGAATATCTCAAAAACAATCAACTCCAGGAAAAAAATGTATATAATATAAATTGTGTGTTTTAACGTGCTCTACATTTTTGTGTGTTTAAATTTTTGTCAATGTCTTAAGGTTTAGCAGATATGCAGAATAAAGTTGTCTTCAGAGACTATTCCCAGAAAATATACACGTTATTTGTGAAGTAAATATCTTTAATTTTAATCAAAATCGTTAGCCATTTTTGAGAAAATCAAAATTTTTAATATTTTTTCCATCAAGAGGCAGTTTGGTTTGGAGATTTTTTGAAAATCATAGGGCCGCACTCATGAAATATACCAAGTTTGAATACCAATTTTGGTATTTACGGACTTTTTGCTTTTGGGCTATGCTGCCTACAGACATACACACAATGGGACAACTCACTCGGGTTTTTCCCGGGAAAACACAAGCATATCTCAAATTATTTTGAAGTGTCATACGTCAATAGAAAAACATAAGTCAGTTTTAGAATTTGTTGACGTGCCGGTTTGTTGCCATGGAGCTCAGTGATCAGAGCTACTGGACGAAAACGAGAAGCTCTTTGATTCAAATTCCTGCTATGGCATTGGATTTTTCAGTCTGAGTCTACCTCTCCAACTTCTGTCCTTCACAGTGTTGGTGCGAAAGAACGCTTTAATTATAAATAATTGACCTAATAGTTGATTAACTATAAATCCCGGGACTTAAGTGCTTTCGGAGTTTGTAAGTTACCATTGAGATATTGTAAGAGTAATTTATTACAGAATTAGTAGAGAAACACATGTGAGTGGGATGCATTGATTTTTTTTAAAAATATGCATTTAATGCGGGGAAACTGTTGATTTTTAATTACCATTTAAGGCGTAACTAAACAAATGACCTTCACCTCCATTTACTGGAACAAAATCAATTAAAATAAACAACTAACTAAACTACTGAAATCCATAAATTCCAAACGACATACTACAAATAGCACACCTGAAGAATGAGAAGGCAGCAGAATAAGGAATAATGTAAATTAAAGTAGAAACCACCGACGAGGATCGAAACCGGGACCAAGTCGCAGAACGTTACCACGGCGCCACCTCGCTCGCATACGTAAGACTAAATGTACGCTCACAGATATTAAAAATGTGCCTCAAAATGCTTATCGTAAGACGGGTTCTTTTCGCTGACTCCACCCGTGTCTTCCACCTGCTTGCTATGCTCTTAAAAGCGTGTTGAATATACATGAAACGTAAAACTCTCTGGTTGGACAACACTCGACCTCTTTGACGGGATGATACAAAATTAGATTAATCTTTTCTCTGCCCCACATACTGAAGTTCTAGTGCCACTGTTTATACAAGTCAACCTGATCTGTGGGATGAATGGGTGGATTTCCCAATCGGTTTTTGCCTTTTCTTACTCGTATGGTATGTTGTACCAGAATTGCAGCAATGAAAATCGTGGTTTCACCCGAGTCCCCGTCAAATGTTCACATTTTCTGTAAAATCACAGCACCAGGCGTATTTTTATTGTCTATGAGTGTACATATAAATAAACACCGCGTAATTGTTTGCGCTCTACTGCTTCAGTCACATGAAACAAGTGATAGTTTTAATAGATTAGAAAATACATTACCAAGTAATAAATATCGTTAGAATAATGAACCCATGCAGTTCAGTGAATTAAAGTATCATTATCCATAATCATTTCTATGATAGCGTATGTACTTGTATGAAAATTGGCTGAAAAATTGCAGTAATTGCGTTGCACAATAGGTATAAAATTGCTGTTAGAGTAAAATGCTCGGTATCAGAATTGCACACAACGGAGAATCACGTAGAGATCACACAACACAATCAGAAGTTGTTAAAGCACTAATTCACCAACACAATGGCTGTTATTGCTTGAGGAGGAAATTTTAAAAGGATATGTGTAACCTATCTTTAGAAGCTAAACCTGAGCTGGACAGGCAAGAAAATTATCATCACGAAACAACGAATTATTTCTCTAGAAAAATTGTAGAATAATAGAACAAGATTCTAGAAGGTCACTCCACGCGTTTCTCACCTTTTTTAAAGCGTGAATAATCACTTTTGACCACAGTATTGATTTCTTAACGGTTTACTTTCTCTAACACTTGTAGTAAGTAGAGGAAGTAGTTTATTCCACGCAGAAATGTGATGGGTAGTACACTCAAATCCTTTAGGAACGATTGAAGAGCTACTTACAGAAACATATGTTACGTACATATGACCCTCTCTACCCATTCTTCCACAAACGATTCTTAAAAAACCTGCTGTGTTACTTTCACATGAACTTCTGTACATCTCTGTAGCAAAGTATTGTTAAAACCTTATTTTTCTATCTACTTTATGCTTAATAGAGATAAACTTGAAAAGCAATGTTCTTATTATTGATTTCTTGTAAGTATAAGAGACTAAGGAATACATTAGGCTAAAGCAATAGCTAATCTTTTAAAAGATGGAATTCGCTTCTTTGCATGGCCAGAAGTTGACAAAATCTCGTATGAGAAAAGTTTTAAGTGTTTTAAAACTAAAAACCAATAACAACGAATATGGGAATTATCGAACTTCACGAAATAAATAAATGTATAACATAAATTGAGTGTTCCAACGAGATATACATTCCTATATAGCAAGTTTTTGTCTATCGGTTTACCAGTTATGCAAGTCTGAGTCGGTCTTCAAAACTATTTCCGAAAAATTAAAAATACACATTTTATTTGTTACATCTTTAACATGTGGTATTTTAGTCAAAATCATTTTTGAAAAAATCAATTTTTTTAAAAACGTTGCCTGTAAAGGGTAATTGGAATGGAGGATTTAATTGAAAATCTTTTTGTATCGCATTCTTGGAAGATAATGAACTTTAATACCAACCAACTATTCGTTTTTGAGCTATGCTACTCACAGACGCACAAACATACACGCAAAGTAACTTTTTTAATTTTTTTTTAATTCAGGGGTGTTAAAACATTATTTATGGTGAAATATTGATATCACTTTTAGGTCCAATATAATGACTTCTCTGTTTACAATTTACATTGTAAAGCGTGCTTGAGAAAGTAAAAATGCGTGTTCTTCTAACTTCTTCACGTTAATCTAGACAAACTTTTCCATAAATGCTTTTGTTACATATTTCCTTATAAATACAAAGAAACAAAGGAATGCCCTTGGCTATAGTGACAGTCAACTGTTTTAAAAGCTGGTCGCTATGTGATGGTTTTTAGTGTTTGATTGTCCAGGGACAAGAAAAATGAATAACAACAACACATTTGTGGAAAGTTTAAGTATTCTAAAATTGGAACCACTAACAAGGAGTTTGTCAGAAATGGTTAGATCCTCAAGCTATCTAGTATGTTCCATTCACATGACTTTCACTATATAACTAATTAAAGTAAAAACGCCTATTCTTCTATCTACTTTATGCTAATCGAGATAAACATTATTAGAAACAGTCTTATTACTTGTTTTGTTGTAAATAGGAGGAAAACATGAAATATATTAGATGCGATGGTCAAATCATTTAAAAGCTGGTTGTCATGGGGTTTAAATTCGTTTCATTGCATTGTCAGGGGTTGACAAATTTGTGTATGAGAAAAGTTTAAGCACGAGGATTTTAAAACAGAAACCAATAATAAGAAATAAAAAAAAATAATCATATGTGATCCATTCACATGACTTTCTCTTCCTCTCTGCACCCAATTATTGTTAAAAATCTTATGTTTCCGTATACTTCATGTTAACCAAGGAAAAAAATAGCAGAAATAGTATTATTTCTTGTTTCATTATAAGTAGAAGCAAAATAGAAGTACCATAGGTTAAAATGATAGTCAAAAGCTGGTTGCTATGTGGCTAAAGTTCCTTTGATTGTATGGACAGGAGTAGACAAATTCCTGTATGAGAAAACTGCAAGTTTTTCAAAGCTGAAACTAAAAAAGAAGTAACATCTCAAAAACGACCAACTCCACAAAAAAAAAAAAAAAAAAAAAAAAAAAAATGTGCGTAACATAAATTGTGTATTTTAACATGCTTTACATTTTTATGTGATAAGTTGGTCCATCTCTTATGGTTTAGCAGTTATGTAAAGTTCTGTAAAATTCATCCAGAATAAAGTAGTCTTCAGAGGCTATTCCCAGAAAATTCAATGTATACATTTCTTGTAAGGTAAATATCTTTAATATACGGTATTTTAAGAAAATCAAAATGTTCGAAAAATGTTCCATGTAAAGGGTAGCTGGGGGTGGGAGGATTATCTTGAAAATCTTCGTGTCGCACCCTTGGTGTGTTTGGTATTCAATAGTCTTTTTTTTTATTTTTGAGCTATGCTGTCCACACACACACACACACACACACACACACACACCACGCACGCACGCACGCACAGACCTTTTTCTGCAAATGCTTTTTTTTATTCAGGGGTACCCAAAACATGTATTTCCGGTGAAATCTCGGTATCGAATTTTTGGGTGCATTACAATACCTTCTCTATACACTAGTACATAGTACGTGTAGAGAAAGTAAAAATAAATGACCATGTATAAAAAAAAAAATGTGTATGTTATAAACTGTGTGTTTTAAAGAGATTTTATATATATTTTAGTTTAACGTCCTTTAACCTGGTTGGTCATATAGGACGATGAATGAAATTGGTGAAATCATGCTCAAATGATCTCGGGGTCTATGGAGCTTAAAATTACTCGACATTCGTCTTCTCAGGATAAGGGAAAACCCCGAAAAAAAACCTTATCCGGGTAACTCACCCTAAGCGAGATTCGAACTCACGACCCGTTGAATGTGAAGCAGACACGCTACCACCACACTACCCAGACGGGCAGATTTATATTTATTGTGCAGCAAGTTTATGTCTATCACTTACGGTAACTAGTTACGCAAAATGTATATTCAATGAAGAGGTCTTCTGAGGCTATTCAAGATATACATTTTATTTGTTAAGCAAATATCTTTAGTATGTGGTATTTTGATCAAAATCGTTAAGGTCATTTTACTGAAAATACTTTTTTTAAAAATGTTTGATGTAAAGAATAATATAGGATCCCCCCAAATCTTCGTGTCGCATCCTTGGAAGATACTAAAGCTAGATACCGATATTAAATGTTTACATGGTTGTTCAGTAACATGTACTATGTAGAGAAAGTAAAAAATATATGGCATTGTGCACTGTAAGTGGTTATATATATTTACTTTCTCTACACGTACTATGTACATAATGCGTATAAACAGAGATTTCATCGGAAAAACATGTTTCAGGACCCCCGGAATCTAAAAAAAAAATAAAGTAAAAAAAACAAAAACCAACACACTTTTAGGAAAAGGTCCTTGTGTATGTGTGTCTGTCTGTGGACAGCATAGCTTAAAAAAAAGCGTTAAATACCAAACTTGATATTTAGGTTTGGTATCTTTCAAGGATGCCACACGAAGATTTTCACCAAACTTCCCACACCCCAAACTATCCTTTAAATGGAACATTTTTGGAAAATTTTGATTTTCTCAAAAATGGAGATAGTGATTTTGATTAAAACACCTCATATATAAGATATTTTTATGACAAACGAAATTGAATTTTCTGGGAATAGTCTCTGAAGACCTCTTCATTCTGGATGAATTCTAAACTTAATACACAAAATATGTAGATCTCGTCAAAATACACAATTTGTGTCATACTTTTTTCTAGTGCTAACAGTTTTCAAGATAGTCCGTATTATTAGTTTCAATTGTAAGCCATTTTATGTTTCCTCAAGCGGGAACACATCTTTTTTCTCGTTTCTCGTTTGTTCACTCCTGCCAAGATAAGAGATTGGAATTTCAACTGTTTCACATAGTGACCAGCGTTTTTGTATTTTGTTATATCTACTTATAAGAAAGCTACTAATATCACTAATTCTGCTTATTTTTATCTTGATTGGTATGGTGCAGATAACAGATTAGTGTTCTGAATAAAAGGTTTGTTTACTGAATAGCTAGAGGACATAATGTGAACGGTACACATTAAATTTTTATTTTCTACTTACAAGGAACCAAGTAATAAGGCAAATTTCTGCTGATGTTTATCTCGGTATCATGAAGTAGATAGAAGAATAAGCTTTTGAACAGTAATGTGTTAGGAGATGTAGAGAAAGTTATGTGAATGGGACACAGCAGACTTTTTTTACATTCTGTCAAGAAAGTACCGGAAATTGATCATTTAAAAATTCTGTTTAAATGGAGATTCGAAATTATTGTTGTAGCTAAGTAGGTACAACTTTCCTCTATACCCACGCGGAGTTTGATCGTCTTTTGTCATCTAGTTTGTTTACAGTACGCCATTTTGTTAATTCATCTCAAAGGTGATTTGTGATTTTATGATGGATAATATTGAACAAAGAATTTGTCTCTTACGTTTTACCAGTTAAGCAAGAGTAACCTGGACTAGAAAACATAACCTACATTTGCAACGTTTGCAACTTTTCTAAAACGGAAGGACATCTTTCTTCTCGTTTCTCGTTTGTTTACTTCTAGCAAACAAACATTGGAATTTCAATTGTTTCACATAGCAACCGGGCTTTAAAGTACGATACTATGGCTTTGGCCTGTGAATTTCGTTATTTCCCTTCTGCTTACAAGGAAGCAAGTAATAAGACAATATTTGTCAATCTTTATCTCGATTATCATGAAGTGGATAAAAGAATAAGGTTTTTAACACTAATTTGTTAGAAATGTAAGAAAACTCGGATTTTTGTTGTTATAAGTCTCTTGTCTGTTTCATACGGTTTACCAGTTATGCAAGAGTAATTAACTTGGACTGGAAAACATAACCTCCATTTGCAACCTTTACAGCCACACCGAGGAGCTCCACAAGGAAGTAAGGGCACTGCTGGGAATTTAGTAGTCCCTCTTGAAAAGCGAATTCGCGGCGTGTTCCAGGATTTGAAATCCCAATCCATTAGAGAAGCATCTCAGCCCGCACACCGGAAACACAAAAGCACGTTGACAACTTCCGGCACTACGCACGTACTACAGATTTCAAGAACCACTGGTAGCAGTCGGCCCTTGTAGGGAATGTAGAAGTGATTCTGACATTCCTTCGACTTGTCCACATCTTGATTCATTCTCTTCTTTTCAAAGATAGACTTTAGGGACGTGAACAAAAAGAACTTGACTGCCTCCGTGGTCGAGTGGGGACTTCTCACCCGGAGGTCCCGGGTTTGATTCCCGGCTGAGGCGGGGAATTTTTCTTTAACCAAAATTATTCCCTGTCCCCCAGCAAGTCTGGAAGTATGTGAGTGAATATGTGTCTTTCAAGAAAAAAATCTGATGTGTTCCATTCACATTTCTTTATCTACAGCTCTGCAAAAAATTATTGTTAAAAAGCTTATGCTTCTATTGGTTTCATGCTAATCGAGAAAAAAAAAAACCAGCAGAAATAGCCTTAATGCTTGCTTCCTTGTAAGTAGAAGCGAAATAAGGGAGTAACATAGAAGTGATAGTCAAAAGCAGGTTGCTATGTACTAGAAGCTCTCTTGTTTCTATGGACAGAAGTTGACAAATTCAATATGAAAAAAAGTATAAGTATTTTAAACCTGAAACCAATAACAAGGAATATCTAAAAAACAATCAACTCCACGCAAAATATGTGTATAACATAAACTGTACGTTTTAATGAGCTCTACATTTTCTGTTAAGTTAGCTTTTAACCATCTCCTACGGTTTACCAGTTATGCAAAATTCTGTAAAATTCATCCAGAATAAAGATGTCTTCAGAGACTATTCCCAGAAAATTCAAGATATACATTTTATTTGTCAGGACAGTGTGTGTTTTAACGAACTCTAGATTTTTTTGTGTAGTTAAGTTTTTGTCTATATCTTACGGTTTACCAGTTTTGAGTGTATATGTGTGTGCCTGTGGATAGCATAGCTCAAAAACTAAAAAGCCGTTAAATACCAAACTTGGTATTTAAGTTCGGTGCGACACTAAGACTTTCAAGAAAATCTCCCCCATTATTTACACGGAAACATTTTAATTTTCTCAAAAATGAATCTAACCATTTTGATTAAGATAAAAGACATTTACATGACAAATAAAATGTATATCTTAAATTTTATTGAAAACATGTTTATTATGAATGAATATATTTTACGCATACAGCAATTTGCCAACTCCTGGCCATACAAACAACGTAGCTTCAATCACATGGCAATCAGCTTTTAAAACAATTGACACTCGCCCTAACCCATTTCCCTTTTACTTAGAAGGAAGCACGTAATAAAGTTAATTATGAAAACCTTTTGTCGATTATCATGAAGTTAATAGAAGAATAAGCTTCAACTATAATTTGTTACACAGATGTAAAGAAAGTCATGTGAATGGATCACACCAGCTTTTTTAATGTTACTTTTTTACTTTCTCTATAGGCACTATGTACATAGCGTATAGAGAAAGTATTGCAATCCACCAAAAAATTCGATACCGAGATTTCACCGGAAATATATGTTTTAGGATCCCCTTTATCTAAAAAACGCATTTTCGGAAAAAGGTCCGTTGTGTGAGTCCGTATGCCTGTGAACACGACAACTCAAAAACGAAAAGTAGTTAAAATACCAAACTTGGTATTTAAGTTAAGTATCTTCCAGGGATGCGACAAGAAGATTTTGAGAAAAGCCCACCACCCCCAACTTTTTTCGAAAATGTTGATTTTCTCAAAAATGGCTCTAACGATTTTGATTAAAATTTCGTATAAAGATATTTACCTGACAAATAAAACATATATCTTGAATTTTCTGGGAATAGCCTCTGAAGAGTAATTTATTCTGGATGAATTTTACTAAATTTTGAATAACTACTAAACCGTAAGAGATGGACAAAAACTTACTACACAAAAAATGTAGAGCATGTTAAAACACACAATTTATGTTGTATACATTTTTTTCGTGGAGTTCGTCGTTTTTGTGACATTCCTTATTTTTGGTTTCTGCTATGAAAAACATACATTTCTCATACAGGAATTTGTCAACTGCTGTCCATACAAACAAAGGAACTTCAGTGACATAGCAACCAGCTTTTGATTATCACTTTAACCTATGGTACTCCCTTATTTCACTTACAAGGAAGCAATAATATGGCTATTTCTGCTAATGTTTTACTGATTAGTATGAAGTTAATAAAAGTATAAGCATTTTAAGAATGATTTGTTGCAGGGATATTGAGAAAGTCATGTGAATGGTACACATCATATTTCTAAATACATGATATGCAAGTTAATCATTTTATCCACTCATTTGGTAATATAAACTAAATTTACAATCATGCCAACAAGCACTATAAGCACTCAAGTAAGAGTTTGAGAGGTCATTCATACTTACACCACAATTAGGAACTGACGTAACACTCAAGGCATGTGCTACTTCAAGTAAAGAATCTATTTTAAGATTCATTAACAAAAGAATGTATAAGAAGGCTTTATCCATATAATTTAGATATAGCCTTTCATTTGTTCACATCGAGAATCCATGTTTACTTTCTCTACACGTACTTTGTATAGGTACATAGTGTGTAGAGTAGGTATTGTATTGCAACCAAAAATTCAATACCGGGAATATCTGCTTGGAGACCGATGAATCCAAAAAAAGTTTTAGAAAAGTGTCCATGTGTGTGTGTGTGTGTGTGTGTGTGTGTGTGTGTGTGTGTGTGTGTTAGCAGCATAGCTCAAAAACGAAAACACCGTTAAAAACCAAACTTGGTATTTAAGTTTTGTATATCCCAAGGATGCGACACGAAGATTTTCAAGAAAATCCCCCACCCCCAACTACTCTTTACATAGACAAAATTTCGAAAATTTTTATTTTCCTAAAAAAGGCTCTAAAGATTTTGATTAAAATCCCTTATATTTACGATATTTACTTGACAAATAAATGTATATCTTGAATTTTCTGGGAATAGCCTTAAAAAAACCCTTTATTCTGGATGATTTTTATTGAATTTTGCATAACTGGTAAACTGAAAGAGATTGACAAAACTTACACTTTTCTCATACAGGAATTTGTCAACTCGTGTCCATATAAACAAAAGAACTTCAGTCAAATAGCAACCAGCTTTTGATTATCACTTTAACCTATGGTACTGACATATTTCGCTTCTACTTACAAGGAAGCAAGTAATACGAATATTTCTGCTAATTTTTTCTCTATTAGTATGAAGTAAATAGAAGCTTATTATTTTTACTTTCTCTACACGCACTAAGTACATAGTGTATAGAGAAGGTATTCCACTCCACTAAAAAAATTAGATACAGAGATTTCACCGGAAATATATGTTTTAGGGTCCCCTGTATCCAAAAAGGTATTTTTAGAAAAAGGTCCGTCTGTGTATGTGTATGTCTGTGTGTGTATGTGTGTGTCCGTGTGTCTGTGAACACGATAACTCAAAAACGAAAAGTCGGTAAAAACCAAACTTGGTATTTAAGTTTATCTTCCAGGGATGCGACACACAGATTTTGAGAAGAGTCCCCCCACCCCAAACTACCCTTTACATGGAAATTTTTTCGAAAATTTCGATTTTCTCAAAAATGGCTCTAACGATTTTAATTAAAATATCGTATATTAAAGACATTTACCTGACAAATAAAATGCATATCTTGAATTTACTGGGCATAGCCTCTGAAGATTAGTTTATTCTGCATGAATTTTACGGAATTTTGAATAACTGCTAAACCTTAGGAGATAGACAAAAACTTACTACACAAAAATGTAGAGCACGCTAAAACACACGATTTATGCTATACACATTTTTTTCGTGGAGTTCATCGTTTTTTGAGACATTCCTTGTTTTTGGTTTCTGCTATGAAAAACTTATACATTTCTCTTACAGGAATTTGTCAACTCGTGTCCATATAAACAAAGGAGCTTCAGTCAAATAGCAACCAGCTTTTGACTATCACTTTAACCTATGGTACTGCCTTATTTCGCTTCTACTTACAAGCAAGCAATAAGAATATTTCTGCTAATTTTTTCTCGATTAGTATGAAGTAAATGGAGGCATATTATTTTTAACAATAATTTGTTGCTGAGATGCAAAGTCATGTGAATGGAACATATGAGATTTTTTCGTAATGTGTTGATAATAAAATATTGAAAAGAAATTTTGATTTATTATTTTTTTTTTACACTTTTTTAAAGTATTTCAAAAAGTAATTGGCTAACTACGAACTGTAAGTTACTTATTAAATCTCGACTGTTTGGGAAAACTCAGTTCACGTATTCCTAATATGTATTCTGGATCTGTTTAAGTATAACTTACAGTTCTTAGTACGCATAAAGCTATTTATTTTTATTCTTACACTTGGATGGCTTTTAATATCCTACTTCCATTATTGTGTATCGGTGAAGGGTTAACCGCTAATGGGTAGAAGAAAGCTGTTAAGTCATGCCTCACTTACGTACAGTACACCAGTGTACTCCTGACTATGCACAGTGTATCCCACGCTTGCTTGGGAAACTAGTAATTTAATGTTTTGTACGGTGATTAAGGAAACTTCTTGTTGGTCTGTAGGAACAAGTGACTGACGCCTTATGCAGTTCACTGACATCGCTAATGTGGACTAGGAACTTGGAAGATCCTGTCGGACCCGTTAGGTTCAAGCGAAAGTTCTAGTTGCCATTGCACAGCAGCACTTCCCTAACACACAAAGATGACTTTCACTCAAGCGTTCCGTTTCCGCAACGTTTAGCTTCAGGTAAGTTTGGTATTTCCCATAAGGCTTCACGGATGTGGGGGTGTAACAGGGTTTTCCAGATACTCTGTTCTTCCTACTGCCTTTGGGATGAGAACGCTCATTTCCTGTCTCTTGATTTCAACCCGGATGCTGCCATTCAATTTTCTCCATCTTTGAAATTATCGGATCTCTTTACCTTATATAATTTTATGAATATTGGGCAAATGATTCATGAAAAATCTATTACTTTCTTTTCATAATACATAGAACATACTTAGAGAAAGTGTTGCATTCCATTCAAAAATTTGATATCGAGATTTCATCCGAAATAAACATTTCAGGCTCCCCTGCATAAAACATACATTCTTAGTTTCTCTACACGAACTATACACATAGTTATAATGAAGGCATTGCATTCCACCCAAAAATTCGATAAAAAATTTTACCAGAAATGCATGTTTTAGAGTCCCTTGTATAAAATTCTAATGTGTTCCTCCATTCACATAACTTTCTCTACATCTCTGAAACAAATTATTTTTAAAAGCTAATGCATTTATTTACTTAATGCTAATCGAGAAAAAATATCAGAAATTGTCTTATTACTTGCTTCCTTGTAAGTAGAACCGAAATAAGGGATTACCATAGGTTAAAGTGATAGAAAGTAAAAAAAAAAAAAAAAAAAAAAAAAAAAAAAAAAAAAAAAAAAAAAAAAACATGATTATTTAAAGAACGTTCACCCGACTTGGCCAGTTCCATTGATTAACCAGTAAATCCTAACATGCCAATCTCCTCCTTTCTGGTCTTAGGAATTTCATTGTGAATTTAATTTTTCACTTAGTCTCCCACTGTGCACATTCCATAACAATCTGTACCCAGTCTTCATCTTCAGCACAATTTGGACAAATGTTTCTGACAGAATGGACAGTAATTTTCTATGACCTACAGCCTCCAAATCTAAACCATACTATGATTGTTATTTCCTTTCTTCCTAAAGTATACGCGACCATTTACTCCAATAAAATATATTTTATTTGCTGGACTTGGAGACGCTTCCATTTTACGGTGCCTTCAGATTAAGTGGCCACGCTCTTATCAGCACTTGGGTCTCGGGCGCGCGCCACTCGCCTGCTGAGATTACGTCATATATGGGGTGACCTTCTGACTCATACCTCGTATATAAGTGAACGCAGTAGAGAAGTTCTTTTTCAGTTGTGTATTAGTGCACTCATGGTTCAATATACTACAAAACAAAGAGTTTTCATTTGTTGCAACTTTATAAAACACGACCCTCCGTCTGTGTCGTTGAACATTTTGGGAACGCTTTCCTGATATTGATCCTGCAACAGAAATACAGCTCATAAAATAGTCAAGAAATTTAAAAGTTCGGGTTCAGTGTTAGACCGGAAACATCGAAAACATCACGTTTTAACAGGAAATTATTGATGAATTCGGTGCGTGGTTAGAATATTCTTGAATTAGCGATGTTTATTTGTGGGGCAGTTTGAAATACAAATTGTATAAATCTAATCATTATAAGAACTACAAAATAATATACGAGAAGAAATACTCAACGTATCACAAAAAAAACTGCAACATGTTTGTAACATTTCTAAGAAGTTTTAAGAGTAAGCAATTTAGGGGGCTTTCACTGTTCTAATTTGTGAAATAATAATTGTTTTAGTCAACCTCGTCCGTTTATCTTATTCACTTTGACGCATAAGACGATGGGAAAAAGTATAGGGAAGGAAGCGGCGCGCATCCGTAACCCAGGTGTCGTTAAAAGCGTGGCCGTTTAATATGATGACCCTGTACACTGAAAGACATTAAAAATACGCCTCGTGCTGTGATTTTATTGAAAATGTGAACGTTTGATTCGGGTTTTTTCATTATTTTCATTGCTGCCAATCTGATGTAATTTGCTACTCGGAGTAAGTAAAGACAAAACCGAATTTTATTTGTCGCAAGTTTCGTGTTAATCCCCTTCCCTTCGATAACATCCAATGCGGTTTTAGGAGGTGGAAGATCTGGGCGGAGTCAGCAAAAAGACCCCTTCATCTCTCAACCCCACTTGCCGCTCCCTCAGAATAGGTTGATGTGTATATGTTGTATGTTAATTTTATTCACCATGTGCGCGATTTACCTTGGAATTATTACTTCAGTATGCAAGGCAGAGAAAAAATTAACCTAATTTTGGCTCACACGGTGAGAGGAATGGATTATTGTTCAACCAGGAAGTTCAAAGATCACCATTTTGCAACGTATAATTTTATTTGTTGCAAGTTTCACATTAAATCTCTTTCCTTCAATAACGTCCAAAGCGGTTTTAAGAGGTGGAAGACCTGGGCGGAGTCAGCAAAAAGACCCCGTCTGTTATTTTTACTTTCTTTATACGTGCTATGTGTATAGTGTATAGAGAAGGTATTGTATTGCATCCAAAAATTCGATTCCGAGATTTTGCCGGAAATATATGTTTTGAGACCCCCTGAATCAAAAAAAAAACATTTTTAGAAAAATGTCGGTGTGTGTGTGCAGTATAGCTCAAAAACGAAAAGACCGTTAAAAACCAAACTAGGTATTTAAGTTAGGTATCTTCCAAGGATACGACACGAAGATTTTCTAGAGAATCTCCCTCTCCGAACTACCCTTTATTTACATGGAACTTTTTTCGAACATTTTGATTTTCTTAAAAATGGCTCTAAATATTTTGATTCGTATATAAAAGATATTTAACTGCCCAATAAAAATGTATATCTTGAATTTTCTGGGAATAGCCTCTGAAGACGACTTCATTCTGGATCCATTTTACAGAATTTTGCATAACTTTTAAACCGTAAGAAATGGTCGAAAACTTAAAACACAAAAAATGTAAAGCACGTTAAACCCCACAATTTGTTATATAATTTTTTTTTCTTGGAGTTGAAATATTCCTTGTTTTTGGTTTCAGCTTTGTAAAACATGCTTTTCTCATACAGGAATTTGTCAACTTTGACTATCACTTTAACCTATGTTACTCCTTTATTTCGCTTTTACTAACAAGGAAACAAATAATAAGACTATTTCTGCTATTTTTTTCTATTAGATAAAGTAAATATAATAATTTGTTGCAGAGATGTAGAGAAAGTCATGTGAATGGAACACATCAGATTTTTAATGTCTTTAGGTGTACAATCTAGGTCATTTCCTTTCGACTGTCTTAGTGCCGGTTGCAAAGTTTAAGCCAAAGCTTATAGAGGTTCGAATACCACTTAATGCCAGGATTGGCTTAGGTTTAAGGTTTGTGAGTTTAACAGTAGGATAACCAGGATAGACTTTACGCAGAATGGTAAAGTTGGTAATGCTTTGGCACGCACATCTAGCGAATTTCTATCACTGTTTTATGGCGACGATGTTTCTAAAATAATCATTTGTAGGTGAACTAGCAACATGCAGGTTAAAACGTAGAGTATTGTTCTACAAATTTTGAAGTGCAAAAACATACAATAAACTGCATTATTACTCAACACTTTGCATTACTTCAACAGTATTTGTTGTTCTGTCATTAGAGCCACTTTGTAGTTGCTTACTGGTCTGTTATAAACGTTTAGGGTCCTAAGCCACAAAGCGTAACCGAAGGTGGAGGGCCCTAAGCCTCAAAGCGTAGTCGAGGGATATTTTTTAATAGGAGTGTAGCAGTTGCTCGAAGGTTGAACGACGATAGGGTGTAGCCGAAGGATTTGTGAAGCTAAAATCCCAATGATCCCAAGGAAATCTGATGTGTTCCATTCACATGACTTTCTCTACACCTCTGCAATAAATTATTGTTAAAAAGTTTATGCTTCTATTTATTTCATGCTAATCGACAAAAAAAAAAGCAGAAACAGTCTTATTACTTGCTTCCTTGTAAGTAGAAGCGAAATAAGGGAGTAGCATAGGTTACAATGATACTCAAAAGCTGGTTCCTCTGTGTCTGAAGTTCCTTTATTTGTATGAACAGGAGTTGACAAATTCCTGTATGAGAAAAGTTAAGTTTTTCAAAGCTGAGACCAAAAAACAAGGAATATCTCAAACGATCAACTCCATGAAAGAAATGCACACAACATAAATTGTGTGTTTTAATGTGCTCTACATTTTTTGTGTGGTAAGTTTTTGTCCATTTCTTACGGTTTAGCAGTTATGCAAAATTTCGTAAAATTCACCCAGAATAAGTAGTCTTCAGAGGTTATTCCCAGAAAATGCAATATATACATTTTATTTGTCAGGTAAATATCTTTAATATACGATATTTTAATCAAAATCGTTAGAGCCATTTTTGAGAAAATCAAAATTTTCGAAAAAAGTTCAATGTAAAGGGTAGTTGGGGGTGGGGGGATTTTTCTCAAAGTCTTCGTGTCGCATCCCTGGACAATACTAAACTTAAATACCAAATTTGGTATTTTACCAACTTTTCGTTTTTGAGTTATCATGTTCAGGGACACACACACGGACCTTTTTCCGGAAATACTTTTTTTGGATAATGGGGACCCTAAAACATATATTTCCGGTGAAATCCCGGCATTGAATTTTTGGTGGAGTGCAATACCTCCTCCTTACACTATGTACATAGTACGTGTAGAGAAAATAAAAACTGAAAACCTTCGGCAATCTGGTGACTTTCACATAAGAGGCAACTTAATGTTTTCAACACTTTCATGTATGGATTGCCACTAGAAGTTACTTAAACTACTACTTTAGACCGTTGTGTGTGCATGCTGCAACCATCGTATAGTTTTATCTAAAGTGCAAATGATTGTACAATTAGTGTGGAATAAGAGAAACCAAATATAGATGAAAAATTGCAATCATGTGGATTAGACTGGTGTGAAAAAGTTTTGACAGCTCTGCATGCTGTAGATTTTGAGATGCCAGAAAAAAATGTGCAACTGTAATTTCACTTTCACCATTGTAAACAGTAGTGACTCGAGTGTATGCCTATTCTGGTTGTCAATCAAGGTTTAATAGTTGGATAGCCCTAGAAATGTGACTGCATAGTAGTTATAATTACGAATAATTTCATACAATTGCAACCTATCACAACAATGACGATAGTTATGAATAAGATGCCTTACAAAAGAATGGAGCTGGTGGTAGTGTGTCTGCCTCGCATTCAACAGGTTACGAGTTCGAATCTCGCTCAGGGCGAGTTACCCGTATAAGGTTTTTTCGGGGTTTTCTCATCCTGAGAAGACGAACGTCGAGAACTTTAAGCTCCATGGATCTCGAGATCATTTCAGCGCCATTTCACCTATTTCATTCATCGTCCGATATCACCAATCAGGTTAAAGGACGTTAGAGTAAAAAAAAAATAATAATACTTTGTGCTAGTCGAGAATAAATTAGCAGAAATGGTCTTATTATTTGCATCCGTGCAAGTAGAAGTGAAATAAGTGAGTACTATAGGTTAAAGTGATCGTCATAAGTTGGTTGCTATGTGACTGAAGTTCTTTTGTTTGTATGGACAGGAGTTGACAAATACCTGTATGAGAAAAGTATAAGTTTTTCGAAGCTGAAACCAATAACAAAGAATATCTCAAAAACGATCAACTCTACGAAAAATATGTATATAACATAATTTGTGTGTTTTAACGTGCTCTACATTTTTTGTGTGGTTGAGTTTTTGTCCATCTCTTGCAAAGTTCCGTAAAATTGATGCAGAATAAAGTAGTCTTTAGAAGCTATTCCCAGAAAATTCAAGATATACATTTTATTTGTCAGGTAAATATCCTTAATACACGATATTTTAATCAAAATCGTTAGAGCCATTTTTGAGAAAATCAGAATTTTCGAAAAATGTTCCATGTAAAAGGCTGTTGTAGGTGGAGGATTTTGTTGAAAATATTCGTGTCGCATCCTTGGAAGATACCAAACCTAAATTCCAAATTTGGTTTTTAACGGACTTTTCGTTTTTGAGCTAAGCTGCCCACATACACACACGGACATTTTTCTAAACATGTTTATTTTGGATTAAGGCGGTCTCAAAACATGTATTTCGGTGAAATCTCGGTATCGTACATAGTACGTGTAGAGAAAGTAAAAATGTACTTTTTGTAAATATTTGTTACGTACATCATTATGTACAGCGTTCTAAAACAAGAACGGAGTAATGAAGAAATTAAATTGCAGTTTAGAATATGGATAGTCTGAAATATGAGAATGTAAGATGGCGGGATAAACGCATTATTACCTTGTCAGGTGGCTAGAGACAGAGAGATCCGTGGTTCAAGCCCCGGCTATGACATTGAATTTTTCAGTCTGACTCTACGTAACCAACTTGTTAATGAATTTTGGATCGAACATTTTCATCTGGATAGTGTTAAGAAAAGTAATGCTACATTCACAAGGAGATGTAACCGCAGGCGTAACGTGACATAAGCGCAGACGCAAGGAGACACCATTCGCAACGCAGTCGTAAGCGCAACGCAAGAAGTTGGCACGGCTTTCTAGATCTGTAAATTACATGCGAATATCTCCCAAGCGCTCCGCAATAATAGTAATAACACAATGAATAACATAACCAACAATATAACATAAGAAAATTCACTCAATCTTTTACAAATAAATATTCTATAAAACTACATACTAACAACTGACGCTCGCGGCAATGACCTCACAATAATTGCTCATTCAAAATTATTGAGAATAGTACAAGCATAGAGACTTCAGAAAGTGATAAAGCAACAGCCCTGTTAAAGCTTGCAGTGCGATCGTTTCTTATTGAATTCATAAAAATGGAAATGGCGTGTTATTTATGGACGCTCTTTAACTACTATGGTACTCAGCGTCCCATTCTAAATTGGGCGTGAAAGACCACTTAATTTTGCTCAGAGGCCTCTCTATCAGGCTTGAGGTTCTTTTACGTGCCGTAAATCTACGACAAGGGACCAACGGCTAAGGATTTTTACACCCGAAAAAAGCCATCGTCCTCCGCCGGGTTTGAACCCCCAATCTTGGGTATATGAAGTCAGCATGCTAACCATTACACCACGGAGGGCGACTATATTGAATTCATAGGCAATAGATAAAGAAAAGAAGCAGAATACCTAGTTTTTGCATGCAACGCGAGGATAAAGTTTGGAGTTTGCAAACTCTTGCGTTGCATTGCGTTGCGTCTTGCGTGTTTCTATGTGAATGCTTGCATTAAACAACATGGGTCCAAACTCTTGCGCTTACGTTGCGTCTGCGCTTGCATTTCATTGTGAATGTAGCTTAAAAGTGCAAATATGGTGTTTCTGAATGTCAAACTGGGAGCTTCTGGTTAGGAGAGAGATCCGACCCCAAGAACTGTGACAATGAGAGGTAGTGTCCAACTATTTTGGTGTTGCTTTTCAGCGTGGAGTTTTGTATGATAAAGCCCTCTGTGGTCCGGGAGCCGAATTACAAAGTAATTTGCCAGTTTGTGTTTGCTCGTAATGACCGAGTCTGTAACGTAATTGGTCCCCGCAGGGGCAAGGCCAATGTCGCCCACAGCAGTTGGTAGAGAGAAAGTTGCCTGCCTGCCGCCTTTCTCCAGAATTTCACGGTCGCAGCCCAGCGTTAATGTCAAGGTGTGTGCGTGCGTTTTACACACTGCTGCTTTATGTCCATTCCTCATATTCTGCCTTATTACTTTCTCTACGCGTACTGTGTACATAGAGAATGGTATTGTATTACACCCAAAAATGCAACACCGAAATTTCAGTGTAAATATATGTGTTTTTAGATTCCTTAAGGGGAGTCGTTATGGGATTTTCATAATTTTTTTCCATTTTCATGTTTTAATTGCATATGAATATTCGAATCTTCCACTCATTTTGTTATAACTTTTGTAGAGGTACGCTAATCGTAAATAGTTGAAAATAATCCTATGTACTAGCTCTTTAGAACACTCTTGTACACTGACTTGGTAAAATATCAATAAATTTGTAAATATTAGTGTAAGAGAAGTGACATTCTTTTTATTTTGATCGGAAAGTTTTACTTTAGCTATTTGCAACATTGGCATCTCGCTCATATTTCTTTCATGTGAGATTCACGAAGTACTGCGAAGTTGTGCTTGGAAAGTTAGGTTATATTTTTCGTTAAATTTTGTGTTTTGAAAGCAATTTCTGAAAAAGTAAAATTTCCTATGCAACTGCCCCACTATCTAAAACTAATTGACACTAAGGGCTGACATTTTTACCACATATTTGCACCTAAAAAGGCTTTATTTCAACGAAAATGTTTTATGTATGTAGAAAACGAAATGGCGTTTTATTTATGGACGCTCTTTAACTGATGTGGTTCTCAGCGCCCCATTCTATACTGGGCGTGAAAGGCCGCTTAATTTTGCTCAGAGGCCTCTCTATCAGGCTTGAGGTTCTTTTACGTGCCGTAAATCTACGACACGGGACCCACGGTTTTACTTCCCTTCCGAAGGAAGCCATGCTAAGGATTTTTACGCCCGAAAAAATCCATCGTCCTCCGCCGGGTTTGAATCCACGACCTTGGGTATATGAAGTCAGCATGGTAACCACTACACCACGGAGGGCGACATTATGTATGTGGATTAGTTATTGTTTTTAAAATTTAAAAATCATAACTTTTCAATAAAAGTGTAACAGCTTTATTAAAAACATCATACCTTTCCTTCTAATAAGCAGATATATTATATTTTTTATCAATCCACAGTAAAGTTATTGGTAAATATACCTTGAAAAATTTAGCTCACTATTTTAAATAGTTCCCGAGATAATGGGTCGAAGTTTAACATTGGCAAGATAGGGCATTCCGACTCCCCTTCAATCAAAAAAAAAAAAAAGCATTTGAAGAAAAACGTCTTGTGTGGGTGTGTGTGTGTGTGTGTGTGTGTGTGCGTGTGTGCGCGTGTGTGCGCGTGTGTGGGGGGGGTGATCTTTGCAGTAAATTTTTGTCAATCTCTTACGATTTACCAGTTGTGCAAAATTCCGAAAATATCGTCCAGAATAAAGAGGTCTTCAGAGGCTACTCCCAGAAACTTCTAGATATTTATTTCATCATGTAAATATAAGATATTTTAACTAATATTGTTAGTCATTTTTGAAATGTTTTCCATGTAAAGAGTAGTTGCGGGGTGTGAGGGATTTTCATCGTATCGCATCCTTGGGAGATACTGATCTTAAATATCAGGTTTCGTATTTCGCGGATATTTTTCTAAAATTGTTTTTTAATTCAGGGGTTTCCAAAACATGTATTTTCACTGAAATATCGAATTCATACAGTGCAATATAATACCTTTTCTATACATTTACACATAGTAAAAAGCCACATAACAAAAGACTACCAAATCTTTATTTTTACTTCCTTTACACGTACTATGTACATATCATGTGATATGTCGACAGATTTTTCATGAAGTGTGGTGTAATGTTTACCATGCTAACTTCATATACCCAAGGTCGCGGGTTCAAACCCGGCGGAGAACAATTGATTTTTTCGGCGTAAAAATCCTTAGCATGGCTTCCTTTGGAAGTAAAACCATTGGTCCCGTGTCGTGTATTCATGGTACGTAAAAGAACCTCAAGTGTGCTTAATTTTGCTAAGAGGCCTCTTTTATCAGTCTTTCACGCCCAATTTAGAATGGGACGCTGAGAACTACATTGGTTAAAGAGCGTCTATAAATAGCACGCCGTTTTATTTCTTTATTAAATATAAGAGACTTTAATTAAAATTGTTACAGACATTTTTGAGAAACTCAAGACTTTCGATTTTTTTTTTCATGTAAAGGGTAGTTGTGCGGGGTGAGGAAGTTTCTTGTAAATCTTCTTGTCCCATACTTGGGAGATACTGAACATAAATATCGGGTTTCGTATTTCACGGACTTTTTGTTTACATGGACAAATTTTCAAAAATTCCTCTAATCATTTTTATTCAAAGGTACATTAAAGATATTTCCATAGCAAACAAAATATATATCTTAATTATTTTGGGAATAGCTTCTGAAGATATTTTTATTCTGGATGAATTTTTTGAAATGTTTGCATAACTGGTAAACCGTAACAGATAGACAAAACATCTGATGTGTACCATTCACATGACCTTCTGTATATCCTTGCAACAAATTATTCTTAAAAAGCTTATGCTTATGCTTTACTTCACGCTAATCTAGAAAAATTAGCAGAAATAGTCGTATTACTTTCTTCCTTGTAAGTAGAAAAGAAATAAGGGAATAGCATAGATTAAAGCCATAGTCAAAAGCTGGTTACTCTGTGACTGAAGTTCCTTTGTTTGTATGGACATGAGATGACAAATTTCTGTATGAGAAAAGTTAAGATTTTCAACCCTGAAATCAAAAACAAGGAATATCTCAAAAACGATCAACTCCAAGAATAAAATGTATACAACATAAATTGTGTGTTTTAATGTGGTCTACATTTTTTTGCGTGGCAAGTTTTTGTCTATATCTTACGGTTTAGCAGTTATACAAAATTCCGGAATATTCACTCAGAATAAAGTAGTCTTCAGAGGCTATTCCCATAAAATTCAAAATATACATTTTATTTGTCAGTTAAATATCTTTAATATACGATATTTTAATCAAAATCGTTAGCCATTTTTTAGAAAATCCAAATTTTCGAAAAAGCTCAATGTAAAGGGTAGCTGGGGTGGGGGGATTTTTCTCAAAATCTTCATGTCGTCTCCCTGGAAGATTCTAATCTTAAATACCAAGTTTGGATTTTACCGACTTTTCGTTTTTGAGTTATCGTGTTCACAGACACACGGACACACACACGTGGATCTTTTTCAGAAAATACTTTTTTTTAGATAAAGGGGACCCTAAAACATATATTTGCGGTGAAATATTGGTATCGAATTTTTGGTGGAGTGCAATAACTTCTCTATACTCTATGTACATAGTACGTTTAGAGAAAGTAAAAATGTAAAGCTCTTTAAAACACACAATTTATGTTGTATACATTGTGTTCGTGGGGTTGACTGTTTTTGAGAATTCTTTGATATTGATTTCAATTTTGAAAAAGGTACTTATACGTTTCTCATACGGGATTTGTCAACTCCTGGCCATACAAACAAAGGAACTTCAATCACATAGCAACCAGCTTTTAAAAGATTTGACTATGGCTTTAATCAATGGCAATGGTAGTCCCTTATTTTGCTTCAACTTGCAAGGAAGCAAGTAAAAAGACAATTTTTGCTTGCTTTTTCTAGATTAGCATGAAAAAAAAAACCGGAAGAATAAGATTTTTACCAATAATTTGTTACAGACACGTAGAGAAAGTCGTGTGAACGGAACACATCGGATTGTTTTCAACGTTTTTTTTTTTTCTGACCGTCAATGTCGCCATCAAGCTTGTCGGTCGGTCCTTTCCCTTCATTAATTACTAAATCAATAACCCACTTCCAGGAATGTCTCCTCGATGCCATTAAAATGCGACGTTTATATAATATTTGGACGATGTGACTAATAACTACTCCTTACCGATATTTGTCACTGGTCGTAAATTAACAATCCCACATCTAGCCTAGTTGCTATAGAAATGAAATAAACCGCAATACTAATATGGAATCAGAAAAGCACACGTGTGGTAAGTAGATAAATAATCTATTTCATCTTTTAAGTTACAAACATTATATATATATACGAAGTGTGATCAAAATATAACGAGAATTGTATTTTTTCTTAATCTTCATCAACTTTGTGGCCTTCAAAATAAACTCCCTAAGATATAGCTCTCTCCCTCTAGTGCCTGCACTTTTTCCAATCTTGGAAACATCTCTGGTTGTTCAACTACTTCACCAATAGTGGCTTAACTGTGGGAATAGAAAGAAGTCGCAGTGAGCCAGGTCCGGTGAATAAGTTGGCAGAGGCAACATAACGTTTCTGGTTTTTGCCAAAAAAAAATCACGAACAAGCTTTGAGTGTGAGCAGGAGCACTTGTGCATGGGTGATGTAGTTTTCTCTCCACAACATTTTCCTCTCGTATATATTCTCAATGTGCTTTTTGAATTAAAACTGGTTATAACTTCTTGTCTTTTAATACCTTCCATTCTTAACCTAACTTCTCCGTGGTGTAATGGTTACCATGCTAACTTCATATACCCAAGGTCGCGGGTTCAAACCTGGCGGAGGACGATGGATTTTTTCGGGTGTAAAAATCCTTAGCATGGCTTCCTTCGGAAGGGAAATAAAGCCGTGGTCCCGTGTCGTAGATTTACGGCACGTAAAAAAACTTCAAGCCTCATAAAGAGGACTCCGAGCAAAATTAAGCAGTCTTTCAAACCCAATTCAGAATGGGACGCTGAGAACCACAGCAGTTAAAGAGCGTCCATAAATAAAACTCCATTATTAAAAAGGTATTTTATTCCACCCAAAAATTGTATTTCACCGGATATATGTTTTGAGGTCTCCTGAGTAAGAAGAAAGCAATTTCAGAAAATGGCCCTGTGTTTGTGTGTGTGTTCAGTATAGCTGAAAGTCCATTAATTACCATTTAAAATCAGTATCTTCCAAGGATGCGACACAAGATTGTCAATAAAATCATCACATCTCAACTACCCTTTATATGGGATATTTATCGGAAAATTTTATTTTCTCAAATATGGTATTAAAGATTTTGGTTAAAATACCTTACAGTAAAGATATCACATCACAAATAATAGCATATTTTGGATTTTCTGAGAATAGCCTCTGAAGATGTTTACTCTGGTTGAATTTTGCAGAACTTTGCACAACGGTTAAACCGTAAGAAATAAACACCTTACCACACAACAAATTATAGATCTCGTATAACATATAATTTATGTCATATACGTTTCTAGATATTGGTTTCAATTTTAAACTAACTTTTCTTAAAGGAACCGAGCCACAATTGTTTCACATTGCGACAGCTTTTAAAGGATTTGAATATCACTTTACTGTAGTGTATTCCCTTGTTTCCCGTCTACTTTTAAGGAAGCAAGTAATAAGACCAGTTCTGCTAATTTTTATCTAGATTAACGCGACGTAGATAAAACAGTAAACTATTGTAAGAAACATTTGATTGTGGAACAGCTAGAGTAAATTATGCGAATGGAACACATCAGATTTTTAACATAATTTCCTTTATCTTATTTAGCTATGAATAGAATCACGCTAAAGATGAATTGCTGTACCCAGGATTTGAGTCACGGATTTGAGAATTTATTTTCGCGTCATTAGCTTTGTTTATCTGAAGTAGAAGAGGTAGAATTGGATTCCATAATTTCCATAAGTTTTACTAATTAGTACTTTTACTTTCTTGTCACGTTCTATGTTGATAATGTATATAGAAGGTATTGTATGCACCCAAAAATTCGATACCGAGATTTCATTGGAAATAAATGTTTTGGAACCCCCAGAATGTAAAAATAAAATCTGATGTGCTCCATTCACATGACTTTCTCTACATCTCTGCAACAAATTATTGTTAAAAAGCTTATGTTTCTGTTTATTTCATGCTAATCGAAAAAAATATATTCAGAAATAGTCTTATTATTTGCTTCCTTGTAAGTAGAAGCGAAATATGGGAGTACCATAGGTTAAAGTGATAGTCAGAAGCTGGTTGCCATGTTACTGAAGTTCCTTTGTTTGTATGGACTGCAGTTGACAAATTCATTTATGAAAAAATTTTTGTTTTTTAAAGGTGAAATCAAAAACAAGGAATATCTCAAAAACGATCAACTCCACAAAATAACTGTATATAATATAAATTGTGTGTTTTAATATACTCTTAATTTTTTGTGTGGTAAGTTTCTGTCCATCTCTTACGGTGTAGCAGTTATGAAAAAGTCCTTAAAATTTATCCAGAATAAAGTAGTCTTTACAGGTTATTCATAGAAAATTCAAGATATAAATTTAATTTGTCTGGTAAATATATTTAATATGCGATATTTTAATCAAAATCATTACAGCTATTTTTGAGAAAATCGAAATTTGCAATAAAATTTCCATGTAAAGGGTAGTTGAGGGTGGGGGAGATTTTCTTGAAAATTTTCGTGTCGGATCATTGGAAGATACCAAACTTAAATACACACACACAAAAGGAAAGTTTTCTAAAAATGCTTTTTTTTTATTCAGGGGGACTCAAAACATGTATTTCCGGTATCGAATATTTGGGTACATTACAATACCATCTCTATACACTAATACGTGTAGAGAAAGTAAAACGCATTTTTAGAAAAAGGATCATTAGTGTGCATGTCCGTATGTCTGAGAACACGATAACTCAAAAACGGAAAGTCGTTGCAAGGATGCTATATCCGAAAACGAAATGTCCGAGGTTCAGATTCACACTATTCCTTGAATTCTTCAGCCTGATTCTCTCTTTCCATGTTTGTGAACATTTTTTCAAAAATTTCATTTACTCGTTTAAAACTTCTGAGAGTGTAATTCACTGTCTCCAGATTTTCGAGATATGGTTTTTAATGCCCTAGCTCCGTGTTTTCAAGTACTTAATTTTGATAAGGGCCAGAAACAAATGCTTTTCCCGCAATCGAGAACATGGTAACGTAGTCCCAAAGGATTAGTTGGAGAATAGGTTTCCATTAGCAGCAGCGAGTAGCGAGCGAATCCTCTGCAGTGGAATAAGTAGCAGGAACAAAACGAGGAAACCCCCGCGGCGAAAACGGATTTTGCTGGAACAGTGTTGCTCCGGGCCACAAGATGCCAACCCGATGTCTCTGAATGTCCTAAACCATGCCGGCGCGGCGAAGCGTAGCATGTTGATGGTTTAATCCCTCTCCATAGAGGAATAATAATCCATCTGCTTCTTGGATAAACATCCCTCTCTAGCGTTTTCATTTCGTAATGGCGAAAGTCGAGCAAACAGTAATTCTTCATACTACATTTTTGCTTTCTCTAAACGTACTAAGTACATAGTGTATAGAGAAGGTATTGTATTGCACCCAAAAAATAGATACCGAGATTTCAATGGAAATATACGTTTTGAGACGCCCTGAATCCAAAAAAAAAAAAAAAAAAAAACATTTTTAGAAAAATGTCCGCGTGTGTGTGTGTGTGTGTGTGTGTCTGTGGGCAGCATAGCTCAAAAACGAAAAGACCGTTAAAAACCAAGCTTGGTATTTAAGTTTAGTATCTTCCATGGATCCGACACGAAGATTTTGTGAAAAATATCCCCACCGCCAACTACCCTTTACATGGAACTTTTTTCGAACATTTTTGAGTTTCTAAAAAATGGCTCTAACGATTTTGATTAAAATATTGTATAGTAAAGATATTTACCTGATAAATAAAATGTATAATTTGAATGTTATGGGAATAGCCTCTGAAGACTACTTTATTCTGGGTCAATTTTACGGAATTTTGCATAACTGCTAAACCGTAAGAGATGGACAAAAGCTTACCACACAACAAATGTAGAGCACCTTAAAACACACAATTTATGTTACATACATTTTTTCGTGGAGTTGATGGTTTTTGAGATATTCCTTGTTTTTGGTTTCAGCTATATAATACTTATACTTTTCTCATACAGGACTTTGTGAACTCGTGTCCATACAAACAATGGAGCTTCAGTAGCAGAGTAACCAGCTTTTGACTGTCACTTTAACCTATGGTACCCCCTTATTTCGCTTCTACTAACAAGGAAGCAAGTAATAAGACTATTTATACTAATTTTTGCTATATTAGCTGAAGTAAATAGAATAATTTGTTGCAGTGATATAGAGAAAGTCATGTGAATGGAACACGTCAGATTTTTACTTTCTCTATACGTACTATGTACATAGTGTATAGAGAAGGTGTTGTATTGCACTAAAAATTAGATATCGAGATTTCACCGGAAATATTCGTTTTGAGACACCCTGAATCCCCCCCAAAAAAAACATTTTTAGAAAAATGTCCATGTGTGTGTCTGTCTTTCTGTGTGTGTGTGTGTGTGTGTGTGTGTATGGTCAGCATAGCTCAGAAATGAAAAGACCTTTAAAAACCAAACTTGGTATTTAAGTTGGGTGTCTTCCAAGTATGCCACACGAAGATTTTCAAGAAAATCCTCCCACACCTAACTACGATTTGCATAAAAAAAAATTTAGAAAATTTTGATTTTCTTAAAAATGCCTGTAACGACTTTTATTAAAATCTCGTATATAAGATATTTATTTGCTGAATAAAATGTATATCTTGAATTTTCAGGGAATAGCCTCTGAAGACTACTTTATTCTGGATGAATTTTACGGATTTTTGGATAACTGCTAAACCGTAAGAGATGGATGAAAACTTTCCCCACAGAAACTGTAGAGCACATTTAAACACACAATTTATGTTATATACATTTTTGCGTGGAGTTGAGCGATTTTAAAATATTCCTTGTTTTTAGTTTCAGCTTTGAAAAACAAACATTTCTCATACAGGAATTTGTCAACTCCTTTCCAAACGAACAAAGGCACTTCAGTCACATAGCAACCAGCTTTTGACTATCACCTTACCTTATGGTATTCGCTTATTTCGCTTTTACTTGCAAGGAAGCAAACAATAAGTCTATTTCTACGAATGTTTTCTCAATTAGCATGAAGCAAATAGAAACCTAAGCTTTTTAATAATAATTTTTTGCAGAGATTTACGGAAAGTCATTTGAATGAAACACATTAGATTTTTTACTTTCTCCACACGTTCTACGTACGTAGTGTATAGAGAAGGTATTTTAACACTCAATAATTTGATACCGAGATTTCACCGGAAATACATCTCTTTAGGTCCGCCTGAATAATAATAATAAAAAAAAATCTGATGTGTTCTATTCACCTGACTTTCTCTACATCTTTCCAACAAATTATTATTAAAAAACTAATGCTTCTATTTATTTCAAGCTAATTGAGAAAAAAATTAGTACAAATAATCTAATTACTTGTTTCCTTGTAATTAGAAGCGAAATAAGGGAGTACCATATTTTAAAGTGATAGTCAAAAACTGGTTCCCATGTGACAAGTTTCTTTGTTTGTATGAACAAATTCCTGTATGAGAAAAGTGTAAGTTTTTTTCAAAGCTGAAAACAAAAAATACAGTAATAATTCAAAAACGATCAAGTTGTGTGTTTTAATGTGCTCTACATTTTTTGTGTGATAAGTTTTGTCTATCTCTTATGGTTTAGCAGTTATATAAAATTCCGTAAAATTCAACCAGAATAAAGTGGTCTTCAGAGGCTGTTCCCAGAAAATTCAAGATATACATGTTATTTGTCATTTAATATAGCTACAATATTTTAATCGAAATCATTAGAGCCATTTTTGAGCAAATCAAAATTTTCTAAAAAAGCTCCATGTAAAGCTGGAGGTTGGGGAATTTTCTTGAAAATCTTCGTGTCGCATCCTTGCAAGATACCAAACTTAAATACCAAGTTTGGTATTTAACGGTCTTTTTTATTTTTTTGAGCAATGCTGTCCAGAGACACACACAACGCACACGCACACGGACCATTTTGTTTTTTGTTTTTTTGTTTCAGGGGGACCCAAAACACGTATTTCCGCTGAAATATCGGTATCGAATTTTTGGGTGCATTACAATACCTTCGCTACCTACACCATTAACATAGTACGTGTAGAGAAAGTACAAAGCATTTTTGGAAACATGTGTATGTGTGTGTGTGCGTGTGTGTGTGTGGACAACATGGCTCTAAAATGAAAATCCCAAATATCAAACTTGATATTTAGTAAGTTCATAATCTTCCAAAAATGCGATACGAAGATTTTCAATACAATTACCACAACTCCAACCACCCTTACATGGAAAAAAGTTCGAAAATGCTGGTTTTCTCTAACAATTTTGATTAAAATCTCTTATATTTAAGATATTTACATGTCAAATAAAATTTACTATGTAAATTTTCTCAGAATAGCGTCTGAAGACCTCATTATTCTGGATGCATGACCGTAAAAGATGGACAAAAACTTACTATTTCGCATAGACTGTTTTCGTTAAGTTGGCCGTTTTAGAGATATTCCTTGTTATTATATTCACTTTTAAAATACTTTTATTTTTTCTCAACTCCTGGCCACGCAGAGAAACAGATTTCAATCGTCATAGCAACCAAAAATTAAAACACTTGCCTGCCGGTTTATCCTAGTGGCTTCCTTGTTTTGCCTTCCACTTACAAGGAACTGTAAGTAGACCACTTCTGCTAACGTTTACCTCAATTAGCATATAGTAGATAGGACAATAAGTTTACTAACAATAAGGTGTTACAGTTATGTAAATGGAAAAATAAATGGCGTGTTAATATGGACACTCTTTTTACTGCTGCGGTTCTCATTCTAAATTGGGCGTGAAAGACACTTTTAAGTTTGTTCAGAGGCCTCTCTATCAGGCTTGAGGTTCTTTTACGTGCCGTAAATCTACGCCACGGGACCAACGACTTTACTTCCCGTCCTCCGCCGGGTTTGAACCCGCGACCTTGGGTATATGAAGTTAGCAGGGTAACCATTACACTACGGAGGGCGACTTGGTGAATGGAATATTTTTTTTCAACAATTCTAAAGGTTTTTGTACCTTAGTTATTTTTCTTAGGATAACGACAGTACACTATTCAAAAGTAAGAGAAAATATCGACAGAATTGTTCATAAGGTCTGCTAAGAAGATTAGCTATTACTAAATGAGGTCCAAGGGATGTGATCATATTCAAACTCGGCTAACACTGAATATGCTTGTGGTGTGTACGCAGCGGTGGCCATGTAGAAGTCTAGAGTGGCTCATTGGGATGCTTAAAAAGTGCTCTCGACGTCGTCGGTGCACTAATGTGGTTAAGTGCACTCAAAGAGCAGAGCTAGAGCTTCTAAATAAGTTGCCACCAAGGCAGTTTACATTTATATGGACTGCCCGGTTGTTGATGGACGCAATCCGTCGGATTCTGTCTCGTCATTAGGGCGATGAAAGGGGACAGGACAGCGTCGTTTATCCTCTAGATGCCTGGTATCGATCCCAGAACAACGCCCTTCTAGTCCAACTAAATGTAGCACTGTCACCACGCGCCGCAGGCGGCAACCCCCAAACACAATAGCATTCAGCAAATTGTGTTTGTTGCAATTCTGATTTGTAGCAACCCAAAGGCGTTCTCGGACCATTATCTCTAGAAATTCTTCACACTTTTTTAGACAGCAAGCGTTTTATCATCTGACACAATAATCTACTTTTTTTACTTTCTCTACACGTACTATTTACATAGTGTATAGAGAAGGTATTGTACTGCACCCAAAAATTTGATACCGAGATTTCACCGGAAATACAGGTTTTGGGTTCCCCTGAATCCAAAAAAAGAATTTTTGAAAAAATGCCCGTGTGCGTGTGTGTCTGTGGACAGCATAGCTCACAAACGAAAAGTCCGTTAAAAACCAAACTTGGTATTTAGGTTTGGTATCTTCCAAGGATGCGACACAAAGATTTTCAAGAAAATCTCCCCACTTCCAACTACACTTCACATGGAACTTTTTTCGAACATTTTGATTTTTCTAAAAAATGGCTCTAACGATTTTGATTAAAATATCGTATATTAAAGTTATTTACCTGAAAAATAAAATGTATATCTTGAATTTTCTGGGAATAGCCTCTGAAGACTACTTTATTCTGGATGAATTTAGCATAATTACTAAACCGTAAGAGATGGACAAAAACTTAACACACAAAAATGTAGAGCACGTTAGGATACGCAATTTATGTTATATACATTTTTTTCGCTGAATTGATCGTTTTTTAAATATTCCTTGTTTTTGGTTTCAGCTTTGAAAAACATACTTTTCTCGTACAGGAATTTGCCAACTCGTGTCCATACAAACAAACGAACTTCAGCCACATAGCAACCAGCTTTTGGCTTTCACTTTAACCTATGCTACTCCCTTATTTCGCTTCTACTTATAATAAAGCAAGAAATAAGACTATTTCTGCTAATTTTTCTCGATTAGTATGAAATAAATAAAAGAATAAGCTTATGAACAATAATTTGTTACAGAGATGTAGGGAAAGTCATGTGAAGGGAACACATCAGATTTTTAATTACTTTCTCTACATGTACTATAACATAGTGTATAGAGAAGGTACAGCACTCCACTCAAAAATTCGATTCCAAGATTTCTCCGGAAATATGTGTTTTAGGGTCCCCTGTATACATAAAAAAGATTTTCAGAAAAAGTCCGTGTGTATGTGTGTTTTTGTGTGTGTGGGTCTGTGAACAGGGTGTTTTTTAATCAACTTGATTCATAATCAATTTCAACAAAACTATTCTAAAAATCTGATGTGTTCCATTCACATGACTACCTCCACAGCTCTGCAAAAATATATTATTAAAATGTTTATGCTTCTATTTACTTCATGTCCATCGAGGAAAAATTAGCAGAAATAGTGTTATTACTTGCTTCCTTGTAAGTAGAAGCGAAATAAGGGAGTGCCATAGGTTAAAGTGCTAGTCAAAAGCTGGTTGTTGTGTGACTGAAGTTCCTTTGTTTGTATGGACAGGAGTTGACAAATACCTGTATGAGAAAAGTTAAATTTTTCAAAGCTGAAACCAAAAACAAGGAATTTCTAAAGAACGATTAGCTCCATGAAAAAGATGTATACAGCATACATTGTGTGTTTTAATGTGCTCTACATTTTTTGTGTGGTAAGTTTTTGTCCATCTCTTACGGTTATGCAAAATTACGTAAAATTCTTTCAGAATAAAGTAGTCTTCAGAGGCTATTCCCAGAAAATTCAAAATATACATTTTATATGTCAGGTAATTATCTGTAATATACGATATTTTAATCAAAATAGTTACAGCCATTTTTTAGAAAATCAAAATTTTCGAAAAAAGTTCCATGTAAAGGGTAGTATGGGGTGGGGGGATATTTCTCAAAATCTTCGTGTGGCATCCCTGGAAGATACTATACTTAAATACCAAGTTTGGTATTTTACCGATTTTCGAGTTATCGTGTTCAGACACACGGAAACACACGGACCTTTTTCTGAAAATACCTTTTTTTGGATAAGGGGACCCTAAAACATATATTTCCGGTGAAATCTCGGTATCGAATTTTTGGGGGAGTGCAATACCTTCTCTATACACTACGTACATACTACGTGTAGAGAAAGTAAAAAGTTTATTATTGTATTTGAGATTCCTCTGTTTTCCTTGCCTCAGCACCCACTTATAGCTGGTAAAGCACCTATTTTTTATCATATACAGATATTCCTTGTTATTGGTTTCAGTTTTTGAGTACGTAAATTTTTCTCAAACGGGAATCTAGCATTTTTTTTTTTTTTTTTTGGATATGTATTACTAAACTCTTGCCGATGGCGGCAGGGCCATAAAATTGTGATGTGTGTAACGTATGTTTTCATGGAATTATATAAAATTATGGTAGTGTGCGCAATATGACTATGAATAACCGGTGCGCTATGTGACTATGCAACCACGAGGTTCGAAATAACCGAGTGAGCTATGTGACTATGCAAACACGAGGTTCGAAATAACCGAGTAAGCTATGTGTTTATGCAATCATGAGATTCGAAATAACCGAGTGAGCTATATGACTATGCAATCACGAGATTCGAAATAACCGAGTGAACTGTGTGACTATGCGACCAAGAGGTTCGAAATAACCGAGTGAGCTATGTGACTATGCGACCACGAGGTTCGAAATAACCGAGTGAGCTGTGTGACTATGCGACCAAGAGGTTCGAAATAACCGAGTGAGCTATGTGACCATTGTGAGCAATTTTTTCCGCCCGTTTTATTCATGACAATGCAAAGAGAACCAAATTTCAATCACATAACATTCAGCTTTTTTAAAGATTTGACTATCATGTTAGCCTTGTGTATTCTCTTCTTTGTCTTGTACTTATAGATACAAGAATAATATTTCACAAGAATAGTCTATTTACCAAACAGACGGAGAAAGTCATACGAATGAAACATATCAAAATTTTTGTGGTAAAATATGATTTATTATCAGTTTTCAGGCAGGAAGATTTTAACAATTCGATATCGATTTTTACTTTCCCTACACGTATTATGTACATAGTGTATAGAGAAGATATCGTAATTTACCCAAAAATTCGATACCGAGATTTCACCGGAAATACATGTTTTGGGACTCTCTGAATCAAAAAACAAACATTTTTAGAAAAAGGCCCGTGTGTTTGTATGGGCAGCATAGCTCAAAAACGGTAATAATTAAATATCAAACTTGATATTTAAGTTTGATCTCTTCCAAGGATGCGATACGAAGATTTTAATGAAAATCATCCCATTCCTTAACTCTCCTTTACATGGAACATTTTTCGAAAATTTTGATTTTTGTCAAAAACGGCTAACGATTTTGATTAAAATACCTAATGTATAAGAATTTTACGATAAAAGAAATGTATATCATGAATTTTCAGGGAATAGCCTCTGAAGACCTCTTCATTCTGGATGACTTTTATATAACTGGCAAACTGCAAGAGATATAAAAGAACTTACTACACAGAAATGTAAATCTCATTAAAACACAATTTATGTTATATACATTTTTTGTGGAGTTAACCCTTTCGAGATATTTCGGCATTTTTGGTTTCAATTTTAAGCTTTTAAACTTTTCTCAAACGGGAATACATCTTTTGTCTCGTTTCTTGTTTGTTTACTCTGGCAAGCAAAAAGATTGGAATTTCAATTGTTTCACATAGTGACGAAGACGAGACTATCGCTTTAGCCTGTATTTTTTTCTTATTTCGCTTCTGTTTACAAGGAAGCTAGTAATACTAATTCTGCTTATGTTTATCTTGATTAGCATTATGTAGATTAATGTTTTGAATAAAATGTTTGTTTAACGAAGAGCTAGAGGACATCATATGAATGGAACACATTCTTTTTCCCTTTCTAATTATATGGAACCAAGTAATAGGGACAGTTTCTGCTAATTTTATCTCAATTATCATCAAGTAGATATAAGAATAACCTTTATAACAAGTTTTACAGATATGTAGAGAAAGTCATGCGAATGGAATCATCAGATTTTTACTTTCTCTACACATACCATGTACATAGTGTATAGAGAAGATATTGTAATGTACCCAAAAATTCCATACCAAGATTTCACTGGAAATACATGTTTTGAGACCCCCTGAATCCGAAAAAAAAATTGAAAAATGTCCGCGTATGTGCCTGTGGGCAGCATAGCTCAAAAACGAAAAGACCCTTAAAAACCAAACTTGGTGTTTAGGGTTGATATCTTCCAAGTATGTGACACGAAGATTTTCAAGAAAATGCCCCTTCCAACTACCCTTTATATGGAACTTTCTTTTGAAAATTTTGATTTTTTCAAAAACGGCTCTAACGATTTTGATTAAAATGTCATATATTAAAGACATTTACCTGACATATAAAATGTATATCTTAAATTTTCTGGGAATAGCCTCTGAAGACTACTTTATTCTCGTTGGATTTTACGGAATTTTGCATAACTGCTAAACCGTAAGAGATGGACAAAAAGTTTACAGCATAAAAAATGTAGAGCACCTTAAAAGACACAATTTGTCTTATATATTTTTTTTTCGTCGAGTTGATCGTTTTTGAGATACTCCTTCTTTTGTTTTCAGCTTTAAAAACTTATACTTTTCTCATACAGGAATTTGTCAACTCCTGCCCATACAAACAAAGGAACTACAGTTAAATAGCAACCAACTTTTGACTAACACTTTAACCAATGGTGCTCCCTTACTTCGCTTCTACTTACAAGGAAGTAAGTAATAAGACTATTTCTGTTAATTTTTTCTCGATTAGCATGAAGTAAATAGAAGCATAGGCTTTCTTAGAATAATTTGTTGCAGAGATGTAGAGAAAGTCATGTGAATGGAACACATCAGATATTTTTTTTTTTTTTTTTTTTTTTTTTTTTAGTTAGTATGCTTTGTAATTGGGATCCTCATTTGCTAGAGCCTGTGTATAAAGGTATAATTTATTCAAGGCGTTGACACAATTTCGACAGAATTGTTAGTCTTCTTATTTACATTTAACTTATGTAGTCCAATCAACAAGATAAATTTATTGTTCCCATAATTAAATACATTCGTGCTTACCGTGATAAGGAGCTGACCTGAAAAAACGTGATTACCATATCAGCTTTTTCATTTCCATGAATTATTTAGCATGTAATCATTACATGTAAATTCATCGTTCTAGGATTTCACGCAAAATGCACTTTCGATTTTTCCACGTCATGTTTGCAGCTAGTTAAACATTCAGCTAACGAAAGAAGCTGTCAGCTGGAAGTTTAATCTAGGTGCGCTGCCTGCTAGAGATCGCACGTCATCTGTTCGTGGGAAAAGATGGCATCTCAACATTCCTGCATCCATTATCACTTTGGCCAAGCCATTGACCTCATTTCCGATACGTTTCTGACCCTCCCTCTCCAAGAAACGTCGAACTTTCGAATTTTAACAACGATTTTTACTTTCTCTACACACACTATGTGCATAGTGTATAGAGAAGGTATTGCACTCCACCAAAAATTCGATACCGAGATCTCACCGGAAATATATGTTTTAGGGTCCCTTATATATATATATATATATATATATATATATAAAGTATTTTCACAAAAAGGTCCGCGTGCGCGCGTTTGTGTGTGTGTGTGTGTGTGTGTGTGTGTGTGAACACGATAACTCAAAAACGAAAAGTCGGTAAAATACCAAACTTAGTATTTAAGTTTAGTATCTTCCAGGGATGCGACACGAAGATTTTAAGAAAAATCCCCCCCACCAGAAACTATCCTTTACATGGAACTTTTTTCGAAAATTTTGATTTTCTAAAAAATTATTTTGATTAAAATATCGTATATTAAATATATTTACCTGAGAAATAAAATGTATATCTTAAATTTTCTGGGAATAACCTCTGAAGAGCAGTTTATTCTGACTGAATTTTACTGAATTTTGAATAACTGCTAAACCGTAAGAGATGAACAAAAACTTATGATGCGAAACATATAGAGCACGTTAAAACAAACAATTTATGCTGTATACAATTTTTTCGTGGAGTTCGTCGTATTTGAGACATTCCTTATTTTTAATTTCTGCTATGTAAAACTTAAACTGTTGTCTATACAAAGGAACTTCAGTGACATAGCAACCAGCATTTGATTATCACTTTAACCTATGGTACTCCCTTATTTCTCTTCTACTTACAATGAAGCAAGTAATATGACTATTTCTGCTAATGTCTTGCTGATTAGCATGAAATAAATAGAAGCATAAGTTTTTTAAGAATACTTTGTTGCAGAGATGTAGAGAAAGTCATGTGAATGGTACACATCAGATTTTTTTTAGAGTTGACGATTTGTAATACATTCCTTGTTATTAGTTTAATTTTAAAATACTTCTACTTTTCTCAAACAAGGTGCTGTCAGAGCTTTTTTCGGTGGTTTTTCTCCTGAAAATGCAAAAAAGAACCTAATTTCAAAATCGATCACATAGCGAAAGCACACACACACAGGACATTTTTCTAAAAATTATTTTCTCAGGTGGTCTCAAAACATGCATTTCCGGTGAAATCTCGATATCGAATTTTGGGTGCAATACAATATTTTATTTATGTACTATGCACATAGTACGTGTACAGAAAGTAAACATATATAAATATATTTAGGTTTCGTAAAGAAACTACCAATATATTAGACTTAAGTTAAAAAAAAATATGCTTCAAAGTTGTAATAAAAGAATTCGGAATGAACAGTTTATTCACCTGTTTGAGCAAGTATTGCTCATGCAGGACTTTTAAAAGTTCGGTTAAATTCAATATAAGAGGTCATAACTAAAGAATCCATATGGTTTTGCTTACTACCACGTATTGTGATTATGCTTCGATTTCTGGCAGTGTAGCGAAATTATGACGGACACGTCAATTAGTTTTTAATTATAGTCGCAATTGAATTATGCATGCTGGTAAAACTTAGTTTAATCCGCACTAGGGCTGTGGGTTTCCCTGTTAAATATGAATAATAGCTGACAGAACAGTTTGGTTGATCTGAATTCGTAACGACACTCGCGGTGTTTTCATACATTTGAATATTTTCGATAACACGAACCGTTCGTTGCCTTTTGAGGTCAGTGGCAGCAGAATTCTATCGGGATTGTTTGTCAAATATTTTCTGATTAATGCTTTAGACTTTGAAAAACACTTCCAGTAAAGAAGTGATTATACGAATTAAATGAGAAGTGGCAGTTGTTTACGAACTTTTTTCACTGCTTTCGAGAGGCAGACTGCTTTCTAAATAATCTGCTTGTTTGTTTGTTTGTATAAATTACTGATGAAGTAAAGGAATAAAAGAGTTCACAAGAAAGGTGAGAATATTGCAAAATGTTTCCTTATCTGAACCTATTTAACAAAAATCTTTTATGATACTTTCACTGGCTTTCTCTAGCAACTGTTTCTTATATATCGTCTACAAATTTCCCTTACAATAGCTTGCTACTTTCTCTACTTCGCACACTAGTATTCCACCTAAAAATTCTAGACCATTATTTACATGCAATACTTGCTTTAAGGCCCCCTGAATAACAAAAAGACTTATGTGTTACTTTCAGATAACGTTCTCTAGCTGTTCCACATACAAACTAGTTTTACAAAAGTATATATTCTTTTTATCTACTTCATGCTAATCGAAATAAACAATAGAAGAATTGTTCTTATTGCTTGTAAATAGAAGGGATAGAATAGGCTAAGTGAAATAATTAAAGTTCTGTTCGCTTTGCACTGCCTGTAGTAAATCAAGAGAGATGAAACGAAAGATGACTTCCAGTTTGAGAAAAGTTACATGGTTTAAAATTGAAGCCAATAAACAAGAACTTTTCATAAAAGGTCAACTGTACACAAAAAACGTAAGTGATATAAATAATGTGTTTTAACGTTATACATTTTTTGTGCGTAAGTGTTTGTCTATTTCTTACAGTAATATAAAATTCAGCAAAGTTCATCCAGATTAACTAGGTCTTCTGTTGCTTTTCCCAAAAAAGCAAGATATATATTATTTGCGATGTAAATATGTTTCATATACAGTATTTTAACCAAAATTGTTAAAGCAATTTTTGAGAAAAACAATCTTATAATTTTGTTTTTTTTAACGCAAAGATTAGCTTTGGGTGGGGACTTTTCTTGAAAATTCTCGTGGCGCATCCTTGGAAGGTACTAAATATAAATACCAAGTTTGGTAGAAGCAACTTTTCTTTTGATTATCTGGGCTATTGGTGATGCGAAAGACATATAGCAAAAGTTAAGATATTGTCCTAACTAAATATCTTTATACCATATATTGGACAATCAAAACTTGAATATTTCACAGTTTAATAAGAATATTTTATTTGATTAAATATCTTAAAACGTCCAGAGTATGATTTGAATTTTCCATGTCCTATCATGAACTTTGTTGATTGGGAAAAAAGTTCATAGTGTTTAAATGTGTCTGTCTTCAACTGTTATAAAAACAGGCATTTAACTTTTAGTTTTTTGTTTTCCTTTAGCTATGCTGTCTAGACACACATTCACACACCACACAAAAGATCTTCTTCTAAAAATGCCTATTTGAACTCAGTGGACCTCAAAACATTTACTGTTTCCGGTAAAATCTCGGTGTCAACTTTTGATTGGAATATACTGTATGTACCCTACGTGCTAGAGAAAATAAAAATCTGATGTGTTCCATTCACACGACTTTCTCTATCTGTCCTGCAAAAGAATAATCTGTTCTTACGAAAGTATTCTTTTATCTACATCATGATAATGAAGATAAACATTACCAGAAACAGTCTTGTTACTTGGTTCCTTATAAGTAGAATGTAAATAAAAGAATACACTAGGCTAAAGTCACAGTCAAGTCCTTTAAAAGCTGGTCACCATTTGCCAATATTCATTCGGTTCTCTTTTCTTAGTTAGGAGTAAAATAAAAGAGAGATGAAAGCTTGAGGTCCTCACATTTGAGAAAAGCTTAAATATTTTAAAAATGAAAGCAATAACAAGGAATAACTCTGAAATGGTTGGCTCTATAGAAATTAAAATTACATAAATTGTGTGTTATAACGAGATTTACATTCTTTTATCTACCTCTTACGGTCTCTCTTGGGAAGATTTTCGGGGAAATTCGCCCAACCATGCTTTACATGGTCGATTTTTAGAAAATGTTTATTTTCTCAAAAATGGCCTTAATGATTTTTATTGAAATACAATACTCTTAGGATATTTCCATGAAAAACGAAATATACATTTTTGAACTTTCTGGGAACAGCCTCGGAAAACCTCTTCATTCTGGATGACTTTTGTATCAGTGGTAAATTGTAAGAGATAGACAAAAAGTTACTACACAAAACGTATAGATCTCATTAAAACAAGAAATTTATATTGTATACATTTTTATGTAGAGTTAACCACTTCTAAGATATTGCTTTTTATTGGTTTCAGTTGTAAACTATCTTTAGACGGAGATGGTAAGAAAGTGAGGGTTGGAAGGAGAGTTGGCCATTACCGCTGTATCATTATAATACGCGCGTGCTTGGCTGAATGTGAAATGAGAAGTACTTGTTTTTACAAGCAAGGGTAACATTGTAAACAATCTACCTAGCCTGTCTTCTAAAGGATTTATCAGGTTAGAACTTAGTCTTTGAAGGCCCCGATGTTACTGTTAATAGTGCTCTGTTTATATACTCTTGCAATAAACAGTTTACTATGATTTTTGTGATCACTCCCTGCCGCTTGTAATGCCCTCTCTCCCTCGCCACTGACAAAACCTTGCGATGCGCCTGTGTGACTGTCGTCACAAGGACGCGCAGGAGAAGGAAGAATGACGTAATGGGCAACAGTTGCGCCCACAGTATTCAGCTTTTTCAGCGCAGCTTTTTCACTACCCTGACTATATACTTAAAAGTTTCATAAACGGGAAGTCATCAACCGCTTCATATCTGCTGGCGACGCCAATATAACAGAATTCCAACTTGGATAGGTAGTCAGACAGCATGTTGCCATGGTAGCTCAGTGGTAGAGCCACCGGCTATAGACCGGGAGATCCGTGGCATTGGATTTTTCATTCTGACTACCTATCCAACTTCTGTCCTACACACGGATTGTGTGAAAAAAAAACAAAAAACAACAATGAAATCAACGAGAATTTCAACTGTTTCACATAGCGGCCCGCGTTTAAAGGCTTTTTTGTCTTTCTCTTACTTCTACCAGTTATGAAAAAGTCATGCAGAATGAACAGGAATTCAAAGGCAATTCCTAGAAATACAAGAAGCATATCTAAATAGCTTTAATGTATGGAATTGTATTCAAAATCGAAAATTTCGCAAAATATTCCGTTTAAAGGGTAGCATAGAGTGGGAGGGCTTTCCTAAAAGTCTTCGTGTCCTTGCAAGATACCGAATTTAACCCTTAATTAATTCAAGTTTAAAACTGGAGTTCTAGTAAAAAAATCTGGCAGCTATGTGACTGAAGTTTCTTTACTTGTATGGACAGGAGTTGGCAAATTCCTGTGTGAGAAAAGTATAAGTTTTTCAAAGCTGAAACCAAAAACAAGCAATATCTCAAAAAACGAAAAAAAAAAAAAAAAAATGTACATAACATTATGTGTTTTAACGTGGTCTACATTTTTTTGTGTTTTAAGTTTTCGTCCATCTCTTACGGTTTAGCAGATATGTAAAATTCCGTAAAATTCATCCAGAAAAGTCTTCAGAAACTATTCTCAGAAAATTCAAGATATACATGTCATTTGTAAATACCTTTAATATATGATATTTTAATCAAGTCATTTTTTAGCAAATCAAAATGTTCAAAAAAAGTTTCATGTAAAGAGTAGTTGGGGGTGGGGGATTTTTCTCAAAATCTTCGCGTCGCATTCCTGGAACATAGTAAACTTAAATACTAACTTTGGTATTTTACCGGCCTTTTTGATTTATCGTTTTCCCAGACACACGGACACATACACACACGGACCTTTTTTTGAAAATGCTTTTTTTTTTTTTTTTTTTTTTATGATAAAGCGGACCTTAAAACATATATTTCCAGTGAAATCTTGGTATCGAATTTTTGGATGGAGTGCAATACCTTCTCTAGACACTATGTACATAGTGCGTATAGAGAAAGTAAATATGTTTATGGGAATAAATCTACAACATTATTCTATAAAATAAATATAGAAAATAGAAATGAAAATAAATGTAGATTCTTCATTAATCTTTCTCTACCCAATTAAAAGTTTAAATTCTTCTAAATCAGGTTTCATAATCCTTCCAAAAAAGTGGTTCAAATGGTCATGAGTGTCAGATGATAGGTAATGGACTGGCCATCTATTCGAAGCCAAATGTTGCAATTTCAAATCCCAGTGTCACTGGTAAAGGACGGGGAGAGCCCAAGTAAAATAATCGGTGTGATGCTTGGAAGCTAATGGGGTTACATTTGAATGCAGTTATGTGGGTTTTACTCTTTTATTTATTTAAAAAAATCACTGCAATTTTAGGGCATTTTTACATTATAAGACAGTCTTGATTAGTTATCGGATATGGTTGAAGGTTAGTATATCAAATTAATCCTAGAGTACAGCCCTGTTTGTATATTTACTCTCAAAACAAGTGGAACTTATAGGTACTGACAGGCAATAAAGGGTTAAATCCAAGATTGTACTTAAATTGAATTTTTATTTATCTATTTATTTTTTTAGGTATGCTGCCCCCACACACACACGCACATTTTACTAAAAATAGCATTTTATAAAAACATTATTTCCAATGGAATTATTTCTGTTCTGTTACAAGGAAACAAGTAATATTGCGAATGTTTATCTCGATTAGCATGATGTAGATAAAAGAATACTCTTTTTTACTTTCTCTGCACGTACTATGTACATAGTGTATAGAGAAGGTATTGTATTGCATCCAAAAATTCGACACCGAGATTTCACCGGAGGTATATGTTTTGGGTCCCCCTGAATCCAAAAAAAGCATTTGTGGAAAAAGGTCCGTGTGTGTGTGTGTAATGTATATGTCTGTGTGTTTGTGAACAGCATAGCTCAAAAACGAAAAGACCATTGAATACCAATCTTGGTATTTAAATTAGTACCTTCCAAGGATGCGACACGAAGATTTTCAAGAAAATCCCCCCACCCCCAACTGCCCTTTACTGGAACTTTTTTTTGATAATTTTGATTTTCTTAAAAATGGCTCTAACGATTTTGATTAAAATATGGTATATAAAAGATATTCACCTGACAAATAAAATGTATATCTTGAATTTTCTGGGAATAGCCTCTGAAAACTACTTTATTCTGGATGAATTTCACGGAATTTTGCATAACTGCTAAAGGTAAGAGATGGGCAAAAACTTACTACACAATATGTAGAGCACATTAAAACACACAATTTATGTTGTATCCATTTTTTCGAGGAGTTGATCGTTTTTGACATATTCCTTGTTTTTGGTTTCAGCTATGAAAAACTTATTTCCCTTATTTCTCTTCTGCTTACAAGGAAGCAAGTAATACGACTGTTTGTGCTAAATTTTTTCTCGATTAGCATGAAGTAAATAGAAGCATAATCTTTTAAACGATAATTTTTTGCAGAGGTAGAGAAAGTCATGTGAATGGAACACATCAAATTTTTAACAATAGTTTGTTTGCAGAGTAGACAGATATTTTATTGTGAATGGAACACATCAGATTTTTCCAATGCCTGTTGAGTATATGCTGGTATCGACCCCACTTGATCGGAATTTGTAAACAGATGACATAATGTGGCGCTGTCGAAGAGTATGAGGGCATTAGAATTGTGATTACGGCATGTGTTTGGTAAACATATTAGCTTGGCATTTGTTTGGTATTGACTTTAATACACTAGTTGATAAGCCATTGCTCCAGCTTGGAAAGAGCAGTGTTTAGTAGGTCGAGAGTTTACGGGAATGAGCAATGGTGACCGGTTCAGTTAATGTAAATATTGAAAAGCGCTGGACCTAGAAGGCTTCCCTGAGGGACACACATGCCTCGAGGCAGCAAACGCGGTCGACAATCGAGCGGAAGCTTCACTCCAATAAATACCTAGTGATGTAACCTGCGGAATGCATTTATAATTTCCCGATTAATTTACAGGTCGACTAGAATTCTCTTCAAGGACTCTGTTATTTTACATATATTAAAATAAATCGTGTTTTATAAACTTCTAACTCGTTGCACAAATCTTTGAATGTTAATTTTTACAGGCTCTTTTATAAATAATAAATAATGTAAATAAAACTAAACTTTACTCTCGGACACGAAAATGTATTATTTTAAACGGAAAATTTTACCAAGAAAAATTAAATGCTCCATTTACATGACCCTCTGTAATTATTCTGCATCAAACTGTTCTTACAAAACCTTGTGGTTTTATCTACTTCATTCTAATCGAGATGAATATTAGCAGAAATAGTTGTATTAGTTATTACTATCTAGGAAGAGAGAAATACGTGAATGCAGTGGTTAAACTGACAGTACAACCTATTAAGAGCTGGCCACCATGTGATGGTGTTAAAATTCGGTTCTCTTTGCATGGTCAGGAATAAAAAAAGAAACGAATGACGATTTCCTATTTGAGAAACGTTGTTGTAACATTTAAGCAAATAACAAGAATATATTGATTTAATTGTGTTTTTACACAAGCCGTGTGTAGGAATCGGATAGGTAGAGTTAGACTGAAAAAATTCAATGTCTTTGCCAGGATTTGAACTACGGATCTCCTGGTCTCTGGCCGGTTACTCTACTACTGAGCTACCATGGCAAAATGCCGGCATTGTAGTGAATTTCTCAACTTACTCGCATGTTTCCCAGTAAACCACAAGGTGATCTCAAATTATTTGGCTGGTTGTCATGGTAGCTTAGTGGTAGAGCAACCGGCTAGAGACCGGGAGATCCGTGGTTCAAATCGCGGCTATGGCATTGAATTTTTCAGTCTGACTCTATCTAACCAAAAAGAAGATATATGGAAAATGATAAATTTCTCAACAAAAAAAAAAAAAAAAAAAAAAACTAAAAAAAGAAGAGGTACAGAAGAAAATGACAAGCTATTTGAAAAATCGTCCGCTGTAACAAGAAGTAAATCTCGTTAAAACTCAATTTATGCAATACACATTTTTTTAGTTGCAAAATTGACCATTTTTAAGATATTCGGAGTTATTGGTTTCAGTTTTAATCTCCTTAAGCTTTTCTCAAACGGACCTATCTTTCTTTTCGTCTCTCTTTTGTTCTTTCTTAGCAAGCAAAGAGACCCGAATTTCATTTGTTTCACATTGTGACCGGCTTTTAAAATATTTGACTCTCATTTTTGCCTGTGCCTTCTCTTATTTACCTTCTTCTTACAAAGAATGAAGTAATGTTTATCTGGATCAACATGATAAGATAAAAGAATTCTTTTTGTAAGAAAAACTTCTTTGATGGAATGGCTACAGACATTCATGTAAATGGAACGCATAAGATTTTTATGTGTGACGGTGTGTCTGGGAACACGATAACTCAAAAACGAAAAGCACAAACTTGGTGTTTAAATTTAATATCTTCCAAGAATGCGACACAACGATTTTCAAGAAAATCCCCCAATCCCAAGCTAACCTTTACGTTGAAATAATTTTTAAAATTTTGGTTTTCTCAAAAATGGCTAACGATTCTGATTAAAATTCCGTATACTAAAGATAGTTACATGAGAAATAAAATGTATATCTTGAACTTTCTGAGAATAGCCTCTGAAAGCATTTTTATTCTGAATTTTACGTAACTGGTAGGCGGTAAAAGATGGACAAAAACTTACTACACAACAAATGAGTTCTCGTATAACACGCAGTTTATGTAATATATATTTTTTCGTGTTCACCATTTTTGAGATGTCCTTAGTTTCAGTTTTATAATACTTGAAAAAATTCCACATAAGTAATGTTTTAAAAAAAAAAAAAAACGGATTTCTACCACATGGCAACCAGCTTCTAAAAGATTTGACTATCCTTCAGCCTTGTGTATTCCCATATTCCTCTTCCACTTACAAGGAAGCAAGTAATAGACAATTTCTGATAACGTTTATCTCGATTAACATGAGATAGCTAGAAGAATTAAGCTTTTACCAATCGTTTATTACACAGATGTAGAGAAAGTAATGCGAAAAGAGGACTTCAGGATTATTTACAAAATATGAAACAATAATATATTATTTTTTACAATTTTATCGATGACGTTACAACCTTATATGTAATGGTTGAATATGTTTTTTCCTTACTGTAAAATTTACTTTTCAAAATATTACATTTTGTATAATGAGAATTTTTAAACCACGAGTATAGTTTTTATTTGTATTATGTTTGTCTTGATTGGAGTTTTCCACAAATATTTTTACATAGCATAAAGGTTACTATGTACACGTTTATTTTAATTAGTAGATATAATTCGAGTGTTGAATTTCTTCAATTATCTACTCTCTTTTTAAGCAGAGGAAGAAATAACTAAGAGTGCTTAACAACAAAATACCTCAGATATACAGTCACTGGAATGTTCACTTGTTTTCTCCATTTCGCTGTAAGGCATACCTGAAACAATGACAATAGCTATAATAATAGCTTTTACAAATACAAACTTATGACACATTAGGAAGAATTTTCAAATTTCGTATTCGTTACTTTACACTGTATATACAATGTACATAGTACACAGAGCAGGCATTGTATTCCACCCAAAATTAGAAATCGAGATATATCGAGAAATGCTATTACACCCCTGAATAAAATGTGTGTGTGTGTGTGTGTGAACACGATAACTCAAAAACGAAAAATAGCCAAAATACCAAACTTGGTATTTAAGTTCAGTATCTTCCAGCGATGCGACACGAAGATTTTGAAAAAAATCCCCACCCCAACCTACCCTTTACATGGAATTTTTTTCGAAAATGTTGATTTTCTTAAAAATGGCTATAACGATTTTGTTTAAAATATCGTATATCAAAGATATTTACCTGACAAATAAAATGTATATCTTGAATTTTCTGGGAATAGCTTCTAAAGAACTATTTATTCTGGATGAATTTTGCTTAATTTGGCATAGCTAATAAACCGTAAGAGATAGACAAAAACTTGCCATACAAAAAATGTAGGCCTTGTTAAAATACACAATTTACGTCATGTACATTTTTTTTCGTGGAGCTTACCGTTTTCGAGGTATTCATTGTTATTAGTTTCAGTTGTGAAGTACACATACTTTTCTCAGACGGGAGTATGCGTTTTTTTTTTTTTTTTTGTTCTACTCCTGGCCAAGAAAAGATGCGATTTGTAATGACAATCGCATAACGACAGCTTTTAAAACATTTGACTATCGATTTAGTCTAATGTATTCCCTTATTTTCTTCCTACTTATAAGGAACTAAGTAATAAGAACATTGTGCTGAATACCTCGATTAAGAATGTGCAGAAAGAAGAATAATATGTAAGAAGTTTGTAGAACGGCTAGAGAAAGTCATGTGAGTGTAACACATCAGATTTTTTTTCGTGGAGTTTACAGTTTTTGAGATATTCCTTGTTATTATTTCAGTTTTAAAATACTTATTCTTTTCTCGTACGGGAGCTTGTCAACATCTGACCACGCAATGAAACGGATTTCGATCCCAAAGCTACCACATTTTAAAACATTTGACCTATAAGGAAATAAGTAAAAGTACCATTTTAAGAAACGTTTATCTTGATTAGCATGGAGTAGATAGATGTTAACAAGAATTTGTTACAGGGATGAAGAGAAAGTCAGGTGAATGTTACATATCAAATTTTTTATTTTATTCTTTTCACAAATCTAGGTATAATTTTCTAAAATGTATTTATAATTTTCTATCTATTAATATATTTACCAATAATATTACCTTATAACATATTATAGAATAAAGGTATTTTATTTTTAATTTTTTTAAAATATTATATCACATTTACATTATTATTTATAATATACTTCTCTTATTTTATAAATAAATCAAACTTAAAATGTATTGTTCACGATTTTAAAATTTCACTATACTTATTATTATTATTATTAATACGAAAAACACCTAAAAGATGAGAAGGAAACAGATTGAAGGGGTAATTATGGAAAAGAGACCGTGGTAGATAAAAAACCACCCTAGCATTTGCTTGCTTACCCCAGGAAAATCACGAAAACCCTAACGATGAGAGCGTGTACACCGGGGATCAAACTCACTACCGCGGCGCCATCTCGCTCGATGGTATAAATGATGAAAAGTGGACGCTTGAGCTGTGCAACAAGGTGAAGGTCAAACCCAGTACCTCACACGGAAAATGCTAGAGAAAGGAGTGACCGTGACACGGCGCGTGCTCAGCGAACCTGACCTACTAACGAGCCGAGCCGGTGAAAGTGTCTTCAGCTCATAAAAATGAATAGCACAATACCAATTGAAAGTAGTGAAAACTGTCAACATGCCAGCGCTTTTGGCAATCGTCAAATGTTCGGGTTTGAAGAGCTTCACTGTACAGACTTATTTTACAAATAACTCCGCCTAGAGATTCCATCAATGGAGTAGTCACTAAGAAGCAAATTCACCATATACAGGCCTTGAACGTCTCTACTTTATCTAGAAACCTATATTCTAATACATTTAACGTACATCTGTGTAACTTTTTACTTTCTCTACACGTACTATGTACATAGTGTGTAGATAAGGTTATATATATTTTAGGGTCCACTCTATCCAAAAAAGAAAAAGAAAAAAAAAACATTTTCAGAAAAAGGTCTGTGTGTGTGTGTATGTGTGTGAACACGATAACTCAAGGAAAGTCGGTAAATACCAAACTTGGTATTTAAGTTGGATGTAGGGGGTCTCAAAGATGTATTTCCTGTGAATTCTCGGTATCAAATTTTAGGTGCAATACAATACCTTCTCTATACCCATGTACATAGTACGTGTAGAGAATGTAAAAAATGGTATTATATAAGTGAATTTGGAAAAAAGAGAGACCCCCTAAATCCTAAAAAGCCGTTTTAGAAAATGTCCGTGATTGTGTGTGTGTCTGTGGGCAGCATAGCTCAAAAACGTAAACTCCGTTAAAAGCCAAACTTGGTGGAGTTGATTATCCTCGATATATTTCGTTATTATTACTTTGTTTTAATATATTAAAATTTCCTTAATGGGAATTTCTCAACACCTGACCTTGCAAAAAAATGAATTTCAACCACATGGCCACCAGCTTTTAAGGAAACAAGACAAAAAATCTGATGTGCTCCATTCACATGACTTTCCATACCTCTCTGCTTATTTTTAATAAGCTTATTCTTCTATCTACTTTATGCTAATCGAGGTAAACATTAGCAGAAACGGTCTTATTACTTAGTTCCTTATAGGTAGAAGTGAAATATGGGAATACACTAGGCTAAACCGACAGTCAAATGTTTTAAAATGTGGTTACTATGGTATAGAACTCCGATTCTTTGTGTGGTCAGGTTGATAAGTATTAAGTATTTTAAAACTGAAATCAATAACAACGAATATCTTAAAGATGATAAACTGCAGGAAAAAAATGCATATAACATAAATTATGTGTTTTAACGAGCTCTACAGTTTTTGTTAAATATGTTTTTGTCTATCTCTTACGGTTTATCAGTTATGCAAAATTCCGCAAAATTCATTCACAATAAATTTCTTGAGAGGCTATTCCCAGAAAATTCAAGATGTAGCTTCTATTTGTTATGTAAATATCTTTAATATACGACATTTTAATCAAAATCGTTAGCCATTTTTGAGAAAATTAAAAACTTTTGAGAAATTTTCCATGTAAAGGGTACTAGGGGGCGGGGAGATTTTCTTGAAAATCTTCGTGTTGCATCCTTGGAAGATATTGAACTTGAATACCAAGATTTTGAGAGAAATCCCCCCACCCCAAACTACCCTCTACAGGGAACTTTTTTCGAGCATTTTGATTTTCTTAAAAATGGTTCTAATGATTTTGATTAAAATATCGTATATTAAATATTACCTGACAAATAAAATGTATATCTTGAATTTTCTGGGAATAGCTTCTAAAGACCTGTTTATTCTGGATGAGTTTTCCTTAATTTGGCATAACTAGTAAACCGTAATAGATAGAAAAAGCTTACTATACAAAAAATGTAGGTCTTGTTAAAATACACAAGTTATGCCAATTACATATTTTTCGTGGAGCTTACCCTTTTCGAGGTATTCCTTGTTATTAGTTTCAGTTGTGAAGTACTTATACTTTTCTCAGACGGGAGTGTCCATTTTTCTTTTGTTCTACTCCTGGCCAAGAAAAGAAGCGATTTGTAATGACAATCGCATAACGACAGTTTTTAAAACATTTGACTATCGGTTTAGCCTAGTGTGTTCCCTCATTTTCTTCCTACTTATAAGGAACTAAGTAATAAGCACATTGTGCTAATGAGTACCTCGATTAGCAAGGTGCAGAAAGAAGAATAATCTTATGTAAGAAGTTTGTAGAACAGCTAGAGAAAGTCATGTGAGTGTAACACATCAGAATTTTTGGATTCAGGATGTCCCAAAACATGTATTTCCTGTGAAACCTCGCTATCGAATTTTTGGGTGTAATACAATACCTTGTCTATAATGTACATAGTGCATGCAGAGAAAGTAATACTATTATATGTTTATCTTTTGTAAGGAAAGCTTGTTTGTGGAACAGCTAGAGATAGTCATTTGAATGGAACACAATAGATTATATGTATTTCTTTTGAATTGACTAAACATTTATGTCGTTAAAGAGTTAACAGCATTGGCATAATTTTACTTGGCTGCGCTTTATTCTCTGTGTCAACGCAGATAGTGTCATTGAAGTGAATATTACTGTATTGTGCTTATAATTGCATATACATGGTATACTAATTGTTTATTTTGTGCGCAGTAATTAGAGTTTGATTCAGCATAGTGAATAAATAAGCAAATACGACTGGTAGCGAGCGTTGATAAAACTCTACAAACTCCAATATTTATACGTGTTGTTAACTGTTTGATTTTTTGTTTTGTTTTACGTACTAGTTTTTTGTGTGTACAATGCAGGCAACATTTGCGTGGTATACCAGGATTTACTCATGAACGTCGGTTCTTATTTTCTCTATCGCGTAAGCAAAAACTTGAAATTCCACGAATCGCTTCTAATTTAGAGAGTATTGATTCCACCCAAAAAAATGTTATGTATTCCATTCACATGACTTTCTCTGCATCTCTGTAACAAAGTATTTTTAGTATGCTTATTCCTCAAGCTAATCGAGATAAACGTTAGCAGAGACGGTGTTTTTACTTTTCCATGTAAGAAGTAGTAGTAGTATTTTATTATTAAGTTTACGTTAATACAATATTTGCATCACACAGTCGCATGGGTCGGGTGACCCTACATGCTATCTAAAAGTACTTAAATTTAAAATATTACCTATATATATATATATATATATATATATATATATATATATATATATATATATATTCTATATATCTTAATAACATTGGAAATACACACACAGAAACATAGAACAGTAAAAGAAAGAATACTCTGATAACACACACACACACCCACACCACGTATTCACACATATAGATTACTCAAAACGCCAAATAAGTCTATACAATATTTACACAAATATTTTATCTCTTAGTGCAGGAACTTCCATTAAGTACGTGCCCAGGTTTGGCCAGTTTTGGCTGTTTAGAATCAAATCCCAGAATGCTGTCCTTCGTCTGTTTGAAGTTAAAGATACTTCCGGCAATATCCTTACAAGTAGAAGCGAAATTAGCGAATACACTAGGCTAAACCGACAGTCACGTGTTTTAAAGTGTGGTTTCTAAGGAATTGAAATCCGTTTCTTTGCGAGGCCTGAGGTTGACAAGTTCTTGTATGTGAAAGCGTTTTAAAACTAAAACAAGGAATAATTCGAAAACGGCACTCTATTAAAAACATATATATGACATAAATTGTGAGTTTAAGGAACTCTACATTTATTGTGCAGAAAGTTCTTGTCTATCTCTTGCGGTTTAATAGTTATGCAAAATCCAAAAAAAGTAATCCTGAATAAAGAGGTCTTCAGAAGCTATTTCCAGAAAGTTCAAGATATAGATTTTATTTGTCATGTAAATATCTTTAATTTACGGTATTTTAATCAAAATCGTTGAGACATTTTTTAGAAAATTAAAATTTTCGAACATGTTTCCATGTAAATTGTAGTTTCGTGTAGGGGGATTTTCCTCAAAATTTTGGTGTTGCATCCTTGGAAGATACTAAAGTTATATACCAAGTTTGGTATTTTACCGACTTTTCGTTTTTGACTTATCCTGTTCACAGACACACGGACACACTGATACACACACGGACCTTTTTCTGAAAATGCTTTTTTCCTTATTACTCGCTTCCTTGTAAGTAGAAGGAAATATGGCAGTATTATAGGTTAAAGTGAAGTCAAAAGCTGGTTACTAGGTGACTGAAGTTCCTTTGTTTGTATGGACACGAGTTGACAAATTACTGTATGAGAAAAGTACTAGTTTTCCAAAGCTGAAACCGAAAGCAAGGAATATCTCAAAAACGATCAACTCTTCGAACAAAAGTTATATAACATAAATTGTATGTTTTAATGTGCTCTACATTTTTTGTGTGTTAAGCTTTTGTCCATTTCTTACGGTTTAACAGTTAAGCAAAATTCTTCCAGAATAAAGTAATCTTCAGAGACTATTCCCAGAAAATTCAAGGTATACATATTATTTGTCATGTAAATATCTTTAATGTGCGATATTTTAAGCAAAATCGTTAGAGCCAGTTTTGAGAAAATCAAAATCTTCGAAAAAATTTCCATGTAAAGGGTAGTTTGGGGTGGGGGGATTTTTCTCTAAATCTTCGTGTCGAATCCCTGGAAGATACTAAACTTAAATACCAAGTTTGGTATTTTACCGACTTTTCTTTTTTGAGTTATCATGTTCACGGCCACAGGGACACACACAATTATACAGGCATCTTTTTCTGAAAATACTTTTATTTTGATACAAGAGACCCTAAAACATATTTCCGGTAAAATCTCGGTATCGAGCAATACTTACTCTATACACTATCTACATAGTATGTGTAGAGAAAGTAAAAAGACAGAGATATTCAAATACAACTTAAATTTAAACACAGAATAAACAGTATTCCTTTGTAATAATGTACAGTGTAGTAGATATAAGAGAAATATATACACTTGATAGTAACACCACAGCAACACAATTATATTAATTCAATAACAATATATTCACAGTAAAATTTCCAGCGTCTATACGTATCAGGTGATATAAGTGGTATTCGTATCCTTGAGCACACCGCTGTAAAATTCCTAATTGCACGCTTTGTGACAAGCAATATCGTGAAGACCTAATTATAGTTGCCAACAAAAGCCTCTCTAGGGTTGGTAGATTTCTCTGGCAGGGGCGGGGAAACCCTAATGGTACAATTTGCTGGTCCTAATCACCGTTTTCCTGATCAGTTGTTTACGCAGGGCGACACACATACTCACTTTCACCGCCACGTTGAGTCATGTCGACGCTACCTATCGATTGCAGTATAACTCCGGCAGCCCAGGAGGACCAGCTGTTCTAGAGGTCGTAAAAATCCGTTAGCAGTCGCCCGCCCATTATCTGGTGCTTGTGGGGCCCACAGGTGTTTCCTATGACACATGGCACCCCAGACATTTGCGCTGCTCTTTTTAACTGCGTAAACAAATGTACGTTTTGTGCCCACTAGGGACAAAAACACCACTGCTTTCGTTTCCATTTTACACGGTGTGCTACGATTTAGCCAGTGGAATTATTGTTAGTCTTTAAAAACGCCACAATTTTCAAATCGTAAAGTTTTAATACAATACGAGTAAAAAGACTGACTACATGTCAATGAGCTTTATACACTCTGTTCTGAAATAAAAGTTTTATTTCCCCTACAGTATTTCACCCAAATATCTGCTGTAAATGTCACACTTTTAACGTGGAAGTTTTATGATTCCACTATCAGTTTGTAGCTTATAGTTATGGAAAATAACTTGAATTTAACATATATAAGCATTAAGATGTTATATTGTAAGAACAAGTATCCTAACGTTTTGCTACTTAACACTCAAGAATTTGAGATAGATTCCCATCTTGTCTCACCCTCTCTAAACCTTCTCTCTGCCATCAGTTAATACCAGGATGAGAAAAGCTGCTTCACCTTCTACTTCTACAACAGAATCATTTGTTCCACTCGTCTAGGCATATCAACGTATTTCGGATATGTATTATCATTGTTATTTATCAATATTAATGGTATCTATGTTGTTTATTTAATGTTACATCTACGTTAAAGAACAATTTTATAAATGCGTAATACCTGTGCATCTGTATATTTTGTTCGCATATATGCAAATCTTTCACCTGTTTGCTACGCTCTTAAATGCGTTTTGGACAGGCCACGTTACCGAAGGGAAAGGGATAGACGTAAAACATAACTTATGACAAATGAATTTCTGAATTGCGATAATACAAATTTATGTTAATCTTTTTTTCTGAAGTTCTAATGCCAAGGGTATTTGCGCACGTGGGGGACAACATTAGTACACAGTTCTGACGGAGCGTAGAGCGGGGTTCAGGAATGAATATAAAATATGTCCAAAACTTAGGAGACAGATTTTCCCTCTGGATTTATGATGTATGGAACGTAGAGTGGAACTATCTCCCTGCATGAGCTTCAGCCAGTACTTCATTGTTATTACTTCACAGTGCGCCGTGTCTTCATAACTTCCCACCTCCCGCAGTACTCCAGAATTATATTAATGCTGTTTGTAATGTTTGGTACACGCAGCGTTAGGAAAGGTTTTAAACTGAACTATAGTTTAGATTAGTTATTTAATTTCAGCAGTATAAATTAATATTATTTTCTGACTTGGTACGTAGGCAGAGAAGGTATTACAATCCATCCAAAAATTCGGTACTGAGATTTCACCGGAAATGTGGGTTTTAAAAAATTAAAATCTGATGTGTTACACTCACATGACTTTCTCTAGCTCTTCTACAAACTTCTCACATAAGAGTATTCTTCTTTCTGCACGTTCAGAATGTTCTTATTACTTAATTCCTTATAAGTAGAAACAACATAAGGGAATACACTATGTTATACCGATAGTCAAATGTTTTAAAAGCTATCCGTTATTCGATTGTCATTGCAAATCGCTTCTTTGCTTGTCTAGGAGTACATAAGAACAACGGACACTTTCTGTCCCAGAAAAGTATAAGTACTCACAAGTGAAACCAAAAACAAGGACATAAATTGTGTGTTTTGATCAGATCTACATTTTATGTGTAGTAAGTATTTGTCTATCTCTTAACGTTTAGCAGTTAAGCAAAATTTAGCAAAATTCATCCAGAATAAAGGGATCTTCAGAGGCTATTTCCAGAAAATTCAATATATACAGCTTATTTGGTATGTAAATATCGTTAATATACGGGATTTTAATCAAAATCGTTAAAACCATTTTTTAGGAAATCGAAATTTTCGAAGTTTTTTCCATGTAAAGGGTAGTAGGGGGTGCGCGGATTTTCTTGAAAGTCTTCGTGTCACATCCTTGGAAGATACCAAACCTAAATACCAAGTTTAGTATTTAACGGTCTTTTCGTTTTTGAGCTATGATGCCCACAGATACACACACAGAGAGATACACACGCCGACCTTTTTCTAAATTTTTTTTTTATTCAGGGGGTCCTAAAACATGTATTTCCGGTGAAATCTCGGCATCAAATTTTTGGATGGAATAAAATACTTCCTCTATAAACTATGTACATAGTACGTATAGATAAAGTAAAAAATAGTTGAAAAAAGATCTGTGTGTATGTCAGTGTCTCTGTGAACACGATAACTGAAAAACGAAAAGTTGGTTTTAGTATTTACCTAGGATAGGACAAAAGATTTTCAACAAAATCCCTCCACCCCAAACTACAGTTTACATGAAAACATCTTGTGTGTTCCATTCACATGACTTTCTCTACATCTCTGCAACAAATTATTGTTTAAATGCTTGTTTCTATTTACTTCATGCTAATTGAGAAAAAAATAGCAGAAATCGTCTTATTACTAGCTTCCTTGTAAGTAGAAGCGAAATAAGAGAGTACCATAGGTTAAAGTGATAGTCAAAATCTGGTTGCTATGTCACTGAAGTTCCTTTGTTTGTATGGACTGGAGTTGACAAATGTCTGTATGAGAAAAGTATAAGATTTTCAAAGCAGAAATCAAAAACAAGGAATGTCCCAAAAACGATTAACTCCACGAAATAAATGTTTATAGCATAAATTGTGTGTTTTAACGTGCTCTACTTTTTTTGTATAGTAAGTTTTTGTACTTCTTACGGTTTAGCAGTTATGCTAAATTCCGTCAAATTTACCCAGAAAAAAGTAGTCTTCAGAGGCTATTCCCAGAAAATTCAAGATATACATTTTATTTGTGAGGTAAATATCTTTAGTACATGATATTTTAATCAAAATCGTTGCAACCATATTTTACAAAATAAAATTTTTCGAAAAAAATTCCATGCTAAGGGTAGGTTGGGGTGAGGGGATTTTTCTCAAAATCTTCGTGTCGCATCCCTGAAAGATACTAAACTTAAATACCAAGTTTGGTATTTTACCGACTTTTTGTTTTTGAGTTATCATGTTCACAGACACACGGACACGCTGATACGGACACCCACACGGACCTTTTTCTGAAAATGCTTTTTTTGGATACAGGGGACCCTAAAACATATATTTCCGGTGAAATCTCGGTATAGAAAAGTTTGGTGGAGTGCCAATACCTTCTCTATACACTATGTACATAGTACGTATAGAGAAAGTAAAAAGTATTGACAATTCTTTTAATCTTTTTAAAAATGCTTTAACGATTTTCATTAAAATATTATATTTTTAACATATTTTTATGACAAACGAAATATATTTCTTGAATGTTCTATGAATAGCCTATAAAGACTTCTTCATTTCAGATGACCTTTGCATGACTGCTAAAACGTAACGGATACCCGAAGCGGGTCTCGTTAAAATACACAATTTATGTCATATGCATCTTTCTGTAGAGTTAACTGTCTCCGAGATATTCCTCATTAATGTTTCAATTTTAAACTGCATCTTTCGTTTCATATATAATTTGTTTTGCTCCTAACATGCAAAGCGATCCGAATTTTAATTGTTCCACATAGGGACCAACTTTTAAAAGAGTTGACTATCGCTTTAGCCTAATGTGTTCCATTTCCCTCTTAAATATAAGGAAGCCAGTAATAAAACAGTTTCTGTGATTCTTTACCTCGATTAACTGATGTAGATAAGGAATATTATTTTGTAATGATAGTTTGTAGAGAAGATCATGTGAGTGGAACACACAAGATCTTCTGGCATTGATTTGGAGACGCACATGTGTTATTCTTGACATTAAGTGAAAAGAGAAAGTGGTAGCAAAGTTACACGGTGCCTTGATTACATTAAATGGAGCACAACAATGAAAGTACACGTCGTTGAAATGTCGCATGCAACAAACATATTATAGCACAATGCAACTTGGACAGTGTATTGACAGAGTTTCTTGGAGGCAAGTAAAGTTTATCTGTCACCGTTTATTATAAACAAATTGAAAGTAAAGTGCACCTATAATTATGAGGGCCACTATTTACATTTTGAGCCTTGGTAGGTGCCTGATTGCTGAAGGTGACATCTGGTGTTTGAAAAGTTTGACATTGTTGACCTTAACCTACTTCAGATATTTTAGCAATAGATATTTTTTTTATTTGTTTACAGTGACTTAAATATTATCTCAGTGGAATTTACTTATGAAAATGTTCGTGCGATGATGTATAATGATTTGGCATTGAAGCTCCATTCTTTGCCACTATGAAACTCTGGTATAACGAGTTAAATCGTGACCGCCGTTCGCTCACTCATGAAATTCGTGAACATCGTCCAAAATCAGTTGTTGTGCAGAAATTGATAGTGCAAGATCACTGCACATTGTGAGATAGAGGCAACTCTACAATAATTCCACACGCGTATACATATAAAATATCGCATCATCATTCAGGCGCGAAAAATGTTTCATTTCGTTGGATCCCACATAATTTCACACAATCTCAAAAGATGCCCGTGTTGACTGGTGCACACAAATGCTCAAGAAATATAATGGTGGGGATTCAAAGTTGATAAAAGATTGTAACAGGAATCATGGGTCTATGCATATGAGCCAGAACATATATAGTCGACGACTTTATGGGTTTTTCAAGATGAACCAAATCTAACAATTCGAAGCACTTCGAAATAAATGGTTGCCTGTTTTTTTACTTTCTCTATATGTACTGTGTACATAGTGTATAGAGAAGGTATTGCACTCCACCAAAAATTCGATACCGATATTTCACCCGGAAATATATGTTTTAGGGTCCCCTGTATTCAAAAAAAGTATTTTCAGAAAAAGGTCCGTGTATGTCAGTGTGTCCGTGTGCCTGTGAAAACGATAAGTCGAAAACGAAAATCTGTAAAATACCAAACTTAGTATTTAGGATTAATATTTCCCAGGGATGCGACACGAAGATTTTGAAAAAAATCCCCCACCCAAAACTACCCTTTACATAGAACTTTTTTCGAAAATTTTGATTTTATAAAAAATGGCTCTAACGATTTTGATTAAAATATCGTATATTAAAGATATTTACCTGAAAATTAAAATTTATATTTTGAATTTTCTGGGAATAGCCTCTGAAGACTAGTTTACTCAGGGCCAATTTTACGGAATTTTGCATAACTCTTAAACCGTAAGAGATTGTCAAAAACGTACCACACAACAAATGTAGAGCACTTTAAAACACTCAATTTATGTTATATGCATTTTTTTCGTGGAGATGATTGATTTTGAGATATTCCTTGTTTTTGGTTTCAGCTATAAAAAACGTATACTTTTCTCATACAGGACTTTGTGAACTCGTGTCCATATAAAAACAAAGGAACTTTAGTCACATAGCAACCAGCTTTTGACTATCACTTTAACCATTGATACTTTCTTATTTTGCTTCTATTTACAAGGAAGCAAGTAATAAGACTATTTCTGCTATTTTTTTTTTTCTTTCTCAATTGGCATGAAGTAAATAGAAGCATAATCTTTTTAACAATAATTTATTGCAGGCATATAGAGAAAGTCATATGAATGGAACACATCAGATTTTTTATTATTAGGCTCAAAATATACCTAGTGTCCCTCATACTTTGTTTTATTAAGTTCATGTCCCTCCGGTACGGATATTCATTTGTGCACATTTATTTTGTATTATTTAACATAAACATCAATTTTGTTGGTGAACAGAGGCGTATTGTGTGGAGTAGCTTGGCTGTGTGTGAAGTCCCTTACATTTGGACAGAAAGAATTTATATTATATTTATAGATAAATGAGGAATTTATTTCTTATCTGTTGCTGTTTGCATTCTAACCTATGTTTACGATTAAAAAATCCTTGCAATAAAACTCGTATCTATTCTCAGTCTTCTTTTATATGGACAGTTTGTTTTTGAGCAGCTAGAAAAGCCATGTGAGTGTAACACATCAAAATTTTTGTGTTTATGACAGATAAAAGTTTTAAAATTTGCATTCTCTGTGGCTATATGAAATTAGACTCTCGGATAGAGAACAGAGGTTCTATGAATTAATTTATTCCTCTATAAATTTCACTTACACATTGGCCTTGTGGAAGAAGTTTGGGTGGAAGATGAATTAGCCGACAGAAAAGATTCACTGCTCAATAAACACAAGATAATGATAAGTATTATCTAAACATCTTCCGGTTTAACCATTCTTTGTACAAACATATATTGCCACAATAATCTACAAACTTATATCTTAGGTAAACTGCCCCTAAAACAAACTGGTAACAGGAAAAGTAGTTACGTAGAAATCTTAGTTTAAGGAGTGGACCAAAATTGATAAGTGGTTTGTAAGCTTATCAGCTATATAATTCTGATAATCTGTAAGGCCACTAAAAACATGACGTTTCATAAAATTTTGGAAATTACAAGATGAATCATGCAACAGTAATATTACGAAATGATAGGTGCTACGAATGAGTTATTTTCAAAGAAATATAATTCAAATAAAGGTTTGTGTACCTAACTCGAAATTTTCAAATAATATATAAGGCAATTTTAGTATAAAAACAAATATATATTCTGCTTAGGTACCTAAGTAGAAAAAGCATCGCAAACCAGAAAACGATGTGTTCCAGTCGCATGACTTTCTCTAGCTGTTCCACAAACAAACTTTTCATACAAAAGATCATTATTTTATCTAGCTCATGCTAATCTAGATAAACATTAGCAGAAATAGTCTTATTATAAGCTTCCGTGTTAAGTAGAAAGGAAATATTAGAATTCACTAGGCTAAAGAGATGATCGAATATTTTAAAAGCTATCGCTATGTGACACAACTGAAATTCGGTTTTCTTTTTCTTTCCTACGAGTAAAAAAAAAAAAGATATGAAACGAAAGTTTACTTTCTGCTTGGGAAAAGTTGAAGTAGCCTAAAATTGAAGTAAATAACAAAGGAATATCTCGGAAACAATCAACTCTACAAGGCAAATGACATAAATTGTGTGTTTTATGTGGTCTAAAGTTGTTGTGTAGTAGCTTTTTGTCTGTCTATATGGTATGCGAGTTATACAAAAGTCGCCCAAAATCAAGAGGTCTTAAGAGATTATTCCCGAAAATTCATAATATAAGTTTCGTTTGTCATGAAAATATGGAATTTTAATCAGAATAGTTGAGCACTTTTGATAAAATCAAAATTTTCGAAAAATGTTTCATGTTTAGGTTAGTTGGTGGATAGGGGATTATCTTGAACATTTTCGTATCACATTCTTGGAAGTTGCTAAACTTAAAATATCAAGCTTGGTATAAACAGTTTTTCTGTTTTTGAGCTATGCTGCCCCCCCCTCCCACACACACAGGACATGTTTCTAAAAATGCTTTTCTTTACTCAGGGGACTCAAAATATGTATTTCTGGTATCAAATTTATGCGTGAAATGTAATACCTTTGGTAGCTGCTATGAACATTGTGCATACGTGCTAGAGCAAGTAAAATTTGAAGTGTTAATTAACATGTATTTCTCTATTCAGCAACAAACTATTTCTACAAAAGCTTACTTTTCCATGTACTTTACGTATATCGGCATAAGCATTTGCACAAATACCTTTATTATATAATTCGTTGCAACTAGGCTAAAGCGATAATCAAATCTGTCAATAGCTGATAGCTATTGATGCAGTAAGAATCCATTCCAGAAGTTCTGAATGACATATGTAATTCAAAATGGGTTACAAACAGAGTGATATCACTACATTAAGCTATGGCAGGCATTTGAATCCGGTACTCTTTTAGAATGTACACTACACCTTATTTTTTTTTTTTTTTTTGCAAACTCCAATGAGTGGAAGCATTGTTGACACAATTTAATTAATCGTAACAAGAAAACTACTCGGAAAAATGTATTTAGACCGATATTCAAGACAACATTATTGGAAACACAATTCTCCTTTTGAGAGGTGTATAGCTATATAACCTTGAAACCAATAACTAGGAATATCTCGGAAACGGCTAGCTCTACAAGAATATGATTTTAGCATTTATATCGTGTGTTTTGAAGATATCCACAATTCTTATGCAGTAAGTTTTTGTCTATCTCTTATGGATTACCAGTTACACAAAAGTCATCAAGAGTGAAGATAAATTCTGAGGGTAATCCCAGAAAAAAAAAGATATATGTTTTATCTGTCTATAAATATCTTTAATCTACGGCATTTTAATCAAAATAGTTGGTAATTTTTGAGAACATCAAAATTTTCGAAAATTTCTCTATGTAAAGAGTGGATTTTCGTTTTTGAGTTGCACAACCACACATACACACACACACATACACTTGTCTTTTTCTATTTTTTTTAATGAAATCTCAAAACGTATATTTCCGGTGAAGTTTCACTACCGAATTATTGAGTGGAATACAATATCTTCTCTATCTACTATGTACGTTGTACATATAAGTTAGTGAAAATAACATGCTTTTGTAAGCATAGTTTGTTGCAGAAATGGCAGAGAAAAGTATGTGAAAGCCACGCTTCATATTTTTATTTTCTCTATACGCATTTTGTGCATAGTGTATAGAGAAGGTATTGCACTCCACCCAAAATTTTTATACCGAAATTTCATCGGAAATATATGTTTTAGGGTCTCCTTTATCTAAAAATAAAAAAAAAGAAAAAAAAAAGCATTTTCACAAAAAGATCCGTGTGTGTGTATGTGTGTGTGTATGTGTCCGTATGTCTGTGAACACGATAACTCAAAAACGAAAAATCGGTAAAATATCAAACTTGGTATTTAAATTTAGTATCTTCCAGGAATGCGACACGAAGCTTTTGAGAAAAATCCCCCACCCCAAACTACCCTTTACATGGAACTTTTTTCGAAAATTTTGATTTTCTCAAAAATGTCTAACGATTTTGATTAAAATATCGTATATTAAACATATTTACCTGACGAATAAAATGTATATCTTGAATTTTCTGGGAATAGCCTCTGAAGAGTAGTTTATTCTGGATGAATTTTACTCAATTTTGAATAACTGCTAAACCGTAAGAGATGGACAAAAACTAACTACACAAAAATGTAGAGCACGTTAAAGCACACAATTTATGTTATATACATTATTTTTCGTGGAGTCGTTTTTGAGACATTCCTTATTTTTGGATTCTGCTATTAAAAAAATTATACTTTTCTCATACAGGAATTTGTCAATTGTGGTCCATACAAAGGAACTTCAGTGACATAGCAACCAGCTTTTGATTATCACTTTAACCTATTGTACTCCCTTATTTCGCTTCTACTTACAAGGAAGCAAGTAATATGGCAAGGTATTTATGTTATTTTTTTTTACTGATTAGCATGAAGTAAATAGGTGTATAAGCTTTTTAAGAATAATTTGTTGCAGAGATGTAGAGAAAGGCATGTGAATAGTACACATCAGATTTTTTAATCAAGTGTCTCAGTTTTATCTGACAACTTGGTTTATAATCGCCGTTTCGAGAGGATTGAAACCTCAGAGGGGAAACAAAAAAGGGGGTTAAAAATCTGTAGTGGCAACACGCCCTTTATCGTGTTAGTTTACCTTCATTACACGTGTGGGTAGAGCCCCGCGCCCCTTCAGAGCCATCCGACCGAGGAATGTGCAGTTGAAGCGCAAACTAATTCGGGGGAGGGATGTGGTCCATTTAATTCTTTTATACCCCCACCCCACCCCTCCCAACCCCTGTGGCTAAGTTGCAGAAGCAATGCTTTTCACATGTTAAAACTAGACGAGGCAGAGCTCGTATTGATTCCAGATAACGGATTTAACTGTAATGTGCAAGTTCGACAGGAATTGGGTTGTAGCACAAACAGATGCGGTCTACAAGGAGACGAATCTGCAATTATAGGATTTTCTGTCTTCTGCTACTTTACTCTATAGTAGCTTGCGGCACATCAGAATAAGTGTAATCTTGCGATAGACAAAAACTTACTACACAAAACAATCTAATGTGATCCATTCACAAGAATTTCTCTATATCTCTGTAATAAATTAAAGTTAATAAGCTAATTCTTTAATATACTTCATGCTAATCGAGATAAACATTAGCCAAAATGGTTTTATTACTTGTTTATTTATTGTGGTTCTGTCGATTCCTCTTCTAATTAAAATTATCTTAGGGCTTTGTGGGTTGGGCATTTTCCCTTACGACTTAAGTTTATTGTATCACAGATTTAACGGGTGGCTAGCTTGTTTTCTTACAAAATGTGTTATAAATAAATACCATCCCTCCACACAAATTATTAATCAAAGGCAAGCAACCCTAGCAAGCAAAGTGAACAGAATTTCACGTAGCGACCGGCTTTCAAAAGATCCGACTCCGGCTTTAGCCTAGTGTATTTCCCTTCTGCTTACAAAAAACAAGTAATACAACCAATTCAGGCAATGTATATCTTGATTACCATGACGTGGATAAAAGAATAAAATAACAATTTAGTAAGGGAAGTTTGTTTGTGGAATAGCTAGAGAATGTCATGCGAATGGAGCACAACAAATGTTTATTTTAATTTAATTGTTTTTTCCTTTCTCCGCCATAAATTGCTTTTAATTTGTTTCTTTTACAGCTTCTCACTGATTAACATCAGAAAACTGAGTCAATAACAATGGATACGGTACTGAAACATGCGGCGGTCGTTTAAACAATGGAAAATACACTTATTTTCATCCAGCGGATCGTTTGTTGCGGTTTCAAGAGAAAAAAAAAGTGATGTGTTTCATTCACACGACATGCTATTTAAGATAAGTATTAACAGAATTGATCTTACTATTTGTATCTTTGTAAGTAGGAGAGAAACAAGGAACTCGTTAAGCTAAATCAAATCTTTTAAAGGCAGGTTGCTATGTGCTAAAATAGCAAGTTGGTGTTCTTTGCCTACTAGGGGTAAACAAAAGAGAGATAAAAAGAAAGGAATCTTCCCATTTGAGAAGAGTTTAAGTGCCTTAAAACTGAAACCAACAGCACAGAATAATTTATAAGCAAGTTAACTCGAACAAAAATTGTATATTATCACTAGATTGCGTGCGAGATCTACATTTTTTTGTGTAGTAAGTTTTTGTCCGTCTCTTACAGGTCATCTAAAATGAATAGGTCTTTGGAGCCTATTTCCAAAAATCTGATGTGTTCCATTCACATGACTTTCTCTATATCTCTATAAATTATTATTGTTAATAAGCTTATCTTTTATTTATTTCATGCTAATCGAGAAAAATTAACACAAATAGTCTTATTTCTTGCTTTATTGTAAGTAGAAGCGAAATAAGGGAGTACCATACGTTAAAGTGAAAGCCAAAAGCTGGTTGCTATGTGACTGATGTTCCTTTGTTTGTATGGACAGGAGTTGACAAATTCCTGTATGAGAAAAGTATAAGTTTTTCAAATATGAAACCAAGAAAAAGGAATATCTCAAAAACGATCAACTCCACGAAAAAAAATGTATATAGCATAAATTGTGTGTTTTAACGTGCTCTACATTTTTCGTGGGTTAAGTTTTTGTCCATCTCTTACGGTTTAGTAGTTATAAAAAGTTCATCCAGAATAAAGTAGTCTTCAGAGGCTATTCCCAGAAAATTCAAAATATACATTTTATTTGTCAGGTAAATAATTTTAATATACGATATTTTAATCAAAATCGTTAGTCATTTTTTAGAAAATCAAAATTTTGGCACACGGACACACACGGATTTTTTTCTGAAAATACTTTTTTTTTGGATACAGGGGACCCTAAAACATATATTTCCGGTGAAATCTCGGTGTCGAATTTTTTGGTGGAGTGCAATACATTCTCTATACACTGTGTACATAGTGAGTATAGAGAAAGTAAAAAAGTAAACATTTATATTTAGTTAGCCATAACAATATATTAAGCAATACAGCATTTAATCAATCGTTAGAGCAATTTTTGAGAATATTAAAATGTTCGAAAAACTTTCCATGTAAAGCGTAGTTGGGAATTTCATGAAAATCTTCGTGCCTCATACTTGAAGGTACCGAACATATATACCAAGTTTGGTATTTGACCTACATTTCGTTTATTGAATTATGCTGTCCACACACACACACACACATACACACACATAAAAGGTTTTTAGTGGATTTAGAGGACCCTAAAACAGTATTTCCGGTGTATTATTGGTTTCAAATTTTTGGTTGGAATAAAATAATTTATGTACATTGTACATATGAGCTATAGAAAGTAATAATATATATCTTTCTTTCTTATTTTATGATTCACGGATAATCCTGAAACCTCAAACCGATAATACGCAGACGAATGAATGGAAATGTGCTGTAATTATAGTAGAAACTTTGAAGAAGATACTGCAATTGAACAAAACAGTTAAATACAAAGTTTGGTATTGAGTTTTTGTTTTTGAGATTCATAAAGATTCATATGCAGACACTCGCACGAAGTCTTTTCCAAACATGTTTTGTTTAATTAGAGATCCTCAAAACGTGCATTGCCGGGAATCCTCGGATCCAATTTTAGGTGGAATGCAATACCTTCTCTTCCTACAATGTAAGTAGTACGTGGTAGAGAATACAAAACAGGAGGAATATTGTTTTACTCATATACTGCTGAACTATATCTCTTGTGACATTGCAAGCGATCGTCAACTGTTGTTTAGTTAGAATCGATTTTCATCATTTCTAATGACCATCAGGTGGGGCAACGCTGCCAGTTCATCAATTATTTATGTATGTAACTGCGCTGATTATTATCCCAAGTTTATATCACGATAGGCAATGCTTAAAGATGAACTATTCAGTCACACAGGAAATTGTCCAGACCAGCGGCCAACCTACAGCAGAAGAGGGGAGGGCAGATTTACCTTCACCCATTTGTTTGGTTGCGGCAGGCAAAAACCGCTCTATCTATGACGTCGCTTTCTATCAGTGGCGGGGGCTTCAACAACATTAATGTTATATGGGATGGTAGAAATACTAAAATTTTTTGAACGCCATTCTTGTCAGTGACTTGGTTGGCACTATTTACCAGGTCAATCAATGTTTGCCAACAGGGATGAACAACTTAGTCTTAAAAGACATACTAAATGATCCTGCCCTCCCTTCCCTACTACAATATTTGCGCTTTATTTGATTCATTTTCGAGAACATCCGTTCACAAATATACGTAGAACAAAATATTGATGCAGGTTCCAGCAAAATTTCGCAATTTGGGATTTTTTTCTTTGAGAACAGATTTAAATAATTCCCAATCTTTTTTCTGGGAATATTTAATGGCTATTGCATTTTGCAAAGCAACTAGTTCCATTTTAAAATTGTGGGGAGCATCTTTGCAGGGAAAATTAATTAAATTCAAATAGTGTTACTGATTGCATTCCTGATAAAAAATAAAAAATGTATGATGTATTTTATATTACATCGGAACTCCTAGATAAGTGATACTTACAAATAAGAAATTTCACATTTAACAAAAAAATTCTTCCTCCCATTCTTTCTAGAATACGATATGTTTGGTACACTTGAAACCTGGCATATGTCGAGAGTCGAACCGTACAGTCATACGCCACTGAACGATTGAAGGGGAAATGCTTCCTACCTGGCCAAAACGAAGGGGGCTAGTTGACGCAATTAGCTAATAAGAGCAGAGGTTGGGCACCCTAGATCCAGACGCATGAAAAACTTCAAACCTTATACTTCACTTCGGCATAACTTAATTTTCTTTGATTGTTGCCTATTTTTCCTACTACCGAGCGTAATTGAGTAGTTTCGAGCTGATTTCAGATCGCAAACCTGATTTTTACGGATCCAGGCGCAAAGAAGTACAGCAAGCGTAAAATGCAAGCGTAAAGTAATTTTGTTCCAATTTTACGGTCGCCAAAATAATTTGCCATATTAGTGTGGTGGTAATATTTATTAAGTTTACAATATTACAATATTTGTGTCACACAGTCACATGGATCGGGTGACCGTACATGCTGTATAAAAATACTTGAATATAAAATATTACCTACATAGCTATATAAATGTATATATATATATATATATATATATATATATATATACATATATATTTACAACATTGGAAATACACACACACTTGCTATTCACACATATAGGTCACTCAAACACCAAATAAGTCTATACCATATTTACACAAATATCTTATCTCTTAGTGCATGTACTTCCATTAAGTATGTGCCCAGGCTTGGCCAGTTTTGGTTGTTTAGAATCAAATCCCGCACCAGTCACAATTAAATCAATTAATTCACGTCAAAGTTACTGACAATGAAAACGGAGCAGTGCGATATTAGTGTGTATACATCACCGATCAACAGACAAACAATTAAAATTAGTTGTGCACGATATGTTATGTTCAACGACAATATGTGACAAGTATTCTTTCGCAACTCTAAGGATATTCTTAAAATCTGCCATTTTGTCCAAATACATCACAGAACAATAATAATATTGGTTTGTCACGGCCTGCTATAGCCGTATATTCACCGCGCCCAGCAACCACAAAGCGAAAGTATACCAACTGAACACACCCTATCCTAATGCTGCGGGATAAACCTTTGGTGATTGACTCAAACTTAACCTCACATTTATTTTACCTTTGTTGCTTTTCTTTTAATATCAGAAAATTCTGGTGGACAAAAACATTGCATGATACGCGAGCGTAAAGATTCTTTTGGATTCTCCTGTGGTTGTGAAATTCGACTGCGTATACTTTCACATTGTTCCCGCTCGAATCAAAAACCATAATTTTACGCTTTTACATCATAAATAGCTATTAATGCAACGTTTTCCGTTTCTGAGAAGGAAAAGGGAAAACCCGTTATGAAAATGCACGATTAGTTGGGCCCGCCTAGCTAACAAAACATAATCATTATATGGCTTATCTTCAAAGCGTATTTTGTCTTAAAAAATTGATAGCGAGATTTCACCGGAAATGCATGTTTTGGGACTCCCTGAATGCAAGAAAAAGCATTTCTAGAAAATGGTCCATAAGTGCATGTGTGGATAGTATAGCTCAAAAACGAAAAGTCCATTAAAATACCAAACTTGGTATTTAAGTTCAGTATCCTCCAAGGATTTTCAAGAAAATTCCCCCACCCCCAATTACCCTTTATATGGAAAAAATTTGATTTTCTCAAAAATGGCTAACGATTTTGATTAAAATAAAATGTATATCTTGAATTTTCTGGGAATAACCTCTGAAGACATCTTTATACTGAATGAATTTTGCGGGATTTTATATAACTGCTAAACCGCAAGAAATAGACAAAAAACTTACTGCACAAAAAATGTAGAGCGCTAAAACACACAAGAGTTGACCGTTTTAAAGACAATTCCTTATTATTGATTTCAGTTTTAAAATACTTATACTTTTCAGCATGTGGCCACGCAAATAATCGGACTTCTATAGCATAGCAACCACATTTTAAAGCATTTGACTGTCGCTTTAGCCTAGTGAATCCCCTTATTTCCCTCCTATTTATAAGGAACTAAGTAATAAGACTGTTTCTGCTAATGTTGATCTCAAGTAGCATCAAGTAGATAGAAGAATAAGCTTATTAAAAATAATCATGTGACTGGAGCACATCAGATTTATTCTAAAAATGATGAGCTAATATACTGGTATAAAGTTTTCCAGATTTTCCAGGAAGTATGCCGTTTTTCTTGCCTGTTCGACTGTTTCTCTGTTTGTACCTAGATGACGTCGACAAGGGCGGAAGGGGGCGCGAATGGCGCTCGTCCCCATGGCCAAGCGTAACATTAATAAAAATTGGAGTATAATAAATCTAAAATAAATTTTAAAATGCATTAGTAAAATGAATATTAGTTTAAAATTAATTAATGTACGGCAAATAAAAATAAATATGTTTTCTATTTCCCCGACCTGATTGCCTATCTTTTTGTTTGCTAACTTAATTGGATCTGTTGAGGGCGAAAGGGGCTAAGGCGCATGCGCAGTAAAGAGGACAACAGTTACAAAACCGTGTTTCATCAGATGATTTTCTCTACCTGTACTCAAACAAACTTCTTACAAAAGCTTATTCTTCTTTCTACTTCATGCTAGTCGAAATAAACATAAGCAGAATGGTCTTATTACTCAGTTCTCTGCTACGTCTTATAAGGAACTTGGGGAATACACTAGGTCAAAATGACAGTCAAATATCTTAAAAGCTGTCGCTATTAGATTTTCGTAAGTAATATTATAGTGTTTTCATCTTGTCGCTAATTCACGACCGGAGCGAAGCGACTAAGAGATGAGAACACTAGTTGTATTTGATAAGATAATTCAGCGAAGTAGACTATTAATAATATGTAATATATAGGAAGGGAGATTTTTACAGGTTATGATTGTAATACTTACATTAGATGACGCATTCGGTCATGTTTATTTATCGAATGTTTTTTACTTTCTCTACACGTACTATGTACATAGTGTACAGAGAAGGTATTGTATTGCACACAAACATTCGATACCGAGATTTCAAGGGAAATATGTTTTGGGTCCCCCTGAATAAAAAAAAAAAAGCATTTTTGGAAAAAGATTCGTGTGTGCGTGTGTATCTGTGGACAGCATAGCTCAAAAACGAAAAGACTGCTAAATACCAAACTTGGTATTTAAGTTTGGTATCTTCCAAGGGTGCGACACAAAGATTTTCAAGAAAATCCCCCACACCAACTACCCTTTACACGGAACTTTTTTCGAAAATTTAGATTTTCTAAAAAATGGCTCTAACCATTTTGATTAAAATATCGCATATTAAATATATTTATATGACAAATAATATGTATATCTTGAATTTTCTGGGAATAGCCTCTGAAGACTAGTTTATTCTGGATGAATTTTACGAAATGTTGCATAACTGCTAAACCGTAAGAAATGGACAAAAACTTTCCACACAAAAAATGTAGAGCTCGTTAAAACACACAATTTTTGTTCTATAAATTCTTTTCGAGGAGTTGATCATTTTTGAGGTATTTCTTGTTTTTGGTTTCAGCTTTGAAAAACTTGTACTTTTCTCATACAGGAATTTGTCAACTCGTGTCCATACAAAGGAACTTCAGTCACACAGCAGCCAGCTTTTGACTATCACTTGAACCTATGGTACTCCCTTATTTCGCTTCTACCTACAAGAAAGCAAGTAATAAGACTATTTCTGCTAATTATTTCTCGATTAGCATGAAGTAAATAGAAGAATAAGCTTACTAACAATAATTTGTTGCACAGGAGTAGAGAAAGTCATGAGAATGGAACACATCAGTTTTTTTTAACTAAATACATTATGAACTGGATAAAACTATAAATAAACATTGTAACTGAATTAATTGAAAGTAGAATTGTGAAGTTGACAGCTACTAAAGTGAAGATTGGCTTGCCTGTATTGTCAGCTTGTTACTAATAACCAAGGCAGGAGAGTAATAAACTTAATGGGAAGGCTGAGCGTGTAATAATAATAATAATAATAATAATAATAATAATAATAATAATAATAATAATAATAATAGTGATGATAATAATAATAAGAAGAAGAAGAAGAAGAGTAATAATCCCTAGAATTTTCTTTATTTTCTTATGTAAGATTCAATATGTTAAATATAATTTTCTGCAATTTATTAGATATGCATTGCAAATTTGGTTTTCAGAGATACGCATCACTGAGCATGAAGTTCATTCAAAAAGAATAAATAGGAGGAGGAGAATAAGAAGTATTCAATAGAAAAAATGAAACGGGAATCCTTTCACCAGCAACTTGTATCACCGAGTTTCGCATCCGGTACTTTCTGTTTGAAAGCGAAATTGGGAACATGTGTCCAGTCTCTTCAGAAGAGAGAAGCATATAAAAATGTAAAGTAAGTTTGATTTATGCTATTTCCATAGTTACCAACTGTGTTACATGTGAATAAGTATTATAGAAGTATTTTATTGAAATGTTCATTAATGTGTTTTTTAATGTGGTTCAAGAATTAAAGTTTTATTGCATTTTAAAGTTATCTTCAAGATTGAAGCATTACTTATTTTAAAATTAACAACTTAGAGACACACTTGATGCTTATAGATAAGGAGAAAGCATTTCATATAGTAAACATAAACTCTGAGATAATACATGTCGTATCACTGAATTAGAAGATATTTATAAGGGAGATATAAATTACATGAAGAAGGGACAAATATGCATTTGAAATGGCCAGGGAAGAAATATCGTGAAACACGTCGAAAAGTGTAAAGACGGATTTTACTAAGGTGCGAATGTATCCAGTACACGGGTTGGCAAGCGATCAAGGTAGACATGGAGGGACCTGAACCAAAGGGGGTGGAAGGTTCATCGCCCGATGACGTGTTTCTTGAAGTATTATATGTAGAAACAATACTAAGAAAAGATTTCATATTGTTATCTATTGTATCTAGTGATTGTCTGGCAACCGCCTTAAAATTAAGTGAAGTTGTATAAACAATGGACGTCCAAGAAGGTTTCTTTCTTCTTTTTTATATAACCTGACGTCCTTTAACCGGTTTGGTCATATAGGACGATGAATGAAATAGGTGAAATGATGCTCAAATGATCTCAGGATCCTAGGAGCTTAAAGTTACTTGATATTCATCTTATTAGGATAAGGGAAAACTTCGAATAAAATCTTATCCGAGAGAATCGAATTCGCGACCTTTGGAATGTGAGGCAGACACGCTACCACCACACTACCCAGGCGGGAAACGGGTTTTTGCTGGCCGAGAGAAGCGAAACACTTGCTGTGAGGGACGCGATGAAATAAAAGAGACAGAGACGAACGGGCTATGTGCAGCCGTTATAGAAATAGTATTAATTGATGTATCATAATAAGTGTCACCAGTAATAAGGGATGATCAGCGCGGTCGCGTGAAAGGGAGAACTTGGGAGGAATGCCTTTGTGTTTGACGGCAGATGATATCAAAGAAAAGAAATAAATGATAGGTAGAGTCACTGAAAACTTTAATGCTATAGCCTGGATTTGAACCACGGTTCTCCCGGTCTCTAGCCGGTTGCTCTACCACTGATCTACCGGCAATCCTGTCCTACACACGGCTTGTGTAAAAAAACAATTAAAGAAATAAATGAATTCAACATTTATCATGAACTCAAAGGAATCCATTGTCTTGATACCAGCCCTGAGAAAGATTCCATGCTAACATATCCTAAGCTAGGACGTTCACACCATTCCTTAATCTCCTGAACTGTCACACGGGATTCGAACCCAGAACCCTTTAAATCAACCTATAACAGGAACCGCTGCAACTCTTGGTCCACTATAAAGAATAAAACATTTCCTTTTAAAATTATAAAAATTGCTAATAGCTTTTATGATGTAGATAAAAGGATTCTGCACTCACTCTGCGCTGACCAGAAGTAATAAGTGTTTTAATAAACCAAGGCACTTCCCAAGGGCGTTTACATTTATTCAATGTTTATGCTTAAGACATCGCAATGGAATGGAAGAAGCTTTTAATTACGGAAGTAACTTTACACGGGGATGGGTTCAAGCAATTACAGGGGCAAAATTATGAATTGGGAAATCGAGGAAGATTTGTGGTCTAATAAACAAGTCTTGGAAACATATTTGTCAATAAAGCTATGTATAATGCATTTGAAGATGAAGTGGTACTTCTTGCACATTCATACATTCTTGGCATATAGATACATGTGTTTATTGCCAAAAACTATTACAGTATAGCAACATCACACTTTGGAAGCTACCAAACTAAATTACGAGGGCCTTTTTTTTGTCAATCTCCGATAGGCTATAAATAAAAGGCAAGTTAATAGAAAACAATTATTTTATTACTAAAAGTTTTGTACACTTATAGTTACTTTTCAACATAATCACCGAAAAGATTGAGATATTTATCGTACCTGTGCACAACTTTACAATATTTGCTTCAAAAAATGTTGCCACCAATGATTTTAAATGAGCATTGACGTTGTTTTGAAGATCTTTGTTGGTTTGAAAGTGCTGCCCTCCTAACTACGTCTTCAATTCAGGGAAAAGGTGAAAGTCGCTGGGTGTCAGGCCAGAACTGTAAGGCGGATGATCAAAAAGTTCCCATTGAAATTGTTCAAGGAGCCGGTGGGTTGTGCCAGCAGTGTGGGGACGAGCGTTGTCAAGGATCAACACAATTCCTGAAGTCAGCATTCCTCTTCGTTTGTTTTGAATGGCTCTCCGCAAACGTCGTAAAGTACGAAGATCTTCAAAACAACGCCAGTTTCAACGATCGAATCTCGTCTCCGTGGAAAGGGAAATGAGAGAGAGGAAAGGAAAATCATGGTAGAAAATACCACGAATGCCTAGGCGACCACACGAAGACCACCATAGTCAGGAAGCGAACCTGATCTTCAGAGTTTCGGACAACACGTTACCTCCTGAATTCAACGAAGGGTTACCATTGCATCGGAGCGTCCTCGTTAGGTCTCTTGGGGTTTACAATCCCACAAACCGCCGCTTCAGGCGATACCGGCTTCCCCGCATGGCTTGCGGGCATCCCCGGTAACGAAGGAGCACCTCCAACAGCTGCCACGCTAAGCTCCTTACAATCCTTCAAGAGTTGCTTGGATTCAAAATTAAAACCTCAAAATAAACATTTTGAATAAACTCACATCAGCAGTGCCCAAGGGCCATTGCACCATGATAGGCAACCATCGAGGGGCAACACTTGCCTCCTCCCGTCACTCCACAACCCCAACACTCACCCGCCATCCTGCAAAAACCCACAATCCCGTCAGAACGTGGTTAAGTTCTCTCCGAGAACATGGACACGTCTACCACACCTCGGGCTGCCCTCAGCCTGCCAACTGCTCTGGTCTGGTTACCTCCTGAGCCATCCCGCTCGGTAAGAATATCTTTAGTTAGATCCCCAAAGTAAAGACATAATTACTGTTATATAATAAATACTATACTACTTTTTTCACAATGAGTATATTGACTGCCTCCGTGGTAGAGTGGTCAACTAGCTGACTTCTCACCCGGAGGTCCCAGGTTCGATTCCCTGCTGGGGCGGAGAATTTTTCTTTAACCAGGATTATTCCCTATCCCCCATAGAGTCTGGAAGTATGCACGTGAGAGTGAATGTGCGTGATAAAATAATGATTAACCTAATGGTAGTAACTTACAGTAAATAAACTATTGGCAATAAAACTACGTGAATATATGAGTTGTTTCACAAGCCATTGACCCCAATATGAACATAGAAGTTAAAATGAGCTCTACAAATGAAACAATAAAAAAATGTATATTCATTGTTATAGAAATCCATAGTTTCCTATAGTAACTTATTTTCAGCTTCCTTAGCGTGAATTAGACTTTTAATAGGGTATTTTATTTACACAGACGATATTTGTTTAGAATAAATAATGAAGGCATTTTAATCGAAAGTAAGGGGTATAATAAATGACCAGTTATTTGCGACGATGTCATATTTCTCCGATTTCCAAATAATATCGCACAAGTTCCCAATGTTGGCCAATAGATATAACTGCAAAATATCAATAAACAAATAAAAATCAATAGAATTTAAGAATAAATATGGAATAAGAACCAAAATAGCAACGGAAAGATAACATAGTGAAACAAGTAACACATTTTAAGTACTTAGGATGTGATATTACACATCGAAAAGATAAAGATATACAAAATAAAATATCTAAATTTCAGGCAGTACGTGGGACCATTAAAGTGTAAGTTGGAAAACATGAAAATATAAAAACTTAAATTATATAAGCTGTTTCTTTGTTGTGTGGAAGTGAAACCTGGATAGAAAAATCAAAGAAAAGAATAAGAATACAAGCAACAGGGATGTTATTTCTGCGGAATGTGAAAGGATACACAGATAGGATACAAAATGAGTAAATAAGAGAATAATTAAATATATAAAAGCTAGGAAGACAAAATTAAAACAAACAACAAGAAATGGACTGAACACTTAATGAGGATGAGTGAAGAAAGGATACCAAAAAGAGCCTTCCAATACAACCCAGGAGGAATAAGAGATGTTGGCCGTTAAAGATGGACACCACAGAACTTCCCGGAACGGGCTATTTAGTCTAAGCCATGTGGAAGAAAAAGAAGAAATCTGGTTGATATGTTCCATTCACGTTACTTTCTCTTCATCTCTTTACCAAATTATAGTTAAAAACCGTATTCTTCTCTCTCCTTAATGATAATCGAGATAAACATTAGAAGAAATTGTCCTTATTACTTGTTTCCTTGAAAGTAGAGGGAAATAAGAAAATGCACGGCCTAAAGCGATAGTCTCGTCCCTCAAAACCTGTTCTCTATGTGAAACAGTTGAAATTCCGATCTCTTTACTTACTAGGAATAAACAAACGAGAAACTAGAAGAAAGATGTCCTAACGTTTGAGGTAAGTAAGTGGCTAAAACTGAAACCTGTTCTCTATGTGAAACAGTTGAAATTCCGATCTCTTTGCTTACTGGGAATAAACAAACGAGAAGCTAGAAGAAAGATGTTCTAACGTTTGAGGTAAGTAAGTGGCTAAAACTGAAACCAATAATCTGGAATATTTCGAAAACGGTTAACTCTACAAAAAAAAAAAAAAAAAAAATCTGATGCGTTACGCTCACATACTTTCTCTAGCTACTCTACAAACAAACTTCTTACAAAAGGCAATTATTCTTTCAACACCATACTAATCGAGATAAACATTAGCAGAATTTTATTACTTACTTCCTTAAAAGCAGAATGGAACTATTAAAGATATTTGCCTGACAAATAAAATGTATATCTTAAATTTTCTGGAAATAGCCTCTGCAACTTATTTTACTGTGGATGAAATTTACGGAATTTTGCATAACTCCTACACCGTAACATAGATATAAAACTTACTACACAAACAATGTAGAGCACGTTAAAACACGCAATTTATGTTATATACATTTTTTTCATGGAGTTGATTGTTGTTTAGATATTCCTTGTTTTTAGTTTCAGCTTTAAAAAACAAACTTTTCTCATACAGGAATTTGTCAACTCCTATCCAAACAATAAAGGAACTTCAGTCTCATAGCAACCAGATTTTTGACTATCACTTTAACATATGGTACTCCCTTATTTCGCATCTACTTTTAAGGAAGCAAGTTATAAGACTATTTCTGCTAATTTTCTCTAGATTAGCATGAAGTAAATAGGAGCATTAGCTTTCTAACAATAATTTATTGCAGAGATGTAGAGAGAGAGAGTCATGTGAATGGAACACATAAGTTATTTTTTTCCAATTATATTGATATTCTTTCATTATTTATAAAACACGCGTATACTAAATGCAAACTCCAGATATCACATCATAGGAAAAACTGAGCTCACGAATCTCGTTTTCATATATAATTAGTTTTTAATTGATGATAAGCTGCTGTGCTATAAATTATAACATAATTCCCGTGACCCCGGAAAACTTGCGTACCTTCGGGCCAAAGACCCTCGGGCTTTATAATGCCGTTGCTCTCACTGTAAAATCATTAAGGGGCCCGGGGACAAGGGTTTAGACAAAAAATATCAAACTATGGAATTCTATATTTATAAGCACGCTTGAGACCATTACATATATGTGATCGGGTATATACTTGAGTTTTTCATTTTGCCATGTTTAATGTTAAAAAGGTCAGTGAGGAAATACATTGGCGTGCAATACTTAAGGACGATATGGATAAATGAACATATGAATGAAAGTGTGGAAACATTTTGCAAGGTCTCTCATATGTACTCAGAAAGCTGGACGTAACATGGGGCGAATGTAAGGAGGCCATAGCGCCAAATGGGTCTGGTCCCGCAACACAGGGTAGCTAAAGAAACAGAACAAGACAGAAGTGCCAATCAGCGAGCTGTTACGGTGTGGCGTAGTAGTGTTCTTCTTTACAATGTTGCCTATAGACAACATTTGGATAACTTCACACGGGAAAGAATCATCGGGAAACTGGAAGAAGGATGAAGTGGGAGTGTTGCCCAGGAGTTTGTTATCGCTCACAATATTTTTTTCGGGATTTTCCCTAATCTGAGAAGACGAATGTCGAGTCACTTCAGGCTCCATGGACCCCGTGGTCATTTGAGCATCACTTCACCAATTTCATTCGTCGTACAGGTCGCCCTCCGTTACCATACTAACTTCATGTGCCCAAGGTGGCGGGTTCAAGCCCGGCGGAGGATGGTGATTTTTTTACCGGGCGTGAAAAACCTTAAAATGCCTTCCTTTGGAAGGGAAGTAAATCCGTTGGTCCCGTGTCGTAGATTTACGACACATAAAAAGAACCTCAAGCCTGGTAAACAGGCTTATCAGCAAAATTAAGCGGTCTTTCCGCCCAGTATAGAATGGGACGCTGAGAACACAATAGTTAAAGAGCGTCTATCATATGATGATGATGTTGATTGGGGTTTAAGGGCGCTCAACTACAAAGGTTATTAGCGCCCTCATAAAATGATATAGCGGCTAAAGCCAGAATTAAAAATCAGCCTTTAAAAGAAATCGATAAAAGCCCGAAAGGAACCACTAATTAAAAGCACCATTAAAATAACTCGGACAGTAAAAATGACATAAAATATGTATAAAAGAAAACAATTAACGCCCAAAGACATACGTGAATCTACAAAAACATAGCAAACAATGAGGAGAACAGGAGATAAGAAAGGTTAAAATGGAGGCCTCAAATTGGATAAGGTAATAAAATATTTAAAAGCCTTACATATCCCCCATTGTCTGCCGTCAAAACCTAAAAAGCAAAATAAAACTAGATTCTGAGGGCAAATGTCACTAAACATTATAAAACCTGCGTCCATAATAAAAACTCCATTCCATTTCATTACTCATTGATATGATCACGCGTATTAAAGAAGGTTAAGCTACATATATAGTGTTCACGTGCATGGGGAACCTTCCAAACCACACACTTCTGTCCCAAGGAGGGAGGTGTTCGATCACGGTCAACTTCAGTAGCAGATGGCCGCTACATTTGCAACAGGAAAAATATGATGTGTTTCATTCACATGACTTTCTCTACAACTCTGCAATAAATTATTGTTAAAAAGCTTATGCTTCAATTTACTTCCTGCTAATCAAGAAAAAATTAGCAGAAATAGTCTTATTACTTGCTTCCTTGTAAGTAGAAGCGAAATAAGGGAGTACCATAGGTTAAAGTGATGCTCAAAAGCTGGTTGCTATGTGACTGAAGTTCTTTTGTTTGTATGGACACGAGCTCACAAAATCCTGTATGAGAAAAGTATGTTTTTTATAGCTGAAACCAAAAACAAGGAATATCTCAAAAACAATCAACTCCACGAAAAAAACCTATATAACATAAATTGTGTGTTTTAAAGTGCTCTACATATGTTGTATGGTAAGTTTTTGTCCATCTCTTACGGTTTAGCCGTTATGCAAAATTCCGTAAAATTGACCCAGAATAAAGTAGTCCTCAGAGGCTGTTCCCAGAAAATTCAAAATATACATTTTATTTCTCGGGTAAATATCTTTAATATACGATATTTTAATCGAAATCGTTAGAGCCATTTGTTAGAAAATCAAAATTTCCGAAAAAAATTCCATGTGAAGGTAGTTTGGGGTGGGCGGATTTTTCTCAAAATCTTCGTGTCGCATCCCTGGAAGATACTAAACTTAAATGCTTTGGTATTTTACCGACTTTTCGTTTTTGAGTTATCGCGTTCGCAGTCACACGGACACACACGGACCTTTTTCTGAATTTTTTGGTGGAGTGCAATACCTTCTCTATTCACAATGTACATAGTGCGTATAGGGAAAGTAAAAAGGGTTCCACGTCAAACAGCGAGAGCAGTTTACAACCACATTTAAGAGGGTTACAAGTCACGCTATACAGTGGCACGACGACTCCATTAGAGGTGGTCTCTTTGCACGATGACCAGTATTCGACTCCCATTGACACCCGCACATCAGACCCAAGAGTATCAGCATTGACCAACGAGGAAAAGGGTCGTGTGCTCTTCTATTTTGTATTCATTCTCAGGTTGATCCCCGCCAAAACCGATCCACGTGGTCAGTGGACCGCGGTACAACACAGTAGGATGCGTGCAGTATTGTAATACCACGCTAATAATCTAAATGACAGAATAAATTTATTCTTAAATGGTATAATATTGTATACAAATACCTACGAGTTTAACAAACGCCGATTTATACCGTTAAACAGAGCTACAAGACCCAGCAAGCAATTCGTAAGTCACCTGATTTCCGCAAATTATTTACACAGCAACGGTTGCTTGCTGTTCGAACATGTAACGAAAGAAGAAGCGCTGTTGTGGGAGATGATAGTTTGGTTGTCACCTTGATTGGAAAGCAGCAGCACAAACAGCTCAGACGACGATTCTGATCTGGAGGGAATAGAGCCGCTTCCAGAGAGCGAATAAATGTAAGTTATTGCATGCATGTTATTTATTTTTGCGCACGTGTTTTTTAGATGTAATTACTAAATGTGCACGCATTTATTTTCATATCAATTTTATCACCATTATATTTAACAGAATAATTTAGTTACCGTTTAAATTGTCGGAATAAGGGCTCTGTTCGTTTTACATTACAATATGCCGCGTGTGCACGCCACGTGGTCGAGAAAGTATGACAGTATTTCTGGCGCGGAAGGCTACATTGCAACGGTGCACTGGTCGCCTGTGGTTGTTGTGACGAGGATCAACTACAGGCTGAAGTGGGTCTAGGATGAGAGCAGATTCAGTCTGAATAGTGATTCTCGACGTATCCTTATATGGCGAGAGGTAACACCCAAGAACATTCCCGAACAGTCTTGCTGATTCTGGGAGAGCATTATGTTTCTAAATAGTTTTACCTAACGATTGAAATTTTGGCATAATGTTCTCTATACATTTTACTATCTTTTGAATACAACGAAGTTGCTTTTTTTCGTTTGAGTTATTACTTTCTCTTCACGTACTGTGTACATGGTATATAGTGAAGGTGTTGCATTCCACCCAAATATTCGATAACGATATTTCACCGAAAGTACACGTTTTAGGGTTCCCTGTATCCAAATGTCGCATTTTTATAAAAGTATCCGTGTGTCTATCAACACGATAACTCAAAAACAAAGAGCTGTAAAATACCAAACTTAGTATTTAAGTTTACCAGCTTCCAAGGATGCGACACGAAGATTTGAAGGAAATTGCCCCACCCCAAATTACCCTGTACATGGAAAATTTTGATTTTCTCAAAACTGGCTCTAACGATTTTTATTAAATAACGTATATTAAAGATATTTACGTGACCTCTTTATTCTGGATGAATTTTTATTAATTTTGATTACCTACTAAATCTTACTATAAAAATGTAGATCTCGCTAAAACACATAGTTTGTCATATACATTTGTTTCGTGGAGTTGATCATTTTTTACTTTCTCTGTACGCACTATGTACATAGTGTATAGAGAACGTATTGCACTCCACCAAAAATTCGATACCAAGATTTCACCGGAAATATATGTTTTAAGGTCCCCTGTATCCACAAAAAGTATCTTCACAAAAAGGTGTGTGTGTCCGTGTGTCAGTGTGTCTGTGAACACGATAACTCAAAAACGAAAAGTCGGTAAAATACCAAACTTGGTATTTAGGCTTAGTATATTCCAGGGATGCGACACGAAGATTTTGAAAAAAATCACCTGACCTCAAACTATCCTTTACATGGAACTTTTTTCGACAAATTTGATTTTCTAAAAAATGGCTCTAACGATTTTGATTAAAATATCGTATATTAAAGATATTTACCTGACAAATAAAATGTATATTTTGAAATTTCTGGAAATAGCCCCTGAAGACTACTTTATTCTGGGTCAATTTTACAGAATTTTGTATAACCGCTAAACCATAAAAGATGGACAAAAACTTACCACAGAACAAATGTAGAGCACCTTACAATACACAATATATGTTATATACATTTTTTCGTGGAGTTTATTGTTTTTGAGATATTCCTTGTTTTTGGTATCAGCTATAAAAAAAACATACGTTTCTCAGACAGGACTTTGTTAACTCGTGTCCATACAAACAAAGGAACTTCGGTTACATAGCAACCAGTTTTTGACTTTCACTTTAACCTATGGTACTCCCTTATTTCGCTTCTACTAACAAGGAAGCAAGTAATAAGACTATTTCTACTAATTTTTTCTCTATTAGATGAAGTAAATAGAATAATTTGTTGCAGAGATGTAGAGAAAGTCATGTGAATGGAACACATAAGTTTTTTTTATTTTTAGATGTTCTTTTTTATTGGTTTCAGTTTTGAAATACTTATGCTTTTCATATACAGGAATTGGTCAACTCTTGACAATGACCAGGAAACGAATTTCATTCACATGGCAACCAGCTTTTAGAAGATTTGACTATCGTTTTAGCCTAGTGTATTCCATTGAGCATTGCTCAAAAACAAAAATTCGGTAAAATGCAAAACTTAGATTTAAGTTCATTCAAGGATGCGACACGAAGATTTTCAAGCAAATCCCCCCAACTCCAACAAACCTTGTCGAAAATTTTAAAACTTTAACATATTAACTTTCTCAAAACTGGCTCTAAGATTTTTTATTAAAGTGGCATATGTTTAAGGTATTTTCATGACAAGCGAAATGTATAACTGGAATTTGCTGGGAATAGCCTCTGAAGAACATTTCCTTCGGATGTTCAGCTTTTGTATGACTGGTAAACCGTAAGAGAGAGAGAGAGACAAAAACTTGCTCAACAAAAAATGTATATGTCATTGAAACACACAATATATATATATATATATATATATATATATATATATATATATTTGGCAGAGTTAACCGTTGACGAAATATTCCGAGTTTTTGTTTTAGTTTTATTAAGGAACGTAAAACATTTCTCAAACGAGAGACAGCTTTCGTGACGTCTTCCGTTTATGTACCCCTAGCAAGCAGAGAAAAGCGAATTTCAATTGTTCCACTCATCGTCCAGCTTTTAAAAGATCTGACTATCCGTTTAGCCTAATGTATTCCCTTATCTCCCTTCTACTTTTAAGGAAACACATAATATGACCAATTCTGGCAATTCTTATCTAGACTAGCATGACATATATAAATATACTCTTTTATTACAAAAGTTTCTTATAGAGTAGCTAGAGAAAATTATGTGAGTGGAACAATTAGATTTTTTATATTTTGTATATTAGATCATACTTTCACATTCTCATTCATTTCTTACTCTGTGGAGGACAGGGAATAATTTTGATTAGAGAAAATCTTCTAGCCCCAGCCCAGAATCGAACCCACTCCGTCCAACAGCGAGCAGGTGCTCTACCAATTTAGCTTCGGGAAAGTCAAGTTTTTCTTATTTCCTGAAATATAGTGATTTAGGAGTTAGCGTGCTTTGGAAAACAAGTGTTTAATAACCTGCAACCACAGTCTGTAAAGGAAAACTTATAACTGGAGTATAAAGGTGAAATAATATGGTTTCCCTAGCAACTGTATTCAGATACATGGAAGCAGTAACACACAACTTTGCTGGTATAAACTTTTTGTTGGCAAGTTGAGGAAATGTGGTGTGCGGAGAAGCCTTTCTGGTATTATTCGATAACGAACTAAGAAGAGTGAGGCATATTTCGTACGTCTGTTGATGACATTCCAATTTAACCCCAGTGAAGACAGCGCAAATTAAGCTGCCGTGGTAAACATTAGACTGATGTGGAGTGGGGAACAATCCGATTTACAACTGCCAATTGCTTGCTGATAGCGAAAGTAATTATTACACACAACGGAACATGTGTTTGTCTGACGGAGTATTAGAAAGCAAAATGTGCTCATTGGCAGCGTGGTCCAGGGTTCGAGAGAGAAAGGAGTGGACCACTTTCTCCATGCGACCCACAAAATGCAGTGAAAACTCGCTGTAGGTCCTCACGCCCACACGTGAGGAAGACCTCTGGGAGACCTTCGTGCTCTATGGACCTCCTTCCCTTTCTACTTACATAGAGTAACTTAAGCAAATTATCGCTGAAATGTGGTATGTGCTCCATTCACTTGACTTTCTCTACATTTGTGCAACAAATTATTGTTAAAAAGCTTATGCTTCTATTTACTTCATGCTAATCGAGTAAAAATTAGCAGAAATAGTTTTATTACTTGCTTCCTTGTAAGTAGAAGCGAAATAAGGGAGTACCATAGGTTAAATCTGGTTGCTATGTGAGTTAAGTTTCTTTGTTTGTATGGGCAGGAGTTGACAGATTCCTATATGAGAAAAGTAAAAGTTTTTTAAAGCTGAAATCAAAAACAAGGAATAACTCAAAAACGATCAACTTCACGAAAAAAATGTATGTAACATAAATTCTTTGTTTTAACGTTCTCTAATACCGTAAAATTCATCCAGAATAAAGTAGTCTTCAGAGGCTATTCCCAGAAAATTCAAGTTATACATATTATTTGCCAGGTAAGCATCTTTAATATACGACATTTTAATCAAAATCGTTAAAGGCTTTTTTTTGTGCAAATCAAAATTTTCGAAATTTTTTTCATGTAAAGGGTAGTTTGGTGTGGGGGGATTTTTCTTAAAATCTTCGTGTCGCATCCCTGGAAGATACTATACTTAAATACCTAGTTTGGTATTTTACCGACTTTTCGTTTGAGTTATCGTGTTCAGACACACGGACACGCGAACCTTTTTTTTTTTTTTTTGAAAATGCTTTTTTTGGTTATAGGGGACCCTGAAACATATATTTCCGGTGAAATCTCGGTATGGAATTTTTTAGTGGAGTGCAATACCTTCTATATACACTATGAACATAGTACGTGTAGAGAAAGTAAAAAGTATACATAATAATTTATGTCATATACGTTTTTCTTGTAGAGTTGACCATGTTTGACATATTTCTTGTTATTGATTTCAGTTTTAAACTACCAACTTTTCTCAACAGGACAGTGTAAAGGGAGCCGAACCTCAATTATTTCACATAGCGACCAGCTTTTAACAGATTTGACTAGTGTATTCTATTATTTCCTTTAAACTAACAAGAAAGCAAGTAATAATATCAATTCTGCTAATGTCTATGATGTAGATAAAAGAATACCTAACCTTTTGTAAGAATGGTTTGTATTTGAAACAGCTAGAGAGAGTTATGTGAATGGAATAGTCAATTTTTTCAGATAAAACTGCGCTGAATTTTGTTCTTAGCTCTTAAAATATTTTTTCCTACCAAAGAATATATTACCAGTGTATAACAGGGTTTCCGAACTGTTATTTAAATAAGGAATACATAAAAATGATTCTTTCCGCAAACCTTACCAGAAGATTTTACTGCTGCAGGCTTTTTTATTCATTCCATTTCCATGCAAAGTTGGCGCTCAATCCATATATCGGAAATGCTCGCATTTTCTATGCATACCTCTGAGGAAGCGTGTTACTTTACATAGGCTATTGCGATGCTTGTATGTCGCCGAGTATAATCTGCATGTAATAAGACAGAAGCCGCCGGTATGAGGGTGTTAGCTTGTAGGGTCAGGGGGGGAGGTGCAGCGACATTGATGGACACTGTGTAACGCAGGAGAAATCCCCAGGAGAATGGGCAAATCACGGCATCCATCAGAGTTAAGGAAAATCCTCAAGATCCCTCACAGGAATCGCGCCATGAGCCTGCCGATTAGTAGACACTAGCGTTCTCTAGTGGCTGAGGTACCTGATGGCGCTGTTCGCATGTAGAAAACGTTCTTAGACTGTCATATGAAAACAGCTAATAAATTAGTTAAAAAAACCAAGGCTTAAGTAAACAGCAAGAGAGATACATTTCTGGAAACACAGCAAAATGTTGACACAACAGTTTTATAAAAAATATGATGTGTTTCTTTCACATAACTTTCTCTACATTTCTGTAACAAATTACCATTAAAAATCTTATGCTAACCATACAAATAGAACGAAAATAAGGGAGTAGCATAAGCTAAAGTATTGGTCAAAAGCTGGTTGCTATGTGACTGAAGTTCCTTTATTTGTATGGACAGGAGTTGACAAATTCCCGTGTGAGGAAAGTATAAGTATTTTATACCTGAAACCAATAACAAGGAATATCTAAAAAATGATCAACTCCACGAAAATATTGTATATAACATGAATTGCGTGTTTTAACGAGCTCTATATTTCCTGTGAAGTAAGTTTTTGTCTGTTTCTTACGGTTTGCCAGTTATACAAAATTCCGTAAAATTCATCCAGAATAAAATAATCTTCAGAGGCTATTCCCAGAAAATTCAAGATATACATATTATTTGTCAGGTAAATATCTTTAATATACGCAATTTTAACCAAAATAGTTACAGCCATTTTTGAGAAAATCAAAATTTTCGGAAGTTTTTCCATGTAAAGGGTAGTTAATGGTGGGGGGATTTTTTGAAAATCTTTCTGTCGGATCCTTGGAAGATACGGTACTTAAATACCAAGTTTGGTATTTAATGGACTTTTCGTTTTTGAGCTATGATGCCCAAAGACACACACGTACATGCACGCACACATGGACCTTTTTCCAAAAATGCTTTTTTTGGATTTAGGGGGACCCAAAATATGTATTTCTGCTGAAATCTCGGTATCGACATTTTGGGTGGAATGTCCATTAACATGACTCTCTCTACAACTCTGTAAAACATTATTGTTAAAAAGCTTATTCCTTTATCTACTTCATGATACTCGAATTAAAAATTAACAGAAATTGTCCTTATTTCTTGGCCCCTTGTAAGTAGGGGTGTTCTCTAGCTGTCGGTAAGCAAACCTTTTTGTTCAAAACATTAATCTGTTGTTTACATCAGGCTAATCAAGATAAACATAAGCAGGAGTAGTTGTTTTTCTTTTAATTGCTTCATTTATATAGCCCCCTTTATCATCTAAGGTCATATCGGGGGGTTTCCACTTGAAACAACTCGTTGTCTTTAGGTTCTTTTACGTTGGTTTAAATCATTTTGTATTTACACGTACACATTCACGCTCACATACAAACTTCCAGACTCTGTGGGGAATAGAGAAAAATTCCCCGCCCCAGCCGGGAATCGAACCCGGGACCCCCGGGTGAGAAGTCAGCTCGCTGACCATTCGACCACAGAGGCAGTCAGGATTAGTCTTATATATAGCTTTTTTGTAAGTAGAAGCGATATAAGAAAATGCACAGGCTACAGCGATAGTCTAGTCCTTTAAAAGCCGGTCGCTATGTGAAACCATTGAAAGTCCAATCTCTTTTTTGCCAGGAGTAAACAAACGAGAAACGAAAGGAAAGATGTCTTTCCGTTTGAGAAAAGTTTAAGAGGTTTCAAATTGAAACTAATAATTCGGAATTTCTCGAAAACGGTTAACTCGACAAAAAAAATGTATATTGCATAAATTGTGTTTTAATAAATCTCATTTTTTGTGCAGTAAGTTTTTGTATATCTCTTACGGTTTGCCTATCATATAAAAGTCATCCAGAATGAAGAGGTCTTCAGAGGCTATTCCTAGAAAATTCAAGGAATATATATATAATATGTATATATATAAAATATTTTTCATAAATTTTAATACAATATATATATACATATATTTTATTTGTATATAAGTATCTACACTATTTTAATCAAAATCGTTACAGCCATTTTGAGAAAATTAAAATGTTTGAAAAATGTTCTATGTAAAGTGTATTTCGAAGGGGGGCATTTTCTTGAAAGTTTTCATGTCGCATTCTTCAAAGATGCTGAACTTAAATATCAACTTTGGTATTTAACCGACTTTTCCTTTTAGAGTTATCGCTTTCAAAGAGACACACTCATACACAATTTTCCTTTTTTTCTGAACATTATTTTTTACTTTCTCTAGCCCGCATGTACAATGTACAGAGTGGATAGAGAAGGTATTGTATACCACCCAAAATTTTCATGTCAATATTTCACCGGAAATATATGTTTTGGGGTCCCCTGAGTCTGAAAAAATAAATTTTTAGAAAATTGTAGGTTTCGTATCTTCCAAGGACACGAAGATTCTCAAAAAAATGCCCCCACCACAAACTACCACTACCTGGAATATATTTTCGAAAATGTTTATTTTTATTTTCTTACAAATGATTAATGATTTTTATTAATATCTCTTATATTTAACATAGTTGCATGATAAATAGAGCGTGTATCTTGAATTTTCTGGGAATACCTCTAAAGACCTTTTTATTATGGATATTTTTCTTTTAATTTTGCATAAGTAAAAAACCGTAGCACTTAGACAATACATGACATATACAGTCAATTTATGTGATATACATTATTCATCGAGTTGACCGTTTTCGAGATATTTCTTGTTATTGGTTTCAGTTTTAAAATAGTTAAAATTTTCTCATACGGAATTTGTCAACACCTGGACACCCAATCCCAGAGCAATTACATTTTAAAACATTTAACTGTCGGGTTAGTCGAATGTATTTCCTTTATTCCTCATTTACTTAAAAGGAACTAAGTAATAAGATCGTTTTTACTAGTAATTATCGCAATAAGCATGAAGTGGATAGAAGAATAAGCTTATAAATACGAGTAATATTTTCTTAGAGATGTAGAGAAAATCATGTGAATGGAACACATCAGATTTTTTCTATAAATTATTTTTTTATATAGGGAAGCTTAAATTTTGTATTTTCAGTGAAGCCTCGGTGTAGAATTTTTGGGTGGAATGCAGTGTTTTCTCTAGTTCCTATGTAATAAGTAGAGAAAGAAAAATCTTATGTGTAACATTCATATGACTTTCTCTATATCCCTGCAACAAACTATACTTAAAAAGCTTATACTTCCATTTACTTTATACTCATCAGAAAAAATTAGCAGCAATAGTCTTATTACTTGCTTCCTTGTAACTAGAAGCGAAATAAGGGAGTACCATAGGTTAAAGTGATAGTCAAAAGCTGGTTACTATGTGAATGAAGTTCCCTTGTTTATATGGATAGGAGTTGACAAGTTCCTGTATGAGAAAAGTATGTTTTTCATAGCAGAAACCAAAAATAAGGAATGTCTCAAAAACGACGAACTCACGAAAAAATGTATATGACATAAATTGTGCGTTTTAAAGTGCTCTACATTTGTTGTGTGCTAAATTTTTGTCCATCTCTTACGGTTTAGCAGTTATGCAAAATTCCGTAAAATTGACCCAGAATAAAGTAGTCTCCAGAGGCTATACCCAGAAAATTAAAAATATACATTTTATTTGTTAGGTAAATACCTTTTATATACTATATTTTAATCAAAATCGTTATAGCCATTTTTTAGAAAATAAAAATTTTCGAAAAAAGTTCCATGTAAAGGGTAGTTTGGGGTGGGAATTTTTTCAAAATCTTCATGTTGCATCCCTGAAAGATGCTAAACTTAAATACGAAGTTTGGTATTTTACCGACTTTTCGTGTTTGAGTTATCGTGTTCAAAGAGACACGGACATTTTTCTGAAAAAACTTTTACTTCGTCTATACGCACTATGTACATAGTGTATAGAAAAAGTATTGCACTCCACCCAAAAATTCGATACCGAGATTTCACCGGAAATATATGTTTTAGTGTCCTCAATATCCAAAAAAGCATTTTCACAAAAAGGACCGTGTGTGTATGTGTGTGTGTGTGTGTGTGTGTGTGTGTGTCCGTGTGTCTGTTAACACGATAACTCAAAAACGAAAAATCGGTAAAATACCAAACTTGGTATATAAGTTTAGTATCTTCCAGGGATGCGTCACGAAGATTTTGAGAAAAATCCCCCCACCCCAAACTACCCTTAACATGATACTTTTTTCGAAATTTTGATTTTCTCAAAAATAGCTCTAACGCTTTTTATTAAAAGTTCGTATATTAAAGATATTTACGTGACAAATAAAATGTATATCTTGAACTTTCTAGGAATAGCCTCTGAAGAATAGTTTATCCTGGGCGAATTTTACTGAATTTTGAATAACCGCTAAATCGTAAGAGATGGACCAAAGCTTACTACACAAAAATTGTAGAGCACATTAAAACACACAATTTATGTTATGTACATATTTTTCGTGGAGTTCGTCGTTTTTGAGACATTCCTTACTTTTGGTTTCTGCCATGAAAAACGTATACTTTTCTCATACAGGAACTTGCCAACTAGTATCCATATAAACAAAGGAACTTCATTGATACAGCAACCAGCTTTTGACTATCACTTTAACCTATGGTTGTCCCTTATTTCGCTTCTACTTACAAGGAAGCGAGTAATAAGACTATTTCTATTAATTTATTCTGATTAGCAGAAAGTAAATAGAAGTATAAGCTTTTTAAGAATTATTTGTTGCACGCATATAGAGAAAGTCATGTGAATGGTACACATCAGATTTTTTTGGATATAGGGGACCCTAAAACATATATTTCCGGTGAAATCTCGGTATCGAATTTTTTGGTGGAGTGCAATACCTTCTCTATACACTATGCACATAGTACGCATAGAGAATGTAATAGAGAAGACCCCTGCGGTCAACATAAGATGACTCCAGAATTGGTTTACGATGAATAAATTGTCCGGTGTGTGGCACATCATCTCAATCGTCCTCAAACCTGACCTTGATTAACTTTCAGAAGCTATTCCTTTCATTCCGGCCTTGTCGATGGAAAGTAAACATTTCTAGAAATTAGGACACGCCTCGGTTACGCTTCTAATTGCAGTACTTCTCAAACCAATGCACAATTGCCTCCAAGTTTTCCTTTCAGTTTGAGAGTGAACCTTTGGAAAAAGTGTTAATTAAACTGTAGTTCTTATCGTGGACAGCACCCAGAGAAAACAATTCTCATTTTCACCTTCTTTGTGACTGAATCATAGAAACTGACTTTCTTGTAACACTTCCTTAAATCTTGTAGAGCTAGAAATCCCTCCTACTAGATTGTATCCTCATATTTGGACACATTCAATTCAAAAGTTATTTGTCTTGACTATAAAATTAAGACGGAAAATTTAATACCAAAATACAAAAATCTGATGTGTACCATTCACATGACTTTCTCCATATCCCTGCAGCAAATAATTCTTAAAAAGCCTATACTTCCATATACTTCATGCTAATCAGAAAAAATTAGCAGAAATAGTCTTATTAATCGCTTCCTTGTAAGTAGAAGCGAAATAAGGGACAACCGTAGGTTAAAGTGATAGTCAAAAGCTGGTTGCTATGTCAATGAAGCTCCTTTGTTTATATGGATAGGAGTTGTCAAGTTCCTGTATGAGAAAAGTATACGTTTTTCATAGCAGAAACCAAAAATAAGGAATGTCACAAAAACGACGAACTCCACGAAAAAAATGTATATAACATAAATTGTGTGTTTTAAAGTTCTTTACATTTTTTGTGTAGTAAGTTTTTGTCCATTTCTTACGGTTTAGCAGTTATTCAAAATTTAGTAAAATTCATCCAGAATAAAATACTCTTCAGATGCTATTCCCAGAAAATTCAAGATATACATTTCATTTGCCAGGTAAATATGTTTAATATCCGAAATTTTAATCAAAATCTTTAGAGCCATTTTTGAGAAAATCAAAATTTTCAAAAAAAGTTCCATGTAAAGGGTAGTTGGGGGTGGGGGGATTTTTCTCAAAATCTTCGTGTCGCATCCCTGGCAGATACTAAACTTAAATACCAAGTTTGGTATTTTACCGACTTTTCGTTTTTGTGTTATCGTGTTCACAGACACATGGACACACACACACACACACACACACACACACACACACACACACACACACACACACACACACACACACGGACCTTTTTGTGAAAATGCTTTTTTTGGATATTGGGGACCCTAAAACATATTTCCGGTGAAATCTCGGTATCGAATTTTTGGTGGAGTGCAATGCTTTCTCTATACACTATGCACATAGTGCGTATGGAGAAAGTAAAAATTGTTTTTAGCCTTTTCTTATTCTTTCAGGTAATAGTATTTTTACTTTCCCTAGCCGCGTATGTACAATGTACATAGGGATAGAGAAGTATTGTATTGCACCCAAAAATTCGATGTCGAGATTTCACCGGAAATACATGTTTTAGGAGCCCCTGAATCCAAAAAAAGCATTTCAGAAAAAGGTCCGTGTGTGTGTCCGTGTGTCCGTGTGTCTGTGAACACGATAACTCAAAAACGAAAAGTAGCTAAAATAACAAACTTGGTATTTAAGTTCAGTATCTTCCAGGGATGCGACACGAAGATTTTGAGAAAAATCCCCCCACCCCAAACTACCCTTTACATAGAATTTTTTTCGAAAATCTTGATTTTCTTAAAAATGGCTCTAACGATTTTGATTAAAATACTGTATATTAAAGATATTTACCTGACAAATTTAATGTATATCTTGAATGTTCTGGGAATAGCTTCTAAAGAACTGTTTATTCTATATGAATTTTGCTTAATTTGGCATAACTAGTAAACCGTAAGAGGTGGACAAAAACTTACGATACAAATAATGTAGGCCTTGTTAAAATACACAACTTACGTCATATACATTTCTTTCGTGGAGCTTACCGTTTTCGGGTTATTCATTGTTATTAGTTTCAGTTGTGAAGTACTTGTACTTTTCTTAGACGGGAGTTTTCCTTTTGTTCTACTCCTGGCCAAGAAAAGAAGCGATTTGTAATGACAATCGCATAACGACAGCTTTTAAAACATTTGAGTATCGATTTTACCTAGTGTATTCCCTTATTTTCTTCCTACTTATAAGGAACTAAGTAATAAGAACATTGTGCTGAATACCTCGATTAACAAGGTGCAGAAAGAACAATCTTATGTAAGAAGTTTGTAGCACGGCTAGAGAAAGTCATGTGAGTGTAACACATTAGATTTTTACTTTCTCTACACGTACTAGTACATAGTGTATAGAGAAGATATTCTATTGCACCCAAAAATTATATACCAAGTTTTCACTGGAAATGCATGTTTGTATCTATGGACAGGAGTTGACAAATTCTCGTATGGGGTAAGTAAAAGTTTTTTATACCTGAAACCAATAACAAGAAATATATCACAAACAATCAACTCCAAAAAAAAATTGTATATAACATGAATTGTGTGTTTTAACGAGCTCTACATTTTCTGTTAAGTAAGGTTTTGTATCTCTTATGGTTTACTAGTTATGCAAAATTCCGCAAAATTCATCCAGAATAAAGAGGTTTTCAGAGGCTATTCCCAAGAAATTCAAGATGTACATTTTATTTGTCATGTAAATGACTTTAATATATGACATTTTACTCAAAATCGTTATAGCCATTTTTGAGAAAATCAAACTTTTCGAAATTTTATCCTTGTAAAGGATAGGGTAACTTAGTCTAAACCGGGTCAAAAATTATGAAATTAATAGTGCTTAAAACGTTCATGTGAATTAATATAACAATATATTTTGGATTACGTAAGTCCTTATGACACAAAACCCAATACACATATAATTATTAACAATTAGGAACACTGAAGTTAATAGCACTTCCGTTCACGACCCGATTAATCTTAAGGATTAGATCTAAATCGGGTCAGTCCTAAATAATTTGCTTCTTGTAAATTACAAAGTTGGATATGGAAAAAAATTAGCCACATTACCTGTATTTGCCACAAATGAAATTCTTCTTTCCTTTGGCACCAACACAGTTTTCATGGAACTATTATTTCCCACTTCCCTGACACTGTATCCAGTTCCCTAATTTTTCTGAGCGAGATAATCGTATTTTATAAAACAGAATACTTAGTCTAAATCGGGTCAATAGATTAATCGGGTCAGTTTTAAAACTTTGCTATTTATACCAAGGTCAAGTGACTTATACAACATGCTACCATCTACCGAAGAAGACTGCAACTTCTTGCTCACAGTGAACGTTAAAGTTTATGGAAATTTTGTTTTTTGTAGCTGTGGTATAAAAAGAAACAAGTCTGTAAAGGCTGTATTGTTTAGATATTTAAAATAAAACTTTGATTGGTATCTTTATTTTGCAACATAAACAACAAGGAATTTTGCTCAGCTAAAGTTTATAATGCAGCATAGTCCTTGTATTTGAGGTTAAGATACTCCAACGCTCATTAATCACATTCAAGTACTACCAACTTATGATTTTAATTTTCCTACATTTTGGGTTAATCGGGTCAGTAAATTAAGGGTTAAAGGGGTCAATGCTGCTATGAGTGATTTAAGTTTTTATCGTTATTGTTTTATTACAGATGCCTAGTAATGCTTATAAAACGCTGTTGACATTAAGAACGGCAGAGGGTCATTCTCTTGCTCGTTGTAATGGTCTCAACAGGAAGTATGTAGCTGACTACTTCAAACTCTTGGAGGAGACTTCACTTAACAAGCCTCAACTGATATACAATACCGACAAATCTGGTTTGTAGATGAATAATAAACCTACAAGAAAACATTTTGCTCAGAAGAGTAATAAGGCAGTGTATTCTCAAACTTGTGTTGATATTAGCTTGCACAAATGCAACTGGGAACTTTATTCCTCCATTGGCTATTTTTAAGGGAAAGAAATATCTTCCCAAAGGGATCTCTTGCGACCATGTCAGATTCTGGATGGATCAATGAAGATATTTTTTTGCAGTGGCTGCATCACTTCCAGGCCCATCGAGTGCCTGGAACATGTTTGCCGCTAATTGATGGTCATGGATCTCTCAAGAGTTTATCTGCACTGCAGTTTTGTGAAGAACACGACATTCATATGGTATGTCTACCAAGTCACACTACTCATAGGCTCCAACCATAGATAGATCATTCCTCAAGGCCTCCAAAGCATATTATGACAATGAATGCAATAAATGTGTGCGTAACAGATAGGGGGAGCGAAAGATTACAAAAATAACATTTGGAAGAATCTTCAAAGAAGCTTGGCGCCAATCAGCAACACCAGCGATTGCTGAGTCAGGATTTTTGTCAACAGTCTATTTCCCTAAACGAAAATGTGGTGTCTGATCATGAATATTTACCAGGAGAATGTATGATCACACCAGAACATCATACTTCAGTACATGAGAGACACATTTACAGTTTGAGGACACTATTCCTAATTTCAGTCCAGAACACGCATCAACAGCCACGATGACCTTCCGTGATCTGCTACCGTCTGCAATAAAAAGACCGCAACGTAAAGAGTCAGCAAGGAAACAGAAAGCGCTTCTTTAAATTTCTCCCCAGAATATGGAAGTAAGAAAAGGACTGGAACTGAGACACAAGGCTAGAAAGGAAACCATTGTCCTGCCTCAGTCAAACAAGTATGGAACAAAAGGTGCAAGAATCGATTGTTGCCGCCATCTTCTGAAGATGACGATCAGTATGAAGACAGAACATGGGCATTCTGTTTTGTAAAATACTATTATCGACGTTCAGAAAAATTAGGGAACTGGATACAGTGTCAGGGAAGTGGGAAATAATAGTTCCATGAAGACTGTGTTGGTGCCAAAGGAAAGAAGAATTTCATTTGTGCAAATGCAGGTTATGTGGCTAATTTTTTTCCATATTCAAGTGTGTATTTTTCAAGAAGAAAACTATTTTAGACTGACCCTATTTACCTTGATGACTGACCCGGTTTAGACCTAACCCTTAGGGTAAATCGGGTCGTGTATGGAAGTGCTATTAACCTCAGTGTTTCGTGTATTCTTATTGTTAATAAAACTATATCTATTGGGTTTTGTTGCTTAAGAACTTACGTAATCAAAAATGTATTTTTATATTTATGCACATGAACGTTTTAAGTGCTATTATTATTTTTATAAGTTTTAGACTAAGTTACCCCATCCTTTTACATGGATAAAATTTCGAAAATTTTGATTTTCTCAAAAATGGCTCTAACGATTTTCAGTAAATGTCGTATATTAAAGACATTTACATGACTAATAAAGTGTACATCTTGAACTTCCGGAAAATAACCTCTGAAGGCCTCTTTATTCTGGATGAATTTTGCATAACTGGTAAACCGTAAAAGATTGACAAAACCTTAACAGGAAATGTAGAGCTCGTTAAAACACACACTTCATGTTATATACTATTTTATGTGGAGTTGATCGTTTGTGAGAAATTCCTTGTTATTGGTTTCAAGTATAAAAAACTTTTAGTTTCCTCATACGGGAATTTGTCAACTACTGTTCATAGATACAAAGGAACTTCGATCACATAGCAACCAGCTTTTGACTATCACTTTAGCCTTTGGTACTTCCTTATTTCCCTTCTACTTATATGAAAGCAAATAATAAGGCGATTTCTGATAATTTTTTCTCAATTAGCATGAAATAAATAGAAGAATAAGCTTTGTAACGATAATTTGTTGTAGAGATTTAGAGAAAGCCTTGAGAATGTAACACATCAGATTTAATGTTAACATCTTTCTGCACGAAGAGCTTTAAGAATGTTGAATGGAGTTTTGTGGAGTAGAATCTTTTGAATTGTATAAAGAAGATTTTTAAGACTGTGGTGGAAAGTATAATGAGTATGTGCCGATGTGTGGAGTTGAGCAACGGGACAAAAATTTAAGATCCTGGAATTGGAGATGGATGGAATAAGGCGTAGTGCTAGAGTAACTAGATTGGAAAGAAGGAGAAATGAGTAGGCGAGACAGAGGATTGATATGGAAGAAACACTGGTAGAGAGAATTGGAAGGCGGGTCTTCAATGGTGTAGACACGTCAGAAGAATGGAGGATATTAGGTGACCTAAGAGTTTTTAGAATGTTCACTTTATGGAAGAAGGAAGCCGGGTAGATCAAGCGCAACGAAGAGAGGATAGATTCACAAATAGATCATGAATTCATTGATGAATTCACAGGGCAACTGCTGAAGAGTGGAGAAGCCCTCAGAAGTAAAATTAAGGCAAAATATCCGCGAGCGCGTGTGGTATGGACATAAAAATTACAAATATGGAGTTATAAACAGATACATGTTCAATTTTCAAGAAATTATCATTATTCACTCTTCACGAAGTTACGTTCAGATGTTTGAATGTTCTAAACCACCAAAGAATGAACTTCACGCGACATTGTGTTTTGCACTATTTCATTGTATTGCATTAACCTAGGGCGTTCTTGTTCCTCTTGCCCTTATTGCTTTCTATTTTATGGCGTCCTTAACGTCCTTTCATTCGATTTTTTTTTGCTTTCTCTACACTTACTGTGCACATAGTGAATAGAGAAGCTTTTGTACTCTACTCAAAAATTCGATACGAGATCTCGCCGGAAATGCACGTGTTAGGGTTCCCAGCATTAAAAAAAAAAGTATTTTTAGAAAAAGGTTCTTGTGTATATGTCCGTGTGCCTATAAAAACTATAGCTCAATAATGAAAACTCGATAAAATACCAAACTAGGTGTTATTTATTTTACAAGGATGCGTAACGAAATTTTTAAGAAAATCTCCCCACCACAATCTGCTCTTTAATTGGCCAATTTTTTTAAAATGTTATCAAAATGGCTCTATCGGTTTTGATTAAAATGCCGTATACTAAAGATACTTAAATCACAAATTAATTACATAGTTTGAATTTTCTAGGAATAACGTCATTTCAGAATTTTGCCTAACGGTAACTGTAAAAGATAGACAAAAACTTGCTGTACAAAAAGATGTAGTTCTCGTTAAAACATTCGATTTATGTAATATACGACTTTTAGTAGAAAAGACCGTTTCTGAGATATTACTTGTTATTGGTTTAAATACTTATAGTTTTCTCAAACGGAACCATTCAAAGGAAAAGAGCCTCATTTTTCACATAGCGACGATATTTAAAAGTATTTGACTCGCTTTAGGCTAATATATTCCCTTATTTCCCTTCTGCTTAAAAGGAAGCAAGCAATAATATCAATTATGCTAATATTTGTTTCGATTAGCATAATGTAGATAATCTTTTGTAAGAACAGTTTGAATTTGGAACAGCTAGAGAAAGTTATGCGAATGTAACACAAGGGGCAATGTGAAATTTGCAAATGTTATACTGCGCAAAACTAGCATAATTTTGTGATTTTATTTATTTCGAATTTTCCATGAACTATCACAATACTTCTTTTGGACGGGCGGCTGTATCACAAAAAATCTTATAACCAGCGATGCATTTAATAAACAACGATATTTTTTACTTTCTATGCCTACACTTCCTATGCAGAGAAGGTGTTGCATTCCACCCAAAAATTCGATGTTCAGATTTTACGAGGTATGTTTTAAGTTTCCCTTAGTCCAATAAAACAGCATTTAGACAAGTATGTGTGCGAGTGTGTGTGAACAGCATAGTCAAAAATAAAAGGACCGTTAAATATCATATTTCGTGCTAATTTAGCATATCCCAAGGATGCGACACAAAGATGCTCAAGTAAATCCCCCTCCACAGACTACCCTCGAGATGGAAAACTTTTTAAAAAATTTGTTTTTCTCAAAATTATGAATAAAATACCGTACAATAAAGATGCTTACATGACAAATAAAATGTGTATCTTGAATTTTCTAGTAATAGCCCTTGAAGCCTTCCTCCATTCTGGAAGAATTTTGTGAAACTGGTAAACCGTAAGAGATAGACGAAAAATTATTACACAAAAATGTGCATCTCATTTAAATACACTATTTATTTTATACACATTTTTAATAGAATTAACCGTTTCGAGATATTCATTGTATTTGGTTTCAGTTGTAAGCTACTTAAACTTTTCTTAAACGGGAGGTCATCTTTCGTTTTATCTCTTTTTGCTTTCTCTACACGCACTATGTACATAGTGTATAGAGAAAATATTGTAATGTACCCAAAATTTCGATACCGAGATTTCACCGGAAATACGTGTTTTGGGACCCCTTGAAACCAAAAAAATCACTTTTGCAAAAAGGTCCGTAAGTGTGTGTGTGCGTGCGTGTCTAGGTACAGTATATTTAAAAAACGAAAAACCGTGAAATACCAAACTTGGTATTTAAGTTTTCTATCTTCCAAGGATGCGAGAAGATTATTTTCAAGTAAGAACCTCTCCCCCAAATATTTTTCGAAAAATTAATTTCTCAAATATGACTAACGATTTTGATTAAAATATATCTTCATTTTTTGGGTGGAATAACCTCTGAAGACCTCTTCATTCTAGAAGATATACAAAAACTTATTACACAAAAAATGTAGGTCTCATTAAAACACACATTTTATGTGATGTACATTTTTTGTGTGGAATTAACCGTTTTCGAGATATTCCGGATTATTGGTTTCAATTGTAACCCTCTTAAGCTTTTCTCAAACGGGAGGACATATTTTTCTTGTTTCTCGTTTGTTTACTACTGGCAAGCAAAGAGATTGGAATTTAAATTATTTCACATAGCGACTGGCTTTTAAAGAACGAGACTATCGCTTTAACCTGTGCATTTTCTTATTTTCTTTCTACTTACAAGGAAAATAGTAATACGATAATTTTGCTTATGTTTATCTTGATTAGTACGGTGTACATAACAGATTAATGTTTTGAATAAAGGTTTGTTTACCAAACACCTAGAGCACTTCATGTGAATGAAACACATTAGAGTTTTCAAACCTGGATTTTAATTTAGTATCTCCCAAGGATCCGACAGGAATATTTTGAGGAAAATTTTCACACTCCAGACTATTTCATGGAAACGTTTTCAACATTTTTTTATTTTCTAAAAATGCTTCTAACTATTTTGATTAAAATACTGTATATTAAATATACTTACATGACAATTAAAATGTATATTTTACATTTTCTGAGAATTACTTCTTAAGAGCTCTTCATTCTGGATGGATGTTGCTGAATTTTGCATAACTGGTAAGCCGTAACAGATAGACAAAAACGTACTACACAAAAATGTATATCTGGTTAAAATACACAATTTATGCCATATACCTTTTTTCGTGGAATTAACTACTTCCGAGATATTTCTTGTTATTGATTTCTTGAAACTTTTCTTATATGAGAATTTGTCAACTCCTGGTCATTCCTAGAAAATAACTTCAATCACCAGACAACCAAGTTTTAAAAGATTTTGACTATCGTTTTAACCTAGTGTATTCCCGTATTGCTCTTCCACTTACAAGGAAGCAAGTAATAAGACCATTTCTATTAATGTTTATCTCAATTAGCATGATGAAGGAGATAAAATAATTAACGTTTTAAGAATTGTTTGTTACAGAGATGTAGAGAAAGGCATGTGAATGGATAAATCAGATTTGTTTATGCTTATGGAACCTAAATGTATTTTCAGTAGAATTTCCAAATTTTAGGATGGAATACAATACCTATGTGTGTAGAGAAAGTAAAAACTTAGCAAGTAAACTATACTTGTTTTACTGCAGATACATATATTCAAGCATCTGAGACAAAGGCCACGAATTTTATGAGGCAGTGTGAAAGCTGCTTGAGTGACATTTTTCTACTGGCCGCACCTATCCATGAATAATATACTCCAGTCATATGAATAAATCAAAAGTAGAGTGTGTGTTCACAAACCTCACCTGTAAATCGATACCACCATATGGATTCCAAATTTCCGATATTTGCCTTCAAACCTTTTACGGTGTAACATAGCATCTTTGGTTATCTAGCTGTGACATACTTCTGTGATAAAAATTATATCCACCATTACATCTTTGATCACATCTGTGATGAGAAAATAAAATGGCAGACAAACACACTTAGTCAATGGCTACAACCAAACCGTTCATTTCCTAACATTAATAACATGAACTGTTGTGTAATTTAAAACATAAAGATTGTAAAACACAAACAAAAGACTGCAAATATATTCAAACATAGAAAAACAATAGTGAAATATATAAACGATATACTGTAAATGGTGTGACGAATAAATTAAATGGATTGATAACCAATATTTAGAGGAAGAAAATTAGTGTTATTATTATAACTATTAATTACAATTTGACTGCTGCCTTTGTTATTAACAGTCATAAATACTATATTAATATTCCTTAAAATAGTCTATTTTGAGGTTAAGCTAAGGTTTAGTCTATGTGGAATTGTGTCATATGAATTTAATAAAACGCTATTATAGTAAAAATTATCACATGATGTGATCAAAGATCTTATCACATTCTCTGACACAGAAATGTGGTAGTATAGTATAAACCTTATACAGGTTGATTAAAAACTACTCTTATAGCTTTTGGAGTTGGATTCCTTACATTGAAGCAAGAAACTATAAAAATCTGATATGTTTCATGCTCATGACTTTGTCTATGTCTCTTGATCAAATTGCTGTTACAGAAGTTATTCTCCTATCTACTTCATTGCTAATCCAGATAAAATTAGCAGAAATAGTCTTATTACTTGCTTGCTTGCAAGTAGAAGGGACATAAGGGAGTAGCATAGGTTAAAGTGAAGTCAAAATTTTTAAAAGCTGATTGCTAAGAGATTGAAATCCCTTTTTACTTTCTCTATACGTGCTATATATAGTGTATAGAAAAGGTATTGCACTCCACCAAAAAATTCGTTACCGAGATTTCACCGGAAATATGTTTTAGGGTCACCTGTAACCAAAAAAAGTATTTTCAAAAAAGGTCCATGTGTCTGTGAACACGATAACTCAAAAACGAAGAGTCAGTAAAATACCAAACTACCCTTTACATGGAACTTTTTCGAAAATTGTTATTTTCTAAAAAATGGCTCTTACGATTTTGATTGAAATAACGTATATTAAAGATATTTACCTGACAAATAAAATGTATATTTTGAATTTTCTGGGAATAGCCTCTGAAGACTACTTTACTCTGGGTAAATTTTACGGAATTTTGCATGACGCTAAACCGTAAGAGATGGACAAAAACTTACCACAGAACAAATGTAGAGCACCTTAAAACACACAATTTATGTTATATACATTTTTTTTCGTGGAGTTGATTGTTTTTGAGATATTCCTTGTTTTTGGTTTCAGCTATAAAAAACTTATTCTTTTCTCATACAGGACTTTGTGAACTCGTGTCCATACAAACAAAGAAACTTCAGTCGCATAGCAACCAGCTTTTGACTATCACTTTAACTCTTGGTACTTCCTTATTTCGCTTCTACTAACAAGGAAGCAAGTAATAATACTATTTCTGCTAATTTTCTCTCGATTAGATGAAGTAAATAGAGTAATTTGTTGCAGAGATGTAGATAAAGTTGTGTGAATGGAACACATCAGATTTTTTCGTATGGCCAGGAGTTGATTAATTCCCGTAAACAGAAAAGTATTACGTATTTTAAAACTGAAACCAATAACGAGCAATATCTGAAAAACGGTCAGCTCCACGAAAAAATACATATGACATGAATTGAATGTTTTAACCAGCTCTACAGTAGTACGCTTTTGTCTATCTCTTACGGTTTACAATTTGTAAAATTCCGCAAAATTTGTCAAGAATAACAGGCCTTCCGAGGCTATTTCCAGAAAAGTCATTATATATATTTTATTTATCTTTAATATACCATATTTTAATCAAAATCGTTGATCCTTTTTAAGAAAATAAAAGATGTCGAGAAAAAAAAGCCATGTAAAGGGTAGATGGGGTGGAAGGATTTTCTTGAAAACCTTCGTGTCGTATCCTAGGAAGATACTTAAACAAGTTTGGTATTTAACGGACTTGTAGTTTTTGAGTTATGCTACCACAAACACATACACACTATCACTTTAACCTATGGTACTCCCTTATTTCCCTTCTACTTACAAGGAAGCAAGTAATAAGACCATTTCTGCTACTGTTTATCTCGATTACCACGAAGTAGATAGAAGAATAAACTTTACAACTATAATTTGTTCAGAGATGTAGAGAAACTCATGTGAATGGACGCATCAGATTTTTTTTCTTTTCTATCTTCCTTTGGCTGCTTTAATTTTTCCATCAGAAACACATTAGTCAAATATTTTGCATTAATTATACAAATTATGTCATCATTTAATCTTTGTGACGATGTAACGTATAACTTCTAGCGCTTGAATTACCTCATGGGAACACTTTTTTACTTTCTCTACACGCACTATGTACATAGTGTATAGAGAAGGTATTGCACTCCATTCAAAAATTCGATACCGAGATTTCATCGGAAATATATGTTTTAGGGTCCCCTTTAACTGAAAAAAGCATATTCGGAAAAAGGTCCGTGTGTGTGTGTGTCTGTGAACACAATAGCTCAAAAACGAAAAGTTGGTAAAATACCAACTTGGTACTTTCAGGGATGCGACACGAAGCTTTTGAGAAAAATCCCCCCACCCTCAACTACCCTTTACATGGAACCTTTTTCGAGAATTTTGATTTTTTCAAAAATGGCTCTAACGATTTTGATTAAAATCTCGTATACTAAAGACATTTACCTGACAAATAAGGTGTATAGCTTAACTGTTCTGGGAATAGTTTCTGAAGAGTACTTTATTCTGGATGAATTTTACGGAATTCTGAATAACTGCTAAACTGCAAGAGATGGACAAAAACTTACTTCACGAGAAATGTAGAGCACGTTTAAACACAGAATTTATGTCATATACATTTTTTTCGTGGAATTCATCGTTTTTGAGAGATTCCTTGTTTTTGGTTTCTGCTTTGAAAAACGTATGCTTTTCTCATACAGAAATGTGTCAACTCCTATCCATACAAACATAGAAACTTCAGTCACATAGCAACCAGCTTTTGACTATCACTTAAACCTATGGTAGTCCCATATTTTGCTTCTACTTACAAGGAAGCAAGTCATAAGACTATATATGCTATTTTTTTCTGATTAGCATAAAGTAAATAGAAGTATAAGCTTTTTAAGAATAATTTGTTGCAGGGATGTAGTGAATAGAACACATCTGATTTTTTTATTTATGTCTAATTCCTTGTCACCGCCATTATCAATATAATGAGATGCAAACTCGGGAAGATTGATCTTGTGCGTTGTATTGTTAACATTTATTTAGCAATAATTAGTTTAGAAAATACTGATGCATCGCCGAAGATAATTTCTACTACAACAACAGCGATATAGTCGACAGAAGCTATACGAAATATATGACAATTTTATAAACATCTGTTCTAAACCAATATTATAAAGAGAGAATTTTTGTTGTGTTTATAGTGTATTCTTAAAAACCCTTCCACAAAATTTGATTTTTTACACCATTGGTTATGACTGACATGGGTTATAATGACAGTTGAATTTCATTAATTGCTAAAAGCTAAAAATCTGATGTGTTACACTCACACGACTTTCTCTAGCTGTTCTACAAACTTCATACATAAGATTCTTCTTCTTTCTGCGCCTTGCTAATCGTGGTACTCATTAGCATAATGTTCTTATTATTTAGTTCCATGTAAGTACTCAAATGTTTTAAAAGCTAAAGTTATGCGATTGTCATTACAAATCGCATCTTTTCTTGGCCAGGAGTAGAACAAAAGATAAACGGACACTCCCGTCTGAGAAAAGTATAAGTACTTCACAACTGATACTAATAAGAATGAATACTTCGAAAACGGTAAGCTCCACGAGAAAAATGTATATGACATAACTTATGTATTTTAAAAAGACCTACATTTTTTGTAGAGTAAGTTTTTGTCTATCTCCTACGGTTTACTAGTTATGCCATATTAAGCAAAATTCATCCAGAATAAACAGGTCTTCAGAAGCTATTCCCAGAAAATTCAAGATATATATTTTATTTGTCAGGTAAATGTCTTTAATGTACGATATTTTAATCAAAATCGTTAGAGCTATTTTTAAAAAAATCAAATTTTCGAAATTTTTTTCCATGTAAAAGGTAGTTTGGGGTGGGAGGATTTTTCTCAAAATCTTCGTGTCGCATCCCTGGAAGATACTAAACTTAAATACCAAGTTTGGTATTTTAGCTACTTTTCGTGTTGAGTTAACGTGCTCACAAACACACGGACTCAAACACACACACACACACTCACACGGACCTTTTTGTGAAAATGCTCTTTTTGGATACAGGGGGTCCTAAAACATTTATTTCCGGTGAAATCGCGGTATCGAATTTTTGGATGGAGTGCTATACTTTCTCTATACACTATGTACATAGTGCGTATAGAGAAAGTAAAAACTGATGTGTTCCTTTTGCATAACTACTCCACTTTATTTCAATGTAACACATTAATGTTAAGAAGCTTATTCTTCTATCTACTCCATGCTAATCGAGACAACAATTAGCAGAAATGGTATTATGTTAGCTTCTTACAAATAGAAGGGAAACAAGGGAATACTCTAGGCTAAACCGACAGTCAAATGTTTTAAAATGTGACTGTTACGGGATTGAAAGTCGTTTCTTTGCGTGGTCAGGAGATGACAAGTTCCCGCATGAGAAATGTTTCAAGTATTTTAAATTTGAAACTAACAACAAGGAATATTTTGAAAACGGTCAACTCCACGAAAAACATGTACACGACATAAATTGTGTGTTTTAACGAGATCTAAATTTGTGCAACTTCTTTCTATCTCTTACGATTTACCAGTTGTGCAAAATTCAGTAAAATGCATCCAAAAAGAACGATTCTTAAGAAGTTATTCCCAGAAAATTCAAGATATACATTTTATTTTTGATGGAAATGCCTTTAATATGTGGTATTTTAATCCAAACAGTTAGAGCCATTTTTGAGAAATACATTTTCGAAAATTTTTCCATGTAAAAGGTAGTCTGGGGTGGGGGGATTTTCTTGAAAATCTTCCTGTCCCATCCTTTGAATATACAAAGCTTAAATATCAAGTTTGGCATTTAACGGTGTTTTCGTTTTTGAATTATGCCTTATATAGCCACGCACACACACATATGGATCTTCTACATTATTTTTTGGATTGCTAAAACGTGTATTTCCCGTGAAATCTCAGTATCGATTTTTGGTGCAATACAATACATTCTCTACACACTATGTACATACATAATACATGTAGAGAAATTAAAAAGGGTTTATCTACCCTTTTTATATTAATATGAGTACACTGGTGCTATAATAAACAAGCTTGCAAAGAAGGCCATGGCGTTTATTTGGGAAATGCATAGAATAGAAGGTAGTTGTTCTTGCACAATAGAATATAATAATCTTGCTTCACAGAATTCCTTACTATAAAGTAACCAATACCAGTTACAATTTATTGCAAGGAATATACATAGATTACCATTATGTAACACTTCAGCAAACAAAGACAAGAGTTTAAAAATCTGATGTTTCACATGACTATATCTGAAACAATGTATTTTTAAAAAGCTTATTTTTCTATCAACTTCATGCTAATTGAGATAGATATTAGCAGAAATGGCTGCACCACTTATTTCCCTGTAAATAGAAGCGCAATAAGCGAATCCAATAGGCTAGGCCAAATCGATTGTTACAATATTAAAAAGCAGTTTGTATGTGACTGAAATTCGTTTCTTTGCAGGGCATTAGATGAATTCCCGTATGAGAAAAACTTTAAGTATTTTTAAACTGAAATCAATAGCAAGGAATATATCGGAAATGGCAAAATCCACGAAAATGTGTATGACATAAATTGTGAGTTTTAACGATATCTAAGTTTTTGTGTAATAAGTTTTTGTTTATCTCTTATGGTTTACCAGTTATGCAAAATTTATCCAGAATGAAGAGGTTTTCATGAGCTATTCCCAGAAAATTCAAGATACACTGTTTATTTGCCATGTAAACATCTTTAATATTTGGTATTTTAATAAAAAATTTCGAATTTTTTTCATGTAAAGTGTAGTTCGGGATGGGGGAATTTTCCTCAAAATTTTCGTGTTGCACCCTTGGACTATAATAAACTTAAATACCAAACTGCGGTAGTTCACCCATTTTTCGTTTTTGAGTTATGTTTACGTTTTTTACTTTCTCTAGCCCCACAAGTATAATGTACATAGGAATAGAGAAGGTATTGAAATGCACCCAAAAATTAGATGCCGAGATTTCACCGGAAATATATGTTTTGGAGTCCCCTGAGTCCAAAAAAAAAAGCATTTTTAAAAAATGGTCCGTGTGTGTGTGCGTGTGCGTGTGCGTGTGCGTGTGTGTGTCTGTGGGCAGCATAGCCCCAAAACAAAAAGACCGTTAAATACCAAATTTGGTATTTAGGTTTAGAATCTTCCAAGGATGCGACACGAAGATTTAAAAAATAAATCCCCCCACCACAAACTACCCTTTATTTGGAAAACATTTCGTACATTTTGATTTTCTTAAAAATGGCTCTAACGATTTTGATTAAAATCCCGTATATTAAAGCTATTTATGTCCGAAATAAAATATATATCTCGAATATTTTGGGAATAGCCTCTGAAGACCTCTTTATTCTGGATGAATTTTGCTGAATTTTGCTTAACTGCTAAACCGTAAGAGATAGAAAAAAAACGTACCACACAATTTTTGTCCTTTACGTTTTTGTTGTGGAGGCAGCCGTTTTCGAGATATTCCTTGTTATTGGTTTCAATTGTGAAGTACTTAAACTTTTCTCACGCAGGAAGTGTCTGTTTTTCTTTTGTTCTACTCCTGGCCAAGCAAAGAAGTGATTTGCAATGACAATCGCATAACGATATCTTTCAAAACATTTGACCATCACTTTAGCATAGTGCATTCCCTTATTCCCTTCTACTTATAAGGAACGAAGTAATAACATTCTGCTAACATTATCTTGATCAGCATTGTGTACAAAGAAGAATAATCTTTTGTAGGAGTTTTGTAGAGCAGCTAGAGAAAGCCATGTGAGTGTATCACATCAGATTTTTTTTTTATACAGGGAAATCTAAAACGTGCATTTCTGGTGGAATCTTGGTATCGGATTTTTCGATGAAATGCAATACCTTCTCTATCCATAAATCTACAATATTTTAAAGACAGACAGTAAAAAGGTGTATCTGCCAAAATCGTAGAGTAAATGATGTATAAATGAAGCATTACTGTATATCTCTGCAAGGTTTGTTTTCTATATAACCAAGACGACTCTAGAAACATTTAGATTTAGATTAGGCTCACAATAGGGAAGGGAGAATATAAGGAGGCTTGGATTCTGGAATTGTGAGGGAGTTAAAAACAAAATATATGCGGGGAGTTTAAATCAATTATTGACAAAACTTGATTATCTCGCGGTAGCTGAAACATGGCTAAAAGAGGACCAGGTTTACGTAAAGGATTTTGATTTTGTAGGGATAAAAGGAGATAAGGTAGCAAGAAAGGGGAGGGCATCTGGAGGCATAGGCTTTTTTGTAAAGAAAACGTTAAGTAAAGGAGTTAAAGAAACTTGGTCAAGGAGAAAAGAAATACTATGGATTGTATTAGAGGAGAAACAAATAGTTGAAAATGTTATATGTATAGGCATAGTATACAATCCCCCTCTTCCTTCGCGCTTTCATAATCCGGACCTCCTTAAACACCTAGAGATAGAAATAGAACATTTAAAGGAGAGATATGGTAATTCTGAGATTATATTAATGGGAGACTTTAATATTAGGATTGGCGAAAATGATGTTATTGGAGGGAATAGGTGGATGAGCAATGATACATTAGAGAAACCTGAGAAAATTAGATACAGCAAAGATAAGATAGTTGACAAAGGCTATATGAAATTTATAGAATTCTGTGAATTGAATGCCTTTGATATTTTGAATGGGAAATATGGAGAAGATGTGAATGGAGAATATACGTATGTTAGTAATAATGGTCAAAGTGTGATTGATTATGTATTATGGCCAATTAATATGGGGTATATTTTAAGTAATTTTAAGATACTAAATTTAAGTTCCAACAGTGGGCATTTTCCATTGATAGTAGACATAAAAACATGCACAGAGCAAATAGTCTATAATTTAAGGGAGGAAAAGTGCAACATAGAAGAATACAGTAGATACAAATGGAAGGAAGAGTATTGCAATAAATTTAGGCAGACACTAAACTCTAATTATGGCCAGATATGTCAGTGTGGAATAAGTTTTATGATAAAGGAACAAGAAATTGAAAGTGCTATGGATATCTTAAATATCATTATGCTAAGGGCTGGGGAGGAAATGAAAATGAGAAAGAAGGTTTACAAAAGAGATGAGGGCTGGTTTGATGAAGAATGTAGAGTAACTAAAAGACAAGTCAAACAGCTGCTCATAAAGTGGAGGGAATTAGGAAACATAGAATTAAAGAAAGAGTATATGCAAGGGAGGGATTTATATAATTTATTACTGGAACAAAAGAAAACAAGCTGGATGAAAAAATATGAAAGTAATTTGATACGAATTCTAAATGAAAATAATGCAAATGAGATATGGAAGGTTATGAAATCAATGTATAATAAATATGTAACAAAACCAAGTATAAAACCAGGAGAATGGATGGAATATTTTAAAAATTTGTATGGGGAAAAAAAGAGTAAAAATGAGATAGGAAATTGGGAAATAGGTAATAACTATGTAGATATACTCGATGATATAATAAGAAGTGAAGAAATAATCCAACAGGTGAAAATAATGAAAAGAAATAAAGCAACGGGAATAGATGGAATCCCTCCAGAGTTCCTTAAGGAATGGTGCACTGAAATAAACAGAGTTAAGGTTTTAGTAGACTTATTTAACACAATTAAGGTGAAGGGGTATATACCAGATAAGTGGAGGAAAGCAATCATACATCCAATATACAAAGGCAAGGGTAGTGTTGACAAACCAAACAACTATAGAGGCATTGCATTATTATCAAATGTAGGAAAAATTTTTACTGGTATTATGGCAAGCAGGATACAAACATGGGTTGAAGAATATGATATCCTCTCGGAACTTCAGATGGGCTTTAGAAAAGGGAGGAGGACAGTTGATAACTTATTTATTATAAAAACACTGGTAGATAAATACTTGAAAGACAAAAGAGGAAAGTTATATATGGCTTTTGTGGATTTAGAGAAAGCATACGATAGGATAGAGCTTCAATTGCTGTGGCATAAGTTGTTGACTAAAGGAGTGAGTAAACAAATGGTGGACACCCTTAGAGCATTATATAAGGAAAATACTTTTTGTATAAGAGTGGAGGAAGGGGTTGTAACAAGAGAAATCCAACAAGAGAAAGGCCTTAGACAGGGATGTAAGTTAAGTCCAGTCCTATTCAATTTATATATAGATGATGTATTAACAGAAATTGGGAGAAATAATAACTCGATGCCAGTAATTAATAATATTCAGATTCCAGGATTACTGTTTGCAGATGATCTAGTTATAGGTGCAATTACAGTGAATGGCTTGAAACAATCCTTGCAAACATTAAATAATTACTGTAAAGAGTGGAGTTTAAAAGTGAACCAGGACAAGACGCAGATTGTAGTGTTCAAAAAAGGGGGAAAATTGAGCAAATATGAAAAATGGAAGAATGAGAATGAAAAGGAGTACAGGGTAGTGAGAGAATGTATTTATCTAGGAGTTAAAATTGATAGTGGTGGCAATTGGGAAAAGCAAAAGAAATTTGCATTGGCAAAAGGAAAAGGAGCTTTATCAGCTATTAGAAGTTGCAAATACAAAGCACCTAATATAAATATTAGATGGTTAGAAAAAGTGTACAATATGGTGGTTGAGGCAAAAATGCTATATGGGATAGAAGTATGGGGATTAGAAGGAGGATGGGAAGGCATAGATGAGGTGCATAGGAAATTTTGCAAAGAAATACTGGGGTTACCAAATGCAACTGTTAGGCAGGTAGCACAAATAGAGCTGGGTAGAGTGGCAAGTAAGGGAAAGATTATGGAAAGGGCATTGAAATTTTGGCATAGGATATTGAAATTGGAAGAAAGGAATTTGTTAAAACAGTGTTTAGTATATCAAGAGAAAAGTTTAAAGAACAAGGGATGGGTAGACTGTCTTCGAAATAACCTGGAAAGTAGTGGGTTAGGGGAAATGTGGAGAAGAAGAGAAAATAATGTGAATAACTTCTGGAAGTTGGCAAGGAAAAGATTTGAGGATATAGAAATACAAAAAATATTTAGTGAAATAACTGAAAAGAGATCTTTAGTTTTCTATATACCAATGAAAGTCTCATGGGGAAGGGAAAAGTACATTGATGTGACAAATAAAGAGGAGCGAGAAGGTATTGCATGGCTGAAAGCAGGAGTATGGAGATTAAAAGGTCTAAGGAAAGGTATTCCACAAAATCAATGTCCTATATGTGGCGGAAATGAAGATATAGAACACATTTTATTTAAATGTAAAGGAACTGAAATTTGGAGAAAAAAGTATATTAATAAGAAATGGTTTAAAATAGATAGAAATGTAGTAGTAGTTGAAATGTTTCAAAAAGATAGTAAGAAGATTGGACAATTCTTATGCAAAGTGAAAAATAAATGGATATGGACAGTAAATAGACAAAATGATGCAATAAACTAGAATTAATAAACTATTGTAAAATATGAGTATGACCGGTAAAGAGCCAGGGCTGAACACCGATCATATTCACCTGTATAATGCTTAGCATAAATAAATAAATAAAAATAAAAAAAAAAAAAAATAAAATAAAATATAACCAAGACCACGTGGTAGAACCGATTGAATGTAACACTTTTTTTCGGCATCACACTTTTACAAACCACAATTGGAACGGTGCGGTTTTCCGTCTCTCCTCAGCCCATGGTTAAACCTGTATCGCTTTCGTAAGCTGTTAGAGAAGATGGTGACATTTTTGATCATCAGTAGGTATTAAGGATACCGTTTGTGAAAAATCTGATGTGTTCCATTTACATAACCTTCTCTAGCTGTTCCAAAAACAAACTATTTTTTACACAAGATCATTATCTATACTATGCTAATCGATATAAACACTATCAGATTTGAACTTCTTGCTTACTTCTTTGTAAATAGGAGGAAAATAAGGGAATAGGTACATTATGCTAAACGATAGCTGTCTCTATGTGAAACAATTGAGGTCCCGTTTGAGAAAAATCTGATGTGTTACACTTACATGACTTTCTCTATATCTCTGCAACAAATTATTCTTAAAAAACTTATACTTCTATTTACTTTATGCTAATCAGAAAAAATTAGCAGAAATAGTCTTATTACTTGTTTCCTTGTAAGTAGAAGCGAAATAAGGGAGTACCATAGGTTAAAGTGATAGTCAAAAGCTGGTTGCTATGTGACAAGTTCCTTTGTTTATATGGACAGGAGTTGACAAATTCCTATATGAGAAAAAGTATGTATTTCATAGCTGAAATCAAAAACAAGGAATATCTCAAAAACGATCAACTCCACAAAAAAAATGTATGTAACATGAACTGTGTGTTTTAACGGGCTCTACGTTTCTTGTGTAGTAAGTTTTTATCTAAGTCTTACGGTTTAGCAGTTATGCAAAATTCCGTTAAATGTGTCCAGAATAAAGTAGTCTTCAGAGGCTATTCCCAGAAAATTCAAGATATACATTTTATTTGTCAGATAAATATCTTTAAAATTTGATATTTTAATCAAAATCGTTAGAGCCATTTTTGCGAAAAATCAACATTTTCGAAAAAAGTTCCATGTAAAGGGTAGTTTGGGGTGGGGGGATTTTTCTCAAAACCTTCGTGTCGCATTCCTGGAAGATACTATACTTAAATACCAAGTTTGGTATGTTACCGACTTTTCGTTTTTGAGTTATCGTGTTCACAGACACACGCACACACACACACACCCACACACACACACACACACACACACACACACACACACACACACACACACACACGGACCTTTTTGTGAAAATGCTTTTTTTTGTATATAAGGGACCCTAAAACATATATTTCCGGTGAAATCTCAGTATCGAATTTTTGGGTGGAGTGCAATACTTTCTCTATACACTATGCACATAGTGCGTGTAGAGAAAGTAAAAACAGTCGACTCTACAAGAGGAACTATATGACATAAATTGTGTTTTAACCAAATCTGCATTTTTTGTGTAGCAAGTTTTTGTCTATATCTTATGGTTTAACCGTTATGCAAAATTCTACAAAAGTAGTCCAGAATAAAGAGCTATTAAGGGCCATTCCCAGAAAATTCCAGATATACATTTTATTTTTCATGTAAATATGTTTAATATACTGTTTTTAATACAAATTGTTAAGAGCCTTTTTTGATAGAAACAAAATTTTCAAAAAAATTTCCATGTGAAGGGTACTTTGTGTTGGGGGAATTTTGTTTTGTAAATCATCGTATTGCATCCGTAAAAGAAGTTCTGTTTTAATGGTCTTTTCGTTTTTGAGTTATGCTGTTCACTCATACATTCATACACACACACCTTTTTCTAAGAATGCTTTTATCGGACTCGGAGGATCTCAAAACATATTTCAGGGAAATCTCGACATAAATTGTTGGATGGAAGATTTTCTTGAAAATCTTCGTTTAGCAACATTGGGAGAATCATTATTTAAATATAAAGTTTATTTTTTCACAGACACGCTCATACTTACACACCTGTACATTCTTAGGCTCATTTAGGCACACACAAATAAACATTAACACAGATATTTTCTGAAAATGCTTTCTTCCTTGACTCAGGGACCCTGAAAATATATATATTTCTGGTAAAATCTCGATTTAAAATTTTTGGTGGAACACAATACTTATAATATTTATTGTACGGAGAAGGGAATAGGTCCATTAAGATCATATGTACTCAAATTCACCACATTGCCTTTAAGTGTGGAAATCCTTCTGATAACGATAAGCTTATACAGTAATAAATCGTAAACTCTCTCTAGAATTCAGATTTGGTGTCTATTTGCTTCCTATATACACTGCTTAATAGTTACTCTCGACACACATTTTATTTGAATAATCATTTGAACTGGATTTGTTTGGAGAGGTATACAATGTACATGTTGACGCTTGTTTACTTTCTCTAGCCCGTATGGACAATGTACATAGTGGATACAGAAGATATTGTATTCCACACAAAAATTCGGGTGTTAGAACTCTCACCTCTCACCTAGACGGCCCGGGTTCGATTCCAAGTGACCACATGTGAGATTTGCGGTGGACAAAGTGGCGCAGGAGCGGGTTTTCCCTGGGTTCTTCGGTTTCCCCCGCCATTGCACTTATCCCATGTTTCTCCAGTGTAACCGGGCGTTAAACACTACTAAAGAAACAAAAATTCGATGTCGAGATTTCACTGGAAATATGCGTTTTGGGGTTCTCTGAGTCCGAAAAAAGCATTTATAGAAAAAAGTCCGTGATGTGTATGTGTATAACTAAAAACTAAATAATCGTTAAAAACTAAACTTGATATTTATGGTAGTATCTTAAAAGGATGCGGCGCAAAGATTTTCAAGAAACCCCCCCTCCACCACAAACTACCCTTTAGATGGAAAACTTATTAAAAATTTTGATTCTCTAAAAAATGGCTCTAACGATTTTAATTAAAAGAATTTCTGTTTAGGACATTAATATGTCAAATGAAATGTATATCTTTAATTTTCTGAAAATAACCTCTGAAAACCTCTTCATTCTGGATGAGTGTTGTATAATTGGCAAACCGTAAGAGATATTCAAAAACTTACTACACAAAAATATAGAACTCATGAAAACACACAATCAATTTTAAGTTACTAAAAGGTTTCTCGCACGGTAAGACATTTTTCATCTCGTTTGTTTACTCAGGGTAAGAAAAGAGAATAGAATGTTCATTGTTTCACATAGCGACCGTCTTTTAAAGAGCTTGACTATCGCTTTATCCTGTGCGTTCCCTTATTTCCCTCCTACCTACAAGTAAAGAAATAATAGTACCCATTCTGCTCATGTTTGTCTTGATTAATATAATTTATCTAAAATATTACTCCTTTGCATAAAATATTTGTTTGCGTAACAGATAGAGAAAATCATGTGAATGGAACACATCAGATTTGTATATGTAAATTTGCCGATTAGTAGCCTACATAATAAAATTATTTCACTCTTATCTGGTTATCATGTATAATACCGGTCTGTTATAACAAAACATCTGATGTGTTCCATTCACATGACTTTCTCCTCATCTCTACAACAAATTATTGTTAAAAAGCTGAAGCTTCTATTTACTTCATGCTAATCGACAAAAAATTAGCAGAAATAGTCTTATTACTTGCTTCCTTGTAAGTATAAGGAAAATAAGTGAGTACCATAGGTTAAAGCGATAGTCAAAAGCTGGTTGCTATGTGACTGAAGTTCCTTTGTTTGTATGGACAGGAGTTGAAAAATTCCTGTATGAGAAAAGTTAAGTTTTTCTAACCTGAAAACAAAAACAATCAACTCCAAGAAAAAAAATGTGTACAATATAAATTGCGTGTTTTAATGTGCTCTACATTTTTTATGTGGTAAGTTTTTGTCCATCTCTTACGGTTTAGCGCTTATGCAAAATCCCGTAAAATTCACTCAGAATAAAGTAATTTCCAAAGGCTATTCCCAGAAAATTCAAAATATACATTTTATTTGTCAGGTAAATATCTTTAATCAAAATCGTTAGAGCCATTTTTTAGAAAGTAAACATTTTCAAAAAAAATTCCATGTAAAGGGTAGTTTGGGGTGGGGGGATTTTTCTCAAAGTCTTGCATCCCTGGAAGATACTAAACTTATCGATTTATATAAGATTTTATAAAATTCTTTCTGAATGAAGAGCCTATTTACAGAACAATCAAGGCATACATTTAATTCTCTTGTAAATATCTTTAACACATATCTTAATCAAAATGGTTGGATGTATTTGAAAAATTCTTGCACGAAAAGGATAGTTTGAGGTCAGGATTTCTTTTCTTAAAGATCTTCGCATTTAGTGTTTAACCGACTTTTCGTGTTTTAGTTATGCTGTTTACAGACACAATCAGACGCGCGTGCACTGACCTTTTTCTAAACGTAACTTATTTTTAGTTTCAAGGAGTTTCAAAATGCATATTTCAGTTGAAATTTCGGTATCACATTTTTGGGTGGAATACAATAACTCTACTACTTACTGACATAGTAGAGATGTAAAAATATTATATTTCATTCAGTGTGAAGTATTTTACTTTATAAAAAGTAGAACCTGAAATAACTTAATTAGAATCCCCCTTTTAATCAAAATCGCTTGTGCACCTACAAGTAAATTCAGTTAAGCTATGTTATCTCTAACACTAAAACCCAGTATTTTTCTCTATATCCTTTTATTAATCTGTATATTAAAGTATATCTTAATTCAAACTGATCTCAGTTCACCCTGAAGACGAGGAAGATGCACTTCTTCGAAACGTTGGTGTCAAGCCAAGTTTTTACCTGGCTAGAAGCCCGAGAAGAGTTTGAATTAACACGTCGCCAGGAAAGCTTCAGTTCTTATTTTAAATTCCCTTACAGGAAAGAAATGTACCAGGCAATTAGGAAACATCAAGACCTACGCATTTATAGATCAGTTCACCCTGAAGACGAGGAAGATGCACTTCTTCGAAACGTTGGTGTCAAGCCAAGTTTTTACCTGGCTAGAAGCCCGAGAAGAGTTTGAATTAACACGTCGCCAGGAAAACTTCAGTTCTTATTTTAAAGTATATCTTGTTTACATGCATTTACATAATATATGAAATTGTAAATAGGAAGGTAATAATTTAAAACAGTAACAGTGGATGGTGAGATATCTATCATCTGTAATAATAATAATAATAATAATAATAATAATAATAATAATAATAATAATAATAATAGCAATGTAGGTCACTTTTTACTTTCTCTACACGCACTATGTGTGTCCGTGTATCTGTGAACACGATAACTCAAAAACGAAAAATCTGTAAAATACCAACCTTGGTATTTAAGTTTAGTATCTTCCAGGGATGCGACATAAAGATTTTAAGAAAAATCCCCCCATTCACAACTTTCCTTTGCATGGAACTTTTTTGAAAATTTTGATTAAAATATCGTATATTAAAACTATTTACCTGACAAATAAAATGTATAGCTTGAATTTTCTGGGAATAGCTTCTGAAGAGTACTTTATACTAGATGAATTTTATGGAATTTTGAATAACTGCTAAACCGTAAGAGATGGACAAAATCTTACCACAGAGAAAATGTAGAACGCATTAAAACACTCTATTTATGTTATATACATTTTCCTGTGGAGTTCATTGTTTTAGAGGCATTCCTTGTTTTTATTTTCTGCTTTGAAAAACTTGTACTTTTCGTATACAGGAATTTGTCAACTGCTGTCCATACAAACAAAGGAACTTCAGTGACATAGCAACCAGCTTTTGACCATATTTTAATCTATGGTACTCATTTATTTCGCTTCTACTTTTAAGGAAGCAATTAATGACTATTTCTGCTATCTTTTTCTGATTAGCATGAAATAAATGGAAGCATAGGCTTTTTAAGAATAATTTGAGAAAGTCATGAGAATAGTACACATCAGATTTTTATAGAAGGGACCCTAAACGTGTATTTCTGTGAACTCCTGGTATCGAATTCTTAGTTAGAATACAATACTTTCTCTACCTGTGTACTACGTATTAAATACAGAAAATAAGATGAATATCTTTTTAAAACCAATTTATTTCTAATATTTTTTGTAGCATCGGAAGTTTCCAAGATCTCCAGATAATAATGGCTCGATTTGTTCAATACCGCTTTTCATTTTTTCAAGTCCTATAGACATTCAGTTGTTTTGCTAGATTGTAAGGAAAGAGAATGACATTTTAACGCTACGTCCATTTGCTGATCAATTGTGACATTAAATGAACATATTGGGTCTCATTTTCTAACACTCGAAGAGAAAAGGATGTTTCCTCAGCTTGCGAGCTTTAGTGATAACTTGATAAGGTCATTAAGTAGGTCACCGGTCGTCTCTATTACAAATGCAGATGTATCTCGAGGAAATTAGGGTCTGTTATTTAGAAACAAAATGTTTAAAACCAGTTTGTGTGTGACGTCTCTCTGGTGTGTAGGCCGCGATGATGAATGCTATCGAAATGGACAGTACGATTTGTGAAAACGCCTGTCCACAACAGGTGGAAGATTTTACTTTCTCGTACACGTAGCGTGGAGAAAGTGTGTGATGAGGAGGACGTGCTGCTTTAGAAAGGCATTCTTTCATATGTTTAGCACGTTGTGATGATAACATATGCAAACCAAATTCAGGGTCACTTGGGAACAGATACTTCTTATGGCCCTTCGAGTAGTTTCCAAGATTGTTTTTCGATATCTTTCAGTTATTGAGGCATCACTTATGGCTTCCGAACCAGAGCATAAAACTATGTTCTTTGGAATGGAGGCTAAAGCATGTAATTAGGAAACTACTTTAAACAAAAACTTATATTTAGTTTTACATGCTCTTTCTGTGGAGGTAATTTGAAAAATACGAGTTTGTAAAATGCTTTGTTTAATTTATACTAGTTATTACAAACAGTATCTTATCCTTGCCTTATATCAATATTTTAACTTACATCCTTATTTAATAAATGCATTTTTACTGAACTAAATTTATTGTTTTAATAAACATTTTGCACATGATGCATTTTGAAATATAATTGTACAAATATTTAATTTTTACAGTAAATAAGTTTAAAAACAAATATTCATGATTGATTTTTATAGAAAAATGTATTAATTTCTACTCTCCAAAAATCAATTTTAAAAATGAAATTATTTACCCATAATATTGTAGCACTATTTCACTAAAGTATTTGATGATGCTCTTTTGTGTAACTTTGAGATATAGCACAAAACTTTTGACACAAATTAGTAAAAAATCTGATGTGTTCCATTCACATAGTTTTTTCAACCTGTTCCACAAATAAAATGTTCTTACAAAGTCTTGATCTTGTGTCTACGTTGTGCTAAACGAGATAAACACTAGCAGAATTGGCCTAATTACTTGCTTCTTTGTAAGCAAAAGGGAAATAAGGGAATGCATTAGGTTAGAGCGATAATCAATTCCATGTTGCTCTGTGAAACAAATTAACTTCTGTTCTCTTTATTTGCCTGGAGTGAACAAAAGATATACGAAACAAAAATTACCTACCGTTTGAGAAAAGTTTAAGAAGCTCAAAATTTAAACCAATAATACGGAATACCTTGAAAACGGCAAACTCTACAACAAAAATGTTTATGACGATATCTATATTTTTAGTGGAGTATGTTTTTGTATTCCTTACTGTTTATCAGTTACGCAAATTTCAGCAAAATTCATTTAAAATTAATAAATATTTAGAAGTTATTCGCAGAAAATTTAAGATACACATTTTGTTTTTGATGTAAATATTCGGTATTTTAGTCAAAATTGTTGGAGTCATTATTGAGAAAAATAACAATTTCAAAAATGTTTCCATATAAAGTGTACTTGGGGTGGAGGAATTTACTTGAAAATCTTCGTATCTTTTAGTTTTTGAGCTATGGTGTTCTTACAAAACACACATACGGATTTTTTTTCGGACTTAGGGGACATGAAAACATATTTTCGGAAAAATTTCGACATCGCATTTTTGGGTGGAATACAATACCTTCTCTATCTACTATGTATATTTTACTCAAGTAAAATTGCTACGCACAATGCTTTTGTATAAAATAATTCGTAAAATATTCGTATAAAATTCAGTTTAAAGTAAATAAGTTTACAAATATATACGTAGCTTCACATGTAATATATTCATTATTGATTTTTGTAGAAGTAATATTACTTTCTGTAGTCTCCAAAACTCTTAATTTTTCTAGATTTAATAATATAAGTTACAAAACTGCAGCATTATTTCGAAAAAAATGTTGTGCTCATTTTTTAAAATATATCTCTGGGAAACAAAAAGAATATTTGAAAAAAGATTTTTAAATAATTGCATGGTGTTTAACATTTTAAGTGTGAAAAATATTGTTTAAAGTTGAGCTTATCTATTTTTATTGCTCCTGTCAATCTATTGAGTCAGTTAATTCTTAGTTACAATGCTTCAAATGCAAACAATTATATTTTTTAAAGATTTTGAATTAATATTATTTTATTATGACAAAAATTTAATTGCTTGCAATTTTTGTCATATTTAACAGATGCGTTGCCGTAATCAAATAACTTTTAGGGACGCATTCCATGTTTTTCTAGTAGGAAGCTTTTTTACAAAAAAGGTAAAACTCCAAAAATATATTAAATGAGCTTTAGATAGCAGTAAGTGGTAAAATGGCAGCTAAATTTTTTCTTGCTCAAAGCACTAAGTTTCCTCTATAGAGACATTTTACCAAATATAGCAATATAAATGTGGTTTATTAATTTCGATAAGCGCATAGATTTATCCCACACTTTTCTGTTTCCAAAATTAATAATTATGTCATTTTTAAATAACAATGGTCATAGTAAGATTATTGCAACATCCTTCTTTATTTTCTCTAACCAATTTTTATTTTTGTCCACGTACTGTGTACACAGTGTATAGAAAAGGTATTGTATTTCACTCAAGAATCCGACACCAAGATTTCACCGCAATATACTTTTTGAGCCCACCTGAATCTAAAAACACCATTTTTAGAAAAATGTGGGCAGCATAGCTCAAAAACGAAAAGTCTGTTAAATACCGAACTTAATATTATCCAAGGATGTGATAAACGGATTTCCGAGAAAATCCCCTACCCCAACCACCCTCTGCATGGAAAAAGTTTCGAAAATTTTGTTTTCCTCAAAAATGGCTCTAACGGTCTTTATTAAATAAAAGATGAATTCATATTAAAATTAATAAAAATTGATATTAAAGATATTTACATGGCAAATAAAATATATATCTTGAATTTTATGGGAGTAGTCTTTAACGACATGAATTTTGAGGAATTTTACATAACTGGTGAACTTACCTAAAAAAATGTAGAGGTCATTAAAAGACACAATTTATGTTATACTTTTTTTTTCGTTGAGTTGACCGTTTTTTAGAATATTCCTTTTATTGGTATCAGTTTTAAAAACCTTATATTTTTCTCATATGGGAACTTGTTAATACGCGGCCACGCAAAGAAACTGATTTCAGTCCCATAGCAACCACATTTTAAAACATTTGACTGTCGGTTCAGCGTAAAGTATTCCTTTATTTCCCTTCTACTTATAAGGAACTAAATAACAAAACCGCTTCTGCAAATGTTTATCTCGATTTGCTTGAAATAGAAGAATAAGCTTACTAACAGTAATCTGTCACAGAGTTGTAGAAAAAGTCATGTGAATGGAGCACATCAGATTTTTACTTTCTCCATACACACTATGTACATAGTGAATAGAGAAAGTATTGCACTCCACCAAAAAATTCGATACCGAGATTTCACCGGAAATATATATTTTAGGGTTCCCAATATCCAAAAAAAGCATTTTCACAAAAAGCTCCGTGTGTGTATGTGTTTGTGTGTGTGTGTGTGTGTGTGTGTGTGTGTGTCCGTGTGTCTTTGAACACGATAACTCAAAAACGAAAAGTAGGTAAAATACCAAACTTGGTATTTAAGTTTAGTATCTTCCAGGGATGCGACACGAAGATTTTGAGAAAATTACCCCCACCCCCAACTACCCTTTACATGGAACTTTTTTCGAAAATTTTGATTTTCTCAAAAATGGCTCCAACGATTTTGATTAAAATTTCGTATATTAAACATATTTACTTGACGAATAAAATGCATATCTTGAATTTTCTGGGAATAGCCTCTGAAGAGTTGTTTATACTGGATGAATTTTACTAAATTTTGAATAACTGCTAAACCGTAAGAGATGGACAAAAAGTTACTACACAAAAAATGTAGAGCACATTAAAACACACAATTTATGTTCTATACATTTTTTCGTGGAGTTCGTCGTTTTTGTGACATTCCTTATTTTTGGTTTCTGCTATGAAAAACGTATACTTTTCTCATACAGGAAATTGTCTACTACTATCTATATAGACAAAGGAACTTCATTGACATAGCAACCAGGTTTTGACTATCAGTTTAATCTACAGTTGTCCCTTATTTCGCTTCTACTGACAAGGAAGCGAGTAATTAGACTATTTCTGCTATTCTTTTCTGATTAGCATAAAGTAAATAGAAGTATAAGCTTTTTAAGAATTATTTGTTGCAGGGATATGGAGAAAGTCATGTGAATGGTACACATCAGATTTTTTACTATTGCTGAGCAATAACTGAATCTTATAATAAAGGATTAAGTGAATTTCATTACTTTTTGGTGTGGAAGTTATTATTCCGAAATATACAGAACAATATGAGGACATTGTGAAAATTTATTCTTAATATTACATTGATTACCTATAATTTGTTAATTTTAAAAATTCATTTTGTGTTAATAGGATTTAGAAATTTACCTCAGAGCCACAAAAGTTAAAAAAAATGTCATATTTATTTCTCCAGCTTTTATTAAATAAGATTTTATTTATAACATTTAACAGCTTATGTAACAATAGGTAACATTATTTGGTATTGCTAAATCCCGATTTTTATTTTCTCTAGCCCCGTATGTACAATGTACATAGGGATAGAGAAGTAATTGTATTCCACCCAAAAATTCGATACCGAGATTTCACCGGAAATACATGTTTTAGGACCCCCAGTATCCATAAAAAACATTTTCAGAAAAAGGTCCGTGCGTGTGTGTGTGTCCGTGTGTCTGATAACTCAAAAACGAAATGTAGCTAAAATACCAAACTTGGTATTTAAGTTTAGTATCTTCCAGGGATGCGACACGAAGATTTTGAGAAAAATCCCCCCACCGCAAACTACCCTTTACATGGAACTTTTTTCGAAAAATTTGATTTCCTTAAAAATGGCTCTAACGATTTTGATTAAAATATCGTATATTAAAGACATTTACCTGGCAAATAAAATGTATATCTTGAATTTTCTGGGAATAGCTTCTGAAGACCTGTTTATTCTGGATGAATTTTGCTTAATTTGACATAACTAGTAAACCGTATGAGATAGATAAAACTTAGCAGACAAAAAATGTAGGTTTTTTAAAATACACAAGTTATGTCATATACTTTTTTCTCGTGGAGCTTACCGTTTCCGAGGTACTCATTGTTATTTGTTTCACTTGTGAAGTACTTATACTTTTCTCAGACCGGAGGGTCCGTTTTTCTTTTGTTCTACTCCTGGCCAAGAAAATAAGCGATTGTAATGACAATCGCGTAACGACAGCTTTTAAAATATTCGACTATTGGTTTAGTCTAGTGTATTCCCTTATTTTCTTCCTACTTATTCTTAGTAATAAGAACATTGTGCTAATGAGTACCTCGATTAGCAAGGTGCAGAAAGAAGACTTATCTTATGTAGGAAGTTTGTAGAAGAGCTAGAGAAAGACATGTGAGTGTAACATATCACATTTTTTGCTTTAGTGTGTTAACATTAGTGACAGTAATTGATATTTGGCTTTTGGATCCCCAAGATGACCAAATGCGAAAACATTCATAAACGTGCAATTAAAAGATTTTATTGACGAATTTTGTGGGAATTTTATTCAAATGTTTATTTCACTAGTGAAATATTCATAACAAATATCATTGGTAGATTTACTTTATTTATAAAGTCTAAAATTTATGGGCAATGTTAAGACTCTTGTGACATTATTTATTTGGGATGTAATGGAAATAATTATATATAGGAAAAAAAAAAAGAAAAGAAAAGATTCTATCGGCCTAATTGAATACTGATATAACTTGCCCTAACTTTCTCTACATAATCTACGAAATACTTCATTCAAATATGAAATCTTTAATAGGAAATGCAGGTTTTGAAGTATAAAGAAATCTTAAAGTATTTTGAAAGTGTGCGGTTATCTCTGTACAGACAGCATAATCTAAATACCACGTTTTGTACTACTATATTTTTCAGAAAATTTCCCAATCCCATGAAAATGTTTGGTTGTTTTTCATTTTCTCAAAAGTGGCCCCAACAAATTTGTTAAAGCACAAAGCATGTGAGATAATGTGAAAAATTATGAATTGAGTTTTCTATGAATATCTGTGAAATTCTTCTAGATATTGACTGACTGATTTTATATACTTTTGTGTAACCGGGTAGCCATAAGAGTATATTAAAAACTTATAATAGGAAAAACATGACCTGAATTTCATGGGTAGAGAAAGACCTGTAAATGTTTACACGCATTGTTCTAAATTAATATTTCATTTAAGTATTTGATTGAAAATGAAATTAATAAATTTTACAAGCAGTAGTGCACCTCATCTACAGATTGAAAGAGAATAAAAAAATCTGATGTGTACCATTCACATGACTTTCTCTATATCCCTGCAACAAATTATTCTTAAAAAGCGTATACTTCTATTTACTTCATGCTAATCAGAAAAAAATTAGCAGAAATAGTCTTATTACTTGCTTCCTTGTAAGTAGAAGTGAAATAAGGGACTACCATACGTTAAAGTGATAGTCAAAAGCTGGTTGCTATGTCAATGAGGTTCCTTTGTTTATATGGATAGAAGTTGACAAGTTTCTGTATGAGAAAAGTATACGTTTTTCATAGCAGAAACCAAAAATAAGGAATGTCTCAAAAACGACGAACTCCACGAAAAAAATGTATATAACATAAATTGTGTGTTGCAATGTGCTCTACATTTTTTGTGCAGCAAGTTTTTGTCCATCTCTTACGGTTTAGCAGTTATTCAAATTTCAGTAAAATTCATCCAGAATAAACTACTCTTCAGAGGCTATTCCCAGAAAATTCAAGATATACATATCATTTTTCAGGTAAATATCTTTAATATACGAAATTTTAATCAAAATCGATTGAGCCATTTTTGAGAAAATGAAAATTTTCGAAAAAAGTTCCATGTAAAGGGTAGTCGGGGGTGGGGGATTTTTCTCAAAATCTTCGTGTCGTATCCCTGGAAGATACTAAACTTAAATATCAAGTTTGGTATTTTACCACCTTTTCGTTTTTGAGTTATCGTGTTCACAGACACACTGACACACGGACACACACACACACACACACACACACACACACACACACACACACACACACACACACACACACACGGACCTTTTTGTGAAAATGCTTTTTTTGGATATTGGGGACCCTAAAACATATATTTCCCGTGAAATCTCTGTATCGATTTTTTTGGTGGAGTGCAATACCTTCTCTATACGCTATGTACATAGTACGTATAGAGAAAGTAAAAACGTTTATTTTTTTCTCTAAATTTATTTTTGATGTGTCAAAAGTTTAAGGAAAGCTCAGTACATCAGAATTACATGTGTAAACGCTCTAGATCGTTATGCATATAATTTAAAATGCCGTCAAATTCAGGTTTTCTGCTGTAAACCAGAACTCTTCAATTTTTAAAGCCATTGATAATATAATCATTGTTCTGTGAAGAAAACTTGATACAAATGATTATATTAATTTTTTCTTAAAAATAATCTTGAATGGATGCACCTGACACGAGTTTGTTGTTGAGGCAGGTTTATTTGAAGTGGTTCTGCTTTCACATTTCATTAAAAATATTATGAAGGCTCTTTCATCACATTTAACCAAAATATTTTGTTTTATTTTATAATGAAAATATAATCGTATCCAAAAAGTCTTCTGCGTTTTATGTTTGCAGGAAATGAAAGTTTTCCTATCCTAGCCACATAGATCCGGCCAATTTATTATATTATCCATAGTTTTATAGATCAAGAATTCTGGTTTGCAGTAGGAACCTGAATTTTGACAGGCATTTGATATGTGCACAAAACATTTTCATATCGCATATGTTTATGAACATGTATGACTGGAAGTTTGAAATTTCACACTAATTATGTATTTTGAGATGTTTACTACAGATGTAATATAATGCAAATATGTGGCAGTTTAAATTTCATCTATTTTAGTCTAGTGGTTTGGAAAGTAGTCAAATGTTATGTTTTTGTCACGTCTCTTGCAACAAAAAATTAAAATGTTTGTCTAATATTTTAAACTTAGATTCAAAATACATCTACCTTTTGAAAATATCCTAGGTTTTTCTGTGTCTGTTTTGGTTTAGGCTCCAACATTTTTTTACAGTTATGAATATACTTTTTCATCATAAAAATATAATTTTTGTGTTTGAGGTTTGAAAACGTATGCTTAAATACTTCTAACGTGAAGCCTAGGGTAATTCTTATACACTGTACTTCTGTGAATATGAACACCAAATGTTATTTGTGTAACAGAAAAACTGCTCCACAAAGAGCATTTTACAGGAAGAGAAATGCTGAAAATAACAATAGCGAGAAAACAATGAAAGATTTGAATGCATGGCTCACATTAGAATCCACTAGGTTGGTAGTTCGGACCCTCAGCTTTTCTTTTCCTCTCCTCTGTTGTTGCCTTTTCTGTCCTTTTCTTCTTAAATTGCTGCTTTTCTTCCGTACAACTTCATTTTTTTACTTTGCATGATGCAATTGAGATCTCATTGAACTTGTGTTGTTTTTTCCCCCCCTCGACGGATCCAGTACATTTTCACCTTTTATAAATGAATACCGGTGGCAAATTACACCTTTCTTGTATTCCTGTTTAAATTGCTTTATGGAATTAAAATAAAAAGTCGATTTTTTGTCATTTTACTTTCTCTACACGTACTATGTACATAGTGTATAGAGAAGGTATGGCACAAAAAATTCGTTACCGAGATTTCATCGGAAATATATGAATTAGGGTCCCCTGTATCCAGAAAATGTATTTTCAGAAAAAGATCCGTTCTGTGAACAGGATAACTCAAAAACGAAAAGTAGGTAAAAAACCAAACTTGGTATTTAAACTTAGTATCTACCAGGGATGTAACACGAAGATTTTGAGAAAAATCCCCCCACCCCAAACTACCCTTTACATGGAACTTTTTTTCGAAAATTTTGTTTTCTCAAAAATGGCTCTAACGATTTTGAATAAAATGTTTTATATCAAAGACATTTACTTGACAAATAAAATGTATTTCTTCAATTTTCTGGGAATAGCCTCTGAAGCTTACTTTATTCTGGATGAAATTTACGGAATTTTGCCTAACTGCTAAACCGTAAGAGATGGACATAAGCTTACTACACAAAAAATGTAGAGCACGTTAAAACACACATATTATGTTATATACATTTTTTTCATGAAGTTGATCGTTTTCTAGATAATCCTTGTTTTTCGTTTCAGCTTTAAAAAACTTTGTCAACTCTTGTCCATAAAACAAACGAACTTCATTCACATAGCAACCACCTTTTGACTACCACTTTAACTTATGATACTCCCTTATTTTGCTTCCACTTACAAGAAAGCAAGTAATAAGCCTATTTGTGCTAATTTTTTCTCGATTAGCATGAAGTAAATAGAAGAATAAGCTTTTTAACAGTAATTTGTTGCAGAGATGTAGAGAAAGTCATGTGAATGGAACACATCAGATTTTTTATGAAAGGACGTGAATGAAAACTCTAGTATGTAGGTTTGTTCTTAAGACTTTTGACACAAAGTGAATGCACTTTGTGCGCTTTTATTTTACAAATCCCGTGTCCTATCAGATAATTAGCTATTGGTGTTAGGGATGTAAAAAGAGATTGTTACCTGTTTGTGCGCTGTCCATGCATGGCGAGGAAAATCATGGTGACGGTGTAGAGTCCTATTACATTGTCACAATATCACACCACAGCACACAACCTGGTTCCCATGTTCTGGGAGCACGGACACATGCAGACTTCACCAGCCTGCAAGAGAAAACCAAGAACGCTTTCTCCGGAGCGTGTTCTCCCTCCACCTCCTCCTCCCTCTACTCTTCCCTTTGTAACGCTTTATCGCTCGAGGAACCGCTTCCTGTGGATTCTTCACTAAAAAAATAATCACGAGAAAGATAAACGACCTTGCGTAACTCTCATCTACTCCCGCGAAAAGCATCACTCCTATTTGTTTTTCATTTGTTTTAGTTCTTGCTGTTTGCACCTGGGAGACAAATGTCAAAAAGTGCAGATTCTTCCACACCATCGACTGTCGTGATGTTTTCAGTGCTTAAATGTTTGGCATTCATGTCTAAATTAGTTCTATTTAGGATAAAATGTTATTACAAATTAGACCACTCGCCTCTCACCTAGACGGCCCGGGTTCGATCCGCATGTGAGATTTGTGATGGACAAAGCGGCGCTGGGGCGGGTTTTCCATCGCATTCCACCGGTGCTCCATCTTCATTCATGTATCATCAGTGGCACCGCCGCGGGCGTTAAACACTGCCCAAAAAAAAAAAAGAAAACTATTACAAATTAAATTTGAGCAGACGGCGCCGTGGCCGAGTGATTAGACACAAACGGTCCGGGTTCGATCCCAAGCGATGAAGCGATATTTGGGCGGGTTCCCCGTCACTGATTCCACCAAATGCTCATCATAACCTTTCCTATCGTCCATTTCGCTTCCATTTCATATCATCTACATCCTCACATTCACACCTGACTACGTGCATTCTGTAGTTTGGCTCTCCGACAGGCTTCTGAATCCTAGGCATCTAAGTCCTACGAGGGTGTCAGCCCTAACTACGGGGAGGATAAGCCCCTACTAAACACTCTTGAACTGCTTTGGTTATCAGTGTCCCATTCTATATTAGACGTGAAAGGCCACTTAATTTCGCTCACAGGTCTCTTTTATCAGGCTTGAGGTTCTTTTACATGCTGTAAATCTACGACAGGGACCAACGGGTTTGCTTCCCTTCGGAAGGAAGACTTGCTAAGGATCTTTACGCCAGAAAAAAAAAAAGTGATAGCTCTCCGCCAGGTTTGAACCCGTGACCTTAGAAACCAGAGGCACGCATGTTACCACTAGACCACGCAAGATGACTAAAATGTAGCTGCAAATGTTACAGGTTATGATTATTGCCCAAACTGGAGTTACAGGTTCTTCCTGATGTTCCAGTATCCTATTGAATTGCAGTGTAAATGTACTGCGTTTCTAAAACTCTGATGTGTACCATTCACGTGACTTTCTCTATGGGCTTCGGTGCGTCATTAGAAATTTCTGAACTCAATTCCAACTTTATTATTTATCAGAAATTTCGTTTTTGGATTTTGAAGTTCATTTACGCACATTCACGCACCGTTGTCTAAGGCTTTGAATTCTGGGATCTCAAAAAATATATATATACGGTAACATTTTGATATCAAATTATACTTAATACGTGCCAGAGAAAGTAAAAAATGCATTATTTGTTCCAACAATGTTTAAATTATTATAAAACTGTAATATATTATCAAAAGTAATAATTTGTGACGTATGTCGGGGCTGCGCATACTGCATTCCAATTCCACTAATGTAATATACTTTTAATGGTGGTACATTAACTTGACGTTCAGGTTTTAAAAACTAACTGATTGCACAACTTCATTAGTTAATGTAACATATCAAGCGTGTAAAAAATGTTACAATTACTTTAATTACAACTACAAAAAGTCCTGCATCGTAAAGTGCACTTATAAATGTAATATTCAGCAGCAACCAATTTTACTAAAAGAAAATTGTATTCCAGAATTAGATTCATTAAGATACCTCTCTCACTTAACCACCGTTTAACATGAAAAAGTCATCTTACATACATAATAAAGAAAATTCGTCACCGTCTACATTAACTAGAGCACATAGTGCCCTTAAAAAGGCTAATATGAACTTCACTGATCAGACCTATATGGATGTACGGTTTTTCAATCTGGGGTTCAGTTTCACCTTCTCAAATTCGAAGATTAGGAACTATTCAGAACAGACGTCTCTGTTTAATCACCAAAGCAGCATGGTATGTCAGAAACTCCATTATTCACTCAGTTCTCAAAGTTCCAGAAGTAACAGTTGTCCTCAGCAGCTCTTACAGAAGGCTTCATAACTCTTTCGATCATTATAGCAACCCGCCAGTTCAACGTATTCCTGCAAGCAACCCACCAGATCCAGGAAACAGAAGATTAAAACGAAAAAGACACTTGGGTTTAAGACTTGCACAGCATTAATTAGATTAAATCTTAGTTATGCAATCGGAACTGCCGCTGGACAGAGCCCCGGAAACATGTTTCATGTTATTACTTTCTCTACACGTACTATGTACATAGTGTATAGAGAAGGTATTGTATTGCACCAAAAAATTCGATACCGAGATTTCACTGGAAATGTATATTTTGGGTCCCCCTGAAACTAAAAAAAAGCATTTTTGGGAAAAGGTCCGTGTTTGTGTGTGTGTTTGTGTGTGTGTGTGTGTGCGCGTCTGTGGACAGCATAGCTCAAAAACGAAAAGACCGTTGAATACCAAACTTGGTGTTTAAGTTGGGTATCTTCCAAGGATGCGACACGAAGATTTTCAAGGAAAAAAACCCACAGCCAACTACCCTTTACATGGAACTTTTTCCGAAAATTTTTATTTTCTTAAAAATGGCTCTAAAGATTTTGTATAAAATATCGTATATTAAAGAAATTTACCTGACAAATAAAATATATATCTTCAATTTTCTGGGAATAGCCTCTGAAGACTTATTATAGATGAGTTTCGCGGAGTTTTGCATAGCTGCTTAACCGTAAGAGATGAGCAAAAACTTAACGCACAGAAAATGTAGAGCACATTAAAACACACAATTTATATTATATACATATTTTTCGTGGAGTTGATCGTTTTGATCGCTTTTGACATATTCCTTGTTTTTGTTTTCAGCTATGAAAAACTTATACTTTTCTCATACAGGAATTTATCAAATCCTGTCCATACAAACAAAGAAACTTCAGTCCAGCTTTGATTATTGGTTTAGCCTATAGTACTCCCTTATTTCCCTTCTGCTTACAAGGAAGCAAGTAATACGACTATTTGTGCTAATTTTTTTGTCGATTAGCATGAAGTATTTAGAAGCATGAGCTTTTTAACAATAATTTGTTGTAGAGAGGTAGAGAAAGTCATGTGAATGGAACGCATCACATTTTTTGTTGCTTCTAATGGCTCATAACTGTAATGTATTGCATACAATAAAATTAAGATACTAATTAAAAAATCTGATGTGTTACACTCACATGACTTTCATTAGCTGTTCTACAAACTTCATTCATAAGATTCTTCTTCTTTCTGCATCTTGCTAATCGTGGTACTTATTAGCACAATGTTCTTATTATTTAGTTCCGTATAAGTAGGAAGAAAATAAGGGAATACACTAGGCTAAACAAATAGTCAAATGTTTTAAAAGCTGTCGTTATACGATTTTCATTACAAATCGCTTCTTTTCTTGGCCAGGAGTAGAACAAAAGAAAAACGGACGCTCCCGTCTGAGAAAAGTACTTCACAACTGAAACTAATAACAATGAATAACTCGAAAACGGTAAGTTCCACGAAAAAAATGTATGTGACATAACTTGTATATTTTAACAAGACCTAAATTATTTGTACAGATAGTTTTTGTCTATCTCTTACGGTTTAATAGTTATGCCAAATTAAGAAAAATTCATTAAGAATAAACAGGTCTTCAGAAGCTATTCCCAGAGAGTTCAAGCTATACATTTTATTTGTCAGGTAAATATATTTAATATATGATATTTTAATCAAAATCGTTAGAGCCATTTTTAAGAAAATCAAAATGTTCGAAAAAAGTTCCATGTAAAGGGTAGTTTGGGGTGGGGGCATTTTTCTCAAAATCTTCGTGTTACATCCCTGGAAGATACTAAACTTAAATACTACGTTTGGTAGTTTTGCTACTTTTCGTTTTTGAGTTATCGTGTTCACAGACACGGACACACGGACACACACACACAGATACACACACACACGGACCTTTTTCTCAAAATGCTTTTTTTGGCTACAGGGCGTCCTAAAACATGTATTTCCAGTGAAATCTCGGTATCGAATTTTTAGGTGGAATACAATACTTCTCTATCCCTATGTACATTGTACATATGGGGCTAGAGGAAGGAAAACAAAATCTGATGTGTTCCATTCACATGACTTTTTCTATATCTCTGTAAATTATTATTATTGTTAATAAGCTTATCTTTTATTTATGTCATGCTAATTGAGAAAAGTTAGCAGAAATAGTCTTATTTCTTGCTTTATTGTAAGTAGAAGCGAAATAAGAGAATACCATAGGTTAAAGTGCAAGCCAAAAGCTGGTTGCTATGTGACTGATGTTCCTTTGTTTGTATGGTCAGGAGTTGACAAATTCCTGTATGAGAAAAGTATGTTTTTCAAAGCTGAAACCTAGAAATAGGAATATTTCAAAAGCGATCAACTCCACGAAAAAAAATGTATCTGACATAAATTGTGTATTTTAACGTGCTCTACATTTTTGTGGGTTAAGTTTTTGACCATCTCTTACGGTTTAGTAGTTATGAAAAATTCACCCAGAATAAAGTAGTCTTCAGAGGCTATTCCCAGAAAATTCAAAATATACATTTTATTTGTCAGGTAAATAACTTTAATATACGATATTTTAATCAAAATCGTTAGAGCCATTTTTGAGAAAATCAAAATGCTCGAAAAAAATTCCTTGTAAAGGGTGGTTGGGGGTGGGGAGATTTTTCTCAAAATCTTCGTGTCGCATCCCTGGAAGATACTAAACTTAAATACCAAGTTTGGTATTTTACCGACTTTTCGTTTTTGAGTTATCGTGTTCACAGACACACGGACACACGGACACACACACACACACACACACACACACACACACACGGACCTTTTTTTGAAAATACTTTTTTTGGATACAGGGGACCCTAAAACATATATTTCCGGTGAAATATCCGTATCGAATTTTTTGGTGGAGTGCAATACATTCTCTATACACTACGTACATAGTGCGTATAGAGAAAGTAAAAAAAAAAAAAACAACTTAGGAGTGAAGAACAATCGCTTTATTTATAATAACCGACAACTTTGCTATGGCATTACACACTGTCCCCAAATGTGGCACAAAAAGGTAATTTATCCAGCGTTGAAATCTCCTGAGAAGTGCTCGATATTTAACTGCACTTGAAACAATATAAACCTTGAACTTGACCGAGTCACAAGGTTTCGTGGTTAGCGGTTCCTGTGTAAAAAGCATTGGCCCTAATCTTTTTTTCCGCTTCCTTTGTTCACGGATCATCAAATCTTGATCAGCTGTTTCGCACAGTGTTGCCAATTTGGCGTTCTAATGACGTTGCAAATTGGACTGGTTTTGCTCGTTTTCTACTGCTGCTTCTGTGACGCTCCTGTTGAGTAATTATTAATGTGGAAAGTGGACCTCTGTTGCCACTAAGTGATGCTCCAGAAATATTACTACAAGCTTTAACATACTGTGAATTAATTGTTTCTTCCTCACTAGTCGTTTAGTAGAACAGGAGTTGGAAAGATAGACTGAAAAATGCAATGCCATAGCTGGGAGTTGAACCATGTGTCTCCTGGTTTACTCGCGGACCGCTGGGGAATGAACTACTGTGGTGGATCCCTAACATAGTCCAAGCAATTCTTCTCAACGAGCGAGCGCTGGAAGCCCGCACCCTGGGTCTGACTGAACACCCCAAGTTCCAAAGACGGCTCCAGCCCCACACTGTGATCAGAGGTGTATTCCCAATGTGCATTCACCACCACTAGTTGGGGTTGGGGGCATTTTCTTGCAAATCTTCGTATCCTTCGTATCCCAGTTTGGTTTTTAAGGACTTTTCGTTTTTGAGCTATGCTGCCAATACACACACACACACAAACACACGGAAATTTTTCTAAAAATGCTCTTTTTTTTTTGTGATTCAGGGAGTCCCAAAACATGTTTCTCCGATGAAATCTCGGTATCGAATTTTTGGATGCATTACAATATCTTCTCTATACACTATGTACATAGTACGTGTAGAGAAAGTATTTAAAAAAAAGAAAGTTTCAAAGGCAATTCCCAACAAATTCAAGTTATACGTTGTCATGTAAATATCTTTAATAAATCAAAATATAAATTAATTTGATAATGTTGTAATCATCGAAAAGTTTAATGGTAAGAGGTATAAAGGTAAATTTACAATTGATATTATCAAGGTATGTTAATAAAAATCATTATGATCATTTATGGGAAAACGAAAATATTTGAACATTTTTTCCATTTAAAGGGAGAGAAGACCTTCCGATAAATCTACGTGTCGTATCCCTAGAAGATACTTAACTTATATATCAAGTTTGGTATATCATCTTCACAGGCACAGGGACACACATTTTTACTTTCGCCATACGCACTATGTACATAGTGTATAGAGAAGGTATTGCACTCCACCCAAAAATTCGATACCGAGATTTCACCGGAAATATATATTTTAGGGTCCCCAATATCCAAAAAAAGCATTTTCAGAAAAAGGTCCGTGTGTGTGTGTGTCCGTGTGCCTGTGAACACGATAACTCAAAAACGAAAAGTAGCTAAAATACCAAACTTGGTATTTAAGTTTAGTATCTTCCAGGGATGCGACACGAAGATTTTGAGAAAAATCCCCCCACCCCAAACTACCCTTTACATGGAACTTTTTTCGAAAATTTTGATATTCTTAAAAATGGCTCTAACGATTTTGATTAAAATATCATACATTGAAGATATTTACCTAACAAATAAAATGTGTATCTTGAATTTTCTAGGAATAACCTCTGAAGAGTAGTTTATTCAGGATGAATTTTACTAAAGTTTGAATAACTGCTAAACCGTAAGAGATGGACAAAAACTTACTGTATAAAACATGTAGAGCACGTTAAAACACACAATTTATGTTATATACATTTTTTTCGTGGAGTTCGTCGTTTTTGTGACATTCCTTATTTTTGGTTTCTGCTATGAAAAACATACATTTCTCATACAGGAATTTGTCAACATCTGTCCAGAAAAACAAAGGAACTTCAGTGACATAGCAACCAGCTTTTGATTATCACTTTAACCTTTATTTCACCTCTACTTACAAGGAAGCAAGTAATATGGCTATTTCTGCTAATATTTTACTGATTAGCATGAAGTTAATAGAAGTGTAAGCTTTTAAAGAATAATTTGGTGCAGGGATGTAGAGAAAGTCATGTGAATGGTACACACCAGATTTCTACTTTCGCTAGCCCCATATGTACAATGTACATAGGGATAGAGAATTATTGTATTCCACCCAAAAATTCGATACAGAGATTTCACCGGAAATACATGTTTTAGGACCCCCTGTATCCAAAAAGAGCATTTTGAAAAAAGGTCCGTGTGTGTGTGTGTGTGTGTGTGTGTGTGTGTGTGTGTGTGTGTGTGTGTGTGTGTCTCCATGTGTCTCCGTGTGTCCATGTCCGTGTGCCTGTGAACACGATAACTAAAAACGAAGAGTAGCTAAAGTACCAAACTTGGTATTTAAGTTTTGTATCTTCCAGGGATGTAACACGAAGATTTTGAGAAAAATGTCCCCACCCCAAACTACCCTTTACATGGAACTTTTTTCGAAAATTTTTATTTTCTCAAAAATGGCTCTAACGATTTGATTAAAATATCATATATTAAAGATATTTACCTGACAAATAAAATGTATATCTTGAATTTTCTGGGAATTGCTTCTGAAGACCTGTTTATTCTGGATGAATTTTGCTTAATTTAGCATAACTAGTAAACCGTAAGAGATAGACAAAAACTTATTATACAAATAATTTAGGTCTTGTTAAAATACACAAGTTATGTCATATACATTTTTCTCGAAGAGCTTACCGTTTTCGATGTGTTCATTGTTATTAGTTTCAATTGAGAAGTACTTACACTTTTCTCAGAGGGGAGTGTCCGTTTTTCTTTTGTTCTACTCCTGTCCAAGAAATGAAGCGATTTGTAATGACAATCGCATAACGACTGCTTTTAAAACATTTGACTATTGGTTTAGCCTAGTGTATTCCCTTATTTTCTTCCTACTTATACGGAACTAAATAATAACAACATTGTGCTAATGAGCACCTCGATTAGCTAGGCGCAGAAAGAAGAAGAATCTTATGTATGAAGTTTGTAGAACAGCTAGAGAAAGTCATGTGAGTGTAACACATCAGATTTTTTGTGTATACAAGGGATTCTAAAGCTTCTATTTCTGGTGAAATTTCGGTATTAATTTTTTGGGGTGGACTGCAAATCATTCTCTATACACTATGTACACAGTACGTGTAGAGAAAGTAATAATTCTTTATTATTATTATTATTATTATTATTATTATTATTATTATTATTATTATTATTTTTGTAATTCTTGCGATATTGGGTATGCGTTGTTTCTTTATGAAACCATGCCCTTTAAGCAGTGTTTACAATGTTGTAACCACTATTTCATTTGGTACTTGAGTTGGTGATGCTGCAGTGAACTCCGGGAATTCCTATTCCTCATGCATCACAAACATACGAGCACTTTCTCCGGCTGGCCGAGGTGAGGTATAAACAATGGGAGAAGCGCGCCGCGCATGCGTACATGACTACTGACCTACTTCCAGCGAGAGAGAAGAAAGATAAAAAAGATGGGGAAAGTGAGTGAGTGACCTACATTGTTGCCTCGACTGTACCGTCCAAACCTTCCAAGGACAGGGGAAGCAGCTGAGGGCTGAAGAAAGTAAAAGGATTTATATACCTGATGTAAGGGGTTGGGGGTTGATGGAATGTACTCCCTTCCGGTGTCTGGCTAGCTTGCATTGTGGTTTACTCACCATCTTTCTTCAATGGAAGACTACGAGGTGCAATTAAGATTGGCTGGTTTTCAGCGAGCTATCAATACCTTGCTTAGTAACGAGAGTTCCAGCTGGTATACTTAAAAACCCATTCACATATATATTTATTACTTTCTGTACACGGACTACGTACATAGTGTATACAAAAGGTATCCCAAAAATTCGATATCGAGATTTCACCGGAAATATATGTTTTAGAGCCCCCTATATCCAAAAAATCTGATGTGTTCCATTCACATGACTTTCTCTACATATCTGCAACAAATTATTGTTAAAAAGCTCATGCTTCTATTTACATTATGCTAATAGAGAAAGAAATAGCAGAAACAGTCTTAGTACTTGCTTCCTTTTAAGTAGAAGCGAAATAAGGGCGTAACATAGGTTAAAGTGATAGTCAAAAGCTGGTTACTATGTGACTGAAGCTCCTTTGTTTGTATGGACACGAGTTGACAAAAATATAATAATTTTAAAGCTGAAGCCAAAAACAAGGAATATCTAAAAAACGATGAACTCCACGAAAAAGGATTATATAACAAATTGCGTTTTAATGTCCTCTACATTTTTTGTGTGGTAAGTTTTTTGTCTATCTCTTACGGTTAACAATTATGCAATATTCCGCAAAATTTGTCCGGAGTAAAATATTCTTCAGAGGCTATTCTCAGAAAATTCAAGATATACATAGTATTTGTGAGGTATATGTCTTTAATATATGTTATTTTAATCAAAATCGTTAAAGCCATTTTTGATAAAATCAAAATTAAAAAGAACAAAAAAACATGTAAAGGGTAGATGGAGGTGGGGGGGATTTTCTTGAAAATATTTCTGTCGCATCCTTGGAAGATACCAAACTTAAATACCAAGTTTTATATTTACGCGCTTTTCGTTTTTGAGCTATGCTGTCCACAGACACATACACACGTATACACATGGACCTTTTTACAAAAATGCCTTTCTTTGGATTCAAGGGGACCCAAAATATGTATTTCCGGTGACATCTCGGTATCGAATTTTTGGGTGGAATGCAATACCTTCTCTATACACTATATATATAGTACGTGCAGAAAAAGTAAAGCTAATGTTTATCTCTATTAGCTTGAAGTAAAAGAATAAGCTTATTAACAATAATTTGTTACAGAGGTATAGAGAAAGTCATGTGAATGGAACACATCACATTTTTCAGGTTTATTTACTTCGCCTATAGCTGGTGAGCTAAATTATAATTATTTTAATATGTTTGTTATTTATTAAATATCGATGTAGGAAACTGATTTAGTGATACATGATACTACATTTGAAAAAAATCTGATGTGTTCCATTCACATGACTTTCTCTATATCTCTGTAATAAATTCGTTTTAAAAAGCTTATGCTTCTACTTACTTCCTGCTAATCGAGAAAAAATTAGCAGAAGTAGTCTTATTTCTTGCTTCCTTGTATGTAGAAGCAAAATAAGGGAGTAACATAGTTTAAAGCGATAGTCAAAAGCAGGTTGCTCTGTGACTGAAGTTCCTTTCTTTTGTATGGACACGAATTCACAAAGTCCTGTATGAGATGTAAGTTTTTATAGCTTAAACCAAAAAGAAGGAATATCTAAAAAACAATATACTCCACGAAAAAAAAATGTATACAACATAAATTTGTGTTTTTATGTGCTCTACATTTTTTGTGTGGTAAGTTTTTGTCTCTCTCTTACGGTTTAGCACTTTTACAAAATTCCGTAAAATTCACTCACAATAAAGTAGTCTTCAGAGGCTATTCCCAGAAAATTCAAAATATACATTTTATTTGTCAGGTAAATATCTTTAATATACGATATTTTAATAAAAATCGTTAGAGCCATTTTTTAGAAAATAAAACATTTCGAAAAAGTTCCACGTAAAGGGTAGTTTGGGATGGGGGGATTTTTCTCAAAATCTTCGTGTCGCATCCCTGGAAGATACTAAACTTAAATACGAAGTTTGGTATTTTACTGACTTTTGGTTTTTGAGTTATCAGACACGCGGACACACACACACACACACACACGGACCTTTTTCCGAAAATGCTTTTTTTAGATAAAGGGGACCCTAAAACATATATTTCCGGTGAAATCTCGGTATCGAATTTTTTGGTGGATTGCAATACCTTCTCTATACACTATGTACGTAGTGCGTATAGATAAAGTAATAGAAATCCATTTTAGTAACTAAAGTAGTTAATACATTTTACAGTGCATATATCATAACATATTGCAATACTCGATTGGTTCTCAAACTGATACTTTACTACCATAAAATATGTTTTAAAGAATCTTTGACACATGTCTTTTACAGTGTAAGGCCGGCATTAGTACTATTATAAACATCTCCCTTCCATTATGGGGCCATATTTTACGCACGTAAGAATATCTAGTAGAGAAGGTAAAAAACTTTAAAATTTGCAGGCAGTCGCTAAAGGCATCAGGTACGGTGAGTAATGGCCCAAATTGGCTCAGTTCTATCAAGAGAGCACCAAAAAAACTACTCTTGGAACAGATTGCCAACTTCAGGTACCATCCGAGAGAACCTTTCATGGTGACTAAAAGAATTTGCGTGTCTTGACTTCTCAAGTCCTGCTTTTCTGTTATAGTAATCAGTTTTTACTTTCTCTACACGCACTATGTACATAATGTATGGAGAAGATATTGCATTCCACTCAAAAATTCGATACCGGGATTTCACCGGAAATACATGGTTTGGGTCCCCCTGAATCCAAAAGAACAAACAAAAAAAAAAAACATTTTTACAAAACGGTCCGTGTGTGTGTCTGTGGACAGTATAGCTCAAAAAACGAAAAGACCGTTGAATAACAAATTTGGTATTAAGTTTGGTTTCTTTCAAGGATGCGACACGTAAATTTTCAAGAAAATCCCTCACCCCCAACTACCCTTTACATGGAACTTTTTTCGAAAAGTTTGATTTTCTCAAAATAGGCTCTAACGATTTTGATTAAAATATTGTATGTTAAACATATTTACATGACAAACGAAGTGTATATTTTGAATTTTCTAGGAATAGCGTCTAAAGAATACTTTATTCTGGATGAATTTTACGAAATTTTACATAACTGCTAAACCGTAAGAGACGGACAAAAACTTACCACACAAAAAATGTAGAGCACGTTAAAACACACTATTTTTGTAGATAATATACATTTTTTCGTGGAGTTGGCCGTTTTTGGGATATTCTTTGTTATTCGTTTCAGCTTTGAAAAACTTTTTCTCATGCAGGAATTTGTCAACTCGTGTCCATACAAACAAAGGAACTAGTCATATAGCAACCAGTTCCCTTATTTCGTTTCTGTTTACAAGGAATAAGACTATTTTTTTTTTTTTTTTTTTTGGATTAGCATGAAGTAAATAGGAACATTACCTTTTTAACAATAGTTTATTGCAGAGATGTAGAGAAAGTCATGTGAATGGAACACATTAGAATTTTTGATGGACTGGCTGGGTAAAATTTTCAATTGTGTGTGAAAGAAGGTACTTTCAGCCAAGATCGAGTTCTTTAGTGAGCTTAATTACATACTTTCTCTAGCCCGTATGTACAATGTACAAAGTAGGTAGATTAAAAAGTTTTGTATTCCACCCAAATCTCGATATCGAGATTTCAACGTAAGTACATGTTTTGAGAACCCTTGAATGCAAAAAATTAGACAATATCAGTATGTGAGTAAGTGGGTGGGTAGGTGTCTGCGGACATAATAAACACATCTGGTATGTTATACTCGCATATCTTTTTCTAGCTGCTCTGCAAACCTCTTGTAAAGGATTCTTCTTCTTTCTTCTTTCTACACAATGCTATCGAGATAAATACTAACAGAATGTTCTTATTTCTTAGCTCCTTATAAGTAGAAGGGAACTAAGTGAATGCACTAGACTGAAGTGATAGTCAAATGTTTTAAAAGCTGTCGTTATGTGATTATCATTACAAATGGCTTTTTTGATTGGCCAGGTGTAAAACAAAAGAACAACGGACACCTCCTGTCTGAGAAAAGTATTGGCAATTGAAACCAATTGTAAGGAATTCACAATTGAAACCAATAACAAGGAATATCTTGGAAACAGTTACCTCAACAACAAAAACGTAAACGATATAAATTGTGTATTTTGACTAGATCTACAGTTTTTGTGTAGTCATTTTTGTCTACCACTTACGGTTTACCAGTTATATAAAATTCAGAAAAATTAATCTAGAATAAAGAGGTATTCAGAGGCTATTCCCAGAAAATTCAAGATTTACATTTCATTTGTCATGTAAATATCTTATATTTAAGATATTTCAATCAAAATCATTTCAGCCATTTGAGAAAATCAACATTTTTTAAATCATTTCCATGTAAAGGTGTCGTATCCTTGGAAGATGCTGAACATAAATTCCAAGTTTGGTATTTAATGGACTTTTCGTTTTTGAGCTAAGCTGTCCATTTACAGACAGACAGTCACGGACATTTTTCTAAAAATGCTTTTGTGGATTCAGGGAGTCCAAAAATATACATATTTCCGGAGAAATCTCGGTATTGAATTTTTGGGTGCATTACAATACCTTCTCTATACACTATGTACATAGTATATGTAGAGGAAGTAAAAATCGTAAACTTTGAATAAAATGATTTTGTTTTCACGAAGATTAAGCAGTTCTTAGACAAGTGATATTGACAAGAATGGCGCACGATACAATGGCACGGTGGTTGTTACACTGGAATTTAATTAGGGCCGAATTCCTGACTTCACACAGCAGGGTGTCTATCTGACAGACGCCTCTCGTAATTACTTTTTTTTTTTTGTGAACCCCAGCTATTCAAGACTAGTTACAATCGATACCACCATTTCTCTTGCAGTGGTATTCATAACACCGGCGTATTGGCCGAATGTGCTGCGGAACGATTCTGTTTTCCAATACGCTCGCCGACATTTAACGTACCTCTATGCACTTTTATATTGTATTATATTTTAAAAAATCTGATGTGTTCCATTCACATGACTTTCTCTATATCTCTGTAAACTATTATTGTTAATAGGCTTATCTTTTATTTATTTCATGCTAATCGAGAAAAATTAGCAGAAATAGTCTTATTTCTTGCTTTAGTGTAAGTAGAAGCGAAATAAGGGAGTACTATAGGTCAAAGTGAAAGCCAAAAGCTGGTTGCTATGTGGACAGGAGTTGACAAATTCCTGTATGAGAAAAGTATAAGTTTTTCAAAGCTGAAACCAAGAAAAAGGAATATCTCAAAAACGATCAACTCCACGAAAAAAATGTATATGACATAAATTGTGTGTTTTAACGTGATCTACATTTTTTGTGGGTTAAGTTTTTATCCATCTCTTACGGTTTAGTAGTTATGAAAAATTCATCCAGAATAAAATAGTCTTCAATGGCTATTCCCAGAAAATTCAAAATATACATTTTATTTGTCAGGTAAATAAATTTAATATATGAGATTTTAATCAAACTCGTTAGAGCCGTTTTTTAGCAAATAAAAATTTTCGAAAAAAGTTCCATGTAAAGGTAGTTTAGGGTGGGGGGATTTTTCTCAAAATCTTCGTGCCGCATCCCTGGAAGATACTAAACCTAAATATCAAGTTTGGTATTTTACCGACTTTTCGTTTTTGAGTAATCGTGTTCACAGACAAACTGACACACACACACGGACCTTTTTTTGAAAATACTTTTTTTTTGATACAGGGGACCCTAAAACATATATTTCCGGTGAAATCTTGGTATCGAATTTTTGTGTGGAGTGCAATTCCTTCTCTATACATTATGTACATAGTGCGTATAGAGAAAGTAATATCCAAAAAGTGGTCAACTCCACGAAAAATGTATCGCTCTAGCAGCCCTTCGATCTGAGTCACACCTGCCGGCCCCCCTCGCGGAGCTTCTTGCCGACGACCACGCAGTAGTCGTTTGAGTTTTTAAATTTTTATCTAATTTGACCTTTACGGTAAGGATTTGACTTTTAATGATTTCATCTGTCTTTATCGCTTTTAATGCAGCGAGGGTTCATGGGTTTTAATGAATTTTGACGCTGTTCGTTTTTAATTCGTTTTAACCCGTCGACCACGTTTTAAATATGTTGCATCCTTTTCGCTCCGTTATTAAATATTTTAGATTTCTGTTTGTCTTTTAGCCAAAAGATTTTGCCTTCTGGTGTTTAGAGGCATTTGTTTTTATATTGTTCTTTTCCCTTTGGTGTTTTTATTTAACCTTGTTTTCTGAGGGCGCTAATGACCTCAGTAGTTGAGCGCCCTTAAACACTTACCATCATCATCATCATCCACGAAAACAATTGATATAACATAAATTGTGTGTTTTAATGTGCTCTACATTTTGTATGGTAAGTTTTTTGTGTATCTCTTACGGTTTAGCAGTTATGCAACATTCCGTAAAATTCATCCACAATAAAGTAGTTTTCAGAGGCTATTCCCAGAAAATTCAAGATATACATATTATTTGTCTGGCAAATATCTTTAATAGATGATATTTTAATCAAAATCGTTAGACCATTTTTGAGAAAATCAACATTTTCGAAAAAAATTCCATGTAAAGGGTAGTTGGGGTTCGTGTCGCATCCTTGCAAGATATCAAACTTAAATACCAACTTTGGCATTCAACGGTCTTTTCGTTTTTGAACTATTCTGTCCACATACACACACACACGCACACAGACGGACCTTCTTGTAAAAATGCTTTTTTACTTTTTCTATACGTACCATAAGAAGGTATTGTAATGCACCCAAAAATTCGATACCGAGTTTTCACAGGAAATACATGTTTTGAGACACCCTGAATCAAAAATATCTTTGTGTTCCATTCACATGACTTTCTCTACATCTCTGTAACAAATTATTCTATTTACTTCATCTAAACGAGAAAAAATTAGCAGAAATAGTCTTATTACTTGCTTCCATGTTAGTAGAAGCAATATAAGGGAGTACCATAGGTTAAAGTGTTAGTCAAAAGCTGGTTGCTATGTGCCTGAAGTTCTTTTGTTTGTATGGCAGAAGTTGAAAAATTGCTGTATGAGGAAAGTATGTTTTTCAAAGCTGAAACCAAAAAGAAGGAATATCTCAAAAACGATCAACTCCACGAAAAAAAAATTATATAACATAAATTTTGTGTTTTAAGGGTTTAGCATTATGCAAAATTCCGTAAAATTGATCCAGAATAAAGTAGTCTTCAGAGGCTATTCCCAGAAAATTCAAGATGTACATTTTACTTGTCAGGTAAATATCTTTAATGTACGAAATTTTAATCAAAATCCTTGGAGCCATTGTTAAGAAAATAAAAATGTTTTAAATTTTTTTCCATGTAAATGGTAGTTTGGGGTGGAGGTTTTTTAAATCTTCGTGTCGCATCCTTGGGCGATACCAAGTTTTTATTTAACGGTCTTTTCGTGTTTGAGCTATGCTGCCCAGTGACACACACAAACACGCATACACATACAAACACAGACAGACAGACAGACACACTCACGGACATTTTTCTAAAAATACTTTTTTATGATTCAGGGAGTTCAAACATATATTTCCTGTGAAATCTTGGTATCGACTTTTTGGGTGCAATACAATACCTTCTCTATACACCATGAACATAGTGCGTATAGAGAAAATAAAAAATATTTTTTAGAAAAATATCCGTGTGTGTGTTTGTGTGTGTGTGTGTGTGTGTCTGTGGGCAGCATAGCTCAAAAACAAAAAGTACGTTAAAAACCAAAATTGGTATTCAGGTTTGGTATCTTTCAAGGATGCGACACGGAGATTTTCAAGAAAATTCCTCCACCCCCAACTACCCTTTACATGGAACTTTTTTTCGAAAATTTTGATTTTCTCAAAAATGGCGCTAACGATTTTGATTAAAATGTCGTATATTAAAGATATTTACCTGACAAATAAAATGTATTTCTTGAATTTTCTTGGAATAGCCTCTGAAGGCTAGTTTATTCTAGGATAATTTTACGGTATTTTGCATACCTGGTAAACCGTAAGGAATGTACAAGGACTTACTTAACAGAAAATGTAGAGCTCGCTAAACCACACAATTTATGTCATATACATTTTTTTCGTGGAGTTGATTTCAATGAAAACAGCATTAAAAATTATTTTGCTTTATTCCTCAACATAATCTATTTATCAAGGTCTTCAAAATAGATGTTTACCGCATCAATGATCTTGTTGCTGTGAAATCTTCATCTTCCAAGAAATTGTTTAAGGTTTGGTAACAGGTGGTGGTTACTGGGTGCTAGATCTGGCAAATAGAGTAGATGTTCAAGCTATTCCAACTTTAATTCTTTCCATTAAAATGACTGAACAATGGGCCGTGATTAAACAGGTATTTTTTTCTTTGGACAAATGGGCTTTTTTTCTTTTCTCCTCTTCACTCAAACGTTGCAGTAAGCTTGCGTAATGGTCACCAGTGATACTTTTACCCTTTTTCAAGTAATCAATAAAAATAATTCCCTGTGTTGACTGACAAAATTGACTTTATCATTTTGGCGCAAAGCACTGTTTTAACTGTGATTTACTTTCTGGAGCGTAGTGATGTATCCAAGTTTCATCCATGGTAATAAGCCGTCTCAAAAATTCACTGCGATTTTTACGGTAGAGCTCCACATTTTTAACAGAAACAGTTTTTCTTTGCAACTTTTGTTCAGGTGTCAACAAACGTGGCACTTATCTTGCACAGACCTTGTGAAAGCCCAAAATATTACTTAAAATATTACCTGCACGTTCTTTTCATATTTTTACAGCCTCTACTATTTCAATTTTAATCTGCGGTCTTCCAGTACTAAACGATGAATTTTTCAATAATCTCTGGAGTTGTCATTTCGACAGAGCGGCTCATCACTAGTGCTCGTACGTCGCATTTGAAGCTCTCCAACCTTTTTAAACTAAATGCTAAACTTTTTTAATCATTTTATATGAAGAGGCAGAGTCTTTAGTTTACTGTCCATTTCCTCCTTGATTTCTTTAGGCGTTAAGCCTTTCAAATGGAAGTATTTAATCACTGCTCGTTCTTTCCCAAATCTTCCAGTTTCGTGAAAACTTTAAAGTTGTCTTGTTTAAAATGTTGTCATTCGAAAACCAAACAAGCTATTGACCTGTAACTATGGATACAAGCTAGTCTAGAGTTAAACTATACGATGCTAATATCTAACTGGCCTAGCGGCGCTATATCTGTGTGGGGCCCGGGCCCGGGACTTATCAGCCGACCCTCGTATGTGTGTGTACGTGTGTCTATGAACATGATAGCTCAAAAACGATAAAGTAAAAAAACAAACAATATGTAAGTTCAGCATCTTTCAAGGATGTGATAAGGAAAAATCTCTCCATTACAAATTACCCTTTACATGATAATTTTTTTTCCTCGATTTTCCCAAGAGTGATCTACAGATTTCCATTAAAACACTGTATATTAAGATATTTATATCACCAATAAAATGCACATATTAAATTTTCTGAGAATGGACCTTTGAAGACCTCTTTATTTTTAATGACTTTAGTATAACTGGTAAACCAAAGATATAGACAAAGACTACACAAAAATTATATCTCGTTAAATCACACAATATTATATATATATATATATATATGAAGAATTAATATTTTTCCAAGATATTCCTTGTTATTGCTTTCAGTTCTGAAATACTTGAAGCTGGAAGCCGTCATACATTGTTTTACTCCTGAACATGTGACAATTTTTGAAATATTTGACTGTCACTTTAGCGATTGTATCCTCTTATTTTCCTTCTAAAACATTTTTGGTAATAAGAACTGAAGCTTTCCTGGCGACGTGTTATTTCAAAATCTTCTCGGGCTTCTAGCCAGGTAAAAACTTGGCTTGACACCAACGTTTCGAAGAAGTGCATCTTCCTCGTCTTCAGGGTGAACTGATGGTTTGAACTTGCGGAGACTGGTATTTATAAGAGCTGGGATGAAGCTAACATCTGATTGGTTCGCGTGATATTATGGCCTGGTATTTAAGATGACTCAGACATGGGCACTGAGTCATCTTAAATACCAGGCCATAATATCACGCGAACCAATCAGATGTTAGTTTCATCCCAGCTCTTATAAATACCAGTCTCCGCAAGTTCAAACCATCAGTTCACCCTGAAGACGAGGAAGATGCACTTCTTCGAAACGTTGGTGTCAAGCCAAGTTTTTACCTGGCTAGAAGCCCGAGAAGATTTTAAATTTTTGGTAATGTTTAATTAGATTAAAATGAAGTAAAAATAATCCTTAGTAATAAAAGTTTGTTTGTTGAACAGGTAGAGAAAATCACGTGAATAGAACACATGTGATATTTGATGTTTTAGTAAATTTTGAGATTAAATTAAAAGGGTTTTATAGCAGCCATCTCCTTGAGAGCAAACTGGGCTTTTCAATGGTGAAAGAATTATCTAAATCGGATGTGTAGTTTTGGGGAGTACTCTACACAAATATTGGTATAGATTTACATAGAGGCCTGTGATTCTGCACCACTTTTCTTTCATGCTGTTTCCCAAAATGAATAGTTTGCGTGCTATAATTCAGTAAGGCGCTGTGTTAATCACGAGAGAGGCACGCCACGCAAAGGGACAGAGACGGGACTCGTGTTTCTGCACTTTCTATTCTTTCTTCGAGAGATATCGAATCGTGAACATCCATTAAAGTTTCGACACAGACACAGACTAGCTTTTAGGAAGTTACGGATAGAATTAAAGGATTATTACATCGTAACATGATGCACCTCTTCCTGCTTACGTGAAGCTAACCACATTTGCATGTTTCCGGGTGGCCCCGTTTTTGGGATCAGCGTTTAGTGCCTTCCTGTTCCCCCATCAGGTATTACCCCTTGTTATGTAATGAATGCAAACATCTTCACCATCTCGTGCGTACTTTATTGATTACCAGTGAAATTCGTAAAAAAGGTGATGATTACAAAACTATCTAAGTCTCTGAGGCAAGCGAAATACCCAATCCTGACTGGCTTACTGTAACAAATGAACATCAGTTTCTGCTAAATTCATCACTAGGACACTCGATGTAATACTACACGTTACATTTTTTACTTTCTCTAGCCCCATATGTACAATGTACATAGGGATAGAGAAGTATTGTGTTCCACCCAAAAATTCGATACCGAGATTTCACCGGAAATACATGTTTTAGGACCCCCTATATACAAAATAAGCATTATCAGAAAAAGGTCCGTGTGGCTATGAACACGATAACTCAAAAACTAAAAGTCGGTAAAATACCAAACTTGGTATTTAAGTTTAGTATCTTCTAGGGATGCGACACTAAGATTTTGAGAAAAATCGCCCCACCCCCAACTACCCTTTACATGTAGCTTTTTTCGAAATGTTTTATTTTCTCAAAAATGGCTCTGACGATTTTTATTAAAATTTCGTATATTAAACATATTTACCTGACAAATAAAATGCATATCTTAAGTTTTCTGGGAATAGCCTCTGAAGAGTAGTTTATTCTGGATGAATTTTACTAACTTTTGAATAGCTCCTAAACCGTAAGAGATGGACAAAAACTTACTGCACAAAAAATGTAGAGCACATTAAAACACACAATTTATGTTATATACATTTTTTTCGTGGAGTTCGTCGTTTTTGTGACATTCCTTATTTTTTGTTTCTGCTATGAAAAACGTATACTTTTCTCATACAGGAACTTGTAAACTCCTATCCATATAAACAAAGGAATTTCATTGACATAGCAACCAGCTTTTGACTATCACTTTAACCTAGGTTGTCCCTTATTTCGCTTCTACTTAGAAGGAAGCGAGTAATTAGACTATTTCTGCTATTTTTTCTGATTAGCATAAAGTAAATAGAAGTATAATCTTGTTAAGAATTATTTGTTGCAGGGATATGGAGAAAGTCATGTGAATGGTACACATCAGATTTTTTACTTTATCTAGCCCCATATATACAATGTACATAGGGATAGAGAAGTATTGCATTCCACTCAAAAATTCGATACCCAGATTTCACCGGAAATACATGTTTTAGGACCCCCTGTATCCAAAATAAGCATTTTCAGAAAAAGGGCCGTGTGTGTGTCTGTGTGTCTGTGAACACGATAACTCAAAAACGAAAAGTAGCTAAAATACCAAACTTGGTATTTAAGTTTAGTATCTTCCAGGGATGCGACACGAAGATTTTGAGAAAAATTCCCCCACCCCAAACTACCCTTAACATGGAACTTTTTTCGAAAATTTTGATTTTCTTAAAAATGGCTCTAACGATTTCGATTAAAATATCGTATATTAAAGATATTTACCTGTGAATAAAATGTATATCTTGAATTTTCTGGCAATAGCTTCTAAAGACCTGTTTATTCTGGATGAATTATTCTTAATTTGGCATAACTAGTAAACCGTAAGAGATAGACAAAAGCTTACTATACAAAAAATGTAGGTCTTGTTAAAATACACAAGTTATGTCATACACAGTTTTCTCGTGGAGCTTACCTTTTCCGAGGTATTCATTGTTATTAGTTTCAGTTGTGAAGTACTTATACTTTTCTCAGGCGCGAATACCCATTTTCCTTCTGTTCTACTCCTGGCCAAGAAAAGAAGCGATTTGTAATGGCAATCACATGAAGACTGCTTTTAAAATATTTGACTATCGGTTTAGCATAGTGTATTCCCTTATTTTCTTCCTACTTATAAGGAACTAAATATAAAGAACTCTGTGCTAATGAGTACCTCGATTAGCAAGGTGCAGAATGAAGAATAATCTTAGTTTGTAGAACAGCTAGAGAAAGTCGTGTGAGTGTAACACATCAGCTTTTTATTTTAAATAACTCTTTATGTCCGTGCCCGCCGCCTTGACAAGATGTATATATAAACAGCCCCAATACCGATCCAATAATTCAGCATCCTGAAGAAGGGAGAGATGTACGTTGCCGAAACGGCTTGAAGCCCGAGAACGTCTAGACTAGAGCATACTCACCTTTCATCAAAGAGGAAGGTTTGATGTCAGGCGACTGCATATGGCGGACGAGAGAGTGCAGGGCAGAGTTCTCCGGTTTCCCCGACATCGCATTGCACCAATGGTCCATCTGTATTATTAGTGTCATCGCCTAGTGCCATAGTAGTAAAAGCGGGCGTTAAATATTATACAAAAATCTAATGTGTTCCATTTATATGACTTTCTCTATATCTCTGCAACAAATTACGAAAAAGCTTATGCTGCTATTTACTTCGTGCTAATCGAGAAAAAATTATAGAAAAAAATACTCATATTACTTGCTTCGTTGTAAGTAGAAGCGAAATAAGGGAGTACCATAGGTTAAAGTGATAGTCAAAAGCTAGTTGCTATGTGACTGAAGTTCCTTTGTTTGTATGGAAAGGAGTTGACAAATTCCTGTATGAGAAAAGTATAAGTTTTTCATTCGGAAACTAGTAATAAGGAATATCTCAAAATTGATCAAATCCACAAAATAAAAAAAAATGATATCACATAAATTGTGTCTTTTAATGTGCTCTACATTTTTTGTGTGGCAAGTTTTTGTCCATCTCTTACGGTTTAGCAGCTGTGCAAAATTCCGTAAAATTCATCCAATATAAAGTAGTCTTCAGAGGCTACTCCTGGAAAGTTCAATATATACATTTTATTTGCCAGGTAAATATTTTTAATATACGATATTTTAATCAAAATCGTTAGAGCCATTTTTTTAGAAAATCAGAATTTTCGAAAAATATTCCATGTTAAGGATAGTTTGGTGTGGGGGGTTTTCTTGCTGCCCACAGACACAGACAGACAGACAGACACACACACTGGCATTTTTCTAAAAATGCTTTTCTTTATTCAGGGGGTCTCAAAACATATATTTCCGGTGAAATTTCGGTATCGAATATTTGGGTGCAATTCAATACCTTCTCTATACACTGTGTACATAATACGTATAGAGAAAGTAAAAAGGTGCTACCGCATAGCCATTTCATTAGGTTGCGATGTTTTCGTATTAGATCGAGAAGCATAGATGTCATTTTTGTTTCCATATGGTTTTGGTAACTTCCTTGAGTCCTACGGTCGCCAAGGATAGCGCGCTTTATCTGTTTAACTCCTGTATAACAAACATTGCTACAGCAATTACAAGAAACTGCTTCTGCAGTCAGTTTCACAAGGAAGCCGTTCTGACAGAGAATTTTTCAAGTTGAAAAGCGACTCAAGAAGAAGGATGTAACGAAGTGGAGTACAGAGACATCGTTAGACTGGCCAGATTTTAATGAGCTGAGTCTAATAAGGAAAAGAATGTAAGCCCTCCAAGAAAGAGGAGATTCGCAACATCAGCCTTGACATAAGGACTGCTGCCTGCCTTTTCTTGTTTCTTTTCTTTTCCAAAACTTATCTTTTCGTTTTAAACTCGCGTATTCCTCGGCAACTCTGACCCACAAAGCAAAAGCATGCTCAAGAAAATGACTGGCAATGAAAACCAGCTGCAGCATGTAAAAACGACGCTCCCGAACATAAAGAAACGTAGAACACAAACAGGTCTAAGATTGTATCTAACAAAAAATCATGTGTTCCATTCACATGACTTTCTCTACATCTCTATGTCTCAAAGACTGGTTACTATGTGAACGGAAGGTCCTTTGTTTGTATGGATAGCAGTTGGCAAATTCCTGTATGAGAAGTTTTTCATAGCAGAAACCAAAAACAAGGAATGTCTCAGAAACTATGAACTCCATGAAAAAAATGTATATAACATAAATTATGTATTTTAACATGCTCTTCATTTTTTGTGCAGTAAGTTTTGTCCATCTCTTACGGTTTAGCAGTTATTTAAAAGTTCGTAAATTTCATCCAGTATAAAGTAGTCTTCAGAGGCTATTCCCAGAAAATTCTAAATATACATTTTATTTGTCAGGTAAATGTCTTTAAAACATGATACTTTAATCAAAATCGTTAGTCATTTTTGAGAAAATCGAAATTTACGAAAAACGTTCCATGTAAAGGGTAGTTTGGGGGGGGATTTTTCTCAAAATCTTCGTGTCACATCCCTGGAAGATACTAAACATAAATACCAAGTTTGATATTTTACCGACTTTTCGTTTTTGAGTTATCGCGTTCACAGACACACGCACACACTGACATACGGACACACGACACACACACACACGGACCTTTTTACTGAAAATGCTTTTTTTTTTTTTTTTTTTTTTTGATACAGGAGCTCCTAAAACATGTATTTCCGGTGAAATCTCTCTATCGAATTTTTGGGTGGAATACAATACTTCTCTATCCCTATGTACATTGTACATACGGGGCTAGAGAAAGTAAAAGGTCTGATGTGTTCCATTCACATGACTTTCTCTATATCTCTGCAACAAATTATTGTTAAAAAGCTTATGCTTTTATTTGCTTCATGTTAATCGAGAAAAAATTAGCATAAATACTCTTATTACTGCTTCCTTATAAGTAGAAGCGAAATAAGGGAGTATCATAGGTTAAAGTAATGGTCAAAGACTGGTTGCTATGTGACGGAAGTTCCTTTGTTTGCATGGGCAGAGGTTGACAAATTCCTGTATGAGTAAATTTAAGTTTTTGAAAGGTCAAATCAAAAACAATGAATAACTAAAAATCTGATGTGTTCCATTCACATGACTTTCTCTATATCTCTGTAACAATTACTGTCAATAAGCTTATCTTTTATTTATTTTATGCTAATCGAGAAAAATTAGCAGAAATAGTCTTATCTCTTGCTTTATTGTAAGTAGAAGCGAAATAAGGGAGTACTATAGGTTAAATTGAAAGCCAAAAGATGGTTGCTATGTGCCTGATGTTTCTTTGTTTGTATGGATAGGAGTTGACAAATTCCTGTATGAGAAAAGTACAAGTTTTTCAAAGCTGAAACCAAGAAAAAGAAATATCTCAAAAACGATCAACTCCAGGAAAAAAAAATGTATATAACATAAATTGTGTGTTTTAACGTGCTCTACATTTTTTCTAAGTTAAGTTTTTGTCCATCTCTTACGGTTTAGTAGTTATAAAAAATTCATCCAGAATAAAGTAGTCTTCAGAGGCTATTCCCAGAAAATTCAAAATATACATTTTATTTGTCAGGTAAATAACTTAATATACGATATTTTAATCAAAATCGTTATAGCCATTTTTTAGAAATCAAAATTTTCGAAAAAAATTCCATGTAAAGGGTAGTTTGGGGTGGGGGATTTTGCTCAAAATCTTCGTGTCGCATCCCTGGAAGATACTAAACTTAAATACCATGTTAGGTAGTTTACTGACTTCTCGTTTTTGAGTTATCGTGTTCAAAGACACACGGACACAGACACACGCACACACGGACACACGCACATTCGGAGCTTTTTCTGAAAATACTTTTTTTGGATACAAGGGACCTTAAAACATATATTTCCGGTTAAATCTCGGTATCGAATTTTTTGGTGGAGTGCAATACATTCTCTATAAACTATGTACATAGTGCTTATAGAGAAAGTAAAAATCGATCAACTCCACGAAAAAATGTTGTATAACATAAATTGTGTGCTTTAAGTGCTCTACATTTTCTGTGTAGTAAGCTTTTGTCTCTCTCTTACAGTTTAGCAGTTAAGCAAAATTGGGCAAAATTCATCCAGAATAAAGAGGTCTTCAGAGGCTAGTCCCAGAAAATTTAAGATGTACATTTTATTCGGTATGTAAATGTCAGTAATATACTGATTTTAATCAAAATCGTTAGTCATTTTTTAGAATATCAAAATTTTCGAAAAAGTTCCATGTAAAGGGTAGTTTGGGGTGGGGGGATTTTTCCCAAAATCTTCGTGTCGCATCCCTGGAAGATACTAAACTTAAATACCAAATTTGGTATTTTACCGACTTTTCGTTTTTGAGTTATTGTGTTCACAGACACAAGGACACACTGACACACGGACACACACACTCACACACACACACACACGGACCTTTTTGTGAAAATGCTTTTTTTAGGTAAAGGGGACCCTAAAACATACATTTCCGATGAAATCTCGGTATTGAATTTTTTGGTGGAGTGCAATACTTTTTCTATTCACTATGTACATAGTGCGTATAGAGAAAGTAAAAAGAATCTGATCTCTGCAACAAATTATTCTTAAAAACTTATGCTTCTATTTGCTTCATGCTAATCGAGAAAAATAGTAGCAGAAATAGTCTTATTACTTGCTCCCTTGTAAGTAGAAGCGAAATAATGGAGTACCATAGTTAAAAGCTGGTTGGTATGTGACGCTAGTTGGCAAATTCCTGTATAGTAAAAGTAAAAGTTTTTCAAAGCTGAAATAAAAAAACAGGAATATCTCCAAAAGGCTCAGCTCCACGAAAACGTTGTAAATGACATAAATCGTGTGTTTTATCCTGATATAAATTTTTTCTGCAGTGAGCTTTTGTCTATCTCTTACGGTTTAACAATAACATAAAATTCAATAAAAATCATCCGAAATAAACAGGTCTTTAGAAGCTATTCCAAGAAAATTCAAGATAGATATTTTATTTGTCATGTAAATATCTTTAATATACGATATTTTAATAAAAATCGTTAGAGCTATTTTTAAGAAAATCAAAATTTTCTACATTTTTCCATGTAAAGGGTAGTTTGGTGTGAGGAAATTTTTTTGAAAATCTTCGTGTCGCATCCTTGAACGATCAAGTTTGGTATTTAACGGTCTTTTCGTTTTTGAGTTATGCTGCCCACAGACACACACACACACACACACACACACACACACACATAAACACCACACTGATATTTTTCTAAAAATGTTTTTTTTGGATTCAGGGGTCTCAAAACATATATTTCCGGTGAAATCTCGGTATCAAATTTTTGGATGCAATACAATACAATAATAATAGTAAATCTTGAAAAACGTCCAAGAATTATGTGAACACGATAACTCAAAAACGAAAATTCGGTAAAATTCCAAACGTTAGTATTTAAGGATGGCTGTCTCCTTAGCACGACTACCGGCGTGGGGAATTCCCCCCCCCCCACTGAAAGACCTGGTCAGGGGTGCACTCAGCCTCGTGAGGTTCCTGGGGAACTAATTGAGGAGCTATTTGATGGAGAAGTAGCGGCTCCAAATCGAGAAGACCGCAAGACGGGACTCGAAACGCTGATCACGTCTTACCCTCCAGCACATGACGCCTTCGGACCGAGGTGGGTGATGCAGCGGCCGGCCGGTAGGCCAAGGTCATTGTGAACTGTCGTGCCCTGGAGTTGCGTTAATCTTCCAAGGGTACGATACGAAGATTTTAACAACACACACACACACACACACACACACACACACACACACACACCAAACTGCCCTTGAAACGGAAAACATTTCAAAATGTTTGACTTAAAAATGGCTCTAATTATTTTGATTAAAATACCGTATATTAAAAATATTTATACATAAAAATGTATATCTTAAATTTTCTGAGAATAACCTCTTATTCTGCTTGAAATTTGATGAATTTTGCATGACAGATAAACTGTAAGAGACAGGAAAAAAGTTACTCCACAAAAATCTAGATCCTATTTAAGCACACAACTTATGTCATATAATTGTTTTGTTTGTTTTTGAGTTCATCAATTATGAGATATTTCTTGTTATTGGTTTTCATTTTGAAATACTTTTTCTCATACGGAAGAAACGAATGTCAACCAATGGTTACCAACTTTTAAACGATTTGACTATCGCTTTAGCCTAGTGTATTCCCTTATGTCCTTTCTATTTACAAAGAAACAAGCAGTAAGCCAGCTCTGTTATTGTTTATCATGATATAGATAAAATAATAATCTTTTGTAAGAAAGTATTTGTGGAGCAGCTAGGGAAAATTATGCAAATGGAACACACTAAATTTTTTCTTTCTCTACGCGTACTATGTGCATAGTGTATAGGGCGGGTTTTGTAATGCATTCGATACCGAGAGGGCACAGGAAATACATGTTTTGGGTCCAGCTGAATCCAAAAAAAGATTTTTAATAAAGGTCCGTGTGTGTGTGTGTGTGTGTGTGTGTGTGTGTGTGTGTGTGTGTGTCTGTGTCTGTGAACCCGATAATTCAAAAACGAAAAGTCTGTAAAATACCAAACTTGGTATTTAAGCTAAGTATCTTCCAGGGATGCAAAACAAAGATTTTGAGAAAACTGCCCCCATCCCAAACTACCCATTACGGGGGAAAATTTTCGAAAATTTTTATTTTCTCAAAAATGGCTGTAACGATTTTGATTAAAAACCGTATATTGAAGATATTTGTATGGAAAATAATTTGTGTATCTTGAATTTCCTGATAATATCCTCCAAATATCTCTGTTCTGAATGCGTTTTTGTGTAACTGGTAAACTGTAAGAGAGAGACAGAAACTTACTACACAAAAATTGTAGATCATGTTAAAACACACTTTCTGAGATATTTCATGTTATTTGTTTCAGATTTAAAATACTTTCTTCGCGTGGACATCTGTAAATTCCTGGTCTTGCATAGAAATTGATTTCATCCACATGGCAACCGGCTTTTAAAAGACTTGACTATAGTTTTAGCCCACTGTATTTCTTTATTTTCCTTCTAATTACAAAAAAGCAAATAATTAAGACAATTTCAGCTAGTGTGTACTTTATTCCCATAAAGTAGATAGAAGAATATGCTTTTTAACAATACTTTGTCAAGGACAGTGGGACGTGTGGAAAGCACAATACTTGCGTTTAACTACCATGTAACAAACAACTATTTCTTAACATGTTTATAATGTAAAATATGTAATATAAATTAATACTTTTTCTGAGAAGGTTTCTAAAATGACGTCAACAGACGAACTTTTCAAAACACATACTATTATTTAGGTACACATAATGGTCACAATTTTTTTTCACAGAAAATCCAATTTTTTAGCTGAGATAAAACAATTAGTGATGCATAATATGAGTGGAATTTTTATATACTAAATATATAGACAAAAATTGTTGAAGTTGATAAAATATTTTCCCTTAAAATTTAGAGTTTTTAAAAATTCCAAATATTTTCCCGCCCATTTTATACACCACCAAGTGTTTTATCTCTCCTAAAGAATTGGATTTTCTGTGAAAAAAGTGTGCCCTATATGTGTAACTAAATAATAATGTGTTTTGAAAATGTTGTTTGTTGATATCACTTTAGAAACCTTCTGAGAAAAAGTATGAATTTATATTACATATTTTATATCATCAACATGTTAAGAAGTAGTTACTTGTTACATTGTATGAGTTTCATTGTCTTGTGACAAAGCAAACCCATGAATTTTGCTTTTTCAAAAGTGCGTAGTTAAACACAAATATTGTGCTTTCCACACGTACCACTGCCCTTAAAGCGATGCAGAGAAAGTCATGTTAGTTGGACACACCAGATGTTTTGTTTCTTATAACTGCATTGTAGAATATTCTTAAGTATATAACGAAACATATTTGTCAGTAATTACGAAGTAATGATTTGCTCTGTGTTAAAACAGAAAGAGAACACAATTTATCTGTAAAAGGGGAGAGTAGGTCATTAATTCTTGATAACCATCCATTAGTGTGTGTATATATCATCATTTATATTTTAATGAGCACATATCAGCAACATAATTTAACTTTCTGGGCTAATACAATACATAGTTATTATTGGCTTTGTTATAGAATATATGCAACACTTCCGTAATGAGTTTGTTCCATTTTGTATATAATGCATTGCTGTTTTCAACTAAATGAGCTCTTTTTAAAATTTTCCTCCCTTGAAATGATATACGTTTAACGCTTTAACTATTTATTATCCAGTTAAAAACTTGAATAGCTACTTATGTATTTAGAGACACATTAATGCTATTTTGAAACTGTCTCAAGTCAATGTTAAATGTTACATCACTCGCCTCTCACCCAAGCGGCCCGTGTTCAATCCCAAGTGACCGCATGTGAGATATGGGGGGAGGGGAACAAAGAAGGCGCAGGAGCGAGTTTTCTCCGGGTTCTCCGGTTTCTCCTGCTATCGCGATCCACCGGAGCTCCATCTTCATTCCATCATCATCAGTGCAAACCGAGGTACCATATGTAGTAAAAATCTGATGTGTTCCATTCACATGGCTTTCTCTGTATCTCTGCAATAAGTTATTGTTAAAAAGCTTATGCTTCTATTTACTTCATACTAAATAGTTCTATTACTTGCTTCCTAGTAAGTAGAAGCGAAATAATACTATTGATTAAAGTGATAGTCAAAAGTTGGTTGCTATGTGACTGAAGCTCCTTTGTTTGTATGGACAGGAGTTGACAAATTCCTGTATGGGAATAGCATGTTTTTAAAGCTGAAACAAAAACAATGAGTATCTAAAAAACGATCAACTTCACGACAAAATGTATATAAGATAAATTGTTTGTTTTAAGGTGCTCTACATTTTTTGTGTTGTAAGTTTTTGTCCATCTATTACGATTTAGTAGTTACGCAACATTCCGTAAAATTCATCCAGAATAAAGTAGTCTTTAGCGGCTATTCCCAGAAAATTCAAGATTTGCATTTTATTTGACGTGTATATACGAAATTTTAATTAAAATCTTTATAGCCATTTTTGAGAAAATCAAACTTTTCGAAAAAAGTTCCATGTAAAGGGTAGTTTGAAGTGGGGGGATTTTTCTCAAAACCTTCGTGTCGCATCCCTGGAAGATACTAAACTTAAATGCCAAGTTTGGTATTTTACCGACTTTTCGCTTTTGAGTTATCGTGCTCACGGACAAATGGACACACGGACACACACAAACACACACGGACCTTTTTCTGAAAAATGCTTTTTTTGGATACAGGGGACCTTAAAACATATATTTCCGGTGAAAGCTCGGTATCGAATTTTTTGGTGGAGAGAAATACCTTCTCTGTACACAAAGTACATAGTACGTGTAGAGAAAGTAAAAATTGGCGTTAAACACTATAAAAATGTGTTAAATTTGTTAAATTCATTACCCATTATCTCTGAATGAATTTAGGAAATGGACTGAACATTTCAGAGGCTGTACATGTGTATCTTCTAGGGCAGCAACCTGTGAAAATTTCCAATGCAATATTTCTTAAGCAAATACGTCCATTTTTATTTTCTCCATACGAACAATGTACATAGTGTATAGAGAAGGTATTGTATTGTACCCAAAAATTCGATACCAAGATTTCACCGAAAAAACATGTTTTGAGACTCCCTGAATCCATAAAACGCATTTTTAGAAAAATGTCTGTGTGTGCCTGTGTGTATGTGTGTGTGTGTATGTGTCTATGGGCAGCATAGCGTCAAAACGAAGGGACCGTTAAAGCCCAAACTTGGTTTTTAAGTTTTCTATCTTCCAAGAATGCGACATGAAGATTTTCAAGAAAATCCCCCCACCCCAAGTTACCCTTTACATGGAAAAAATTTCGAAAATTTTGATTTTCTTCAAAATGGCTCTAACGATTTTGATTAAAATATCGTATATTAAAGATATTTACCTAACAAATAAAATGTATATCTTGAATTTTCTGGGAATATCCTCTGAAGACTAACTTATTCTGGATGAATTTTACAGAATTGTGCATAACTGCTAAACCGTAACAGATAAAAAAAAACTTACTCTACAGAAAATGTAGCTCGCGATAAAATACACAATTTATGTCGCAGACATTTTTTTCGTGGAGTTGATAATTTTTTAGATATTCCTTGTTTTTGGTTCAGCTTTGAGAAACATACTTTTCTCATACAGGAATTTGTCAACTCCTGTCCATACAAACAGACACTTCAGTCACATAGCAACCAGCTTTTGACTATGGCTTTAACCTATGTTACTCTCTTATTTCGCTTCTACTTACAAGGAAGCAAGTAATAAGACTATTTCTACTTATTTTTTTTCTCGATTAGCATGAAGTAAATAGAACCATAAGCTTTTTAAGAATTTGTTGCAGAGATGAAGGGAAAATCATGTGAATGCAATACATCAGATTTTTTTTTTTTTTTTTTTTTTAACCACACACCTCTGCGTTATGTAAGTAACTCTGAAATTTTGAGACCATTGCATGAACAAGCTTTTGAACATTATTTTTATTTTGTTACTTAAAAACGCTCCATGTGCTTCAGTTTTCAACATTTTGTAACAAAACTTCATATTTACATTCCTGGAATATCAGTTTAAAAATGATCGAATGAGTTACAAATTAATTAAATATTACTGCAGGAAAAGGTATGAAAAATTGTTCATTCATACCTCCTTCGTTATTTTTACTTTCTCTAGCCACGTATGTACAATGTACATAGGGATAAGGAAGTATTGTATTCCACCCAAAAATTCGCTGTCGAGATTTTACGGGAAATACATGTTTGAGGACCCCCGAATCCAAAAAAGCACCTTCAGAAACAGGTCCATGTGTGTGCATGTGTGTGTCATTCTACAGCATAGCTCAAAAACGAAAAGACGGTTAAGTACCAAACTTGGTATTTAAGTTTGGTATCTTCCAAGGATGCGACACCCGCCACCCCTAACAACTAACAACCCTTCACATGGAAAAATTTCGAAAATTTTGTTTTTCTTAAAAATTACTCTAACGATTTTGATCAAAATACTACATATTAAAGTCATTTCTATCACAAATAAAATATATATCTTGAATTTTCTGGGAATAGCTTCTAAAGACTAATTTATTCTAGATGAATTTTGCTTAATTTGGCATAGCTAGTAAACCGTAAGAGATTGACAAAAACTTACTCTACAAAAAATGCAGATCTTGTTAAAATACACAAGTTATATCACATACATTTTTTTCGTGAAGCTTACCGTTTTCGAGGTATTCCTTGTTATTAATTTCAATGTTGATGTACTTATAACTTTTCTCAGATAGAAGTGTCCGTTTTTCTTTTGTTCTACTCTTGGCCAAGCAAAGAAGCGGCTTGTAATGGCAATCGCATAACGACAGATTTTAAAAAATAGACTATTACTTTAGCCTAGTGCTTTCCCTTAGTTCCATTCTACTTATAAGGAACTAAGTAATGAAATTCTGCTAATGTTTATCTCGATTAGCATGGTGTTGAAAGAAGAATTATCTTTGGTAAGAAGTTTGTTTATAGAGTAGCTAGAGAAAGTCATGTGAATGTATTATATCAGATTTTTTGGATTAATTTTGTTGATGCACATATACAACCAATTTTCATTTCGAAAATTTTGACTTTTGATTTCAATTTTAAGCCACCTGAAGTTTTTTCAAACTGGAAGACATATTTCTTCTCGTTTGTTTACTTCTGTTGCATTTTTTCAGTTTCTTTCTACTTACAAGGAAGCTAGTAATAAGACTAATTCTGCTTATGTTTGTCTTGATTAGCATGATGAAGATGACGGAATAAAAGTTGTTTTGTCAAACATTTAGAGTACATCATGTGAATTGAACACATTAGATTTTTTACTTTCTCTACATGCATTATGTACATAGTGTATAAAGAAGGTATTGCATTCGACCCAAAAATTCGATATCGAGATTACACTGAAAATATATATTTCGGGTCCCCCTGATTCCTTAAAAATCATTTTTGGAAAAAGGTCTGTGTGTGTCTGTGTGTGTGTGTGTCTGTGGACAGTATAATTCAAAAACGAAAAGACCGTTAAATACCAAACTTATATTTAAGTTTGGTATCTTCCAAGGATATAACACAAAGCTTTTCAAGAAAATCCCTCCACCCCCAACTACCCTTTACATGGAACTTTTTTTTGAAATTTTTGATTTTCTCAAAAATGCTCTAACGATTTTGATTAAAATATAGTATATTATCATATAATTTTTTCTAGATTAGCATGAAGTAAATAGTAGCATTAGCTTTTAACAATAATTTGTTGCAGAGATGTAGAGAAAGTCATGTGAATGGAACACATCAGATTTCTAGATTAAAGTTTAACCTGATATCTCTTGCACCTTAATTGTTGCTTTGTATTGTTTTAATATATAGCTCCCCAGTGTTATGATTTATACATCCATTGTCTCTGTACATAGTTAAGTTTGCATGACTGTTTCAGTGCCAACGAGCAAGTGAAATACTTTACCTTGGTTACGCTTTTTAAATTTCGCAACACCTTTTCTATTTGCTGCACTGTCACGGTTGGTAACAACTGTACAAGACATCATAGCGAATGCCACTATTTATGTAAACCAATGCCCGTAATGATTATAGCTTCTCTATAAGCAGCTGCGCTTTAGAAGTAAATAAACCTTGAGTTCTTTAAACTTTCATAAAGATCTGCTTCGTTACTTCAAGGTTACTTAGATGATTACGGATCTAAGCGAGCATATCCTCCTATTATTACTTTCTCTACTATTACTTACCACCTACCATGTTACACTCACATGGCTTTCTCTAGCTGTCTACAAACAAACTTCTTACAAAACATTACTCTAATCGAGATAAACATTAACATAATGTTCTTACTACTTGCTTCCTTATAAATAGGAGAGAATTAAGGGAATACACTAAAGCGATAGCCAAATGTTTTAAAGTTGTCGTTAGGCGATTGTCATTGCAAATGGCTTCTTTGCTTGGCTAGGAATAGAACAAAAGAACAAATCTGATATATACCATTCACATGACTTTCTCTACACCTCTGCAACAAATTGTTCTTAAAAAGCTTACACTTCTATTTACTTCATGCTAATCAGAAAAAAATAGCAGAATTAGGCTTATTACTTGCTTCGTTGTAAGTAGAAGTGAAATAAGGGAGTAGCATAGGTTAAAGTGATAGTCAAAAGCTGGTTGCTATGCCACTGAAGTTCCCTTGTTTGTATGGACAGCAGTTGACAAATTCCTGTATGAGAAAAGTATAAGTTTTTCATAGCAGAAATCAAAAACAAGGAATGTCTCAAAAACGATGAACTCCACGTAAAAAATGTATATAGCATAAATTGTGTGTTTTAACGTGCTCTACATTTTTTGTGTAGTAAGGTTTTGTCTCTCTTATGGTTTAGCAGTTATTCAAAATTCCGTAAAATTCATCCAGAATAAATTACTCTTCAGAGACTATTCCCAGAAAATTCAAGATATACATTTTATTTGTCAAGTAAATGCCATTAATATACAATATTTTAATCAAAATCCTTAGAGCCATTTTTGAGAAAATAGAAATTTTCGAAACAAGTTCCATGTAAAGGGTAGTTTGGTGTGGGGGAATTTTTCTCAAAATCTTCGTGTCGCATCCCTGGAAGATACTAAACTTAAATACCAAGTTTGGTATTTTACAGACTTTTCGTTTTTGAGTTATCGTGTTCACAGACAGACAGACAGACAGACACACACACATGCGGACCTTTTTGTGAAAATGCTTTTTTTTGGATATTGGGGACCCTAAAACATATATTTCCGGTGAAATCTACGTGTCGATTTTTTGGGTGGAGTACAATACCTTCTCTATACACTATGTACATAGTACGTGTAAAGAAAGTAAAAAGGACACTTCCTGTATAAGTACTTAACAATTGAAACCAATAACAAGAATATATCAGAAACGGTTACCTTTACAACAAAATGCAAATTGTGTGTTTTGACGAGATCTATAGTTTTTGTGTAGTAAGTTTTGCTATCTCTTACGGTTTACTAGTAAAATTCCGCAAAATTCATTTGGAATAAACACGTCTTCAGAGGCTGTTCCCAGAAAATTTAAGATATACATTTTATTTATCATTTAAATATCTTAAATATAAGAGATTTTAATCAAAATGGATACAGCCATTTTTGAGAAAATCACAATTTTGGAAATATTTTCCATGCAAAGGGTAGTTGGGGGTGGGGGGATTTTCTTGATGATATTCGTGTGGCATCCACATTGGTATTTTAGTTTTTAGTTATACTGAACACATACACACACTCGCGCGTGCGCACAGGCCTTTTTTTTTCTTTTTTTTTTTCTTTCTTTTTTTCTTTTTAAATTAGGAAACCTCAAACCATTTATTTCCGGTGAAATCTTGACATTGAATTTTTCAGTGGAATACTTAAAATCTCTATAATAAGATTGATCAAAAAGCTGAAAAAAATAATGTTTTGGAAATTTACGCCACTTCGTTTCCTCTTATTTCCACTGTTCTGCTTTACTCGGTTGAACGCCTAAGGGTTATATTTAATATACCTCACGAAGGTTAAATATTTTTGACGCCTTAAGAATCTTGCATAAAACTACAATGGTATGCTTCGTAAGGGTTACGTTGTTGAAATTGGGAACGCAATATTTCAGGTACGAGTGGACGAAACATGCGTTAGGAAGGTCAAACACGTGTATGGGCTACTCCTCGTCCCTATATAGTCCATCCCCGAGATTAATTTTTGTTTTTGTTTTTTCAATTATTAGTTCGAAAGCAGAGGTTTATAAATCTTGCACAGAGGACTAAATATTTAGATAAGCAGGGGCTGCTCCCCCAAGTTTCATTTCCAAAACGCCACTCGCGCGTCAACTGTTCCGCAGTTCATGAAAAATGTGTTCGCCAACTTCAGATACTCTCGTTCTACAAATAGTGTAGCCAAGTCCTTATTACGGAGTGTATAAAAATATTAACATTTTCAGGTATTTTCTTGGAATATTATTGTATAAAATTCTAAAACTTATTAAAATAAAATAATTCGGATATAAAACACGTTTATTTTAACTATATGAAATGGCTTTCATTTTATTATTTATGCTAAAATTACATTTTATTAACTAGATATTAGCAGAACGTGTTTGTGTGTGTATAATGGCGGAAAACCTTGTCATGTCGTCGTTAACAACTCTATTTCACGATCAGAAATATGCTGGATGCGCTATCTCACATGTGATTTAGGATGGGGAGAGACCATGTTAAATAATCGGTGAGAAGGCTATGATGGCAAGGCAGAATAGAATTACTCAGAGTGAGATCTATATTGAATGTTCTAAGCATATTACTACCCTCACGTTTAACCCTTTGTTGCCTGTCGGTACCTATAAGCGTAACTATACAAACAAGTTTGTACTCTAGGATTAACTTCACGCTATACTAACCTTCAACCATAAGAAATCAAGACTGTTTATATTTATATTGTAAAATTCCATAAAAGTGCAGTGATTTTTACTTTCTCTATACGTACTATGTACATAGTGTATAGAGAAGGTATTGCACTCCACCCAAAAGTTCGATACCGAGATTTCACCGGAAAGATATGTTTTAGGGGCCCCTGTATCCAAAAAAAATCATTTTCAGAAAAAGGTCCGTATGTGTGTGTCCGTGTGTCTGTGAACACGATAGCTCAAAAACGAAAAGTCGGTAAAATACAAAAGTTGGTATTTAAATTTGGTATCTTCCAGGGATGCGACACGAAGATTTTCAGAAAAATCCCCCCACTCACAACTACCCTTTACATGGAACTTTTTTCGAAAATTTTGATTTTCTCAAAAATGGCTCTAACGAGTTTGATTAAAATTCCATATATTAAGATTATATTTACACGACAAATAAAATGTATATCTTGAATTTTCTGGGAACAGCCTCTGAAGACTACTTTATTCTGGATAAATTTTACGGAGTTTTGAAGAACTGCTAAACCGTAAGAGATGGACAAAAACTTACAACACAAAAAATGTAGAGCACCTTAAAAGACACAATTTATGTCATATACTTTTTTTCGTGAAGTTGATCGTTTTATGAGATACTCCTTGTTTTTTGTTTTTTTTTTGTTTCAACTTTAAAATACATACCTTTCTCTTATAGGAATTTAACAATTCCAGTACATACAAACAAAGGTACGTCAGTCATATAGCAACCAACTTTTGACTATCACTTTAAGCAATATTACTTCCTTATTTCGCTTCTACTTACAAGGAAGCAAGTAATAGGACTATTTCTGCTGATTTTTTCTCTATTACTATGAAGTAAGTAGAAGCATAAGCTATTTAACATTAATTTGTTGCAGAGATATTGAGAAAGTCATGTGAATGGAACACATCAGATTCTTTTTTAATAAATAAAAGAGAAAACCCCACATAACTACAGTCAAATGTAAGCATATTTGCTTCCAAGCATCACACCGATTATTTTACTTGGGCTCTCCCCTTTCTTTACCACAGTCACTGGCATTTGAACTTGAAACATTGGGCTCTGAATGAATGGCCAGTCTATTACCTATCACCTAACACTCGTGGCCATTTGAACCATTTTTGGTAGTGCCTTTGGTAGGATTATGAAAACTAGTTTGGAAGAATTTAAACTTTTAATTGGGAAGAAAAATATCAATAAAGGATCTACTTATATTTTAATTTTTATTATTTTTTCTATTATATAATAATTTTATAGGTTTATTCCCATATATTTTACTAGAACTCCAGTTTTAAACTTGAAATAAAGGAAAAACGGTATATGTAGTATACTAATGCAGGCAACAAAGGGTTAAATAATACTGTATTACCAACATTGATCTTGGATTACTTTGTAATAAATTACAGCAATTCTTCTCTAAATCCAAAATTCATCTGTAACCCTTCAAAGAACACATAAATAGTTTGCGTAGCACAAGATGGTATCATACCGATCTAAAACAATGTAGCACAAGATAAAGGTGCATCTTCAAACTCTGAAAGTTTAATATAGATGGCAGTATGTTATTGAGATATTCCAAGTGGCTTTGTTTTGGCTTGCTGGGAGGGTAGCAAGGAAACAAAACAAAACAAAAAGAAAGAAAAAAAAAAGTATTATGTGTTCCAGTCACATGACTTTCTCTACATCTCTGTAAGAAATTATTGTAAATAAGCTTATTCTTCTATCTACTTCAGGCTAGTCTTGCGTGCATGCGTGCGTCTGTGGACAACATAACCCCCAAACGAAAAGTCGGTTAGATACCAGAGTTTGCGTTTAAGTTTAGTTACTCCATACGATGCGACACGAACATTTTCCGCCCCAAGCTACCCATTAAACTTTAAAAGAAAACATGTTAGAAAGTTTTTATTTTCTCAAAAATGGCTCTAACGATTTTGACTAAAACACCATATATCAAAGATATTTCCGTGACAAGTTAAAAATGTATAACCTGTATATAAATATCCTCTGAAGTCCTTTTCATTCTGAATTTAGTTTACTTTGACTACTATACTGTAACAGGCTGACAAAACTTTACTACAAAAAAAAAATCTGATGTAATTCATTCACATGACTTTCTCTACATATCTGCAACAAATTATTGTTAAAAAGCTTATGCTTCTATTTCCTTCACGCTAAGTGAGAAAAAATTATCAGAAATAGTCTTATTACTTGCTTTCCTACAAGTAGAAACAAAGTAAGGGAGTAACATAGGTTAAAGGGATAGCAAAAGATGGTTGCAATGTGACTGAAGTTCCTTTGTTTGTATGGACAGGAGTTGACAAATTCTAGTATGAGAAAAGTATAAGTTTTTTAAGGCTGAAACAAAAAACAAGGAATATCTAAAAAAAAATCAACTCCACGAAAAAATGAATATAACATAAAATGTATGTTTTAATGTGCTCTACATTTTTTGTCTGGTAAGTTTTTGTCTATCTCTTACGGTTTACCAGTTACAAAAAAAAAAATCCGTAAAATTCATCAAGAATAAAGTAATCTTCAAAGGCTATTCCCAGAAAATTCAAGATATACATATTATTTGTTAAGTATATATCTTTAATATATGATATTTTAATCAAAATCGTTAGAGCCATTTTTTAGAAACTCAAAATTATCGAAAATTTTTCCATATGAAGGGTAGTTGGGGGTGGGGGAATTTTCTTGAAAATCTTCGTATCGCATGCTTGGAAGATACTGAACTTAAATACCAAGAGACACACACATACACACAGACACACACACCCGGACATTTTTCTAAAAATGCTTTTTTCGGATTCAGGTGGTCTCAAAACATGTATTTCCGGTGAAATCTTGGTATCGAATTTTTGGGTTCAATGCAATACCTTCTCTGTACACTATGTATATAGTACGTATAGAGAAAAAAAGGTACAACTTATACCAATTTATATCATATGAATTTTTGTTCTAGACTTGACTGCCCCAAGATGTTCCTTGTTATTGATTTCAATTTTGAAATATTTAGTTTTCTCAGACAGTGTGTTTTCCTTTTGTTTCCTCCTGGACCAACAAAGAACCAATTTAAATACATTCACATGACGATAGATTTTTAAAACATTTGACTATCGCTTAGCATAGCGCATTTCTTTAGTTCCCTTCTACTTATAAGTACATTCTGATAATGCTTATCTCGATTAACATGGTGTAGAAAGAAGAAGAATCTTTTTTAAGACGTATGTTTGTAGAACAGTTAGAGAAAGTCATGTGAGTAAACACATCATATTTTTTTCGTGGAGTTCATTGTTTTCGAGATATTCCTTGTTATTGGTTTCAGTTTTAAATTACTTTTCTCATGCGGAAAATTTTCTCTTCTGGCCTCGCAAAGAAATGGATTTCAATCCCATAGCAGCTATATTTTAAAATATTTGACTGTCGCTTAAGCCTGGTGAATTCCCTTATTTTCCTCCTACTTTTAAGGAACTATTTCTGTTAAAGTTTATCTCTATTAGCATGAAGTAGTTAGACGAGTAAACTTAAGAACAATACTTTTGTTTTCGAAATTATAAAATGCCATGTGAATTAAACAAATCAGATTTTTTACTTTCTCTACACGTACTATGTACATAGTGTATACAGAAGTTTTTTTTTTTTTTTTTGTAGCTTAACGTCGCTTAACCTAGTTGATCATGTCGGAAGATGCATGAAATTGGTGAAATGATGCTCAAATGTTCTCAGGGCCCACGCAGCTTAAAGTTACTCGACATTCCTCTTCTCAAGATAAGGAAAAACCCCGATAAAAACCTTATCCGAGCAACTCACCCTTACCAAGATTCGAACTCACGACCTTTTGAATGTGAAGCAGACATGCTACCACCACACTACCTAGGCGGGCACAGAAGCTATTGTAATGCATCCAAAAATTCGATACCGAGATTTCACCGGAAATACGCGTTTTGGGTCCCCCTAAATCATAAAAAAGCATTGTTAGATAAAGGTCCACGTGTGGATTTTTTATAGAGTTTAAAGACGGCTTTAGCTACTTATGGCATCGCAGGCGGAGACACTGATGATGCATGAATGATGGAGCACCGGTGGAATGCGATGGCGGGGGAAACCGGAGTACCCGGAGAAAATCCGCCCCAGCGCCGCTTTGTCCACCACAAATCTAACATGCGGTCGTTTGGGATCGAATCCCGGCCGTCTAGGTGAGAGGCGAATGGTCTAACCACTTGGCCACGGCGCGGCCAAACATGAATAGGCCGTTAAATACCCAACTTGGTATTTAAGTTTGGCATCTTCCAAGGATGCGACATGATGATTTTCAAGAAAATCCCCTCATCCCAAACTACCCTTTAAATGGAACATTATTCGAAAATGGTGATTTTCTCAAAAGTGGCTCTTACGATTTTGATTAAAATACCTTATGTTAAAGATACTTGTATGACAAACGAAGTGTATATCTTGAATTTTCTGGGAATAGCCTGAAGACCTATTGATTCTGGATTACTTTTATATAGCCGACAAACCTTAAAAGATATAGATAAACTTACTACAGAAAAAAGATATATGATATTATTATTGTGTCATATACCTTTTTTTTTATAGAGTTTACTATTTTCGAGATATTTCGGAATATTCGTTTTAATTTTAGCCACTTTAACTTTTCTCAAACGAGAACACATTTTTATTTTTCTATACATGCTATGTAGATAGTGTATAGAGAAGGTATTCCACTCCACCAAAAAATTCGATCCTGAGATTTGACCGGAAATATATATTTTAGGGTAGCCTGTATCCAAAAAAAGTATTTCCAGAAAAAGGTCCGTGTGTGCGTGTCCGTATGCCCGTGTGTCAGTGTGTCCGTATGTCTGTGAACAGGATAACTCAAAAACGAAAAGTCGGTAAAATACCAAACTTGGTGTTTAAGTTTAGTGTCTTCCAGGGATGCGACAAGAAGATTTTGAGAAAAATCCCCCAGCCCAAGCTACCCTTTACGTGGAACTTTTTTCGAGAATATTTATTTTCTCAAAAATGGCTCTAACGATTTTGATTAAAATTTCGTATATTAAAGATATTTACACGACAAACAATATGTATATCTTGAATTTTCTGGGAATAGCCTCTGAAGACTACTTCAATCTGGATGAATTTTATGGATTTTTGCATAACTGCTAAACCGTAAGAGATGGACAAAAACTTACAACACAAAAAATGTAGAGCACCTTAAAACGCACAGTTCATCTTATATACATATTTTCGTGGAGTTGATCGTTTTCGACATATTCCTTGTTTTTGCTTTCAGCTATGAAAAACATACTTTTCTCATACAGGAATTTGTCAATTCCTGTCCATACAAACAAAGGAACTTCAGTCACATAGCAACCAGCTTTTGATTATTAGAAGAGCCTATAGTACTCCCTTACTTCCCTTCTGCTAACAAGGAAGCTAGTAATAAGACTATGTTTTGCTTATATGTATCTTGATTAGCATGATGTAGATAACATATTAATGTTTTGAATAAAAGTTTTGCTTTCTGTACAGCTAGAGGAGATCATTCTTATAGAACCAATAATGACACTTTCTGCTAATGCTTATCTCGATTAGCATGTAGTATATAGAAGAATAAACATTTTAACAATAATTTGTTACAGAGATGTAGAGAAAGTCATGTGAATGGAATACATTGTTTTGTGATCTGTTCTCTGTGGCAACCGGGAAGCCAACCTGGAGATTAGAATGATGGCCAGTCGAATACAAACCAGCTAAAAGTCGTGAGATTTGCATTGTAAGAATTGAAACTTACCACCGAACGGATTTTCTTTGAATTATAGGCAAGGAATCGAGCTGCACGACTAAAGCTGAATGTATAGTAAGCTCAAACATACTGCAAGATGTTCGCTGTACATCACTCACGTTGTTTGTGTTTCAACTTGAAAATACGGAATGCGCCTGTGTTCCGGTAGATGGCAGCCTACAGCAGTGTCGTGGAATATGGTGGATAATAAGAGCAAATAGATACTTTCACGTTTCCGATTTTACGCACGTGCATCGTAACAGTTTCATGTGTCTGATTTTGCACGACCCCTAACTGTTCCAGCATATGCGTTCTTATCATTTGTTTTTACATATCTTCCGTCTTTTTCTTTGCAGAAAACCTCTTTGACACCCTTTTTACTTTCTCTACTACGTGTAAAAAGGAGAGTAAGTATTGCTTTCCATTAAAACATTCGTACCAATATTTCACTGCAAATGCACGTTTTGAGACAATATAAATCCAAGAGAAGTTTTTTATAGAAAGTTCAGTTTCTGTCTTGGAACGCATACTAAAAAAAAACCAAACATCGGTTAAATACCAAACTTGGTGTTTAAGTTATTAATATTCTAAAGATTAGACCGAATTTCCTTAAATTACACTTTTTCTCAAAAATGACTAAAATGTTTTACTTTCTCTAGCTCGTATTACAATATACATAGTGGGTAGAGGAAATATTGTATTCCACCCAAAATTCGATCCCTATCTTTCACCGGAAAAAAACATGTTTTGAGGTCTTCTAAATACAAAAAGGGCATTTTTAAAACGTGTGTGTGGGAGTGGGGGGGGGGGGGCGGGGTGCAGCACAGATAAAATATTCGTTAAATACCAAACTTGATATTTAAGTTCACTATCTCCCAAGGATGGACACGAAGATTTTGATGAAAATCCTCCACCGCTAACTACCCTTTACGTGGAAAAAAATTAGAAATGTTTTGTTTTCTCAAAAATTGCTCTAACGATTTTGGTTAAAATATTTTAAATTTAAGATATACATGACAAATAAAATGCACATCTTTAATTTTCTGGGAATAGGATCTAAAGACCTCTTTATTGTGGATGATTTTCCTTTTTTGAATTTTGCATAACTGGTAAACAGATAGACAAAGCTTACTGCACAAAAAATGTAGAGCTCTTTAAAGCTCACAGTTTAATAATAAATTTTTTCCTGGAGTTGACAGTTTTCGAGATATTCTTTGTTCTTGGTTTCAGTTTTAAAATAAACTTTTCTCATACGCGAACTAATCAACTTCTGGCCTCGCAGAGAAACTGGTTTCCGTCTCATAGCAACCACATTTTAAAATATGTGACTGTCGGTTTAATCGTCCTGGAGTAGCATCAGCTTTTACTCCGAGACTAGGAATTGTTCATGAGTGAATTACATCTTCGGATGAAATTAGAATTCGTGTTTATTCCCTTATTTTCCTTCTACTTATAAGGAAAGAAGTAATCAGACCGTTTCTGCTACTGTTTATCTCGATTAGCATGAAATATATTGAAGAATAGATTTATTTACAATCATTTGTTACAGAGATAGAGAAATTCATGTGAATGGAAAACATCAGAATTTTACTTTCTCTGCTACGTATAGTAAGGAGAGGAAGTATTACTTTCCATTTAAAAATTCGTACCAAGATTTCACTGCAAATACATGTTTTGAGACACTCTAAATTAAAGAGCAGCATTTTTGGAGAAAGTTCAGTTTGCGTCTCTGTTTTTGTCTTTAAACAGCATACTAAAGGTATGCTTGGTATTTAAGTTCTGTAAAAGTGTGCACCTCTGATCTGCATACTAAAAAACGGAACATCGGTTAAATATTTAACTTTGTATTTTAAGTCTGCATATTCAAAAGATTAGACACAAAAATTATCAGTTAAATTCCTCACTCTAAATTATTTTTATAGGGTAAAATTTTAGAATTATTCTCTCAAAAATAGCTATAACAATTTTACCTTCCCTAGTACGTGTGTACACTGTACGTATTGAGTAGAGAAGATACTGTATTCCGTCCAAAATTTATCACCATGATTTCACTGCAAATCCATGTTTTGAGGTCCCTGAATCCAAAAAGGACGTGCATGCTTAGGAACATGTCCATGTGTGTATGTGTCTATGGACAGCTTAACTCAAAAATGAAATGTCGGATAAATACAAAACTTGGTATTTAAATTCTGCATCCTCTAAGGATGAGACACGAAGATTTTCAAGAAAGTCACCCACCCCAAATATCTTTTATATGGAATACTTTTATAATTTTTTTTTTTTAGTTTCTCAAAATTGGCTGTGATAATTTTGATTAAAATACCATATGTTTAAGACATTTTCATGACAAACGAAATGTACATTTTGAATTTTCTTGGAATACCGTCTGAAAACCTATTCTCTATGGCTGACTTCTTTGCAACTTTTGTTAACTGGCAACCCGTAAGAAATAGACAAAAACTTACTGTAGAAACATATATATATATATATATATATATATATATCCTTAAAATACACAATTTATGTCGTATACATTTTTTTCGTACAGTTAATCGTTTTCGAGATATTCTGGAGTTATTGGATTAAGTTTTAAGAATACTTAAACTTTTCTCACAAAGGAAGCATTTTTCTTTCGTCTCCCTTTTGTTTACTCTTAACAAGCAAAGAGAACTGAATTCTAACTAGGATTTCACTACCGCTTTAGCCTGTTCACTCCCATATTACAAAGAAGCAAAGAATAAGACAGCCTCTAATGTTTATCATGATTTAGATAAAGGAATGATTTTTTCTTTCTCTACACTACTATGTACATAGCGTATAGAGAAGGTATTGCACTCCACCCAAAAATTTGATACCGAGATTTCACCGGAAATATATATTTTAGGGTCCCCTTTATCCAAAAAAAAGCATTTTCAGTAAAAAGTTCCTGTGTGTGTATGTTTGTGTTCGTATGTCTGTGAACACGATAACTCAAAATCGAAAAGTCAGTAAAATACCAATTTTGGTATTTAAGTTTAGTACCTTTCAGATATGCGACACAAAGCGAAGATTTGAAAATATCCCCCCGCCCCAACCATCCTTTACATGGAACTTTTTTCAAAAAAATTGATATGCTCAGAAATGCCTCGAACGATTTTGATTAAAATATCGTATATTAAAGGTATTTAGCTGACAAAGAAAATGTTTATGAAGACTACTTTATTCTGGATGAATTTTACGGAATTTTGCATAACTGCTAAACGGTAAGAGATGGACAAAAACTTAACACACAGAAAATGTAGACCATGTTAAAACGCACAATTTATGTTGTATACATTTTTTTCGTGGAGATGTTCGTTTTTGAGATATTCCTTGTTTTGGGGTTTCAGCTTTGAAAAACTTATATTTTTCTCATACGAGAATTTGTCAACTCGTGTCCATATAAAGAAAAGAACTTCAGCCACTTAACAGCTATCACTTTAACCTATGGTACTCCCTTATTTCGCTTCTACTTACAAGGAAGCAAGTAATAAGACTATTTCTGCTAATTTTTTTCTCGATTAGCATGAAGTAAACAGAAGCAATATTTTTATCGAAGTGCCACACATTAAAGATATTCACGACAAATTAAGTGTGTATCTTGAATTTTCTAAAAATAGCCTCAGAAGCCGTCTTCATTTGAGATGAGTTTTGCACAACTGGTAAGTCGTTAAAGATGGACAAAATCTTACTACACAAAAAGTGTAGATCTCGTTAAGCGAAACATTTTTTGTGGACTCATAACCTCTATATTGATTTAAATATTTCAATATTCACAAGGGAAATCGGAAGTCGTTACAGATTTTCTTACATTCTGACTAAGCAAAGTGGATGTTATTTTAATGACATCACACTTTTTAAAATGTACTTCCATTGTATCTATAATGTCTAATAAAAGCATATCTGCTAATGTTTATATAGATTACCATGAAGTAGACAATAGAATTTGCTTTTGTAGGAACAGTCTGATCAGAAAAGGTAGAGAAACTCATGTGAATGCTACACAGAAATTAATATTTGTTATTATTTTTTTTACTTTATCAAAAATAAAATGGATTTTTATTTATGTTCTCAGCGTCCCATTCTCTACTGGGCGTGAAAGACCGCTTTATTTTGCTCAGATGCCTCTCTAACAGGCTTGAGGTTCTTTTACGTGCCGTAAATCTACGACACGAAACCCACGGCTTTACTTACCTTCCGAAGGAAACTATGCTAAGTATTTTTACGCCCCAAAAGATTCATCATCCATCGCCGGGTTTGAAACCCGCGACTTTAGGTATAAGAAGTTAGTAAGGCAACCATTACACCACGGAGGGCGACCACTTCATCAACACTCTATATAAGCTTTTATCGAAACTAAAAACCCCTTGAGATTCCCGGAATAAAAAAAAAAATAACTGATATACTACATTTAAATGTTTAAATCCATCGATTATTAGTATTAAACGTATTTTTTTTTACGAAAGTTTATTTCACTTTAATTCATATAAACCATTGCAAATTGTTCACATTCCTTATAGTAGGTAAAAGGGAGTAACGATACTATGTTGTTTACGAGATGAACGGTATATGCTAGTGGCAAAGATTCACTGTTCCAATGCAATCGGGAGAAATGACTGAAAATCATCAGGAATTAAAAATACATATCTAAAGTGTTACACTCACATGACTTTCTCTAGCTGTTCTACAAACAAACTTTTTACAAAACATTATTCTTCATACAAAACCAGCTGATCGAACTGCGTCAGCAGAACTGACTTATTACTTGGTTCCTTTTAAGTAGAAGGGAACCAAAGTAATGCACTAGGCCAAAGCGATAGGCAATTGTTTTAAAAGCTGTCGGTATGTGATTGTCGTTCCAATTCGCTTCTTAGCTTGACAGGAGTAGAACAAAAGAAAAACGGACACTTCCTGTCTAAAAGTATTTTAAAATTGAAACTATTAAGAAGGAATATGTTGGAAACGGTCAACTCTATAACAAAAATCTAAAGTGTTCCATTCACTTGCCTTTCTGTACATCTCTGTAACAAATTATTATTAAAAACATATTCTTCTATCTACTTTATGATACTAGAGACAAACTTTAGCAGAAATTGCCTTATTACTTGCTTCCTTTTAAGCAGGAAGGAAATAAGAGACTGCACTAGGCCTAAAGTGATAGTCAGATCTTTAAAAAGCTGGTTACCATGTGATTGAAATCCGCTTCTACGCAGGGCCAGAGGTTTACAATTTTCCGCCTGAGAAATGTTCAAATATTTTAAAACTGAAACTAATAATAAGTAGATATTTCCATATCTACATTTTTGTGTAGTAAGTTATATCCATCTCTTACGACTTACTAGTTAAGCAAAATTCAGCTAAATTCATTCAGAGTAAACAGGACTTCAGAAGCTGTTCCCAGAAAATGCAGGATATATATTTTATTTGTCATGTAAATATCCATAATATATAGCATTTTACTCAAAATAGTTTGTCATTTTTGAGTAAAACAAAATCTTCGAAAATGTTCCACGTATAGGGTAGTTTGTGGTAGTGTTTGATAATGTCGCATCCGTGGAACATAATAAGCTTAAATACCAAGTTTGGAATTTAACGTTGCTTTAGTTTTTGAGCTGCTATCCACAGACACACATACACACGGATCTTTTTAAAAAAAAATGTTTTTTTTTTTCCTGGATTCAGGGGGTCTGAAAACACAAATTTTGTTTGACATCTCGGTATCGAATTTTTGGGTGGGATACTACTTTCTCTATAGAGAAAGCAAAAATAAATTATGTATTGTAGAACTCATTCAGAATAAACAGGTTTTAGAGGCTATTCTCAGAAAATGCGGGTTGTACATTAAAGTATATTTTAATCGAAATTATTTAGAGCCACTTTTAAAAGCTTAAAATGTTTTATGTAAGGAATAGTTTGGGAAGTTTGAAAATCTTCATTTCGGATTTTTAGAAGCATCAACTTTAATTTTTATTCCACATTTCGTTTATGTTGTTCACAGACACAGATATACACGCGCGCGTGCGCGCGGAGCTTTTTCTAAAGAGTTTTTCCTTTAGTTTGTACATAGAACATAGGTAGAAAAGGTATGGCAGTCCACCAAAAATTTGATATTGACATTTCACCTGAAATACACTTTTTAGAGTCCCAATCTTCCAAAAGAAAAAAAAAAAATGAATAGAAAAGGTTCGTGTGTCTGTGAAAACAATAACTCAAAAACGAAAAGTCGGCAAATTACCAAACTTGGTATTCAGGTTTAGTATCCTCCAAGGATGTGACACCATTTACATGGAAAAAGTTTCTGATATGTTCATATTCTCAAAAATATTAATAATGATTTGATTAAAATACCGTATATTAAAGATATTTAAATGAAAAATAAAAATTATATTTTGAACTTTCTGGAAATAATCTCTGGGGACCTACTCATTCTGCATAAATTTGGGTAAATTTTGCATAAGTGTTAAACAAGGTACACAAAACTTGTTATACAAATAATGTAGATCTCGTTAAAACAAACAATATATATCGTATACACTTTTTCGTAAAACTGAAACATTTCCGAGATATTCCTTGGTTTGATTTCAATTTTAAAATACTTTAACATATTTTCATGCGGAATTTATTAACTCCTAGCCATGCAAAGAATTAGATTTCTGTTACATAGCAACCAGCTTTTAAAAGATTTGACTATCACTTTAGCCTAGTGTATTCCCTTGTTTGGCTTCTACTTACAAGGGAGCATGCAATTAAACTATTTATGCTAATTTTATCTCGATTAGCATGAAGTTTATAGAAAATATAGCTTTTCAAAAATAATTTGTTACAGAAATGCTGAGAAAATTATTTGAATGCAACACATCTGATTTTTTTTGTTCTTTATTTTCAAGATCTCAAAACAGATAAATGGTGAAATATTGCTTTTGAAGTTTTTGGTGTAATGAATTACTATGTACGTGATAGAGAAAGTAAAAACATTAACATTTTATGCATTTGTTTGTGTGTATGTGTGTGTGTGTGTGAAAATGTAATTCAAAATCAAAAAGTGAAATAAAGACCAAACTTGGTATTAAGTTCAATATCCATAAAAAATACGACACGAACATTTTAAAAATATCTGAAGTTTCAGAAACTGGCCATTAATGCTAAAAATCTACTTCATGAAATCCAATCATTAGAACTACTTATCATGACGACATAAATCTTGCAAACTTACTCAATTTCTGGCACTAGTTCCGGAAAATGAATGACGTAATCGCCATGGCAAGAAAACAGCAATGACATCATCACCACCATCATAACATCATTATCTTCAATGTGCCTTTAAGTAAACCTGAAATCGTTACTCTCGCGTAAATACATATCATCCGGAGTTTCACCAACAAATTGATTAATTTCAGAACTGAATAGCATCTTTTATATTTTCTATGTAGGTACTGTGTACATAGCTATTGTAATGCACCCAAAAATGTGATAATGAGATTTCACAGGAAATACATGTTTTGAGACACCCTGAATCAAAAAAAAAAAAAGGCTTTTTAAAAAATGTGTGTGTGTGTGTGTGCGCAGCATAGCTCAAAATCGAAAAGATCGTTAAAAACCAAACTTGGTATTTAGGTTTGGTATCTCCCAAGAATGCCACACGAAGATTTTCAAAAAAAATCCCGCACTCCAACTACCCTTTACATGGAACTTCTTCGAAAATTTTTATTTTCTCAAAAATGGCGTTAGGAATTTTGATTAAAATATCACATATTAAAGGTATTTACACGACAAATAAAATGTATATTTTGAATTTTCTGGGAATAGCCTGGGAACACTACTTTATTCTGGATGAATTTTACGGAATTTTGCATAACAGCTAAACCTTAAGAGACGGACAAAAACTTGTGTTACAAAAAATGTAGAGCACGTTAAAACACATAATTTCTGGTTTTTTTTTTTTAGATATTCCTTGTTTTTCGTTTCCGCTTCGAAAAACTTATACTTTTCTCATACAGGAATTTGTCAACTCCTGTCCATACAAACAAAGGAACATCAGTCACATAGCAACCAGCTTTTGGCTTTCACTTTAACCTATGGTACTCCCTTATTTCGCTTCTACTCACATAGTATCTCGATTAGCATGAAGCAGATAGAAGCATTAGCGTTTTAAAAATAATTTGTATCTCTGTTGCAGAGATGTAGTGAAAGCCGTCTGAATGGTACACATAAGATTTTTATTTATTTTTGGAAAACTTCAAGAAACCAAACACATTACCCAAATATGAAATATCGACGTTTTCTTTTAATTTCAACATACATGTCAACCATAAATACACACACCAGGGTGTCTAAGACTTAAAATATTGGTGATGATCCTAGTGCGATTGGCAGTTTTTTTTGTTTGTTTTTTTTTTAAATTTTTATCAACAGTACCTATTTTTGTCCCTTTTTATGCTCCATTGTTCCACATGATTTTATAGGTTTTTTAATGGTTTTAGCAATGGATATTTTTTACACTTCATTTTATGTCTAGTTTTAGCTCACATTTAGTTTTCTAAGGGCACTGATAACCTAGTAGTTGAGCGCCCTTAAACCCAAATCACCACTACCAATTCGTGAGGCAATTATTGAGATCATATGCTATAATGTTTTTCAAATGGGAAGAGTTCTACTGTGCTGCGAATGATATGCGTTATCGTGCTCTGCGTTGCCAGGTCGCTACCCCCAATCTTTTCATACTTCCCTCTCACTCGCACACCAGTATGCAGATCTGCTTCTGCTGCGAACATTATTCCCTATCTTCCTCGTGAATTATTTTCTTGCAAAATTTGAATATTTTATCTTAGCACAAGTAGTATATATGAGAGACGGAATCACTTAGCACGTTACTTACCAGTTAAGCACGAATGCAGTAAGTCATCACAGAAGCACTTCGATTGACTGCCGGCCTGGTGGCGCTCAAGGACAACCTCATCCAATTTGAAAGTCACTGTAGTTACATATACTGGATGCCCTATATTGACACCATTCATTTTTGTGATGAAAATCCATGTCGACGTGCCTTGAACAATGTAATGTAGTGTCCCATCTCTCCCAATAGGCTTGTATTATTCCACTGATCTTGACGTGTATGGTTTCAAACTTTTATTATTCAGAATCCTGGGATTTTGGATGAAGCGTGTGTGACTACATAAACTTTCGGAACAAGCGTATTTGGGCACAAATGAATCCTAATGACCTACATGCAGAACCTCTACAAGCACAGAAAATTGGAGTATGGTGCGCAGTGTCTCGTAGGCGTGTTATAAGCCCTATTTTTCATGAGAATACGGTAAACACTAACGAATACATTAGAACATTCACTGACTTTGACAATCAGTTAACATATGAATTAACTCATGGATATCTCCAACAAGATGGTGCAACAAATCACACGTCACGTGCAAGCATGAGGGAAATCGAAAGCTTTTTACTTTCTCTATACGCACTATGTACATAGTGTATAGAGAATTATTGCACTCCACCAAAAATTTCGATACCGAGATTTCACCGGAAATATATGTTTTAGGGTCCCCTGTATCCCAAAAAAAAAAAAAAAAAAAAAAAAAAAAAAAGTATTTTCAGAAAAAGGTCCGTGTCTGAAAACACGATAACTCAAAAACGAAAAGTCTGTAAAATGCCAAACTTGGTATTTAAGTTTAGTATCTTCCGAGGATGCGACACGAAGATTTTGAGAAAAATCCCCCTACTCCAAACTACCCTTTACATGGAACTTTTTGCGAAAATTTTGATTTTCTAAAAAATGGCTCTAACGATTTTGATTAAAATGTCGTATACTAAAGATATTTACGTGACAAAGAAAATGTATATTTTGAATTTTCTGGGAATAGTCTCTGAAGAGTACTTTATTCTGGATGAATTTTACGGAATTTTGAATAACTGCTTAACCGTAAGGGATGGAAAAAAAACTTACTACACGAAAAATGTAGAGCACGTTAAAACACACAATTTATGTTATATACATTTTTTTTGGTGGAGTTCATCGTTTTTGAGACATTCATTGTTTTGGTTTCTGATTTGAAAAACTTATACTTTTCTTATACAGGACTTTGTGAACTCGTGTCCATGCAAACAAAGGAACTTCAGTGACATCACAACCAGCTTTTGACTATCAGTTGAACCTATAGTACTGCGCCTTATGTCACTCCTACTTACAAGGAAGCAAGTAATAAGACCATTTCTGCTAATTTTTTTTCTGATTAGCTTGAAGTAAATAGAAGTATAAGGTTTTTAAGAGTAATTTGTTGCAGAGATACAGAGAAAGTCATGTGAACGGTACACATAAGATTTTTTGAAGTTCGAATCATCTTAAAAAATCTTTCGCCACCAATATCTTCTGACCTAACACCACCCGACTCTTTCTTGTGGGGATGTCTGAAGGGAAAGGTATACAGAAATGGACCACGTACAATTACGAGTTGAAAGATGCTATACGTCAAGAGATTGAAGCCGTTGCTGAGGAGACTTTAATAAAAGTATTCCAGCATTTGGAGCGACATATACAAACATGCCTGTATATGGAGGTGACCAATTTCAGCATCGGACATAGTTCAAGGTGTGTACACAAATGTTCATCACAAAACTCGCATAAGTGACCAAAATATAGGTAAAAGTTTGGGGCCTCTAGCGAGAGAATCACACTGTGTAACTATTTGGCAACAACCTATGTTATTCTTGATTGCTCCGTGAATTTGGGTCGAGTATACTGTATGGATATGGTGAGGTAAGTCCGGAATAACTCTGATGCAGTAGTACATAGGAATGCTTGGTTGTTGCCCGCGGCGAATATGTAATATCAGGTGACGAATAGCACGTGTTCTAGCGCGGATTAAAGGCGATACCACCGCTAATTGATACGGATATATGACTCGTTTACTGGGAAATACGATTCTCATCCAGCAGTACTAGAGATCGATACCGGCACGGTGACGCTGCCAGTAACGCTTCCTAGAATGCCTTGTATATTCTCTGGCAGTTTTCTTGGCAAGATACAACAATGTAATGGGTTACTCAGAAACATTGTAGACATTTAATTGTATGCAACATATACATATCTTGAGATATACTCGGTAATAATTATTTCTTTATTTAGAGTTCTGTTGAAAACCACCACAGTTATACTTACAGTCTGCTCGTTCCTTCTAGACAAATGGCCTTTAGCGAAGATATTCTCTGTTCATTTTTAGCTTGATCCGCGTCAAAATGGTTCCACGTGGCCGGTGCACCGCGGTACAATGCAGTAGTAGTGCGCGGAAGAATATAATCCCAGGCTAACAATCTAAATTACAGAATGAAAATGTATTCACTAACTGTGTAATTTTCTATACAAGTATTTATAGGAGTTAAATTGACGTACATTGTACCGTTAAACAAAACTACAAGTCGCAACATGTTATTTGTATGAGTCGCCTGATTTCCGAAATATTGTTTACACAGTACCGTTTGCTGGTTGTTTAGGACGGTCACCGTGAATTTCCTTTTGCATCTTCGCCGAGTTACATAAAGCCTGGTAAATTGTTGACTAGGGATCAAAACTATTTAGTGATGAATGTTTATTGTAAGTTTTGTGAGAAATATGCAACACTTCCCGTAAAAGAAGTGGTGAAATTAATTTCTGATTTTCGGCTACAAATATAAACAGTGCTCACAAAGAAAAATCTTAAACAGAAAAAGTGGTTACACCCATGGCGGGGGGGGGGGGGGGGGGGGAGAAAGCGTGTGAAATAGACAATGATTTTCTGAAGAATGCAACTCATGTAATAATGCAAAATTTCTTTTTACTTTCTCTAAACGTACTATGTACATATTGTATAGAGAAAGTTTTGCATTCACCCAAAAATTCGATACCGAGATTTCACTGAAAATAGATGTTTTGGGTCCCCTTGAATAAAAAAAAAAAAAGCATTTTCAAAAAAGGCCCGTGTGTGTGTCTGTGGACAGTATACCTCAAAAACGACAACTACCCTTTACATGGAACTTTTTCCGAAGATGTTGATTTTCTTAAAAATGACTAACGATTTTGATGATAACAGGGTTTCTTATAATTACGTTTCAAAAATACACAGCATACAGTTGACTGCAAAGTGTTGTGCGTTACGGGTTTGTGCCATTGCCAGTGTTTTAACGAGATATGCTTATTTAGTAATGAGAATGACAGCAATTCAGAAGAAGAAGATGCGGAGAAATGTCGGGAATTAAAATGAAATGGAGTTTATTTATGAACGCTCTTTTAACTGCTGTGATTCTCAGCGTGCCATTTTATATTAGGCGTGAAAGACCGCTTAATTTTGTTAAAAGGCCTCTTTATCACGTTTGAGGTTCTTTTACGTGCCGTAAATCTACGTCACGGGACCAACGGCTTTACTTCCCTTCCGAAGGAAACCATGCTAAGGATTTTACACCCAATAAAATCCATCGTCCTCCACCGGGTTTGAACCCGCAACCTTGGGTATATGATGTAAGCATGGCAACCAATGCATCAGGAGAGCGACACAATAGTGTACAGGCTGCTCGTTCCTTCTAGACGAATGACCTTTAGGGAAGATATAGTGATCTAGTCTTCCCTTGATAATCACCTCAGCAAATAACAAACAGCTCTGCTTCCTGACGATTACGTTTCGAGAATACAGAGCGTACAGTTGGCTGCAAAGTGTTGTGCGTTACAGCAATTCAGAAGAAGAGGAAGATGAGAGAGCAATGTCAGGAATAGAAGAAATGCAGGAAAATGACGTGAAAGCAGTAACCGAAGTTGAGAATGAATACATGTGACTAATATCACTGGAAGTGCCATATTTGCTTTGTACTACTGTAGCGTAGAAACATAAGAACAATGTACACATCTAAATGCCGTTCCTGCTTCTGTGTACCATTGTTCCAGTAAAGAACTGGCGCGCGACCTATAAAAATCTGATGTGTTCCATTCACATGACTTTCTCTATATCTCTGCAATAAATTATTTTTAAAAAGCTTATAGGTCTACTTGCTTCCTGCTAATCGAGAAAAAATTAGCAGAAATAGTCTTTATTTCTTGCTTCGTTGTAAGTAGAAGCGAAATAAGGGAGTACCATAGGTTAAAGTGAAAGCCAAAAGCTGGTTGCTATGTGACTGAAGTTCCTTTGTTTGTATGGACACGAGTTCACAAAGTCATGTATGAGAAAAATATAAGTTTTTATAGCTTAAACCAAAATCAAGGAATATCGCAAAAACAATCAACTCCACGAAAAAAATGTATACAACATAAATTGTGTGTTTTAATGTGCTCTACAATTTTTGTGTGGTAAGTTTTTGTCTCTCCCTCTCTTACGGTTTAGCACTTATGCAAAATTCCGTAAAATTCACTCAGCATAAAGTAGTCTTCAGAGGCTATTCCCAGAAAATTCAAAATATACATTTTATTGCTCAGGTAAATATCTTTAATATACGATATTTTAATCAAAATCGTTAGAGCTATTTTTTAGAAAATCAAAAATGTCGATAAAAGTTCCAAGTAAAGGGTAGTTTGTGGTGGGGGAAATTTTCTCAAAATCTTCATGTCGATTCCCTTGAAGATGCTAAACTTAAATACCAAGTTTGGTATTTTACCGGCTTTTCGTTTTTGAGTTATCGTGTTCACAGACACACGGACACACACGGGCCTTTTTCTGAAAATACTTTTTTTGCATACAGAGGACCCTAAAACATATATTTCCGGTGAAATCTCGGTATCGAATTTTTTGGGTGGAGTGTAATACCTTCTCTATACACTATGTACATAGTGCGTATAGAGAAAGTAAAAATATGTTCAAAATAACATAAATTGCTTATTAGTTACTACCCGATCGCTTGACCATTTGACTCTCTTAAAGTAGCCAAATGAGACATGAACAAAACTATAGCGCTTAAAGGTAAAATTTCTGTTAGATCAAAAGTATTAACAAAAAAAAAACATAATTTTAAATCGATTATTTGGCACGCAATATCTAGGATATGATAATAGTCTTAAATTAACTAAGATACTGAGAAGAATTTAATACATTTTGAGCTATTGATGGAGCAGTTAGAAAAACTTAGGGCAAAATACTAAAAAACCTTATGTGCTCTATTCACATGATTTTCTCTAGCTGTTCCACAAACAAACGTTTCCTATAAAAAATTATTCTTTTATCTACATTACGCTAATCAATAACCATTAGCAGAATTGTTTTATTATTTGCTTTCCTGTAAGTAGAAGAAAAATAAGAACTTACACTAGGCTAAAACGATTATCAAATATTTTAAAAGCTGTGTGAAACAGTTGAAATTCGAATCTCTTTTGCATTCCCGGTAGTAAAACAAGAGAGAGGAAACGAAAGTTCAATTACCGCCTGAGAAAAGTTTAAGTAATTTAAAATTTAAACCAATAACAATAAATATTTCTGAAGCGGTTTTCTACAAAAAATGTATATGACATAAATTGTATGTTTTAATGGGATCTACATTTTTGTGTACGTTTTTGTCCAACTCTCGTGGTTTACGAGTTATGCAAAAGCCATTCAGAATGAAGAAGTCTTTATAGTCCATTCTCAGAAAATTCATGATATTTAATTTCGTTTGTAATGAAAATATCTTAAGCATATGGCATTTTAATCAAAATCGTTAGAGCTATTTTTGAGAAAAACAACATTCACGAAAAATATTCCATGCAAAGGGTGGTTTGGCGGGGGATGAGGAGATTTTCCTGAAAATCTTAATGTTGCATCCTTGGAAGATACTGAACTTAAATAGCAAGTTCTGTATTTAACCGACTTTCGTTTTTGATTTATGCTGCCCCCCCTCCCCACACACATATGCTTCTAAACATGCTTATTAAGGGGGTCCTAAAACACACATTTCCGATGAAATATTGGTATCGAAATTTTGGGTGGAATTTAATACTTTCCCTATCTATTATGAACATACATGCTAAAGAAAGTGACAAAGAAACTTGAAATTCAAACAAATGTGTGCCAGCAGAGTCTTACACAAGATGGAAGGGAACCTACTATGCTCCTTTTAATATGTACATCATGGTGGTATTACAAACAAATGTGTGCCAGCAGAGTCTTACACAAGATGGAAGGGAACCTACTGTGCTCCTTTTAATATGTACATCATGGAGGTATTACAAACAAATGTGTGCCAGCAGAGTCTTACACAAGATGGAAGGGAACCTACTGTGCTCCTTTTAATATGTACATCATGGTGGTATTACAAACAAATGTGTGCCAGCAGAGTCTTACACAAGATGGAAGGGAACCTACTGTGCTCCTTTTAATATGTACATCATGGAGGTATTACAAACAAATGGGTGCCAGCAGAGTCTTACACAAGATGGAAGGGAACCTACTGTGCTCCTTTTAATATGTACATCATGGAGGTATTACAAACAAATGTGTGCCAGCAGAGTCTTACACAAGATGGAAGGGAACCTACTGTGCTCCTTTTAATATGTACATCATGGAGGTATTACAAACCAACAAGTATAAACGTATTTTGTTCTTAGATTAACGATTTTGAAAAAGAAATAATAGTTTTTCCAAATTATTTGGCGTATCCAGAAGAATGTATGGATATAATAGTCTGTTACTTGGGCAGGTAATCTGTTTCTGAACTGCTTACAATGGCAGCTATGTTTCATGATACATGGTTTTGAAATAATTAATCAGTTTTGGAACACTGTTTTGCAGACGTGTTGCATTTGGAGACATAGGCAGTGTTGGTAGGTTAATGTTAGAATCGACTCATGGACAAAAACAAAACAACATATCTGAACTGGAAGTTGGGGGAACTTGCAGTTTTGTTCTACACGCCACTTATAATTCATACAAACAAACAAATGTGAAACCTGTTTACGTGCTGACTTCTTATTTTGAAAGAAAGTGCCATTCCCGTTCCTCGCTTCCAGCAGTTTTCCGCTACAACGCTGCTAACATGTTTTATATTCTCTAAATACCTAAAAATCTCCGCAGAAAATGGCCATAGATATAAAAAATGAATAATTTGATCTTAAGAATCTCATGTGTACCATTCACATGACTTTCTCTACATCCCTACAACAAATTACTCTTAAAAAGCTTATACATCTATTTACTTCATGTTAATCAGACTAAAATAGCAGAAATAGTCTTATTACTTGGTTCCTTGTTACTATGTTTGCTTTGTTCCTTGCTGGTTTCTATGTCACTGAAGTTCCTTTGTTTGTATGGAAGCAGTTGACAAATTCCTATATGAGAAAAGTATGTATTCATAGCAGAAACCCAAAACAAGGAATGTCTCAAAAACGATGACTCCACGAAAAAAAGTACATAACATAAATTGTGTATTTTAACGTTCTCTACATTTTTCGTGTAGTAAGTTTTTGTCCACCTCTTACGGTTTAACAGTTATTCAAAATTCCGGAAAATTCATCAAGAATAAAGTAGTCTTCAGGGGCTATTCCCAGAAAATTCAAGATATACATTTTATTTGTCAGGTAAATATCTCTAATATACGAAATTTTAATCAAAATCGTTAGAGCCATTTTTAAGAAAATCAACATTTTCTAAAAAAGTTCCATATAAAAGGTAGTTTGGGGTGGGGGGATTTTTTACAAAATCTTCGTGTCGCATCCCTGGAAGATACTAAACTTAAATACCAATACCAAGTTTGGTATTTTACCGACTTTTCGTTTTTGAGTTATGGTGTACACAGACACACGGACACACACGGACCTTTTTGTGAAAATGCTTTTTTTTTTTTTTTGGATGCAGGGGACCCTAAAACATATATTTCCGATGAAATCTTGGTATCAAATTTTTGGGTGGAGTGCAATACTTTCTCTACACACTATATACATAGTGCGTATAGAGAAAGTAAAAAAATATACAAAATATATTCCAGTTGAATAGATTTGTAACTGTTTAAATTAATGTAATGACATCTTCCGACCAGCACATAATTCAAACTTCGTCTAGTACACAACGCTTATTATTATATTTACATTCATGTTTCTAATCATTTCTAACAAAAACTTATTCCTCCATCTTATCCTTGGTAATAATTGAGGTCAACTGTTGCAGAAATGGTTGCAGGAGGTAAACGTTTTTAGGAACAACAGAGATACCAGAGCTGAAAGGATAGTATAACTTAATAATAATAATAATAATAATAATAATAAATAAATTGCGTTTTCTATTCACATCACGTACTTTTAGCTGTTCCGCAGACAAACTTCTCGTACAAAAAATTATTATTTTATCTACAACTTGCTAATCGAGATGAATATTAAGAGAAAATTGATGTATAACTTGGTTCTTTGTAAGTAGAATAGAAATAAGGGGATCCATTAGTAATAAAGCGATAGTCAAATCTTTGCATTACAAGAAGTTGGCAAATTGAGCATATGAGAAGGTATTTTAAGACTGCCTCCGTGGTCGAGTGGTCAGCAAGCTGACTTTTCACCCGGAGGTCCCGGGTTCCGGGTGGGGAATTTTTCTTTAACCAGAATTATTCCCTATCCCCCACTGAGTCTGGAAGTATGTATGCGAGAGTGAATGTGTGTGTGTCCTTTAAGAAAAGAAAAATATTTAAACCTACTGACGAGTTGTTTCAAGTGCAAAGCCCCCGATACGACCTTTATATGGATGCGTAGGCTTCCACGACCTGTGTCTTGATAGGCCCAGAAGAAGATCACGGAAAGATGAGCGAAACGCCGGCATTCCAATGCAACATAACGCGACCTTCTCCGGAAGCTAAGAAGACACATCATGACCTTTATATGTTAAAGGGGGGGGGCTATATAAATGAAACAAAAAAAAACAACTGTATTTTAAAACTGAAACTAATAACAAGAAATATCCCAAAAATGTTTTTTTATTTAGATTATGTAATAAATAAAAGTGAATTATATTTAATATACTTTTTAAGAATTGCTTTATTATCAATTCAAAAATATCACATTAATATTAATTTCCTGCATATTAACAATTATTTTATTCTCAACTCCACGATAAAAGCGTATAAAATATAACGGTTGACCACTTATGCAAAATTCAGCAAAATTCATACAGAATGAAGAAGTTTTCAGAGGTTATTCCTAGAAAATTAAAGATACATTTAATTTCTTAGTAAATATTTTTAATATATGGCATTTTAACGAAATCGTTAGAGAAGTTTTTGAGAAAATCAAAATGTTTGAGCTTTTTTTCATGTAAAGAGTAGTTTGGTGTAGGGGGATTTTCTTGAAAATGTTCGTATCACATCCTTAAAAGATAGTCAACTTAAATACAAACTATTCATTTTTGACCTAAGCTGCCCATAGACATAAACAGACACACATACGGACGTTTTTATAAAACCTCTTTTGGATTCCGGGATGTCAAAACGTGCGTTTCCGGTGAAATCTCGGTATCGAAATTTGGTGGAATGCAATATCTTCTCTAGCTACTATGTACATTGTAAGCCATAAGTGGTCGTCTCCTTAGCGCGGTTGTAGCGCAGCTGCTTACCAAGCGGGAGATCTGGGTTCGATTACCGGTACTGACGTGAGGATTATTCCTCCGCTGTGATACCTGGTACAGGGAGCTATCAGCCTGAGGAGCTACTGATGGAGAACTAGCGGCTTCAGATCATGAGGACCGCATTAACCGTCCGGGAGGGTCGAGACGCTGACCACATCTCAACCTCCAATACTGCACCACATCCATGACGTCAGTCATGGACCGAAATGGTGGACGCAGCGGCCGAGCGATAGGCCAAGGTTCCTTTTGAGCTGTCGTGTCATGGAGTTATTAATCCTTAAGTGGCTACAAAAAAAAAAAAAAAAAAAAAAAAAAAAAAAAAAAAAAAAAAAAACGCTTCAACCACCAAAGACTATGACAGTAATTATAGGCACCATAAATTTAGTATGCTATGACAGTAGCATCTGTCTGCTGTGGTATTCCCATTTTCCCTGGTATGTGAGTCGGCGCAGCTGGCGAATTTGCGGAGCGCCGGTAACCAGAGAGTTTAGAACGCGAGACGTCTCGTTTCTTCAGAAAACTTCGGTTTCCACAAAGTTTTCGACATCATTTTCCAGCTATAAAAGTACGAAGAATTGCAAACCGTTGTAATGAATGATATTAAGTCGTGAGTGATTGGAATGTTAGCGCACAGTGGTGTGCAAGCCGTCAACTTGTACGCGTCGAAACGTCGGGTGAATTATTTGCAACAGTGAAATAAGAATATTTGTAACCAGTTTATTAGTCAATAGCATTTATTACAATACCTTACTCCAATAAGGATGAACTATGTATGTGTACATATTCGCACAATCTTTAAATAGCCCTTTAGGTGAAATTGTAAATTAAATCTTCGTCTAGATATTTGCTTATGTTTTTAATTTCTCTCTAGGTACTATATACAGTATATAGAGAAGGTATTGTATTGCACCCAAAAATTCGATACTGAGATTTCACCGGAAATATATGTTTTGAGATCCCTGAATCCAAAAAAGCATTTTTAGAAAAATGTCCGTGTGTATGTCTGTCTGTCTATCTGAGTGTCTGTGTGTGTCTGTGGGCAGCATAGCTCAAAAACAAAAAGGCCGTTAAATACCGAATTTGGTATTTAAGTTTGGTATCGTCCAAGGATGCGACAAGAAGATTTAAAAAAGGTCTCCCCACCCCAAACCCTTTACATGGAAAAATTTCACAAATTTTTATTTTCTTAAAAATGTCTTAAGATTTTGGTTAAAATATCGTATATTACAGATATTTATCTGACAAATAAAATTTATATCTTGAATTTTCTGGGAATAGCCTCTGAAGACTACTGGATGTAATTTTCTAGATGAATTTTACGGAATTTTGCATAACTGCTAAACCGTAAGAGATGGACGAAAACTTAAAACACAAAAACTGTAGAGCACGTTAAAACGAACAATTTATGTTACATATTTTTTTCTTGAGTTGAATATTTTTTAGATATTCCTTGTTTTTATTTCAGCTTTAAAAAAACGCACTTTTCTCATACAGAAATTTGTCAACTTCTGTGTATACAAACAAAGGAACTACAGTCACATAGCCAGCTTTTGACTATCATTTTAACTTACGGTACTCTTATTTCGCTTCTATTAACAAGAAAGCGAGTAATAAGAATATTTCTACTAATTTTTTCTCGATTAGATGAAGTAAATAGAGTAATTTGTTACAGAGATGTAGAGAAAGTCATGTGAATGGAACACTTCAGACTTTTCCAGTTGTTTCAAGCAAAATTTAAATTTCTGGAAATTTCGTGTGAAATACCAGACTTTTCGTATTGTTAATCTCAAATTAAAATGCGAAAGTATAAAGTCGTGATTTTACTATAGTTTGAAAAATGTTCGGTCGTGAAATATTCCATTCCCTACGTAGAGGATGTTATCAATCCTTGCTCGTGTTCATGGTCCAGTATGAAGTAAGAAATTGCTGCTGTCCGAGGAAAAGAGAGTATGTACCATATGTTCCAGTCATACTGTAGCACAGTTGTAATTACTGGGCTTGGGTCTAAAGTTCCCAGATGGAGGGACTTCCCCCTGGGAGCCACGTTTAAATAGCCTCTGGTCTAGCAGTTATTAAATTAGAAAGGCAGAAGGCTATGGCTGAATGCATGATCCAAACTTAATTAAACGAAAACACTTGGTGGATGCCACTTGGCTTTACCTCTCGCTCAGGCTTTCTAAATCATTCCGTCCCCACTCTGCAGCTCATTATGCCCCTTGACTGAATATCGTCTGCTGTGATTTATTTGACTTCTTCAGTTATACTCTTTCGACTAGGAATATTTCACAAAATTCATAACTGTCTTTCTCTACCGATTTATGATTTCTGGTTACAACTTTCTTAGCTTTTAGTATTGAAAATTGTTATCCAACGAAGTTTGACTGCAGATCCTAGTTAACTCCCCAATCGACCGCGCACTCTGGTCCTACGTTTCTTTCCCTTTTATTTCTTCGTGTCATTTCCCTTCTTTGCCTTTCAGGCCTCTGGCAGGTGTGACTTGTGGCTTTGCAGGCAGATGGCAAAGGTTGCTTGCTCTGAGTAAAATTCTCCTCTCCCTGGTTACGCTGGTTGAAGCTAGGTGCCGTTGTAGAGGCCTCCTTTCGGCCTCCCGGCGCTTGTATAGCCTCCATGGCGCTTAAGGGCTGCCATCCAGTGACACTGTCAGGGACTTCCGCGCGTCTCTGCGCTTTGCTCCGTCGTTTCCTGTATGTTGGCCTATAGTTTCTCCTCTCCTCCCTTCGCCCGCGGGAGGAGTGGTAGGCTGCAATAGATTAGTACCTGTCGCAGTTGCCAAGGTGTCCCCGTCTGCTAACATCCTCATACCTCATACTCATTGTACGTCAGACCCCGGGAGGAGGATGAGATGAGAATATCGTCAACGGGCGGCCGAAACTTAACGGCGGGGTAGAGCCACGTGGAGGGCCCCAAACATATTCCAAGCAGCTCATCTTGACGTGGGGAGCGCTAGCTAGTCTGTGTCTACAGACGACTTACGCCATTCCGCTGTCGAGAGCTGTATTTTTTGTGCGTATTCACCTCCATGGAAGGGCACACCACTGAAGACCTCGCCGACACTTACTACACTGAAAGACACCAGTTGGATGAAATAGAGGTTAAAATGAAGGGACAGAAAGTTCGGGGAAATGAAGAAACCTCCCCAGTATTTGCCAAGTGACCCGGGAAAACCTCCCAAGATCTCCCAAAAACCGCTCTCAGATGAAGCCCTGAGCCACCTGTCTCAGTCCAATGAAGTAGTAATATCATGTAATGCCTTGAAATCTTCACAGATTTAGCTCCACTTTTCTCAGTCATCCTACATCTCTTCTTTCTGCGGGTTTGTACTTGTTCATAACGGCTGGAATTCGGTTTTAATCTTCTTTTTATACACTTTAAGGTTTAGGCATTCTGTCTGTTCCGACTTCAAATTAGCTTCATTATTCTCGGCCGTCTTACATTTCTCTTTCTGCTCTATAAAATTATTATATAAAGTAATGGAGAAAATAAAAATGAAAATAAATGTAGATCCTTTATTAACATTGTTCTTCCTAATTAAAAGTTTAAATCCTTCAAAACCAGTTTTCATTATGCTGCCAAAGGCACTACCAAAAAAGTTGTTCAAATGGTCATGAGTGTTAGGTGATAAGTAATGGACTGGCCATCCATTCAAAGCCAAATGTTGCAAGTTCAAAACCAAGTGACTATGGTAAAGGACGGGGAGAGCTCAAGTAAAATAATCGGTGTGATGCTTGGAAGTAAATGAGGTTACATTTGACTGTAGTTATGTGGGTTTTCTCTTTTATTTATTTAAAAAAATCACTGCAATTTTAGGGCAAAACTTGTATATCTTTTGACAATATAAAACAGTCTTGATTACATGGTTGAAGGTTAGTATAACATGAAATTAATCCTAGAGTACAACCCTATTTATATAGTTACGCTTAAAACAAGCAGAGCTTAGAGGCATCGACAGGCAACAAAGGGTTAACCTTCTTCTGGGCTTCAAGGCTTAGGTAATCTACACGTTTTGACTTCACAGAATTTCAAATTTCTCGGTCCTCTTAAACCTCTTCTTCCTGCGGACTTGCACTTGTTTACAACTGCTGGAATTCTATTTTCGTCATCTTCTTCACCTCATGGCTTACAAGCCGGTGTCTCACCGATATTGAAAAAAAAAAAATTACGATGGAAACGTTAGGCATTATAATCAATATTTACTGCACCAATTTTAGCTTCCCAAAGCTGTTGGTGAGCCTTATAGATAGTGATATAATGATGAATAGGACAGTAAACACAGACGTAACACAATTATTTTTCTGTTTCATTTAGCTGTACGTACCTATTCTAAAGCATTCTGTGGGTCTGGGTGTAGAAATCTGTTAAACACACATGTAATCTACAATGAGAGCATTTGATAAATGATCCAGTTGGGTGTTGATCAACTTGAGCCTTCTGTATTCCAAATAACATATTGCTCATATTGTCGTTTACATTTGTGTTTAACAGATTTGTACACCAAGACCCGCAAATATGCTAAATAAGAGCGAGTGGTTAAATAGAATAGAATACTCATTATGTTATACCTTGTTTCCTGTCATATTCATAACCACACCACTATCTATTGGGTCACCAACATGTATAATTACCGCTATGGGTAGCTAAAATTAGTGCAGTAAGTATTGATTACACCTGACGTTTCCATCGTAATGACTTTTATTTTAATATCGTAAAACACCCAGTGAATGTGACTTGTTTTGCTATCTGCCTGTTCTGACTTCACAGAATAAGCTTCATCTTTTTCTTGGCCGCTCCTCCGCCCTTCTTTCTCTAGGCTTGAATTTGTTTGCAATGCCTGAGATATTGCTAGTTCTTTTTCCTGTATTCTTCGAATTCCTCATTGAAATTATAAATTCCAAATTCTGCCCGGAAGTCATCGATTTTATGTGGTCCCTCTTTGAACGGGCTATGACCGGTTCCAAAACTCCCATTTTTGCTGACTGTATGTTATTTTTATTTCTTTTTTTTTCTCAATCCAAGGTTCAGTGTCATACAGCAGCACAGTACTACCATTGTTTTTTTATTTTGTTTCACTTATATAGGCCCCTTTAACATCTAGGGTCATATCGAGGGCTTTGCACTTGAAACAACTCGTCTGTAGGTTCTTTACGTTGGGTTTAAGTAATGTTATTTTCCTCAAACACACACACACACACACACACACACACACACACATTCACTCTCACATACATACTTCCAAACTCTGTGGGGGATATGCAATAATTCTAGTTAGAGAAACATTCTCCGCCCCAGCCGGGAATTGAACCCGGGAACTGCGACGGGGGCAGTCCTACAATTGTTTTGTATGCTTTTTAATTTTTGTATTTACTAATTTTAGTATTTTCTCTCCAGAGTACATATAAGTATCAAGAAGGGAAGGTGTTACATTCCACTCAAAATGTTGATAACGTGATTTCATGGAGCTGCATGTTTTGAAGGCCCTGATTAAAAAAACACTTTTTGGAAAAAAGTACACGTATCTTGTATGGCTATGGACCACATAACTCAAAAACGAAAAGTCAATTAGGTAAATGACAACCTTGATTATTTAACTTCATTATTTTCTAGATGCGGCATGAAGATTTTCAGGAAATACCTCCCACCTAAACTACCCTTCACGTAGAATGTTTTTGAATATTTTCATTTACTCAAAATGGCTCTAAAAAAACCTACCCAGTATTTGCCTGGCGACCCGAGGAGGCCGCCGAAAAGATCCAAGGGTGAAGTAGACTGGCCACGGGGGTCGAACTTGTGACCTCCCGAATGCGGGCCATAGACGAAACCGTCTTTGTAATCTCAGTCAAAACTGATGTTTTTAATTGTGTTAAAAGTGACAGCCGCATGCCAGAATATTTACTGGCGCTTAAAGAACTCCTGCGAAACGAGTTTCTGGCACAACGCTAATATTATATATAGTGTAGTTGACAGCGTCGTCAACATACAAAGTGTAAATATACCTTCCTTCTCCCTCGCTTCTTCCCGTGGTAGGGAGGTTCCGACCTTTTCAGGAGCTCCGGTGCGAGCGCTGCGGACTCCGAGCATTGTCCTTGCAAATAGATCTGAACAGTGAAGTTACGCTGTACAAGGAGTGGGGGAAAGAGGCGGAGACTAGAAGCGATAGCCATGGGTATGTAAACGAAGATATCGGCTGCCGGCCGAATGCAGCAATCAGATCATGCCACTGCGCATCATATTTACACCACTAGCGTCAACTTACACGGATAATACCCGTGGTACTTCTGACGTTACTAGAAGTACGTCGTGGGGATATTTGAACCCTTCCCGTAAGGGAACTGTTCGGATTGGGTTGGCCTCGGCGGGACAGTAGTTCCCGAATCGCTTAGGAGATTGGCTACGCCTGGGAGGGGTTGAGAGACTCCTAAATGTCCTTCGATACTAACTTGGAGAATTAGTAGACAGAAGCTAGCTTTGCCTCTAAAAAGGTCTTCAGTAGCCATCCCCTTCCGCCCTTGCATGAGAAATGTCGGTGTATAAAATATGTACCGGCCTAATAGAAAAACATACGGAAGTTTCCTTGTGCCGCCCGTCACATCTGCGTTGTCTGGTTACTGCTGTGTAGTTTATCTTCCTGTCTCCATAATCCTCCATCATTTCCTTTCTCGTGTCATCAACATACCTACCTGATGATCTTGTTTATCCTCCAAGGAATTCAAAACGAATATATAAACAAATGTAAGTACGCCAAAAGTAAATATCATTATGACTTTGTATCACTTGTTAAATGGTTGACCCGATTCCTTAAAAAAAAAATCTGATGTGTTCCATTTACATGGCTTTCTCTACATCTCTGCAACAAATTATTCTATTTACTTTATCTAATAGAACAAAACTTAGCAGAAATAGTCTTACTACTTGCTTCCTTGTTAGCAGAAGCGAACTAAGGGAGAACCATAGGTTAAAGTGTTAATCAAAAGCTGGTTGCTATGTGACTGAAGATCCTTTGTTTGTATGGACAGGAGTTGACAAATTCCTGTATGAGAAAAGTATGTTTTTCAAAACTGAAACCAAAAACATGGAATAACTCAAAAATGATTATCTATATATATAAAATACAAATTGTGTGTTTTAACGTGCTCTACATTTTTTGTGGATTAAGTTTTCGTCCATCCCTTACGGTTTAGCAATTATGCAAAATTCCGTAAAATTCATCCAGAATAAAGTAGCCTTCAGAGGCTATTCCCAGAAAATTCAAGATATACATTTTATTTGTCAGGTAAATATCTTTAATATACGATATTTTAATCAAAATCGTTAGAGCCATTTTTAAGAAAATTAAAAATTTCGAAATTTTTTCCATTTAAAGGGTAGTTTTTAGGTTGGGGGACTTTTTTTTAAAATCTTCGTGTCGCATCCTTGGGAGATACCAAACTTGGTATTTAACGGTCTTTTTGTCTTTGGGCTATGCTGTCCACAGACACACAGACACACACACACACACACACACACACACACACACACACACACGGACCTTTTTGTAAAACTTCTTTTTTGTGGATTCAGGGGGACCCAAAACATGTATTTCCGGTGTAATCTCGGCATCGAATTTTTGGGTGGAATGCAATACCTTCTCTATACACTATGCATGTACATAGTACGTGAAGAGAAAGTAAAACTTCTGTATAAGTTATTTTAAAAGACAGATAAGACGTTTTTACATATATAAACAAATGTAAGTAGGCCAAAACACAAAATAGTTAATGAAATTGTATCCCTAAAATTGTTAAATTGTTATCCGTTTCTTTAAAAAATATCTCTATTGATTATTTTAAAAAACAAATAACTGTTTTAAACAATAATTCTGTTTATAAGATCCAGGAATTGTCTACAATTAGTTGGTCGTAGTTTTTTTATTCTTGACATTGCTATACATGCACATGTTTTTTTTTTTGGGGGGGGGATAAAACATCTGTATGTCTATCTTGCAAAACCGTTATAATGTGACGATTAAATTTTGGTAATTGTTTCTCCCATAATTATAATTACTTTTTAGTAGAACTATTTCATGACAGTAATTCTGAGGCATGGAAGAAGGGCTGCTGTTGTCGGCTAGACCCTAAATCTGATTTATTTATATACTTATTCATTTATTTCGTAATTTAACATCCTTTTACTAAGTCAGAGGTTTGCTGCTGATGGTGGGGATCGAATATCCCATTCTTAGCCGTTTTGTGTGAATTTGTCAGCTGTGCTGTATTAGATTAGTGGTAATTGTTACTGAGGTTAGTTTTATGAAATATATTTAAACTGCGAGTTTTGTATCCTAGAGCCTTGGCCATCCTATCCGAATCTGTGTCGTTTTGCATACCGAATTGTACCTAAAATATTTTCACTAGTGTTACTTCAAGAAATCCCTCGATGATTTAGAATACACATCACACTCCCCTGCTCAACTTAACCACATAAAAATTAATCATCATTGTTAAAATTTAGAACATTCATCATCATATTTGCAACATAATGCACGAGGCATATCCGGAAAATAAGTGTCATTTCGTTCTACCACCATCGCAATGCTAGTGTCTCAGTTCCACGCATGCGCACTCGTTTCTCTGGTTCACTGTCTATCCACTAACGCCCTTGCAGCCGGATTGTGTTGTGTTTACAGTTGTTAATGGTTGTTCAAAATGATTCTGATCCTGCTGACTGGAGAGTGCGTTACGTAATACGACTTTTGGACGCAAGGAATCTTAAATAAACCGTAATTCACTGTCAACTAGTAGATCTTCAGGGTGAAAATGTTCTGACAAATGCAATTATGAGGAAAGTGGGTTAGGTAATTCAGTAAGACAGTACAAAGTTCATGATGAAGCACGGAATGGGTGGCCTTCTGTTGTTACTGATGCTTTGATTGAACTAATGACCGAGTTAATTCGTGAAAACAGACATTTCGAAATAATACTTTTCGGTGTGTTTGCACAAACTACGATATACAGTAATGGCTGTCTTCACTGGCGCCAACTTTCTTTGAAGAGGCCATGCGAAAGTTGATTCCGCGCTATGACGATTGCCTGAACGATGTCGAAAAATATGAACGCTCTTTCATGTACAAATGTGTTGTGAAAATCAATATGTTATGCCTTTTTTCCAAACTGGTACTTACTTTACCGACACGTCTCGCAAATATAATTTAACTATTACCTAGTGTTACCTCTCTCGTAGCGTCTAATTTCAAGTAGAGTTTACCTTTCACTACATATTCTCCTATTTGAAAACTCTCAATCCCATAAGCATCCATTTCCTCAGTCCCGTGATTTTAAGCTTTAACATTACACTTGGTGTGGAAGCCAACATGTTATAGTAAGGGTGTGCTTAAGGCGATACTATTACAGTGGATATTACATCAGAAAACCTACCATGACTATATTTAAGAACATCTTTAACTCATAGAGAACATCTTTAACAAACTCATAGAGATTAGCTCTGGAGGTCTTGGTGGCCATTATTTGAAGTCTTTAGTTCTTTTGTTTACTATTTGGAAACCTAAAATGTCTCACTCAGTCCATTCTTAGTGAGCAAGAGCCTTATCTTGTTGGAAACATAACTCGATAATTTTTGTACACACAATTTTACGTGCATAAATTCTATTCCTACTTTAGAATGGTTTGTCTCTAGCTAAATAAAATTGGCATTTGCAGTCCAGAATTTGAAGAAAACGATAGAATTTCTATATGTCTGAAACTTAAAACGTATGTAAAGATTTGGATTTTCAGTGTTAATATTATACATTTTATATTATAAATGAATATTAGATCTTTGATTCAAGCAAGTGAGAGGCACCAAACTTTCTGAGAATATTAATCACTATTAACAGAAACATCTTAATGATACTTTGTCTAACACAAGCACTTTCGTCTTGGTACTCCCTTAACCACAGAATTCTCTCTGCGAATAAATTGAACCGTACAAATATTAAATACGATATAAATATCAGCAGTTCATACTGTCTGCTAAAGTCTTAGGGTGCTGATAAAAGCTTGGCTCACTGGATCAGCGTTCCTGTTAAGGCCTCAATTCTCTAAGACATTTTCACGGTAATGGGACTTGTGCTCTACCGCTCGGTCATCAATAACTGGTGAACTTGATTTAAAAGCTCCCCCCAAAAAAGATCAAGAACTCTAACAGAAAGATTTAATTGGATGGTACAGCGTCTCAGCTTCCTCATGGGGCACAAGAACCTCTTATTGATTGGAATGTGCATTGCTACTGCAGAGGTGATATCTGCTCTTCCTCGGGTTCTCCAAGCTATGCAGAAACATTCTGGTACTTCTTGGTGACATTTTTTCAAGAACTTGTAACTTGAATTATAAAATCTGTGATTATACGGATAGGAGAAATGCCCTGGACGTGCATGATATTGAAACATGTTTTTGGAATCACGTATTTAAACAGTTTCTCTACTACGTAGGAGTAGGCTATGAAGCGGAAGTATTGTATTCCACCCAAAAATTTAATGTCAACATTTAATCGGAAATGCATGATTTTGAGTCCTCCAGAATCAGAAAAATTTTTTTTTAGAAAAAGGTCTGTGTGCGTTTTTACCGAAAATACAGTTTTTGAGTCCCATTGATCCAAAATGGGCGTTTTAGAACGTGTGTTCGTGGCTGATATGTTCTTACAAAGGATTATTCTTTTATTTGCATTATGCTAAACATTAGCAGAATTGTCTGTTTGCTTGTTTCTTTGTAAGTAGTAGGGAAATAACGGGATGTACAGGCTAAAGCGAAAGTCGCTATGCGAAATAATTGAAATTCAGTTTTCTTAGCTTGCTGAGAATAAAAAAAAAAAACGATAGATGAAAAGAAAGGTGCTTCCCGTTTGAGAAAAGTTTAAGTGCCTTTAAACTCAAACTAATAACTTGGAATATCTCGAAAACTGCAAAAAGAAAAAAAAAAATGTATGTAATAAATTGTGTAATTTAACGAGATCTACCTATATCTTACGTTTACCAGCAATACAAAAGTCATGCAGAAGTCACCCAGAATGAAGAATTCTTCTTTAAGTGCCTTTAAACTCAAACTAATAACTTGGAATATCTCGAAAACTGCAAAAAGAAAAAAAAAATGTATGTAATAAATTGTGTAATTTAATGAGATCTACCTATATCTTACGTTTACCAGCAATACAAAAGTCATGCAGAAGTCATCCAGAATGAAGAATTCTTCAGACAATTCAAGATACACATTTCGTTTGTCATGAAAATATCTTAAACATTCATCAAAATGTTAGAGCAATGTTTGAAAAAATAAAAAAAAAAAAATGAAAAATTTCCATGTAAAGGATAGTTGAGTGGGGGCGATTTTCTTGAAAATCTTCGTGAAATATTCTGAACTTAAATACCAAATTTTGTATTTTACCTACTTTTCGCTTTTGAGCTATGCTGCTCACGGACACAAACACGCACACGCGCGCGCGCGTTTCTAAAAATGCTTCTTTTGAATTCAGGAATTCCCAAAGTATGTATTTATGCTGAAGTCTGTGTCAAATTTTTAAGTGGAATACAATACCTCATCTATCCAGTGGGTATACTGTACACACATGCTAGAGAAAGTAAAAACGAAGATACTTGGTACTTATCTATAAAATTCCAATTGGAGATGACTCAGGAATATACTCCCTGAAATTTAAAGATGATCAAATAATTCCGACCCAAGAAAATGAAGACATAGGAAATTAATTGTATGTTTATTTTGATTGCTATATTACGGAATAAACGGTTTTGAAAAGGAACTATAACTAAACTTTTAATCAATAGATGTATTATAATCTATAGCTGTGAAGAGCAGACTATGAAGTACCAGAATACTATTTATAACATAATGTAGAAGAGAAAAAATTAGAAATGAGATTATAAAAAGAGTATGAAAGCCGAAAATATAGTTTTAGATTTTATTCAATAGAAACAATTAGAATGTTATAGGCATGCTGAAAATAATAGAGGAAGATTATCCGAAAGAATATTGAAGTGGATGCCACCAGGAAGGAGAAAAAAGGAAGACGACGCAGCACGTGGACTCAAGGAGTCAGAGAGGCAGTGAGGGATTGAGGAAAATTTGTGGTCCAATGGGCAAGAATTGAGAAAAGTGATAAGAAATTGTAAACACATCACCAAGAGTGGTGCGAGCGTTGGCGGTGTTCATTAATCCGTAGAAAAGCCACACTATCCTCTTCACCAAGCGCCGGTACCTCGTAACCACGTACCTCAGGTGAAGGATGAGTGGTGAGAAGCTCAATAGCGAGTAGCTCTCGGGGAGCACATCAGGGATTGTCACGTTGACACCAGCTGTTGCTTCTAGTTTCCGGGCTATCTAATCTTACGCCGCTCCTTCCCCGTGAGACTCCTGCACGAAGATTAGGCGCCGGGCTACACAATTTCTTTCGGAACGCCCTTGTTCGGTATTTAGGGGATTTAACCCCAGAACATGTCGCTTCAGACGTCAAAGCTTCTCCGCATCGCATGCGGATATATCCGGTAACTGTATAGCAATGACAGACAACAGTTGAGGAACAAATCTTGCCACCTATATCTTCATAACCTCACTCTCACCCCAACCCTGCAAACCCCATACTCGGGTTAAGCCCTAGCAAGGAATAAGACGCCTTTGGGCTACTCGCAGCCTGCCTTCGCTCGTCGTTGTCAAAATATTTAGTTTTCACTGTGGATTTGAGGCGTATAGTGCAGTTGAGAGACAGCCGAAGAGTGTAGAAGCGAGCGTCTTAGCGGCGAGAGATACATTAAGTTACAGAATTGAATTAAAGACAATTGTTGTACACTAAGTTTGCAATAAAAAGAATATCTGATGTGTTCCATTCACATGACTACATCTCTGCAACAAAATATTGTTAAAAAGCTTATGCTTCTATTTACTTCATGCTAATCGAGAAAAACAGCAGAAATAGTCTTATTGCTTGCTTCCTTGTAAGTAGAAGCGAAATAAGAGAGTACCATAGGTTAAACTGATAGTCAAAAGCTGGTTGCTATGTAACTGAAGTTCCTTGGATTGTATGGACATGAGTTGACAAATTCCTGTAGGAGAAAAGTGTAAGTTCTTTAAAGCTGAAACCAATAACAAGGAATATCTAAAAAACAATGAACTCCATAAAAAAATGTATATGACATAAATTGTGTGTTTTATCGTGATCTACATTTTCTGTATAGCAAGTTTTTGTCTATCTTTTACGGTTTAGCAGTTATACAAAATTCAATATAAATCATCCAGAATAAAGAGGTATTTTAAGGCTATTCTCAGAAAATTCAAGATATACGTTTTATTTGGCAAGTAAATATTTTAAATATAAGGGATTTTAATCAAAATCGTTAGAGCCATTTTTAAGAAAATCAACATTTTCGAAATTTTATCCATATAGAAGCTAGTTTGGGGTGGGGGGTTTTTCTCAAAATTTCGAGTCGCATCCCTGGAAGATACTAAACTTAAATGCCAAGTTTGGTATTTTACTGTTTTTTCGTTTTTGAACTATCGTGTTCACAGACACACGGACCTTTTTCTAAAAATGTTTTTTTTTTTTTACTGGGACCCTAAAACATATATTTCCGGTGAAATTTCGAATGAAATACAATACAATACCTCCTCTATACACTATGTAGAGAAAGTATTTATACTTTTAAGAGAAGCAATGTAAAAATAGTATTAGGAGTACACTGAATAAAATATAAATTTCTGGTGAAATTTCGGTAGAGAATATTTGGGTAAAATGTAATACCTTCTCTACCTACGTGTTATGTACGAATTAGAGAAAATAAAAACCGAAACAAGTGTATGAAATATTGTCATTAGCACAGGATGACAAGGTGGCACATTGGTACAGGACCTTGTTCCCCACTGATCCAAAGCAATCAGCAGTGGTAAGCTAGTACTGGCCTATCCTCTCACGGGGAGAGGGGAGAGGGATTTCCAGATTATTTGGCAGATCAATCACGTGATGCAGTGAGCCGGCCTTAACTTCACGTTCAATTATTCACCATTTTTATGGTCGCTGTTTTGTTTCATAATGCACTAGTCAAAGTGAAATTTTCTCGCGCATGCTCCGAATGTTGATTTTAGGGCTATGTTAAGAAACAGCGAAGCTTGAAATTTGTAGCTATGACTGTGCAAGATACCTGAAGGGTAAAAATATTCAGCCGCTTCGAAATAGGCTTCAACCTGCTGCAAAAGCTTTCACAGTACCCGTGCACTTTTTCTAGGGCGCTGGTTATTATTTTAAGGTAATACTTCCGTGAAATTGACCAGAATTTGTGAAACTCTAAAAAATTACTTCGTTTCTTAATGAAATTATATTAATTATAAAATTTAAGAAAGCATATAGTGCACTCCAGTGTGGGTATTTTAACTACCAATTAACTGAAGCTATAAATGAGCAGGCGCATGCTTATTAATAGACACTACCAACTTCAAATTTTCTCGCAATTTTTTCCCAACACTTTTCAATACTCAAAATGTTCCACACGATGCCATTATTCACTAATTTGTTTCAAAACTTGTATACTGCCTCTTAAAAGCACATTAAATAAAACGATCATATTACTTTTCGGAACAATTCTCCAACTTTAACAAATAAAGTAATACATTTTTACCGAGATCTCACCGAAAATACATGTTTTGGGCCCCGCTGAATCCAAAGCATTTTTGGAAAAAAGTCCGCTTCGTCGTTCCCCTGCAACTTATGTTGAGCTTCTTCCATGGACCACTGCCAAAACGTCGGCAGAGAGCAGTGTGGGCCCTTCCTAACTTTTACTGACATTCCTCCGCTCCTGAAGGATAGCCTAGCTACTCGGTGGGCTTGACTATCAGCGGGTCTTACATTGGTAAATGGAGCCTTCCCTCGACTCCGCCAAGATGACGAACCGAATATGAATACTGTAAAGGAAATTTAAGAAGTTTAATATAATTCAAGGTCATTTTATTCATTGTATCTTGTATCCGAGTAAATTAAATAATAAACCTTGTTTATCTCGAATTTAAAATATTTTATTTAAAATTTTAATTATTGTTGACCTGAGCCACCTCAACGGAGAAAGCGCCCGAGACCAGGCAAGTGGTGTCTCCAAGGTAAGATGTGACGGCCCATCCTTTTTTTTTTACTTTCTCTACACGTACTATGTAAATAGTGTATAGAGAAGGTATTGCACTCCACCAAAAATTCAATACCGAGATTTCACGGAGGTATATGCTTTAGGGTCCCCTGTATCCAAAAAAAGTATTTTCAGCAAAAGGTCCGTGTAACCGTGAACACGATAACTCAAAAACGAAAAATCGGTAAAATACCAAACTTGGTATTTAAGTTTAGTATCTTCCAGGGATGCGACACAAAGATTTTGAGAAAATCCCCCCACCCCAAACTACCCTTTACATGGAACTTTTTTCGAAAACTTTGATTTTCTAAAAAATGGCTCTAACAATTTTGATTAAAGTATCGTATATTAAAGATATTTACCTGACAAATAAAATGTATATTTTGAATTTTCTGGGAATAGCCTGTAGTTTATTATTCTGAGTGAATTTTACGGATTTTGCATAACTGTTAAACCGTAAGAGGTAGACAAAAACTTACCATACAAAAAATGTAGAGTACATTAAAACACACAATTTATGTTGTGTTCATTTTTTTTTTCGTGGATTTGATCGTTTTGGAGATATTCCTTTGTTTTTGTTTTCAGGTTTGGAAAACTTAACTTTTCTCATACAAGAATTTGTCAACTCCTGTCCAAACAAATAAAGGAACCTCAGAGACATAACAGCCAGCTATTGACTATCGCTTTAACCTATGGTACTGGTTTATTTCGCTTCTACTATAAGGTAGCAGGTAATAAGACCATTTCTGTTAATTTTTTGTCGATTAGCATGAAGTAAATAGAAGCATAAGCTTTTTAACAATAATTTGTTGCAGAGATGTAGAGAAAGTCATGTGAATGGAACACATCAGATTTTTTTCTTAATTATTACTAAGAGAACCGAAACTCTAAGCTACCTCTATCACATTGTGGTTTCGTGGCTAACATGAGCATCAGGAGTAAGAAACTGTCAAGCATGCAAGTCTTATTTTAACACTACCTTCACTGCTTCATTATATTATTTGATCTGATAAAGTGACTTTTCCTAGAAGCCTGGAAAAAATATTTCACTAACGAAATGAATTGGTTCGAAATGTTGCATACCTATTTTGAAAACTATTATACAGGAAAATATTGCTTATGATACCCGGTATAGGCACCTGTCTTTCAACCAAATCCTTTTTACTTTCTCTATACTCACTATGTACATAGTGTGTAGAAAATGTATTGCACTCCACCAAAAAATTCGATACCGAGATTTCACCGGAAATATATGTTTTAGGATCCCCTGTGACCAAAAAAAGCATTTTCACAAAAAGGTCCGTGTGTCTGTGAACACGATAACTCAAAAACGAAAAGTTGGTAAAATACCAAACTTGGTATTTAAGTTTAATATCTTCCAGGAATGCGACACGAGTATTTTGAGAAAAATCCCCCCACCCCAACTACCCTTTACATGGAACGCTTTATCGAAAATTTTGATTTTCTCAAAAATGGCTCTAACGATTTTGATTAAAATTTCGTATATTAAAGATATTTATCTGACAAATGAAATGTATATCTTGAATTTTTTGGGAATAGCCTCTGAAGACTACTTTATTCTGGGTGAATTTTTCATAACTACAAATCCGTAAGAGATGGACAAAAACTTACTACAAAAAAATGTAGAGCACGTTAAAGCACACAATTTATGTTATATACATTTTTTTCGTGGAGTTGATCGTTTTGGAGATATTCCTTTTTCTTGGTTCCAGCTTTGAAAAACTTATACTTTTCTCATACATGAATTTGTCAACTGCTGTCCATACAAACAAAGGAACATCAGTCACATAGCAACCAGCTTTTGGCTTTCACTTTAATCTATGATACTCCCTTATTTCGCTTCTACTTACAAGTAAGCAAGTAATAAAATATTTCTGCTAATGTTTTCTGATTAGCATAAAGTAAATAGAAGTATAAGCTTTTTAAGAATAATTTGTTGCAGGGATATAGAGAAAGTCATGTGAATGGTACACTCAGATTTTTTACTTTCTCTATACGCACTATGTACATAGTGTCTTCACCAAAAATTCGATACTGAGATTTCACCGGAAATATATGCTTTATGGTCCCCTGTATCCAAAAGAAATATTTCTAGAAAAAGGTCCATGTGTCCGTGTGCCCTTGTGTCTGTGAACACGATAACTCAAAACGAAAAGTTGGTAAAATACCAAACTTGGTATTTAAATTTAGTATCTTCCAGGGATGCGACACGAAGATTTTGAGAAAAATCCCCCCACCCCAAACTACACTTCACATTGAACATTTTTTTTTTTAAATTTTGATTTTCTAAAAAATGGCTCTAACGATTTTGATTAAAATATCGTATATTAAAGATATTTAAGTCACAAATAAAATGTATATTTTGAATTTTCTGGGAATAGCCTCTGAAGACTACTTTATTCTGGATGAATTTTACGGAATTTGGAATAACTGCTAAACCGTCAGAGATAGAAAAAAACTTACTACACGAAAAGTGTAGAGCACGTTAAAACACACTATTTATGTTATATACATTTGTTTCGTGGAGTCATCGTTTTTGAGTCATTCCTTGTTTTTGGTTTCTGCTATGAAGACTTATACTTTTCTCATATAGGAATTTGTCAACTGCTTCCATACAAAGGAACTTCAGTGACATAGCAACCAGCAAGGAACCAAGTAATAAGACTATTTCTGCTATTTTAGTCTGATTAACATGAAGTAAATGGATGTTTGAGCTATTTAAGAGTAATTTTTTGCAGAGATATAGAGAAAGTCATGTCACGTCAGATTTTTGTTGTTTTTAATATAATTTATTTTCCATCATTAGATGAATACATGAATACAATAGGTTTAAACCATAAATCAATTGTATGTTAAATACAAAATACATTTTGTTTTCGTTATGTTTATTACATGTCATTTTATTTTGTTGACCGCGCCATAGTGGTCAGACCTGTTTCACATCTTGGAGAGTGTTGGTGTTTGTGTTTTGTGGAATGGGTCCTTCTCAGAGAAGCGGAAAGCTGAACCTAACGACATTGTCAGTGCTTCTTAGTGTGGAGGTGATAGTCCACCGAGGGACCTATCCTAACTCCTATCTCGGTGCCTCAACCAACCTCCAAGACTGACAACATGCAACCCACAACAGTCATAATAAAACAAGGATTAGGTTGTTTTGTCTTGGTTTCCGGTCTCAAGCTCAACATAGCACGTCACTAGAGTCCAGTCCAGTGTAATTGACAGGCTGAGGGCAGCCCGAGGTGTGATAGACGTGTCCCTGTTCTCAGAGAGAACTTAACCACGTTCTGACGGGATTGTGGGGTTTGCAGGATGGCGGATGAGATTTGGGGTTGTGGGGTGACAGGAGGAGGCGAATATTGCTCCTCGACGGTTGCCTTGATGGTGCAACGGCCCTTGTGCACCGCTGGTGTGTTTTTAACAAAATGTTTCTTTTGAGATTATAATTTTGAATCCAAGCAACTCTTGAAGGATTATAAGGAGCTTAGCCGTAGCAGCTGTTGGTGGTTCTCCTTCGTTACCGGGGATGCCCGCAAGCCATGCGGGGAAGCCGGTATCGCCTGAAGCGGCGGTTCGTGGGATCGTAATCCCCAAGAGACCTAACGAGGGCGCTCCGATGGAATGGTAACCCTTCGTTGAATTTTGTTGCCCGACGCCTAATCTCGTCCTCCAGGTATGGTAGACCAGAGGCTTCGTGCAGGAGTCTCGTTGGAAAGCCTCGAGGCACAGAATAGATAGCCCGAAGACACCTATTCTGTACCCGCTGAAGCAACAGCAGACTGGAGTCTGCCGCCATGCCCCAGATCTCGCAGGCGCAGATTAACAAGGGGATTATGAGAGCCCTCAAAAGGCGCAACTTAAGGGGAACCGTCATCGAGGACCTCAGCATCGGGTACAATGAGGCCGCAGCCCCATTTCCCCGGCACCATAGCCCCCTGATGTGCTCCCTAAAAGTGACGCCCCTGTCAAGCTTCACCCCCTAGAGTGTACCCCTTCATGGTATTTTCTTGTGTGCATTTCACTGAAGCTTTATACGAGTTTGTCTTGACCAGGATGAACATAGTATGTGTTTGTTTCGTATTACTTTCTCTATATGTTCTATGTACCTAGTGTATAGAGAAGGTATTGTAATGCACCTAAAAATTCGATACCGAGATTTCACCGGAAATACATGTTTTGAGACCTCCTGAATCCAAAATAAAGCATTTTTAGAAACATGTCCATGTGTGTGTCTTTCTGTCTTCTGTCTGTCTGTGTGTGTCTTTCTGTCTTCTGTCTGTCTGTGTGTGTCTGTGGGCAGCATAGCTCAAAAATGATAAGACCGTTAAAAACCAAACTTGGTACTTAAGTTTAGTATCTTCCAAGGATGCGACACGAAGATCTTCAAGAAAATCCCCCCATCCCAAACTACCCTTTACATGGAAAATATTTCGAAAATGTTGATTTTCTTAAAAATAGCTCTAACGATTTTGATTAAAATCTCGTATATTTAAGATACTTGACAAATAAAATGTATATCTTGAATTTCCTGGGAATAACCTCAGAATACTATTTTATTTTGGATGAATTTGACGGATTTTTGTATAACTGCTAAACCGTAAGAGATGGACGAAAACACCACTCAGAAAATGTAGAGCACATTACAACACATAATTTATGTCATTTACATTTTTTTCGTGGAGATGGTTGTTTTTAAGATATTCCGTTCTTTTAGTTTCAGCTTTAAAAAACATACTTTTCTCATACAGTAATTTGTGTACTTCTGTCCATACAAATAAAAGGAACTTCAGTCTCATAGCAACCAACCTTTGACTGTCAGTTTAGCCTATGGTACTCTCTTATTTCACTTTTACTACAAGGAAGCAAATAATAAGACTATTTATGATAATTTTTAACTCGATTATCATTAGGTAAATAGAAGAATAGGATTTTTATCAGTAATTTGTTGCAGAGATGTAGAGAAAGTCATGTGAATGGAACACATCGGACTTTTTTAACTTGTTATAGTAGCAACACGTAACCTTAAATTCTACCTCGCGCTATTTCAAGTTGTTCTATGTATTAATTTCCTTTTCTCGCCGCTCAACCTGCAAAGTATGAGTTTCGTATTGTCTTGCTCTTCCTGACAAAGTCGGCAGAGTATGTTGTTTATTTGTGTGGATATCGCCATTTCCGTTTTTTGTTTTGTATCCATTTATACTGTTCGCAATTTCCTTGCTGTACCGGTACAAAGCTAGAACAAATTTCCTTCCCCCAAAGGCCAAGACACTGCAGCGCTACATACGGTGTTACAAGCATTTTATTTCCCATTTTTCTCTCGGGACTTCAAATGTTTTAAAATGCATATGAATGATTTGTTAATCTATTTTATAACAATAAAGATAATTTTAAGCTTCTGATAATGGATTTCTTGTAGGATTACTAAAATGAATCGGTTAATTAAACATCGGTAAAACTTTTATTTTCTGAGAAATAAATTACACATTTTGATAAGTCAATAGCTTTAGAGAATTCCAACATCTAAGTTAATTAGCCTAATATAGAAACATATAACATCTGTTTGAAGTCATTTTCTATAAAATTGGATTTTATGATAATATTTTTAAAAATCTGATGTGTACCATTCACATGACTTTCTCCATATCCCTGCAACAAATAATTCTTAAAAAGCTTATACTTCTATTTACTTTATGCTAATCAGAAAAAATTAGCAGAAATGGTCTTATTACTTGCTTCCTTGTAAGTAGAACGAAACAAGGGACTACCATAGGTTAAAGTGGTGGTCAAAAGCTGGTTGCTATGTCAATGAAGTTCCTTTGTTTATATGGATAGGAGTTCACAAGTTCCTGTATGAGAAAAGTGTACGTTTTTCATAGCAGAAACCAAAAATAAGGAATGTCTCAAAAACGACGAATTCCACGAAAAAAATGTACATAACATAAATTGTGTGTTTTAATGTGGTCTACATTTTTTGTGAAGTAAGTTTTGTCCATCCCTTATGGTTTAGCAGTTATTCAAAATTCAGTAAAATTCTTCCAGAATAAACTACTCTTCAGAGGCTATCCCCAGAAAATTCAAGATATACATTTTATTTGCCAGGTAAATATCTTTAATATACGCAATTTTAATAAAAATCGTTAGAGCCATTTTTGAGAAAATTAAAATTTTCGAAAAAAGTTCCATGTAAAGGGTAGTTGGGGGTGGGGGGATTTTTCTCAAAATCTTCGTGTCGCATCCCTGGAAGATACTAAACTTAAATACCAAGTTCGGTATTTTACCGACTTATCGTTTTTGAGTTATCGTGTTCACAGACACACAGACACCCCCCCACACACACACACTCACACACGGACCTTTTTGTCACCCTAAAACATATATTTTCGGGTCAATCTCGGTATCGAATTTTTGGGTGGAGTGCAATACCTTCTCTATACACTATGTAGATAGTGCGTATAGAGAAAGTAATAAAATGTAGACTGTTATTACATCTCAGTATGCTTAGTAATGCATTTCTCTTATTAGTATTCAAATGTGTCTGTGTATACTCGTGCGCATGCGCAGTAGTGATTCCATATCGGATAGTCTAAAGCAAAACACAGCTAATATGCAATCACAACCAGTAAACACAAGACAATACAATGTCCCCTATCGCCCCCAACGTTCAGGTGATAATTGATATCGATCCAATTGAACGGTAGGTATCTGACACTAAATCCAGCAGCTACTTATTAAAATAAATTCCTAGCAATCAACTGCGTTATGTTGAACAAACAGTGGTTATACTCACGCTATATATTAGCGAATTTCTTTATATATGTAGGTAAAATTCTGAATATTTTTTACTTTCTCTACATTTATACGTACATAGTGAATAGATACAGAGATTTCACAAGGAATACATGTTTTTTAGGGTCCCCTGTATCCAAAAAATCATATTTAGCAAAAGGTCCCTGTGTGTATGTCTGTGAACGCGATAAGTCAAAAACGAAAACCGAGTAAAATAATAATGCTATTTAAGTTTACTATCTTCCAAAGATGCGACACGAAGATTTTGAAAAGGCCGTGGCCGTGGACAAAGCGGCGAGTTTTCTCCGGTTTCCTCCGCATTCCACCGCTGCTCCATCTTCATTTTATGTATCATCAGTGTCATCGCCTGCGGTGCAACAAGTAAAAATGGGCGTTATACACTACAAAAAATTTGAAAAATAGTCCCCCCGACCCCTAATTACTTTTTACATGGAAAAAATTTCGAAAGTTTTCATGTTTTCAAAAATGGTTCCAACGGCTTTGTTGAACATACTGTATATTAAAGATATTTACATCACAAATAAAATGTATCCTATCTTGAATTTTCTGGGGATAGCCTCTGAAGACACCCTTATTCTGATTGAATTTTCCTGAAATTTGTATAACAGGAAAACAGTAAAAGATAGACAAAAGTTTATGACAGAGAATGAAATCGTTAAAACACACAGTTTATGTCAAATACAATTTCTTCGCGGGGTTTACCATTTTTACTTGCTCTACACGTACTATGTACATAGTGTATAGAGAAGATATTGTATTGCACCCAAAAACTCGATACCAAGATTTCACCGGAAATACACGTTTTGGGTCAAGCATTTTTGGAAAAAGTTCCTTGTGTGTACGTGTGTGTGTGCATGTGGGTGTCTGTGCCTGTGGACATCATAGCTCAAAAACGAAAAGACCGTTAAATACCAAACTTTGTATTTAAGTCTGGTATCTTCCAAGGATGCGACACGAAGATTTTCAAGAAAATCCCCCCACCCCCAACTACTCTTTATATCGAACTTTTTTAAAAAATTTTGATTTTCTCAAAAATGGCTCTAAATATTTTAATTAAAATATCGTATATTAAAGATATTTACCTGACAAATAAAATGTATATCTTAAATTTTCTGGGAGGAATTTTGCATCACTGCTAAACCGTAAGAAATGGACAAAAACTTACCTCACAAAAGATGTAAAGCACATTAAAACACAATTTATGTGTTTTAGATATTCCTTGTTTTTTGCTTTAGCTTTGAAAAATTTGTACTTTTCTCAAACAGGAATTTGTCAACTCATGTCCATACAAACAAAGGAATTTCAGTCGCATAGAATAATTTGTTGCAGAGATGTAGAGAAAGTAATGTGAATGGTACACATCAGATTTTTTAAATGTATTTCTTGTTAATTGTTTCAGATTTAAAACACTTAATACTTTTGAGTTACAGCGATTTGTCAACTGTTGGCAATGCAAAGAAACGGATTTGATCCCCATGGCAGCCAGCTTTTAAAATATTTGACTATCGCTTTAGCCTAGTGTATTACCTTATCTGATGTACTGCTACAAAAAGGTATGATCATGATTCATTATTGAACTTTTACCTCAAACTGTAGCTTATTTGGCGCTTAATGGGTTATTTTGACAGTTTTAGAAAATATGCTATTTTATATAGACTCAATGGACGCAGTAGCCTTCAAGCAGCCCAACAAATAGTCAAAACAAAGACCTAGAGTTTGAACTTTTTGTAATGTATAGCTAGCTACAAGTTCATACTGGGTGTCTCAAAAGTGTCTCCTCAGTGAACTCGGACTGTTGTAACGTTGGTAACGGAAATATGGAGGGGGAGCATTACTCTGAGCAGGTTTGTCTTCCCTTATCTTGCTTGAATAATACTGCGAGAACTGTGTGCTTGGAAGTCAACGCTGTGTTGTTGTGCTTGTGAAACGATGTCCAAATATTAACTATGGAAGAGAGAAGGTTTACAATTGACATATTCATTGATGGCTATAAGCCTTCAGAAAATGTAAAACAAATTTCTTGAACACATCCTCATCACGATGCATGACACACTTAATTCCTAAATTCCATGAAACCAGGTCTGTAGATATGTTCCAAAAAGCGGTAGGCCTAAACATTTAACAGAAGCTAAACTGGGCAACATTTCAGATGTAATGTTATGTTACGAAGCTCTACAAAATGAACCCGGAAATGAGCACAGGAAACGACTGTTTCAGTACAGACAGCACTTAGAGCTGTTAGAAAAAGAAATTAAATTGCATCCCTATAAACGTAAGGTATCCCGAAAAAAAAATTCTGATGTGTACCATTAACATTCTCTATATCCCTGCAACAAATTATTCTTAAAAAGCTTATACTTCTATTTACTTCATGCTAATCAGAAAAAATTAGCAGAAATAGTCTTATTACTTGCTTCCTTGTAAGTAGAAGCGAAATAAGGGACTATCATAGGTTAAAGTGATAGTCAAAAGCTGGTTGCTATGTCAATGAAGTTCCTTTGTTTATATGGATCGGAGTTGATAAGTACCTGTATGCGAAAAATGTAAGCTTTTCGTAGCAGAAACCAAAAATAAGGAATGTCTCAAAAACGACGAACTTCATGAAAAAATGTATAGAACATAAATTGTGTGTTTTAACGTGCTCTACATTTTTTGTGAAGTAAGTTTTGTCCATTTCTTACGGTTTAGCAGTTATTCAAAATTCCGTAAAATTCATCCAGAATAAAGTACTCTTCCCAGAAAATTTGAAATATACATTTTATTTGTCAGGTAAATAGCTTTAATATACGATATTTTAATCAAAATCAACAGTCATTTTTGAGAAAATCAAAATTTTCGAAAAATGTACCATGTAAAGGGTAGTTGGGCGTGGGGGGGTTTTTCTCAAAATCTTCATGTCGCATCCCTGGAAGATACAAAACCTAGATACCAAGTTTAGTATTTTACCGACTTTTCGTTTTTGAGTTATCGTGTTCACAGACACACGGGCCCTTTTCCGAAATGCTTTTTTACTTTCTCTATGCATATAATGTACATAGTGTATAGAGAAGGTATTGCACTCCACCAAAAAATTCGATACCGAGATTTCACGGGAAATGTATGTTTTAGGGTCTCCTGTATCCAAAAAAGGTATTTTCAGAAATAGGTCCGCGCGCGCGTGCGTGTGTGTATGTGTGTGTTTGTGTCCGTGTGTCAGTGTGTCCGTGTGTCTGTGAACACGATAACTCAAAAACGAAAAGTTGGTAAAATACTAAACTTTGTATTTAAGTTTAGTATCTTCAAGGGATGGGACACGAAGATTTTGTGAAAAATCCCCTCACCCCAAACTACCCTTTACATGGAACTTTTTTTGAAATTTTTGATTCTCTAAAAAATGACTAAAAATTTTGATTAAAATATCATATATTAAAGCTATTTACCTGACAAATAAAATGTATATTTCGAATATTCTGGGAATAGCCTCTGAAGAGTACTTTATTCTGCGTCAATTTTACGGAATCTTGTATAACTGCTAAACAAGAGATGGACAAAAAGTTACCACACAAGAAATGTAGAGCACTTTAAAACACACAGTTTATGCTTATATATTTTTTGTGTGTAGTTAATTGTTTTTGAAATATTCCTTGTTTTTGGTTTCAGCTATAAAAAACTTATACCTTTCTCATATAGGACTTTGTGAACCCGCGTCCATACAAACAAAGGAACTTGAGTCACATAGCAACCAGCTTTTGACTATCACTTTAACCTATGCTACTCCCTTATTTCGCTTCTACTTACAAGGAAGCAAGTAATAAGACTATTTCTGCTAATTTTTGTCGATTACAGGAAGTAGATAGAATAATTTGTTGCAGTGATATGGAGAAAGTTATGTGAATGGAACACAACAGATTTTTTAGTTAAGGGGGACCTTAAAACATATATTTCCGGTGATCGGTATCGCAGTTTTGGGTGGAGTTCAATACCTTCTCTATACACTATGTAGATAGTACGTGTAGAGAAAGTAAAACGAGTAATTTGTAGGACTGGTATAGCATAACAGCTTTGTGTCACTTACACACAAGACATTTTCGCTTATTCAGGTGCAAGTTCCTTTTCCAGAAAGCCCTCAAGTCCTAGGCAAGCGTGGACATATGAAACGTGTCACCGTCAGATAGAATCAGGAGTTTAGTAAAACATGTTGCATTTGGAAAAGCGAGAGTGGAATTCGCAACAGCCTTTAAGGGCGATAGTGGAATCGACATAAAAATTGCAAACGTCAGTCCGTGGACAAGGCTGAAGGTAAACACGTCTGGCTTTACAGTATTTACAAAAATCCTTGTGTTGACTCTAACCTATCGATTCCATTGTATTTCCCAGTCTGTGTTTGGGGAAACGTACCAATATATTTCATGGTAGATTTAAAAGATTGCTTCACGCTCAGTAGGTCAGGCCTGAGCCATCAGTCATCAGGGTTCGTTACAAGGTCTGCTTTTGGAGAGCTGTTCCTCTGGGAGATAGACACGTTCTTGGCTCACCATCATTTTACATCATGATATATTATATCCATTAGTTTTCTCAAATTTGGAACGCAATTTGGTCATTTCGATTTTTACAGCAATACATATTGTGACTTACATGTAAGTTGTCATCTTAAGACCCATTCCCTTACTTCTGTTGATAACTTATAACCTATTCCCAAGCAATTGAGGGTACACTTTTTAATTTCTCTATACAAACTATGTACATAGTGTATAGTGAAGGTAATTTGATACCGAATTTTCACCGGAAATACATGTTTTGAGACTCCCTGAATACAAAAAAACCTTTTTAGAAAAGTGTCCATGTGTATGTCTGTCTGTCTGTGTGTATGTGTGTCTGTGGGCAGCATAGCTCAAAAACGAAAAGACTGTTAAAGCACAAACTTGGTATTTAAGTTTGGTATCTTCTAAGGATGCTACACGAAGATTTTCAAGAAAATACCCCCACCCCAAACATTTTGAAAATTTTTTATTTTCTTAAAAATGGCTCTAAAGATTTTGATTAAAATATTGTATATTAAAGACATTTACCTGACAAATAAAATGTATATCTTGAATTTTCTGGGCATAGCCCCTGAAGACTACTTTATTCTGGATGATTATTACGGAATTGATCATAACTGCTAAACCGTAAGAGATGGGGAAAAACTTTCTACACAGAAAATATAGCTCACAATAAAAAACGCAAATAAGTAATTGAGAATAAAACTTTTATTATTTTTATTTAATTTTGTTATCAAAATCATGACTGCACCTTATGATCCGTAGCGTCTTATGGTTCGAATAATACGGTATGTCTAGAAAAAAATCTGATGTTACACTCGCATAACTTTCTCTAGCTGTTCTTACATAAGATTATTCTTGTTTTTACACTATTCTAATCCAGATAATCATTAGCAGAATGCTCTTATTACTTAGTTCTCTATGAGTAGAAAGGAACTAAGCGAAAACAGTAGGCTAAATCGATACTCAAATGTTTTAAAAGCTGTCGTTATGCGATTGTCATTGCAAATCTCTGCTTGACCAGGAGAAGAACAAAAGAAAAGCGGACACTACCTGTCTGAAAAAAGTATAAGTGGCTTAACCTAAATGCAATAGCATGTGCAGTAAGTTTTTGTCTATCTCTTAAGCAAAATTCGGCAAAATTCATCCACAATAAAGAGATCTTCAAAGGGTATTCTCAGAAAATTCAAAATATACATTTTTGGGGGGTGTAAATATCTTTAATATACAGCATTTTAATCAAAATTGTTAGTCATTTTAGAGAGATTAACATTTTTCGAAAATGTTTCCATGTAAAGCATAGTTTGTCGTGGCGAGATTTTCTCGAAAGGTTGGTATTTAACGTGGTTTTTGAGCTATGCTATCCATAGACACACGGACGTTTTTCTAAAATGTTTTTTCGGACTTATGGGACCGCAAAACATATATTTTCGGTGAAATCTCGACATCAAATGTTTACTATATACATTGTACATAAGGAACTAGAGAAAGTAATTATGTTATTAGCTTTAAAATTCTAGAAGTTAGACATGAAACCGTTTCATTCCCTTAAGCTGGGAAAGAAATGTGTGTATGAACATGAGAAATGAAGGGATGTATACACGCAGCAAGGGCCGATACATGGGTAGCACGAAGACAGCTGAATACTTTGGGTTTGTGTTTGGGGGAGGGGGTGCAGGATAAATCATTTCGCACAGCTGAGCAGCTTACTGCTATAATCCTCCGCTACAGCAGCCATAAAGGCAGGGCTGTAAACTTTACCGGTCGGCCTCCAGAATGTTCATTATATTTTGGGCAACAAGCAATTGCTGGCAATCAAATGGGATGAAGTAATCTGTCCATTCATCGCCCGCTTAGCTTACTCGATGATGATAAACCTCTTTGTTCTGCATTCCCACAACTGATCTATGGGACGGGCAGAGAGAGTGAAAAAAAAAAATGTTTCCTTTATATCGCTTTAGTTTTACATCGTTTCATTTTCGTCATCAAGCAGAAACACGATTTTTGTACACAATAAAAAATCTGATATGTTCCATTCACATGACTTTCTCTACATCTCCGCAAAAATGCTTATGATTCTATTTACTTCACTCTAATCGAGAAATAATTAGCAGAAATAATCTTATTACTTGCTTCCTTGTAAGTAGAAACGAAATAAGGGAGTACCATAGGTTAAATTGACAGTCAAAAACTGGTTGCTATGTGACTGAATTTCCTTTGTTTGTATGGACAGGAATTGACAAATTCTTGTATGAGAAAGTTATAAGCTTTTCAAAGCTGAAACCAAAAACAACGAATATCTCAAAAGCGATCAACTCCACGAAAACAATGTATATGACATAAATTGTGAGTTTTATCCTGAGATACATTTTTTGTGTAGTAAGTTTTTATCTCTTACGGTTTGCCAGTTATGCAAAATTCAGTAAAATTCATCCAGAATGAAGTACTCTTCAGAGGCTATTCCCAGAATATTCAAGATATACATTTTATTTGTCAGGTAAATATCTTTAATATACGACAGTTTAATCAAAATTGCTTGAGAAAATCAAACTTTTCGAAAATTGTTTCATGTATAGGGTAGTTGGGGGTGGGGGGATTTTTTGAAAATCTTCGTGTCGCATCCTTGGAAGATACTGAACTTAAATACGAAGTTTGGTATTTAACAGACATTTCGTTTTGGGCTATGCTGTCCACAGACACACACACACATATGGAATTTTTTCCAAAAATACTTTTTTGGATGCACATGGGCCGAAAACATGTATTACCGGTGAAATATCGGTATCAAATTTCTGAGTGGAATGCAATACCTTCTCTATATACTATGTACATAGTACGTGTAGAGAAAGTAAAAATTGAAGTGTTACATTCTCTATATCGACATAATAATTAACTGGAGAAGATATTGCATTTTACCCAAAAATTTTATACTGAGATTTCATAGGAAATGCACATTTTAGGGTCCTTGAAGCATAAAAAAACAGTAACAATAAAACAGAATGTTTACGTTCTCTACAAGCTCTACCTCTTCCAAATATAATTTGATGTAAAGATAATAAATATTTTGAGAACCCTGCATCCAAAAGAGCATTTTAAAAAAGTGCCAGTGTGTTTAAGTGTGTTTGTGTAGATAGCATAACTAAACGAAAACTCTGTTAAATACAAAACTTGATATTTAAGTTCAGCATTTTCTAATACTGCTACTCAGAGATGTTTAAGAAAACCCCAGGCAAACTTACACCTTAAATGATAACATTTTCGAAAATTTTGTTTTTCTCGAAAATGGCTCTAACGGTTTTAATTAAAATCTTGGACACTAAAGCTATTTACATGAAAAATAAGAAGTGTATCTTGAATTTAGGGAATATCCTCTGAAGACCTCTTGTTTCTCTATGACTTTATTTAACAAGTGAACCATAATACATTGACCAAAACATTGCACAAAAATGTAGATCTCGTTACATACACAATTTATATCAACACATTTTCAGTTTTAAAACACTTAAAGTTTTCTCAGACGGGAGGTAATCATTTATTTCACAGCTGTTTTCTTTTACTCCAAGCCATACAAAGAGAACCAAACTTAAATTGTGTTGTGTAGCAACAGTTATTAAAATATTCTACTATGAAATGTTGGGTGGAATGCAATATTTGGGTGGTACTGAGTCCAAAAATGTGCACTTTTAGAAAAATATCTGTGTGTATGTGTCTGTGGGTAGACGAAAAGTCCCTTAAATACCAAGCTTGGTATTTAGGTTCAATTTTTCCAAGGATGCGACAAGAAGATTTTAAAGAAAATCCCTCATCCTTCTGCGTGGAACATTTTTTAAACGTTTATATTTAAAAAAAAATTCTGATGTGTTTCATTCACATGACTTTCTCTACATCCCTGCAAAATATTATTGTTAAAAAGCTTATGCTAATATTTACTTCATCAAATCGAGAAAAAATAAGCAGAACTAGTCTCATTACTTGCTTCCTTGTAGGTAGAATCGAAATAAGGGAGTACGATAGATTAAAGTCACAGTCAAAAGCTGGATGCTATGTGACTGATGTTCCTTTGTTTGTATGGACAGGAGTTGACAAATTCCCGTATGAGGAAAGTATAAGTTTTTCAAGACTGAAACCAAAAACAAGGAATATCTTAAAAAGATCCACTCCATGAAAAAAATGTATATAGCATAACTTGTGTGTTTTAATGTACTTTACATTTTTTGTGTGGTAAGTTTTTGTCTATCTCTTGCGGTTTAGCAGTAATGCAAAATTCGTCAAGAATAAAGTAGTCTTCAGAGGCTATTCCCAGAAAGTTCAATATATAAATTTTATTTGTAGGTAAATATATGTATTACACGATATTTTAATCAAAATCGTTAAGAGCCATTTCTTAGAAAATCAAAATTTTCGAAAAATTTTCCATGTAAAGCGTAATTGTGGGTGGGGGGATTTCCTTGAAAATCTTCGTGTCGCATTCTTGGAAGATACCAAACCTAAATACCAAATTTGGTTTTTAACGGACTTTCCGTTTTTGAGCTATGCTGTTTACAGACACACACACGGGTCTTTTTGTAAAAATGCGTTTTTGGGATTCAGGGGGACCCAAAATATGTATTTCCGGTGAAATCTCGGAATGGAATTTTTGGATGGAATGCAATAGCTTCTCTGTACACTACGTACATAGTTCGTATAGAGAAAGTAAAACACACTAAAAGTTTGATCAAAATACCATATGTTTAAGATAGTTTCATATGAAGCCAAATGTGTATCTTGAATTTCATGAGAACAGCTGCTGCAGGTCTCATCATTATGGACGATTTTTGTGTAACTTATAAGAGACAGACACAACGCTTACTAATTTAGATCTCGTTAAAACTCACTTTCTCTACACGCAATATGTACATAATGCACCCAAAAATTCGATACCGAGATTTCAGCTTAAATATATGCTTTGAGACTCCCTGAATCCAAATTTTTAGAAACATGTGCGTGTATGTGTATGTGTGTGTGTCTGTGGGCAGCATATCTCAAAAACGAAAAGACCGTTAAAAACCAAACTTGGCATTTAAGTTTGGTATCTTCCAAGGATGCGACACGAAGATTTTCAAGAAAATCCTCCCACCCCCAGTTACCCTTTACATGGAAAAAATTTCGAAAGTTTTGATTTTCTTGAAAATGGCTCTAACGATTTTGATTAAAAGATCATATATTTAAGATATTTACCTCACAAATAAAATGTAGTTCTTGAATTTTCCGGGAATAGCCTCTGAAGAGTCCTTTATTCTGGATGAATTTTACAGATTTTTGCATAACAGCTAAACCGTAAGACATGGACATAAACTTACCACACAGAAAATGGACAACACATTAAAACACACAATTTACGTCAGATACATTTTTTCATGGAGTGGATCGTTTTTAGGATATTCCTTGTTTTTAATTTCAGCTTTGAAAAACATATTTTTCTATTACAGGAATTTGTGTCAACTCCTGTCCATACAAACAAAAGAACTTCAATCACATAGCAACCAGCTTTTGACTACCGTTTTAACCTATGGTACTCCCTTATTTCGCTTCTACTTACAAGGAACCAAGTAATAACACTATTTCTTCTAATGTTTTCTCAATTAGCATGAAGTAAAGCCTAAGCTTTTTAACAATCTATTGCGGAGATGTAGAGAAAGTCATGTGAATGTAACACATTAAATTTTTTTTGTAGAGTTAAAGAGGGGAAGTCATCTTTCGTTTCACATCTCTTTTTACTTGGATGCTAATGTTTATCGATTGAGATGATGTAGAAATATGAATAATCTTTTGTAAGAATAGTTTGTTTATATTACAGGTAGAGAAACTCATCAGATTTTTGTACTCCCTTCACGTACTATTTACATAGTGTATAGAGAAGGTATTGTATTGCACCCAAAAATTTGATACCGAAAATTCACTGAAAATAAATGTTTTGAAACCCCGTGATACAAAAAAAAAATTTTAGAGACATGTCCGTTTGTGTGTGTGTGTGTGTGTGTGTGTGTGTGGGAGGGGTGGGGGAGGGCAGCATAGTTAAAATACGAAAAGTCTGCTAAATATCAAACTTAGATCAAAATGCTTTATGTTTAATATACCTATTTTATTACAAACTTAGTGTATATATATATCTGCAGTATTCTGTGAATAACCTCTGAAATCTCTTCATTCAGTATGACTTTCGTATATCTGGCAAAACATAATAGATAGGCAAAAGCATACGGCACAAAAAGTATAGATGTCATTAAAGCACGTAATATATGTTAGGTATACCTATGCATTTTATTTTTGTAGAGTTTACCGTTTCCGATATATTCATTGCTGATGTTCAGTTTTAAATATTTAAACTTTTCTCCAGCGGAAACTCACTTTCGCGTCATATCTCTTTTTGTTTTACTCCCGTGAATGCACAAGAGAACCGGATTTTGTTTGACTGGTTTCTTAAAAGATTTGGCTATCCCTTTAGCCTAGTGTATTTCCTTGTTAACCTTACTTATAAGGAACTAACTAATAAGGCAGTTTCTGCTAATGTTTATCTAATTTAGCATAATACAGAAGAATAAATTTTGTAAGAATAATTTTTACAGAATAGGTAAAGGAGGTCATGGGATGTGAAACATCAAATATCTTATTTTTTTTCATATAGGTTAACCTATTTGCCCATATACGAGGACCGTTTTTTTTTTCAACCTCCGATAGGCTATAAATAAAAGACAAGTTCATAGAAAACAATTATTTTATTACTAAAAGTTTTGTACACTTATGGTTACTTTTCCAGATAATCACCGAAAAGTTTACGACACTTATTGTACCTGTGCCCAAGCTTTGCAATACCCGCTTCAAAAAATGTTGTAGCCAATGATGCAGCCCGGAACCACTATCAATGCAGCTGTTTATTGTGAAACTTTACGACGTTTGCGGAGCGTCATTCAAAACAAACGAAGAGAAATTGTGTTAATTCATGACAACGCTCGTCCACACGCTGCTAGCACAATCCATCGGCTCTTTGAACAATTTCAGTGGAACATTTTTGATCATGCGCCGTACAGTCCTGACCTGGTACCCAGCGACTTTCACCTTTTCCCTGAACTAAAGAAGTGCCTAGGAAGTGCCTTTAAAACAACGTCAATGCTCATTTGAAATCAATATTTTCGGTGATTATGTTGAAAAGTAACCATAAGTGTACAAAACTGTTAGTACAAAAATAATGGTTTTCTATGAACTTGTCTTTTATTTATAGCCTATCGCAGGCTGAAAAAAAAAAAATTCCCCTCGTAATTATACGTCCGGTAGTTGCACTTTTGTGGACCTCATTAAAGTGCAGCTCTTTATTAAAGTGCAGCTTTCCACCAATCAGAAAATCCACACGTAACAATGAACACTTTCCAGTCTGCGCACATCTAATAACGCTACCTGGCAGGAACTGTTGAAAGCGCAATATCAATTATTCGGGTATGTTAAATCGAAGAACAACTAGAGCGAGTTTAGAAAAAAGTAAAAATATTAAACGCGAGTGAGTTGCATCTTTAACCACCGGAAATTCCTACAAAGAGACACGATGTGACTAATGACTTATTGCCAGAGAAATTAAGAAATATGTCCGGAAAATTCAATGCACAGTTCATGGATAGTGTACTAAAATAATGGTTTTCTATGAACTTGTCTTTTATTTCTAGCCTATAGCAGGTTAGAAAAAAAGGTCCTCGGATGTACAGCATTAGTTTACTTATTTATTTACATCATTACATGCGCTTTGTGTTTATAGAATTTGGAGCCCTGTGTGGAATGATCTCGGTTAGTACTTCACTTTAAATAATAGTGGACCTCATGATATATTTTTTTTTTTGTAGTTTAACGTCCTTTAACCTGGTTTGTCATATCGGAGGATGAATAAAATTGGTGAAATGCTGCTCAAATGATCCCGGGGTTCATGGAGCTTCTAGTTCCTCGACATTCATCTTCTCAGGATAAGGGAAAACCCCGAGAAAACCTTATCTGGGTAACTCACCCTAAGAGAGATTCGAACTCACGACCTTTTGAATGTGAGGCAGACACGCTACCATCCACACTACCCAGGTGAGCCTCAAGATATTGTTTAAATGCTTAAAACGAGCCAGATACGTAGAGAACTCGAGTTTCACATAATATTTTGGAAACGAATACTGATAGGGCAGATCCATTAAACATTCACGAGTGTTAAGCGCACCCAGAAGAGTTTTCTTCGCGGGGGGAGCAAGAGCACAAAGGAAGGATATATCGAGGTGGTGGTGGTATAGCTCTCCAGGCCATTCCTTTTCCGCACATGTGTTCCGCCCATATTTCAGTCAGAGGTTTCTAGGGTGATAATATATTGTGTCGTAGATACGCATGCGCTCTCCTCCACTTATCCACTTCTCGGCCTATGCTGAAAAATGGAAATCCCAAGTTCCTATGCCACGCAGTTTCAGATACTACTGTATGCTTCATCCTTTAGCACAACTTCGTTTCTGAAACTTTTCTCAGGCTATGCAAAGTCACAGAAAGTTCAAAAATATTACTGAAAATGCAGATCTAACGATAGGAATGCAGTTTTAAGGTTCACATATACAGGGTGTTAATGAACTACACCGAACTAATTTGCGAGATTGTGCACGTGATTGATATAAGTAATTTGAGATCGGCGATGCATGGTCCCCGGATAAACATAACGCAGTTAACTTTAAACGTGTGAGTGTCAGGTTCTGATAAATCGGTGTTAAAGCAAAGCAGGTGGAAAAAATGGCTTAGAATGTCTTTAAAACTGCTGCCCGAATATAGAAATATCCATTTTAGCAGCTCGATACTAACGTTCTCAAGATTTAATGTCGCAAATATCTGTAAAATCTCGAACTAATCACTTGTCAGTGCGAAACTGAGCATTCATTAACTATGTTCTTAAGTTATGTAGCCTACTCTGGAGGTGTTTTTTTTTTAACTGCTTTTGTGGTTTAATGCGTAATGCGGGAAGCTGCTATCTCAAAGGTCTTGAATTGGATTCCTGTCATAGAGCAAGTGTTTTTTATTATTATTTTTTTTTTCATTCCAGACGAAGTGCCGCGATACGTGGCGTACTGGCACTTCAGAAATTTATGGCCGTTACTTCGAAATTTCAATAAACAGACCACAAGTCTCCTAGCTCAAATTACTTATTTAAGTAATCTACATATTCTGTGAAAATATTTCGATATAGTTCATTAACACCCTGTATATACTATGTTGAAATTTGGTTTGTATGCCTTTACACGAATAATACTTCACTTGCCGGTATAGGATAACTTCTTTCCTTCAAATTAAATAGCAAAACATCTAAAGGTACTAGAAAGACTAACCCTCAATTGCGGGGCTCATAAATCTTTAACTGTGGGGGGGGGGGGAGGTGGCTCAGTGATCTACATAAAAATAAAGAACCTTTATGCTAAGAATGCCAATTCATGCCAAAGAAAATTAAATAAAAATCCAATCACGCAATTACCTTTCATTTTAACTGGAACTCCACACAACGACGCTTCTTGCAAAATAATATTAATATTGTATGCTCCTAACAGCTGAAAACTGGCTAAACTACATTTATATTAGAAGAACTACAATGGATTTTACTTTCTCTATACGTACTATGTGCGCAGTGTATAGAGAAGGTATTGTATTCTGCCTAAATATTCGATACCGAGATTTCACCTGCAATAGACATTTTAGGGTCTCCTGTATCCAGAAATATATTTTAGAAAAACTTTGTATACAAGTTTAATATTTTCCTAGGATGTAACACAACAATTTTGAGGAAAATCCCCCACTGTAAACTACCTTTTGGAGAAATTTTCAAAATGATTTTTTTAAAAATGACTGATGATTTTGATTAAAATAACGTATATTAAAGATGTATACACGATAAAAAATTTATATCTTGAATTTTCTGGAGATCTGTGCTACCAATTCTGCTCTCTGTCAGTATTTTGGGCGATTTCACCCGACAACTCATATATGAAAAACATGAAAACAAGCCAAAATGTCAATAAAGGATCAACAGAGTAAGAGCAGCCACAAATAGTAAACATATCTGTTGCCCCGCTAACTTTAATGAATAAAATGATATCCAGTGTTACTTTTATAACTAATTTATTTCATTAATAAACAATAAAAACTTCAACATTAAGAATACATAATAAAATAATAATATGTGTAATATAGTTACATTCCAATTTTACTCGGAAGAAGATTACAGACTTCCCCATAATTTAACTTTTTAACAAAGATGAAACTTGGTGAAATACGTACAGAACGTCATAATGTGGCATATTATTTCACGTAATTTTTTTTGTAGTGTTTAACGCCCGCTTTAACTACTTATGGCACCGCGGGCGGTGACACTGATGATACATGAATGATAATGGAATGCGATGGCGGGGGAAACCGGAAAACCCGGAGGAAACCCGCCCCAGCGCCCCTTTGTCCACCACAAATCTCACATGCCGTCTAGGTTAGAGGCGAATGGTCTAACTACTCGGCCACGGCGTGGCCGTTTCACGTAACTGGCAACAGAATAACTAAATGAGAACTCGTGGCAGTTAACCTTTTCACAAAACAAAAATTAATTTAAATATTCCTTTCACCAAGCCAATTATGTCCACGTAGTACCGAGCTCTTACAATAAAAAATTAACGGTGAATCTCGCCATCAGAAAATGCTTACCGCCTCACTCCGAGAAAGCCTGTGCGTGTAAAGCACCCCAACCTGAGACTGACCGATAGAGAGCTTTTCCTCTTTAGCTCCGAAAAAGAAATGCAATTCACGCGACAAAAGGCAGAACTACCTAAGTGCCTCTACATGGAGCATAAGAATAGTGTTACCACATTATATTGTACCAGAATGGTACACCGTAAGAGCTAGACAAAAGTTTACTACTTAAAAATGTGATCACGTTGAAACACACAATTTATGTCGTATATATATATATATATATTTTTTTTTTTTTTTTCCTAGAGTTGATATTAGATATATCTTGTTATTGGTTTCAGTTTTAAAATACTTAAAAAAACTTTTCATATACAGGAATTTGTCAGCTCCTTGTAATGGCAGCCAGTTAATAAAAAATTTGACTATCGTTTTAGCCTTGAGTATTCCATTATTTCCCTTCTACTTACAAGAAAGCACTTCTGCTAATGTTTATCTCAATTAGCATGAAGTATATAGAAGAATAAACTTAGCTGGCCTTAGCTAAAAGATTTGGATTACTACCATGTGGTTGCCATGTTTACGGATGAAAACATCACAGAAAGGGACCGGGTTATCAGGATCTCCGCCCATCAGATTGTCATAATGAAAATTTGCCTTAGAAATAGCAGTAAAAGAGAGCAGTTTTAAAGAGTTATTCGGTGTACATAATAATATACCTATATAATGGTCATGTTAAGACCAAAACAATAAAATCACTTTTAATTTTTAATGTATTTATTTAAAGTTATTGTGATATTGCTTACCGTTATATAAAAATATTTACCATTCAATAGTAGAACACACTTTACAGACTATTTAGAGAATATCCAAATAATATCATTTATTGTCATGTGGCTATTGTAACAAATATCTTTATTGTCTCAAAAACCTGTTTTAAACACAGTACTTTACTGCTGCTGCAAATAATTATCTACATCATTACCACTACGCCTATCACTCCAGCTATCCACTTGATACAATTAAAAAAACAACACTACACTGCAATCCTTTCTCCTTTTATAGCTAAAATGATGACACATTTTTCTGGAAACTTGCCAAAGATACTGCAACCCGAAGCTTGGGGAAACATCTCGAATATCGAGAAGTTCCGAGAAGAGTCTCGCGTTCCGAATGTTCCTGTTACGTCACAGCAATTTTCCGTCTTGTTTGCGCATCCCAACTGCGATGATTCGCATACCAAGATGGACATGTGAACTATTACGTAAGACGGCACTGTCACAGCATTGAAGCACATGAGAACCCAGTTTTAGTTCAGTTCACTTTATTGATCACTAGACTTGCACTTTTGGTAAACAAATATCTGAGTCACTGCGTTCACGTCACTATCTTAGCAAGATCACTAGATTGATCTTGAACTTACTTCACCTCAGTCAACTTCACTCCAGTTCAGTTCACTTCACTTAGTTCACTTCTCTGCAGTTAAGTTCTCTGGCACTTGTCCCCTTATATTATATTCCGTCCAGGCCTCCGAAGGTTCCACTCTTAGAAATTACGAGAACATTTCGTGTTGTCCATTAGCAGGAGAGAAGAATGTTCTCGGTTCAGGGGGATGAAAGGTTCGAGAGATCTTGCAGGTATCCCAGCTATTGTTCGTTCTATTGTTACACTGGGTCACGCAGCGATCCCTTCAGCAGTTGCCCGGTCCCACGCGCAACCGTTACAGTATCATAAAAGTATGTTGTTTTTGATGTTTTAACCAAAATACAAATTTACACACATCACGACATCAAAATGTATATTTTGTATGAAATCTCGTAATGGAATGTTTGCGTTTATAAATTTCTGTGTGAAATTTTTTTAAGTATTTTGAATCTGCAACAAATAACAACGAATATCTCAGAAATGGTAAATACCATGGAAAAAAAAAACACACACACAAAAAACGTATATGACATAAATTGTGTATTTTAACTTGAATTACAATTTTGTGTGATAATTTGTCTATTTATTACGGTTTACCAGTTACGCAAAATTCACTCAGAATAAAGAGGTTAATCCCAGAAAATTCAAGATAGGTGTACATTTTATTTGCCATATATATATATATATATATATATATATATATATATATATATATATATATATATATATATATAATCTTTAATATACGGTACTTTAATAAAATCGTTACAGCCATTTTTGAGAAAATCAAAATTTTAAACTTTTTTCCATGTAAAGGGTAGTTTGGGGTGTAGATATTTTTCTCAGTATCTTCGTGTCGCATCCCTGGAAAAGACCAAGTTTAGTAATTTACAGACTTTTCATTTTTGAGTTATAATGTTCACACACACACACACACACACGGGGGCCGCTCCGTGGCTGAGTGGTTGGACCACTCGCTTCTAACCTAGACATCCCGGTTTCGATCCCAAGCGACCGTATGAGAGATTTGTGGTGGATAAAGCGGCGTAGGGGCGGGTTTCTCCAGGTTCTCCGGTTTCCCCCGCCATCACATTTCACCGGTGCTCCATCTCCATTTTATATATCACTAGTGTCATCGCCTGCGGTGCCACAAGTAGTAAAACTTTAAACACTACCCAAAAAAAAAAACACACACGAATCTTAGTCTAAAAATGTTTTTTTTGGAAACAGGGGACCCTAAAACATGTACTTCCAATGAAATCTAGTATCGAATTTTTGGGTGGAATGCAATATCTTCTCTATACAGTATGTATATATTACGTGTAGAAAAAGTAAAATTACCTTTACCTTAGGTAAACGGCAGAGAAACTATAAACAAGGTACTTAAAGCCTTTTACCAATTACATCCATTTAACGTCTTGGTTTACTGTTTTGTGAATTTCGACTCCGGGTTTAAGAAAAGCGATCTGAAGGAACAGATGGTAGTTCGGAAAGTGGTACGATACAGTCAATTACTGGAGAATTCCAAGTATTATCGTTTCCTGTAGATTACGCACTGTTAAATCGGATGCGATTAACCGTTTGCTAATTGTTTTCTACTTTTCCACAAACCCACTTTGAGCGGTTGAACGAGCGTCTAACGCGATCATCACGTTTTCTTTCCAAAGGGTGGGGAAGGATATTTCTCTACAAAAGGAAAAGGAGCTATAAATAAGAACCTCACTTTTGAAGCAGTTAACGTCGTACTAGCACCTGCCTCGCTCTTCGGTTCTTATCCTGTCCAACTCCTTTAAGAGAAACTTCCGCACTATTTCACATTCCCTGTACCAAGATTGTATTTCTGTCAAAAACTCTACTTTTATAATGTGCTGTTTTTCTAACCTTACCCTTCTTTCTGTTCTAAAATCCTCTCCTCTGAGTTAAGTCATTTCAGAAGCACTGAAACACTGATATTTGTGAGAAAATCAGTTGTCAAACGAAAGAAAAAATTCTCCATTCACATGATTTTCTTTACCTGTTCTACAAAAATAAACCTGTTACAAAAACTTAGGTACTCTTCCATCTACTTCATGCTAATCAATATTAACGTTATTAGTTGTAAGCAGAAGGGAACTAAGGGAATACACTGTACTTAAACGATAGTCAAATGTTTTAAAAGCTATTACGCAATTGCCATTGATATTCGTCTCTTCTTGGCCAGGAGTAAAAAACTAAAGCACAAGCGACCTTTTGTCAGAGAAAAGTATATTTTAAAATTGAAACCAATAACAAGGAATACCTCGGAAACGGCTAACTACAAAAAAATATATATATAACATAATTGGTAGGTTTTAACGAGATCCACATTTTCTGTCATATCTCTTACGGCTTACACTTATACAAAAGTCCATTAGAATGAACAGGACTTCAGAGGCTGTTCAAAGAAAATTGGATATACATTTTATTTGTCATGTGAACATCTTTAATTACGACATTTTTATCAATATCGTTACAGGCATTTTTTGAGAAAATTTTGAAAAATCTTCCATGTAAAGATACTTTTGGTTTGGGAAGATTTTCCTGTAAATTTTCATGTCACACCCTTGGAAAATACTAAACTGAAATACTAAGTTTTGCATTTAACGACTTTTCGTTTTTGAGCTTTGTTTCCACATACATACTGACCTTTTTCTAATTTATTTTTTAGTTTCAGGAGTAAGATGTATTAACGATGAAAACCCAAATTTTGGTATAGAATTTTAGGGTGGAATACAATAATTTCTCTACCTACTATGAACATATTATTGTAATAGTAGAGAAAGTATAAAAATAGTATGTGTTACAATCATGCGAATTTCTCTACCCTTCTATACAATATGCTGCTTCATATATCGACTTCTTTGAAATAGATATATTAAATATGTATATATATATATTAAAAATGTGGTGCGGTACATTCACATGAGTTCCTCTTCCTATTTTGCAACAGCAACAATTATTCATATAAAAGTTTCTTCATTTATCTCTTATGCTATTCGAGATATACGTTGTCAGAAATTGTCTCATTACTTATTTTCTTGTAGACATATCTATTTGAATTAAGTTAACTATTCCACATGAGTGCGATAAGTTATGTTACTTTCTCTACACGTACTATGTACATAGTGTATAGAGAAGGTATTGTATTGTACCAAGATTTCACCGGATATACAGGTTTTGGGACTCCCTGATTACAGAAAAGTATGTTTAGAAAAATGTGCGTGTGTGTGTGTGTGTGTGCGTGTCTGTGTCTGTGTGTGTAGCATAGCTCAAAAACTAAAACACAAAACTTGCTATTTAAGTTCGGTATCTTCCAAGGATGCAACACGAAGATTTTCAAGAAAATCCATTCACCTCAAACTACCCTTTACATGGAAAAAATTCGAACGTTTTGATTTTCTTAAAAATAGCTCTGACGATTTTGATTAAAATACCGTATATTAAAATTCTTCGCAACACAAATAAAATATATATTTTGAATTATCTGGGAATAGCTTCTAAAGAACAATTTATTCTGGTTGATTTGTTTTAGAATTTTGCATAAGGGTTAAACGGTAAGAGATAGACAGAAACTTAGTTCAAAAAATGTAGATCTGGATAAAACATACATTTTTTGTCATTATTTTTTTTTCTCGTGAAATTGGCCGTTTTCGAGATATTCCTTGTTATCGATTTCAGTTTTAAAATACTTAATACTTTTCTCACACGGGAACTTGTCAACGCCTGGCCACGCAAAGAAACTGATTTCAACATCATTTTAAAACATTCTACTGTCGGTTTAGCCTAGTGTATTCGTTTATTACTTTCTCTTTACGTACTATGTACATAGTGTGTAGAAAAGGTATTGCATTCCACCCAAAAATTCGATACCGAGATTTCACCGAAAATACATGTTTTGGATCCCCCTAAATCCCAAAAAAAGCATTTTTACAAAACGTTCCGTGTGTGTGCGTGTGTGTGTCTGTGGACAGCATAGCTCAAAAACAAAAAGTCCGTTAAAAACCAAATTTGGTATTTAGGTTTGGTATCTTCCAAGGATGCGACACGAAGATTTTCAATAAAATCTACGCACTCCCAACTATCCTTTACATGGAACCTTTTTCGAAAATTTTGATTTTCTAAAAAATGGCTCTAACGATTTTGATTAAAATATTGTATATTGCAGATATTTACCTGACAAATAAAATGTATATCTTGAAATTTCTGGGAATAGTCTGTGAAGATTACTTTATTCTGGATGAATTTTACGCAATTTTGCATACCTGCTAAACCGTAAGAGATGGAGAAAAACTTACTACACAGAAAATGTAGAGCACAGTAAAACACACAAGCTATGTTATGTATATATATATATATATATATATATATATATATATATATATATTTGTGAAGGCGATCGTTTTTAAGGTATTCGTTGTGTTTGGTTTCAACTTTGAAAAACTTATACTTTTCTCATAGAGGAATTTGTCAACTCCTATCCATACAAACAAAGGAACTTCAGTCACATAGCAACCAGTTTTTGACTGTCAGTTTAACCTATGAATTCCCTTATTTTGCTTCTACTTACAAGTAGCAAGTAATAAAATTTCTCGATTAGCATGAAGTAAATAGAATCATAAGCTTTTTAACAATTTGTTACAGAGAAGTAGAGGAAGTCATGTGAATGGAACACATCAGATTTTTTCCCTTCTATTTATAAAGGAGTGTTGCTAATGTTTTAGCATTAAATAGAAGAATAAGCTTTTTAGCAATAAATTGTAACAGATGAAGAAAAAGTCATGTGAATGGGGCACATCAAATGTTTTCCCAAGAACTGGCTGCCAGTTATATATTAAAGGAAAATGGAAAAAGTTTATTCTTTCGTAGGTGAACTGACCAACGTTTGCATTTGATGGCATTTTCTCCTGAGGAATATACAAAGCTCTGAGCACACACTATTAACTTGAGAAACAGTTCTGCCAACCGTGCTCATACAGTCACACGCGATAGCAGAAGTGGCAGTCGCGTATGGCATATTCAAACAGTATTTATTGTTGATTCCTTTGTGAGATAGGTTAGCGAGGCATATAACGTAACGGAAAATCGATTACCTATAAATGTAAATATATTTTCATATCCGTATGGAATCAATATCGGCTTCCAACACATACATAACCTTCGCGGTATTGCCATTTGGTATCCCACGAGAAATGTGTGCAGGAATGCGACTCAAATATACTCTTGGTCGCAGATAATGAAAGAGGAGGAAAAAGTTCACAGATGTGAAATGAATATCTGATGCATAAACACATAGTAACAGAAAGGAATACTCAAATAGGTTAAAATAAGCAACAAGAAGTCTATACATATCTGTAGGAAGGTATTATATAAACATAACAGCTCTTGTCTAAAATATATTTATCTGCTATTATACTAATCAGCAATACTTTAGTTCCTAGTTACTAGGCAAAAAGAACTATATTTTATATGCTAACAAAACATAAATCACGTTACTTAATTTAAAATGCAAGTTCATCAAAATGTAAAATATACTTTTTGATGATTATCTATAATTATTGCTTTCTCTGCATGTATTATGTACATAGCGAATCAAGGAAGTATTGTATTCCAATTAAAATTTAAGATACCAAGATTTCACCGGAAATATATGTTTTGAGACTCCCTGAATCCAAAAAAAAAAAAAAAAAAACACTTTTAGAAGTGTGTGAGTGGGTGTGTGTTCGCGTGCGCGCGCAGCATAGCTCAAAAACCGTTAAATACTAAACTTGGTATTTAAATTTGGTATCTTCCAGGGATTTGACACGAAGATTTTCAAGAGACTCACCCCACTTCTGCCTACCCTTTACATGAAAAAATTTCGAACATTTTGTGTTTCTTAAAAATGGTTCTAACGGTTTTAATTAAAATGCCATATGTTGAAGACATTTACACGACAAGATATAAATCTTGCATTTTCTGGATAGATTTTGCGGAATTTTGTGTAACTGGCAAACTTTAAAATGTTACATACATTTTTTAAGGAGTGGATCGTTTTTGAGATATTTCTTGTTTTTGGTTTCAGATACGGAATTTGTCAACTCCGCTCCATAGAAACAAATAAACTTCATTCACATAGGAATCAGCTTTTGACTAATACTTTAGCCTATACTACTTCCATATTTCCCTTGTATTTGCAAGAAAGCAAGTAATAAGACTATTTCTGCTAACTTTTTCTCCATTAGCATGAATTAAAAAGAAGCATAAGCTTTTTAACAATAATTTGTTGCAGATATTTAGAGAAAATTATGTGAATGGAACACATATTTTTTCTTGATATTGTTTCATCATTAACGAAAACGGTTTATCTCATCATATTTGGAACATTCACCCCAATTACTCAAAGTTTTAATACCATTGGACTTAGCATAAAAATATACCAATAAAGTATCTTCATTGATTCTTGAATTTCATATAACTACATATATAAATCTTTTTTGACTTTTCTTACAGTCAATTGCATCTTGAACTGTTTTTGTAAAAGTTTTCCTGATGAGCCGTGAAAATCACGTTATTCGCTCATTTTTACTTAAAACTCACCTATGAAATTAGCGTCTAAATTTGTAGAATATAACGAAAACATTTATTGATTTTTATTTTATTTTGCCAAAGCCTAAATTACTATTTCTGTTAACATATCGTTTGCGCAATAAATACATTTCATTAAATATACTAAAATACTCTAAACGTAGATAAAACATTTTAGACAACACGTTACAAAAAATGTACAATGTGTTCCATTCAAATGACTTTCTCTACATCTGTGTAACAAAATATTCTTAGTAAGCTTATTCTTTTCTCTACTTTATGCTAATCGAGATAAACGGTCTTATTACCTAGTTCCTAAGAAGTAAAAGGCAAATAAAGGAACAAACTAGGCTAAAGCGACAATCAAATGTTTTAAAATGTGGTTGCTATGGGATTGAAATACGTTTCTTTACGTGGCCAGGAGTTCACAAGATCCCGGGTACGAAAAGTTTTAAGTATTTTAAAACTTAAAACATCACAAGGAATATCTCGAAAACGCTGAACTCACGAAAAAAACATATATGACATAAATTGTGCGTTTTATGGGATCTACATCTTTTGATCAATACGTTTTTATCTATTTCTTGTGGTTTAACCGTATGTAAAATTCTGCAAAAATCAACCCGATAAAGTGCTTTTCAGAGGTTATTCCCAAAAAGTTCAAAATATACATTTTATTTGTGTTTGAATAATTTTAATGTACAGTATTTTAATCAAAAGCGTTAGAGCCATTTTTGAGAAAAACAAACTTTTCAAAACGTTTTCCATGTAAAGGTTAGTTTGGAGTGGGGAGATTTTCTTGAAAATCTTGGCGTTGCATTCTTAGAAGCTAGCAAACTTAGTATTTAAGTTTGGTATTTAACGGCCATTTAGTTTTCCAGCTTTGTTTTCCACAGACACTCATACGGACCTTTTTCTAAAAATGCTTTCTTTGGACTCAAGGAACCTCAAAACATATATTAATTTGAAATTCCGGTATCAAATTTTCGAGTGTAATGCAATACTTTCTGTATACACTTTGTTCATAGCACGTGTAGAGAAAGTAAATAGGTCTATCAACTGGCTGCTCTTAGAACATCCCCTTTGGGGTGTTCCAACTTGAGCCCTTGTTAACAATCCTCTGCTTTTGTAAGTGGTCCTCTAAATAATTATTTTATAAATCTTTATTGGTTTAATGTTACAAATCAGGCAACTAGGGCCGGGTTTTGATTATATAAAACTGAATTGAAAAATCTGATGTGTTTCATTCAAAGGACTTTTTGTACGTGTTGTACAAACAAACTAGTCTTTCAAAATGCTATTCTGCTATCTAACTTCTTTCTAATTGACATAAACATTAACAGAAGTGTTCTTATTACTCAATTCTTAATAAGAAAAAGGGAAATGAGGGAATACATTAGGCCAAAGTGACAGTCATATCTTTTAAAAGCTGTCGCTATGCGTGGCCAAGAGCAAAACAAAAGAAAAACGGATGGCAACTTTTGTTTAAGAAAGATATAGATATTTTAAATTGAAACCAATCACAAGGAATATCTCCAAAACGGCCTACTGTATAAGGAAAATGCATATGACATAAATTGTGTGTTTTAGCGATATCTATCTTTTTGTGTAGTAAGTTTTTGTCCATCTCTTCCAGTTTAACACTAAGCAAAAATCAGAAAATTTCATCCCGAATAAAGAGGTATTTATAGGCAATTCCCAGGAATTTCTGAATATAGCTTTTATTTGTCGTGTAAATATCTTTAATATACGGTATTTTAATCAAAGTCATTAGAGCCATTTTTAAGAAAATCAAACATTTTGAAAAGTTTTCTATCTAATGGATAGTTTAGGGTGGGGGAATTTTCTTGAAAATCGTGTCGCATCGTTAAAAGAGACAAATCTTCAGTACTAGATTTGGCATTAAATAGTCTTTTTGGTTTTTCAGCTATACACTGACCTTTTTCTAAAAATGTTCTTTTTGGGTTCGGGGATCTCAAACGTGTATTTTCGGTGAAATCTCGATATAGTGTTTTTGGGTGCTCATATATGAGCTAGAGAAAGTATTAAGCTTTTTATAATAATAGTTTGTTACAGAAAAAGTAGAAATATTACTATCATGTAAAACATCAGATTTTTGCCATTCCAGTAGTTCAAATTCAGGTTTCTACACTATATATCACCACTTTTGTTTCATTAGATGAAATAATTTGCTCAGTGTGCTGGTAGTTCATCTTTTATTACGAAACGAGGTTTAATTAAAACAACACTCTTAGGGTTGCAGCATCTCATGGCAGTAAGATTTACAGAAGAAAGTCTATATTTGCTGTTTGTCAGTATCTTGGTACCAATTGTCTTGGTAACTGGGTCACTGCACCTCCCCATGGTCCCCCCATTGCTGCAGCATTTCTACCCCATTCCTCCAGCTGAGGTCCACCATGTCTCGGTTGCTGTCTTTGCTCTTCAAGCCTCCTCCAGTAGTCTTGAACTTCTTCAGGATGTCTTCCCCAGTCTTCAGGAATGGGTCTGGAGTCCCTCTGCCACTCTTCAGACTCTCTCCTAACTTCCCCAGGTATTGCACCTTCTCGGGCTCCACTTTGCCCAGTACCGTTCTCCCTACCCCATTGTCCTGGCAGTGTTGCCGGGGTATCCCACCCCATGTGTTGAACGGCTCTGGTGTGCCATAGCATCTCGTCTCTCCTCTTCTGCTGGACCAGTTCCCCCTTCCGAGACACGAACCCAGGACGTCTGGCTGTGTGTCGCTGTGCGGTTGTCAGCCTCCTCATCAGGCCACCTGTAAAACATGCAGAAGATATCTGATGTGTTACATTCACATTTCACTAACAACTAACGATCATTGAAAAAAAATCATCGTTTAGTACTGAAAGACCGCAGATTAAAGAGGCAGAGGCTGTAAACATATCAAAATAACGTGCAAGTAGTATTTTAGGTAATATTTTGGTCTTTCACAAGGTCTGTGCCGCGTTTGTTGACACCTGATCAAAAATTGCAACAAAAAAAACTTTCTGTTTAAGAAGATGGAGCTCTACTTTAAAAATCCCATTGAATTTTTGAGACGGCTTAATACCATGGATGAAATTGGGTACATCACTACACTCCAGAAAGTAAATGACAGTCAAAACAGTGGATTGCGCCAGGTGAACCAATTCCAAAAAAGACGAAGTCAATTTTGTCAGCTAACAGGGAATTATTTTTATTGATTACTTAGAAAAGGGTAAAAGTATCGCTGGTGACTACTAAGCAAGCTTATTGCAACAAATGAATGATGAGGTGGCACAATTCTCCGGCCCATTGTTCAGTCATTACAATGGGAGAAATGTGCGAATTAAAGTTGGAATTGCTTGAACATCCACCATATTCGCCAGATCTAGCACCCAGTGACTACCACAGTTCCCAAACCTCAAAAGGAATTCTTGGAGGACGAAGATTTCACAGGAACGAGGAGGTCAATGATGCGGTAAACAGCTGTTTTGAGGATCTTGATAAATCGCGCTACAGAGATGGTTTAATTAAATTAGAACACCGATATGATAAATGTATTAGCCTTTCTGGAGATTATGTTGGGAAATAAAGCAAAAAAAAAATGCTGTATTCACCCTAATAGTGTTAAAAAGTTTATTCTTTCATCTACTTCATGCTAATCATTACCAGAAATATCCTTATAATCTATTTCCGTGTAAGTAGAAGCAAAATAAGACAGAACTCTAGGCTAAAGTCAAGTGTTGGTCATATCGTCCAATATGACCAACAAGGTTAAAAGACGTTAAACTACAAAGAAAAATCTGATGTGTTCCATTTACATGACTTTCTCTACATCTCTGCAACAAATTGTTAAAAATCTTATGTTAATCGAGAAAAAAATAGCAGAAACAGTCTTATTACTTGCTTCCTTATAAGTAGAAGCGAAAAAAGGGAGTACCATAGGTTAAAGTGATAGTCAAACGCTGGATGCTATGAGACTGAAATTTCTTTGTTAGGACAGACGTTTACAAATTCCTGTATGATAAAAGTCTAAGCATTTTAAAGCTGAAACGAATAACAGAATATCTCACGAAAAAATGTAACAAATTGCTTTTTTAACAAGCTCTACATTTTCTATCAAGTAAATTTTTGTCTTGTCTCTTACGGTGTATCAGTTATGTAAATTACGTAAAAACATTCAGAATAAAAATGTCTTCAGAGGGTAATCCCAGAAAATTCATGATATGCATTTTATTTGTCAGGTAAATATCTCTAATATATGGCATTTTAATCAAAATCGTTAGAGCCACTTTTGAGAAAATCAACATTTTCGAAAAATATTCCATGTAAAGAGAAGTTGGTGGTGGGAAGATTTTCTCTAAAATCTTCGTGTCGCATCCTTGGAAAATACCCAAGTTTGGTATTTAACAATCTTTTCGTTCTTGAGCTATGCTGTCTACAGACACGTACGCACACACGGACTTTTTCTAATAAAGCTGCTCTTTTGGTTTCAGGGCGACCCAAAACATGTATTTCCGGTGAAATCTCGGTATCGAATTTTGCAATACAATATCTTCTCTATATACTATGTGTATAGTACGTGTAGAAAAAGTAAACATTTTGTTTCCTCTCCTTCGTGCATAGTACAATAGTTCAATAGAGATAGATAGATAGACAGACAGACAGACAGACAGACAGACAGACAGACAGGCAGATAAGTTTATTTGCCAGAACAAAGTACATTGTGTAGCAACGTCAAATAAAAGCAAGATCAAAAACAATTGACAGTATTATAAAATTCATCCAAACAATAAAATGGAGTTAAAATCAAAGTGCGCTTCACTGACCTCTTAAAAGGTTCAATGGAGAGAGCTTTAGTGCTGTTACTGAGTTTGTTAAATAGATTTAATGATATTATTTCAAAGGAATTCTGCATCTTGCTATATTTACATCCATTTATGTAAATATTGCAACTAGTTCTGGTGTGATGAAGATGGACTTCGGAACATAGATTATTTTTCTTAGCAAATAAGAGGCAGTGGAACACAAACAATGAAGTCAAAGTTAAAACACCTAACTTAACAAATAAAGGTTTACAATGAGTTCTGGGGGCTACACCAAATAAAATTCGAATTGCCTTTTTCTGTAATAAAAGTATCTTTTTAGCTAAAGCATGGTTCCCCCAAAATAAAATACCATAACTCAAATAGCTATGGATTTGTCCATAATAAACTGATAATAAAACATTGGAAGACACATTAGATGATATAGAAAACAAATTATTTTCGGTAGATTTTTTTATTTTTCAATATAACCTCCTGTTAGATCGATACACTTTTCCCAGCGTTTCTGCAACTGTTAAGCTTTCCAAAAAGTAGGATGTCGGAAGGCCCTCAAAGTAAGCATCTGCTTTGGAGATGACCTCTGCGTTAGATGAGTGTCGTTTTCCACCAAGCCACTTTTTCAAGTTTGGAAATAAAAAAGAGCCACTGGGGGCCAAATATGGTGCATACGGTAGTAATTCAAACCTTAGTTCTAAAATGTTCGCCATCAAAACCGTGCAGGTGTGCACTCTTGCATTGTCTTGATGGAACAGAGTATTTTTCTTTGACAGATGGGGGCGTTTTTTCTTGATTTCTCCGTCCACAAGGTCATCACCTTGTCCGCAGATTTCATCACCTTTGCCCTCCTCGGCCTCTATTCATCTTTATAACCTCATTGTTTCGATTGTACTTTTGTCTCTGAAGTGTAGTAGTGTATCTATGTTTCATCGATAGTTATGTATCGTCGCAGAAAGTCGTCCCGATTGCAATGGAAAGGTGCCAAACCAGTTTCCGAATCCATCACACGATTATATTTATTCTCTTTTGAGAACGAATGCGACACCCATCTTGTCGAGACCTTTGTTATACCTAATTTTTGGTGCAAAATTGAGAACACCTTGTACCTTGTACATGCCCCTGAATTTCAATCGCATTTTTTTTTTTTTTTTTTGGTAGTGTTTAACGCCCGCTTTAACTACTAATGGCACCGCAGGCGGAAATTTCAATCGCATAGCGACAGCTTTTAAAATATTTGATTGCTCTAGTCTAGTATACTTCCTTGTTTCCTTTCTACTTAAAGTAATAAGACAATTGAAGGACTGAGAACCATAGTCGGCCATCTCCATGTGAGGTCAAAATTGAGCTGTTGCCATCTGTCGGTATAGTTTATACTTATACATTTTATATTGCAGTTATATTTTGTAACTGGGCCATATACAGCATTTACAAACAGTAGAGCATCAAAATATCGGTCTAAATGAAACTACAAATTCTCTTAGTCAGAGTGGTCCAAATCCATGCAGAAATCACGCTGCCGCATATGATGATCTTATGTCCACGCTACCATTTATTCCTCCAGTGAATCATGAGTTTTACAAGAGTTTGCGTGTGCAAGTCAATAATGATGATCAGCAGGACATTGATTAGATGTATGGAAATGGCCCAGTTACATTTCTTTAGACTGAGCCAAATCCCAGCAAAGGAAAATAGCTCCCAATAAATAACTGTAAAACCTAATTTTGCATGAAGCCACATCAATGTTGTACTAATATAAGATAGAAAATATATTCTAGATGGCTGTGGCATTTAGTTATTATGTGTAACTTGCCTCAATAAATTATTATATTGAAAACACATTGGCCTTCTATTTCTCCATTTTTAAAAAATATTGCCTAGCCCACTATGGTTCTCAACCCTTCAATTTTTCTTATGTTTATCTTGATGAAGTAGTTATAAACATACAATTTTCAAGAATAATTTCTTATGAGATGTAGAGCAAGTCACAGAATGAAAACATGAGATTTTTTGTAGAATTTATTTGTTTATAAGACTTATAAATGAGTTTGCCTAGCGACACACAATAAAATATACATTTATAGATTTAAAAGAGATGTTATAAATGAGAATTACAAACATATTTTATCACACGTTATAATAATATTATGAAAATTAAGTTATGAAAAGAAATTGTAACAAAGATTACAAAAATGTGCAAAAACAATAAAAGCTATAATAATAAAAGAGAAAAACTACAAAAATAAAGAGATTTCTAAACTATAATACACTTTACGTTCTGTTTAAACCACATAAATGATTTCAAAAAGTCACAATGGAATATTTTATGATGATCTGTGTGGTTGCTTGTTACTTCTAGCTTAGGTAAATGGCGAAGAAAGAATCTAATGTTGGTTTTTACGCTTATTAGAACACGTTAGGTAGGAGGGGAGGGGTCTTATAGTATCATGCTTAGGTAAAGTGTTTATCTGTTGATGTTTGTGTTGCACTATACTGTCTAATGGGCGTTGCAGTACTACCAACATAAACACGGGTACAGTCATGTCTGGTTCACGAGCGCATACACGAGCCTTAATGCGTATTTAACCACAACACTTTAAATGTACGGATATATTTTTACTTTCTCGTACTATATACATAGTGTATAGAGAAGGTATTGTAATGCACCCAAATTTTCGATACCGAGATTTCATCGGAAATACATGTTTTGAGTCCTCCTGAATCCAAAAAAGCATTTTTAGAAAAATGTCTTTCTGTGTGTGTGTGTGTGTGTCTATGGGCAGTATAGCTCAAAAACGAAAAATCCGTTAAAAACCAAACTTTGAATAAGAAACCAGTTAATGAGCATCGAGAAAAATATTTTTGCCCTTTTACTTGCATAGAAGCAAGTAATAAGACTATTTCTGCTATTTTTTCCCGATTAGCATGAAGTAAATAGAAGAATAAACTTTTTTGCAATAATTGGTTGCAGAGATGTAGAGATGGACACGTGAATGGAGCATATAAGACTTTTTGGATTTATTGTGCCTCATAGAATATATTTTCTGTGAAATCTCAGTATCAAATTTTTGGGTGCAATATGTAGAATACTTTTCTACTTTCTCTATACGAACTCTGTATATAGTGTATAGAGAAGGTATTGCATTGCACCCAAAAATTTGGCAGCGAGATTTCACCGAAAATACATGTGTTGAGACTTCCTGAATAAAAAAAAAAAAAAAAAAATGCATTTTTAGAAAAATGTCCGTGTGTGTGTCCTTGGGCAGCATAGCTCAAAAACGAAAAGACCGTCAAAGCCCAAACTTGGTATTTAAGTTTGCTATCTTACAAGGATGTGACACGAAGATTTTCAAGAAAATCCCCCCACCTCAAACTACCCTTTACATGGAAAAAAATTGAAAATTTTGATTTTCTTAAAAATGGCTCTAACGATTTTGATTAAAATATCGTATATTAAAGATATTTATCTGACAAATAAAATCCATATCTTGAATTTTCTGAGATTACCCTCTGAAGAAATTTTTATTCTCAATGTTTGTACGTAATTTTGCATAACTGATAAACTGATAAGAGACAGACAAAAATTTACGTAATAGAAAAATGTAGATCTTGTTAAAAAAACAAATTATGTTACATACATTTTTTCGTGAAGTTGACGTTTTTGAGGTATTCTGTTATTGGTTTAAGCTTTAAAATATTGATACTTTTCTCATACAGGAAGTTGTCAACTGCTGTCCTAACAAAAAAGGTAACTTCAATCACATAGCTTTTACTAACACTTTAACCTATGGTAGTCCCTTATTTCGCTTCTACTTACAAGGAAGCAAGCAATAAGACTATTTCTGCTAATTTTTTCTCGATTAGCATGAAGTTAATAGAAGAATAAGCTTTTTAACAGTAATCTGTTGCAGAGATGCACAGGATGTCTTGTGTATAGAATACATAACATTTTTGGATTTAGAGTGTCTCAAAGAATATATTTCCCGTGAAATTTCAGTATCAAATTTTTGAATGCAATATGTACAGTAATTTATATAGTATGTGCAGAGAAAGTAAAAATTCACTTAGGCACTTATTGGAATCGAGTTGAAGAAAGAAAGCATTGGGACACAGAGGTGCTAAGCTGAACATAAACAATGAATGTGTGAATCTTCTCCTAGAGAGCGCTGATGGTCATGTGACAGAACGTTAATTTCGTGTGAAAGGCGAGCGAGCAAGTGACTTACCAGGGGTGGCGGTGTCCACGGGATAGAGTGCGGCATCATCCAGCGGATAGTTCCCCATCTGCAACGTCGAGATAACGGATTTGAGAATGTGATGTTTGTCTTGCGAACAAAGCGGTTCACACACACACACGTACCTTGTTCCTGATTAGTGCCACTCTAGTTTTGCGCAGCCTCTCCGTAGTCTCAGCTACCCTTCTGTCCACGTCCTCCAGGTCCTTCTTCAGACTCTGCTCCGTCGTCTGGAACACACATTGTGCTGCATCAGTCAAACCCTAATTCACAAAGCAATTACGGTTTCTGAGAGGCAGTTGTCTTCATTTCATACATATCAGAGAGCCCAGTACAGGCATTATGGATGGGAGAAGTCTGATGTGTTGCAAACACGTGACTTTGTCTACCTGTTCTGCAATCAAAATATTCTTCTATCTTCGTAGAGATAAACGAGATAAGCATTAATACAATTGGATATTCAACTAGTGGTCGTCTCCTTAGCGCGGTGGTAGCGTTGCTACTTGCCAAGCGGGAGACCTGGGTTCGATCCCTAGTACCGGCGTGGGGATTTTTCCCCCGCTGGGAGACCTGGCCCGGGGTGCACTCAGCCTCGTAAGGTCCCCGGGGGGCCAATTGAGGAGCTACTTGATGGAGAAGTAGCGGCTCCAGGTCATGAGGACCGCATTAACCGGCGGGGGGATTCGAGGCGCTGACCACGTCTCACCCTCCAATACTGCACCCCATCCATGACGTCTGTAGTGGACCGAGATGGGGGACGCAGCGGCCGGGCGGAAGGCCAAGGTTCCCCGTGAGCTGTCGTGCCATGGAGTATATTCAACTAGTGTTCTACACACGGCTGCTGTGAAAAAAAAACATTAAATCAATACTATTTTTTATTTGGTAATGTTTAACGCCCGCTTTAACTACTTATGGCACCGCAGGCGGTAACACTGATGATACATGAATGATGATGGAGCACCGGTGGAATGAGATGGCGGGGGAAACCGGAGTACCCGGAGAAAACCCGTCTTAGCGCTGCTTTGTCCACCACAAATCTCACATGCGGTCGTTTGGGATCGAACACAGGCCGTCTAGGTGAGAGGCGAGTCAATACGAATTGACCATAATAGTTAGCTGTACTATGAATAGTCGTCCTCCGCGGTATAGTGGTTACCATTCATATACCCAAGGTCGCGGGTTCATACCCGGCGGAGGACGATAGATTTTTGGGCTTAAAATCGTTAGAATGGCTTCCTTTGGAAGGGAAGAAAAGACGTTTGTCCCGTGTCGTATTTTTACGGAACGTAAAAGAACCTCAAGCCTGATAAAAGAGGCCTCTGAGTAAAATTAAGCTGTCTCTCACGCCCAATATAGAATGGGATGCTGAGAATCACAGCAGTTACAGAGCGTCTATAAATAACACTCAATTTCCATTATACTATGAATCCTGGAACTTAAAGTCGCCATTGGGGTATATCATTTCAAAATAATTGGAGATCATCTTGTGGTTTACTGGGAAACATGCGAGTCAATTGAGGAGTTCAATGGTATGCCGGCATGCTGCCATGGTAGCTCAGTAGTAGAGCAACCGGCTAGAGACTGGGAGATCTGTGGTTCAAATCCTGGCTATGGCATTGACTTTTTCAGTCTAATTAGATTCCAACTACTCCCCTACACACGGCTTGTGTGAAAAAGCATTAATTCAATATTAACACAATTGGTCTTACAATTATGACATAAATTGTGTGTTTTAACGGGATCTACATTTTTGATACATCCTTTACGGTTTACCAGTTATGTAAAATTCAACAAAATTCATCCAGAATGAACAGGTCTTTAGAGGTCATTCCCGGGAAATTCAAGATATACATTTTATTTGTGATGTAAAGAACTTTAATATACCCTATTTTTTTTAAAACAAAATCTTCAGGACCATTTTTTAGAAAAACAAAATTTTCAAAAATCTAATGTGTTACACTCACATGACTTTCTCTACATCTCTGCAACAAATTACTCTTAAAAAGCTTATACTACCATTCTTCATGTTAATCAGACTAAAATAGCAGAAATATTCTTATTACTTGTTACCTTGTAATGTTTACTTTGTTCCTTGCTAGTTGCTATGCCACTGAAGTTCCTTTGTTTGTTGGAAGCTGTTGACAAATTCCTATATGAGAAAAGTATAAGTTTTCATAGCGGAAACCAAAAACAAGGAATGACTCAAAAACGATGACTCCACGAAAAATATGTATATAACATAAATTGTGTGTTTTAACATGCTCTAAATTTGCCGTGTAGTAAGTTTTTGTCTATTTCTTACGGTTTAGTAGTTATTCAAAATTCCGTAAAATTCCTCCAGAATAAAGTAGCCTTCAGAGGATATTCCCAGAAAATTCAAGATATACATTTTATTTGTCAGGTAAATATCTTTAACATACGATATTTTAATCAAAATCGTTAGAGCCATTTTTAAGAAAATCAACCATTTCGAAAAAAGTTCCATGTAAAGGGTAGTTTGGGATGGGGGGATTTTTTTCTTCAAAATCTTCGTGTCGCATCCCTGGAAGATACTATACTTAAATACCAAGTTTGGTATTTAACGGGAATTTAGTTTTGAGCTATGCTGTCCACAGACACTCATCGGGAAATTTTTCTAAAACTGCTCTTTTGGACTCGGAGGACCTCAAGATATATTTTGGGTGAAATCTCGGTGAATTTTTGGGTGGAATACAATACTTCCTCTCTACACTATGTACATGTACATAGTACATAGAGAGAAAGTAAAAATAATTCATTTTCTTTAGCACTGCTTATGTCCCAATTTCAAAGGAAATTACGTTCCACATAACCTTTTCTGTGTCCACGAATATACTTTTAATAGCAAAATACGTTTGATCCACTATTACTTGAAAGACCCAAGGTTCTTTTTCATTTAGGTAATGTGCCTGTGAAATCTGACTAAACACTTTTAAAAATCTGATGTGTTCCATTCACATTACTTTCTCTAACTGTTACACAAACAACTTTGCTTACAAAAGATGGTTCTCTTAACTACGAATGACTAAACGTTTGGCAGAAATAGTCTTCTTGCTTGCTCCCTTGTAAGCAGAAGGGACATAGGCTAAATCGATAGTCAAATAACAACTGAAGTTAGGTTCAATTTGCATGGCCTGCAGTAAATGTGTTGAAACGAAACGTTTGAGAAATGCTAAAGGCGTTTAAACTTGAAATAAATTGCAAGGAATATCCCAAAACGGTTAGGTCTACATAAAATAATTCTGATGTATTACACTCATATGACTTTCCCTACCTATTCTGCAAACATAGTATTCTTACAAAAGATTATTCTTCTAACTATATCATGCTAAACAAGAAAACATTAACACAATTTGTCTTACAACTTTATTCATTATCAGCAAAAGGAAAATAAAGAAACATACCAGGCTAAAGCGATACTGAAATCGTTTAAAAGTCGATCGATATGTGAACAATCGAAGTTCGGCACGCTTCGCATTTCCAAAAAACAGAAGAGAGATAAAACGAAAGGAAACCCATTTGGGAACATCCGTAGTTTAAAATTGAAACCAATAACAAGGAATATCTCGGAAACGGTCAACTCTTCAACAAAATGTATACGACATAAATTGTGTGTTTTAACTAGATCTACATTTTCTGAGTTGTTAGTTTTTGTATGTCTCTTACAATTTACCAATTATGCAAAATTCAACAAAATTCATCCAGAATGAACAGAAGGTATTCACAGAAAATTCAGGATAAACATTTTATTTGTGATGTAAATTGCTTTAATATACGCTATTTAAAAATATTGTCAGAGCCAGTTTGAGAAAAAGAAATTTAAAACTTTTTCCATGTAAAAGGTGATTAGGGTGGCCAGGGGCTTTCTTGAAAATTTTCGTATTGTATCCCTGAAAGGTACCAAGTTTGGTATTTAACGACCTTTTAGTTTTTGAACTATCTGTCCACAGAAAACACACGCACCGTTTACTAAAAATCTGATGTGTTCCATTCACATGATTTTCTCTATATCACTGCAATAAATGATTCTATTTACTTCATCTAATGGAGCAAAAACTAGCAGAAATAGTCTTATTACTTGCTTCCTTGTTAGTAGGAGCGGAATAAGGGGGTACCATAGGTTAAAGTGATAGTCAAAAGCTGGTTGCTCTGCCACTGAAGTTCCTTTGTTTGTATGGACACGAGTTCACAAAGTCCTGTATGAGAAAAGTATAAGTTTTTATAGCTGAAACCAAAAACAAGGAATATCTAAAAAACAATCAACTCCACGAAAAAAAATGTATATAACATAAATTGTGTGTTTCAAAGTGCTCTACATTTGTTGTGTGGTAAAGTTTTGTCCATCTCTTACGGTTTAGCAGTTATGTAAAATTCCGTAAAATTGACCCAGAATAAAGTAGTCTTCAGAGGCTATTCCCATAAAATTCAAAATATACATTTCATTTGTCAGCTAAATATCTTTAATATATGCTATTTTAATCAAAATCGTTAGAGCCATTTTTTAGAAAATCAAAATTTTCGAAAAAGTTCCATGTAAAGCGTATTTGGGAGTGAGGGGATTTTTCTCAAAATCTTCGTGTCGCATCCCTGGAAGATACTAAACTTAAATACCAAGTTTGGTATTTTACCGGCTTTACGTTTTTGAGCTATCGTGTACACGGATACACTGACACACGGACCTTTTTGTGAAAATGCTTTTTTTGGATATTGAGGACCGTAAAACATATATTTGCGGTAAAATCTGGGTATCGAATTTTGGGTGGAGTGCAATACCTTCTCTATACACTATGTACATAGTGCGTATAGAGAAAATAAAAATGCTTTCTTTGTGCTCGGGGGTTTCAAAAAATATATTTTCGACGAAATCTCGAATTTTTGGGTGGAATACAACAGTTCCTCTAAACACTATATAGATAATGCATATCGAGAAATTAAACATGATTAAGTTTCTGTAGCACTGCCAAATGTGCAAATTTCAAAAGAAAATTACGTGCTACATAACCTTCCATATGTCCACGAATATTCTCTTAATAGAAAAATACTTTTGATCCACTGTTACTTGAAAGACTAAGATTCTTCTCCATTTAGGTAATGTATCTGTGGAATTTAACTAAATACTTTCAAAAATCTGTTGCACAAACACCTTTCCTTACAAAAGATTATTCTTTTATCTGGGAAATGCTAATCAATTAGCAGAAATTGTCGTATTACTTGCTTCCTTGTAAGTAGCAGGGGCCATGGGAATACCCTAGGTTAAATCGATAGTCAAATATTTTAAAAGCTGTTATGTGAAACAACTGAAGTTAGGTTCGCTTTGCATGAACGTCTGAGAAAAGTTAAAGTAGTTTAAAATTGAAACAGATATCAGGAATATCTCAGAAACGTCAGCTCTACATAAAAACATATATGACATAAATTGTGCTTTGAAAAGATTTACATTTTTGTGTAGTGAGTTTTTGTTTATCTCTTACAATTTAACCGTCAGGCGAAGGTTTGCAAAACGCCTGTAGAGTATTATTGTTTTATTGCAATTTTATTTGTGATGTAAATATCTTTAATATACGGTATTTCAATCAAAATCGTTAGGGTCATTTATAAGAAAAACGAAATTTCCATGTATATATAGGGTACTACCATATTTGGGGGTTTATTTGTCGGTCTATGTCGAGATATAGAAAATGTCTGCAAATAAGAAGGATAAGCAGGAAGCAAAGAAGGAATAGCCCTCTCTCATAGTTTCCTGGTTTGCTTTGTTCCAAATGTCGGATGTAAAGCGTTGTGAGCACACACCAGAAACCGGAGTAGGTTGCCAAATTTGTGTACGAATTTCCTTTACTCTTGCATCTCTAAAGTTTTTCCGTGTTGTAAATATACAATTCACATACACTACAGAATCGTTCTATTGATGAGGGGCGAATTGAGTAAAATTAAACAAAAGCCCTTCCTCCCAAAAAAAGAATTTCCCCCCAAAATTCAAACTTTTAAAAACAAATCAAAACATTGCTTCATATACACTCGCATAGATTCCATTTTCTTCTTCTTCATAAAAATGGAATCTATGAGTATAAAAACCACTGATAATGCATAAAATATTGCACTAAATATGCTGCCAAAAATCACTTAAATAAGTACAGTAACCTATGTATTGAAACATTTACTTTTCCTTGTTTTTGTCTTCTGCTATACGAGAAACCACAACCAAACACCAACACGTATTTACTATTATACTGGTTTAAAACCTATATTCCAAATTGTACTGCGTAATTGACATTTAACACCACAAAATATTATTTTTGGGTGGGCACACAAGGCCGTACTCAACTCAGAAGTGTAGAATATAAATATGGCGACTTGACAAAAGCGTGCTTCACCAGCTACAATGTAGCATTTCCTATCTGTTCTCTCTACATCTGTGAGTAAAACAAACTCACGCTAGCAATGCTATCTTTTGTGAAACATTTGCTAAATAGCTGTTGTCTTGTGGTTTATTTTATGCCTACTTATGAGGGCAGAAACATCAGTTTTTATTAGCAGCTCCAGAAACGAATACTTCCGTTCGTGTCATTGCCGAGATTCTTCCATATCTCTTTCTCCCATCTCTCTTACTGTTTCTCGTCTTATCTTCTACTCTAATTCCTTCCTACTCTCCCTCTATCTTCATCTTTGTCGCACTGTCAACTTCTCTTCATCTCTGTGAAATCCACATATGCGTTCATTAAAAATATACCAGATGTAAGACGGTCGATGAAATATATCTTCATTTTACGCGGGATTTCTTACAGTAACCTAAGAAAACATTGGCTGACTCCGTAATGTGTCGGTAAATCACCTGTCTGCTGGACAAAGGATCATGGATTCGATTCTCGGCTAGGGGTGTTTTTTTTCCCTCTAAGATCCTACTCAGAGTCTAAATCTGTGAGCCTAAAGATAAAAACCCAAAGATACGAGCGGTAAACGAGTATACATTATTGCTATGAGCAATTTTTTGAAAAGAAAAGAAGCTAGATGTTAAAAGACTGATATAAATGATGGGGGAAATTTCCAGCTGTTATCTACAAACTATCCTTATTTTATACTATCCTATAGACTTCATGCATACTTCATGTATTCTAGAAAACAACAAAAATTACTCTTTATTTCATTGTAAATTAAAGTAACTCCTTTGGCAATGGAAATTGCGTTTTTTATTTATGGACGCTCTTTAACTGCTATGGTTCTCAGCGTCCCATTCTATACTGGGCGTGAAAGACCGCTTAATTTTGCTCAGAGGCCTCTCTATCAGGCTTGAGGTTCTTTAACGTGCCGTAAATCTACGACACGGGACCCACGGCTTTACCTCCCTTCTGAAGGAAGCCACGCTAAGGATTTTTACGCCCGAAAATATCCATCATCCCGCGCCGGGTATGAACCCACGACCTTGCGTATATGAAGTCAGCATGGTAACCGTTACACCACGGAGGGCGACAAACTTCTTTGGCAGCTCCTTATTCTTTAAATAATGAAAGTCCTTCTTATATAGGTCCTTCGACTTGCTGGGTAACAAATTAAGTACAGCTTTTTTAACATAATCTAAAACTTCTTCAGGAATAGCCATTTTCACTCCTTAATTGATTTAGATGGTGCAGTTTAAACAACCAGAATTGAAACTGTTCATTCTGGTGGGGTTACGCAGCAACAAACAATGAAGCACTACTTAGTCACAATTAAAATTCAATTCCTCATAATGACTACTCTGATAATATTAATAAATATAAGAATATTTAAATTACTATTAGGATAGAATAAAAGGTTGTGTATTACACATGGTTTATTAGATTATTATTTGCTCACGAAAAATTAAAACCTGGCGCTTACGCGCTCGTGTACTGCTGTATCCCTTCCACAAATAATAGTAAACTTAAGACACTTATAATATATGAATAACTATTATTTATTTATTTCATGCTAATCGAGATAAACATCAATCTTATTACTTGCTTTCTTCAAAGTAGAAGGGGGAAAAAGGGAATACATTAGGTCAAAATGAAAGTCCAAATGCCAGTCGCTATGTGAAACAATTGAGGTTCGATTCACTTTGCATGGCCCTATTTTAGAAAAGTTGGTTGGTTGAAAATTAAAACAAATAACAAGAAATATCTAAAAACGGTAACTCTACAAGAAAAACGTATATTACTTAACTTATGTCTTTTAATGAGGTCTACATTTTTGTGCAGTAAGTTTTTGTCTATTTCTTACGGTTTAACAGTTATGCAAATTTCTGCAAAACTCATCTAGAATAAAGCGGCTTCACAGATATTCTTATAAAATTCAAGATAGACATTATATTTGCCATGTTAATATCCTTAACGTGCGGTATTTTAATCAAAATATTTGAGCTATTTTTGAGAAAATCAAAACTGATTTTTTTTCCAGTAAGGGGTAGTTTGGGGTGGGATATTTTTCTCAAAATCTTCAAGTTGCATCCCTGGAAGATACTAAACCTAAGTACCAAGTTTGGTGTTTTACCGACTTTTCGCTTTAGAGTTATCGTATTCACAGATACACGGATATACGCGTTTTCACACATGCACACACATACACGCTGACCTTTTCAAAAATGTTTTTTTTTATACAGGGCACCATAAAGCGTGCATTTCCAGTGAAATCTCGGTATCGAATTTTGGGGTGGATTACAATACCTTCTATATACACTATGTACATAGTACGTGTACAGAAAGTAAAAATTACAAAAGTTATTGGAAATAAATGCACTGGTATTATAATGCAATGTCGGGATGGCTACGTAATTCAGCTGGTAAAACGCTTGCCTAATGTGCGAGGTTTCCTGACTTCGATTTCCCATTGGGGTGAGAATTTTTCTTTAATCAAATTTATTCCCTATTATCCCGAACATTTTGGAAGTACAGGTTAGGGTTTTTAAACCAAACAGAACACTATGTGCATTGTCAAATGTATATATTTTAGTCCTGTTGGAATTTGTATAGAAAGACAGTTTACATGGTTCACTGATGATGTGAGTTGATTTTTACTTTCTCCAGCACATAAATTCTAGATAGATAGGCAGGCAGGCATTGTATTTCACCCAAAATTCGATACAGATAATTCATCGGAAGTGTGTGTGTGTATATATAATTTTTTGTGTGGATATAACCGTTTCCGATATATTTATTACTCGTTATTCTTTTAAACTTTAAAATACAAACACTTTCTTCATACGAAAATTTGTCCAATTTTGGCCATGCAAAGAGAAGGAATTTCAATCGTACTAGGGTCGGCTGATAAATCCCGGGTCTCTCAATAAAAAGAGCATTAAAACACTTTTTTTTTTTTTTTTTTTGCTTCTTTTCTCAACATAATCTACAGAAATGCTAATACATTGGTCATATCGGTGTATTAATTTAATTAAACCGTCTCTGTAGTGAGCTCCTCGTTGCTGTAAAATCTTCGTCCTCCAAGAAACTTTTTGAGATTTGCGAACAAATGGTATCCTCAGGGGTCTAGATCTGGCGAATAGGGTGTACAACTTTAATTCGTACATTTTTCCCATCGCAATGACTGAACGATGGGCCGGGGCATTGTCGTGATGAAACAAGATTTGTTTTTTGTCAAATGAGGTTTTTTTCTTTTCACTTCATCACTCAAACGTTGCAGTAAGCTTGCATAGTAGTCACCAGTGATACTTTATCCCTTTTCCAAGTAATCAATAAAAATAATTCCCTGTGCATCCCAGGAAACACTCGCCATAACCTTGTTAGCTGATAAAATTGACTCTGTCTTTTTTGGAGTTGTTTCACCTGGCGCAATCCACTGTTTTGACTGTGATTTACTTTCTAGAGTTTAGTGATGTATCAAGTTTCATCCATAGTAATAAGTCGTCTCAAAAATTCATGGGATTTTTACGATAGAGCTCCACATTCTTAACAGAAACAGTTTTTGTTTGCAACTTTTGGTCAGGTGTCAACATGCGTGGCACCCATCTTGCAGATACCTTGGGAAACCCCAAAACGTTAGTTAAAATATTGCCTGCACGTTATTTTGATATGTTTACAACCTCTGCTATCTCAAACAACTTTAATCTGTGGTCTTCCAGCACCAAACAAATATTTGAATGCTCTTTGGAGTTGTCACTACTTCAGAGCGTCCAGAGCGAGGCTCACCACTAGTGTTAGTACGTCCCATTTTAAACTTTTAATCACTGAATATGAAGGGGCAGAGTCTTGCAGTGTAGTGTCCATTTCCTCCTTGATTTCTTTAGGCGTTAAATCTTTCAAATGGAAGTATTTAATCACTGCTCGTTTTACCAAATCCTCCACTTTCGTGAAAACTCTAAAGTTGTCTTGTTTAAAATGCTGCCATTCGAAACCTAAACAAGCTGTAACTATGGATACAAGCTGGTCTAGAGTTAAACTATATGATGTAGCTCTCTTATTTTCCTCACGATTTTGTTGTGGAGGTAACCGTTTCTGAGATATTCCTTATTATTGGTTTGCATTGTGAAGTACTTATACTTTTCTCAGACAGGAATTACGCGTTCGTGTTTTGTTCTACTCCTGGCCAAGCAAAGAAGCAAATTGCAATGACAATAGCATAACGACAGCTTTTAAAACATCTGACGGTCGGTTTAGCCTAGCGTATTCCCTTAGTTTCCCTTCTACTTATAAGGAACTAAGTAATAAGAACATTCTGCTAATGATTAACTCAGATAGCATGGTGTAGAAAGAAGAATAATCTTTTGTAACTAAAGAAAGTCACGTGAGTGTAACACATCAGATTTTTAAAAATAATATTTACAGAGATGTAGAGAAGATATAGGAATTGAACACATCAGGTTTTTACTTTCTCTAGCCCCGTATGTACATAGAGATAGAGAAGTATTGTATTTCACCCAATAATTTGAAAATACATGTTTTAGGACCCCCTGAATTCAAAAAAAGCATTTTCAGAAACAGGTCCGTGTGTTTGTGTGTCTATCTGTCTGTCTGTGTGTCTGTGTGTGTGTGGGGGGGTCTGTGGACAGCATGGCTTTAAAACGAAAAGACGGTTAAATACCAAACTTGGTATTTAATTTTGGTCTGTTTCGAAGATGCGACACGAAGATTTTCAAGAAAATTGAACCACCCCTAACTACACTAAATGAAAAAAAATTCTAAACTGTTTTTCTTAAAAATGGCTCTAACGATTTTGATTAAAATATCGTATATTAAAAATATTTACCTATCAAATAAAATGTATATCTTGAATTTTCTGGGAATAGTCTCTGAAGGCTACTTTATTCTGGGTGAATTCTACTGAACTTTGCATAACTGGCAAACCGTAAGAGATAGATAAAAACTTACAACACAAAAAATGTAGATCAGGATAAAACTCATAATTTATGTCATACACCTTTTTTCGTGGAGTTGATCTCTTTTGAGATATTTCTTGTTATTGGTTTCATCTTCAAAAAACTTATAATTTTCTCATACAGGAATTTGTCAACCCCTGTCCATACAGAGGAACTTCAGTCAAATAGCAACCAGCTTTTGACTATCACTTTAACCTATGGTACTCCCGTATTTCGCTTCTACTTACAAGGAAGCCAGTAATAGAACTATTTCTAGTAATGTTTTCTCGATTAGACTGAAGTAAATAGAAGCATAAGCTTTTTAACAATAATTTGTTGCAGAGATGTAGAAAAAGTCATGTGAATGGAACACATCAGATTTGTTTTTAATAAAAGGAAACAAGCAGGGTTGCATATACGCTAGTACACATTGACTTAAAGGTGGCGGATATCTCGTGGGAGACTGCAGTATTTCTCTGCTTGTATTTGTTTCTCGCTCTTTACATGGTTTCCTCTCATTTCACCCAACGGAGTCCTATATATGTTCGAAAAGAGTTATGTTGGTAAATTTTACCAGCGGATCTTAGAATTTTTACTTATTCTTTAAGTACTATGCACATAGTATATAGAGCAGGTATTGTAGCTATTCCACCCAAAAATTCGATGTATAAATTTCACTGGAAACACAAGTTTTGAAGGTCCCTTACATCATTTTTACAAAAAGTCATCGTGTGTGTGTCTTTGGACAGCATAGCTCAAAAACGAAAAGACCATTAAAAACTAAACTTGATATCTAAGTTTGGTATCTTCCAACGATGCGAAACGAAGATTTTCAAGAAAATCTCCCTACCCAAAACTACCCTTTACATGGAAAAATTTTCCAAAATTTTGATTTTCTCAAAAATGGCTCTAACGATTTTGATTAATATCTCTTATGTTTAAGATATTTACTTGACAATTAAAATTTATATCTTGAATTTTCTGGGAATAGCCAGATATATAATACACAGCATTGTAGATCTCATTAAAACACACAATTTATGTCGTATGCATTATTTTTTTTTTTTTTTTTTTTTTTGTAGAGTTAACCATTTTCGAGATATTCGGGATTATTGGTTTCAGTTTTAAGCCAATTAAACTTTTCTCGAACGGGAAGACATTTTTTTCTCGTTTCTTGTTTGTTTACTCTGGCAAGTAAAGAGAATGGAATTTTAATTGTTTCACATAGGACTGGCTTTTAAATGACGAAACTATCGCTTTAGCCTGTGCAATGTCTTATCTCTCTTGTAGTTACAAGGAAGCTAGTAATAAGACTAATTCTGATTATGTTTATATTGATTAGCATGATGTAGATAACAGATTAATGCTTTGAATTAAAGGTTTGTTTACTGAACAGCTAGAGGTCATCATGTGAATGGAACACGTCAGATTTTTTCCATTCTACTTACAAGGGACCAAGTAATAAAGAACATGTCTGCTATGTTTATCTCGATTATCATGAAGTAGATAGAAGAATAAACTTTTAAACAATTATTTGTTACAGAGATGTAGAGAAAATCATGTGAAGGGAACGCATTAGATTAAGGTGCGCGCGCGCGCGTGTGTGTGCGTATCTTTGGACAGCATAGCTCAAAAACGAAAAGATCATTAAACACCTACCTTGCTATTTGCTTAGTGTCCTCCTAGGAATTCGACACAAAGATTTTCAAGAAAATCTCCCCATTACATGGACAAACAAATTTAAGATTTTGTTTTTCTCAAGAATGGCTCTAACCATTTTGATTAAAATACTGTATATTAAAGATATTTGCATTACGAAAAATATGTATATTTTTAATTATCTGAGAATAGTCTTTGAAGACCACCTTATTCGTGATAATTTTGCAGAATTTTGTATAACGGTCAAACCGTAAGTGGTAGAGAAAACCTCACTGCCCAAAAAATGTAGATCTCATTAAAACACTTTATGATATACTAGCTAACCCGGCCAACTTTGTTCTGCCTTAGAGGCAATAAATGAGAAGATTTTGGATTTTGTTAAGTTTAAGTTTTTTATTAGGATAATAAATATCAATAAAAAAAATCAAGTATTTTAATGATTATTTATTGGCCGTGTATTTTGGTGCATGAGTTGCACTCTTCAGTGAAGCATCTTGTGATAGACGACATTTCTTGTTTTATTATCAGGCGCAAGAGCAAATAACGCAGATGGTCTTCTGACCTGTGAACATGCCACATATAATTGACCATGGGAAAACATGGATTTTCTAGATTCGGACCACAAGCTTTCAAGGATTGGCCTTGTGATGTTAATGGCCATGGCGAATGCAAGTCGGATCGGAAATTGAAGTCGTTTAAACTTAAACGGCAAATTGGTTGGGATCATCAGGATTCTCGGAATGAGAACTTCCTCACCTTTGAATTTTCCTTTGAATATCGTCGCGTAAATCACATTGTTCATCAATTTACTTACCACCAAACGCGTTCCGTTGCACAGTTTTGGTTGGTCTATGTTTCGAAGCATGATTACTACGGAGTCAACCTTTGGTCGTAAATTGTGCGTTGGTAAGCCAGGCACATCCAAGGAGTTTAAAAATTCAATTGGATAGTTGGTGGCTTCATCTTCATTTGGTACACAGTCAATAGAATTGAGCTAGTATGTGAGCAGTAATCAGTGCTGCAATCGTATCGAAACCTATTTGACTCAAATCAGTACTTGATAAACTTCTTCTTGTGCGTCGAAAGTTATCTGGTTGACCTCTGAGGTTTGCTCGCATTGCCAACCGAGCCGTTTCACGGGCTGCCTCGCTTTGCTCTTGTGATTGAGAAGCACGAAGTCGAGCCATACTGACGCGCCGCTCCTCATGTGCAATTTCTTGTTCTTCTTCAATCATATCATTCGCAATGTTTCGAATCCTAGTTGTATTAAGGCTTTGTTGGGAAAGATTCTATCATCTTGGTCGCGGCATTGTTAATGATAATATCAGCACAATAAGCTAGTAGAAACTCGAAACAAACACATCAACCGGTCAACTTCAAAGTTTCTAACTGTCAAAATTTTCAACCATACGTAACTGTAGACAACATTATGTTTGGCTGTCAGTTGCGTTTTGTTATTCCGTGTCAGTTGCATTTTGTTTTACCATTTTTAACAATTGAAAGGCTAGACTGATGTTTTGACTGATAACTTTTTCGTTTTTCTGTCTGTTGCGTTTTGTTATACCAGTTTTATGTCATGTCCTATGGAAAAGGGATAAAAAATGTCCTTTTTTTTGGTAGTGTTTAACGCCCAATTTAACTACTTATGGCACCGCAGGCCATACATGAATGATAATGAGCACCGGTGGATTGAGACGGCGGGGAAAACCGAAAAACCTGGAGAAAACCCGCCTCAGCGCCGCTTTGTCCACCACAAATCTCACATGCGGTTGCTTGGAATCGAATCCAGGCCGTCTAGGTAGGAGACGAGTGGTATAACAACTCCTATGTCCGTCTTCTGATTCTAAGCTACCTCCCCACCGATTTTCAGCCAAAAAGGTTCAGCCGTTCTTGGGTTATAAATAGTGTAACTAACACGACTTTCTTCTATATATTTATATATAGATATGGTTTACTTGTAGAGTTGGCTGTTTTCAAGATATTACATGCTATTAGTTTCAATGTTAAGCCACTTAAACTTTTCACAACGGGAAGACATCCTTTTTCTCGATTCTCGTTTGTCTACTCCTCCAAGCAAAGAGATTGGAATTTCAATTGTTTCACAATGCGACCGGCTTTTAAAGGAGGAGCCTATCGCTTTAGCCTGTGGATTTTCTTATTTCCCTTCTACTGACAAGGAAGATCGTAATAAGACTAATTCTGCTTATGTTTATGTTGATTAGCACGATGTAGATAAAAGTTTAATGTTTCGAATAAAATTTCTGTTTACCGAAATGCTACAGGACATCAAGTGAATGCAACACATTATTTTCCCTTCTACTTAAAAGCACCAAGTAACAAGGGCAATTTTTGCTAACGTTTATCTCGATTACCTTAAAGTAGATAGAAGAATACATTTTTAAACAATAATTTGTTAAAGAGATGCAGAGAAAGTCATGTTAATAGAACATATCAGATTTTTACTTTCTCTACACGCACTATGTACATAGTGTATAGAGAAAGTATTCCACTCCACCAAAAATTCGATACCGAGATTTCACCGGAAATATATGTTTTAGGGTCCCCAATATCCAAAAAAAGCATTTTCACAAAAAGGTCCGTGTGTGTGTGTGTGTGTGTGTGTGTGTGTGTCCGTGTGTCCGTGTGTCTGTGAACACGATAACTCAAAAACGAAAAGTCGGTAAAATACCAAACTTGGTATTTAAGTTTAGTATCTTCCAGGGATGCGACACGAAGATTTTGAGAAAAATCCCCCCACCCCCAACTACCCTTTACATGGAACTTTTTTCGAAATGAAACTTTTTTCATTTTCTCAAAAATGGCTCTAACGATTTTGATTAAAATTTCGTATATCAATCATATTTACCTGACAAATAAAATGTATATCTTGAATTTTCTGAGAATAGCCTCTAAAGAAAGAATAGTTTATTCTGGATGAATTTTACTAAATTTTGAATAACTGCTAAACCGTAAGAGATGGACAAAAACTTACTACACAGAAAATGTAGAGCACATTAAAACACACAATTTATGTTATGTACATATTTTTCGTGGAGTTCGTCGTTTTTGTGACATTCCTTATTTTTGGTTTCTGCTATGAAAAACGTATACTTTTCTCATACAGGAACTTGTCAACTCCTATCCATATAAACAAAGGAACTTCATTGACATAGCAACCAGCTTTTGACTATCACTTTAACCTACGGTTGTCCCTTATTTCGCTTCTACTTACAAGGATGCGAGTAATAAGTCTATTTCTGCTAATTTTTTCTGATTAGCATAAAGTAAATAGAAGTATAAGCTTTTGAAGAATTATTTGTTGCAGGGATATGGAGAAAGTCATGTGAATGGTACACATAAGATTTTTAGATTAAGTTGCGTATGTGTGTGTCTGTTCTATGGAGGGCATGACTCAAAAACGAAAAGATCGTTATGTACCAAACTTGGTATTTATATTTAGTATCCTCCAAGGATGTGACACGATGATTCTCAAGAAAATTTCTCTAGCACAGACTGCCATTAACATGGACAAACTTTTGTTTAATGGTTTTGTCTTTCTCAAGAATGTCTTTGATTAAAATACCATATAATAAAGATATTTGCATCACAAATAAAATGTATATTTTGAATTTCCTGGGAATAGTTTCTGAAGATCTCTTTAGTCTGGATGAGTTTTTCAGATATTTTGTATAGCGGTCAAACTGACAGAAATGAAGGAAAACTTACTACTCAAAAAACATCTAATTTACGTCATTTATAGTATTTTTTTTCGAGATATTGCTTGTTATCAGTTTCAATTTTGAACTACTTTAAGTTATTTCTAAGGGGGCATGCTAAGCAAACCCATCTCAATTATTTTGCAGAGTGACTAGCTTTTAAAATATGTTACTGTCACTTTAGCCTAGTGTATTCCCTTATTTCTCTTCTACTTACAAAGACTTTGGGACAGCTAGAAAAAGTTACATAAATGGAATACATCAGATTCTTCTCTGTGCTTCCAGAAGTAAGGTAGGACTGTCGGCCTGTCTCTTTAAAAGCGTTTGGGTAACACACCTGCAGTCTGAGAAGTTCTTCTTTGTTCGGCAAACTGTCAGGTGCAGAAAGCTCTCGACGTTAAGATGAGATTGGAACACCTCCTTATGGAAAGATTCACTTTGATATCATACAACGTCTTCCTGCCCGGGGCGTGATCTGCAAGCCAAACGGAAAGCTCCGGATATTCCGCGTGCATGCATGCGTCTCGCCGATGCTAACGTTTTTCAAGGGAAATGATCTCCTTCATGCTGCATTCAAATTGTTTTCTCATAAATACTCCAGCGAACTTCATATACGTACACTACCTGACAAAAATTTCAAAGAGGCATACAGCGAATGGACTCTCCACGTGGTTGAAATTGACGTTTCGGTATTACACCCACGTTGTATAAGATAAGAGTTTTACTTTCTCTAGCCTGTATGTACAATGTGGGTGGAGCAGGTATTGTATTCCACCCAAAAAATTCTATACCGAAGTTTCACCGGAAATGCATGTCTTGAGACCCTCCTTAATCCAAAATATGTATTTTTAGAAACATGTTTATCAAAGGAAAAAAGCATGAATTAGAAAACATTTCTGTATTATTGGGCTATGGCTACTAGATAACTTAAGTTACTCACTGCTGTCATGTGTATCTGATGTCTAAGAGAAAGAGATTTGTAGAAGAGTGGAGTAATTTCGCCAGAAACCGCCTTTACCTTCTACTTCCGGATGCGCCAAATTGCTTTCAAGATAGAGAGTACAAGATGCTAGGGGTGCAGGTTCATATCCCGCGTACAGGTTTTGGCTATTAAGGAGTGGTGTGGAGATGTGGGTGTTCTAGCTCAGAATTTTGTTAGAATGGAATCCCTTTTCAGGTGTGGTAAGACACAAGTGATTTTCTTCGAGTTCCAGATTATTATCGAACTCATTTATTCATTTAGTTCGGCCTTTTTCCGTCGTACACACGCATTCCTCCTAAATATTCTCCTGTAAAACTACGCTTTGTGCGACCGCGCCTATCAAATAAATACTGTTTCTATCACGGCCGTACGTAACCCGTTAATTTCTATCGCGGACTCAGCTATCATGTCTTAGCTCCACGAATGTTCTATACCAAGGATTAAAAGTGTCGCTTGACCAGCAAGAGAGTTGTTTCTGTTTACCTTGTTATGTTCACCCTCGGGCAGTGTAACCTCACCCCTTCAGTTCAATGTCCTTCCCTTAACGGTACTATCCTACCTGGGTCGCTAGTCAGCTCGTGACAACTGTCTGTTCTCGGCTACTTAGAAGTGTTTTATAATATTTCTTCCCTGGCCATTTTCAATGTACATTTGTTCCCTCTTAGTATAATTTATATTTTGCTATAATTTATATCTCTCTTTAAATAATTTTTAGCCCCATAACAAGACACGTACTGTCTCAAACCCTATTGAATACTTCAGACTAACCTCTTGTAACCAACGTGTGAGAGCACGGGCTCGCTCGTGGAAGTTGGCATAGCACTTGCCGCCGTGGGAGTAGCGGTCCGGGATCTGAATGTCGGTGAAAATGTACACGATGGCATGTAGGACGGCGGTGACTTCTCTAGGAGTACAGTACGGGAACTGCACGCCGGGCAGAAGACCCTGGGCCATCTGAACATACAAGGCTGCTTCCTGAACAAGGTTCCTGGTCTCCGTAGCTAAGTGGAACCGCGTCTCCTCAGTCTGCGCTCCAATCTGCAACAACATGTGAGCGTTGAAATTAAGGTCAGGTTCCAGAATATACAGGTGTATGATGCTTGCCATTCACATAACTTTACCTAGCTGTTCTGTAAACAAACTTTTATTACAAAATAGTATTCTTTTGTCTATATATGCTAATGGGGATACACTATGGCAGAATTGGTCTTATTACTTATAAGGGAATACACCTGGCGAACGCGATGTTCAAATCTTTTAAAAGCTGGTTGATACGTAAAACAATTGAAATTTGGTTTGCTCTACAATAATACAAAAGAGATAAAAAGAAAGGTGACTTCCCTTTTGAGAAAAGTTACATAGTTTAACATTGAAACCAATAACTAGGAATATCTTGGAAGCGGTGAACTCTACAAAAGAAATGTATATTGCTTTAACAAGATCTACAGTTTTTGTTCGCTGAGATTTTTGTCCATCTCTTACATTTTTGCATTCAAATTCATCCGGAATAAAGAGATGTTCAGAGACTCTTCCCAGAAAATTCAAGATCTATCCTTAATATATGGCATTTCAATCAAAATCGTTACAGAAAATAAACATTTGGTATTCAGTCTACTTTTTGTTTTTGATGGACAGACATGGACATGCTTTTAAAACGTTTTTTTTAATTCAAGAGCTTTCAAAACATGTATTTCTGGTGAAATCTCGGTATCAAATTTTTGGGTAGAATACAAAACCCTCTCTATCCACTATGTTTATTGTACATGTGGACTAGAGAAAGTAAAGGTGCATCACACATGTGACATATATGTGTTTACCATGTAGGAATGCCCATATTTCAGAGGGTTGGTAACTAAGGGTAGCTGAATATCTCCCTTGCTTGATGTTGTATTCTGTAGTTGTCTTCAAAAACTAGTAGCAAAAGTCATTCTCAGGTCTCATTTTGAGTTTGGTGCCGGTTCTCCAAACCCATTATTGTATTTTGGTTAAAATAAACATTTTCCGCAGAGCTCATTTGGAAGTCATTCTTCAAATTTAAAAGTATTTCATGTGAAACAGTAGTTTGAAGCATACTCTTTTATAGTTAATTGGCAAAATGTGTCGTCCACCATTCACTTAAGGTTGTGTCTAAGTAAAAGTAATGGATGGACTTTAATAGAAGTTGTAGTGATATTTCGTGTAACACCTAAGTGGAGCATTGGATATCGGAACGAAGTTTCCTTGATCGGATTTGAATTTATGGTTCATAAGTTTGCGGCTATTCGCCATGGTGATGAAGGATCAGATTTTTACCCACAATAGCACTGTAGGATGAAATCACTGCTTGTGGGCACGAAATGGCGGAATTTTGTCCAAAAACCTTCTGCTTTCAAGGCATGGAGTTCTTATACATGTGTACAATTCACATGGCTTTCTCTATATCCCTGCAACAAACTATTATTAAAAAGCTTATGCTTCTATTTACTACATGCTAATTTAGAAAAATTAGCAGAAATAGTCTTATTACTTTCTTCCTTGTAAGTAAAAACGAAATAAGGGAGTATCATAGGTTAAAGCGATAGTCAAAAGCTAGTTACTATGTGACTGAAGTTCCTTTGTTTGTATGGACATGAGTTGACAAATTCCTGATGAGAAAAGTTTAAGATTTTCGACCCTGAAAACAAAAACAAGGAATATCTCAAAAACGATCAACTCCAAGAAAAAAAATGTAACAACATAAATTGTGTGTTTTAATGTGCTCTACATTTTTTGTGTGGTAAGTTTTTGTCTATCTCTTACGGTTTAACAGTTATACAAAATTCCGGAAAATGCTCTCAGAATAAAGTAGTCTTCAGAGGCTATTCCCAGTAAATTCAAAATATACATTTTATTTGTCGGATAAATATCTTTAATATGCGATATTTTAATCAAAATCGTTAGAGCCATTTTTTAGAAAATCAAAATTTTCGAAAAAAAGTTCCATGTAAAGGGTAGTTTGGGATAGGGGAATTTTTCTCAAAATCTTCATGTCGCATCCCTGGAAGATTCTAAACTTAAATACAAAGTTTGGTATTTTACCGACTTTTCGTTTTTGAGTTATCGTGTTTACAGACGCAAGGAGACGTGGACACACTGACACACGGACCTTTTTCTGAAAATAGTTTTTTTTTTGATAAAGGGGACCCTAAAACATATATTTCCGGTGAAATCTAGGTATCGAATTTGTTGGTGGAGTGCAATACCTTCTCTATACACATGTACATAGTTCGTATAGAGAAAGTAAATAAAATTGTACAGGAGCACTGGCTTTACTTTCCTTCCGAAAGAAGTCATACGAAGTTGTTTTGCGTCTGAAAAAATCCTAACCTCCCGACAGGTTTGAATTTGCAATCTTGGGTTTTAGAGGTAACCACTACACCACGGAGGGTGGACATGGACCCTAATAACCTGTAGCAATAGGTTGCTCAATTTCGAGCTCCAGATATTTCGCATCGGTTTTCTAGATTTTATTCCAGATGCCTACAAAAGTGGGGTTAGTGGGAACCGGAATCTATGCAGAAGAAGAAAGAACCAGAGCTACGAAATGGTAGAAGTATTGAGACTCCGACTCAAGTCTAGATAAAATCTTATTGAAAAACTTATTGTCTAAATAAGAAGCGGGATGCATGTATTGCTGTGGTCAACTGATATGTCTAAGGAGATCTGGATTAAGTACATTGGTTGCTCTCGTTGGTGTCATGAACTTTGTGCCGGTGTCGAAGCTGTTACTATTGAAGTTTTTATATGCCAGTTCTAGGTATATTAAATAGCCAACTGAAGGTTTTTCTTCTTATTGCTGAAATGTCTACAAAATAGCTAATGCTTACACAGCGCTCTTTCCTGGAAATTAAATTAAATTGGGTTGTATTTATGAACCACTTTTACTGCTATGATTCTCAGGGTTCTATTGTAGGGTGTGAAACATCACTAAGAGGTCACTTTATCAGGCTTGAGGTTCTTTTATGTGCCTAAATCTACGACAAGAGACCACCAGCTTTATTTCTCTTCCAAAGAAAGAATGCTAACGATTTTACGCCCGAACGCCGTTGGGTTTAAACCCACAACCTTTTTTTTTTGAGTATCTCGCTCCAAGAGCTACTCAAACTCAGGGCCTCTTGAATATAAAGAAGTTCTGCTATCACCATACCATAGAGGCGGGTACAACCAAGATAGAATTTACGATGTTGTTCTGTTTAGTAGTTTTATACTTTACAGTATTCATTTGTTTGGTCGTGAACATTGCTGTTCTCATAAACAAATATATAGTACTCCAAGAGCTCTTGTCTACGGGAAAGCCCAGAGGGATCCAAAAGATACTTATTGACTTTGTCAACGTTACTCTTAACAGACATCACCCAACCCACACCATGTTTCCAGTATTAGCGAAACAGGCAGCTTACATCCCAATTAACACTCTTCGGAAGATTGTGGAGATTCCATATACCACAATTCGAATTCTTTCCCAGAGTTCGAGATCACATAACAGACGATGATAAAATGTACTGAAGTTGCGAACAGCAATTTTGAGCACCTTCAGTAATTGATTAAAATATATATAGCATTTCACTTATTTTCTGTATAAAATAATGGTTAGTTTAATATAAGATGTTCAGCATTGGTTTTAAGAGTAGAACCAAATTGTGTTAAATCAAATTGGAGTTTCTTAAAAAATAATTGAGCTGACAATGAAAAATCTTAAAATTTGCTGATATTCAAATGAAGAAACATTCGCCATAACCTTCTGGGAAGCGTGTTGCTTTTAAAATAATCAATTTAAAAGATATTATATAAATAAAGTAAAACAAATTACTGCATACCGATTCCAATCTAAATATCTCTGCGAAGTGATGAACTCTCCATTTCTTCTTTCGATTTTTGAATTTAATTTAGAATTTTATTTCTACTACTGTATAGGAGACTTTTTTTTTTCAAAAATCACATGTGTTGCATTCACATGGCTTTCTCTACATATCTGTAACAAATAATTGTTAAAACTTCACGTAAATCCAGATAAACAGTACTATAAATTGTGTTGTTATTCGCTTCCTGGTAAATAGAAGAGAAATAAGTGAGTACACAGGCTAAAGCGATAGTCAATTCTTCTAAAAGCTGCTTGCCACGAGGTTGGAATCCGTTTCTTTGCATTTCCAGGACTTGACACATTCCGTATGAGAAAAGTATTTTAAACTGAAACCAGTAACAAGGAATATTAAAAAATGGTGAACTGCACGAAAAAGTGTATATGACATATTGTGTGTTTTAACATCTATTTTTGGTGCAGTAAGTTTTTATCCACCTTTTATGGTTTACTCGTTATGAAAAACTCAGCAAAAATCATCAAGAATGAAGAGCTTTTTAGAGGCTGTTCCCAGAAAATTCAAAATGTACATTTTAATTATCATATAAATATATTGAATATACGGTGTTTTAATAAAAATCCACTGAGCCATTGTTGAGAACATAAAACATTTCGAGGAATTTTTCATGTGAGGGGTAGTTTGGGGTGGGGAGATATTTCTCAAAAGCTTCGTGTCACATTCTTGGAAAATACTAAACTTGATAATAAGTTTGGTGTTTTAGCGATTTTGTTTTTCAGTTATCGTGTTCACAGACACATGTACACATGATTTTTTTGATAGAAGGGACTTTAAAACGTGTATTTCCAGTGAAATCTCTGGGTTGCAATACCCTCTATACCTACGTACCATATACTGTATAGAGAAAGTAAAAAAAATCTGATGTGTTACACTCACATGACTTTCTCTAGCTGTTCTACAAACTTCTTACATAAGATTATTCTTCTTTCTGCATCTTGCTAATCGAGCACAATGTTCTTATTACTTAGTTACTTATAAGTAGGAAAAAATAAGGGAATACACTCGGCTAAAGCCATAGTCAAATGTTTTAAAAACTGTCGTTATGCGATTGTCATTACAAATCCCTTCTTTTCTTGGCCAGGAGTAGAACAAAAGAAAATCGCACACCCCCATCTGAGAAAAGTATAAGTACTTCACAACTGAAACTAATAACAGTGAATACTCGAAAACTGTAAGCTCCACGAGAAAAATGTACATGATATAACTTCTGTATTTTAACAAGACCTACATGTTTTGTAGAGTAAGTTTTTGTCTATCTCTCACGGTTTACTAGTTATGCCAAATTAAGCAAAATTCATCCAGAATAAACAGGTCTTTAGAAGCTATTCCCAGGAAATTCAAAATATACATATTATTTGTGAGCTAAATATCTTTAGTATGCGATATTTTAATCAAAATCGTTAGAGCCATTTTAAGAAAATCAAAATTTTCGAAAAAAGTTCCATGTAAAGGGTAGTTTGGGGTGGGGGGATTTTTCTCAAAATTTTCGTGTCGCATCGCTGGAAGATACTGAAGTTCCAAGTTTGGTATTTTAGCTACTTTTCGTTTTTGAGTTATCGTGTTCACAGACACGGACACACTGACACACGGACACATGGACCTTTTTGTGAAAATGCTTTTTTTTTGGATACAGGGGACCCTAAAACATATATTTCCGGTGAAATCTTGGTATTTAACTTTTGGGTTGAATTCAATACTTCTCTATCCCTATGTACATTGTACATACGGGGCTAGAGAAAGTAAAAATATATCACATCTTAACAACTTTTACTACACGTAAATGCATCTTTTTCGGCAAAAGGGCAACATTTGTGATGTTATATTCGCCACTCAGTTATCTGAGAGTTACGTCATTCTTCCTCCACGTTGTTTATAGATATCGTGGAAACAAAAGAATGCACAGAGGACGATTTAGTTTTTAAGATGTGGGAAGCCCTGTGACAAGTTTATTGTTTGGACCGCATTGTTTTTCTTTTTTCCTCGTGTTCGTCGCCGAATGAGAGTATTGTGCATTGTGAGTCGGATGTGAATAGCCACAGTTTATTGTCGTCACACTGAAAAACTGGAGCGGAGTAGTCGATAATTGGGACAACACGCATTCCTGCCAACATTGTTACATCACCACATGCCAACAACAATGCATTTGTATCCTGTGTCTGTTGTCTGCTCATATTAACCCATTTACAGAGGGAGAAGAATGTACGGGAAAATATCATGAATGGCCAGGATAAAAGCAAGCACAGGAATTACAGGGAAAAGACCACGAAACCAGCAGATAGGAAACAGTAGGGACTGCCAAAAAATAACATACCTAACAAGTCTATTAACATGGTAGTTACAAATGTGCAGAACCCCCTCCCCGGGGGAGAGGAGTAGGTATTTTCTGTATCTGCTAAATGACATCGTTATGTTGTTTCCGTGATGGGATTTGAATTTCTATTTCGTGAGTTCGTGGCCATGCGCCATGGTGACGAGGGATCAGTTTGTCGCCCGCAGATAGTGTAGAACCAAATCACCACTTGCGGACGCGAAATGGTGGAATTTTGCCCAGGAGCCTTCTTTTTTTAAGGTATGGAGTTCTTTTAGTACCAATAAATATCAAGCGGGACCACTGGCTTTAATTCTCTTCCGAAAATTTACATCTTGGGGACCGATAGAAGGACACAGTGGAATACCTGTTGCACGTCTACCGAGTAGGAAACGACCTGCATTGACGGTTGCACGCGCCGCATGTAAACAACCTATAGTAACGCGTTGGGGAACATACTGTGCTGTATATTACAATACTGCTTTACAGGTAATTAATGTCTTTGATAATAGTGTATGCTCTTCAATCAAGATTGTAAAACCTCTTGCTTCAAATGGATTGCATGAAGATTCGCAATTCATATAGAAGAACTTTGCAGTTATGACAATAACACACATTTAGAAACATAGAACATTGAAATCCTTCGAGCCCTGAAAACTGTCGATCGACTTGTACAATCAGTCAATCAAAGACCCGTGACATTTGCTTTTTTTAGACCATGTGAAAAAGAAAATAAAGACAGTATTTGGAAAAAATATGGCACTTTCAATAATGTGGGAAATACAAAATCTACTACGAGGTGTTGCTACGGGAATAATTGCTGATGAAGTATTCCTTGTGATGTGTAGCGAAGTTTTTCACAATATAAAGCCTATTTACGAGCTAATCGGAGACGATTCACATTTGAGACGTTACGAATGTATGTTGTGCGTTGTTATATATGTACCATGACACGGATAATGTTGCTGATGACTTTTGGCATAAAAACAATTGAATATATGTAAATATTAAAATTGTTAGTTCCCGTAAATCAGTGGTATTTATGTTTACCAACCTCAAACGCCTTCCACTGAAAACATTACAGTCTACCACGCAACCACTGCTGCATTTTCTTCCTATTAGTACCACTATGCAGACACTGCATTGGCAACACAGCACAACTACATACCATTCTGTGATAACTTCGATTCTGTTCCGCTATCGGTCCCCAAGATGCTATCCCTATTCATCAACCTCCATCAGGTTTGAACCTGTAATCATGAGCCTAGCGTGGTAACCACTACACCACGGAAAGCGACATATATAGGCCGTTTCAAAACAACACCAAAAATAGGAGTCGATCAGCTTACACTTTGACTTGTCCGAAACTTGATGTCGCAACTTTCAACCTCTTCTATTTAAAGTTTTATGTGTGTTTAAATATCTCACACATTTGGGATTAGGCAGCGAAGGAACAACGGTTGTCATACGCCAAACCCACATGCTACGCGACCTGTCCCGCGCCGGAGTGTCTTATCATACCATGCCTATATCACGCGACTGGGACCTTCGCTACAGCCGGCATCTCTCTTGGAGTGAGCCAGGCACGTGCCAGCTGGTTATGTACGACTGCCTAATCCATGGTGATTTTATGGTAGTTTTTGTATGTGCCGAATTTAGAGCTGAAAATTATATTCACGAATCACGTACGGTATAATCAACAAGGTCCCATATCTTCGTTTGGTGTCGTTTTGAAACACCCTGTATACGGAGGTTGTCCGGAAAGTAAATACAGTTTCGTTCTACCGACACCGCAACGCTAGTGCCGCAGTTCCACGCATGTGCAGTTGTCTCTCTGTTTCTTTTCTATCCTCTGACATGACAGCCGGATCGTGTTGTGTTTACAGTTGTTAATGATAATTAAAAATGTTTAAGAAAAGTTCTGGTCCGGCCGACTTGAAGTAAGTTACATAATACAGTTTTGAACGCAAGGAATGTTAAACCAGCTTAAATTCATCAAATAATAGAGGCTTATGGTGAAATGCAATAGCAGATGGAATGGTGAGAAAGTGGGTTAGGCAATTCAATGATTAACGATCCAATACTCATGACAAAATGCAGAGTTGGTGGCCTTCTGTTATCACTGTTTGGTTGAAAAGTAAATGAAACAATTCGTGTTCACATTAAGAAACCTTTGTGATGTATTTCCAAAAAATCGGTGTTCGGCAGTGGCTGTCTTTACTGGCGGCAGATTTTACTGTAGAGGGCATACAAAAGTTATTCCCCGTGACGACAGATACCTGTACAATAGTGGTACTATGTGTGCCGAAAACAGGATAACGAATTCTCTTTATTATTGTATTAATAAATATGAGGACAAATATTTTATGTGTTTTGTCCAAACCTGGCACTTATTTTCCGCGCATGTCTCTATACATGTATTATTTATTTATTTATGCTCAGACTAGCTGCGTACTTTTGGTCAAGCAAATACCCTTAAGGCATGGGTGATAGGCAAACAGAATTATATTATATTAATAACACGTAAGGATTTCAAGTCTGAGTATTTATTTCAAGCAATTGCCAAAGAATATTAACAATTATAATACACTTACTTGTACACGAAGATATTAGCTAAAACTGCGCTAAAACTGCGCTGTCTAGTGCCCTACGCTACGAGTTCGCTTACAGTGAAGTTTGAGATTTTGCGAATTACATTATTTACTAAATATAATCTGGCGTGGAACGTGGAAAAAATATTGTAAATTGTGAAAGAACTGACGAAGCACTTGTGTATAATCTCTTTTGAATATAGATGGGCCGCTGATTTTCAACCTCCGATAGGCTATAAATAAAAGACAAGTTCATAGAAAAGAATTATTTTATTACTAAAAGTTTCGTACACTTATGATTACTTTTCAACATAATCACCGAAAAGATTGAGACATTTATCGTACTGTGCACAAGATTTGCAATACCCGCTTCAGAACATGTTGCCGCCAATGATTTCAAATGAGTATTGACGTTGTTTTGAAGATCTTTGTTAGTTTGAAAGTGCTGCCCTGCTAGCTTACTCTTCAGTTCAGGGAAAAGGTGAAAGCCGCTGGGTGTCTGGTCAGGACTGTACGGTGGATGATCGAAAATGTCCCATTGAAATTGTTCAAGGAGCCGACGAGTTGTGCCAGCAGTGTGTGGACGAGCGTTGTCATGGATCAACACAATTCCTGAAGTCAGCATTCCGCTTCGTTTGTTTAGAATGGCTCTCCGCAAACGTCGTAAACTAGGAGCATCTTCAAAACAAAGTCACTGCTCATTTTAAATCATTGGCGGCAACATGTTTTGAAGCGGGTATTATTTCAACATGTGTTTATGAAGGCTCTTTCCTGTGAATAGCCTCTTCATTCTGGATGACTTTTGTATAACTAGTAAACCTAAGAGATGGTCAAAAACTTACTACACGAAAAGGATATAGCCCATTAAGACATACAATTAATTTATATTTGTAGAGTTAACCGTTTTCGAGATATTCCGGAATATTAGTTTTAATTTTAAATCAGTAAAACTTTTCTCGAACGGGAAGACATCTTTCTTCTCGTCTCTGGCAAGCAATTGAGTATCGCTTTAGCCTGTGCATTTTCTTATTTCCTTTATGTTTACCTTGATTAGCATGATGTAGCTAAAAATTAATTTTTTGGATAAAAGGTTGTTTGCGGAACAGCCAGATAAAGTCACGTGAATGGAACACATCAATAGTTTTTGTTTCTTTTAATCTTTGTCCAGCATCTTTATGCTCGGAAGTAGAAAATATGGTATTTATACTTTTCATTTTGGGCTATACTGCACACACATACACACCACGGTATATATTTTCCTTTGAGATCTCTTTTGAAGTAATTTGTCTTTATTTCCTCTTCTCCCAGCACATCTTTGTTGAATGATATCTCGTATGTTCTGTTGTATTTGAAGAAATATACACAAATTTGTCTTTAACCGACATTCCTAGCATTCTTCTCGTAATTTTTCGAGTTTGTATTACACTCACCAAAATCTCGTAAAAGGCGAGATGACAGACGAGGGGTAGCTTTGTACTTTTCTTCTCTCAATTTTAATTAAATTTCGGGAGAAGCTTTGCACAAAAATAAAAAGGGTTCAGAAAACGCACTGTGCTATTAGAACCTACATCTCCTCTCGCGTTATTGCAACAGCTACAAAGATTATCTAGTATCATAACCCCAAATAAAAATCCTGTGCTAACTGAATATTTGTTTCACAAGTTGACGTCAAGAAGTGATTTACGGCAAATTTAAAATTAACGAGGAGAAAGTCTACCACCCACCAAATGTTATTAGTCTTAAAAATGCTAGAAACAACAAACCAAATGGGCCAGTTAAGCTCTTGGGAATGCACATGGGAGCCGCCAAAAGGTAGGCGTAAAATACATAGATTAGTCGCACTATTTAAAGCTTATGCTGGTCTATATGCATGGGTGGACGTTAGAAAGAGGTTAGAAAACCCGAGACATATCGGACGAAGGTCATTTGTATAAAATTAAGGGTTATAAATTGCAGAGCTAAAGTAGGACAATTTTCTTTTGTTAATGAAACCATTGAAAAATGGAATGACCTTGAAGATGTTTAGAGGTAATTTAAAGAGTATAAATGTTAGATAGTTAATTTAAGTGGATATTTTAAAGTAATTAAACACCTCATAGTAAATGTTTATAGACATGTTAATTGACTTAACTATTGCTATACTGAATAAGTAATTAGATATTTAAAACCATGTATATACAGTATGTTAGTTGCATTGCTATTAATAACTGTAAGATTATTATTGTAAATAGATTTTGTATATTTAACAACATTCAACGGGCAGCATATATACATACATATATTCATTCATTCTAAATTGAATTGGGAAGATAATACTATTTTATTTGTAAAAGTTTATTCAGGGTAGTATATTTACTCAGATATTTAGTAAATTGCGTTTCCAAGTTTTATTTAAGACAAGTGTATACCTTATTGCAGAGTGTTTGCTTATGGGTTTATGATTTATGGCAGCAACATACATTTTAATAGTTTCCTCTTGCTACAAAAATTGTTATATTATTAGCTACGTAGCCTGTGTATACTCCTTGTAATTTATTGTTTATTAAAGGAAAAATATTATTGGATTATTATTTCTACTTTATGAACTAATATTACATGTAAAAAGACTGTAGACACACAACACGCTGTACAAGTACAGAGTGATTTATGTAGAACTGACACAGTTCTTTCTTTAATTACTCCGTTGGAAATTCATTCACTGACACAATTTTAGCACCAAATTATGTTCTGGAGTTTCAATTCCTTGTCACTAGATGCGCAGATGTTTAATCAGACTGTGAACCCTGCAGAGTATCGACTGATTTTCATGGAGTTTTTTGAGCAACTGGACGATGTAGAGTCATGGATATTTTTAGCAAGATAGCACTACATGCCATACATCAAATGAATCCATGAACCTAATTGCAAGTTTCCTTGACGATCGGATAATTTCCAGGAACCTGTGGCCACCGAGATCTTCAGATTTGACATCACCGGACTTCTTTCTATGGGGTTACTTAAAGGACAGGGTTTACTCCACACGCCCCCAGACATTGGACGATCTGAAGCATGATTCAAGCTATTGATAACGGATTCCTCAAACGAGTGGACAGTAACATAGAACGACGTGCTGAGTTGTGCCTTATGCAGCATGGAGGACATTTTCAACATTTGCTATAGAGGTAAATAATCTCTCAAAATTCCTCAACAATTTAGGTATGATAAAATGTCGCTAATACAATTCGTTTGAAACAATTAAAGAAAGAAATGTGTCAGCTCTATATAAATTACCTTGTATAAATGACTATAATACCAGAAGTGTAAAACTTTTGGCTGTACCTTTTGCAAAGCTGAATTTAACAAGCAGAGCTATGGTATAAGCGCCATTACTGTATACAATAAGTTACCCGACGATGTTAAATGATTGCTTATAGATTTGTTTAAAAGGAAAGCAAAAAAACTTATGTATTCCACTCAGAATACTTTTTCTACATCTGTGTAATAAATTATTGCTAAAAGCTTATTCTTCTATCTACTCCATTCTAATCGAGATGAAGTTAGCAGAAGTGGTCTTATTATTTGTTTTAGGAGGGAAACAAAGAAATACTCTAGGCTAAAGCGATAGTCAGCTCTTCTAAGTGCTGGTTCTTTGTGATTGAAAATTGTTTCTTTCTATGGGCAGGAGTTGGCAAATTCCTGTATGAGAAAAGTTTTAATTATTTAAAACTGAAAACAATAACAAGAAATATTTCAGAAATGGTCAGTTCTACGAAAAAAATTCATATGACATAAACTGTGTACTAAAATGAGATTACATTTTTTGTGAATAAGTTTTTGTCTATCTCTTAGGTTTAACAGTTGTGTAAGTGATTCAGAATGAAAAGGTGTTTAGAGGCTATTCACAGAAAACTCAAGATAAACGTTTTATTTGTGAAGTAACGGTATTTTAATCAAAATCGTTAGAACCATTTTTTAGGAAATCATAATTTTCGAATATTTTTACTCTCTCTAGCCCCGTATGTACAATGTACATAGGGATAGAGAAGTATTGTTTTCCACCCAAAAATTCGATACCGAGATTTCACCGGAAATACATGTTTTAGGAACCTCTGTATCCATAAAAAGCATTTTCAGAAAAAGGTCCGTGTCTGTGTGTCCGTGTGTCCGAATAGTAGCTAAAATACCAAACTTGGTATTTAAGTTAAGTATCTTCCAGGGATACGACACGAAGATTTTGAGAAAATCCCCCCCACCCCAAACTACTCTGTACATGGAACTTTTTCCGAAAATTTTGATTTTCTTAAAAATGGCTCTAACCTTTGTTTGTATGGACAGCAGTTGACAAACTCCTGTATGAAAAATGTATAAGTTTTTCATAGCAGAAACTAAAAATAAGGAGTGTCACAAAAACGACGAACTCTACGAAAAAAAATGTATATAACATAAATTGTGTGTTTTAACGTGCTCTACATTTTTTGTGCAGTAAGTTTTTGTCCATCTCTTACGGTTTAGCAGTTATTCAAAATTCAGTGAAATTCATCCAGAATAAACTACTCTTCAGAGGCTATTCCCAGATAATTCAAGATATACATTTTATTTGTCAGGTAAATATCTTTAATATACCAAATTTTAATCAAAATTGTTAGAGCCATTTTTGAGAAAATCAAAATTTTCGAAAAAAGTTCCAAGTAAAGGGTAGTTGGGGGTGCGGGGATTTTTGTCAAAATCTTCACGTTTCATCCCTGGAAGATACTAAACTTAAATACCAAGTTTGTTATTTTACCTACTTTTCGTTTTTGAGTTGTGTTCACAGAACACACACACACACACACACACACACACACACACACACACACACGGACCTTTTTGTGAAAATGCTTTTTTTTGGATACAGGGGACCCTAAAACACATATTTCCGGTAAATCTCGGTATCGAATTTCTGGGTGAGTGCAATACCTTCTCCATACACTATGTATATAGTACGAGTAGAGAAAGCAAAAAACAGTAATTATTTTTACTAATAAGTCTTAAGGTTCGTTTGCAAGTAATTACTTATAAGAGTCTACTGATTTTTATTCACCTGACCCATTGTTAAAAAATCACTCACCTCTCACCTAGACGGCCTGGGTTTGATCCCAAGCGGCCGCATGTGAGATTTGTGTTGGACAAAGCGGCGCTGGGGGGGGGTACTCCGGTTTCCCCCGCCATCTCATTCCACCGGTGCTCCATCATCATTCATGTATCATCAGTGTCACCACCTGCGGTGCCATAAGTAGTTAAAGTGGGAGTTAAACACTATAAAACATTGTTAAAAAGCTTATTCCTCTATCTGCTTCAAGCTATATGTACTTAGTATTGTGCGTGCAGGGAAAGTAAAACACTGTCTGGAGATTCAGATAGTGTTACCTGCTTCCAGCACACATTAGCCCGGTCCAGAAGCTCAGTGGCGTGCTGAACAAGACCTGAAGCCTCACGCCATTCCAGCTCTCCCCCGGCTAACGTGTCCCGGAAAGATCGGAGCTTGTCCAGCTCCATCTCGGTGCGCCGTTCTTCTTCGTGACCATAGGCTTCCCCGAACATCTGCCCTAGCAGCTGATCCTCTTGCTCATATAGTCCCTGTAGGTAGTTCACTTTGCTGTTGAGCAGCTTCACCTCTTCTTCGGCCTCATCCTCGCGTCTTGACAACATTTCCACCTCGTTCCGGACCAGGATCTGCGGATCAGTAATTAACACATCGCTTAGTATAGTAAGTAGGGGAAGACATGTACTCCATTCAAACATTTGACAACAAAATTTCACCGGGTATGAGGGGGAATCAGAGAAGTCATGTCGTTGTGAGTATTGGAAGAGGAATAAACCACTATTTAAAACGCTACTCATTTGTATACTTATTTATTTGCATCACCATTATATACACATCTCTTCCTCTAATTACCATGACACCTAAACAGTCTATTGCCCTCTGGTGTTAAAGCCTATTGAAGGATTGTCTGCAATCCTTCACATCTCCCTCCTAATTTGTCGCGATTTCTAACGGCATGATCAGTAGTAAAGGCCCGGCAATTGGGACCCCATTAATCCAGAAAAAAACATAGAGAACAATACATTAATGTATTCCAATTACATGACTTTATATATCTGTTCTGAAAACTAATCTTACAAAAAGCTATTCTTTTATGTACTTAACGCTTATCTTGATTAGAATAAACTATTTTCTTCCTTGTTTAGTAGAAGGGAAATACTAAGCTAAAGCCACAGTCAAATTCTTTAAAGCTGGTCACTATGCGAATAATGCAATTCGGCTCGTTTTGCATGGTCAGCAGTAGAACAAAAACCAGATAAAACGAAAGCTGACTTCCCGTTTGAGAAAAGTTATGTAGTTTAGAATTGAAGCCTATATCGATGATATAATCTTGAGTGTTTGAACGAGTTTTAGATTTTCTGTGTAGTAATGTTTTGTTTATCTATTAAGTTAACCAGTTATGCAAAATTTAGAAAATGTACACAGAATGAAGAAATGCTCATAGGTTATTCCCAGAAAATTCAAGATATACTGTTTGATTGTCAAAATAAACGTCTTCAGCACACGATATTTTAATACATTGACACACACACACACACACACATTCCACCCCGCCTTGCACACATACATGAACCTTTTTGAAGTGTAATTTTAAGTTCAGGCTATTTCTTATAACTTTATCATTTGTATAACATGAAAACTTCAGTGGCCATTGACCGAGAATTTAAGCAGAACTTTTGTCATGCAAATATCTTAATCATATGGTATTTTAATTAAAACTCTTAGATACAGTTTCAGAAACTCAGCAACAGCAACGGTTTTTCCTACAATAGCTAGGTTGGGGTGAACATTTTTTATTGAGAATCTTCGTGTTGTCTATTTGGAAGGAGTTGAACTTAAAAACTAGGTTTAAAATCTTCCAAACCTTCATATATGCTGTTCACACACAGCAAACCCGCGAAACTTTGTCTGAAAATCTGGTGTTGCGTTCTTATGACAGTCTATTTTTTGCTTTCACGACCTGGAGCGGCTACTTATCCACCAAGTAGCTCCTCAAGTGGCCCTGAGTGCACCCCGGGGTCTCCCAGTGGGGAAAAAATCCCCACGCCGGTACTGGGAATCGAACCCAGGTCTCCCGCTTGGCAAGCAACTGCGCTACCACCGTGCAAAGGAGAGAAACTATCGAAAGCCTCAGTTAGTAGCCTAGTTAAGTCCATAACGAGCAATAGACTACTTTAACAGATGAAAGGGGGATGCATAATAGATCTTTTAGGTCGCTGCTCCATTTGCGACTAAAACTAGAACTAGTACCCCTACATCTTGCCAAGATATGCGTCCAAGACTCTTCCTAGTCGCAAATGGGGCAGATTCTCATATCATTCTCGTCAGCAAGTTTTAACGTCTGCCATGCTTAGTGTAATCCACGCGAGCCCCTGTCTAAGGAGCGGAGATAGGAAGTTCGTACCGATTTCCTTATGCAGAGTAAGAGCAGCTAGGTTTGGCAATACCATGCGGCGCTACTTGCGCGAGCAAAGGTCAATGTGGAGTGCAACCCATTACTGCAAAACAGGTATTACTGCATGACATAGAACTACAGAACGACAGCATAGAACTACAGAACACTGAATACTCCACAAAAATTCAACTCTTTCTTAGAAGCATAAAACTGGACTTCAAACTCTAATGTACAATTCAAAGTATTTTATTTAAATGTATGTAAAACTTGCTATACTAATGTAATTTTTATTCCCCGACCTGTGTTTAATGTGTAAATAATTTATTGTAATAACTTGCTTTTCTAATGTAATTTTAATTCACAGACCCGTGTCTAATGTGTAAATAATTTCATTGTAATTTAATGAATTCAATTCTTATAACTATTGTATGGTCGCGATATGACCTTGGAGTTAAAGCGACCTAAAAAAAAAAGAACTACGATGGTAGGAAGGAAGGCGTTTGAATAGCATCTTGTGCTGCTCAAATATGAGCAAAACCAGTGTGGTTTACAACCATGATAAGTTTTCTAGCAACGTACTTATTTGTGTATTTATTTAGAAACCAGTGACCGTTCTAGTATACAAATTGTCAAAACGTCTTCACATATTTGTTGATTGCAAAGTTGTTCAAACAGTTACCCACACTGTTATCCAGAGGTATGGAGCTGACAGAATCTACGCTACATGTAGAACTGTCAAGACGGATTTACTAATCCACGAGCATGCAACCTGAAATAAAGATGAAAATGAAAAGGAATGCAGAGTTTTGTGTGATATATCGCATACGAGCTGCACTTTTGAATCCTAACAGATGTTATTTGCTCGGTGATACTGATACGGAACTGATAAAATATTTCAAAAATGCCCTGATGACATCATGCGAAGTGAAACGAATTTCTTCGCATTCTTATTTGTCGGAACGTAGAATGAGTTTTTATTGGAAAGGCTTCGAAGTACATTATTGTTTTCATTAATACGGCTGCAGATGAGTAAAGATTTGGTTTCATTCCTGCTTTGGTTTTTACCTGATAAGATCTGAAGATATTTAAGAAATTAATTTTCTTATTTGAATATTATTTTACATTCAATCAGTAAATATTACTTACTATATGCATTATAATTGCTTGGCTGTTTTCAATGTACATATGTAAAAATGGAAATCAGCAGCTCAGCCTGCATATATGCAACAATTTGTGTGTTGTACATAATTATCTAAATAGGTGTGCATTTACGAATGTCTCGTAAGCCATTTTTACTTTCTCTATACGCACTAAGTATATAGTGTATAGAGAAGATGTTGCACTCCATCCAAAAATTCGATACCGAGATTTCACCGGAAATATATGTTTTAGGGTCCCCAATATCCAAAAAAAAGCATTTTCACAAAAAGGTCCGTGTGTGTGTCCGTGTGTCACTGTGTCGGTGAACACTATTACTCAAAAACGAAAAGTCGGTAAAATACCAAACTTGGTATTTAAGTTTAGTATCTTCCAGGGATGCGACACGACGATTTTGAGAAAAATCCCCCCACCCCTAACTACCCTTTACATGGAACTTTTTTCGAAATGTTTGATTTTCTCAAAAATGGCACTAACGATTTTGATTAAAATTTCGTATATTAAAGATATTTACCTGACAAATAAAATGTATATTTTGAATTTTCCGGGAATAGCCTCTGAAGAGTAGTTTATTCTGGATGAATTTTACTGAATTTTGAATAACTGCTAAACCGTAAGAGATGGACAAAAACTTACTTCACAAAAACTGTAGAGCACCTTAAAACACACAATTTATGTTATATACATTTTTTTCGTGGAGTTCGTCGTTTTTGAGACATTCCTTATATTGGTTTCTGCTATGAAAAACGTATACTTTTCTCGTACAGGAACTTGGCAACTCCTATCCATATAAACAAAGGAACTTCATTGACATAGCAACCAGCTTTTGACTATCACTTTAACCTACGGTTGTCCCTTATTTCGCTTCTACTTACAAGGAAGCGAGTAATAAGACTATTCCTGCTAATTTTTTTCTGATTAGCATAAAGTAAGTAGAAATATAAGAGTAGTTTGTTGCAGGGATATAGAGAATGAGAATGGTGGTGAATGGTACACATAAGATTTTTGTTCTCAGGAAACGGTACTGTTTACTTGACAACAGATTTGTTTACCTCCCCACCGTGTGTTGTTATCTCTATCTCCGCCGCTGAATCCTTGCACTTGACAGTTGGGAGTTAAGTTGGTACACCCACATAAAACAGATGAAAAGCTTTACCGTTTGACTTTCTGAACCAATCACAAAGGAGCATTCCGGTCGGTCGGTCAGAGCGGAAACTGATCTAGATGCCACACCGTTGCAATATCTGGCTATTTCTAACCACGTGCTCAGATTGTGAACTCCTAACACGTGCGCTGAGTTGGTCTATGCAATCTACGTATTATTTGTTGTTATTGGTGTTAGTGTTGCTGGTGTTTGTTTGTATGTGAAGGAACATAACAAGACTTTCACAATTATAGTGATGCGGGAAGGTGAGATGAGGATGGACTCGTCTTCATGGAAGAAGAATGTGAAACATGTGCACAAAATAATACGTAAAGCACCGGAGTTAGAGGGAATCATCAGTGAATAAAGAGAACCACTAATGATATGTCTTGGTGTCTTGTTGTTGATGACAATGACGATGATGCTTCCGAGAATGATGACGACGGAAACTTTGTTATGGAATTGAGTCATTAAAATTCTAAACCGGTGAAAATCACTTTGTTATACCTTTCTCTTAATGTAGCTATGTTGTATTAATTTGTTCTATATTTTCGTAAATACTAATTATTTTCGTTATTCATCGGCATTCATTTACTATGAACACTGTTTATATTCGTCTTAATACACGATAGAGAAATTTGTAATCAGCTGTTGTTTACTAATTATTCTGGCAACACCGCAAAGGCAGCATAGCCAACCTTACGCGAAACCACCGAAACTGTCATGTGCAAGGATTCAGTGGGTATATGGTTTGTTTTGATGCGGCAAGACGGCCCGGCCGGTCGCAACCTATATGACGGGACGGCGAACAGTATGAACTTCCTAGCTCTGGTAATGAGTGTATTGCTCCATACCCCAACCAATTTTAGCCCAGACTGTACTTTCAATGAAATCTTCTCCGTGCATTGCCCAGCAATCTTGTGTAAGAATAGTTTGTTTGCGGAACTGCTAGAGGGAACCAGCTTAAAAACGAAAAGACCGTTAAATACTAAACCTGGTATTTAAGTTAAGTATCTTCCAAGGATGCGACACGAAGATTTCCAAGTAAATCCCCCTACCCCCAACTACCCTTTACATGGAACTTTTTTCGAAAAGTTTTATTTTCTCAAAAATGACTCTAACGATTTTGATTAAAATGTCGAATATTAAAGATATTTACCTGATAAATAATATGTATATCTTGAATTTTCTGGGAATAGCCTCTGAAGACTACTTTATTCTGGATGAATTTTATGAAATTTTGCATAACTGCTAAACAGTAAGAAATGGACAAAAACTTACCACACAAAAATGTAGAGCACATTAAAACACACACTTTATGTTATATACATTTTTTTCGAGGAGTTGGTCGTTTTTGAGATATTCCTTGTTTTTGGTTTCAGGTTTAAAAAGCTTCTACTTTTCTCATACAGGAATTTGTCAATTCGTGTCCGTACAAAGGAACGTCAGTCACCTAGTAACCATCTTTTGTCTTCACTTTAACCTATGATACTCCCATATTTCGCAAGTAATGGGACTATTGCTGCTAATGTTTTCTCGATTAGCATGAAGTAAATAGAAGAATAAGCTTATTAACAATAATTTGTTACACAGAAGTAGAGAATGTCATGTGAATGGAACATATCAGATTTTTTTTTTGCTGTTAACACCCACATTTCTACTCAAAATGAAATATAACTCTCCGAAATCTAATGTGGTTTAGAATGCGAAGGTGCATCGATATTCTAAAGGCCCTAGGAACCCACCCGTTAGGATATTTACCATAGCAGGGCCGTGACATTTAAAAGCTGGCGTTTTATCGATATATGTATATATCGAAATGGAAGCATGCTGCTAATAACTTAGGGCCTAAGGACAGCCAGGGTCCGCCTGACATATGGTAATCGATATTTTAGAGTTATGGAGCAGTGCATTACCGTCAACGCTTTCCCAGAAAACAGAAGCAATCTGTGAATAAGTTATGGAATCGAATGCCTTTCATATCGCTTTATTCCACGTAGCAGCAAAATCTGACAGCATTGCAAAGCAATAAATCTCTTCGCCGTCAACCTTAATTAAGGCCGATGGCTCGTAGTTGTCTCATCATACGCAAGGTTCATATATCACCATTTACTTTTTGCGATCTCAATTGTTTTCGTGTAGGCAAGACTTCCTTCATAGACGTCACGCATTGTAGGCCATCGCGCGAGTATAATACGCGAGGTGGTACAGTGATGCTAAATATAATATCATGATACGTTATTCAACGTTGAGTTTCTCTACCATATATCTATATTAGGTTCAGAAAGTATTGGATCCACCTAGAACTTCTATTCAGGATGATTCAAAAATACTTCTACACGTTTGGAGACGGATTCCTGACATCGAAACTAGAAAATAGGTTTATATAAACACATGCTCTAAAACGCTTCGTTTTCGCGTTGTTTTTTTTTATGAAATTTACCATTAACGGCTTTCCGGGTCCAATCTAATAACTTCATTTATTAATGCACTCATTTACAGAAGGCTTTGACCCATTTTTCCCTGCAGAGTTGGCCTTGTGTTGCCATGGCTACTTGTTAATATTTGTCATTTATCAGATTGTAATGCATTACAAGTGTTGTCTACAGCAACTTCATTGACAACACTCTCCCAGACTTATTATAAAATGTGCCTCTGTAAACATGAAGAAACATGTGGTTTATGCATGGGGCTCTAGCATATTTTAGTCTCATTGTTCGAGATGCACTGGCTGGTATCTAGCAACACAGATGGATAGATAGAGGAGGACCAGTTCTATGGCCTGCACGATCTCAATCCTTAGGATATTTATCTTAGACATTGGTTTATGCAGCAGACTTCCCGGATGAAGAAACTTATTCTACGTGTCATGGAAGCCTGCGAAATCATACGACACCGAATGTGAGTATTTGACATTCCATGCTTCGACGAGTGAATGGGTGTTGTCTATACGTAAGAAGAGAAAATGCGGATAATTTGCTATAACTGGTGTTTGTGAGGAACACTTCGCAACAAGCTAAAACGTCAAAAATAAAATAAAGTGTCACTGTAAAATGTTTTGATTGATAGCAATTTGAACTTAAATAAATCGAGAACAAAGGGTTTCGGGACATGTTTATATGAACAATTTCTTTTTGTTTCGATGCAAGGAACCTGTAGCCAAATTTTGCAAAATTATTTTTGGTTCATTCTGTATAGAGATGTTTACTCGAAATACAGGTGTATAGTAAGTAGAGTAAGTATTGTTAATTTTTTTTTATATTGTATAACGCCCACTTTTACTACATCGACACCGCAGGCGATGACAGTAATGATACATGGAATGAAGATGGAGAACCGGTGGAATTTCATGGCGGGGGAAACCGGAGAACCCCAGCCCCTTCGCCACTTTCTGGATTATAAATCTCACAAGTGGTCGCCTCAGAGCGAATCCGGACCTCCTTGGTGAGAGGCGAATGGCGCGACCTGAAAGTGATGTATCGACCTAGAACTTCTATATAGCCGGATAAACAATTTTGAGTTCCCCTGAATAAAACAGTATAAAAATGTCCACTCTTGTGTGTGCATGTGTTTATGAAGAACATAAATAACAAGAAGCCGGTTAAACACCAAAGTTGGTATTTAAGTTCAACATCTTCCAAGAATATGATACAGGTTTTTTCAAGAAAAATTCCCTTACCCCAAGCTAATGTTTACAACCAAAGTTTTCGGAAAATGTTAAGACTTTTTTAAGATATTTTCATGTCAAATGAAACTCATTTCTTGAAAATTCTGGGAAATACACATAGCAATGCACTCTTTAAAATGTTTGCTAATTTTTCTGTATCCTACAACGAAGTGTGTAAATTGTTATAAAAGTTTATCTGGATTAACAATAAGTGGATAGAATAATACATTTTATAAACATCTGATGTGTTCCAGTTACATGACTTTTGCTCTACCACAAACAACCTTTTCTTATAAAATAATATTATTTTATGTACATTATGCTAATCGAGATAAATATTAGCAGAAATGGTCTTATTATTTAAAAGGGAAATAAGAGAAATCACTGGGCTAAAGCGATAATCAAATCTTTTAAAAGCTATCACTAAATGAAGCAATTGAAATTCGGCATTACGGGAGAAGGGTAGTAAAACAAAAGGCGTGAAACGAAAGTTTACTTCCTGGTTGAAAAAGCTTAAAGAGTTTAAAATTGAAACCAATAACAAGGAATATGTTGGAAACGGTAAATTCTAAAAAAAAAAAAAAAAAAAAAAAAAGCATGTATGACATAAATTGTGTGCTTTAATGAGACCTATAGTTTTTGTGTAGTAAGTTTTTGCGTATCTCTTACGGTTTACGAAAGAATATTCCCAGAAAATAAACATTTTGTTTGTCATGAAAGTATCTTAAACAAATGTCATTTTAATAAAAATCGTTTGCTATTTTTGATAAAATGAAAACTTTCGAAAAATGTTCCATGTAAAGAGTCACTGGAGGTGGGGATATTCTTGTAAATTTTCGTATTACATGTTTGGATATTATTGAACTGTGCCCTGATGTCCCCAGACACACACACGCACACACACAAGCTGATACATACGGATATTTTTCTATTTTTTTTTTTTACTTTCTCTACACGTTCTATGTACATAGTGTATAGAGAAGGTATTGTATTGCAACCAAAAACTTTATATTGATATTTCACCGGAAATACATTTTTTTTTTTGGATTCACTGAATAAAAAAAAAAAAAATCAAATGATCATTGACGTTGTTTTGAAGATCTTCGTTGGTTGCCCTACTAGCCACGCCTTCAGTTCAGGGAACAGGTGAAACTCGCTGGATACCAGGTCAGGACTGTACGGCGAAGATCGAAAATGTCCCATTGAAATTGTTCAAGGAGCCGACTGTTGTGCCAGCAGTGTATGGACGAGCGTTTTTCATGGATCTACACAATTCCTAAAGTCAGTATTCCTCTTCTTTTGTTTTGAATGGCTCTCCGCAAGCGTCGTAAAGTACGAAGATCTTCAAAACAACGTCAAAAGTGGCAACATTTTTTAAAGCGGATATTGCAAAGCTTGTGCACAGGTACAATAAATGTCTCCATATTTTCGTTGATTATGTTGAAAAGTAACGCTAAGTGTAAAATACTTTTAGTAATAAAATAATTGTTTTCTATCAACTTGTTTTTTATTTATAGCCTATCGGAGGTTGAAACAACACGGCCCTCGTATGTACATTGTGCATACGTACTAGAGAAAGTCAAATGGTCTTGAATATTAAGAAATTCTAGAATTCATTTGAAGTAGTACTGGACCAAAATCAACCTGTGTTGCGCACATGTTGACTAAACTTCATATGACTAAAACAATGGACTAACACACAGGATTGGTATACTACGCCTAAAACATGGCAATGTATCTGAATACATAATTAATTCAAGTACTTCATCATAGGCATACCTATGCAGGCTGATTAATAATGGTTATTTGCTGTATATCTTTGGTTGATCGTGATTAATTCTACCTCGTCCAATCATTGAACTCCATCTGGGATGCGTAAAGAGGGCCATTAAAATATCCTGCCTGGTCTGAGATATTTTTCGCTTCCGTTGCTAAATAGTGGCGCAGCTCACAGAAACCTAGTTAACGGACAAGACAATGTATACCATAAGATGGTGTTTCCTGTGCGTACATAGCTGATTTTTACTTTCTCTATACGTACGATATACAAAGTGTATAGAGAAGATATTGCACTCAAACCAAAAATTCGATACCGAGATTTCACCGGAAATATATGTTTTAGGGTCACCTGTATCCCCCCCCCCAAAAAAAAAATCTGGATACGATAACTCAAAAACGAAAAGTCGGTAAAATACCAAACTTAGTATTTAAGTTTAGTATTTTCCAGGGATGCGACCCGAAGATTTGAAAAAAAAAACTCCACCCCAAACTACCGTTTAGATGGAACTTTTTTCGAAAATTTTGATTTTCTCAAAATTGGCTCTAACGATTTTGATTAAAATATCGTATAACTATTTAACTGACAAATAAAATGTATATTTTGAATTTTCTGGGAATAGCCTCTGAAGACTACTTTATTCTGAGTGAATTTTACGGAATTTTGCATAACTGCTAAACCGTAAGAAATGGACAAAAACTTACTCAACAGAAAATGTAGAACACATTAAAACACACATTTTATGTTGTATACATTTTTTTCGTGGAGTGATCGTTTTTTTAGATATTCCTTGTTTTGGCTTCAGCTATGAAAAACTTAAACTTTTCTCATACGGGAATTTGTCAACTCCTGTTAATAAAAATAAAGGAACTTCATATAACAACCAGCTTTAGACTATCACTTTAACCTATGGTACCCCCTTATTTCGCTTCTACTTGCAAGGAAGCAAGTAATAAGACTATTTCTGCTAATTTTTACTTTCTCTATACTCACTATGTACATAGTGAATAGAGAATGTATTGCACTCCACCAAAAAATTCGATACCGAGATTTCACCGGAGATAAATGTTTTAGGGTCCCCAGAATCCAAAAAAAGTATTTTCAGGAAAAGGTCCGTATGTATGTATGTGTGTGTGTGTGTGTGTGTGTGTGTGTGTGTGTGTGTCCGTGTGTCTGTGAACACGATAACTCAAAAACGAAAAGTCGGTAAAATACCAAACTTGGTTTTTAAGTTTAGTATCTTCCAGGGATGCGACACGAAGATTTTGCGAAAAATCCCCCCACCCCAAACTACCCTTTACATGGATTTTTTTTCGAAAATTTCGATTTTCTCAAAAATGGCTCTAACGATTTTGATTAAAATGTCGCATATTAAAGTTATTTACCTGACAAATAAAATGTATATTTTGAATTTTCTGGGAATAGCCTCTGATGACTACTTTATTCTGGATGAACTTTTCATAACTACTAAACCGTAAGAGATGGACACAAACTTAACACACAAAAAATGTAGAGCACATTAAAACACACATTGTTATATACATTTTTTTCGTGGAGTTGATCGTTTTTGAGATATTCCTTTTTCTTGGTTTCAGCTTTGAAAAACTTTTCTCATACAGGAATTTGTCAACTCCTGTCCATACAAACAAAGAAACATCAGTCACATAGCAACCAGCTTTTGGCTTTCATTTTGACCTATGGTACTCCCTTATTTCGCTTCTACTTACAATAAAGTAAGAAATACGACTATTTCTGCTAATTTTTCTCGATTAGCATGAAATAAATAAAAGATAAGCTTATTAACAATAATAATTTATAGAGATATAGAGAAAGTCATGTGAATGAAACACATCAGATTTTCTCAATTATCATGAAGAAATAGAAGCATAAGCCTTTTTAACAATAATTTGTTTCAGGGATGTAGAGAAGTCATGTGAATGGAATACATCACATTTTTACTTTCTCTACACGTACGATGTACATAGTGCATAGAAAATGTATTGCATTCCACCCCAAAAATTCAGTACTGAAATATTTTTCTGAAAATCCTTTTTTTTTATTCAGAGGGTCTCAAAACATGTGTTTCCGGTAAAATTTCAGAATTCTCTATACACTATGTGCATAGTACGTGTAGAGAAAGTAGAATTATCCGTGTGTGTGCCTGTGGGCAACATGGCTCAAAAACGAAAACTCTGTTAAATACCAAACTTGATATTTAAGTACAGCTTATTCCAAGGATGTAACACGAAGATCTTCAAACAAATTCCTCCACCCTAGGCAACCCTTTACATAGACACATTTTTGAATTTTTTTTTCTTTTTGTTTTCTCAAAAATGCCTCTAACGATTTGGATTAAAACCTCTTATATTTAACATATTTACAGGGTGAATAAAATGTTTATCTTGAATTTTCTGGAAATAGCCTCGGAACAGCTCTTTATTGGATGACTTTCCTGAATTTCGCATAACTGGTAAACCGTAAGAGATAGACAAATCCTTACCAATCAAAATGCATGTATTCTTAAAATACACAATTTATGTCATATACATTTTTTTCGTGGAGTTGAACGTTTTCAAGATACTCCTTGTTAATGGTTTCAGTTATAAAATACGTTAATATTCCTTATACGGGAATGTGTCAACTCATGGCCACGCAAAGAAGCGGATTTCAATACCTTTAAAAAATTTGACTGTCCGTTTGGCTAGTATATTCCCTTCTTTCCCTTTTACTTATAGGAAATAAGTAATATGGCCGTTTCTGCTAACTTTTATCTCAATTAGTATAAAGTAGATAGAGGAATAAGCTTTTTGACAATAATTTGTTACAGAGATGTAAAAATATGTGAATGAAAAAATCAGATTTTTGGGTAGGTGGAGCTTGACTGAAAAATTCAGTCTTTGGCGGGACTTGAACCATGGATCTCCTGATGTATAGATGGCTGCTTTAACCACTGAGCTACCTTTGCAACATGCCGACACTGAACTAAATTCCTCAACTACTCGCATGTTTCCCAGTAAACCACATGGTGAACTCAAACTACTTTGAGATGACAAATCCCAATGCCGACTTCCGGTATCGAAATTACTTTAGTCCCGAGCTTCATAGTTTAGGAAACTATTAGGTAAATTACTGTTAATTTTTACTTTGTCTATACGCACTGTGTACATAGTGTATAGAGAAGAAATTCGATACCGAGATTTCACCGGAAATATATGTTTTCGGGTCCCCAATATCCAAAAAAAGCATTTTCACAAAAAGGTCCCTATGTGTGTGTCTGTGAACAGGAAACTCAGAAACGAAAAGTCGGTAAAATACCAAACTTGGTATTTAAGTTAAGTATCTTCCAGGGATGCCACACGAAGATTTTGAGAAAAATCCCCCCACCCCAAATTACCCTTTACATGGAATTTTTTCAACAATTTCGATATTCTCAAAAATGGCTCTAACGATTTTGATTAAAATATCGTATATTAAAGACATTTACCTGACAAATAAAATGTATATCTTGAATTTTCTGGGAATAGATTCTGAAGAGTAGTTTACTCTGGATGAATTTCCGGAATTTTGAATAACTGCTAAACCTTAATTTATAGACAAAAACTTACTACACAAAAGATGTAGAGCACGTTAAAACACACAATTTATGCTATATACATTTTTTCGTGGAGTTCATCGTTTTTGAGACACTCCTTATTTTTGGTTTCTGCTATGAAAAACTTATAATTTTCTCATACAGGAATTTGCCAACTGCTGTCCATACAAACAAAGGAACTTCAGTGGCATAGCAACCAGCTTTTGGCTGTCCCTTTAACCTATGGTAGTCCCTTATTTCGCTTCTGCTTGCAAGGAAGCAAGTAATATGAATATTTCTGCTAAATTTTTCTGTTTAGCATGAAGTAAATAGAAGTATAAGTTTTTAAGAATAATGTGTTGCAGAGCTGTAGAGAAAGTCATGTGAATGGTGCACATAAGATTTTTTGTTTTTTTTTACAAGCTGGACGTATATAACTCCAGTCTTACACACGGCTTCTGTGGAAAAAAGTTAACACTACTACTGGACCTAACAGTTACTTAAACTATGAAGCTCAGGACTGAAGTACTTTTGATACCTTAAGTCGCCAATGAGGTATGTCATTTCAAAATAGTTTGAATCACTAGGGATAGCATCTTGGGGACGGATATCGAGACCACATGCAAATACCAGTTGCATACCTACCGAGTAGAGACCGACCTGCATTGGCAACTGCACGCACCGCACGTAAACAACCTGTAGTAACGCGTTGTTTACGCAGCAGTATACTATGCTATACTGCTATTTTACGGGTAATTAATGCCTTTGATGATAGTGCATGTTCTTCAAGCAAGATTGTAAAATCTCTTGCTTCAAATGTATTGCCTGAAGATTTGCAATTCATAAAGATGAACTTTGCAGATATATCTTTGACAATAACACATATTTGGAGCCTCGAACATTGAAATGCCTTGAGCTGTTGATGAACTTGTGTAAGAAATTAATCAGAGACCCGTGACACTTGGTTTAGACCATCTGAAAAAGAAAGTGAAGATAGAGTGTTGGATTTTCAGTAATGCGTGAAATACGAAATGTACTACGAGGTGTTGCTACGGAAATAATTGCTGATGGAGTATGTTACCCAATAGTCGATTGTGTCCTATTTCCGTTTTTCTCCAATCACATCTTGTTTTTCAGAATTTAAAACCTGTTCACGTGCCAATTGGAGACGATTCACATTTGAGACGTTACGAATGTATGTTGTGGCGCATTGTAATCTATGTGTCTTGAGAGAAAATGAAGCGAATAATGATGCTGATGACTTGTACAACAAACGCCTTCCACTTCTAGTGCAAACATCACAGTCTACCATGCAATCAATGTCCCATTTTCCTTCTATTAATACCACTAGGTACACACTGCATTTTCAACACATCACAATTGTGTATCATGCTGCGCTAATTTCGTTTCTGTGGCGCTATCGGTACCCAAGATGCTATCCCTAGATATCATCCTGTGGTTTAATGGGAAACATGCGGATCAAAAGAGGAATTTAATGCTGTGTCGGCAAGTTGCCATGGTAGCTCAGTGGTTCATATCCCTGATATGGCATTGCATCTTTCAGTCTGACTCTCTCTATTAAACTCCTGTTCTACATACAGCTTGCTTAAAAAAAAACACTAATTGACCTAATAGTTTCTTAAACTATGGTGCCGGAACTGAAGCACTTTCAACACCGTAGTCAAGTATGTCATCTCAGAATAGTTTGAGATCATCTTGTGGTTTACCGGGAAACATGAGAATCAGTTGAGAAATTTAATGCCGTGCCGGCATGTTGTCATAGTAGCTCAATGGTTCGAATCCAGGCTGAGGTATTGAATTTTTAAGTCTGACTCTAACTGTTAAGCTCCTGTTTTACACAGGCTTGTAAAAAACAAACAAAACAAAAAAACAAACAAACAAATTAACACTGAATGGGAAGACCAGGTAAATTCTGTATCCAAGAAAGCGTGGAAAACACTACACTTCCTAATGAGGATTTTAAAAAAGGGGAGAAATCGCGTACAAGTCCTTAGTGCGGCCGGTCATGGAATATGGAGTAACTTGTTGAGACCCGTATAGAGTAAACCAAATTGATTCGTTAGAAAAAATCCAGAAAAGGGCTATAAAATTCATAAAAATGGGTAAATATTTTGGGCCTACAAACGCTAAGGAGATAAAATGGGAGCCGTTGAAAGTTAGGCGAGAGAAACAGAGGTTATGCGCTTTATTTAAAGCTAACGCTTGCTTAAACGCATGGGAGGACGTTACTGACAAACTGGAAAACCCAATTTACTATGCAGGAAACGATCATCCGTTCAAACTTAAGGGTAGAAGATACAGAACTGACGTGGGAAAGTTCTCCTTTGTAAATAGAACCATAAAAGACTGGAATGAATTGCCTGGAGCAGCCTTTCGGGGTTGTCCCCTGTCTCTGAAGAAATTTAGGAAAAATCTTGATATTAATGTTGGATGATTTTTGTAAATATTTCTTAAATAAAATGCTTGTGATTTTATATTGTTGTAAATACAAATGTTAAATTGGTTGGTGATTCTAATTATGAAATTAATTAATCTGAATTGAGAGAAAAATTCATGTTTTCATATTTATTGTAAATAACTACTATATCTAGCTTACAAAGCCATAAACTGGCAGCTGTGATTTATTGTTTATATATCTTGTATACATATATAACTCTGCCACCGGGTGATGCCCACCCACAGAGAAATAAATACATACATACATACATGCATACATACTAATTTTCCTAATAGTTTCCTAAACTATGAAGCCCGGGACTAAAGGACTTACGTCACTGTAAACAGACATTGGGGCCCCGGGCTTGGTAATTTAACCAACCATTAGATGAATTTGACGCTGTATCGATATGTTGCCGTGGTAGCTCAGAAGTTAGATCACCAAGTTGGAGGCCAGGAGATCCGTTTGAATTTTTCAGTGTGACTCTACCTTTCCATTTCCAGCATTAACTTTAACATAAGGACTTCAATGCACCTTTGTCGGCACTTTGAGGGGTTACTTTTAAAATTGAATGACCCTATATTTAACGAACTTATCGTTTTTTTGATTTATGCTATTCCACACACACAAATGGACACGCGGACACACAACGACACACACGGATCTTTTTCTAATTTTATTTTGGATTGAGGGGACTTGAAAACTTGTATTTGGAATGAAATCTCAGTGTTGATATAATTATATGTCTACTTACTATGTGCATATTACTTGGTAGAGAAAGTAAAAATAAATAAAGCACACTTTACGTTATTAGTCTCGAATTTTATGAAACTTCTTTGTTTTTGTTCTACCGGCAGCATTTCCTATCAGCAATGGTGTTAACATCTGTATTGATTTCGTCAGGTTCCTATCCATCTTTAATCTTAATCTCTAGACACACAAACATTCCCACTTCCAGACCCACGGAAGATAGGGAATAATCTGGGCTAGAGAAAAAGCCTCACCCCAGCCGGGAATCGAAGTACATGCCCTCATGCAGCGGGCAGTTACTCTATCAACTGAACTACTAGGTCAGACTATATTAAACTTGTTATTTCAATAAAAATGGCACAACCATTTGGAGAAGTAAAACACAATATACACGGCAGCTTGAAGTTGGGAATTTTCTCGAAAATCTTCTTGTCGCTTTGTTGGAAGATGCTGAACTTTATATTTAAGTTTCTCATTCTTTTAACCCAGCTTTCTTAAGCTATGCTTTATACACACGTATAGACACAGAAATTAATTATGTTTAAATACTTTTTTGAGACGCGTTAGTGTATTACCTCTAATGGGGTAAAGAATGGGCCCAAATGTGACCATTCAGGTGCAACTACATCGCTTCCTTCATGCAATTAGAGTTCAACTTGCAGTGAGTAATGTTAGGTGTTACAATGTTTAGCTAGTCGGGTCCCACATAAGCACCCCGGTTAGTCTTGTAATCTACTTAGCTTGTATGCTGTGCATGCCAGAGCATTAACTGATACGATTCCAAGCTGACCCATGATCGAGCTCTGAGAGCAGTCCTGAGAGTAGGGGGATGATTGTGAAGTGTGTTTTGTGTGTGTGTGTTTACAATTAATGGTGAGCTTTATAACTCTAACCTTACACGAGGTATTTGTATGAAAATTAACATGTTGTTGCATAGTGAGGTAGCAAGAACGGACATGGTACTACAAAATATATATTTTCAGTAAATTATCGATAGTTTGCGTGAAATATAATACTTCCTCTATACAGCTACGTTAGATAAGTGCAGAGAAAGTAAAAATAATGCCACTTAAGAACTACTGATTATAACTATCACATACCTTCTCTATTTCTTACAGTACATAGGCAGAGAAGGTACTGCATTCAACCCAAAATTCTATACCGAGATTTCGCTGTAGATACATGTTTTAGGATCCTCTGAATGCTAAAGAAGTCTCTGGGTGTATGTGTGTGTGTGTGTCCGTGAAAAGCATAACTCTAAAACGAAAGTAACGAAATGTAAGTCAAAGCTTTTATAGAAAACTCTCCATCCAAAACTACTCTTTACATGGAAAGATTATCGAATATTTCTAAAAATGGTTCTAACGAATTCGATTAAAGTACTGGATATTAAAATGTATTTACATGACAGAAAAGATGCATATCTTGAATTTTCTGGGAATGTTCTCTAAAGATATCTTCATGCTGGATGACTTTTATATAATGGCAACCCGTAAGAGATAGACAAAAGCTTACTCCACAAAATATGTAACTCCATGGCACGACAGCTCACGGGGAACCTTGGCCTACTGCCCGGCAGCTGCGTTCCCCCATCTCGGTCCACTACAGACGTCATGGATGGGGTGCAGTATTGGAGGGTGAGACGTGGTCAGTGTCTCGAGCCCCCCGGCGGTCCTCATGACCTGGATCCGCTACTTCTCCATCAAGTAGTTCCTCAATTGGTCCCCCAGGGACTTTACGAGGCTGAGTGCAACCCGGGCCAGGTCTCCCGCTTGGTAAGCAGCTACGCTACCACTGCGCTGAGGAGACGACCTCACAAAATATGTAGATATCTTTAAAACACACAACTTATTGCATATACGTTTCTTGTTTTAGATTAAACATTTCCGAGACACTATTTCTTATTAGTGTCAATTTTAATTTAATTAAACTTTTCTGAAACGGAAGTTCTCATTCGTTTCATATGTCTTGCATTTTATACTTTACCATGCAAATGCATTTGAATTTGAATTGTTTCACATAGCGACATTATTTTAAAGAATTTGACTATCGCTTTAACCTAGTGTATTCCCGATAGGAAGTAATAAAACCATTATCTGTTAATGTTTATCTCGAATAGCATGATATAGATAAAAGAATAATCTTTTGTAAGAATAGTTTGCAGAACAGGAAAAGAAAGCCATGTGAGTGGAACACATTAAAGGTTTAGAAAAAGGACCGCGATCCAAGTTTCACTCACATAGTGACAGCTTTTAAAAGATTTGACTGTCGCGTTAGCCTTGTGTGATTCCTTATTTCCCTTCTGTAGGGTCTTTAAATTATGAGGTAACCCCTCTCGCGGCCTCTCTCCACTGCGCAAGAGATCCGAGAGTCGCCGAGGAAGTTTTGCCTTCAAAGGCGCACTAAAATACGTATCTTAAGATGTTGATCTTCTACTCACATACGGGCAGCACAATTTTTGAAAATATTCTCGCTCACTCGTCTAAATTTAAAAATGCAACAGCAGGAGTCGCCCTCCATAATGTAGTGGCTACCATGTTAACTTCATACACCCAAGGTTGCAGGTTCAAACCCGGCGGAGGTCGATGGATTTTTTTGGGCGTAAAAGTCCTTAGAATGGGTTCCTTCGGAAGGGAATTAAAGCCGTTGGTCCCAAAACCTCGAGCTTGATAGAGATGCCTCTGAGTAAAATTAAGCGGTATTTTACCCCAATATAGAATGGGACACTGAGAACCACAGAACGTCCTTAAATAAAACGCCATTTCATTTCATTAGCAGTAGGAATCCTTGTGATTTCTTGCATAAGTTATCACTAAATTTCTGTAGATTACACAGGGATTTCTGCTGTTGAGCTTAGGTGAATGAATGAGAACACTTGTAACTTGTTATACATTCTTTTTGGGAGCAGATGGTGAATAATTTCAGCATTTATTTAAGGTAAGGACTCCAGGATTCCCAGCAACTCTCAGATCTCCCACACAGTGAACAGAGGCCGCGAGAGGGGTTACCTTATATGTTTGTCTCGATTAGCATGAACTAGAAGAATAAGCTTTTGTTAATGGTAGTTTGTTGCTGAATAGATAAAGAAAGACATATGAATGGAATACATAAGATATTTCTTCCTTCTTTTTCATTTCAGAGGTTAAGACAAATACTTACCTGACGGTTGAGATTAGCGATGAACTCCTCATGTTCGGCTGACTTCTCTTCGTTTCGATGTACTTTCAGTTCCATTACCACAGTTCTCAAAGAGTCATCATTTGCTATGCCATTAATGTACATCATCTGCCGCTCCTGTGCATTTGCCAGTTCAGCGTTTAGGGCTTCCAGACGTGCTGTAGCGAAACTCAAGGCTGGTGCTGGAGCTGGAGCCTTCTGTTCCTCTCTCCAGATGGCGTTCTCAACTTCCAGGTAAGCCTCCAGTAGTTCAGGACTTGCCGTCATCCCCTCGTCTGACATACCTTCCTGTTGGTCAGTGAAATTTAGCAGTTTTTTTAGAAACATCAAAATACACCAATTTACAGATTAATTCATTTTTATGACATCCAATATTTATACATTCTTCACCTGGATGGTCATACCATTGTCTGGTAGAGTTTTGACAAATTGTCCTTGTCATTATCTCGCATAGCTACGCAGAGCCTTCAATCCCATTCAGAGACACTCCGCCTCATCCAAGAGTGGTGCGAGCGTTGGCGGTTGTCCATCAATCCGGAGAAAAGCCACGCTATTCTCTTTACCAAGCGCCGCTTTCCCGCAAACTTCCCTACATTCACGTACCTCAGACGAAGGATACAATGGAAGAACACCATTACCTACTTGGGGGTGTCGCTTGACAAGGGCGTCACTTTTAGGGAGCACATCGGGGAACTGAAGTGTCGGGGCAACGGGGCCTCACTGTACCCGATGCTGAAGTCCACGATGCCGGTTCCCCATAAGTTGCGCCCTTTGAGGGCCCTCATAGTCCCCTTATTAATCTACGCCTGTGAGATCTGGGGCATGGCGGCAGATTCCAGTCTGCTGTTGCTTCAGCAGATGCATTGGCCATCTATTCTGTGCCTCGACTATTTCCTACGAGACTCCTGCACGAAACCTTTGGTCTATCATACCTGGAGGACGAGATTAGGCGTCGGGGAACAAAATTCAACGAAGGGTTACCATTCCATCGGAGCGCCCTCGTTAGGTCTCTTGGGGATTATGATGCCACAAACCGCCGCTTCAGGCGACACCGGCTTTCCCGCTGGGCTTGCGGGCATCCCCGGTAATGAAGCAGCACCTCCAACAGCTGCTACGGCTACAATCCTTCAAGGGTTGCTTGGATATCAAAATTAAAAACCCAAAATAAACATTTTGAATACATTTCACACCAGCGGTGCACAAGGGCCGTTGCACCATAATGGGCAACCATCGAGGAGCAATACTTGCCTCCTCCTGTCACCCCACAACCCCAAATCTCATCCGCCATCCTACAAACCCCACAATCCCGTCAGTACGTGGTTAAGTTGTCTCCGAGAACAGGGACACGTCTATCACACCTCGGGCTGCCCTCAGCCTGCCATTTGCTCTGGGTCTGGGTCGCATAGCTAGAAATTGATGACAAACGCAACTTCTGTACCGGGCGTAGAATGTAGGTATACGTAATGTACATCATAAAAAAGTGAACTATGAAATCTTCTCTACTCACCTAAACCTAAAACTGCTGAAAAATCATGTGTACCATTCACATGACTTTCTCTACATTTCTGCAACAAATTGTTAAAAAGTTTATGCATCATTTTACATCATGCTAATCGAGAAACAAATAGCAGAAATAGTCTTATTACTTGCTTCCATGTAAGTAGAACGGAAATAAGATAGTAGCATAGGCTAAAGATGCAGTCAAAAGCTGGTTGCTATGTGACTGAAGTTCCCTTGTTTGTATGGACATGAGTTGACAAATTCTTGTATAAGAAAAGTATAAGTTTTTTAAAGCTAAAACCAATAACAATGAATATCTAAAAAACGATCCACTCCACGAAAAAAATGTATATCACATAAATTGTGTGTTTTAACGAGTTCTACATTTTCCGTTAAGTAAGCTTTTGTCCACCTTTTACGGTTTGCCAGTTATGTAACATTCCGTAAAATTCATCCAAAATAAAGTATTCTTCCGAGGCTATTCCCAGAAAAGTCAAGATATACATTCTATTTGCCAGGTAAATATCTCTAATATACTATATTTTAAACAAAATCGTTAGAGCTATTTTTAAGAAAATCAAAATTTTCGAAAAATGTTCCATGTAAAGGGTAGTTGGGGTTGGGGGGATTTTCTTTAAAATCTTCGTGTCGCTTCCTTGGAACATAGAAAACTTAAATATCAAGTTTGGTATTTAACGGACTTTTTGTTTTTTGAGCTATGCTGCCCCTTCCCACACACATTTTTCTAAAAACGCTTTTGTTTGGGATTCAGGAGGTCTCAAAACATGTATTTCCAGTGAAATCTCGGTATCGAATTTTTGGATGCATTACAATACCTTCTCTATACACTATGTATACAGTACGAGTAGAGAAAGTAAAAATGGATTAAAAAAGAAATCCAAAAGAGGTGGGAAACCATCCCCTCTAACAAGCTTTATAAATATTTAGTTGGCCTTGTAGATAATTAAGTAACTCACTCTCAGGCTAAATAAGCCTTCTTTAAGAAGAGTTATAACATGGTTAACTGGGCATGGTAAGTTCAGGAAACATCTGAATACACTGTGATTGTATCAAAGAGAACTCACTTGTTGTTTGTACCTCAGAGACAATGAAACAGCGAAACATATTCAGCTAGAATGTGAAACATTGGAACACCTAAGATGTCACCTCGCAACTATTAGAAGGGCCTGATCTAGTGGGACAGATATTACAACTTTCAAAGGATGTAGTACTTGACCCAAAGATCAGAAATTGGAAGTGAAGAAAAAGTATTTTTAGGCCGACGGGCTTAAGGGTAAAATCTACTTCCATTTATTGTGCGACAGTATTTTATTACAACACATATAATATTAGTTTAATTATTAATTTATCATATTTAACATAGGAAATATACTCATAGGAAATATAAGCTCAGTTGGAAGGCCTCACCACGGAGGGCAGTTTTTGTTTTCTTCAAGGTTGCACATGTGGCTGAAAGTAATAAACACTTTAATGCATTAAGAACATAAGTACGAGGAAGCTAGGGACTCTACCTTTTAAACCGGAGAAGGGGACTTTTGCTTTTGTAGTCACGTGGGTGTAATATAAAGAAAAATAACCCGATAGCCACGTGATGACGCCACTTTTCGCGCTCTTCCTCAACCATTCAAAAAGGAGGGCAAAACTGTGAAGTTTTTGTATATAAGTAATGTGCGGATGAATAATAAGGAGAAATCGAGGCTGACAGAAGTCGAGAGTAACAATGACAAGTCGGGGCAACCAGTTACAAGTCGAGGAGTCACTCAGATAAATTCGCGGCACACAGATTGATGTCATCATACAGATAGAAGTCGGGGTTATTACGTACAGAATCGGGCGTAGATAGGAGACGCAACGCGAAACGCCTGTAACATATCCTGTAAGAAATCACGCGCCACATATATCGCCGAAAGTCACTGTCTACAAAATAAGCAGATGGGTAATTATCATAGTGAATATTGTACAAACTTATAAACTTCGGACCACAGTTACTAAGGTCAATCCAAGTGGAAGTTGTGCTTAAAAAATACGATTTCATTAAGTTCACGATTAATTATGTTGGGAGTTGCTTGTTGGGTTAGTGCCTCAAAGAACCCGTAATTCACGAATAAATGAAGTATCCAGTGAATGAAGTGAACTTTCTCTTTAATTGAGTTTACCAACTACCCTGTCATTCTTCCCCCCCCCCCCCCCCCCTGAATAAGAGATTCATCTTCTACCAGAAGGAGCTCAGCCGGTGCCATCTTGCAGGTATGTCCACTAACTACAGAGAAATTCACCAGCATTAACCCGCGACCAACTCCAGGTAGACTCGCCTGACAGCGACATACTGGCACCCTAACGTGCACGTCACAAACAATACCGCGGCAATTATAATTGTCTTTACCAGTAGCACTTCTTATAATAGTTATTAAATTTAATCTAATGTTAAATTAAAGCTATCTAAAACAAGAATAAAACTCGTATTTAGATTTGTGAGGGTTGTATTGGATCGGTTTATGAGGGAGGCGCACACCTCATGTTTTAACTGTTGCGATTCTCAACATCCCATGTTTACTTTCTCTACACGTTCTATGTACATAGTATGTAGAGAAGGCAGTATAATATACCAAAAAATTTGATACCGAGATTTCATCGGAAATACATGTTTTGATTCCTCTGAATAAAAAAAAAGCATTTTTCGAAAAATGGCCACGTGTGTCTGTGGACAGCATAGCTAAAAAAACAAAAAAAAAACGAAAAAACCGAAAAATACCAAATTTGGTATTTAAGTTTGTTATCTTCCAAGGATGCGACATGAAGATTTTGAAGAAAATCCCCCCCATACCAACTACTCTTTACATGGAACTTTTTTCGAAAATTTTAATTTTCTAAAAAATGGCTCTAACGATTTTGACTAAAATATCATATATTAAAGATATTTTTATTTCATGAATAAAATAAATATCTGAATTTTCTGGGAATAGCCTCTGAAGGTTACCTATTTCTGGATGAATTTTACGGAATTTTGCATAACTGCTAAACCGTAAGAGATGGACAAAAGCTAACCACACAAAAAATGCAGAGCACGTTAAAACACACAATTTATATTATATATTTTTTTTTCGCGGAGTTGATCGTTTTTTATATACTTTGTTTTTGGTTTCAGCTTTAAAAAGCTTACTGTTCTCATACAGGAATTTGTCAACTCCTGCCCATACAAACACAGAACTTCAGTCACATAGCAACCAGCTTTTGACTATTACTTTAACCTATGCTACTCTCTTATTTCGCTTCTACTTACAAGGAAGCAAGTAATAAGACTATTTCTGCTAGTTTTTTTTTTTTTCTCGATTAGCACGATGTAAATAGAAGCCATAAGATTTTTTAACAATAATTTGTTGCAGAGACGTAGAGAATGTCATGTGAATGGAGCACATCAGCTTTTTATGTTGGGCGTGAAAGACCGCTTAATTTTGCTCAGAGGCCTCTCTGCCAGATTGAGGTTGTTTTATGTGCTGTAAATCTACGACACGAGACCAACGGCTTTACTTCCCTTCTGAAGGAAGCTATGATAAGGATTTTTACTCTCGAAAAAAGCCATAATCCTCCGTCGATCTTGAACTCGCGACCTTGGGAATCAGAGGCTAGCATATTATCCCCTAGACAATGGAGGACGATATTGATGATGTATATTTATTTTCTAGTTTAATATACATTTATCTGTTAAATAATGGATGTAGGATATGTTTTAAAGATTTAAATAAATGCTAAAGATTTGGAATATATTGTTCGTTCAACGGTGTTGTAGCTAGTGGGTTTGGATGGCTTATTCCTCAAATAACACTCTGATCTGTGGGAGGGGTAATCTATAACCCCTCGTTCTGCAAGGGGCTAAAAAGTGTTGCAATACTTTACTCATAATCGGATGGCTAATCTTCAAAATCTACAGGAATCAGATAGTATACAGTGAACAAACAAATATTATCGGCAAAAGTGCTTGCTTCTTCCACTCTGTCACGCACTTTTACCCCTCGCTTGCTTCAGACTAAGAAAATACCACCTCCTTCCAATTGCTAAACCCCTACCTACTTGGAAGGGCACCCCATACTACTAGCTAAAACACTGCTAAGCATACAGTATGCTCTGCCTTAAGGAATTAGGTGCTAGGGTGTGATATTTCAATTTTTAATATTATTTTATTTCAGTTTAATTCCGTCGTGATGACAAGTTGCTAAAGCGATTTAAAATAAATAGAAAAAATTTGATGTGTTACACTCACGTGACTTTCTCTAGCTGCTCTACAAAACACCTACAAAAGATTATTCTTCTTTGTATACAATGGTAATCAAGCTAAATGTTAGCAGAATGTTATTACTTAGTTCCTTATAAGTAGAAGGGAATAAGGGAATGCACTAGGCCAAAGTGATTGTCAAATGTTTAAAAGCTATCGTTATACGATTGTCACTGCAAATCACTTTTTTGCTTGGCCAGGAGTGGAACAAAAGAAAAACAGACACTTCCTGTGTGAGAAAAGCTTAAGTACTTCACAATTGAAACCAATAACAAGGAATATCTCGAAAACGGTTACCTCCACAATAAAAACGTAAAGGATAAAAATTGTGTGTTTTGTCACGAGGTACACTTTTTTATGTAGTATGTTTTTTTCTATCTCTTATGGTTTAGCACTTAAGCAAAATTCAGCCAGAACAAAGAGATCTTCAGAGGCTATTCCCAAAAAATTTGAGATATACAGTTTATTTCGGGCATAAATCGCTTTAATATACGGGATTTTAATCAAAATCGTTATAGCCATTTTTAAGAAAATCAAAATTTTCTAAATTTTTTCCATGTAAAGGATAGTTTGTGGTAAGAGAATTTTTTTGAAAAGCTTCGTGTCGCATCCTTGGAAGATACTAAACCTAAATACCAAGTTTGGTATTTAACGGTCTTTTTGTTTTGGGGCTATGCTGTTCACAGACAGACAGACAGACCCACACACACACACACACACACACACACACGGACCTTTTTATAAAAATGCTGTTCTTGGACTCGGGGGACCCCAAAACATATACTTCCGGTGAAATCTCGGTATCGAATTTTTGGGTGTATTACAATACCTTCTCTATCCCTATGTACATTGTACATATGGGGCTAGAGAAAGTAAAAAAATTGAAGTGCTCTGTGTTTAAAAAACACACACTTCAGATTAATTTTTCAGCTGAATTGACGGAAAACTTTAGAAAGTAATGTTTTCATCGATGCATTCGCAACAGAGATTTCCACCAAGGAATACAATAAAGAATGCCTGTATTTTGGTCATAACCAGTGAAGTTCTCTTTGTTTTAGAACATCTGTAAAGATACCAAGTTTACACACGAAGCTTTTGAGTGCTTGATGTTTCAAACGAAAATAGAGAAAGAAAAGCCAATTTTAATCCATGCAGGGTTTCTGGCCAACATCTTTGTGCTGTATTGATCTTTTATGATGCTGGAGCTTTATTCAAGAATTCAATGAACGGACTTCTCTTTTTTCCTTGGGGTTGAAATCACTCCGCCTGATTGCGGCTTTTGTGTGCACGCTGATGAATCCGTTAGTGTGTTTTGTAAGCACTATGCACTAGATTAAACGTTGAATTAATAGTACAGCTAATGGCTTGTTTTTGGTAAGCTGCAAGCACATCGATACTCGCTTGTTATTTCTTGCTTATTATTGCAGCCACGCGCACATCTGATGACGCTGGTAAACATTAGTGCCACCTATCGGCAAGCCACTGACTTTGAGTTATTTATTGTGTTTTACAATACGCTTTAAGAGCAAAATATGATACCACGAGTTAGAGATGAAATTGAGGGATAGAAAGCGAAGCTAGACTTAGCTATACAATATAAAATATTTCATTCAAATAGTTATTTAGAGTTGCAAAATCAGTTTAGTAAAATATTTATATTTTATCTAACAAATATTCTCCTGGGGCAAATAAAAATGTTATATTACTTTCTGTACACGTACTATGTACACAGTGTATAGAGAAGGTATTGCATTCCACCTAAAAATTCGATACCGAAATTTCACCGGAAATATATGTTTTACGGTCCCCTTATAAAAAAAAAATTGAAAAAAGGTCCGTGTATATGTCCATATGTCTGTGAACACGATAACACAAAAATGGAAAGCCAGTAAAAACCCAAACTTGGTATTTAAGTTTAGTATCTTCCAGGGATGCGACACGAAGCTTTTGAGAAAAAATCCCCCCACCTCCAACTATCCTTTACATAGAAAAAATTCGCAAATTTTTATTTTCTCAAATCAATTTTGATTAAAATACCGTATATTGAAGATATTTATATTTAAAAAAAATATATATCTTGAATTTTCTGGGAATAGCCTCTAAATACCTCTTTATTCTGAATGTATTTCCCTGACTTTTGCGTAACTAGTAAACCGTAAGAGATAGACAAATACCTACTTCATAAAAAATGTAGATCACGTTAAAACACACAATTTGTTTTTTTCGTGCAACTGACCATTTCTGAGATATTTCAATTTATTTGTTTCATTTAAAATACTTAAACTTTTCTCACAGTTTTCTTGTGGCCATGAATAGAAACTGATTTCAACCACATGGCAACCAGCTTTTAATAGATTTGACTCACTTTAGCCTAGTGTATTCCCTCATTTTCCTTTTACTCACAGGGAAGCAATTAATTAAAACAATTTCTGCTAATGTTAATCTCTATTATCATTTAGTGTATAGAAGAATATGTTTTTTAACAGTAATATGTTACAGCGACGCAGAGAAAGTCATGTGAATAGAACTCATCACATTTTGTTTTCTTCCAACATGTCTGTAATGTCAAAACAAGCGGTTAACACGTTTTTATAACGCGAGTGCGATTACTTCGTGAGCTATTTATATATTAATAATAGGGGATGACGTTTGGTTTCATGTGAGAAGAAATCAAATTTCTTAATTGAAGCTTCTCGGGAGTACTACACATCTCCAAATGCGGTTATTATTCCTGAACATATTCCCTGCAGTTATGGTAACCCACAAAAAAGTGTGTAAAACATAATACCACTGTACACCATCCACACCTTATAACTTCTTTACGTTTATCACACAGACTTTTCAAATTCTTGAAGCAATAATCCATATTTGAAATGGTTTTGGTGTTTACAAAAAGGTCCGTGTGTGTGCGCGCGCGCGTGTGTCTGTGGACAGCATAGCTCAAAAACGAAAATATCAAACTTTGGCATCCTCCAAGGATGCGACACGAAGATTTTCAAGAAAATCCCCCCACCCCCAACTACACTTTACATGGAACAGTTTTAGAAAATTTTGATTTTCTTAAAGATGGCTCTAACGATTTTGATTAAAATGTGAAATATTAAAGGCATTTACTTGACAAAATGTATATCTAGATCTTTCTGGGAATAGCCTCCGAAGACTACTTTATTCTGGATGAATTTTACGGAATTTTGCATAACTGCTAAACCGTAACAGATAGACAAAAATTTAACACACAAAAAATGTAGAGCACATTAAAATACAATTTATGTCGTATACATTTTTTTCGTGGAGTTGATCGTTTTTCTTTAGATATTCCTTGTTTTTGGTTTCAGCTTTGAAAGACTTATACTTTTCTCATACAGGAATTTGTCAACTCCTGTCCATATAAACAAAGGAACATCAGTCACATAGCAACCACTTTTGACTGTCACTTTAACCTATGGTACTCCCTTATTTGCCTTCTACTTGCAAGGAAGCAAGTAATAAGACCATTTCTGCTAATTTTTCTAAATTAGCAAGAAGTAAATAGAAGAATAGACTTTTTAACTATAATTTGTTGCAGAGATGTAGAGAAAGTCATATGAATGGAACACATCAGATTTTTCTGATACTCCAGCCAGCAACCAACCATACTGGAAGAACTACGTGATAAATGGGAAAAAATTGCCCCGTATTTGACATGTGCAGATGTACCTTCGGGCGTTAAGAGTTGACCTTCGCTTTCCCCGTCTTACTTATCAGCGTAAACGGTGAGCGGATAGCTTTCGTTACTAGCGGTAAAAGGAAATACCTTCTTGTCAGTTCGCTACTGCCGGGTTTTAAGTTGAAATAGCCCAATTCAATTCTACAGTTTATCTAACACATCAAGGAATATCTGCACGCGCCAAATGCGGGGAGTTGGGCCACCTAGTACATAGTATAATAGGGAGACAAGATATTGTATTCCACCCAAAATTTCTATACATAGAGCTCAGAGGAAATACATGTTTTGAGACCCCTGAACAAACACTTAAAAAAGGTCCAAGTGCTTCTGCATGAGTGCGTATATGTGTGAGTGTAAACAGATCGCCCTCCGTGGTGTAATGGTTACCATGCTAGCTTCATATACCCAAGGTCGCGGGTTCAAACCCGGCGGAGGACGATGGATTTTTTCGGGTGTAAAAATCCTTAGCATGGCTTCCTTCGGAAGGGAAGTAAAGCCGTTGGTCCCGTGTCGTAGATTTACGGCACGTAAAAGAACCTCAAGCCTGATAAGAGAGGCCTCTGAGCAAAATTAAGCGGTCTTTCACGCCCAATATAGAATGGGACGCGAGAGAACCTCAGCAGTTAAAGAGCGTCCATAAATAACACGCCATATTTTTATGCGTGTAAATATGTAAATGGCGTGTTATTTATGAACGCTATTTAACTGCTGTGGTTCTCAGCATCCCATTCTAAATTGGGCGTGAAAGACCACTTAATTTTGCTCAAGGCCTCTCTATCAGGCTTGAGGTTCTTTTACGTGCAGTAAAACTACGACATGGGACCCACGGCTTCACTTCCCTTCCGAAGAAAGCCATGCTACGGATTTTTACGCCCGAAAAAATCCATCGTCCTCCGCCGGGTTTGAACCCACGACCTTGGGTATTTGGAGTCAGCATGGTAACCATTACACCGCGGAGGGCGAAGTTTGTGTGTGTGTGTGTGTGTGTGTGTGTGTGTGTGTGGTGTGTGTGAGAGAGAGAGCGCATAATTCAGAAGTAAGTGAACTACCAAAGCTGGCGTTTAAATTTACTATATTCTATGGATGCAGTCTGAAATTTTCAGGAAAATATCCATATTTTCAAAGCATATGGCGCAGTTTTCGAAAGGATTTATTTTCTCAAAAATGGCTCTTAACGATTTTAATTATAAGTAAAATGCCATATATTAAAGGTATTTAGATTAGAATTAAATGTATACCTTGGATTTTCTGCTATTAATCCCTGAAACCCTCTTCATTTTGGCAATTCTTACTTAGCAAAATATATCGATCTTAGTATCCAAACTTATGCAATTTTTTTTTTAATTAGCCATTTCCGAGATATTCCTTTTTGTTGTTTTCAGTTGTAAAGTACTTAAAATGTTCGAAGTCCTAACTAATGTTTTTAATTTCATACTTGGCCAAGCAAAGAGAACTGAATTTTAAGCTCATCACATAACGATGGCTTTAAAAATATTTGACTATCGCTTTAGCCTGCTCTTTTCCCTTTGCCTATTACAAGGAAATAAAGTATAAGTCCATTTTTGCTAATGTTTATCTTGATTATTATGTAGTAGATATATAGAATAGTCTTTTGATAGAATGTTATTTTACAGAATAGGTAGGGAAAGTCATGTGAATTGAACACATTCTTGTTTGCCAGCTATATCGCGCATCCATAAATATTTTAAGTATCAAATGCGGTTGACAATAACCCCCGTATATAACATTTCGTTCTCCTTTTCGCTGGAGGAAATAGGAAGGAAATTAACCAGTCAGAGCGCGCAGCAATACAGCGCATTCTTACGGAAATACGCAGGAGCGCTGCGGTTAAAAAAAAAATGTACATTTGTTTTTCAATTCTGAAACTTCCGGAGAGCGCAGGCGTACTCTTCAGTTGAGGAAACGGGAAGTTTGTTTATTTATAAGCAAAAGGGTTAAAAATATGTATTTAACATTTAGGAAGATAATATGGTTTGTTTCATAGAGAACAGATACCATATGTATTTATTGGAGTAGTGATGTGTTACACTCACATGACTTTCTCTAGCTGCTCTACAAAACTCCTACAAAAGATTATTCTTCTTTGTACACAATGATAATCAAGATAAATGTTAGCAGAATGTTATTACTTAGTTCCTTATAAGTAGAAGGGAATAAGGGAATGCAATATGCTAAAGTGATTGTCAAATGTTTTAAAAGCTATCGTTATGCGCTTGTCATTGCAAATCACTTCTTTGCTTGGCCAGGAGGAGAACAAAAGAAAAACAGACACTTCCTGTGTGAGAAAAGTTTAGGTACTTCACAATTGAAACCAATAACAAGGAATATCTCGTAAACGGTTACCTCCACAACAAAAATTTTGTGTTTTGTCTCTTACGGTTTAGCAGTTAAGCAAAATTCAGCAAAATTCATCCAGAATAAAGAGATCTTCAAAGGCTATTCCCAAAAATTCGAGATATACATTTTATTTCGGACATATAGTTTTAATATACGGGATTTTAATCAAAATCGTCAGAGCCATTTTTAAGAAAATAAAAATTTTCGAAATTTTTTGTGTGTAAAGGGTAGTTTGTGGTGGGGGGATTTTTTTGAAAATCTTCGTGTCGCATCCTTGGAAGATACTAAACCTAAATACCAAGTTTGGTATTTAACGGTCTTTTTGTTTTGGGCTATGCTGTCCACTCACACACGCACACACTCACACACATACACACCCACACACGCACGGACCTTTTTTTCGGACTCAGGGGACCCTAAAACATATTTCCGGTGAAATCTCGGTATCGAATTTTTGGGTGCATTACAATACCTTCTCTATCTCTATGTACATTATACATATGGGGCTAGAGAAAGTAAAATCTGAAGGAAAATAAGAGAATATTCTAGGCTAAAACGATAGAAAAATCGCTTATAAGCTGGTTGCCGTATGGTTGGGATCCGTTTCTATGCAGAGCCATGAGTTTACAACTTTCCGCGTGAAAAAAGTATTTTAAATCTGAAACAGATAACAAGGAATATCTCAGAAATGGTCAATTCCACGAAAAAAAACCTGTATGACATACATTTTGTATTTTAACATAATCTACATTTTGTGTGTAGTAAGTTTCTGTCCAACTTATACGATTTACCAGTTATGCAAAATTTTATAAAAATCACCCAGAATAAAAAGGAATTTAGAGGCTATTCCCAGAAATTTCAAGATGTACATTTTGTTTGCCATATAAATATATTTTATTATACGGTATTTTAAACATAATTGTTAGAGCAATTTTTGAGAAAATAAATTTTTTCGAAGTTCCTTCCATGTAAAGGGTAGAGATGTGCCTAAAAATCTTTGTGTCACATCCTTGGAAAATCGTAAACTTAAATACCAAATTTGGTATTTTACAGACTCTTCGTTTTTTCGTGTTCACAGACACACAGAGACTATTTTCTAATAATGTATTTTTATACAGGGGCCCTAAAACGTGTATATCCGGTGAAATCTCGGTACTTTTGGGTACAATACAATACCTTCACTATAGACTATGTATATAGTACGTGTAGAGAGAGTAAAAATCGGAATGACTTGCGCTATTCCTCTATCGTTCATTAATGGGTACACAAAATATTCATATGCCAGTTTAATTCCCTCTGTCTCTCCCTTTAATTTTAAAAATAGAAAAATATGATGTGTACCATTCACACGACTTTCTCTATATCCCTGCAACAAATTATTCTTAAAAAGCTTACACTTCTATTTACTTTATGCTAATCAGAAAAAAATAGCAGAAATAGTCTTATTACTTGCTTCCTTGTAAGAAGAAGCGAAATAAGGGACTACCATAGGTTAAAGTGATAGTCAAAAGCTGGTTGTTATGCCAATGAAGTTCCTTTGTTTATATGGATAGGAGTTGACAAATTCCTGTATGAGAAAAGTATACGTTTTTCGTAGCAGAAACCAAAAATAAGGAATGTCACAAAAAGGACGAACTCCACGAAAAAATGTATATAACATAAATTGTGTGTTTTAATGTGCTCTACATTTTTTGTGTAGTAAGTTTTTGTCCATCTCTTACGGTTTAAAGTTATTAAAAATTTAGTAAAATTCATTCAGAATAAACTACTCTTCATAGGCTATTCCCAGAAAATTCAAGATATAAATTTTATTTGTCAGGTAAATATGTTTAATATACGAAATTTTAATCAAAATCGTTAGAGCCATTTTTGAGAAAATCAAAATTTTCGAAAAAAGTTCCATGTAAAGGGTAGTTGAGGGTGGGGGGATTTTTCTCAAAATCTTCGTGTCGCATCCCTGGAAGATACTAAACTTAAATACGAAGTTTGGTATTTTACCGACTTTTCGTTTTTGAGTTATAGTGTTCACAGACACACGGTCACATACACACACACACACACACACACACACACACACACACACACACGGACCTTTTTGTGAAAATGCTTTTTTTGGATATTGGGGACTCTAAAACATATATTTCCGGTGAAATCTCGGTATCGAATTTTTGGTGGAGTGCAATACTTTCTCTATACATTATGTACATAGTGCGTATGGAGAAAGTAAAAATACTAGTACAAAAATAGTTACAGTACACATTTCCTTATAGCTATAAAAATCTGATGTGTTACAGTCACTTGAGATTCTCTATGATTCCACAAACAAACTTTTCTTTCCAAAAGATTATTCTTTTATCTATATCATTCTAATTAAGATAAACATGACCAGAATTGGTGTTATCACTTGCTTCTTTGTAAGGAGAAGAGAAATAAGGGAATACACAAGGCGGATAGTCAACCCTTTTATAAGTGAAACAACTAAGATTCGATTCTCTTTACTTGTTAAGAATAAACAAAGAGAGACGAAAATAAAGAAGTCCTCCGAAATAAGAAAGTTTACGTAGCTTAAAACTGAAACTAATAACTCGGAATATCTCGAAAGGGTTAACACTATAACAATAATCTGATGTGCTCCATTCGCATGACTTTCTCTACCTCTCTGCAACAAATTATTGTTAGAAAGCTTATGCTCCAATTAACTTCATGCTAATCGAGAAAAAATTAGCAGAAATAGTCTTATTACTTGCTTCCTTGTAATAAGGGAATACCATAGGTTAAAGTGATAGTCAAAAGCTGGTTGCTCTGTGACTGAAGTTCCTTTGTTTGTATGGACAGCAGTTGTGTTGGAAAAGTATAATTTTTTAAAGCTGAAAGCAAAAACAAGGAATATCTCAAAAACGATCAACTCCATGAAAAAAATGCATGTAATATAAATTGTGTTTTAAAGTTCTCTACATTTTTTGTGTGGTAAGCTATTTTTTCATCTCTTACAGTTTAGCAGTTATGCTAAATTCCGTAAAATTCATCAGAATAAATTAGTCTTCAGCGATTATTTCCAGAAGGTTCAAGATATAAATTTTATTTGTCAGGCAAATGTCTTTACTATATGATACTTTGATCAAAATTGTTAGAGCCATTTTTTTAAAAAATCAAAATGTTCGAAAAATGTTCCATATAAAGGGTATTTGTGGTGTGGGTATTTTGATCATAATCTTCGAGTCGCATCCCTGAAAGATACTATAAATACCAAGTTTGGTATTTTACCAATTTTTCGATTTTGAGTTATCGTATTCAGAGACACAGACACACACACGGACCTTTTTCTGAAAATGCTTTTTTTGGATGAAATCTCGGTATCGAACTTTTGTATGGAGTACAATACCTTCTCTATACACTATGTACATAATACGTATAGAGAAAGTAAAAATGAGCGGGACATTTTAAACATGCATATGCAATCAAAATGAAAATGGGAAAAAATTATGAAAATCCCATTTGTTCTCCCTTAAGTGCATTATGGCTCCCTGTAAAACATTTCTCTCTCTTTACGTGTTCGTTTTGTGTACTGTTTTGATGTATGATCGAAAAGCAAATGGGAATGCCATAGAGATTTATTAATTAAAGTAACTTAACTCCAGTGTGCCTCATTGACATGACAAAAGGAACAGCCAAAAGAACACAAAGCTTATAATTTGAGCATTTGAAGTGTGAAGTTCCTCTAACAAGGAACTCCCTAAGGCAGCTTTTGTGAGGAAAGACCTTACGTGACATATTTATGTGGTGTTTTCTGCTCCGGCGCTAAGAGCCTCCGGGGTCTGCTGTATCAACTGAGATTGTTCTTGCACCAGCTGAATATCCAAACACTACCACCATAAAATATTTAACCTACATTTACATTTAAAGAGAGCAATTAAACTATATTACAAGTAAATAGTCACCACTTAGGATACACTTTATTATCTTCGCTACTATTTCTGTGTAGAAAGCAAAGTGTATCCTATACAACATTTTTACTTTCTCTAGCGCGTATGTACGATGTACATAGTACATATAGAAGCTATTGTATTGCACCCAAAATTCGATGCCGAGATTTTAGAAATTTGTTTTGAGGTCCCCTGGGTCAGAATTCTTTTTTAGAAAAAGGTCCGTGTATGTGAGTCTGTCTATCTGATAGCTTAGCTGAAAAACGAAAACATAGTTAAATACTAAACTTGGTATTTAAGTTCGTAACTTCCAAGGATGCGACACAAAAATTTTCAAGAAAATCCCCCCACCACCTCAAACTATCCATGGATCGTTTTTCGAAAATTTTGATTTTTTTAAAAACGACTATAACGATTTCGATTGCAATAGTCTATATTAAAGACATTTACATCACAAATAAAATATATATTTTTAATTTTCTGGGAAAATCCTCAGAACATCCCTTATTCTGATTTGAGTTTTGCAGAAATTTTAACGGTTAAACCATAACAGATAGACAAAAACTTACAACACAGAAAATGTAGGTGTTGCTAAACACATAGTTTATATAATATACATTTTTAATTTCTCTACAAGTAAAATGTAAATAGTGTATAGAGATGGTGTTGCACTCCACCCAAAAATTTGATACCGAGATTTCACCGGAAATATACGTTTTAGGGTGCCCTGTATCCAAAAAAAAAAAGAATTTTCACAAAGAGGTCCCTGTGTGTGTGTGTCCGTGTCCGTGTGTCTATGAACACAATAAGTAAGTAAAACATCAAACTTTGTATTTAAGTTTAGTATCTTCCAGGGATGCGACACGAAGATTTTGAGAAAGATCCCCCCACCCCAAACTACCCTTTACATGGAACTTTTTTGACTTTCTTAAAAATGGCTCTAACGATTTTGATTAAAATATCGTATATTAAGGATCTTTACCGGCCAAATAAAATGTATATTTTGAATTTTCTGAGAATAGCCTCTGAAGACTGCTTTATTCTGGATGATTTTATGGAAATTTGTTTAACTGCTAAACCGTAAGAGATGGACCAAAACTTACTTCACAAAAAATGTAGACACACTTTATGTTATGTACATTTTTTTGTGTAGTCGATCGTTTTGGGGTATTCCCTTGTTATTAGTTTCGGCTTTAAAAACTCATACTTTTCTCATACGGGAATTTGTCAACTCATGTTCATAGAAACAAAAGAAGTTTAGTCACATAGCAACCAGCTTTTGACTATCACTTTAACCTATGGTACTTCTTTATTTTCCTTCTACTTACAAGGAAGCAAGTAATAAGACTATTTCTGTTAATGTTTCTCGATTAGTATTAAGTAAATAGAAGCATAAGCTCTTTAGCAATTATTTGTTGCAGATATATAGAGAAAGTCATGTGAATAAAACACACCAGATTTTTTTTATTTATTTTTTAATAACTAGCCATTTTCAGATTTACTGCCTGTTATTGGTTTCGATTTTTAAAAAAAAAATATGTGTTCCATTCACAGAAATTTCTCTAGCTGTTCCACAAACAAACTTTTCTTACATAAAATTATTGTTATATATATAAAATTGTATGTGTTAATGAGATCTACACTTTTTGTTTATTAAGTTTTTATCTATCTTTTAGATTACTAGTTATATAAAAGTTGTACAAAAGTCATCCAAAATGAAGAGATTCTCAGAGGTTATTCCCAGAAAATTCAATGTTAGTTTGTTCAACATTTCGTTAGTTATTTCAGAAAGTAATGGTCCATATAAAGGGTAGTTGGTGGGTGGGTGGTTTTCTTGAAAATGTTCGTGACTGAACTTGAAAGTTGCTAAACTTAAATACCAAATATAAAATTTTACCGACATTTCAATTTAGAGTAAACGTGTTCACAGACACGCTCGCGCGCGCATACACACACCGACACACACACACACACAGATACACACCTGTGGACCTCTTTCTAAAAATGTTTTCTGTTTTGCTTTGTTTTTATGGATATAGAAATTTGGATTTAGTGAAATCTCGGTATCAAATTTTTGGGTGCAATGTAATAACTACTCTGCATGTAAGAGGGCTGATCAGCAAAGACTGAGACCGATTTTTTCCTGTAGTTTCCGTGATAGTTTCGTATCTGTAACATAAATATTTGAAAAGAGCGTGTTTTTATGTGTGGTGGTGGGTGGCAGCACTCTCGTATCGGTAGGTTGGTAGTAATGCTCTATTTTGTAGACCCTACGTGCATTTCGCATACCAGACAATGGAGGGGACACCATAAACCGAAACTTATGAAAAGCTAAAGCAAGCGTACGGTGAAGATGCACTACCTCGTGCAACAGTGTTTAGGTGGTTCAAGGACTTCAAGGCCGACTTGTCAGTGTTAAGCAAGGTGGGCCTGGTGTTTCGGCTTCTGTTGTGACTGAAGTCAACATCAAGCAGCTGCTGTGATTGTCCGAGAGGATTGGCGTATAACAACATTACGTAAGCTCAGTGAAGTGTTGAGAATTTCATATAGCAGAGTGTTTACAATTATGTACGACCATCTCCATATGACCCGAGTTAGTGCTCGTTGGGTGCCACGTCTGTTTACTCCCGAACAAAGCCGGTCCCCGTGGCCGCGCTCGCTAAAGTGTCTCACTTTGTTGCTTCGCGGTGCAGTGGATCGTGGGTTCGAGTCCCGCCTCGGGCACGCGAGTTTCTGTGTTTGTAAATGTGAATATGTCTGTAATTAAAAGGAAAACGTCAAGTTAAAAAAAAATAGGTCAACTAAGGAAATGTAGCAAACTGGAGGGGGGGGGGAGAGCAAAAAATGAATACAGCGCTGGAGTCCTGACAAGCCTCCAGAACTGTTATATAATGAAAAATAAAATAAAAAAAACAATAAACAAAAGGCTGTCCGAATGGATACAAGCCTTGAGGTGCTGCGTCTCTTTGCTGATGGAGAGGATGCATTTTTGAAATCGATTATCACCGGTGATGAGTCATGGCTGCATCGTTATGATCCTGAAGGAAAACAAGCCAGCACAGTGTGGAAATCGCCAGGTTTTCCAACACCAAAAAAGGCAAAAGTTGCTCCATTCGCAGGGAAAGTGATGATCACATTTTTTGACTGTAATGGAATTATTTACCAGCATGCAGTTCCCCCTCACACTACTGTTACAGCAGCACACTACATGTCAGTATTGGCTACACTGAGGAAGCACATTGCAAAGAAACGACCAGAGCCTTCTCGGACTGGGTGGCGACTTCATCATGACATGGTCCCACGTCGTAAATCAAGTCACGCAGTTTCTGGCTCGATTCAACATTACCTGTGTACCACATCTACCCTATAGCCCCGATCTTGCACCCTGTGACTTCTTTTATTCCCGTCACTAAAGGCAAAGCTTTGGGTATTCGATTTGAGAACTCTGAAGCAGTGCTCAAGAAAAGTGAGGCGATTCTCAAGGACCTGACAAAGAATGGTCTGCAGCACGCTATAAAAAGTGCATAGAAGTAGGAAGGGACCACTTTGAAAAAGATCATGTAAACATTGAATTGGAGGAATAAACATCTGTGAAAAAAGTCAGTCTCAGTCGTATGTTGTAATAAGTAGAGAAAATAAAAACAAATGTTTTTGGGGGCATTTAGGTGACTTATAAAATAGCCTCTTCAATGAAATCTCGTTGTTAAATTTTAGGGTCGATTAAAAATGAGCTATCTTTCTAAAGGATTCGGAAAGAATAAGTAAATGCCATTCATATTCTGATAAACACTTGGTAGTTCGTGATTTAAGTCTAGCGTTACTTTAGATAGCACTAGAGTCGCAAAAATCGGAAAATGGCTTTGAATTCTGATTGCATGTGTGCTGAAGAGTGTATTTCACCTTGTACCGTTTGTAGGTCACTCTATTCGTTGACATGTTGCACGGATGACCTAAATATTTCTGTAACCACTGATCGTTGTCAAATTAACAAAACGCATAAATGTGTTGCATAACGAACGAAACAGCTTCCAGTTCTGGAAAAAGTTAAATAGTTTAAAACTGAAACCAACATAAGTGTGTGTTTTAAGGAGATTACATATTTTGTGTAGTAAAGCTTTGTTTAACTCAAAAGATTTACCAGTTAAACAAAAGTCATTCAGAATGAAGAGGACTTCAGGGGCTATTTCCAAGAAACTCAGGAGATACATATTATGTGGGATGTAAACATTTTTATTGTATGACATTTGAATCAAAATCAAATATTTTGATACGTATAAAGTGTCGATGTGGAAGGGGGATTTTCCAGAAAATCAATATGTCGCACGCCTCCTTGGAAAATGCTAAACTTAAATGCTAAATTTGGTATTTAACCGACTTTTGTTTTTGAGTTATACTGTCCACAGACACACACACACAAACACACACACATATAGATCTTTTTCTAAATATGCCTTTTTTAATCAGGGGTTCCTAAAACAAGTATTTTCAGTGAAATCTCGGCATCTAGTTTTTGGGTGAAGTACAATAACTTCTCTACTCATTCCTTACATTGTATATACGAGCTAGAGAAAGTAAAACCATTATTGAGCGTATAAAAATGTCGAAAAATATTCCATAAGAATATGACTGCAGTAGAAGGGGAGATTTTCTTGAGTGCATCCTTGGAAGATAGAGAGCTTAAATTGTAAGTGTGCTATTGAACAGGCTCTTCGTTTTTGTTTTAATCGTTTCACACATACGCATTCAAAGATAGACCTACAGATTAACATAGAGTGACACACATCCACATATATGCATGCAGGTTGATTCCTAAAACGGGTTTTTTACTTTCTCTGCACGTACTAGGTATTGTATTCTACCCAAAAATTCGATACCGAGATTTCACCGGAAATACATGTTTTAGGTCCCCCTGAATAAAAAGAAAATGTTTAAAAAAGCTTCGTGTGTTTGTGTGCGTGTGTGTGTCTGTGTTTGTGCCTGTGGATGGCATAGCTCAAAAACGAAAAGACCGTCAAATGCCAAACTTGGTATTTAAGTTTGGTATCTTCCAAGCATGCGACACGAAGATTTTTCAAGAAAAGCCCCCCACCCCCAACTACCCATTACATAGAACTTTTTTCGAAAATTTTGATTTTCTCAAAAATTACTCTAACGATTTTGATTAAAAGTCATATATTAAAGTATTTACCTGATAAATAAAATGCGTATCTGGAATTTTATGGAAATAGCCTCTGAAGACTACTTTATTCTGAATGAATTTTACGGAATTTTGCATAACTTCTAAACCGTATGAGATGGATAAGAACTTAACACACAAAGAACGTTAAAACACACAATTTGTCATATACATTTTTTTTGTGGAGTTGATGATTCTTGACGTATTCCTTGTTTTTGGTTTCAGCTATGAAAAACGTATACATTTCTTATACAGGAATTTGTCAACTCTTGTCCATACAAACAAAGCAACTTCAGTCACATAGCAACCAACTTTTGACTTTTAGTTTAGCCTATAGTACTCCCTTGTTTCCCTTCTACTTACAAGGAAGCAAGTAATTAGACTATTTCTGCTATGTTTTTCTCGATTAGCATTAAGTAAATAGAAGCATAAGCTTTTTAACAATAATTTGTGCAGAGATGTAGAGAAAGTCATGTGAATGAAACACATCAGATTTTTTTATTCAGGAGATCCCAAAACATATATCAGCTATAAAGTCTTGATATCAAATTTTTGGATGTACTACAATAATTTCCCTACTTATTATACATAGTAGAGGGAGAATAAACAACGCAATACAGATATATTCTGAGAGAAATAAACATAAACTTTATTCAAGATTTTCACTTCATCTTCTTTATCATTGTATAAAACAATTGCAATACTATGTACATAGTGTATAGAGAAGGTATTGTAATGCACCCAAAAATTAAATATTTCACGGGAATAACACGTTTTGGATGCTCCTGAATCCAAAAAAATAATTTCTGGAAAAAGGTCCGTGTGTGCGCGCCCGCATTTGTGCGCGCGCGCGCGCGTGTGTGTGTGTGTGTGTGTGTGTGTGTGTGTGGACAGCATAACTCAAAAACGAAAAGACCGTTATATACCAAACTTGGTATTTAAGTTTGCTATCTTGCAAGGATGTGACACGAAGATTTTGAAGCAAATCCCCCTCCTCCAACCCCCTTTTACATGGAACTTTTTTTGAAAAATTTTATTTTCTTAAAATGGCTCTAACGCTTATGATTACAATATCGTATATTTACCTGACAAATAATATGTATATCCTAAATTATCTGGGTATACCTCTCAAAACTACTTTATTCTGGATGAATTTTACGGAAATGTGCATAACCGCTAAACCTTACGAGATACACAAAACCTTACCACACAAAAAATTGTACAGCCCATTAAAGCACACAATTTATGTTATATAATTTTTTTCGAGGACTTGAACGTTTTTGAGATTTTATTGTTTTTGGTTTCAGCTTTAAAACACTTTTGCTTTTCATATACAGGAATGTGTCAACTCCTGTCTGTACATAGGAACTTCAGTCACATAACAACCAGCTTTTGGCTATGATTTTAACCTATAGTATTCCCTTATTTCGCATCTGCTAACAAGGAAGCAAGTAATACGACTATTTCTGCTAATTTTTTTCTCGATTAGCATGAAGTAAATATAAGCTTTTTAACAATACTTTGTTGTAGAGATGTAGAGAGAGTCATGTGAAAGGAACACAGATTTTTGTAGTAAGGTTTTTTCTATCTGTTACGGTTCACCAGTTTTGCCAAATTCAGCAAAAATAATAAAGAATCCAAAAATAAAGTAGTCTTCAGAGGCTATTCCCATAAAATTCAAGATATGCATATTATCTGTCAGGTAAATATCCTTAATATATGATGTATATGGTATTTTAATCGCTGCGGCGGCGTGGTTAAAAGGTTAGACAGCAGGCCGTACATCTAGGTGGCCTGGGTTCGATCCCCAGCGCCCGCATGTGGCGGGCAGGTTTTCTCCGAGTCCTCCGGTTTCCCTTGCCGCTCATTCCACCAATTCCTCCATCAACCCTTTCCAGTAATCAATTTCGTTTACATTTCATATCATCCACTTCCTCATGCTCATGCCTGAGTACAGGCCGACCCTTCGTAACAGGCTCTCCATTCTCTGGTTTCGTGCCGTTAGCTCACCGACAGGCTTCTCACCCACAGACATTGACTAAGGGGGATGTCAGTCCCAGAAATATGGGTAGGGTAAGCCGGTTATGAAATGACGAAATTAAAGTACAAGTGAGCCATTTTTGAGAAAATCAAAATTTTCGAAATTTTTCCCATATAAAGAGTAGTTTGGGGAGGGAGGGTTTTCCTGAAAAACTTCGTGTCGCATCCTTGGAAAATACAGAATTGAAATATCAACTTTGATATTTTACGGCTTCTTCGTTTCTGAGTTATCGTGTTCACGGACACACACATATGGACCTCCTTCTAAAAATGCTTTTTTTTACTTTCTCTATATGTACTATGTACATTGTATAGACAAGATATTGTAATGCACCCTAAAATTCGATGCCGAATTTTCACCGGGAATACATGTTTACAGAATTCTGAATCCAAAAAAAGCAATTTTAGAAAAATGTACGTGTGTATTTATTTGTCTGTCTGACTGTGTATGTGTGTGTGTGTGTGTGTGTGTGTGCTTTTTTTGTCTGTGTCTGTGGGCACCATGGCTCAAAAATTAAAGGACCGTTAAAAACCGTATTTAGGTTTTGTATTTTCCAAGGATGCGAAACGAAGATGTTAAAAAAAATCCCCCCCAACTACCATTTACATGGAACTTTTTTCGAACATTTTGATTTTCTAAAAAATGGCTATAACGATTTTGATTAAAACATCGTATTTTAAAGATATTTACGTGACAAAATGTATATCTTGAATTTTCTGGGAATAGCTTCTGAAGGCTACTTTATTCTGGATGAATTTTACGGAATTTTGCGTAGCTGCTAAACCGTAAGAGATGGACAAAAACTTACCACACAAAAAATGTAGAGTACGTTATAACACACAATCTATGTAATATACATTTTATTTGTGGAGTGGATCATTTTTAAGATATTCCTTGTTATTGGTTTCAGCTTTGAAAAACATACTTTTCTCATACTGGAATTTGTCAACTCCTGTGCATACAAACAAAGGAACTTCAGTCATATAACAACCAGCTTTTGACTATCACTTTAACCTATGATTCTCGCTCGTATATTTTCTACTTACAAGGAAACAATAATAACACTATTTCTGCTATTTTTTCTCGATTACCATGAAGCAAATAACGCATAAGTTTTTTAATAATATTTAATTAATAAGCTACGCCTATCCAGTTATATCTTCATCTAGTTGGAGTTAAAGTGGATTGAAAGGGAAAAGTGATATGTTTTCATAAAGTTTAGAAATCATATCATTTTATAATGGGAAAAATGTTTTAAGTTTTCAAACTTTATGGTCAAATTTCACAGATATATCACATTAAGCGTGAAGTTGCATTTTTCACCCCATTCTCAGCATGGAAATGAGTAAAGCATAGCGTAATGTGAAGCAAAATATTCTTGTATTAGAAGGCTTGAGCAATAAATATAATACATTTAACAAAATTTGATTAATGGGGTTAAAGGGTACCTCGGTCATTTGTCAGAGGATAGTAGTTTGATGATGGCTTTGGAAATCGCATACTCTCTGACCCTGAGAACGTTGATATTCGATGGAACCATCCTCAACTTAATGTTCCCCTTTAAAGCCTCTTTTAAGTAATTTTGCAGGAAGATATTTTAGAAAAAGAAGAAGAATTTTGGGTGCTGACCTTGTGGTGATAGCCTCCACTGAATCCACAGCCCATGTTACAATGCAATCGATCAGAACACGGGCAGCTGTGCTCTCTATCGGCCATGTCTACGGCGGTAATGTGGCCCATCCATCACGACCCGATACTCCATCGACCGCTTTCCGTTGATGGGAAACCAAGAACCAGAAGTTCCACCCATCGCCGTCCAGAGAATTCTTCCGCATCGTCCAAGTGACAGTCGAGCTCTTGCACAAGACTCATGTACATGTTTATCATTTCCGGCGCATATTTTCCGCGCATTGATTCAGGCCACCACATAAGTGACATAGCTGCTGTGCTAGAAGGGCATAATCGTCAACCAGTATGGAAGATTATGGCTGATAACTTTGTTTGGTTTGTTGATTGAAGGTCTAGTGCCACCTTCTCAAGGTTACGTTTCTGTTTTCGAATACTTTCAGGGGCATTTGGAAAGATATCCCTACATCACAGTCAATCAACTTTATTACTGTAACTTCTGAGTTGGAAAACTGAGACTGTAGTACTATGTGAAACATATGGAGGTTATTTGCTTAATTGTTTTTTACTTTCTCTATACGCACTATGTATATAGTGTATAGAGAAGGTATTGCACTCCACCCAAAAAATTCGATACCGAGATTTCACCGGAAATATATGTTTTAGGGTCCCCAATATCCAAAAAAAAGCATTTTCACGAAAAGGTCCGTGTGTGTGTGTCCGTTTGTCTGTGAACACGATAACTCAAAAACGAAAAGTCGGTAAAATACAAACTTGGTATTTAAGTTTAGTATCTTCCGGGGATGCGACTCGAAGATTTTGAAAAATCCCCCCACCCCAACTACCCTTTACATGGCACTTTTTTCGAAAATTTTGATTTTCTCAAAAATGGCTCTAACCATTTTGATTAAAATTTCGTATATTAAAGATATTTACCTGACAAATAAAATGTATATCTTGAATTTTCTGGGAATAGCCTCTGAAGAGTAGTTTATTTTACTGAATTTTGGATAACTGCTAAACCGTAAGAGATGGACAAAAACTTACTACACAAAAATGTAGAGCACCTTAAAACACATAATTTATGTCATATACATTTTATTCGTGGAGTTCGACGTTTTTGAGACATTCCTTATTTTTGGTTTTCTGCTATGAAAAACGTATATTTTTCTCATATAGGAATTTGTCAACTTCGGTACATACATACAAACAAAGGGACTTCATTGACATAGCAGCTAGCTTTTGACTATCACTTTAACCTACGGTTGTCCCTTATTTCGCTTCTACTTACAAGGAAGCAAGTAATAAGACTATTTCTGCTATTTTTTTCTGATTAGCATAAAGTAAATAGAAGTATAAGCTTTATAAGAATAATTTGCTGCAGGGATATAGAGAAAGTCATATGAATGGTACACATCAGAATTTTTCACACAACCCGTGTGCATTTTTTCTTTTTTTTTTTAGTTTTAACGTCCTTTAAACTGGTTTGGTCATATCGGACGATGAATGAAATTGGTGAAATGATGCTCAAATGATCTCGGGGTCCATGGAGCTTAAAGTTGCTCGACATTCGTCTTCTCAGGATAAGGGAAAACCCCGAAAAAACCCTTATCCAGGCAACTCACCCTAAGCGAGATTCGAACTCACGACCTTTTGAATGTGAGGCAGACGCTACCACCACACTACCCAGGCGGGCTATAGCTGTGTATAGGTTGTCATCAAAGTATAGTTCTCAATGATCTGTAGAGTGCACATGCGCTGATCGATCACCTACACACCGGGAAACATGCGAGACAGTTGAGAAATTCAATGCTATGCCGGCATGTTGCCATGTTAGCTCAGTGGAAGAGCATTCGGCGTCCGGGACATCCTTGGGTCAAATCCCAGCTACGGTATTGAATTTTTCAGTCTGATTCTACCTACACACGGCTTGTGTGAAAAAAACAATTAAATCAATACACATTGACCATAATAGTTGGCTATACCTTGAAACCTGGGACTTAAAGTACTTACAACATTGTAAGTCGCCATTGGGTAATGTCATCTCAAAATAATTTGAGATCATCTCTTGGTTTACTGGGAAAGATGCAAGTCAGTCAAAAGCTCGATGCCATGCCGACATGTTGCCAATGTAGCTGAATGGAAGAACAACCGGCTCGAGTCCGGGATATACGTGGTTCAAATCCCGGCTATGGCATTAAATTTTTCAGTCTGATTCTACCTATTTAAGTTATGCAGGTTATTTTGATATATTTTCTGTAAACTGCAACAGAAATGTGGCATTTATGGTCCTTAGACAAAAACTGAGTTCTTAATATTTCTACCTGCATTTCATCCAAAAATACAATGTCGAAATTTCAAAGGAGATAACGTTTTAGTTCTCTGCATAAAAAAGCACGAAAGAAAGGCAATAAAAATCTGATGTGTTCCATTCATACGACTTTCTCTACATCTCTGCAACAAATTATTGTTAAAAAGCTTCTGTGTACTTCATGCTAATCGATAAGCATTACCACAAATGATCTTATTACTTGCTTCCTTGTAAGTAGAAGGGAAATATGGGAATACAATAGGTTAAATCGATAATCGAATCTTTCAAGGTGTCTATGGGATTGAAATTTGATTCTTTGCATTGCCAGGAGTTGAAATATATCTATATGAGAAAAGTACTTAAACCAATAACTAGATATATCTCAAAAATGGTCAACTCCACGAAAAAATGCATGTATATGACGTAAATTGTGTGTTTTTGTCTACTTCTTACGGTTATGCAAAATTCAGAAACTATTTAGGATATTCCTTAAAAATTCAAGATCTGACTTTTATTCGTGTTGCAAATATACTTAATATACGGAATTTTATCAAAGTCGTTGAGCCATTTTTGAGAAAATCAATATTTTAGAAAATTTTTCCATGTAAAGCGTAGTTTGGGGCTAGAGTAGTTTTCTCAAAATCTTAGTGTCGTGTCTCTGGAAGATACTAAACCTAAATACCAAGTCAATCTCGGTATCTAACTTTTGGATGGAGTTCAATACCTTCTTTATCTACGTTTCATGTACTATGAAGAAAATACAAAAATCATTCCCAGAAAATGATCCATGTGTGTTTTATGAGTATGAACCGCATAAATCTAAACCAAAATTTTAAATAAATACCATACCTTTAGTTCATTATCTTTGAAACATGAGATAAAAGATTTTCTAGAAAAGTCCACCTCCACAATTTCTGTGTACAAAAACTAATGCGTTCCATTTCCAGACTTTCTCTACCTCTTCTGTAAAAAAAATGTATATATATATATATATTCTTTTATTTACATCACGCTAATCTAGATAAACATTACCAAAATTATCTGATTACTTAGTTCATTATAAATAGAGTGGAAATAAGGGAATACACTAGGCTAAAGCGACAGTCAAATCTTTCAAAATGCGATTGACATTGAAATTCTGTTCTCTTTCAGTAGCCAGCAGTAAAGAAAAGAGATATAAAATGGATGAGGACTTCCCATTTAATAAAACTTTAAGTATTTTAAAACACAAACCGATAACAGAAACTATTTTTGAGATGTTTAGCTCTACAGGTATTACATTTCGTTTTAATCAAAATCGTAACAGCCATTTTTAGAAAATCCAACATTTAAAAAGCGGTTCATATAAAATATTCTTTTATATACGCAAATAAACGTTTACGTGAAATAACAAAAGTGTGTAGAATAAGCTTTTTATAAGTTGTTTTATTTTTTATTTTTGGAATTCATGCAGTAAGCCGTGTAAATGTAATAAATCAGATTTTTACTTTCTCTAGCACGTATGACAGTGCACATAGTAGATAGAGAACTTATAGAAGTAAAACTTCGATACCAAGATTTCACCGGACTCCCTTTAAAAAAAAAAAAAAATAGAAACATGTCCGTGTGTGTGTATGTGTCTGTTGGCAAAATAGCTCGAAAACGAAGTCTGTTATATACCAAGCTTGGTATATAAGTTCTGTATCTTCCAAGTATTCAACACGAAGATTTTCAAGAAATTCACCCTAGCTTTTCCATGGAATTTTTTTCGAAAATTTTTATTTTTTCGAAAGTGGCTCTAACCATTTTGACTAAAATGCCATATTTTAAAGATATTTTCATGACATATGAAATGTATACCTTGAATTTTCTGAGAATAGCCTCTGAAAACCTTTTCATTCTAGAAGATTTTTGTATAACTGGCAAACCGCAAGAGATAGACAAAAACTTAAACTACAAAAAGTATAGAACTGGTTAAAACACACAAGTAATGTCATATTCATATTTTTTGTAGAGTTGACCGTCTTCGAGATATTCCAAGTTATTTGTTTCAGTTTTAACTTCAACTTTTCTCAAACGGTAAGATATATTTCTTTTCGTCTCTCTTTTGTTTATTCCTGGCAAGCAAAGAGAACCGCGTTTGTCATTTCGACCGGCTTTTAAAATATTTGAGTAGGTATTAATTGAGTCTGTGTACTGCCTTTGTGGAATAGCTAGAGAAAGTCATGTGAATGGATCACATCAGACTTTTTTCCCTACTATAGCGTCTAGAATATGCCATGTTTTCACTTGTCTTCTTGTGAATAACTGTCACGGGAGTTCTTTGTTTCGTATAACCGTGGTGGGTTTTAAGTTTCATTCATTAGCGGCGTTTCCTTTGTGTCCCGATACTCCGGAAGTGAGTTCTGCTGTTGACGCCTTTATTATGAGGTATTTGTGAGTTCCGTGCAGGAAGACCACAGGTGGTGGGCATTATGGTTATGTAACGACCACTATCATATTACCTACTAGCAGTGTAAAAAGAGACAAAAACCACGAGATGCTTTCACCTTGTTCCAGACAATTGCATGTTATTTCCTTAATACAGGACGAAAAATTAATTTCAGGGTTGTAATTCCACTAAAAATATCACTTAGGACTTCGAATTATATTCCTGAAATATTCAGGTGCGTAATATAACATGCAGATAGTTTTTTAGTAAAACAGAAATGAAAGATTAGCTAGATTTATATTCTTATTCCAACTTAAATCATAAAAAATCTGATGTGTTTCATTCACATGGCCTTCCCTATATCTCTGCAAAAAATTGTTGTTAAAAAGCTTATGCTTCTATTTACTTCATGCTAAGTAGAAGGGAAATAAAGGAGTAGCATAATTCAAAGTAATAGTCAAAAGCTGGTTGCTATGTGACTGAAATTCCGTTGTTTCTATGGAAAGGGGTTGACAAATTCCAGTATGAGAAAAGTATGTTTCTTTTAAGCTGAAACCGATAAGAAGGAATAATTCAAAAGCGACCCAATCCATGAAAAAAATGTATATGGCATGCATTGTGTGTTTTAACGAGATCTACATTTTTTGTGTGATAAGTTTTGTCTATCCTTTACGCTTTACCATTTATGCAAAATTCTGCAAAATTCATCCAGAATAAACATGTCTTCAGAGGCTATTCCCAGAAAATTGAGGATATACATTATATTTGTTATATAAATATCTCAAATATAAGAGATTTGAATCAAAATCGTTACAGCCATTTATAAGAAAATCAAATTTTTCGATTTTTTTCCATGTAAAGGGTAGTTGGGAGTGGGAGGATTTCTCGAAAATCTTCGTAATGCTTCCTTAGATGCTACCGAACTGAAATACCATGTTTGGTATTTAACGGTCCTTTTGTTTTAGAGCTATGCTGCCCACAGACACACACGGACATTTTTATAAAATTCTGTGTTACACTCACATGACTTTCTCTAGCTGCACTACAAACCTCCTACAAAAGACTATTCTTCTTTGTACACAAAGCAAATCGAGATAAATATTAGCAGAATGTTATTACTTAGTTCCTAATAAGTAGAAGGGAATAAGGAAATGCGCTAAGCTAAAATGATTGTCAAAAGTTTTAAAAGCTATCGTTATGTGATTCTCATTGCAAATCATTTCTTTGCTTGGCCAGGAGTAGAACAAAAGAAAAGCGGTCACTTCCTGTCTGAGAAAAGTTTAAGTACTGCACAATTGAAACCAATAACAAGGAATATCTCAGAGACGGTTACGTAAAGGACATAAATTGTGCGTTTTGTCGTGATGTACATTTTTTGTGTAGTAGGTTTTTTTTTCTATCTCTTACGGTTTAGCAGTTAAACAAAATTCATCCAGAATAAAGAGGTCTTAAGAGGCTATACCCCAAAAATTCGAGATATACATTTTATTACGGGCATAAATAGCTTAATATGCGGGATTTTAATCAAAATCGTAAGAGCCATTTTTAAGAAAATCAACATGTTCGAAATTTGTTTCATGTAAAGGGTAGTTTTTAGTAGGGGAATTTTTTTGAAAATCTTCGTGTCGCATCCTTGGAAGATACTAAACCTAAATACCAAGTTTGGTATTTAACGGTCTTTTCGTTTATGGGCTATGCTGTCCACACACACACACACACACACACACACACATACGGATCTTTTTTCTGACATATATTTCCGGTGAAATCTCGGTATCGAAATTTTGGGTGCATTACAATACCTTCTCTATCCCTATGTACATTATACATATGGGGCTAGAGAAAGTAAAAATCCTTTTATATATATATATATATATATATATATATATATATATATATATAATTCAGGGGGTCTCAAAAACATGTATTTGCGGAGAAATGTCGATATTGAATTTTTGAGCGCAATACAGTACCTTCTCTATGTACATAGTACGTGTAGAGAAAGTAAAAATTACTTAGGACTTCGAATTATATTACTGGAATGCTCAGGTTTGTAATATACATGCAGAGAGTAATTTAGGATAACAGAAATGAAGTAGGTAGATATGTAGATTAATATTCTAATAATACAATTTAAATCACAAAGAATCGACTGAAGAAAATAACAGACAATTCGCCTAAAAATTCCAACATGTATTAAAAAAATCTGATGTGTTCCATTCACGTGACTTTCTCTACATCTCTGCAACAGATTGTTGTTAAACGCTTATGCTTGTATTTTCTTCATACTAATCGAGACAAAATTAGCAGAACTGGTCTTATTACTTGCTTCCTTGTGAGTAGAAGCGAAATAAGGGAGTGTCATAGGTTAAAGTGAGTGTCAAAATCCGGTTGCTATGTGACTGAAGTTTTTCAATGCTGAGTCCAAAAACAAGCAATATCTCAAAAACAATCAACTCCACGAACAAAATGTATATAACATTAATTGTGTGTTTTAATGTATTCTACATTCTGTGTGGTTAGTCTTCAGAGTCTATTCCGAGAAAATTCAAGATATGCATTTTATTTGTCAGGTAAATATCTTCAATATACGATATTTTAATCAAAATTGTTAAGAGTTATATTTGAGAAAATCAAAATTTTCGAAAAAAGTACGACGTAAAGGGTAGTTTGAGTTGAGGGGATATTTCTCAACATCTTCGTGGCATCCCTGTGTTGCATTCACCTAACTTTCTTTACAACTGTTGTTACAAAATAATATTCTTTTATTTACATCGTGCTAATCGAAATAAACATTAGCAGGAATAGTCTTATTATTTGCTTCTTTGTAATTAGAACAGAAATAAGGGAGTACCATACGTTAAACGATTGTAAATCTTTTAAAAGCTCTTCACTATGCGAAACAATTGTTATTCGATTCTCTTTTGCATTCCCGGGAGTAAAACAAGAAATATAAAACGAAAGTTGACTTCAATCTTGAGAAAAGTTTATGTAATTTAAAACTGAAACCAATAAAAAGGAATATCTGAGGAAGGTTAACTCAACAAATAAATGTATATGATATAAACTATGTGTTTTAACGAGATCTATATTTTTATATGTACCAGTTAGACAAATGTTATCCAGAATGAAGAGGTCTTCCGAGGCTTTTCCAAGAAAAGTAACGATATACACTTAGTTTTTCATAAAAACATCTTAACGTGTGTCATTTTAATAAAATAGAAATTTTCGAAATTTTTTCCATGTAAAGAGTAGTTTGTGGTGGGGGGATTTTTTTGAAAATGTCTGTCTCGCATCCTTGGAAGATACTAAACCTAAATACCAAGTTTGGTATTTAACGTTCTTTTCGTTCTGAGGCTATACTATCCACACACACACACACACACACATGGACCTTTTTTTTAAAATTGCTTATTTTCGGATCCAGGGGACTCCAAAACATGTATTTCCGGTGAAATCCTGGTATCGAATTTTGGGGTGCATTACAATACCTTCTCTATCCCTATGTAGATTGTGCATATGGGGCTAGAGAAAGTAAAAATATTTGATTATTGATTTAGCATAGTGGTTGTCTTTAGTTCCCTTCTATTAATAGGGATTCATCGATAAGAATATTCTGTTAATGCTTACCTCAATTAGCATGAAATAGAAAGAAGAGTAATCATTTGTAAGAAAGAAAGGTAGAGAAACTCTTGTGAGTTCAACAAATCAATATTTTTTCTTTTACTAGCCTTAGTTTGAAACAAAATCATTTTTAAATTCCTGTCCTAAAGATATAGCTTTTGAATCATCTATTTATTTAAAATAAGAACTAAAGCTTTCCTGGCGACGTGTTAATTCAAAATCTTCTCGGGCTTCTAGCCAGGTAAAAACTTGGCTTGACACCAACGTTTCGAAGAAGTGCATCTTCCTCGTCTTCAGGGTGAACTGTTCATCAACTGAAGACGAGGAAGATGCACTTCTTCGAAACGTTGGTGTCAAGCCAAGTTTTTACCTGGCTAGAAGCCCGAGAAGATTTTGAATCTATTTATTTATTTGAAACGATCTTTAAAAAACTAATTGACCACTATCACAGTAATTTTTACCTCAATGTAACATAATTGATGCTTAACTAACATACTAATAACCGTACATGTCTTGAAGTACAAACATAAAAATCTGATGTGTTCCATTCACAGGACTTTCTCTACCATCTGCAACAAATTATTGTTAAAAGCTTATGCTTCTATTTACTTCATGCTAATCGAGAGAAAAGATTAGCACAAATAGTCTTATTACTTGCTTCCTTGTAAGCAGAAGGGAAATAAGGGAGTACTGTAGGCTAAACTAATAATCAAAAGCTGGTTGCTATGTGACTGAAATTTCTTTGTTTGTATGGACAGGAGGTGACAAATTCCTGTATGAGAAAAGCTGAAATTAAAAACAAGGAATATGTGAAAAAGATCAACTCCACGAAAAAAATATATATAGAAGATAAATTGTGCGTTTTAAGGTGCTCTACATTTTTTGTGTTGTAAGTTCTTCTCCATCTCTTATGGTTTAGCAGTTATGCAAAAATCCGTATAATTGACCCAAAATAAAGTAGTCTTCAGAGGCTATTCCCAGAAAATTCAAAATATACATTTTATTTGTCGTGTAAATATCATCAATATACGAAATTTTAACCAAAATAGTTACAGCCATTTTTGAGAAAAACAAAAATTTTTAAAAAAGTTCCATGTAAACGGTAGTTTGGGGTGGAGGGAGTTTTTTCAAAATCTTCGTGTCGCATCCCTGGAAGATACTAAACTTAAATACCATGTTTGGTATTTTACCGAGTTTTCGTTTTTGAGTTATCGTGTTCACAGACACTCGGACCTTTTTCTGAAAATACTTTTTTTTGGATACAGGGGACCCTAATACATATATTTCCGGTGAAATCTCGGTATCGAATTTTTTGGTGGAGTGCAATACTTTCTCTATGCGCACTATGTACATGCAATAAAATGGAATAAATTTTAAATGTCTTAAAAAAACAATTCATTCAGTTGATATTATATACAACTTAAGCTGTGATAATTACAATAGATTAATAATAATCTACGTTTTGAAATATATGAATACTAATGTTGAATATCTGTCTTTGATGTAATAAACCTGAACACTCAAGAAGTGAGAGATGGTTAATACCATCTACATTTTGAGAAGCGATTCTTTTTTTTTTTTCTTTTTTTCTTTCAGAAGGTTATCATGACTCATGCTGAAGCAATCTGGTACCTGGTAAGCAGAACATGAATCAGCTTTCAATGAGTGGATTTCCATTTTTCATCCCCGTGCTTCGTAAATTAAGTTTTGAAATATACAATATTTTAAAAGTCACTTCAACCTTTACACCATAATAAATATTATAATATCTGAGATAGCGAAACAAAAAATCTAATGTGTTACATTCACATGACTTTCTCTATATCTCTGCAGCAAATTATTTTTAAAAAGCTTATGCTTCTATTTACTTCCTGCTAATACAGAAAAAAATAGCAGAAATAGACTTATTACTTGCTTCCTTGTAAGTAGAAGCGAAATAAGGAAGTACCATAAGTTAAAGTGATAGTCAAAGGCTGGTTGCTATGTGATTGAAGTTCCTTTGGTTGTGTGGACACGAGTTCACAAAGTCCTGTATGAGAAAAGTATAAGTTTTGTATAGCCGAAACCAAAAACAATCACATCTACGAAAAAAATGTATATAACATAAATTGTGTGTTTTCAAGTGCTCTACATTTATTTTGTGGTAAATTTTTGTCCATTTCTTACGGTTTAGCAGTTATGCAATATTCCGTGAAATTGACCCAGAATAAAGTAGTCTTCAGAGGCTATTCCCAGAAAATTCAAAATATACATCTTATTTGTCAGGTAAATATTTTTAATATACGATATTTTAATGAAAATCGTTATAGCCATTTTTTAGAAAATCAAAGTTTTCGGAAAAAGTTCTTCGTAAAGGGTAGTTTTGGAGTGGGGGGATTTTTCTCAAAATCTTCGTGTCGCATCCCAGGGAGATATTAAACCTAAATACCAAGTTTCGTATTTTACCGACTTTTCATTTTCGAGTTATCGTGTTCACAGACACACGAACACACGGACACACACACACACACGGACCTTTTTCTGAAAATACTTTTTTTGGATACAAGGGACCCTGAAACATATATTTCCGGTGAAATCTCGGTCTCGAATTTTTTAGTGGAGTGCAATATCTTCTCTATACACTATGTACATAGTACTATAGAGAAAGTAAAGAACAAAACAATCACAACTGGGCAAGCAATGGGATTTTTATAAAACATTGGCAAGATACCCTCCTTGATCCCTGCATCATTCTTTCTAGCATTCCATGCACAGCATTATACAGATGATATTTTGGACGATTAGCTTCTTTTAAATTGCTTTCGGGTTGTTGGATGTGTTGGGAAAGCTCATTCCTTATGGTAACCTAACAAAGAACATTTCATCGGTTTAAATCTGAGGATCGCGGCGGTCACTCTGTTGGAAAGTAACTACTGAATGTCACGATCGCCAAGGATCTGGTCAAGTATTGTTTTACAGCGCTGTGGATATTAACTATCTCAACAATAGTAACATTATTGATTAGCTTAAGTCTTCCAGATTTCTTCTTATCGGCAACAGAACCAATTTCCTCAAAGTTCCGGATTAAATCCCCAATTACGAATTGAACATAGATCTGCTCTTTATTGTTTAGGGTTCTAAATTTTCTCAGAAGTTGAAAAAATGTCTTCTTGCTCTCATAATAGTATTGAATTAACTGTATTGTATCATTTAATGATAGAGCCATGATTTGTAACTAGCAGGTACGAATAAAATACTATCGTTTTAATCAACAAAGCTGTACTCATGGTAACGGTGGACTGATAAAAAGCCCAACTAAAACCACAATCTATTGCTTGCTCAATATGTAACTTCTTTCATTTGTCTCCTATCTCAAATATTATAATATTTATAGCGCTTTAAAGCTTGACGTGACTTTTGAAATTCCCTATATTCTTAATATTGTCAAATGCAACATCTATTGTAACAGCTGTACTTTGAGGGTGGACATAGACGTCACGAGGGAGCGTAAGAGTTAGAACAACTCGCATTAATTACACTTATTCAACGAAACTGGATTTGATGTAATAATAAATCATAATAGTAATAATAATAATCATAATAATGAGTGATTTAGTGAGCATTGCATTTGATGCCAACAAAGTTATAAACTAAACTGTTTATTACCTGGAAGCAGAGTAAACTGTATAAGCCATGGTGTCAGTAAATGTCCGGAGATCGTTTCCCCTCTGCTGCAGTGGCGGTCCATATCATCTAAATCATCACACATTCCTAATGTGTTAATTTACATGGTATTAACATAGCGACTGGCAAACGTCTATTCTTAAAAATATGATGTGTACCATTCACATGACTTTCTCTATATCCCTGCAACAATGTATTCTTAAAAAGCTTATACCTCTATTTACTTTATGCTAATCAGAAAAAATGAGCAGAAATAGTTTTATTACTTGCTTCCTTGTAAGTAGAAGCGAAATAAGGGACTACCATAGGTTAAAATGATAGTCAAAAGCTGGTTGCTATGTCAATGAAGTTCCTTTGTTTATATGGATAGGAGTTGACAAGCTTCTGTATGAGAAAGGTATAAGTTTTTCATAGCAGAAGCCAAAAATAAGGAATGTCTCAAAAACGACATGTTATGTATATAACATAAATTGTGTGTTTTTGTGTAGTAAGTTTTGTCCATCTCTTACGGTTAAGCGGTTATTCAAAATTCAGGAAAATTCATCCAGAATAACCTACTCTTCAGAGGCTATTCCCAGAAAATTCAAGATATACCTTTTATTTGTCAGGTAAATAGCTTTAATATACGACATTTTAATCAAAATCGTTAGAGCCATTTCTGAGAAGATCAAAATATTCGAAAAAAATTCCATGTAAAGGGTAGTTGGGGTGGGGGTATTTTTCTCAAAATCTTCGTGTCGCATCCCTGGAAGATGCTAAACTTAAATACCAAGTTTGGTATTTTACCGACTTTTCGTTTTTGAGTTATCGTGTTCTTGGACACACGGACACATGGACACACCCACACACACACACACACACGGACCTTTTTGTGAAAATGCTTTTTTTGGATATTGGGGACCCTAAAACATATATTTCCGGTGAAATCTCGGTATCGACTTTTTGGGTGGAGTGCAATACCTTCTCTATACACTATGTACATAGTGCGTATAGAGAAAGTAAAAAATAACCAAATATCTTATGCTAGCTTTACTCACTTTAAACTTGACATTCTTTCCATGCATGAGGTGAGTTAACAAGAAGGAAGTGGTTGAAAGTTCTCATAACTCCATGGCACGACAGCTCACGGGGAGCCTTGGCCTACCGCCCGGCCGCTGCGTCCCCCATCTCGGTCCACTACAGACGTCATGGATGGGGTGCAGTATTGGAGGGTGAGACGTGGTCAGCGCCTCGAGCCCCCCGGCCGGTTAATGCGGTCCTCATGACCTGGAGCCGCTACTTCTCCATCAAGTAGCTCCTCAATTGGCCCCCCAGGGACCTCACGAGGCTGAGTGCACCCCGGTCCAGGTCTCCCAGCGGGGGAAAAATCCCCCCGCCGGTACTGGGGATCGAACCCAGGTCTCATGGCGCAGCTAAAGAATATTACTTATTGCACCATGTGAATTAATAATTGCAATTTCTGAATAATAGGTTAAACCTATGGCTTATACGTTACATTATGTAGTATTAAACAGCAATTTGTGAGAAAGATATAACTGATTTATCTGCAGTTTTATTGTCAATAATACCTTTGTGCCAATAAAATCATACTAATTATTTTTTTGAAGGTTTTAATTGCTATAAACTGAATAATTCAAAAACCGTTTGGAAATAAAAAATACATCGCAGGTTTAATAGATCGTACTTTGGAAATATGTATAAAAATGTAAAAACATTGCATGGAAAATACATCGTGTACACATTTTGAAATGTAAATAAGACGAAAAAATGACTTCCAAAAACCGTGGATTAAAATTGAAAAGCATTATTTATATTTCAATCTGCTTTATACAAATATACAAACAGTAATTTAAAAAAGTAATTTAAGTAATTTTATGATGGTACGTATGTACAATGTATATAGTAGATAGAGAAGGTATTGTATTCCATCCAAAATTCAGAGATTCTACCGGAAATGTATGTTTTAAGAAACTGGAATAAATAAAATAGAAAACATGTAGTGTTTGTCCCTGACTGTGGACAACATTACTAAAAGACAAAAAGTACGTTAAACACCATACTGGGTATTTAAGTTAAGCATGGATGGAACACGAAGGTTTTTGAGGAAATCCAAAGCACTCATGCGTGGAACATTTTCCCAAACTTTTGATTTCTCAAAATGGCTAACGATTTAAATTAAAATACTATATATTGAACATATTTTCATGAGATGTATATCTTAAATTTTCTGGGTGTCCTCATAAGACCATTTCATTTTATATGACTTTTGTATAAATGGCAAACCATAAGAGACAGACAAAAATTTACAACTCAAAAAGTACTCAATTTACGTCATGTACATTTTTATGTAGAATTAACCATTATTAACCAGAAATACTCTGGTATTTTTTCCAATTTTAAATTGCTTAAACTTTTGTCAAACGTGAACACCTCATTCGTTCCATGTCTCTATTGGTTTACTCCTGATTATGCAAGGAACACAGAATTACAATGGCAACCGTATAGGAATAGCCTTTAAAGGATGTGACCATGTCTTTAGCCACGTATATTACCTTATTTGCCTTATATTAACATGGCAGCACGTAATAAGACCAACTCTGCTAATGTTTACCTCACTTAGCACGGTGTAAATAAAAGAATAATATTTTGTGTTGGGAAAAGCTAGAGAACACATCAGATATTTTCCATTCTACTTACAAGGAACTAAGTAATACATTTTGCTAATGTTTATCTCGATTAACATGAAGTAGATAGAAGAATAAGCTTTGTAAGAATAGCCTGTTACCAGAACAGATAGAGAAGTTCATTTTAATAGAACACATTGATTATTTACTTTCCCTATACGTACTATGTACATAGTGTATAGAGGAAGTATTTATTCCACCCAAAAATTCGATACTGAGATTTCACCAGAAATACATGTTTTAGGACCCCTGAATCAAAAAAAAAAGATTTTCAGATGTATGTGTGTGTGATTGCAGGTATGTATGTATGTGGGTGTGGGTGTGGGTGTGTGTGTCTGTGTCTGTATGTCTGGACAGCATAGCTCAAAAACGAAAAGACCGTTAAATACTAAACTTGGTATTTAGGTTTGGTATCTTTCAAGGATGCGACACGAAAATGTTCAAGCAAATCCCCCCACCCCCAACTACCCTTTACATGGAAACATTTTCGAACATTTTGATTTTCTAAACAATGGATCTAACGATTTTGATTAATCTCGAATATTAAAGATACATACCGAATAAAATGTATATCTTGAATTTTCTGTGAATAACCTCTGAAGAGCTCTTTATTCTGGATGAATTTCGCTAAATATTGCTTAAATGCTAAGCGGTAAGAGATAGACAAAAACTTAATACACAGAAAATCTTGATCTGATCAAAACACACAATATATGTCCTTTACAGTTTTGTTGTGGAGGTAACCGTTTCCGAGATATTCCTTGTTTTTGGTTTCAGTTGTGAGTACTTATACTTTTCTCAGACAGGAAGTGTCCGTTTTTCTTTTGTTCTACTCCTGGCCAAGCAAAGAAGCAGTTTGCAATCTCAATCGAATAACGACAGATTTTAAAACATTTGACTATCGGTTTAGCCTAATGTATTCCCTTATTTTCTTTCTGCTTATAAGGAACTAAGGAGTAAGAATATTCTGCTAATGATTATCTCGATTAGTATTGTGTAGAAAGAAGAATAATCTTATGTAAGAAGTTTGTAGAAGAGCTAGAGAAAGTCATGTGAGTGTAACACATCAGATTTTTTTTTATCGTAGAATTAATATGTGTTTATTCGAGACTTTTAATAAATCTAAGCACCCTTAAGGAAATTAAAAGTTGCGTTAACGTAAAACTCAGGAATTACTGTAATAGGCTAAAATTCTGTTTCATTTTTTTTTTTTTTTACAGAAAGACGCACAAAATGACATGAAATTAATACAGCTACCTTTATTCTCAAAAATGGAACTAACAACACTTTGGTGTTTGGAAGCGTGCAAAGCACAAGAACGACTGTTTTGAAGGTAGGATGAATTCTATATATTGAAATGCAAGTAGATATTTATTATTATAATTATTGTTTTATTGAGGTTTTTCAATGTTTAAAGCATTTTCTGACAACGAAATGCAAAATGCAAAGTGGACTTACTTTCTTATTCTGATGAAGGTCTTTATGTACTTCGTTTCAAAAGCAGGTTATTAATTCATACTTTTCTCTTAGAAAAGCTTCTGTTTATTTTCGTATAAAGTAAATAACACGTCGTTATGTATTTTCAAATAGCAAGATGTTACAAAGCACTTAATATATTATGTCAAGATTCTTAAGAAGCAAACATTTCCCTTTCCAAATTTTTAATATAATAGAAGGCCTTGAAAAACAGAAGACATTCTTCTACAGATTATTGCCACCTAATCATATAAGAAAACAAACTATAGCTTCTAGACACTCTTCTAACGGAAATTTATAGTAATCTGGCAATTTGTACAATTTTTAACATTGACTTGATGAGCCATATTAACACATGAACCGACATATTTACCTGCCGCGCCGTGGCCGAGTGGTCAGACCATTCGCCTCTCACCTAGACGGCCCTGTTTCGATCCCATGTGACCGCACGTGAGATTTGTGGTGGACAAAGCGGCGCATGGGCGAGTTTTCTCCGGTTTCCTCCGCCATCACATTCCACCGGGACTCCATCTTCATTTATCATCAGTGTCATCGCCTGCGGTACCAGAGCAGTAAAAGCGGGCGTTAAACACTACCAAAAAAAAAAAGATATAGTTTTCACCCAATTCATTTACTACTTTGCTAACATAAACGTTTTCATAAATCTGGCAACGTGAATCAATAGTATCACATTCAAAAGGAGCATAAAAATCATAACTTTTCTCATACAGGAATTTGTCAACTCGTGTCCATACAAACAAAGGAACTTCAGTTACATAGCAACCAGCTATTAATCTATCACTTTAACCTATGGTATTTCGCTTCGACTTACAAGGAAAAAAGTAATAAGACTATTTATTTCTGCTGATTTTTTCTTGATTAGCATGAAGTAAATAGAAGCATAAGCTTTTTAACTACAAATTATTGCAGAGATGTAGAGAAAGTCATGTGAATGGAACACACCAGATTTTTAAATACGTTTTTAACAATAAGTTACAAGAATCGTAATTTTTTCTTTTGTGTCTCTCATTATACATTTCAAATGCGAAATAGACGTTTTCCTTTCGTTATTGTGGTCTTTCCCATTTCTTATGTCATTTTTAATTTTAATGTCTAAATATTGTGTCCATAAAACCGTTAAATAGCTTCTTTATCTTCAAGTATCAATTCTTACTTTTCTTCTCCTGTTAACACATATTTTAATTTTACAAAATTAAGGGGATATAAATCAATCTTTTTCAATTTTGGAAAAAAAAATGTGCAAAGTTAGCTGAACAGAATGATGTAAGAGTTTACATAATTATGATACTATCTACGCTCTTAAATTACTAATTGCCAGCAACGCCTTCACTTTTAATTTAGTTTTTCCCAGCGCTATATTTTCCTGATTTATGCTTCTGTTTCACTAAAAAGCCAATCTTTGTGAAACTTTGCAGGAAAATGCAAACATAATACTTTTGTTTTGATATGTTGAATAATGTGGATATTCAAGCATACTATTGGTATTTTTTTCAAGGTAATTTTTCCATGAATTATAATTTTTTTCTGAAACTGTTAAAGTTCATATCAAAATACATATTAGCCCGCCTGGATAGTGTGGTGGTAGCATGTCTGCCTCATATTTAACAGATCGTGAGTTCGAATCTCGCTTAGGGTGAGTTACCTGGATAAGGTTTGCTTTCGAAGTTTCTCAATATCCTGAGAAGACGGATGTCGAGTAACTTTAACCTCCATGGACCCCAAGATAGCACAATTGCACCAATTCATTCATCATCTGATATGACCAACTAGGTTAAAGGACGTTAAGCTACAAAAAATATAATAATAATAATAATAATAATAATAATAATAATAATAATAATAATAATAATTAATAATGAAAGTTGTACTAAATCTTAAAGTTGTATCGTTATGATTTTGTGGAAAAAGGAACAGATTTCCAGTTAAAAAAAACGATAAAATCTCAGAATAAAAACAGCTGATTTAGAAATAATAATTTTTTATGGACGGACTTTAACTACTGTAATCCTTAGTGTCCCGTTCTATATTTTAATTAAGAACGTCCACAAGCCTCTGGTTTGTTTATGTGACGTAAATTTACGATACGGGACCACCGATTTTACTTCCCTTCCGAAGGGAGCCATGCTCGAAAAAAAATGTATCACCCTCCGTCGGGTTTGAACCCGCGATCTTGGAAACAGAGGCTAGTATGTTACCCCTAGTACACGAAGGATGACCAAAACATACAGAATTACATAAAGGTTAGATGTGTATGTAGCAGACAAGTATACAGGGTGTTAATGAACTATATGAAAATATTTTCACGGAATATGTAGATTACTTAAATAAGTAATTAGAGATAGGAGACTTAGGACCTGTTGATTGAAATTTCGAAGTAACGACTATTTTCCGAAGTGCGGGTATCGCGGCACTTCGTCTGGAATGAAAAAAAAAAAAATAATAAAAAACGTTTACTCTTACAGGAATCGAACTCATGACCTTTGGGATAGCAGCTTCCTACGTTATGTTGAAAAAATGCCTCTAGAGTAGGCTACATAACGTAGATAATGAATGTTCAGTATCGCATTGTTAAGTGATTAGTTCGAGATTTTACAGATGTTTGGGAGATTAAACCTTGAGTACGCTAGTAGCGAGCTGCTAAAAATAGATATTTCTATACTTGGGTAGCAGTTTTAAAGACATTCTAGCCATTTTTACTTTCCCTATACGCACTATGTGCGTAGTGTATAGAGAAGATATTGCACTCCACCCAAAAATTCGATACCGAGACTTCACCAGAAATATATGTTTTAGGGTCCCCAATATCCAAAAAAAGCATTTTCACAAAAAGGTCCGAGTATGTGTGTGTGTGTCCGTGTGTCTGTGAACACGATAACTAGTCGGTAAAATACCAATTTGGTATTTAAGTTTAGTATCCTCCAGGGATGCAACACGAAGATTTTGAGAAAAATTCCCCCACCCCAACTACCCTTTACATGGAATATTTTTCGAAAATTTTCATTTTTTTCAAAAATGGCTCTAAAGATTTTGATTAAAATTTCGTATATTAAACATATTTACCTGACAAATAAAATGTATATCTTGAATTTTCTGGGAATAGCCTCTGAAGAGTAGTTTATTCTGGATGAATTTTACTGAATTTTGAATAACTGCTAAACCGTAAGAGATGGACAAAAACTTAACACACACAAAATGTAGAGCACCTTAAAGCACACCATTTATGTTATATAAATTTTATTCGTGGAGTTCGTCGTTTTTGAGACATTCCTTATTTTTGGTTTCTGCTACGAAAAACGTATACTTTTCTCATACAGGAACTTGTCAACTCCTATCCATATAAATAAAGGAACTTCATTGGCATAACAACCAGCTTTTGACTATCACTTTAACCTATGGTAGTCCCTTATTTCGCTTCTTCTGATATTTTTTTCTGATTAGCATGAAGTAAATAGAAGTATAAGCTTTTTAAGAATAATTTGTTGCAGGGATATAGAGAAAGTCATGTGAATGGTACACATCAGATCTTTTCAACCTGCTTTGATTTAACATCGATTTATCAGCACCTGATACCCACACGTTTAATGCTATGTAGTTGCGTTATGTTTATCAGGGGACCATGTATCGCCGATCTCAAATGACTTATATCAGTCACGGGCACAATCTCGCAAATTATTTCGGTGTAGTTCACTAACACCCTGTATATGTATATGAAATGTGAAATGTCTCCAACAGTATACGAGAAATAGCTGTTAAGCTAAAATAATACACTTTTGCTATATTACTCAAATTTCTCTTCAAACGCTAATTTCCTATTTATAACCTCTTCAATTAATAACATATATTCTAAATCATTATCGTTGTTGTTATTTTCTCTAAACTTATTACGTACAGATTAAGTAAAAGTTATGATGTTTTGCATTCATATGACTTTCTCTATATTTGCGTAACAAATTACTGTTATTAAGCTTATTCTGCCATCCACGTCATGCTAATCGAAATACACATTAGCAGAAACGGTCATATACGTAGTTCCTTATACGTAGAAGGGCAATAAGGGAATATGCTAGGCTAAAGTGATAGTCACACGTTTTAAAATGTACTTGCTATGGGACTGAAAGTCGTTTCTTTGCGTGGTCAAGAGTTGAAGTTCCTATATGAGAAAAGCTAAGGTATCTTCTATCTGCTGAAAACGATCATCTCCAAGATAAAATGTTCATATAAGACATGAATTGTGTTTTATCTAGATCTACATATTTTATGTAGTAAGTTTCTGCCTATCTCTTAAGGTTTACTAGTTGTGCTAAATTAAAAAAAGTAAAATAAAAATAAATAAAAAGTAATTCAGAATAAAGAGGTCTTTAGAGGCTATTCCCAGAAAACTTAAAGTATACATTTTATTTGTCATGTAAATATCTTAAATAAAAGAGATTATTATCAAAATCGTTAAAGCCATTTTTGAGAAAATCAAAATGTTTTTAAAAAAAATCTTAATTGAATGGATATTTGGGGGTAGGCGATTTTCTTGAAAAACTTTGTGTCGCATCCTTGGGATATACTGAGCTTCAAGTTTGGTATTTGACGGACTTTTCATTTTTGAGATATGCTCACACTGACACTCGCGGACCTTTTTCTAAAAATACTTTTTTGGCATCAGGGGTCCCAAAACATGTATTCCGGTGTCGAAGTTTTGAGTGCAATACAATACCGTATCTATACACTATGTGTTTAGTACATGTAGAGAAAATAGAATTGCATTCCAACCGAAAATTCGATGCCGTGATTTCACCGGAAGTTCTTATTTTGAGGTCCTCTAAATACAAAATTAAAGGGTGCATGTGTTTGTCTCTGTGTGGGTGGACACCATAACTCAAAAAGGAAAATAGTTTTCACGTAGTGTATTCCTTTATTTCCCTTATGCTTACAAGGAAGCAAGTAATAAGACAATTTCTGCTAATATTTATCTTGATTAGCATGAAGACGATGGAAGAATTCTCTTTTTTAAAAATAGTTTCGTTTCGTTTCATTTCGAAATCGGCTTGCCCTCCCCATAATTGTAGGACTTAGAAACCAATGCCTAGGGGCTATAAGCCTGTCGGGGAGCCAACGGCACGAAACCAAACCTACAGGTCTTTCCATAGCCAGGTATGAACATGAGGAAGTGGATGAAATGACATGTAAGCGAAATGGATGGACAGGTGAATGATTAAGCAATTTGTGGAATGACTGGCGGGGGAAACCGGAAGACCCCGAGTTAACCCGCCCAGACGCCCCTTCGTCCACTATGAATCCCACATCGGGTATGAACCCGGGTCGCCTAGATTGGAGGCGAGCGATCTAACGACTCCTGTAACAATAATTTGTTGCCGAAAACGTAGCGAAATTCATGTGTTTAGAACGCATATGATTGTTTGAGTATTACATCCTGAGAGGGATTCTTGGTTGTTGAGTTTTTTTGCCCTCTCTAGACAGTTCCTAAGTGTAACAGATCTTAAAACCTGCAATTGTAAAGGACTTCCACGCGTCTCTGTACCTTTCTGCATGTGACCTGTAGCCTCCTGTGGCTCCTTTAGTTTAAGTCATTCTGCTAAAGGTTAGTAGTCACAATAGATTTATGCAAGTCTCTCTGTGCGCGAGCTGTCAACATCCGTTGTATAATGAATAACCAACAACTGCTAAGTCGCCTATTGTTTTCTCTACAATATATGTAAAGAAAGGAATATCAAACATATTTTTGTTTGTCTTTCTCTTACGGTTTACCGGTTATGAAAAAGTCATCCAAAATTGAGGTCTCTTCAGAGGCTAATACTAGAAAGTTAAAATTGTACATCTTATTTATGGTACAAATATCTTTAATATATGCCATTTTAATCCGATTCATTAGAGCTATTTAATATTCCAAAATATTTCCAAGTAAAGGATAGTTTGGGGTGGGGAAATTCTTGAAAATTCACGTTTCGCATTCTTCAAAGTTACAAAACTGAATTATCAAGTTTGGTATTCAACTGACTTTTCTTTCTTGAATTATGTTGTTTACACACACATACATGTACCTGTTTCTAAAACTGTCTTTTCGTACCCAGCATGTATTTTCAGTGGAATCGTGACTTCGAATTTTTAATCTGTTCAAAAAGTCTGGTGTGTTCGCTCACAAGGCTTTCTCTAGCTGTTCTACAAACAAAATTTTTACAAAAGATTATTCTTCTTTGTATTCCATGCTAATCGAGATAATCATTAGCAGAATGTTCTTATTACTCAGTTCCTTGCAAGTATAAAAAACTAAAAGAATGTACTATGCTAAAGCGATAATCAAATATTTTAAAAGCTGTCGCTATACGATTGCCTTTGGAATTCAATTCCTTGCTTGGCCAGGAGGAAATCAGAAGAAACTCTGAGGACTTTGTCTGAGAAAAGTATTAGCATATTAAAATGTTAACCAATAACAAGGAATATATCGGAAACGGTTATCTCCACGACAAAATGTAAAGGACGTAAAGCATGTGTTTTGACGAGACCTAAATTTTTGTGTAATACGTTTTTGTCTGCCTTAGGGTTTACCAGTTATGCAAAAGTAATCCAGAATAATGAGATCTTCAGAGACTATTCCCAGGAAATTCGAGATATAAATTTTATTGTTACGTAAATGTATTTAGTGTGTGGTATTTTAATCAAAATCATCAAAACCACTTTTGAGACAAAATTTTCGAAAATATTTTCATGTAAAGGGTATTTTTGAGGATTTTCTTAAATACTAATACTTTCGTTTTTGAATTATGCTGTCCTCCTCACCCAGGGAGACAGATACGCACACTGAACTTTCTATAAAAATGCTTTTTTGATTCGGGGGGCTTTAAAGCATACGTTTCCGGTGAAAACTCGGAACTGATTTAAAAAATAGTATTTTTATAAATAGTTGCATGTGAGAGTGTGTATGTATGCGCGCGCATGTGTGTGTGTGAGCGCGATAATTTAAAAACAAAAAGTGGTAAATACGATTTCTTTTATCGTTTCCTTTATATAGCCCTCTTTATCATCTAAGGTCATATCGGGGGCTTTCCACTTGAAACAACTCGTTGTCTTTTCGTTCTTTTACGTTGGTTTAAATCATTTTGTTCTACTCAAACACGCTCACATGCAAACTTCCAGACTCTGTGGGGGATAGGCAATAATTCTGGCTAGAGAAAAATTCCCCGCCCCAGCCGGGAATCGAACCCGGGACCACTCGAACACGTAGGCAGTCTAAATACGAAATTGTTATTTAACTTCAGTAAATTCTAAGGAACATTTTCAAGCACATCCCTCACTACACTTAACAATGACCAAGTTAGAACATTTTGATTTTCTAAAAAATGGCTCAAACGATTTTGTGTATCTGGTAAACCTAAGAGATAGAAAAGGCTTACTACTCAAAACATGTAGATCTCGTTAAACACAAAGTTATGTTATTTACACTTTTTTTCGTGTTATTGACCATTTCCGAGTTATTTCTGTTATTAGTTTTAAATAAATTAGAATCACATAGCAACCAGCTTTTAAAAGATCTTAGGCTTTAGCCTAGTATATTCCCTTATTTCCCTCCTCTTACAAGAAAGCAAGTAGAAGGGAATTAAGGGAATATACGTTTAAAATCCGTTTCTTTGTATTACCAGGAGAAATGAAATGAAAGGTAACTTTGCGTTTGATAAAAGGTTTTGTGATAATTTTAAATGCTTTCTCACAGAAGCCGTGTGTAGGACAGGAGTTGGATAGGTAGAGTCACACTGAAAAATTCAATACCATAGCCGGGATTTGTCCATAAGAGTTGACTATATTATGAACCCTTCGATATCGTAAGTCGCCATGGGGGTTGTCATTTTAAAATAACTTGATCACCTTGTGGTTTAGCGGGAAACATGCGAGTCAGTTGAGAAATTCAATGCTATGCCGGCATGTTACCGTGGTAGCTCAGTGGCAGTGCAACCGGCTAGAGACCGGGAGATCCGTAGTTCAAATTTCGGCTATGGCATTGAATTTTTCAGTCTGACTCTACCTATCCAAAGGTTTTTGTGTTTTAACGAGATTTAATTTTTTGTGTAGTAAGGTTTTGACTATATCTGACGGTTTACTAGTTGTGCAATATCCAGCAAAATTCATTCAGAATAAAGAGATCTTCAAGAGTTATTCCCAGAAATTTTTCGTATAATATGCAGTATTTTAATCAAAATCGTAAGCTATTTTTGAGGAAATCATATTTCTTGAAAATTTTTCAGTGTAAGGGCTAGTTTAGGATGGAGGGATTTTCCTCAAAATCTTTGTGTCACATTCCTTAGAAGATACTAGACTTATATACCAACTTTGGTATTTCACCAACATTTCGTTATCGTGTTCACAGACACACGGATAAAGGGACACACGCACACGCACACGCACACGCACATGCATACGCACAAGCACCCGCACCCTTTTCTAAAAATGCTCTTTTTAATACAGGGACCTTAAAACGACTAATTGCGGTGAAATCTCTGTATTGAATTTCTGGGTGGAATGCCATACCTACTCTACATATTATGTACATATTATGTGTAGGGAAAGTAACAGTCTCATTATTTCTATTCACATGATGATCTCTAGCTGAACGGCAAACAAACCTTTTATTCAAAACATTAATCTGTTATCTGTATAATCATAATCAAGGCAAACATAAGCTGAATTACACTTTATATTAGCTCCCTTGTAAGTAGAAAATAAATATGAAAATGCACAGGCTAAAGCGATAATCCGGCCTTTGAAAACCGGTTGCTATGTAAAACAATTGAAATTCCAATATCTTTGCTTACCAGTGGTAAACAAACGAGAAACAAGAAGAATGATGTCTTCCCGTAAGAGATAAGTTTAAGGGGCTTAAAACTGAAACCAATAATGCGGAATATTTTAAAAACGCTTAACTCTGCAAAAAATGTATTGTATGTTTTAATGAGATGCACATTTTTGTGGAATAAGTTTTTGTATATCTATTGCAGTTTACCAGTTATACAAAAGACATCCAGTATGAAGTAAATGGTCTTCAGAGGCTATTCCCAGAAAATTCTAGATATACATTTTGTTTCAAAAATATCTTAAAGATAGGGTTTTTTAATCAAAGTCATTAGAACCATTTTTGAGTATTTCAAAATTTTTGAAAAAGAGTTCCATGAATAGGATAGTTGGTGGTGAGGGGATTTCTTGAATACCTTTGTGTTGCATCCTTGGAAGATACTACATTTAAATATCAAGTGTAGCACTTAACAGACTTTTCGTTTTTGAGCTATGCTACCCACAGACACACACGCACACTCACACACGGACATGTTTGTAAAAACGTTTTTTACTTTCTCTGCACATACTATATACATAGTGCAGAGAGAAGGTATTGTAATGCACCCAAAGATTCGATGGAAATATATGTTTTGGGTCCCCCTGAATCCAAAAAAAAAAAAAAAAAAAAATTAGAAAAAGATCAGTGTGTGTGTGTGTAATTGTGGACAACATTGCTCAAAAATGAAGAGACCGTTAACTAGTGAACTTGGTATTTAAATTTGGTATTTTTCAAGGATGCAACATGAAGATTTTGAGAAAAATCACCCCACCCCAAACTACTACTGGAAACATTTAGAAAATTTTAATTTTCTCAGAAATGGCTAACGATTTTTATTAAAATACAGTATATTAAAGATATTTTTATTGCAATTAAAATGTATATCTTGAATTTTTTGAGAATAGTCTCTAAAGAGCTCTTTATTCTGAACGAATTTTGGTGGATTTTACGTAACTGGTAAACCGTAAGAAACAGACAAAAGCTTACTACACAAAAAATGTAGATCACGTTAAAACACACAATTTATGTTATATACTTTTTTTTTAACAGGAATTGACCATTTTTGGGATATTCCTTATTATTTGTTTTAGGTTGTAAATACTTAAATTTTTCTCACACTGAAAGTTGTAATTTCCTGGCCGTGCATAGAAACGTATTTCAACCACATGGCAACCAACATTTAAAAGATTTGACAATTGTTTTAGCATAGTGTATTTTCTTATTTTCCTTCTACTTACAAGGAAGCAAGTACTCAAGACAATTTCTGCTAATGTTTATCTCGATTATCTATAAAGTAGATACAAGAATATGCTTTTTAACAATAATTTGTTATAGCGATGTAGAGAAAATCATATAAATTGTTATTTTCTCTATACGTAATATATGTATATAGTGTATAGAGAAGGTATTACACTCCACACAAACATTCGATACCATTTCAATTCACTGCAAAAAAAAAAAAAAAAAAAACATTTTCAGAAATAGGTCCGAGGGTATCTATGTGTGTGTGTGTCCGTGTATCTGTGAACACGATAACTCGACAACAAAAAGTCGGTAAAATACCAAACTTGGTATTCAAGTTAAGTATCCTCCAGGGATGTAACATGAAAATTTTGAGAAAATTCCCCCCCCCCCCCCAACTACCCTTTACACGGAAATGTATTCGAAAATTTTGATGGCTCTAACGAATTTGATTAAAAGATCATATATTTATAAGATATTTACCTGACAAATAAAATGTGTATCTCGAGTTGTCTGGGTATAGCCTCTGAAGACAAATTTATTCTGATGAATTTTACGGAAGTTTGCATAACTGCTAAACCGTAAGAGACAGACAAAAACTTAACACTCAAAACTGTAGAGCACGTTAAAACATACAATTTATGTTATATTCATTTGTTTCGTGGAGTTGATCGTTTTTGAGATATTTCTCGTTTTTGGTTTCAGCTTTAAAAGAAAATTTCTCATACAGGAATTTGTCAACTCCTGTCCATACAAACAAAGGAACTTCAGTCACATAGCAACCAACTTTTGGCTATGCTTTTAACCTATGGTACTTCCTTATTTTACTTCTACTTACAAGTAAGCAAGTAATAAGACTATTTTTGCTAATTTTTTTTTTCTAGATTAGCATGAAATAAATAAAAGCCTAAGCTTTTTAACAATAATTTGTTGCAGAGATGTAGAGGAATGGGACACATCAGCTTTTTAAAGAGAGTTTAAGAAGATTAAGTAGTGTAAGGCATGTGAAACTAAAACGTAAGATGCTTTGTTTTAGCAGACCCGTCCTAGAGTAGTTGTTTCTCATTAGACCCTGGACAGCAAATGGAAGGGCTCAGGGACAGAGGATAAAATCCAGTGTGAGCAAGTGTGTGAGAAGAGAACTAGGTCCAAGGGATTTCCCTCGTAAGCCGATAGAGTTACAAAAAACGTGTCAGCCTTAACTCCGTAGAAACACTTTGCCTATCTTGTTGTGTCGCATGAAACTGTCTCACACGATGATTGATAAGATTCTGACGCAGCACCACATCTGCTCCAAAATCTGCTCTTTATATGTCTTCGATATTTGTCTTGTTCACAAACACGAATGCTATATATTTATTTCGAAAAAAATCATGTGTGTTTCCATTCATATGACTTCCTCTTCCTGTTCCATAAACAAACAGTTCTTAACAAATTATTATTAATTTTTTTATTGTTTCATTGCTAAGGTCATATTGGGGGCTTTACAGTTGAAATAACTCCTTGTCATTTAATTATCCTCAAACACGCACACATTCACTCTCACATACATACTTCCAGGCTCTGTTGCGGAATAGAAAGTAATTTTAGCTAAAGAAAAATTATCCGCCCCAGCCGGGAATCGAACCCGGATCTCCGGGTGAGAAGTCAGCTCGCTGACCACTCATCAAAAATGATTATTCTTTCATCTACATCATGCTAATCAAAATAAATAGCATAAATTGTCTTTTACTTAGTTCCACATAATGTTTACCTTCTCTACACGTATATGCACATAGTGTATAGAGAAGGTATTACATTGCACCCATATTTCACCAGAAATACATGTTTTGAAACCCCCTGAATAAAAAAACTTTTTAGAAAAAGGTCTGTATATGTATCTGTGGACAGCATAGCACAAAAACGAAAATACCGTTAAATACCAAACTTGGTATTTGAGATTGGTTTCTTCCAAGGATGCGACACGAAGATTTTCAAGAAAATCCCCCACAACTACCCTTTTGATGGAACATTTTTCAAACATTTTCATTTTATAAAAAATTGCTCTAAAATATCGCATATTAAAGTTATTTACCTGCCAAATAATATGTATATCTTGAATTTTCTGGGAATAGCCTCTAAGATTAGTTTATTCTGGAAGAATTTTGCATAACTGCTAAACCGTAATAGATGGACAAAAACTTAACACACACAAAATGTAGAGCACATTAAAACACACAATTTATATTATATAAATTGTTTTCGAGGAGTTGATCATTTTTTAGATATTCCTTGATTTTGGTTTCAGCTTTGTAAAACTTGTATTTTTCTCATACAGGAATTTCTCAATTCGTATCCATACAAACAAAGGAACATCAGTCACATAGCAACCAGCTTTTAACTTCACTTTAACCTATGATACTCTCATATTTCGCTGCTACTTACAAGGAAGCAAGTAATAAGACTATTTCTGCTAATTTTTTCTCGATTTGCTTGATGTAAATAGAAGAATAAGTTTACTAACAATAATTTGTTACACAAGTAGAGAAAGTCATGAGAATGGACACATCAGATTTTTTTATTGTTTCATTTATATAGCCCCCTTTAACATCTAAGGTCATATCGAGGGCTTTGCACTTGAAATAACTCGTTGTCTGTAGGTTTAAATCATTTAATTGTCCTCAAAAACACACACATTCACTCTCGCATACATACTTCCAGGCTCTGTGGGGGGGATAGAAAGGAATTTTAGCTAATGGAAAAATTCCCCGCCACAGCCGGGAGTCAAACCCGGACCTCTGGGTGAGAAGTCAGCTCGCTGACCACTCATCACAAATGATTATTCTTTCATCTTCATCATGCTAATCAAAATAAATAGCAGAAATTGTATTTTTACTTAGTTCCACATAAACTTTACTTTCTCTAGAGGTATATGTAAATAGTGTACAGAGAAGGTATTATATTGCCCCCAGATTTCACTGGAAATAGATGTTTTGAGACCCCCTGAATAAAAAAAAGCATTTTTAGAAAAAAGGTCCGTTTATGTATCTGTGGACAGCATAGCACAAAAACGAAAATACTGTTGGTATTTAAGATTGGTTTCTTCCAAGGATGCGACACGAAGATTTTCAAGAAAATGCCCCCAAACTGCTCTTTACATGCAATATTTTTCGAAGATTTTGATTTTCTCAAAAATGGCTCTAAAATATCGTATAATAAAGATATTTACCTGACAAATAATATGTATATCTGGAATTTTTTGAGAATAGCCTCTGAAGACTACTTTATTCTGAATGAATTTTACAGAATTTTGTATAACTGCTAAACCGTAAGAGATGGACAAAAACTTGCCACACAAAAATGTACAGCACATTAAAACGCACAGTTTATGTTATATACATTTTTTCCTTGTAGTAGATCGTTTTCTTTTTTTTTAAGCTATTCCTTGTTTTTGGTTTCAGCTTTGAAAAACTTGTAAATTTCTCATATATGAATTTGAAACTCCTGCCCATACAAACAAAAGAACTTCAGTCACATTGCAACCATATTTTGACTATCTCTTTAACTTATGGTACTCTCTTATTTCGCTTCTACTTACAAGGAAGCTAATAATAAGACTATTGTTTTTTCTCGATTAGCATGAAGTAAACAGATGCATAAGCTTTCTAACAATAATTTCTTGCAGAGATGTAGAGAAAGTCATTTGAATGGAACACATCAGATTTTTGTAGTATTTAGTGACCGCTTTTGCTAATATGGCTCCGCAGGCGATGACACAGATGATACATGGAACGAAGATGGAGCACCGATGGAATGCGATGGCAGGGAAAAAAACCGGAGAACCCGCCTCTAAGCCGCTTTATCCTCCACAATTCGAACTGCAGTCGCTTGGAGTCGAACCTAGGCTACCTTGTGTGTTTATAAACAGCAGAATACAAAGTCCGTTATACTTGTTATTTAAGTTTATACGGATGTGACAGGAAGATTTTCAAGAAAATCCCTGCTCTGATCTACCCTTTACATGGAAAATTTTCGACACAATTAATGTTTTGAAAAATGGCCACAATTGTTTTTCTTGAAACACTATATGTATAATATATTTTTTTCACAAATAAACTATATTTCTTGAATTTTGTGGGAATAACTGCTGAAGATCTCTTACTTCTGGAAGATTTCTGCATAACTAGTAAACCATAAGAGATAGACAAAAACTTACCCTACAAGAATATATATAACATAAAAACATAATTTATGTCAAATATTTTTAGTGGAGTTAACCGTTTCCGAGATATTCTCTGTTATTAATATAAAATTTTCAATTCTTGTGTTTTTCTCTAATGGAAAGTACTAAAGTGTTTTTGTTTTCTTACTCCTGATCAAGCAACGGCATTTCAAAAATATCAAATAGCGACCGGCTTTTAAAATATTTGACTATGGCTTTAGCGTATTTTATTTCTTTATTCCTCTTGTACAAGAAAATAAAATGTAATATAACGGTTTCTACTAAAGTATATCTTGATAACGGTGAAGAAGATGAAGAATAAGCTTTTGTGGAACAGTTTCTTTAGCATAGGTAGGGAAAGTAATGTGAATGTAGCATTCAGATTGTTCAACCGGAAACACAGAGTTTAAAGGCGTGCTATGCAAACAATTGACAATTCGTCACTTAGCTCGTTATTGCTCTATGGGCGGACGTTACTCAGGCAACGTCCATCAAAACACCACCACCAGTAGCCCCTCGCCCTTCTAACCCTGTGCTAGCACACGGACTCGAATCGATGTAGTACTCACGCACAGCTCCTCTCGGGTCTCGAACTCGCTTCCAGCGTAATTCGTTTTCTCGACGCGACACCCACCTATAAAGCTTAACCCTAAGAAAACATACACACTGCAGCCTTCGCTTGCAGGGAAGTTTAGAGAGGAGCATTTCATAACGGAGACCTACATAAAAAGGACTCTTCTCCTTAGTCAATTAAGATTAACATAAATTTAGTGTATTACTTTATTACCATGTTTTACTTTCTTTCACGTACTATGTACATAGTGTATAGAGAAGGTATTTTAATGCACCCAAACATGCGATACCAAGATTTCACCGGAAATACATGTTTTAGGACCCCCTGAATTAAAAAAAAACATATTTAGAAAAAGGTCCTGTGTGTCTGTCTGTGGGCAGCATAGCTCAAAAACGAAAAGTCGGTTAAATATGAAACTTGGTATATAAGTTTAGTATCTCCCAAGGATGCGACATGAAAGTTTTCAAGAAAATCCCTCCAACTCCAACTACCTTTTAAATGGAACAATTTTCGAACATTTTTATTTTCTCAAAAATGGTTCTAAAGATTTTGTTTAAAAATCATATATATTACAGATATTTACATGAAACATAAAATGTATATCTTGAATTTTCTGGGAAGAGGCTCTGGAGATATTTTTATTCTGGATGACTTTTGTGGAATTTTGCATTACTACTAAACCGTAAAAATAGACAACTTACTGAATAAAAATGTAAAGCTGGTTAAAACAAAAACAAAAATGTGCATTTTTTTCGTGGGGTTTACAGCTTTTTTTTTTTTTTTTTTTTTTTTTTTTTTTTTGATATTCCTTGTTATGGTTTCAGTTTTAAAATGTATATACTTTTCTTATACAGGAATGAATTTAAATCCCAGAAACCACATTTTAAAATATTTGACTGTCGGTATAGCCTAGTTAGTATATTCACTTATTTTTCTTCTCCTTACAAGGGACTAAGCAATACGACCGTTTCTACCAATGTTTATCTCAATTAGTATCAAGAGTTAAAAGAATAAGCATATTAACAATAATTTGTTTCAAAGATGTAGAGAAAATCATTTTTCTACCCAATATTGCACAAAGAATTCTTAAGAAAGGTTGATTTTCTGTACAATTTGTTATTGGTGCTTAATGTTTACAGAAATTGTTTCATTAGACATTTCATTGAAGCTGAAAGAGAGATGGGGAGTGCTGAAGTGATTATAGTTTAAAACACGGTTAGCTGGATACTAGATTTGAAATAACATTTTCTGAAACCACGGACGACACCATAGCACCAGTAATTGATAATTATACGAATAATAACGAAAATTTTTATGAAAGTTATTGACGACAACATTTGATAAATAAAAGATTTTACGAGATCATCTTCTTGATAAAAGTTTGATGTATTATTAATGTTTTGACTTTCTCTATACGCACTATGTACATAATGTATGGAGAAGGTGTTGCACTCCACCCAAAAATTCGATACCGAGATTTCACCGGAAATATATGTTTTAGGGTCCCTTCTTTATCTAAAAAAAGCATTTTCACAAAAAGGTCCGTGTATGTGTGTCCGTGTGTCAGTGTGTCAGTGTGTCAATGTGTCCGTGAGTCTGTGAACACGATAACTCAAAAACGAAAAGTCGGTAAAATACCAAACTTGGTATTTAAGTTTAGTATCTTCCAGGGATGCGACACGAAGATTTTGAGAAAAATCCCCCCACCCCAAACTACCCTTTACATGAAACTTGTTTGGAACATTTTGATTTTCTCAAAAATGGCTCTAACGATTTTGATTAAAATTTTGTATATTAAAGATATTTACCTGACAAATAAAATGTATATCTTGAATTTTCTGGGAATAGCATCTGAAGAGTAGTTTATTCTTGATGAATTTTACTGAATTTTGAATAACTGCTAAACCGTAAGAGATGGGCAAAAACTTACTACACAAACATGTAGAGCACGTTAAAACACACAATTTATGTTATATACATTTTTATCGTGGAGTTCTTCGTTTTTGAGACATTCCTTATTTTTGGTTTCTGCTATGGAAAACATACTTTTCTCATACAGGAATTTGTGAACTGCGGTCCACACAAACAAAGGAACTTCAGTGACATAGCAACCAGCTTTTGATTATCACTTTAACCTATGGTACTCCCTTATTTCGTTTCTACTTACAAGGAAGCAAGTAATATGGATATTTCTGCTATTATTTTACTGATTAGCATGAAGTAAATAGAAGTATAAGCTTTTAAGAATAATTTGTTGCAGAGATGTCTTTTATACTCACTCAAATTACTGATAAGTATCTTATTTTGTTATTTCACAAGTCGTCTGCTGTACAAATTTCTCTCATTTCGTCGCCTAGACAACTGACTACTGGCTTGCGACTCGCGCGTTAGAATCCCAGTCCAAACTTTCTCCTAGCTTGCAGCTCTCTTTATACCTTCTCTACACGTAAGTACTATGCACATAGTCTATATCGATGGTATTGTAATGTACATGCATTTTTACTTTCTCTAGCCCCATATGTACATAGGGATAGAGAAATATTGTATTCCACCCAAAAATTCGATACTGAGATTTCACCGGAAATACATGTTTTAGGACCCCCTGTATCCAAAAAAGCATTTTCAGAAAAAGGTCCGTGTGTGTCCGTGTGTCTGTGAACTTGATAACTCAAAAACGAAAACTAGCTAAAATACCAAACTTGGTATTTAAGTTTAGTATCTTCCAGGGATGCGACACGAAGATTCTGAGAAAAATCCCCCCCCACCAAACTACCCCTTACATGGAACTTTTTTCGAAAATTTTGATTTTCTTAAAAATGGCTCTAACCATTTTGATTAAAATATCGTCTATTAGAGACATTTACCTGACAAATAAAATGTATATCTTGAATTTTCTGGGAATAGCTTGCTTGAATTGTTTATTCTGGATGAATTTTGCTTAATTGGCATAACTAGTAAACCATAAGAGATAGACAAAATTTACTATACAAAAATGTACATTTCGTTGAAATACACAAGTTACGTCATATACATTTTTTTCGTGGAGCTTACCGTTTTCGAGGTATTCCTTATTATTTGTTTCAATTGTGAAGTACTTCCAGTTTTCTCAGACGAAAGTGTCCGTCTTTCTTTTGTTCTACTCCTGGTCAAGCAAAGAAGCGATTTGCAATGACAATCGCAAAGCGACAGCTTTTAAAACATTTGACTATTATTTTCGCCTAGTGTATTCCCTTAGTTCCATTCTACTTATAGGGAACTGAATAATAAAATTCTGCTAATATTTATCTCGATTAGCATGGTGTTGTAAGAAGAATCATCTTTTGTAAGAAGGCCGTTTGTAGAGTAGCTAGAGAAGGTCATGCGAGTGTAATACCTCAGATCTGTTGTGAACACCATAACTCAAAAATGGAAAGTTGATAAAATAAAAGTTTAGTATCTTCCAGGGATGCGACACGAAGATTTTGAGAGAAATCTTCGCACCCCAAACTAACCTTCACATGGAAAAAATTTCGAAAATTTTGATTTGTCCAGAAATGACTGGGAATGCCTCTGGAGACCACCTCTTTATTGATTAATGTTGTGTAATTTATAAACTGAAAAGATAGACAAAACCTTACTAAACAAACATTTTAGATCTCGTTAAACCACAATTTATGTCATACACATTTTTATGGTAAACTATCTATGTCCAAGATATTCTTTGTTAATAGTTTTAACTTCAAAATACTTAGTTTTCTCAAACGATAATTTCAGATTCTTTTTACTTGCTCCATACGCATTATGTACATAGTGTATACAGAAAGTATTGCACTCCACCAAAAAATTCGATACCGAGATTTCACCGGAAATATATGTTTTAGGGTCCCCAATATCCAAAAAAAGCATTTTCACAAAAAGGTCCGTGTGTGTGTGTGTGTGTGTGTGTGTGTCCGTGTGTCTGTGAATACGTTAACTCAAAAACGAAAAGTCAGTAAAATACCAAACTTGGTATATAAGTTTAGTATCTTCCCGGAATGGTACACGAAGATTTTGAGAAAAATACCCCCACCCCAACTACCCTTTACACGGAACTTTTTTCGAAAATTTTGATTTTCTGAAAAATGGCTCTAACGATTTTGATTAAAATTTCGTATATTAAACATATTCACCTTACAAATAAAATGTATATCTTGAATTTTCTGGGAATAGCCTCTGAAGAGTAGTTTATTCTGGATGAATTTTACTACATTTTGAATAGCTGCTAAACCGTAAGAGATGGACAAAAACTTACTACACAAAAAATGTAGAGCACATTAAAACACACAATTTATGTTATATACATTTTTTTCGTGGAGTTCGTCGTTTTTGTGACATTCCTTATTTTTGGTTTCTGCAATGAAAAACGTATACTTTTCCCAACTTGTCAACTCCTATCTATATAAACAAAGGAACTTCATTGACATAGCAACCAGCTTTTGACTATCACTTTAACCTACGGTTGTCCCTTATTTCGCTTCTACTTACAAGGATGCGAATAATAAGACTATTTCTGCTAATTTTTTCTGATTAGCATAAAGTAAATAGAAGTATAAGCTTTTTAAGAATTATTTGTTGCACGGATATGGAGAAAGTCATGTGAATGGTACACATCAGATTTTTTATATGGATAAGGGTTGACAAGTTCCTATATGAGAAAAGTATAAGTTTTTCACAGCAGAAACCAAAAATAAGGAATGTCTCAAAAACGACGAACTTACGAAAAAAATGTATATAACATAAATTGTGTGTTTTAACGTGCTGTACAGTTTTTGTGTAGTTAGTTTTTGTTCATCTCTTACGGTATAGCAGTTATTCAAAATTTTAATCAAAATCGTTAGAGCCATTTTTGAGAAAATCAAAATTTTCGAAAAAAGTTCCATGTAAAGCGTAGTTGGGGGTGGGGGGATTTTTCACAAAATCTTCGTGTCGCATCCCTGGAAGATACTAAACTTAAATACCAAGTTTAGTATTTTACCGACTTTTCGTTTTTGAGTTATTGTGTTCACAGACACACGGACACACACACACACACACGAACCTTTTTGTGAAAATGCTTTTTTTGGATATTGGGGACCCTAAAACATATATTTCCAGTGAAATCTCGATATCGAATTTTTGGGTGGAGTGCAATACCTTCTCTATACACTATGTGCATGTAGCGTATAGAGAAAGTAAAAAGATTATCAAAACAAAACTTTGATAATAAAGATACAGTACTTTACTCCACCGATTTCTATGTCAAGACATTCGTTGTCACGTGGTACCAAATTTTCAATGTCGATTTTATATTTTTCAACCGTCGAAAAACTTATTCATTTTTTTTAAATGCATAAAATGTTCTGCCACTCGAATGTTATAGGCAAACAACGGAAGTGTATGGTGATAATGCAATAAACAGGTCTTCAGTGTGGAAATGGCGCATAATTTACGAGTAATAAAGGAAGAACAGAGAGAGAGAGAGAGAGAGAGAGAGAGAGAGAGAGAGAGAGAGAGAGAGAGAGAGAGCGGAGTGGAAGTTCATTAATCGTTATGTAAGAGTTCAAAGCAAACGTTGATAAAAGCATTCTGAAAACCCGGTAATCCACTTTGAACACCGTAGAAAAAATGGCAGTGATCTTGGCTCAGATCTTTAGCGGTGGAGGAGTTGAAAAACCGGTACCACGTGACAATAATTACCATAACAGCAATGGAAATTACGTTAAGAAAGATAGTAAGTTACTGTGATTTTATAAATAAAGTTTTGCGCTGTTATCCATCGTTTATTTAGTTCGTTACTTTCTAAATGACCCTCGTAGGAATAGTATGTTTGCAGAGCAGGTAGGACTCACGTGATTTCTAAAGGAAGTGTTTGGCACAAAGGGGAACAGCGTAACGCAATGCACAAGAGCCGGAGAAGTTGCCTAACAAGTACGGCGTCAAATCGAAATACCGTAACGATTAGCGTCTGGCTGGACGCTATGTACATAGTGTATAGAGAAGATATTATATTGCACCCAAAATACGGAAATATATGTTTTGAGAACCCCTGAATAAAAAAAAGGGTGTCGGTCAGTGCGTGTGTGCGACTGTCTGTGTATGTGTCTGTGTGTCCGTGGACAGCATAAATAAAAAAGGAATAGTCCGTAAGTATCAAACTTGGTATTTAAGTTCAGTATCTTCCAAGGAAGCGACACGAAGAAAATCTGCTCCCACCCTGAACTAACCTTTACTAGGAAATGTTTTCGAAAATTCTGATCTCAAAACTGGGTTTAACGATTTTGATTAAAATATCCTATATTGATGATATTTACATAAAAATAAAATGTATATCTTGAATTTTTGGGAATAGTCTCTGAAGGTCTCTTTATTCTGGATACATTTTGCAGAATTTTACATAACTGATAAACCGTAACAGAAAGACAAAAACTTACTTAACAAAAATGTACACCTCGTTAAAATCCACAATTTATGTTACATACATTTTTTTTTCTCGAGAAGTTGACCATTTTTTCAGACTATCCTTGCTAATGGTTCCAGTTTTAAAATTCTTAATATTTTTCTCATACTTGGAATGTTTCATCTCCTGACTATTCAAGCAAAGGAACTTCAATCAGTAGCAACAAACTTTTAAAAGATTTGACTACCACTTTAGCATATTGTACTCCCTTATTTTACTTCAACTTACTAGCAAGTAAGTAGTGAGAGTATTTCTGGACATTTTTTCTCAATTAGCAAGAAGTACATAGAAGAATAGGTTTTTTAACAATAATTTAATACTGAGCTGTAGAGAAAATCATGTGAATGGTACACATCATATTTTTACTTTCTCTACACGCACTATGTGCATAGTGTATAAAGAAGGTATTGCACACCACCCAAAAATTCGATACCGAGATTTCTCCGGAAATATATGTTTTAGGGTCCCTTATATCCAAAGAATCTGATGTGTTCCATTCACATGACTTTCTCTATATCTCTGTAAAAATCATTTATAATAAGCTTATCTTTTATTTATTTCATGCTAATCGAGAAAAATTATCAGAAATAATCTAATTTCTTGCTTTATTGTAAGTAGAAGCGAAATAAGAGAGTACCATAGGTTAAAGTGAAAGCCAAAAGCTGTTTGCTATTTCACTGATGTTCGTTTGTTTGTAGGGAAAGGAGTTGACAAACTCCTGTATGAGAAAAGTATGTTTTTCAAAGCTGAAACCAAGAAAATGGAATATCTCAAAAACGATCAACTCCACAAAAAAATGTATATAACATAAATTGTGTGTTTTAACGTGATCTAAATTTTTTGTGTGTTAAGTTTTTGCCCATCTCTTACGGTTTAGTAGTTATGCAAAATTCATCCAAAATAAAGTAGTCTTTAGAGGCTATTCCCAGAGAATTCAAAATATACATTTTAATTGTCAGGTAAATATCTTTTAATATATGATATTTTAATCAAAATCGTTAGAGCCATTTTTTAGAAAATCAAAATTTTCGAAAAAAGTTCCATGTAAAGGGTAATTGGGAGTGGGGAGATTTTTCTCAAAATCTTCGTGTCCTATCCCTTGAAGATACTAAACTTAAATACCAAGTTTGGTATTTTACCGACGTTTCGTTTTTTAGTTATCGTGTTCACAGACACACGGACACACACACGGACCTTTTTCTGAAAATGCTTTTTGGACACAGGGAACCCTAAAAAATACATTTCCGTATCGAATTTTTGGGTTGAGTGCAATACTTTCTCTATACACTATGTACATGGTACGTAAATAGAAAATAAAAAAAACTGTGTTATATATATTTTTTTAAAGTTTATATTTTTCGAGCTATTTCTTGGTATTGGTTTAAATTTTAAAATAATTGCATTTTTATCAAGCAGAAAGTAACCATCCGTTTCTCTCTCTCTCTCTCTCTCTCACCCTTCATGTTATAACACCATGCAAAGCCATACAAAGAGAAGCAATCTTGAATTTCAATCACATACCGACAGCTTTCAAATGTTATGACAAGTGCTTAGCGAAAGTATTCGCTTCTACTTTAAGGAAGTAAGTAATAAGACCATTCTGCTAATGTTTATCTCGATTAGCATGAAGTAGATACAAGGTACTCTTCTGTAAAAGTAATTTGTTTGCATAACACTTAAGAAAGTCTTATGATTGAAGCACATTCAATTTTTACATAACATTATAAATGAAAACGTATATTTCAATTTGTTCAGCACAAAGCTGCCAAACGAAGTAGATGTAAATAAGACGATTACATTACTGCTACATATTGGCATTTTCAAATTAGAACAAGTTCAAAAAGAGCTCTTTGTTTCCAACGGTTATGAGGCCTGTTTGACCTTCGGGGTTACTTCATTCCACCAAGCGATGGTTGGACCCATTTCTGAGGTGGAGGTGCGCAGCAGAGGGTAGGGTAATGATGGACATGACGGTGGAAGGAGAGGAATTTCAGGGAGATCTGTTTTCTGACTTGCTATGCAACTAAAACTGACTACGCGTGGATTACCATTGAGTTGGTTTGATTGGTGAGGGGTGAATTGAGTAATTAAATAAAGGGCTTTCCTTTAAAAAAACCTGTTGTGTTCCATTCGCATGACTTTCTCTACATTTCTGCAATGAATTATTGTTAAAAAGCTTATGCTTCTACTTACTTCATGCTAATCAAGAAAAAAATAGCAGAAATAGTTTTATTACTTGCTTCCTTGTAAGTAGAAGGGAACTAAGGGAGTACGATAGGTTAAAGTGATAGTCAAAAGCTGGTTGCTATGTGACTGAAGTTCCTTTGTTTGTATAGATAGGAGTTGACAAATTCTTGAATTGGAAAGCTGAAACCAATAACAAGGCATATCTCAGAAACAATCCACTCCACGAAAAATTTGTATATGATATAAATGGTGTATTTTATCGTGATCTACATTTTTGTGTAGTAAGTTTTTGTCTATCTCTTACGGTTTACCAGTTATGCAATATCCAATAACAATCATCCGGAATAAAGAGCTCTTTAGGGGCTATTCTCAGAAAATGCAACATATACATTTTGTTTGGCATGTGAATATCTTAAGTATAAGAGATTTTAATCAAAATCGTCAGTCATTTTTGAGAAAATAAAACTTTTCGTAAAAAGTTCAATGTAAAGGGTAGTTGTGGAATGGGGGGGGGGATTTTCTTGAAAATCTTCGTGTTACATCCTTAGAGGATACCAAACTTAAATACCGGTCTTTTTGTTTGTGAGCAATGCCATCCACACACACACACACACACACACACACACACACACACACACTCACACACTCATTAACAAGGACCTTTTTCCAAAAATACTTTTTTTTTTAATTCAGGCTGACCTAACACATGTATTTCCGGGAAATCTCGGTATCGAATTTTTGAGTGTAATACTATACCTTCTCTATACACTATGTATATAGTACGTATAGAGAAAGTAAAAATTGCCCAAAATACAAGCTTTAAAAAAAATATTGGTTCTATAAGCAATACTTTTAGTATATTTTTATACTCACAGATTTCATATATATGTACGTTCCACCAGTACATTCCACATATGTTTTTCTTTAAATAACAGCTGTAAGAAATACAACAATGTGTCAAGTATTAGTTTTGGTGGACTAATATGTTCCTTATTTTATAAGGATTTATAATTAGGACTAGGATCAACAAATTTGTAATGTAATGATTAGGGATAGTATTTTGGGAACCAATAGCGGGACACATGAGGATACTGGTTGCATACCTACCGAGAAGAACCTGCATTTGCGACTGCACGCGCCGCAAGTAAACAACCTGTAGTAACGCGTTGGGGGACGTACTATGTTGTATATTACAATACTGTTTTACAGGTAATTAATGCCTTTGATTATAGTGCATGCTCTTTAGTAATCAATCAAGACTGTAAAATCTTTTGCTTCAAATGTGTTGCATGAAGATTTGCAATTCATGCAGAAAAACTTTTAACATATATTTCCGACAATAACATATATTTAGTAACATCGAAATGCCTTGAATACTGAAACTGTGGAACTTGTATAAGCAATTTATTCAGGGACCCGTGACACCTGTTTTAGACCGTGTGAAAAACAAAGTGTTTGGAAAAAAAAATGTCGGATTTTCAATAATGCATGAAATACGAAAGTGCTACTTAGTGTTGCTACGGAAATAATTGTTGATGAAGTATCTTACCCAATAGCCGACGATGTGTCCTATTTCCGTTTTGCTCCAATCAAATTTTTTGATGTGGAGCGAAGTTTTTCACAATGTAAAACCTGTGCCAATACGTGCCAATCGGAGACGATTCCCATTTGAGATGTTACGAATGTGTTGTTGTGCATTGTAATCTATGTACTTTGAGAGAAAATGAAATGAATAATGATGCTCGTAACTTGCTGCACAACAGCAAATAAATGTGTGTAAATATTAAAATGTATGTAAATCAGTAGTATTTACGTTTACCACCTACCCAACCTCTATCACCTTCCACTGCTGGTGAAAACATAGCAGTCTACCACTTAACCACTGCCCCATTTGCTAGTACCACTATGTACAAACTACATTGTCAACGCATTACAACTATGTACCGTGCTGCGCAAACTTCGATTCTATCCCTCTATCGGTCTCCAAGATGCTATCCCTAATTATTAGCATGAAAATTGCAATTAAGTATTGTTATGGACGTTATGAACATCTAAAACTAAAATATGTTTTACTTTCCTCTTCATTAAAAAGAAAATAAACGATTCCGAAGGCTTTTTACTTTCTCTAGCCCCGTATGCATTATGTACGTAGGGATAGAGAAGGTATTGTAATGTACCGAAAAATTCGATACCGAGATTTCACCGGAAATATATGTTTTGGGGTCCCCTGAGTCCGAAAAAAAGCATTTTTAAAAAAAGGACCTTGGATGTCTGTCTGTGTGTGTGTGTGTTTGTGTGTGTGTGTGTGTGTGTGTGTGGACAGCATAGCTCCAAAACAAAAAGACCGTTAAATACCAAACTTGGTATTTAGGTTTAGTATCTTTCAAGGATGCGAAGATTTAAAAAAAAAATTTAAAAAAAAATCCCCCTACCACAAACTACCCTTTACATGGCAAAAATTTCGAACATTTTGATTTTTTTAAAAATGGCTCTAACGATTTTGATTAACATCCCGTATATTAAAGATATTTATGTCCGAAAAAAAATGTATATCTCGAATTTTTTTGGAATAGCCTCTGAAGACCTCTTTACTCTGGATGAATTTTGCTGAATTTGGCTTAACTGCTAAACCATAAGAGATAGAAAAAAAAAAAACGTACCACACAAAAAATGTACGTCATGACAAAATACACAATTTTTGTCCATTACGGTTTTGTTGTGGAGGTAACCGTTTTCGAGATATTACTTGTTATTGGTTTCAATTGTGAAGTACTTAAACTTTTCTCACGCAGGAAGTGTCTGTTTTTCTTTTGTACTACTCCTGGCCAAGCAAAGAAGTGATTTGCAATGACAATCGCATAACTATAGCTTTTAAAACATTTGACAATCGCTTTAGCATAGTGTATTCTCTTACTCCCTTCTACTTATAAGGAACTAAGTAATAATATTCTGCTAACATTTATCTTGATTAGCATTGTGTACAAAGAAGAATAATCTCTTGTAGGAGTTTTGTAGAGCAGCTAGAGAAAGGCATGTGAGTGTAACACATCAGATTTTTTAATCTGGGCTTACGGTCAAATACTAGCTGAGCTACGATCCCTTGAAGTGGATCAGATTCTTCTCCGCTTTTTTCAATATGTCTGACTTGGTAGCGAGTTCGGACTTGAGGTTATGTTGTGTTTGGATAATTTACTAGAGGAGCCATTTTATGTGGTTCCCGAGGGTGGCAGTAACTCAACGCTACTGCTACATGATCGCCCGCTGAAAGCTGTGAAACCCGCCCCTTGCTGTGTATTCCTAAAGCTGCCTTCCGGAAGGGAAAAGTGATTTGTAGCTAAGGGCCCGCGAACCCGTTCCCGTCTCCTGCAATATTTTCCTATCGTTCCATCAACATACTTTAGCTTCTCAATGGAAACAGTTTGCTGGCAGCCTTCAGAGCAGCGACCCTGGCCTTTATGGATCCTAGAAGTTAGAAATCAGAACTGTGGCAAAGGAAAAACAAGTGCACAAATATTATGATTTTCTATTCTACAATATATTAAAATAAAGAAATAAAGCTGTTGTGTTAACTTCAAATGCCTTTGATTTAATTGTTTTTACTTTCTCTTTACGCACTATGAACATAGTGTATAGAGAATGTATTGCACTCCACCAAAAAATTCCATACCGAAATTTCACCGGAAATATATGTTTTAGGGTCCCCTTTATCTAAAAAAAGCATTTTCGGAAAAAGGTCGCTGTGTGTGTCCGTGTCTCTGTGAACACGATCACTCAAAAACGAAAAGTAGGTAAAATACCAAACTTGGTATTTAAGTTTAGTATCTTCCAGGGATGCGACACGAAGATTTTGAGAATAATCTCCCCACCCCCAACTACTCTTTACATGGAACTTTTTTCGAAAATTTTTATTTTCTATAAAATGGCTCTAACGATTTTGATTAAAATTGCGTATACTAAAGATATTTACCTGACAAATAAAATGTATATCCTGAATTTTCTGGGAATAGCCTCTGAAGAGTAGTTTATTCTGGATGAATTTTACTGAATTTTGAATAACTGTTAAACCGTAAGAGATGGACAAAATCTTACTACACAAAACATGTAGAGCACGTTAAAACGCACAATCTATGTTATATACACTTTTTTCTGGAGATCATCGTTTTTGTGACATTCTTTATTTTTGGTTTCTGCTATGAAAAACTTATACATTTTCCATACAGGAATTTGTCAATACAAACAAAGGAACTTCAGTGACATAGCAACCAGCTTTTGACTATCACTTTAACCTATGCTACTCCCTTATTTCACCTCTACTTACAAGGAAGTTAGTAATATGGCTATTTCTACCAATGTTTTACTGATTAGAATGAAGTAAATAGAAGTATAAGCTTTTTAAGAATAATTTGTTGCAGGGATATAAAGAAAGCCATGTGAATGGTACTCATCAGATTTTTTTACACAAGCCGTATGGCAGTTGCTTTACCACTGAGCTACCATGACAGCATACAGGCACGACATTAATTTTTTCATGTTGATATGGTAGTGCAACCGGCTAGTGACCGGGAGATCCGTGGCTCAAATCTCGGCTATGACTTTGAATTTTTCAGTCTGACTCTACCTTTCCAACTACTTTACCATACACGGTTTGTGTGAAAAAAGCAATTAAATCAATACCAATTGATCAAAATAGTTGGCTATAATATGAAGCTCGGGACCTAAAGTTCTTACAACATTGTAAGTCGCCATTGGAGTTGTCATCCCAAAATAATTTGAGAACACCTTGTGGTTTACCGCTAAACATACGAGTCAGTTGAGAAGTTCAATGCTGTGCCGGCATGTTGCCATGGTAGCTCAGTGGCAGAGCAACCGGCTAGAGACCGGGAGATCTGTGGTTCAAATCCGGCAATGGCATTGAATTTTTCAGTCTGACTCTATCCATTCACATGACTTTTTCTTCCTATTCTACAAACAATCTATTCTTACAAAAGATTATGCTTATATCTACATGCGTTATGCTAATCGAGATAAACATTAGCAGATATGGCCTTACTATTTACTTACTGTCTTCTAAGAAGAAAGGAATTAATGGAGTACACTAAACCAACGCGATAATCAAATATTTTATCGCTATGCGATACAATTGAATATCGGTTCTCTTTGTGTGGCTAGCGAGCTGTAGAATCTAGTTCACTTTTAGACTGAGCCTTTCCTACTAGTTACGAAGACAATATGGCTACGAGACAGGTGAATTATAGGTTTCGAGATTTCGTCGAGTTTTGGTTAGGTGTGTGTAAATGAACTGGTACGAAATAAGGGGTAAAATTGGACTTTCTGAAAATCGGCTCTTCTTCCATTACGAAATGCACATTCGTCCGTTCATTCTGTTTGCTTGCGCATGCGCAGTCAATCAACCAATGGTAGAGTTCCAGTCTAAAACTGAACAAGAATTTGCAATGTCGCTTGTGGCTAGGAGTAAAAACAAAAGAGGTATGAAACGAAAGATAACTTCCCGTTTGAGAAAGTTTTACGTAGTTTAAATTTGAAACCAATACTATAGATTATCTTGGAAACGGCTAACACTACAAAAAAATATACTTGACAAAAATTGTGTATTTTAGCGAGACCTGCATTTTTTGTTTAGCGTGTTCTAGTCTACCTCTTGCAATTTGCCAGTTATACAAAAGTCATACAGAATGAAGAGTTCTTTAGAGACTATTCCCAGAAAAATCATGATATATATTTCGATTGTCATAAAAATGTCTTACACATATGATATTTTAATCAATATTGTTAGAGACATTTTTAGAACATCTAAATATCAAAAAAATGTTCAATGTAACGGGTGGTCTGGGCTGGGATGAAAATATTCGTGTCGAATCCTTGGAAGATAATGAACTTAAATACCAAGTTTGATGTTTAATGGACCTTTCTTTTTTGTGCTTTAGTGTCCACAAACATATACACGCACGTGCACACATTTTTCCAATTATATTTGGAGTTCTGGGAATCTGAAAACATGTATTTTTGTCGAATAATTTATGAATTTTTGAGTAGAATACAATACCTTCTCTACAATGTACATACATGCTGGAAAAAAAATCTGATGTGTTACATTCACATGACTTTCTCTACAAATTTGCAACAAAAAAATTGTTAAAAAGCATATGCTGCTATTTACTTCAAGCTAATCGAGAATAAATTAACAGAAATAGTCGTATTACTTGCTTCCTTGTAAGTAGAAGTGAAATAAGGGAGTACCATAGGTTAAAGTGATACGGACGAAACCACTGCACCAAAAGAATGTCAGATATAATAAGTGATGATAGGCGCGGTCGAGTAAAGCGTACCTAACTTAAGAGTAGAAAATTTAGGAGGAATACATGTGTGTTTGACGGCAGAAATTGCCGAACAAAATGAATAAATTACTTCAATAATAATAATAATAATAATAATAATAATAATAATGAAGTAATCTGGAACTCTCTTGTGTTTTATCACACCTGAGAAAGATTCCATTCCAACAAAATTCTGAGACACATCTCCACACCTTTCCTTAATAACCTAAACATACCCCTACGTTACCACCGCGATTTTCATCACAAAAGTGAATGGTTGAAATATGTGCGAGGGGGTTCGGGGCCTCTAGCGAGAGAATCACACTGTAGTAAAAGAATATGAGAGAAAGCATGGCTTATATTTTGGAACGTAAAGCAGGATTGCATGTGCACAATAAGATGTCTTGAGCGAATGCAGGAAAGTGGCAGGAACAGACAATTGTCACGAGCTGACTAGCGACCCAGATAGGATAGTACCGTTAAGGGAAGGACATTAAACTGAAGGGGTGAGGTTACACTGCCCGAGGGTGAATATAACAAGGAAAACAGAAACTATTCTCTTGCTGGTCGAGGGACACTTTTGCACAAGACGTGGGTCATCCGCGGAGCTAAGTTAAGTTTCTGGGCATCCATATCGAAACTTGCTTGGGCTGGCAGACTCATATTAACTACTTATCAAATAAAATAAATAGAAGCTTATTCTTATTGAGGTCACTTAGACGTAGTGTCTCCTGTTCTACTCTTGTGTCAGTGTATTATGCCCACGTTCATAATTATCTAAGCTATGGTAATCTGTTATGGGGCGATCATACCTCTGCCAGTCAGTTATTTATTCTTCACAAGAAATCTGTACGTATCATATTTGGAGCTTCACCAAGAACTCGCCGTAAACCACTTTTTATGCAACTTGGCATACTGACATTGCCTTCAATGTTTGTTCTGGATTCCCTCCTATATGCTAAAAAAAATATCAACCTTTTCTCAATATATTCTTCTGTCCATAATAATCCCACTCGAAAATGCTCTGATGTTTATATTAACAAATGCAAATATAGTAAAACCCTTAATAGTTTCTCATGTTTATCTGTTAAAATTTTCAACACCTTACCTCAGAACATTAAGACTCTTCCGCTGCTAAACTTTAAGAGGAGGTTCATAACAATCTTGAAGACAAATCCTCTTTATAGTATTTCAGAAATTTATGACCTGAAATGGGATTAATCTTATCCATATTTAAATGTATTGTTGTTAACATTATTGTATGCAGAATGTTTCATTAATTTGTATTCTCAGCCTATGTATGTCTCATACTTAATGACTGAAAATAAACTATGTATCTATCTAAGGTGTGATCTTTGGGTCCGTTGAAATCACTGCACTAAAAGACGATTAAAATAATACGTCGAGTAAAGCGTGACTTAAGGGTTGAATGCGTGTGTGTTCAACGCAGAAAAGGCCGAACAAAATGAATAAACTACTTCAATAGTAATAATAATAATAATGATGACAACAATAATCTGGAACTCACTTGTGTTTTATCACACCTGAGAAAGATTCCATGCCAACAAAATTCTGAGCTGGGGCACCCACATCTCCACTGGTTCATCCACCCTCCACTATTACCACTGCGTTTTTTTTTTTTTTTTTTTTTTTAAACAGTAACGGAATCTGATCAGGACTCCGGTACTGTATCCCTATTTACATTTCCCCCCGTAGGTTTTACTGATTACTGGTTTACTGGTTTTACTGTTTCTTTTACAAACATATACACATTGCACAAACATATAACATCCATGCCCAAGGCGGGACTCGAACCCACGATCGGTTGGGCATCCCTGGGTTTAAGTACTGCCCCATTAAAATCACCTGTTTGTTGTGTTGAGTATAGAGTGTGTGGCAAATCCTGTATAATTGTAATCTTGTAAAGTGTTAAAGCTGTTGTTTATTTTATTTGACAGAGAAAGGGAAGCAAGTGTGAAACATTAACAGAGATCTGATGAGCCTTCCTTGTGGTTTAGCTAATGGCAAGCTTCTCGAGGCGAACAAAATCCTAGTGGGCGGCTGAAAGGCCAAACCAAACGAGCGTACATTTGCACATTTCATGTTTCCGTTAACAGATGGCGTCACACGTCTGTCCACATTGAAACATTCATCAGCATCAGCTGCAGTGGGTGACACATTGCTTGTGGTCCCGCTGTCCAGCTGGTAGGTGAAGCCGGGCATCCCACTTTTTTATCTGTCCTACACCGTGCAATTACCCTTTCTGAGGGAAAACTGTCGCTTTTCATCATTTCCCCCACACATGTGCCTGCCTGTTTCAAAAACATTCGTTTAGCTTTCTCAATAGCACAATACAGCTGGTCTTTCAAGTTAAATGTAATCAATGACCAGAGAGAGAGAGAGAGGGGGGGGGAGACCAAACTTTCAGCATATTCCAAGCATATGGTACAAAGATTTTCAATAAAATAGCTACACTCTAAAATACAATTTAGATGGAAAATGTTTTTTTGCTTTTTGTTTGTTTGTTAGCTTTTTTTTTTTGCTTTTTGTTTTTACCAGACAATGATTCGAATTGGGGAATGTTATATGTGAGGTAGACACGCTGCTGCTGTTAATACTACACTATAGAGGTGGTTTAGTTTTTATTTATCAATTCAATTATTTTTTTTTTAGCTTAACGTCGTTCAACCTGGTTTGGTCATATTGGATGATAAATGAAAGATTCGGTTAAATGATGCTCAAATGTGGTCCATGGAGCTTAAAATTACTGGGCATCTGTCTTCTCAGGTTAAGAGAAAACCCAGAAAAAAGCCTTATCCGGGTAACTCGCAACGTGTTGAATCTGAGGTGTACACGTTACCACCACGCTACCCGGGCGGGCATGTGTGAGACAGAGACCAAACTTTGAGGATATTCCAAGCATACGTAAACTTTTAAAAAAAATAGGTACGCTCTAAAATACACTTTAATGGATAATGTTTGGTAGTTTTTCCTGTCTCTACGCGTACTATGTACATAGCATATAGAGAAGGTATTGCATTCTACTTAAAAATTCGATACCGAGATTCCATCGGAAATGCACCTTCTAGGGTCGCCTTTATAAAAAAAACATTTTTAGAGAAAAGTCTGTGTGTGTGTTTGTGTGTGTGAATAGGGTAAAATCAAAGTCGAAAACGAAAAGTCAGTAAAATCCCCAAAATGTCCAAGAATACGATACAAGATTTTGAGAAAAATGCACACACCTCAAAATACCCTTTACATAGAAAAGAAATACGAAAAATTTGTTTTTCCCAAAAATGGCTCTAACGATTTTGATTAAAATACCGTATTTATTTACATGGAAAATTAAATTACCTTGAATTTTCAGAATGTAGCCTTTACATACCTCTTTTTTCTGGAGAATTTTGCTAAATTTTTCCCAACTGGTAAACCTTAAGACAGTGATAAAAGCTTACTACACAAAACATTTATAGTTCATTAAAACAGACATTTTATGTCATATAGGTTTTTTTTTTCGTAGAATTGACCATTTCTGATATATTTTTTGTTATTTGTTTAAGTTTTAAAATACTTTAAACATTTCTAATGCGGAAATTTGTGAAGTTCTGGTCATGCAAAGAAAAGGATTTCAATCCCATAGCAAAACACATTTTAAAACATTTGACAGTCGGTTTAGCCTAGTGATTTCCCTTATTTCCCTTCTATTTATAAGACAATTTCTGCTAATGTTTATCTCGATTAGCCTCAAGTAGATTGAAGAATAAGCTTATTAGCAATAATTTGGTCACAAAGATGTAGAGAAAGTCATGTGAATGGAACACATCAGATTTTTACTTTCTCTATACGTACTATGTGCATAGTGTAATAGAGATCGTATTGTAATGCGCCCAAAAATTCGATAGCGAGATTTCACTGGAAATACATGTTTTGGGTCTCTCTGAATCCTCCCCCCACAAAAAAAAAAAGATTTGGAAAAAGATCCATGCATGTGTGTGTTTACCTGTGTGTATTTGTGTCCGTGTGTCTGTGAATACAATAACTTAAAAACAAAAAGTCGGTAAAATACCAAATTTTGTATTTAAGTTTGGTATCTTCCAAGGATACAACACTAAGATTTTCAAGAAAATTCCCCCTCCACAAACTATACTTTACATGGAAAAATTTTCGAAATTTTTTATTTTCTCAAAAATGATTCTAACGGTTTTGATTTAAATCCCGTATATTAAAGGTATCTACATCCCAAATAAAAATTATATCTTGAATTTTCTGGGAATAGCCTCAAAGACTTTTATTCTGGATGAAGTTTTCCTAAATGTTGTCTAACTGGTAAACCTTAAGAGATTCACAAAAACTTATCTCACAAAAATGTAGATATCATTAAAATACACAATTTATGTCATATGTTTTTTTTCGTGGAACTGGTCACTTCTGTTATTTGTTTCAGATTTAAAATACATATTTTCTCACACGCAACGTTATAAACATCTGGCCGTGCGTAGAAGCATACTTCCAATAGGTGACAACCATCTTTAAAAGATTTGACTATCGTTTTAGCCTAGTGTATTCCCTTATTTTCCTTCCACTTACAAGGAAGCAAGTAATTAAATCAATTTCTACTAATGTTTATCTCGATTATCATAAAGTAGATAGAAGAATATGCTTTTAACAATAATTTGGTACAGCGATGTAGAAAAAATGATGTGAATGGAGCGCATCAGGCATTTTTTGTCTTAGTTTTACCAGACGATGATTCGAACTCGGGAGCTGTTGAATGTAAGGTAGACACGCTACCTCTACACTACAGAGGATGTTCAATTTGATTGATTTATTGAAAAATGGTGACGATTTTGATTAAAATACTAGATACGTATTAAGGCATTTCACAAAATACCTATTTTAAATTTTCTTTAAATAGCCTCTGATATCCCCTTATTCTGAATTATATATGCATACCTTTTTTACTTTCTCTACCATGTATAATCTACTTAGTAGGCAGAGGAGGTATTTGCATTGCACCCGCTAACTTGATACCGAGATTTCACCAATATACACGTTTTGAGAACCCAAAATCCTAAAAAAGATTTTTTACAAAAAGGTTTATGTGAGTGCAAACAACGTAACGCAAACGTCTTGTATATTCAATTCACATGGCTTTATCTACCTATTCTTCAAAAACTAAACCATTCTTATACAAAAAACTCTGCAGAAATTGCCTTATTACTTGCTTCCCGGTAAGTAGAAACGAAATAGGCGAATATACTAGGCTAAAGCGATAATCAAGCTATCCCTATGCAATTTTCATTGCAATTCCGTTGTCTTTCCATGGCCAGGAGTAAAACAAATGAGATATGAAACGGATAAGGACTTCCCGTTTAAGAAAAGTTTAAGTGTTTTACAATTGAAATCAATACTAGGGAATATCTCTGCAAAAACTGTAAATTTTATGTTTTAGCATTGTCTACAAATTTTTTGTTTTGTCTGCAAAGTTTTTGTCTTTTTCTTACGATTTACGGTTTACTCAGAAAGAAGAGGGCTTCAGGAGATATTCAAAGGATATACATTTTATTTGCAACTAAATATCCTTATTATACGTCATTTAATTTTAACCAAACGAAAAGCCGGTTAAGTTCTAAACTTGGTATTGGAACAATACCTCTTCCCAAAATCTTGGAACAATTTTAGATTTTTTTATTTTTTTAAAAAATACTTCCAAGAATTCTGGTTATCTAAAGTGCCATAAATTAAAGAGGTTTACATGACAAATAAAATGTATAACCTGAATTTCTTTGGAATATACCCTGAAACACTTCTCATATAGGAAAAGCGGGTAAATGGTAAGAGATACACCAAATACTACTACAAAAAATCTTATGTGTTCCATTCACATGACTTTCTCTACATCTCTGTAACAAATTATTGTTAGAAAGCTTATACTCCTATTTACTTCATGCCAATCGAGAAACAAAATAGCATAAATACTCTTATTACTTGCTTCCTTGTTAGTAGAAGGAAAATAAGGGAGTACCACAGGTTAAAGTGATAGTTAAAAGCTGGTTGCTATGTGACTGAAGTTTCTTTGTTTGTATGGACAGGAGTTGACAATTACTGTGTCAGAAAACTATGTTTTTCAAAGCTGAAACCAAAAACAAGGAACATCTAAAAAACGATCAACTCCACGATGAAAATGTATATAACTTAAATTGTGTGTTTTAACGTGCTCTACATTTTTTGTTTTGTAAGTTTTGCCCATCTCTTATGGTTTAGCAGTTATGCAAAATTCCGTAAAAATCATCCAGAATAAAGTAGTCTTCAGCGGCTATTCCCAGATAATTCAAGATATACATCTTATTTGTCAAGTAGATATCTTAAATGTACGAGATTTTAATCAAAATCGTTAGAGGCATTTTTAAGAAAATGTTCGAAAAGTTTTCCAAGTAAAGGGTAGTTTGGGGTGGGGAGATTTTCTTGAAAATCTTCGTGTCGTATCCTTGGAAGATACCAAAATTAAATACCAAGTTTGGTTTTTAACGACCTTTTCATTTTTGAGCTATGCTGCCCAGACACACACACAAACCTTTTTCTAAAAATGCTTTTTTTGGATTTAGGAGGTCTCAAAACATATGTTTCCAGTGAAATCTCGGTATCAAATTTTGGGTGCATTACAATACCTTCTCTATACACTATGTACATAGTACGTATAGAGAAAGTAAAAACCTTCTGTGTCCCATTCACATGACTTTCCTTACATCTCTGCAATCAAGTATGTTAAAAAGTTTATTCTTCTATTTACTTAATCCTAATCGTGAAAAAATTGACAGAAATGATCTTATTACCAGCTTCTTTGTAAGTAGAAGGGAAATTATGGAAAACCATAGCATAAATCGATACTCAAATTATTTAAGAACTGGTTGCTATGTGATTGAAGTACTTTTCTTTGTATGGACAGGAGTTGACCATTTCCCGTATGAGAAAAAGTATTTTAAAGCTGAAACAAATAACAAGCAGTTTATATAAAAAACGGTCATCTACACGAAAAAAGTGTATATAACATAAATTTTCTGTTTTAACGAGCTCTACCGTTTTTGTCTATCGTTTATGGTTTACCAGTTATTCAGAATTCCACAAAATTCATCGAGAAATAAACATTTCTTTAGAGGATATTCTCTGAAAGTTGAAGATATACATTTTATTTTTCTCATACATATCTTAAATATAAGAGATTTTAATAAAAATCGTTAGAGCAATTTTTGAGAAAATAAACATTTCTGAAAAATGTTCTATTCAAAGGGTAGTTGGGTGTGGGGGGATTTTCTTGAAAATCTTCGTGTCGCACCCTTGGAAGATACCAAACTTAAATACCAAGTTTTTGAGCTACACTGTTCACAGACACACACACACAGGAGCACACACAGATACATACAAGGAACCTTTTTCTGAAAATGTATATTTTGATTCAGGGGGTCCTAAAACAGGTATTTCAGGTGAAATCTCACTATTGACTTTTTGGATGGAATTCAATACCTTCTCTAGACAAAATAAAAATTGTAGAACTCGTTAAAACACAGACTTTTTGTTGAGTTTAATATTTCTCAGACATTGCTTTATACTGCTTTCAATTTTAAAATACCTATAGTTTTCTCAGCTAAGGTCGTCATTTATTTTACTTTTGTTTTATTCGTGGCCATGCAATGATTATCTAATTTCAATCTCGTCGCATATTGACAGCTTTTAAAAGATTTGACCATCGCTTAAGCCTAGTGTATTTCTAATTACAAGGAAATAAGTATAAGGCAATGTCTGTTACGTTTGTCTTGATTAGGCATAAAGTAGGTGGAAGATTAATATTTTGTAAATATACTTTATTTGCAGAATAAGTAGAGAAAACGATGTGAATGGAATGAATCAGATTTTTATAACGGATAAAACGTAGCACAGTGTAGCACCTATGCGAGGAATCTGGGTTCAATTTCCGATGCGATGATAGGGATATTTATTCGATCGGAAGGAGTTTCCCAGGTCCGGACGCTGCGTCCCTTAACCTCAATCCCGCGGAAGCCACAGGCAAACCACCGCGGTATCATCCGGCTTAGTCCCGCGGCCAGAATGTGTTTTCTTCTGTGATCCCGTCCCTATCCCCGCCTACATGAGGGCTACTCACCCTTTTTCACCAAACGGTAAGAAGTTAAGAAATGTTTAACACCCAAATATGTAGTAGCTCATGACTTTAGCCCATGTACCAATTCAGCGGTGTTTTAGCTAGTGGATAGGTGGCACAGAACCGCCGGCGACCGGAGACCGTGCACAGTGCACTCAGCGGCGAAGAGCAGACGTCAGCATGCCGGTCCCCATGGCCACTCTCGCTAAGGCGTCTCGCTTTGGTGCTTCGTGGGCAGGGGATCGTGGGTGTTATATGCTTGTGTAAAGGAACAGTAAAACCAGTAATCATACAGTAAATTTAGGGGGGGATGTAAATAGGGGATACAGCGCCGGAGTCCTGACCAGACTCCGGTACTGTTTAAAAAAAAAAAAACCGGGGCGGCGGTATGGAGCACGTCGGCGGCGGCTGCAGTTGCGGTGACGGCCGGCGGCGAAGCGAAGCTTGCCCCGACCGGTGTCGATGGCGAGCTGCTTCCTCGGCTCTGCGCTGTCTCTTCTTTGCCATGTTGTCAGCTCGAAGAAGAAGAAGCTCCCCGCCAATTGTTTCACGTAGCGACCTGCTTTTAAAGGACGAGACTATCGATTTATCCTGAGCATTTCCTTATTTCCCTTCTACTTACAAGGAATCTAGTAATAAGAGTAATTCTCCTTACGTATATATGATTAGCATGATTTAGATAGAAGAGTAAGCATTTTAACAATAATTTGTTACAGAGATGTAGAGAAATTCATGTGAATGGATCACAACTTATGTAGGGTATTGTAATGTTTTAAGAGCATTGATTTATAATTATTTCTCTATGTTTAGAATTCAAGCCTGTATGCATTGTTTCGTTGCAACTTCTTTTGTTTAATTATCATCTTATATATACCCAGCTCATTTGAAAAAGGAAAGAGCGAAACGTAACAGCTGCACAGTTCTTCTTATTTTGGATTTATAAATAGATTTGTTATGTAACACCATAAATTTATAAAACATTGCTGCTTCGTGCGTGCTAATGTAAATCTAATTATTTATTTCTTGTGCCGTTCTTCGGCTCTAACGCTCTCTCACTTCCCCTCCCTCTTCGCCTCCTCCTCGTAATTACTACAGAACAGGTCATCCACTTCCAGAATGCGTTAGTTTAATTTTAATCTCGCAATTGAATTGGCTGAATTTCAAGGTTCCTAACGAATTCTGATTTAAGAGTCGTATTTTATCTTAGCTTTACAAGATCTGTCTATCAATTTATATAACTTCATTCTGTAAAACCATTTATTATGAGGAAAAACACACATTCTAACTTCATAAACCCAAAGTTGCGGGTTAAAACCCGGCGGAGGACGAAGAATTGTTTAAAAAATCCTTTGCATGGTTTCCTTCGGAAGGGAAGTAAAGCCGTTGGTCTCGTGTTGTAGATTGCGGCACGTAAAAGAACCTCAAGTCTGATAAAAAGGCCTCTGAGCAAAATTAAGCGGTCTTTAACGCGCAGTATAGAATGGGACGCTGAGAACCACATTAGTTAAAGAGTACCATTTACGCACACAAAGGACAGAACGGAAAACATCACGCACGGCCGCGCGGTTAGACCACTCGCCTCTCACCTAGACGGCCCGGGTTCGATCCCAAGCGACCACATGTGAGATTTGTGGTGGACAAAGCGGCGCTGGCGCGGGTTTTCTCCGGGTTCTCCGGTTTCCCCCGACATCGCATTCCACCGGTGCTCCATTTTCATTCATGTATCATTAGTGTCACCGCCTGCGGGCGTTAAAGACTACCAAAACATCGCGCGATAATTTGTTTCTACCTAAGGTTTAATAGATACAAACAAATCCACAGTTGAAGGGACTTCTTTGTCCACTATTTTCTCTAGACGTATGTCTATACGATGTACATATTAGCTAGAAAGTGTATTGTATTCCACTAAACATTTGACGTGGAAACATATGTTTTGAGGTCCCCTAAGTTCAAAAAATAAATTTTAAGTAAAGTGTCCGCTTCTTTTCTTGGCCAGGAGTAGAACAAAAGAAAAACGAACACTCCCGTCTGAGAAAAGTATAAGTACTTCACAACTGAAATTAATAACTATGAATACCTCGAAAACGGTAAGCTCCACGAAAAAAATAGATATGATATAAGTTGTGTATTTTAACAAGGCCTACATATTTTGTATAGTAAGTTTTTGTCTATCTCTTACAGCTCACTAGTTATGCCAAATTAAGCAAAATTCATCCAGAATAAACAGGTCTTTAGAAGCTATTCCCAGAAAATTCAAGATATACATTTTATTTGTCAGGTAAATATTTTTAATATATGACATTTTAATCAAAATCGTTAGAGCCATTTTTAAGAAAATCAAAATTTTCGAAAAAAAGTTCCATGTAAAGGGTAGTTTGGGGTGGGGGAATTTTTCTCAAAATCTTTGTGTCGCATCCCTGGAAGATTATGAACTTAAATACCAAGTTTGGTATATTGGCTACTTTTCGTTTTTGAGTTCTCGTGTTCACAGACACACGGACACACACACCCACACACACAAACACACGGACCTTTTTCTGGAAATGCTTTTTTTGGATTCAGGAGGTCCTAAAACATGTATTTCCGGTGAACTCTCGAATTTTTGTGGTGGAATGCAATACTTCTCTATCCCTATGTACATTGTACATACGGGGCTAGAGAAAATAAAAATTGAGTGAGCGCGGAGAAGCATAAATGGTAAACTGTATGAGGTAGACAAAATTTTACTGCACAAAAAAACTACAATTATGACCAATACGTTTGTTTTGTGGACTTAACAATATCAAAGGCATTCCTTGTATTGATTTAAATCCTTATATTTCCTCAAATGGATATTTATTTTTTTAACTGCTGACTATGCAAAGAGAACGAAGTTTCAATGCCACCACTTAGCGACTAACTTTTAAAACCCGAAAGCGATGTCTCCGGCGGTTTTAGTCTGTGGCCCGCCTACTTGATCCTAGGATTTTTCGGGGTTTCCCCGGGTCGCCAGGCGAATGCACGATATATTTATTTTATCCTCCGAAGTTCCAGTCCCTCCATGTTGTTGTCATTGTCATTTCATTCATCCTTATCTCGGTGGTTTCTTTTAGAGTTGGAAGTGTCTGCGGTGGTTCTTGTTGAGGCGTGTTGGGAAAAAATATCTGTCTCCGTGCCCTTAGTGGGAGTGTTGGTTATGTGGAGCGGGATCAAGAACTGCCTGTCCGACAGTCGATGCGCTTCAAATTGGAAACTGTAGGGATCCTGTTATTGCTGTGCCGTTGCTCCTGGTTCCGGTCGCCTAGTGTATCTTCATATCTCTTGGAGGCGCCACCTCGTGGAACGTAGGTACACTAATCTCAGACTCGTGCCGAATTCTCCTCTTATCCTATCCTAACTTTTAAAAAATTTTATTATCTCTGAAGGCTAGTGTACTTTCTTATTAGTTTCTCTACATAGTACAATGTACGTAGGTAGAGAAGGTACTGCACTCCAGCCATATATTTGATATCGAGATGTCACTTGAAATGCACGTTTTAGGGTATAAACATTTTTTAGAAAAAGGTCCGAATGTGTGTCCCTGTGTTTGTGAAATTTAAGTATTTAGTATTTAAGTATAATATAAGTATAATATCTTCCAGGGTACGATACAAAGAATTTGAAGAAAATCTCCCCACCCTATATTATCCTTTAAATGGATAATAATTTCGAAAACTTTTATTTTCTCAAAAGTAACTCTAACAATTCTGATTTTTGTAGACACAAGAAAATAAATAATAAGCATAAAGTAGAGGGAACACTAAGCTTTTGTAAGAATACTTTTCTGCCGAATAAGTAGAAAAAGTTATGTGAATGGAACACATCAATTAATAGACAGTTTCAATGTCGCGGGTTAGCAAAACATGTTTTGTTTCTTAATAATATAAATATAGAGTTGTGTAAATAACCTATAAATATCCTAAGGTATGAAAATTAGTACGAATTACTGCTGGAAAGAACTTTCACTGTAATCTAGCAGATGAGATTAGAGTAGCAATGAATTTAAATCTACATGTCCCAGTTGCCTTAAATCTTAAACTGCGGGGCACATTGTTTCTTTTCTGTAAAACGCCGGTGTTCCCCGAGGGCAAAATTAGCCGCCGTGCTGTAATCACCACAGTTTGAAACATTGAGTGAGCGTGGAGAAGCACATTAGTAATTAAATTATGAATGGAAACGCCCTCTGCTATAGACTTCCGGCTGCGGTTGAGGGTTTTAATCAAGAGAACTGGCCGATAGGACCGCCCTGTTGATTTATCGAAGATTGGTATTGATGGCCTCTAAAGCCTCGCTGACCATTCCTCTTATTTTTCAATCCACCTTTTGTTCCGCTCCCCGTGAACTTATATTCTGTTTAGAAGTACCCGCGTAATTTACTTTTAATTCTGTTTTAGTGCATTATTCCGTTTTTTTTCAATGCAAATCACTTTTCCTCAGCTAACAGTACGATATACAGGATGTTTCAAAACGACACCAAACGAACATTTGGACCTTGTTGGTCATACCGTACGTGATACGTGAATATAATTTTCAGCTCTAAATTTGGCACATACAAAAACTGCCATAAAATCACTTTGGATTAGGTAGTCGTACATAACCAAATGGCAGTGCCTGGCCCACTCCAAGAGAGATCCTGGTAAGTGAGGGGTGAATTGGATTGGTCAATGAGGGGTGAATTGGATTGGTAAGTGAGGGGTGAATTGGATTGGTAAGTGAGGGGTGAATTGAGTAAATTTAAACAAAGGTCCTTCCTCCCCCCCACAATTGTCCAAAATTCAAACTTTTAAGAACAAATGTAAACATTGGTTCTATTAACAATACTTTTAGTTTATTTTTATACTCATAGATTCCATTTTTATGAAGAAGTTGGTAGCGAAGGTCCCAGTCGCGTGATGTAGGCGTGGTTTGATAGACACGCCGGCGCGGCACAGGTCACCTTAGTAATGGAAAACGTAGCATGCGTTGTTATGTGTTTTGTATAACACGTTCTGAGGTTGCTTACGTGGCGTATGACAACCGTTGTTCCTTCGCTGCCTAATCCCAAATGTGTGCGATTTTTAAACACACATAAAACTTTAAATACAAGAGTTTGAAAGTTTCGGACAAGTCAAAGTGTAAGCTAATCGACTGCTTTCTTCGTTTGGTGTCGTTTTGAAACGGCCTGTATAATAGAGTGCACGGAAACTTGCTGCTGCTTCTGGTTTCCTAGAGGGCTTTTATTTTTATTTTCTCTACACGTACTATGTATATAGTGTATAGAAAAGGTATTGTATTGCACCCAAAAATTCGATACTGAGATTTCACCGCAAATACGTGTTTTGAGGTCCGCTGAGACCAAAAATAGAAAAACGTCCGTGTGTGTCTGTGTGTGCGCAGCATTGCTCAAAATCTAAAAGACCATTAAATATCAAACTTGGTATTTTAGATTGGTATCTTCCAAAGATGCGACTCGAAGATTTTCAAGAAAATCCTCCCCTCTCAAAACTACCCTTTACATGGAAAATATTTGAAAATTTTGATTTTCTCAAAAATGGCTCCAACGATTTTGATTAAAATACCATACATTAAAGATATTTATATGCAAATAAAATGTATATCTTTAACCTTCTGGGAATAGACTCTAAAGTACTTTTTATTCTAAATGAATTGAGCTAAATTTTGCGTAACTAGTAAACCGCAAGATATAGACGAAAACTTAGTACATAGAAATTTTAAATCACGTTACATAATTTATGTCAAATATATCTTTTTCCTGGACTTGACCATTTCCGAGATATTGCTGGTTATTTGTTTCAGAGTTAAAATACCTAAACTCGGAAAGTTGTAAACTCCTAGCCCTGTATAGAAACGGTTATCAACAACATGGCAACTACCTTTTAAAAGATTTGACTATCACTTTAGCCTAGCGTATTCCCATATTTCCATTCTACTAACAAGAAGGCGAGTAATTATGGCAATATCTGCTAATGTTTATTTCGATCACTTTAAAATAGATGCAGGATTAAGCTTTTTAACAATAATTTATAACAGAGAAGACGAGAAAGTCATGCGAATGGAACAGGCCGGTTGTATGAACTCGGAATAAACCTCTGGTAGACGTTATTCCATGGTTATGTGCTAAATTGTGTTGTACGACAACGGAATAGAGACTATCAAGAGAATAAACTTGGAATAACTTATTCCGTGATTGCGGGGATAAGCCGCTATTCCGAGAATAGAGTACAACAAGGAAAATGGCTGCTTGTGTTCTGGACACAATTTTGCACATATTTGACCCATATAAACGATTAATTTCTTTATAATATGTTTTAAGGACATATTATAGCTAAATGCAATATGTTATAGAGGTAGTCCGATAAATGAAGACTGCTATAATGAGAAAGTTGAGAAAGTATATCACACTGAGATAATTTGGCGGCTATAAGGCATAAGACAAGAAGTTAGTTAAAGTAAAGTTGCAACTATAAAACAGTAAAACCTACCTATTGCCATAAAAATACCGCTATCTTTTGGAAACAAAACAATTTAATTATATCTACTCAAGATAAATATAAAACAGTATATAGCAATTCACGAGTACATTGCATAACGTTGCAAAGAACGAGGTTACGTTTTATTGACGAAATACAAAGAATTGGTTGCTTCGAGGGCGATATGTTTCAAAACGTAACATAGCCACATGCATTAATGTTAGCGACATTCTGTGCTATATTTATATTTTGGAAGTTAGGTGCAAGTTTAACAACGATAACATTACAAGCTTTTTGATAAAGGGCCAGATTAAAAGACTCCTTCAGAGCTCGCAAATATAATATATATTATTTTACTATAAATTAATAGTTTTTCGTATTATATGCTGTGGATTTAATGTATTGGAAACAATTTTGATTGAATAGACGATACCTTCCATAAGATATAATGTTCTCGGTTTTATTAGTTTGGTTGACCATTTCAAACTGTTGTATTAAATATTGCCATCAGCAAATGCAAGCTGTAATGGGAACGGTTTAATGCACTATTCAACATAACTACTAATTTTTCTGTTGGTTAATAATACCTGCATAGCAAATTGCTTTCGCACTTTATCCTGGTGCAACGATTCTATTATGCACATCTTAAGTTGATAGTAGTGTTGGCAATAGCTAAAATTTAATTTTCAAAATTCGATTACTAAGTATTTTACTGAATACAATTACAGAAACCAGGTTAAAAACGTTAACTGTTTTGAGCACAGAAACGGAAAGATGTCATATATCAGCACAAGATACAACTTTGCACATACGGTAAGGTTTCATTCCCATACTCCTAACCTATCGCAAGAAGTCACAGTATATATGTTTATATTTTGTAAATTCTGCATCCGAACACGCTGGTGAACATTTATAATTATTTCATAGTACCGTAAGTAGTTAAAATAAGAAATAATACATAGTTTAGGAACAGCTGATTGTGAAAATAATGCAAATTTTCAGCAAAATAAAGCGGAAATTACGAATCAGGTCGGTCATGAATGACTTGCAATATAGCCAACATTAGTTTTAAATCTGCAAAGAGTTGAATAGATGTCTAAGGAATAAAATTGCATCGTACAACTCGTCACCACATTCATACCGTGAATAGTGTATTCCACCCCTCAGGGGCTCACCTTGGTGAGTACGGGGAGTAGCGCCCCCGAGGTGCCTGAGCTACTCAGTGTTCGGGGGTATAACCGGACCACCCTGCTTCCTGGGGACATAAATAAGGAAGCCTGGTCCTCCAGGTTGGGGGTTAAGCATTAGGTTAACAACCTAATCTTGTAAAAAAGCTATTGTTACGAAACCTGCAAAAAAGCCTCGGAATGATTTAATGTTGGCGACCTGGAACGTAAGGACAATGCTGAAACCTGGGAAAATGAAAGAAATAGCACATGAAGTATTAAAATATAAATTAGATGTGGTAGCGCTCCAAGAAATAAGATGGGCAGGGGAAGGTAGAATAGATAAGAAAGAATACACAGTATTATATAGTGGACCTAAAAAAGCTGGACATAATGGTACAGGATTTATTATCTCAAAGGAAATCAAAAAGAGCTTAATAGAATTTAAATCAATTAGTGAATGAATCTGTAAAATACGTCTTAAAGGTAAATTCAGAAAATAACTATATTATCCATATATGCACCTACAGAAGAGAAAGAAGAGATAGAAAAGGAAGAGTTTTATGAAAGCTTAGAAAATACATGTAATTCAGTAGGAACTTATGATACATTGGTGATACTAGGAGATTTTAATGCCCAAGTGGGGAAAGAAGACTATTTAAATGGAGTGGCAGGGAAGCATACATTACATCAAATAAGTAATGAAAATGGTAATCTACTTGGACAATTCGCAGTTAGAAATAATATGATTATTAAAAGTAGCTGCTTCCCTCACAAAGAAATACATAAAGGAACGTGGAAAATGCCAGGCTCAGATATAGTAAATCAAATTGATCATGTGCTAATTAAAGCAAGACATACATCATCAATTATAGATGTTAGAAGTTGTAGAGGCCCAAATTGTGACTCGGATCACTTTTTGGTTAAAGTGAGAATGAGAATAAAAATAAAGAAAATGGAGAGAGTTCAAGAGAACAAACATATACGATGGGATAGAGAAAAAATAAAAGATAAAGAAGTAAAAAAGAAATATCAAAAGTTAATGAGCAGCAAATTAAATGAAAAGGTGTAGGTGTAGAAGAACAATGGGATATAATAAAGGATACAGTAAAAGAGGTAGCAAAAATAAGTATAGGTGAAAAGAAAATGGAAAGAAACATAGAATGGTATGATAAAGAGTGTGAGCAAGCTATAGAAAAAAAGAACATGGCTAGGAAAAAAATGCTCCAGAAAGAAACTAGAAATAACTATGAAGAATACCGTCAAAGAAGAAGAGACGCTAATAACATATGTAAGAAAAAGAAAAGAGAATATTGGAAAATGCAAACACAAGAAATAGAAACGTTGATTCAACAGAGTGAGATAAAGAAATTCTATATGGCATTAAAGCAAATGAAACAAGGGAAACAGAATAAAATGAAAGAATGTCTAAGCAAGGAAGGTAATGTTCTTGGAGAAGATAAAGATATACTGGAAATATGGGATGAGTGCTACAAGGAATTGTTAAATAAACGGCAAACAATAAATAATCAGGAACAAGGAGAGAACGAAAATGGAAATGAAGAAAAATTGGAAGAAGAAGAAGAAGAAGAAGCGGATATTTGGGATGTTAAAATAGCAATACAGAGCCTAAAGAATAATAAAGCACCAGGAGAAGATGACATAATCACTGAGCTAATTAAATATGGTGGGAATGGAATTATGAAAGCAATACTTAAGTTAATATTAGAAATATGGAGGAAGGAACAGATGCCTGAAAGCTGGGAGACAGGCGTAATATGCCCAATATATAAAAACGGTAATAAATATCAATGCCATAATTATAGAGGAATTACATTGCTAAATGTAGCATATAAAATATTTTCATGTATTTTAAATAATAGAGTGAAAAAATATGCGGAAAATGTATTAGGCGAGTATCAATGTGGATTTAGAAGTGACAAGAGTACGATAGACCAGATATTTGTAATACGCCAAATAATGGAAAAATTCTATGAACATGGCATAGATTTATGCTTTCTGTTTATTGACTTTAAGTTTGCACTTGACTCAATTGACAGAGAAGTTCTCTATAACACCTTACAATGTTTTAAAGTGCAACCGAAAATAATAAGACTAATAAAAATAACAATGGAAAATGCAAAAGCCAAAGTGAAAGTAATGAATAAATTAAGTCCGGATTTTGATTATAACACAGGAGTAAGACAAGGTGATGGACTATCTACGACTCTATTCAACCTAGCCCTGCACAGAGCAGTAGAAAAAATAAATACTAAAGGAACAATATTTTTTAAGTCTAGTCAGATATGTGCATATGCAGATGACATATTGATTGTGGCAAGACATAGAAAAATGTTAGTTGAAGTTTATGAATTAGAAAGAAGGTCTAAAGAAATAGGATTAGAGGTAAATGAAAAAAAAAACTAAATACCTGAAAATGACAGCAGACAAAAGCAAAAGAATAGTTGAAAATCTAGTAGTTGGAGACAAAACATTTGAAGGGGTATACAAATTTAGATATTTAGGAGCGCTTGTAAATAATGATAACAATTTAAACGAGTGCATAAAAGAAAGAATTCAAGGTGGAAATGCAGCCTATTATGCAAATTTAAATCTATTAAAAAGTAGGCTTATTAGTACAGGGACAAAATACAATATCTATAAAACACTAATAAGACCAATAGTAACGTATTCTGCAGAAACCTGGACCCTAAACAATGTAGATGAAGAAATACTACGAAGATTTGAACGGAAAATACTTGGACGAATCTTTGGACCTGTAAAGGATAAAGACCAATGGAGAATAAAATATAATTATGAGATAGAAGAACTAATTAAGCAGCAAAATATTGTGAAATTTATAAAGGCACAAAGAATAAGATGGCTAGGACACATAGAGAGAATGACAGAAGATAGAATGCCAAAAAGAATATTGAAAGGAAGACTGTACGCTAGAAGAAAAAAAGGAAGACCAAAAACAAGATGGTTAGATGATGTGATGGAAGACCTAAGAAAAATTGGAATCAGAGGGTGGAAAAGTAAAGCAGAAGATAGAGATATGTGGAGGAGGATTGTGCAGGAGGCCAAAGCTCACCAAGGGCTGTAGAACCAGAAGAGAGAGATAGTGTATTCCAAGAATAACTATTCCAAGATTTATTCCGAGTTCGTACAACCGGGCCTTAGTGATCTAAAACAGTTTGTTCCATTGCTTACAGCTGTAATAGCATATTCTATGTTTACAGTCTATGTTTGTATGTTTAGAATCTCTTTACAAACAATATTTACTCTAAATTACAGATCCTTCATGTATATATATATATATATATATTTTTTTTTTTTCATGTTTTTTATTCCTGGTTGCATTTAAACTTCACCTACATTAATATATTCTAATACGTACACTGGCCCTATTCTAATTATCTCTACATATAAAAATGACTCGCTGAAATGTATGTACGCGTATCACTTCCGAACGACTGCATCAAATTGAATAATTCCTTTTTTTTTTTTTTTTTTGTTGTGTTCGGTATTGTCACGACAAGGTTTGTGGAAACGAAAATGTTTAAAAATTTAACAGGAAAGTATTTAAAATCTCATATGAATAAAAGCCATGCCAGACGAACGCATTTCGGTTAATAGCCACCAGATGGCAGTGGTACCACGGTTATTTGTTGTTAAATTGTCGTAGTAGTGCTATATATTACCTCCCCATTCAATGTAAGGTAACGCACCAGTTTATCGGCACAATGACGCAACGCAGCAGTGAAATTCAAATACATTTTTATATATTAACTGTCCTTTGCTTACTCCTGTTGTTCAAAATAAAGCAGCAAGAAGCTTTCCTTGCGACTAACACCTGAAGCAAGTACTTATTTATTTGCCACTAGATTGCTGAAATAGTATTTTTCCTCATCTAATGTTAAGGTAACGCAACAGTATATCGAGATGACACAACGCAGCAATGTAATTCAAATACGTTTTTATGTTTAACTGTGCTTTCCTTACTCCTATCGTTTAAAATAAAGAATCTTTCCTGGCGACAAAAACCATAAATACGTACTTATTATTTGCCACCACATGGCCGTAGTACCTACTGCTCTATTTTTCTTCCCCATTCAATGCTAAGGGAATGCACCAGAGTATGGAGACGATGACGTAAGAGAACCGTGAAAATCAAATATATTTCTTATGTATTAACTATCGTTTCCTTGGTCAAATCCTTTAAATAAAGAAATAAGTATATTTTTGTTATAATTCTTTAAAATGAACAAGTTATAAACAATGCACACAACCATTAATCTTTCTTGGAATCTGAAAATGGCGGAGAAATGACGGGATCTGTTTTAGGTTTAACTTCCTATTGCAGATGTTGGTTATTTGACGTAATGTTCTTTAGATATGCTCTTAATACATTTGATCAAGTAATATTTTGGGTTAAATGGAGAAATTTAATACACAAAGCTATCATCAAATAAAAGCTTATCAATTGCCCCTACCAGATCTACTTTCTCTTTAGTTATGTCATTGTTAGCCTTAAAAATGGATGTTTTGACATTGAAGAAAATAAAGAAAGAGGTGGAAAACATTAGGAGTAAAGGAAAGAAAGGGATTTGGAAGAAGCGTGAATGTTACTTTGTGATTTTCTCCTTAATGCAATTCATTACTAGCGTTTACCCGCCACACTATGGATGCTCTGCCATTACTGTTATTATGCCAACGACATTTTTATATTGCCCACGCTGTTAACTGCATATGTCATCCTTTCCACACTACCTTATGGGTGTTCTGACTTCGTCCTTTTCACAATACCAACCACATATATGTGCTACATTGCGCTTTTCAGATACAATGGCATTAGAAGACATTGGCAATGGGAGAAATTCTGTTAACACTTCTACTGGCCTCATTTCGTTTCCATAAAAATGTTATCACTTCACAACGTCAAAGGACGAATTTACATCGAAAGTGTTCCCAAATATTGGTGCAAATTACCAAAACTATACTTGGTTGAGTGAACGAGTCATTTTAGCAGCAACTAATAAAAATGTAGACGATTTGAATGTAAAAATTCAGGGTAAAACTGTTGGATAAGTGCATTCATTTAAGTCGATCAATTCCATTACGAATCCAAATGAAGGCGTCAGTTATCTAACTAAATTCCTTAATTCATTGGATTTGCCAGGATTCCCGCCACACAATTTACAGCTCAAGGTTGACTTGATGATAATTATACTACGCAATTTCAATCAGCCGAAATTATGCAGCGGAACAAAACTCACTGTTAAAAAAAATTATGAAAATTTTGATTTAAGTTGCTATAACATAGGAAAGCTCAAAGACGAGGATATACTTATTCCAAGAATACCAGTAATGTCAACCGACTTTCCTTTTGAATTTAAGCGCGCCTTGTATTCACAATGACAATAAATCCCAAGGCCAATCGTTAAAAGTGTGTGTGATATACCTTGAAATGTGTTTTTTGCATGTTGTACAGTGCGTACTCGAGAGTCGGAAAACTATCGGCACTATTTGTACTTTCTCTATAGGCACTATGTACATAGTGTATAGAGAATGTCTTGCACTCCATCAAAAAATTCAATACCGAGATTTCACCGGAAATATATGTTTTAGGGTCCCCTTTATCTAAAAAAAAAAATTTCGGAAAAAGGTCCGTGTGTGTGTGTGTGTGTTTGTCCGTGTGTCCGTGTGTCTGTGAACACGATAACTCAAAAACGAGAAGTCGGTAAAATACCAAACTCGGTATTTAAGTTTAGTATCTTCCAGGGATGCGACACGAAGATTTTGAGAAAAATCCCCCCACCCCCAACTACCCTTTACATAGAACTTTTTTCAAAAATTTTGATTTTCTCAAAAATGGCTCTAACGATTTTGATTAAAATTTCGTATATTAAAGATATTTACCTGAGAAATGAAACGTATATCTTGAATTTTCTGGGAATAGGCTCTGAAGAGTAGTTTATTCGGGATGAATTTTACTAAATTTTGAATAACTGCTAAACCGTAAGACGTGGACAAAAATTTAGTGTACAAAAATGTAGAGCACTTTAAAGCACACAATTTATGTAATATACATTTTTTTCGTGGAGTTCGTCGTTTTTGTGACATTCCTTATTTTTGGTTTCTGCTATGAAAAACTAATACATTTCTCATACAGGAATTTGTCAACTGCTGTCCATACAAACAAAGGAACTTCAGTGACGTAGCAACCAGCTTTTGATTATCACTTTAACCTATGGTACTCCCTTATTTCACCTCTACTTACAAGGAAGCAAGTAATATGGCTATTTCTGCTAATGTTTTACTGATTATCATGAAGTTGATAGAAATATAAGCTTTTTAAGAATACTTTGTTGCTGGGATATAGAGAAAGTCATGTGAATGGTACACATCATATTTTTTCTCTCCGGAAGGAAGCGTGCATTACAAGGCATACAATAAAGTGTTGTCAAATTGTTTAATTGTAATTTTATTTCATTGCATGGTCGTACTGTAAACGGAAGGTTTTATGAGTTTTTTTCGTTAGCTATACCACATGTGCGAAGTCGGGGCGGACAGCTAGTTTACAATAATTACAGTAGTCTATTGTTACTTGTATTCTATATGCTAAATTATTATGACTTTAATAATAATTGAATAATAATAATAATAACAACAATAATAATTAAAAGGTGCATTCAAATGAGCATTTAAATGGCTCGTCTATCTGCATTCTTTTATGAGTTCCCGTAGGGAGCATATCTTTAGACCAATCGCCTCTCACCTAGATGGCCCGGGTTCCATACCATGCGACCGTATATGAGATTTGTGGTGGACAAAGCGGAGCAGGGGCTAGTTTTCTCCGCTTTTGCTCTCCACCGGTGCTCCATCTTTATCCAAAGTATCACCAATGTCACAAGTAGCAAAAGCGGGCGTAAACAGTAGCAAAAAATGTCTTTTTTCCGCACTTGTTGAGATGGTATAGTTTACACTTCCACGCATTGGTCCTTCGACTGCTGAACTTTCTCGGTTGTGCACATCAGATGGTGGTACACAGAGCACAAATATGCCGATCCCGGTGGCCGCGCTCGCTAAAGTGCCTCGCTTTGGTGCAGGTTCGTGGGTCCGAGTGCCGCCTTGGGCATGGGTGCCTCTATGTTTGTGAATGTGTATATGTCTGTGTATGTATAGGTAAAAGGAAAACGTTAAAAATTAATAGGTCGACTAAGGAAATGTAGGAAACTGGAAAAAGCAGAGGGAAAAGGAATACAGCTTCGGAGTCCTGACAAGCCTCCGGAGCTGTATTTTAACTCTTTTTTTTTAAAAAAAATAGTAATAGACATCGAATTTCTGATTGCGTGTAGGGGATTTACAGCTGTGTCTTTTGATATCTGCTGGCCCCTCCGACACTCTATTTGGCGAAGGAGGAAGGGTTGTAGCTTGCATGTTGGTAAATTGTAATTCCATATTTTTACTTTCTCTAGCCCCATATGCACAATGTACATAGGGATAGAGAAGTATTGTATTCCACCCAAAAATTCGATACCGAGATTTCACCGGAAATACATGTTTTAGGACCCCCTGAATCCAAAACTAGCATTTTCAGAACAAGGTCCGTGTATGTGTGTCCATGTGTCTGTGAACACGATAACTTAAAAACGAAAATTAGGTAAAATATCAAACTTGGTATTTAAGTTTAGTATCTTTCAGGGATGCGACACGAAGATTTTTAGAAAAAAAAACCCAACCCCAAACTACCCTTTACATGGAACGTTTTCGAAAATTTTGATTTTCTAAAAAATGGCTCTAACTATTTTGTTTAAAATATCGTATATTAAAGATATTTATCAGACAAATAAAATGTATATTTTGAATTTTCTGGGAATAGCCTCTGAAGAGTACCTTACTCTGGGTCAATTTTACGGAATTTTGCATAACTGAGAAACCGTAAGAGATGGACAAAAACTTACCCCACAACAAATGTAGAGCACCTTAAAACACACCATATATGTTATACACATTTTTTCGTGGAGTTGATTGTTTTTGAGATATTCCTTGTTTTTGGTTTCAGCTATGAAAAACTTATATTTTTCTCATACAGGACTTTGTGATCTCGTGTCCATACAAAGGAACTTCAGTCGTAGAGCAGCCAGCTTTTGACTATCTCTTTAACCTATGCTAATCCCTTATTTCGCTTCTACTAACAAGGAAGCAAGTAATAAGAATATTTCTGCTATTTTTTTCTCAATTAGATGAAGTAAATAGAATAATTTGTTGCAGAGTTGTAGAGAAAGTCATGTGAATGGAACACATCAGATTTTTTTCTATTGTACTTGGTGACAGTCAGCAAGGTCTTATACAAGCGAGGTGATCCGCAGCCTTATTGTGGGCGCATAGTTAAACAAGTTGCAAATGAGTAGATCTGTTGTGCCGTATTGGATTAAACGTTTCCAGGAGCGCCAAGAAGATGGATTAAAGACGCGTCCAAAATTGGGAAAGCCAAGAAAAACAAGTCGATGCTAAGATTATAAATGCAAGCAGAGTTGAACCATTTAAACCACCGCGGTCTGAAGCTATCTTGTTCCCTTACTACGGTGAGAAACCGCCTCCATGAAGGCGGCATCCATCATCGAAAGGCAGCAAAAAAATACACTTGACTGAGTACCACAGTAACAGTCGAATGGGGCTTGCACTTGAATACTTGGTCAAAGAGCTGTTCAGACAATACTCGCTATGTTCCAGAACACGTAGTTGCCAAGAAAAGAGGGGTCGCACCGCGGCCGAGTGGTTAGACCACTCGCCTCTCACCTAGACGGCCGGGGCTCGATCCCAAGCGACCACATGTGAGATTTGTGGTGGACAAAGCGGTGCTGGGGCGGGTTTTCTCCGGGTACTCCGGTTTCCCCCGCCATCGCATTCCACCGGTGCTCCATCATCATTCATGTATCATCAGTGTCACCGTCTGCGGTGCCATACATAGTTAAAGCAGGCGTTAAACACTACCAAAAAAAAAGTTGCAAAGAAAAGAAGTGTTCGCCATTTGGAGGCTCACGAACAATACTGATTAACGCTTACTTCGCAGCTCTATTCCCCATCCTCGCCGTCGCCCTCCGTGGTGTATTGCTTACCATGCTAACTTCATATACCCAAGGTCGCGGGTTCAAACCCGGCGGAGGACGATGGATTTTTTTCGGGTGTAAAAATCCTTAGCATGGCTTCCTTCGGAAGGTAAGTAAAGCCGTTGGTCTCCTGTCGTAGATTTACGGTACGTAAAAGAACCTCAAGCCTGACAGAGAGGCCTCTTGAGCAAAATTAAGCAGTCTTTCACGCCTAATAATAGGACGCTGAGAACCACAGCAGCTAAAGAGCGTCCATTTCATTTCCCATCCTCGCCGTAACTTTAGGCATTATACCAAAAGCAAAATGTTCTACCAGACGCACATAAAACAATTCTGCAATCTCCAAACATGTCGGGAACCTGCTTATATTCATGTAAATTTCAAAATATGCATTTTCTCTGTAGACCCGATTAACCAAGGAAAGTTCGCCGAAAATCGGTCTCAACCATTTTGAAAGGAGTCACGTTACGTAATCTCGCTTCCAGTTGAGGAAGGTGGCGAATGGGTTGACAAACCCAGCATAGGTATGCTCTATTGGTTCGATATAGAACACGCACCTGCAAGGTGTCAGTATCAGCCAATAACATGAAAACGTGACGTAATAAAGTAACGTACAAACGGTAAGAAATGCGGTGTGGTGATTTCTTTCTGTGCCTCTGTACCCATGAATTGCTAGCCCTACCATTGGTTCCTCTGTGGTTTGTTGCTCTCCATCCATTGCCTGTTGACCATGGCATCCGTCCCGAAGAAATCGACCTATTATGACTTTATCATTAACTTATGTATACTGTATTCTAGGAAGTTTTAAATAAGTTGATTATTTACACATTTACAGTTGTTTAGGATCTTTCTACACGTACTATAAAAAAAGCACCAAACTCACTAGCAGGGCTCCCCCCTTCTCCCGTGGGCTAGGAACATGACTGATGATTAGGGGTGATGATTTTTCGCAAACGCAACAGCGCGAAATGTTCATTAAGTCATGTATTTTCATTTTTCACATTATAATGTGTTTTGAAAATTTGATAAAATGCGAAATCGGCGATTTTATTTAAATTTATTTCCTTTCTTTATTTTCATCCAGAAATTACAACTGATGAGTTTGTGCATCCTTGAAATGTTAATGATTCTGGCACACTAGACCACAGTAGTGATCTGATATGCGGAACTAATTTCCTCATCCAACATCTGTTTGTAAAATACATATTATAAATCTGAACTTGGTTTCATAGCTATCAAATGTAAATAAGTCATAATTCCTTGTTAACAAATATTACAGAGAGGGAATCTACTTTATTTACAAGAATTTCTGCAAAAATTTGTATACAAAAAATCTTATGTGTTACATTCACACAGCTTTCTCTACATCTCTGCAGAAAAAAAAGTGTGTGCTTCTATTTACTTCAGGCTACTCGAGAAAAATATACAGAACTAGTCTTATTACTTGCTTTCTTTTAAGTAGAAGCGAAAAGTGATAGCCAAAAGCTGGTTACTATGTTACTGAAGTTCCTTTGTTTCTATGAACAGGAGTTGACAATTTCCTCTATGAGAAAAATATATGGTTTTTACTTTCTCTATGCTCACTATTTACATAGTGTATAGAGAATGTATTGCACTCCACCAAAAAATTCGATACCGAGATTTCACCGGAAATATATGTTTTAGGGTCCCCTGTAACCAAAAAAAATCTGATGTGTACCATTCACATGACTTTCTCTATATCCCTGCAACAAAGTATTCTTAAAAAGAACTAAAGCTTTCCTGGCGACGTGTTAATTCAAAATCTTCTCGGGCTTCTAGCCAGGTAAAAACTTACCTGGCTAGAAGCCCGAGAAGGTTTTGAATTATTCTTAAAAAGCTTATACTTCTATTAACTTCATGCCAATCAGTAAAACATTAGTAGAAATAGCCATATTACTTGATTCCTTGTAAGTAGAGGTGAAATAAGGGAGTACCATAGGTTAAAGTGATAATCAAAAGCTGGTTGCTATGTCACTGAAGTTCCTTTGTTTGTATGGACAGCAGTTGACAAATTTCTGTATGAGAAATGTATACGTTTTAAATAGCAGAAACCAAAAATAAGGAATGTCAAAAAACGACGAATTCCACAACAAAATGTATATAACATAAATTGTGTGTTTTAGCGTGCTCTACATTTTTTGTGTAGTAGGTTTTTGTCCATCTCTTACGGTATAGCAGTTATTCAAAATTTAGTAAAATTCATCCAGAATAAACTACTCTTCAGAGGCTATTCCCAGAAAATTCAAGATATACATTTCATTTGTCAGGTAAATATGTTTAATATACGAAATGTTATTCTAAATCGTTAGAGACATTTTTGATAAAATCAAAATTTTCTAAAAATGTTCCATGTAAAGGGTAGTTGGGTGTGGGGGGATTTTCTTGAAAATCTTCGTGTCGCATTCTTGAAAGATAACAAACCTAAATACCAAGTTTAGTTTTCAATGGATTTTGCGTTTTTAGCTATGCTGCCCACAGACACACACACAAACAAACACACACACACACATACACACAAACACATACGGACATTTTTCTAAAAATACTTTTTACTTTGTCTATACCTAATATGTACATAGTGTATAGAGAAGGTATTTTATTGCACCCGAAAATTTGATAACGAGATTTCACCAGAAATATATTTTTTGAGACCCCCTGAATCCAAAAAAGCATTTTTCAAAAAATATCTGTGTGTGTGTCTGTTGCAGCATAGTTCAAAAATGAAAAGAATGTTAAAAACGAAACTTCATATTTAGGTTTGGTATCTTCCAAGGATGCGACACGAAGCTTTACAAGAAAATCCCCTCACCCCAAACTACACTTTACATGAAAAAAAAAAAAAAATAAAAAATTTGTATTTTCTAAAAAATGGCTCTAATGATTTTGATTAAAATCTCGTAAAAATAAGGTATTTACTTGACAAATAAAATGTTTATCTTGAATTTTCTGGGAATAGCCTCTGAAGACTACTTTATTCTGGATGAATTTTACGGATTTTTGCATAACTGCTAAACCGTAAGAGATGGAAAAAAACTTACCACTCAGAAAATGTAGAGCACATTGAAATACACAATTTATGTTAGATACATTTTTTTCGTGAAGTTGGTCATTTTTAAGATATCCCTTGTTTGGGTTTTCAGCTATTAAAAACTTATACTTTTCTCAGCTTTTGATTATCACTTTAACCAATGGTACTCCCTTATTTAGCTTCTGCTTATAAGTAAACAAGTAATAAGATTATTTCTGTTAATTTTTTCTCGGTTAGCATGAAGTGAATAGAAGTAAGATATTTTTAATAATAATTTGTTGCAAATATGTAGAGAAAGTCATGTGAATGGAACACATAACATTTTTTATTCAAAGGGTCTCAAAACATGTACTTCCAGTGAAATCTCCATATCAAATTTTTGTGTGCTATACAATACCTTCTCTATGCACAGTATGTGCAGAGAAAGTAAACATTTCGCTAATAAGTAGATAGGAGCCTTGTGATGGTTGGTTACTCATTAGCTATTGTTACACTCAGACCTCAGTATATGCACAGTCACAAGATATTTGTTCTTCTCTAACCTGTGGTTGTCGCGAAGTTCACGAATCTACCAAGAATCTGGTATGCATAGCACATTTTGCTAGCGCAAAAGTGAATACAAGTTGATTATGATGCTGTTGACGTCATAGCCTGGCGGTTTACGTTGGCATTCCCAGTTCTGTGGCGCTACAAGCATTCTAATTGCGTACAACCTCGAAACCACAGCATTTGACAGAAAAATATGCAGCCTCGCCTAGTATGGAACATTCTGTCAGGGCAGACTGACTTTCAGGATCGGAGAGTTGTACCAAACCAAAACAAGTGACTGTTTTATTGTGTACCAGTTACTTTCTAAAAGACTGAAACAACATTATTTCTGAACCGAAATGTACAGTATCGTATTGTGTGCCGTCAAGCGAGAATCCTGCTTTTATGTCTGCACCTAAAATCAACTGTGTAACTTTCATTTGTTTGTCTCTCTTTACCATTGTACATACATTCTATAGACAATGCAGACACGTGCATAGATACATCTACAAAGGTTCATGAAAATATATTCCCTTTCAAAAACTTGAGCAGCGAAAATAACAGAGAAAAGTTACCGTTTTTACTTCCTCAACATAGTACATCGTACGTTGGTATCCAAAAAAAGCACTTTTAGAAAAATTTCTCTGTGTGTGTACGTGTGCCTGTGAGCCCGATAACTCAAAAACTATAAGTCGGTAAAATGCCAAACTTGGTATTTAAGTTTAGTATCTTCTAAGGATACAACACGAAGATTTTGAGGAACACCCTTCTACTCCAAATTACCCTTTACATGGAAAAATTTTAAAAATTTTTGTTTGCTCAAAAATGGCTCTAACGATTTTGATTAAAGATATTGACATGACAAATAAAATGTATATCTTGAATTCTCTGGGAATCTCGTTAAAACTTAAAGTGTATGTACATTTTTTTCGTGGAGTTTACCATTTTTAGATATTCCTTGTTATTATATTCAGTTTAAAACACGTATTTTTACTTTCTCTACATGAACTATGTACATAGTGAAGAGAAGTATTGCACTCCACTGAAAAATTCGATACCGAAATTCACCGGAAAGATTTAGGGTTCCCTGTTTCCAAAAAACAATTTCTACAAAAAGCTCCGCGTGTTGTATGTTCTAAGGATACAACACGAAGATTTTGAGGAAAATTACCCCACTCCAAGCTGCCTTTTATATGGAAAAAACTTAAAAATTTTGACTGTCTCAAAAATGGCTCTAACGATTTTGATTAAAGAATGACAAATAAAATGTGTATCTTGAATTTTCTAGGAATAGCTCCTAAAGACCTTTCTATCCTGGAAGAATTTTTCTGAATTTTGTTAAACTATTAAACCGTAAGAGTAAGACAAAAAATTATTACACAAGAAATGTAGATCACGTTAAAAGACACAATGTGTGCAATTATTATTATTATTATTATTATTATTTTTTTTTTTTTTTTTTTGGCGTGGAGTTGACCATTTCTGAGATATTCCATGTTATTTGTTTAAGATTTGAAATGCTTAAACTTTTCTCACGCCGAAATTCATAAACTCCTAGCCATGTATAGAAACGGATTTCAAACACATGGCAACTAGTTTTAAAAGAATTGGCTATTGTTTTAGCCTAGTGTATTCCCTTATTTACCTTCCACTAATAAGGACGCAAATAATTAAGGCAATTTCTGCTAATGTTTATCTCAATTAGTATGAAGTAGATAGAAGAAAAAGCGTTTTAACAATCATTTGTTACAGCAATGTAGAGAAAGACATGTGAATGAAACACATCAGATTTTTCTTAAATTGGACTAATTTTTACTTTCTCCATACGCACTATGTACATAGTATAGAGAAAGTATTGCACTCCACCAAAAATTCGATACCGAGATTTCACCGCAAATATATGTTTTAGGGTCCCCAATATCCAAAAAAAGCATTTTCACAAAAACGTCCATGTTTGTGTGTGTGTGTGTGTGTGTGTGTGTGTGTGTGTGTGTGTGTGTCTGTGAACACGATAGCTCAAAAACGAAAAGTCGGTAAAATACCAAACTTGTATTTAAGTTTAGTATCTTTCAGGGATAGGACACGAAGATTTTGACGAAAATCCCCCCACCCCCAACTACCCTTTATATGGAACTTTTTTCGAAAATGTTGATTTTCTCAAAAATGGCTCTAACGATTTTGATTAAAATTTCGGATATTAAACACATTTATCTGACAAATGAAATGCATATCTTGAATTTTCTGGGAATTGCCTCTGAAGAGTAGTTTATTCTAGATGAATTTTACTAAATTTTGAATGACTGTTAAACCGTAAGAGGTGGACAAAAACTTACTACACAAAAAATGTAGAGTACTTTAAAACACACAATTTATGTTATATACATTTTTTTCGTGGAGTTCGTCGTTTTTGTAACATTCCTTATTTTTGGTTTCTGCTATGAAAAACTTATACTTTTCTCATACAGGAACTTGTCAACTACTATCCATATAAACAAAGGAACTTCATTGACATAGCAACCAGATTTTGACTATCACTTTAACCTACGGTTGTCCCTTATTTCGCTTCTACTTACAAGGATGCGAGTAATAAGGCTATTTCTGCTAATTTTTTCTGATTAGCATAAAGTAAATAGAAGTATAAGCTTTTTAAGAATTATTTGTTGCAGCGATATGGAGAAAGTCATGTGAATGGTACACATAAGATTTTTACTTTCTTCACTCGCATAGTAAAATGAGAATGTATTGTAATTCACCCAATAATTCAATACGGAGATTTCACCGGAAATATTCATTTTGAGACACCCTGAATAAAAAGATTTTTGGAAGTAGGTCCTATGTGTGTGCGTGAGGAACATATCTCAAAAACACAAATTTGCATAACTACCATATATTTCAGCGACTTCCAAAGTTGCACAACGAACATTATCAACAAAATCAGCTATCTTAAACTAACCTTTATACGGAAAAATGTTTGATTTTGATCTAAATACCATATATCAAACCTTCAGCGTTTACGCTCATATGCAAGAGAGGAAGAACGAAAGTTGCTCTCGCTTAGAAAGACAATGACCGGAGTATATTTGGATTTACCCCGTGGATGCAATTTGTATAACACTCGAAGAGTCATCTGCACACGCGAAATACGGCGCTGTTAGGCCACATGATATATAATGAGATTACATATTGCACCATGTGATGTAATAATGGCAGTTTATGAATAATCTGATAATTGTTTAGCTTTACATTACAATACAATCATGGTTTATCTCGATTGCCTAAAACAGAGAGAAAGTTTGTGAAGAAGTTTGTTGCAGAATAGATAGACAAAGTCATGTGAATGGAACACATCAGATTTTTACTTTCTCTATACGCATTATGTACATAGTGTATCGAGAAGGTATTGCACTCCACCCAAAAATTCGATGCCGAGATTTCACCGGAAATGTATGTTTTAGGGTCCCTAATATCCAAAAAAAGCATTTTCACTAAAAGGTCCGTGTGTGTGTGTCCGTGTGTCTGTGAACACGATAAATCAAAAACGAAAAGTCGGTAAAATACCAAACTTGGTATTAAAGTTTAATATCTCCCAGTGATGCGACACGATGATTTGGAGAAAAATCCCCCCACCCCCAACCAACCTTTAGGTGGAACATTTTTCGAAAATGCTGATTTTCTCAAAAATGGCTAACGATTTTGATTAAAATTTCATATATTAAGTATATTTACCTGACAAATAAAATGTATATCTTGAATTTTCTAGGAATAGCCTCTGAAGAGTAGTTTATTCTGGATGAATTTTACGGAATCTTGAATAACTGCTAAACCGTAAGAGATGGACAAAAACTTACCACACAAAAAATGTAGAGCACGTTAAAACACACAATTTATGTTATATACATATTTTCGTGGAGTCCGTCGTTTTTGAGACATTCCTTAGTTTTGGTTTCTGCTATGAAAAACTTATGTTTTTCTCATACAGGAACTTGTCAACTCCGATCCATATAAACAAAGGAATTTCATTGACATAGCAACCAGCTTTTGACTATCACTTTAACCTATGGTAGTCCCTTATTTCGCTTCTACTTACAAGGAAGCAAGTAATAAGACTATTTCTGCTAATTTTTTCGGATTAACATAAAGTTAATAGAAGTATAAGCTTTTTAAGAATAATTTGTTGCAGGGATATAGAGAAAGTCATGTGAATGGAACACATCAGATTTTTTTCACTGTATTTATGTACGGGGAAAGATCAAAATATGACGTTACGGAGCCTACAGTGAAACAAGTATAGTTTATTTCGTACAACCAATTCGCCATGTAATAGTATATACATTACATTATTTTTCCACTTAGGCTGCATATCGGTTGTAGTTTCGTATATTCTCTCCCGGTAAAAAACCTTTCCTTGCGTGTTCAGCCACGTTGTAGTGAAGTGTTACACCTCCTATTTGAGGCGAATCGTCGGCCTCCTAGGTGTTCCTTCAAGTGAGGTAAAAGGTAAAGGTCTTTTGCAGCGAGATCCGGGCTGTAGGTAGAGTGAGGTCGTGCGTTGTCGTGAAGAAAGATGATACCCTCGGTGTGGAGTGCTAACCATTTCCTTCTGATTGCTTCACGCAATTATATCATGGTCTTAGAATATCAGTGAGTGGTCTCTTTCCAAAAAATCCACGAGTATGATTTCCGTGTTGTCCCAAAACATTGTGGCCATCAATTTCCGAGGATGGCGCCACCTAAAACTTATTTGTCTTTGGAGAAGAAGAATATTTCTACTGCGTTAACGACCGCTTACTGTTGAGAATCCATGTTTCGTATAGTGTGATTATGAAAATTCTTCGTTTCCATGGAGAACCGTTGCAAAAGTTGCAGACTTGCGCCCATGCGGTTCTACTTCTGGTTAGGCAGATTTCATAGAACCCATCGGTAGCAAATCTTCCGTTGCTGCACAATATCATGAACAATGTGATGAATGCTTCCAAACGACATTCCCAGTTCTACCCCATATGTCGTAACGTGATCCTCCAGTTGTCCTGAATCAGTTCCTCCACGCGAGTTGTGTACAAATCTGTGTATCCATGTTGAGTCGGCCATTGAGATCCTTGTCGGTGACGTTTTCTCTACAAGCTGGCGAGACATTATATTCTCTATATAAACCTATCCAACTGTTGGTGAATGTCAACTGCGGTTATATGTTTCGCCCAAATGGAATAACTGAGCGGATTTCTTCGCGAGACCAGTTTCCCCAAGAAATGGCCATTTGTGCTTATCTTGCAGTGGCACTGCAGGTACTAGTTGACTAAAGATCTGCACAGTTGCCAACCGCAAGTATTAGAATCACCGCACACTACTAAGTTCGTTGTGAAAGACGAAACCCCAAGAATACAGGCCTTGTAACCTTAGTTTCTGATCTTCTCTCGTATTTATTTTTAGTTATTTCTTTCTTTTTGCATTCCTTTCAACATTTATGTGTTTTCAGGAAGAATAACAATGACTTACCTACTTTGTAATAGGGAATACCATATTATTTAGAACAAATTACTCGAGTGGTTCAGGTCAAAAGCAGGATCCTTCCTGGAATGGCTAACCAGGTCTGCCTAGCCAAGCCACCTCGCCAAGGAGAGAGGCCCGTGCCCCCAGCGGATGCTAGGGACAAATACTAATACTAAATATCTGATGAGTTCCATTCACAAAACTTTCTCTACATTTCTGCAACAAATTATTGTTAAAAGCTAATGCTTTTATTTACTTCATGCTAATCGAGAAAGCATTAGCAGAAATAGTCGTTATTACTTGCTTCCTTGTAAGTAGAAGCGAAATAAGGAAGTAAAATAGGCTAAAGTGATAGTCAAAAGCTGGTTGCTATGTGGCTGAGGTTCCTTTGTTTGTATGGACATGAGTTGACAAATTCCTGTATGAGAAAATTAACTTTTTTGAAGCATAAACTAAAAAACAAGGAATATCTCAAACAAATCAACTGCACGAAAAAATTATACAACATAAATTGTGTTTTAACAAGCTCTACATCTTTTGTATGGTTAGTTTTTGTCCATCTCTTACGTTTTAGCAGTTATGCAAAATTTCGTAAAATTCATCTAGAATAAAGTAGTTTTTAGAGGCTGTTCCCAGAAAATTTAAGAAATACATTCTATTTGTCAGGTAAAATATCTTTAATATACGATATTTTAATCAAAAACGTCAGTGCCATTTTTCAGAAAATCAACATTTTTGAAAAAAATTCCAAGTGAAGGGTAGTTGGGGGTGGGGGCTATTTTCTTGAAAATTTTCAAGCTGCATCCTTGCAAGACACCAAACTTAAATACCAAGTTTGATATTTAACGATCTTTTCATTTTTGGGCTATGCTGTCCACAGACACACTCACACAGGGAGTGCTTTTTTTGGTTTCAGAGGGAACCGAAACATGTATTTCCGGTGAAATCTCGGTATTAAATTTTTGGATGCATTACAATACCTTCTCTATACACTATACACATGGTACGTGTAGAGAAAGTAAAAATACGTGATGAAGCATCATCTAGGGAACCTTAAAGCAGCAGAAGTTATGGCCACGTTGTGGCCAGGCGACGAACTGTGATGTAATTTGCATTGGCGTAATTGCCCTGGCCAAGGCAAAAGCTCTTGGTCCACCCACTGAGTCTCTAAGCCGCAGGTAAACAGCAGCATCTAATTAAAAGCACTTAAACCCATTTTCAACAAAGAAAAAGGTAGCAGTGAATGCAAAGAAGCGCAGAGATGAATGAGGCGGAAAAGAAAAGAAGTGAGGGAAGAGACTTGAATGTGAATGGGCGAGACCGCTAATTGGCTTGTTTTGTGTCACAGAATTAATCTTGCAGGTAGGAGCTCAGGGCTGCGGTTTCCTTTTACTTCTTCTTCACATGAATATTTGTAGCTCAAATCTGACTCAAGATTCTTTCCCTGCAACGTATTCCTCAAGTATCTTGCTTGCTAAACGATTTTCTTTTACAGTTTCTCTACTAGGAAATAGACAAGGTATAGCATTGCCCCAAAAATGCGACACCAAGATTTCATTACAAATTCATATTTTAGGTTATCAATCAATAATTTTTACTTTCTCTATAGACACTATGTACATAGTGTATAGAGAATGTATTGCACTCCACCCAAAAATTCGATACCGAGATTTCACCGGAAATATATGTTTTAGGGTCCCCTGTATTCAAAAAAAGTAGTTTCAGAAAAAGGTCCGTGTGTGTTTGTGTGTGTCCGAATGTCCGTGTGTCTGTGAACACGATAACTCAAAAACGAAAAGTCAGTAACATACCAAACTTGGTATTTAAGCTTAGTATCTTCTAGGGTCGCGACACGAAGATTTTGAGAAAAATCCCCCCACCCCAAACTACCCTTTACATGGAACTTTTTTCAAAAATGTCGATTTTCCCAAAAATAGCTCTAACAATTTTTATTAAAATAATCATATATTAAAGACACTTACCTGTCAAATAAAATGTATATCTTGAATTTTCTGGGAATAGCCTCTGAAGAATAGTTTATTCTGGATGAATTTTACGGAAATTTGAATAACTGCTAAACTGTAAGAGATGGACAAAAACTTACTACACAAAAAATATAGAGCACGTTAAAACACACAATTTATGTTATATACATTTTTTTCGTGGAGTTCATCGTTTTTGAGACGTTCCTTGTTTTTGGTTTCTGCTTTGAAAAACTTATACTTTTCTCATACAAGAATTTGTCAACTCCTGTCCATACAAACAAATGAACTTCAATGACATGGCAACCAGCTTTTGACTATCACTTTAACCTATGGTACTCCTTTATTTGGCTTCTACTTACAAGGAAGCAAGTAATAAGCCTATTTCTGCTAATTTTTTCTGATTAGCATGAAGTAAATAGAAGTATAAGCTGTTTAAGAATAATTTGTTGCAGAGATGTAGAGAAAGTCATGTGAACGGAACACATCACATTTTTATTGTCTTTAAACAGACAAATTTGCAATCATCAACGTCAATAAAATAGAAAAATATAAACAAGTATGTACAATACATACAACGAGACTAAATCTTATACAGCGTTTACATTAACAGTTATTTATGCAGAGTGATTTGTGTGGAACTGACACATTTCTTTAATTATTCCGTGGGAAACTCATTCAATGATCCAATTTTAGCACCAAATTAAGCAGAATGTTCTGGAGTTTCGATTCCTTGTCACTAGATGCGCAGATGTTTGTTTTATTCGTAATTGCATTGTTAGCAGTTGGTTCGACATTTTGTTCTTGTAGTCAAGGTGAAAATGCAGTACGATGTAGAGCTGAGTCAAGGATATTTTCAGCAAGATGACGCTACATGCCACACATCAAATGAATCCATGAACCTAATTGCAAGTTTCTTTGACGATCGGATAATTTCCAGGAACCTGTGACCTCCGAGATCTCGGGATTTGACTTCGCCGGACTTCTTTCTAAGGAGTTACTTAAAAGACGGGGTTTACGCCACACGTCCCCAGACATTGGACGACCAAAAAGGAGATTCAAGCTATTGACAACAGAGTCCTCTAATAGCCAGTCATGGAACGACGTGTTGAGTTGCGCCTTATCCAGGATGGAGGACATTTCTAACATTTGCTATAGAGGTAAACAATCTCCCAATATTCCTCTACAATTTAGGTATAATAAGTTTTGAAGCAATTAATGAAAGAAATGTGACAGCTCTATATAAGTCACCCTAAATTATAAGTAGCTTAAATACACTTTTTATTTGTGAGTGGGAAGTTTAGTATACGAGCACGTCAGCGCGCGTGTTCTAATTTCCTCGTGAGTAAATTGCAGTCTAATAAACCACATCTAACATACAACGTTTTATCCTACCCTAATATTAATTGAAATATTCTTATATTTATTAATATTATTAATTTTTTTTTTTTTTTTTAGTTTAAGTCCTTTAACCTGGTTGGTCATATCGGACGATGAATGAAATTGGTGAAATGATGCTCAAATGATCTCGGGGTCCATGGAGCTTAAAATTACTCGACATTCGTCTTCTCAGGATAAGGGAAAACCCCGAAAAAACCCTTATCTGGGTAACTCACCCTATGTGAGATTCGAACTCATGACCTTTTGAACCACACTACCCAGGCGTGATTTTTTTTTATTTTTTTATTTTTTTTTTTATTTAGAGTTGTCATTACAAGGAATTGAATTTTAGTCGTGATGTAGATAGTGATTTGTTTGTTCGTTGCTACGCAACCCCACCGGAATAAACAGTTTCCATTCTTGATGTTTAAACTGCGCCGAATAAATCAATAAATGAATGAAAATGGATATTTCCGAAGAAGTTTTAGATTATGCTAAATAAAGCTGTACTTAAGTGAAGACTAATATCACAAAGGATTTTCATTATTTAAAGAATGGGGAGCTGACAAAGGAGTTAATATAATTTACAAGGATACATGAAATATATACATGAAGTCTCTAGGATAGCATAAGCATTTTAAAATATCACAAGTTAAATGTCAATAGTAGATGTATTAAAATCAATAATTTCAATGATGGAATAAAATGGGTTATGAATAAGCCAAGCAAATTCTTTTACGTATAACTTGTTAAATAATTTTATGCCAAAGCAGTGATAATGCTAGGTTTTAGTAAGTCTGTGCTAAGGAACTCAAATCCTTTGGTAATTTCGGGTGTTAGAAGTATAAATTTCGGACCTTAAGTTATACATATGCTTGTTCCGTTTGATAAATATCTGATGTGTACCATTCACGTGACTTTCTCTACATCTCTGCAACAAATTATTCTTAAAAAGCTTATACTTCTATTTACTTCATCTAATCAGTAAAAATTTGCAGAAATAGTCTTATTACTTGCTTCCTTGTAAGTAGGAGCGAAATAAGGGAGTACCATAGGTTAAAGGGATAGTCAAAAGCTGGTTGCTATGTCACTGAAGTTTCTTTGTTTATATGGACAGCAGTTGACAAATTCCCGTATGAGAAAAGTATAAGTTTATCAAAGCAGAAACTAAAAACAGGGAATGTCTCAAAAACAATGAACTCCACGAAAAACATGCATATAACATAAATTTTATGTTTTAATGGGCTCTATATTTTTCGTGTTGTAAGTTTTTGTCCATCTCTTGTGGTTTAGCAGTTATTCAAAGTTCCGTAAAATCCATCCAGAATAAAGTACTCTTCAGAGGCCATTCCCAGAAATTTCAAGATATACATTTTATTTGGCCAGGTAAATATCTTTAATATACAATATTTTAATCAAAATCGTTAGAGCTATTATTGAGAAAATAAAAATTTTCGAAAAGGTTCCATGTAAAGGGTAGTTTGGGGTGGGGGTATTTTTCTCAAAATCTTTGTGTCGCATCCCTGGTAGGTCCTAAACTTAAATACCAAGTTTGGTATTTTACCGACTTTTTGTTTTTGAGTTATCGTGTTCACAGTCACACGGACACACACACACACGGACGTTTTTTCGAAAATGCTTTTTTTAGATAAAGGGGACCCTAAAACATATATTTCCGTTGAAATCTCGGTATCGAATTTTTGGGTGGAATGCAATTCTCTATACTCTATGTGCATAGTACGTATAGAGAAAGTAAAAAAAACAATATAGTGTAAACATACAAATTTATAACAGTCATAATATTAAAACTTCTAAAAGAAGGTTTACCTGGCACGCAACTTAGCCATAGTTCTAATTGTTTTCTTTTTGCAAAATTCAAATGTCAAGAATATGGGACCTATTACCCAAAGTAACGTAACTCCATGAACACAACAGTCCACAAGGGACCTTGGCCTACCGCCCGAACGTTGCATCCCCAATCTCGACCCGAAGGCGTCTTGAATGAGTGCAGTGCTGGAGGATGAGACGTGATCAGCACCTCGAGTCCCTCCGGCCGGTTGATGCGGTCTTCTCAATCTGGAGCCGCTACTTCTCAATCAAATAGCTCCTCAATTGGCCTTTCAGGGACTTCAAGAAGCTAACAAAATACACTGGATTTCCAATCAAAATGCGTATAATAGCATAGAACAAATTATTCAAATTTTAACTTCTACATCTTTTGCATCTTTCTTAAACCGATAAACATTTCATTACCAATAAAGGATTCTTAATATTTTGACACAATAATTAAAACACCAAATTAAATATTTCAAATTCGAATGCTTTTTTTTTTTGTATTCAGGGGGTCACAAAACATATATTTTGGTGAAACCTCTGTATCGAATTTTTGGGTGCATATAGTATGTGTGGGGAAAGTAATAAATACGAGGGTGATCAGAAACTAAAAGATTAGGTCTCATTAAAACATACAATCTATGTCATACCTTTTTTTCGTGGAGTTGACCTTTTTAGATATTCCCTGTTATTGTATTCAGTTTTTAAAAACACTTATTTTTACTTTCTCTACATGAACTATGTACATAGTGTACCTATAGAGAAATACTGCACTCCATTGAAAAATTCGACACGAGACCAACGGCTTTATTTCCCTTACGAAGGAAGCCATGCTAAGGATTTTTACACCCGAAAAAAATCCATCGTCCTCCGCCGGGTTTGAACTCGTGATCTTGGGTATATGAAGGTAGCATTATAACCACAACACCACAGAGGGCAACATACCGCATACAGCATAACAAGTATAACCACCGTAACAAGCTAACAAGCCAAGAAGCCTAATTTCTTGTAAGCACATCACTTATATACCTAAAATCTCCAATCTTGAAGCTAATTCCTGATTGGTTGAAAGGAAGCGCGAAAATAAATTGTCACGTGATTAATTTTGTAAATTCTTTCTATTAGACTCATGTGACTGCTCTTTATAATGGAAAAGTCCCGAGCTGCTAACATTTAGGGGAGATCTTTCTCTAAAAAAATCTGATGCGTACCATTCACATGACTTTCTCTATATCCCTGCAACAGATTATTCTTAAAAAGCTTATGCTTCTATTTACTTTATGCTAATCAGAAAAAAAAGTAGCAGAAATAGTCTTATTACTCGCTTCCTTGTAAGTAGAAGCGAAATAAGGGACAACCGTAGGTTAAAGTGATAGTCAAAAGCTGGTTGCTGTATCAATGAAGTTCCTTTGTTTATATGGATAGTAATTGACAAGTTCCTGTATGAGAAAAGTATACGTTTTTCATAGCAGAAACCAAAAATAAGGAATGTCACAAAAACGACGAACTCCACGAAAAAAATTTATATAATATAAATTGTGTGTTTTAACGTGCTCTATATTTCTTGTGCAGTAAGTTTTTGTCCATCTCTTACGGTTTAAGTTATTCAAAATTCAGTAAAACTCATCCAGAATAAACTACTCTTCAGATGCTATTCCCAGAAAATTCAAGAATACATTATATTTATCAGGTAAATATCATTAATATACGAAATTTTAATCAAAATCGTTAGAGCCATTATTGAGAAAATAAACATTTTCGAAAAAAGTTCCTTGTAAAGGGTAGTTGGGGTGGGGGGATTTTTCTCAAAATCTTCGTGTCGCATCCCTGGAAGATGCTAAACTTAAATACCAAGTTTGGTATTTTACCGACTTTTCGTTTTTGAGTTATCGTGTTCACAGACACACGGACACACACACACACACGGACCTTTTTGTGAAAATGCTTTTTTTAGATATTGGGTACCCTAAAACATATATTTCCGGTGAAATCTCGGTATCGAATTTTTGGGTGGAGCTCAATACTTTCTCTATACGCTATGTACATAGTGCGTATAGAGAAAGTAAAAATGCTCTGTTACGTATGTCTTTAATGCCCTAAAATCTTGCTCTTACAAAGGCCTTTATGCTGCAGTATTAACAAAGAAAGTAACCTTGGCATATACAATGGCAGTTTCTCAGCGTAAGGTTTTGTGTTCTGCTATCTGTTCAGTCTTGTCTACTGAAGCAGATATCTTTCTTAAATTAAACCCGTATAAATAATTAATTAAACTAATAAAATATTTAATTTTGCTGTTGCAAAAGTTTGAATTTTGGGCGAAAATTCTTTTTGGGTAACTGTATGTACCTTCTACGTGGTATAGAAATTAGTAAAATATTTTAGAATATACTCCCGTTAAGCCGCGATATTAGCTGTTTACGCTTCTAAACGTAGACCGATGTTGACAGTTCTGCTTTAGGAATCACAGCTACAAATAATGTCAGCAAAATTTGATAAACTGTCATAAGTGTTGAAGGAAGACAAAAACCGAACTCTAGACACGAAGAAGAAATTCAATTCCGAAATATGACGAAGGAGGGAGAGCATTATCTTTGGCAGTAAATCCTGAGGAGACTGCATCGGGACCCGAACCCGAGCGGGATTGGAGGGGGGTGGGGGTTTGCAGCACGTGTAAGCAAGAAGGCTTATTAAGAGCAAGGCTGTTATCGCGTGAGGGAGGGTGTATTTATGAAGATGAGGGTAACAATGAGACGAGGGTGGAGCGGGGGTGGCCCATAAATTACTCGGATAAAACAGCGGCGCCGAGCAAGAGGGTGAAAGGAAACCTCCCCTATAGCTTGATTTGCATGACACTGCATGGCGTTTAGATGTAACCAAATTGATATCCGTGCTAATACTGCAAATTAACAAGCACTAGACTTAATTTTAAAATGCGAGCCAACCGCTTCCCAAGAATAGTGTGTGTGTGTGTGTATGTGTGTGTGAGTGTATATATTTGTGTGTGTGTCAGTGTGTGTCTGTGTGTTTGTGTATCTATGGGTGTGTCTGTGTGTGTGCTAGTGTGTGTGTGAGTGTGTGTGCTAGTGTGTGTGTGAGTGTGTGTGCTAGTGTGTGTGTGAGTGTCTGTGTGTGTGAGTGTCTGTGTGTGTGAGTGTCTGTGTGTGTGAGTGTCTGTGTGTGAGTGTCTGTGTGTGAATGTCTGTGTGTGAGTGTCTGTGTGTGTGAGTGTCTGTGTGTGTCCGTGTGTGAGTATGTGTGAGTGTGTGAGAGTGTCTGTGTGTGTGAGTCTGAGTGTGTCAGTGTGTGTCTGTGTGTTTGTGTTTCTATGGGTGTGTCTGTGTGTGTGCTAGAGTGTGTGTGTGTAAGTGTGTGTGAGTGTCTATGTGTGAGCGTGTGAGTGTCTGTGTGTGTGAGTGTGTGTGAGTGTCTGTGTGTGAGTGTCTGTGTGTGAGTGTGTGTGTGTGAGTGTCTGTGTGTGAGTGTGTTGAATGTGTGTGTGAGTGTGTCTGTGTGTGAGCGTGTGAGTGTCTGTGTGTGAGTGTGTTGAATGTGTGTGAGTGTCTATGTGTGTGAGTGTGTGTGTGAGTATCTGTGTGTGAGAGTGTGAGTGTCTGTGTGTGAGTGTGTTGAGTGTGTGTGAATGTCTGTGTGTGTGAGTGTCTGTGTGTGATAGTGTATGTGTGTGAGCGTGTGAGTGTCTGTGTGTGTGTCTGTGTGTGAGTGTGTTGAGTGTGTGTGAATGTCTGTGTGTGAGTGTCTGTGTGTGAGTGTCTGTGTGTGTGTCCGTGTGTGAGTATGTGTGAGTGTGTGAGAGTGTCTGTGTGTGTGTGAGTCTGAGTGTGTCAGTGTGTGTCTGTGTGTTTGTGTTTCTATGGGTGTGTCTGTGTGTGTGCGCTAGAGTGTGTGTGTGTGTGAGTGTGAGAGTGTCTGTGTGTGAGCGTGTGAGTGTCTGTGTGTGAGCGTGTGAGTGTCTGTGTGTGAGTGTCTATGTGTGTGAGTGCATGTGTGTGAGCGTGTGAGTGTCTGTGTGTGAGTGTGTTGAATGTGTGTGAATGTCTGTGTGTGAGTGTCTACATGTGTGAGTGTGTGTGAGTGTCTGTGTATGAGTGTGTTGAATGTGTGTGAATGTCTGTGTGTGAGTGTGTTGAATGTGTGTGAATGTCTGTGTGTGAGTGTCTACATGTGTGAGTGTGTGTGAGTGTCTGTGTGTGAGTGTGTTGAATGTGTGTGAATGTCTGTGTGTGAGTGTCTGTGTGTGTCTGTGTGTGAGTGTGTGAGAGTGTGTGTGTGTGAATCTGGGTGTGTGTGAGTGTCTGATTGTGAGTGTGTGTGAATGTCTGTGTGTGAGTTTGTTGAGTGTGTGTGAGTGTCTGAGTGTGAGTGTGTTGAGTGTATGTTGAGTGTGTGTGAGTGTCTGTGTGAGAGTGTGTTGAGTGTGTGTGTGAGTGTCTGTATGTGAGTGTCTGTGCGAGAGTGTGTTGAGTGTGTGAGTGTCTGTGTGTGAGTGTCTGTGTGAGAGTGTGTTGAGTGTGTGTGAGTGTGTTGAGTGTGTGTGTGAATGTCTGTGTGTGAGTGTCTGTGTGTCTGTGTGTGAGTGTGTTGAGTGTGTGTGAGTGTCTGTGTGAGAGTGTGTTGAGTGTGTGTGAATGTCTGTGTGTGTGTCTGTGTGAGAGTGTGTTGAGTGTGTGTGAGTGTCTGTGTGAGAGTGTCTGTGCGAGAGTGTGTTGAGTGTGTGTGAGTGTCTGTATGTGAGTGTGTTGAGTGTGTGTGAATGTCTGTGTGTGAGTGTGTTGAGTGTGTGTGAGTGTGTTGAGTGTGTGTGAGTGTCTGTGTGTGAGTGTGTTGAGTGTCTGTGTGAGAGTGTGTTGAGTGTGTGTGAATGTCTGTGTGTGAGTGTGTTGAGCGTGTGTGAGTGTCTGTGTGAGAGTGCCTTTGTGTGAGTGTCTGTGAGTGTGTTGAGTGTGTGTGAGTGTCTGTGTGAGTGTCTGTATGTGAGTGTGTTGAGTGTGTGTGAGTGTCTGTGTGTGAGTGTGTTGACTGTGTGTGAGTGTCTGTGTGAGAGTGTCTGTGTGAGAGTGTGTTGAGTGTGTGTGATTGTCTGTGTGTGAGTGTGTTGAGTGTGTGTGAGTGTGTGTGAGAGTGTATGTGTGTGAGTGTGTTGAGTGTGTGTGAGTGTCTGTGTGAGAGTGTGTTGAGTGTGTGTGTGTGTGTGAGTGTGTGTGTGAGAGTGTGTTGAGTGTGTGTGGATGTCTGTGTGAGAGTGTGTTGAGTGTGTGTGTGAGTGTCTGTGTGAGAGTGTGTTGAGTGTGTGTGAGTGTCTGTGTGTGAGTGTGTTGAGTGTGTGTGAGTGACTGTGTGAGAGTGTGTTGAGTGTGTGTGAGTGTCTGTGTGTGAGTGTGTTGAGTGTGTGTGAGTGTCTGTGTGAGAGTGTGTTGAGTGTGTGTGAATGTCTGTGTGAGAGTGTGTTGAGTGTGTGTGAGTGTCTGTGTGAGAGTGTGTTGAGTGTGTGAATGTCTGTGTGAGAGTGTGTTGAGTGTGTGAATGTCTGTGTGTGAGTGTGTTGAGTGTGTGTGAGTGTCTGTGTGAGAGTGTGTTGAGTGTGTGTGAATGTCTGTGTGAGAGTGTCTGTGTGTGAGTATGTGTGAGTGTGTGAGAGTGTCAGTGTGTGTCTGTGTGTATATGTATCTGTGTGTGTGTGTCTGCGAGTGAGTGTGTATGTTAGTATGTGTGTGAAATATTTACATAACAAATAAAATGTATAGCTATGATCCATTTCTTAGTAAATGCCCCTGAAGTTTTCTTCATTCGAAAGCATTACATAACGGTAAATCAGCAGAGATAGACATAAAGATACTACAAACATTTTATGTGTTCCATCCACATGAGTTTCTCTACATCTCTGCAATAAAGTATTGTTAAGAAGCTCGTGCTTCTTTTTACTTCATACTAATCCAAAAAAAAAAAAAAAAAAAAAAAAAAAAGCAGAAATAGTCTTATTACCTGCTTCCTTGTAAGTAGAAGGGAAATAAGGGAGTACTATAAGTTAAAGTGATAGTTAAAAGTTGGTTGCTATGTGATTGAAGTTCCTTTGTATGAACACAAGTTGGCAAATTCCCCTAAGAGTATTTTAAAGCTGAAACGAATAACAACGAATTTCTCAAAAACGATCGACTCCTTGAAAACAATGTATATGGCATACATTGTGTGTTTTAACAAGCTCTACATTTTCTGTTGAATAAGTTTTTTTCTATATCTTACGGTTTGCCAGTTATGCAAAATTCCATAAAATTACTCAGAATAAAGTAGTCTTCAGAAGCTTTTCCTAGAAAATTCAAGATATACATTTTATTTCTCATCTTTGTATACTATATTTAAATCAACATTATTAGAGCTATTTTTGAGAAACTCAAAACTGTCAACAAAAAAAAAGTTCCATTTAAATGGTAATTGGGGATGGGGAGATTTTCTTGAAAATCTTCGTGTTGCATCTTTGGAAGATACCAAACTTAAATACCATGTTTGGTATGCAACGGTCCTCTCGTTTTTGAGCTATACCACCCACAGACACAGGAACAAACACGGACATTTTTCAAAAATGCTTTTTTTTTTTTCCTAGGGGGACCCAAAACATGTATTTGCGGTGGAATCTCGGTAATGAATTTTTGGGTGCATTACAATACCTTTACTATACACTATTTACATAGTACACAGGGAAAATAAAAGGTTTTTAAAGCTCATTTGAGGAGGCAATACTACAAGATAAAATATTTAGCAGATTTTAGGAGGATCTATGTTAAATATCTTGCCATAATTTAATATTGTACAGAAGTTATAAAACAGGAGGTGGTACACGGCCACTCGCCAAGTTGCTTGCGCCACTGTTGTAACTTGCAAGGAGAACAACAGTCTCAATTGCAATTCCGGGTGGAAAGGGTAGATGCCACTCTTCTCCGTTTACTAACTCCCCAGGGCTGATTTCTGTTCCGTCTGGCGACAAGATAAAGCCTCGTGGGCGGTCAATGGGGGTGTAACCCGCGACCTGCCGTGTGAGGCCACAGAACCAGCCCATTCGGTATTTAACGCTAAATGTATATACATATTATTTTGTTATATTATGTACACTTTAATACGATATCAGCCTTTAATTGTAAATCTCTTCCATTAATAGTATATTACTCTGTATATGAAAAAAAAAATCTGATGGGTACACTCATATGACTTTCTCTAGCTGCTCTACAAACTTCTAGTAAGACATTCTTCTTTTTTCTGCAGAATGTCCCTAATACTCAGTTCCTTATAAGTAGAAGGGAAATAAGGGAATGCACTAGCCTAAACTGATAGTCAAATGTTTTAAAAGCGTTATACGATTGTCATTGCAAATCGCTTCTTCGCTTGGCCGGGAGTAGAACAAAAGAAAACCGGACATTTCCTGTCTGAGAAAACTGAAACCAATAAGAAGGAATATCTCGGAAACGGTTATTACCTCAACAGAAACCTAAAGGACATCAAATGTGTGTTTTGACGAGATCTACATTTTTTGTGTAGTAAGTTTCGTTTACGGTTTAGCAGTTAAGCAAAATTCGTCAAAATTCATCCAGAATAAAGAGATCTTAAGAGGTTATTCCAAGAATATTCAAGATATACATTTTATTTGGCTGGATATAGGATATTTTAACCGTAATTGTTAGAGCCATTTTAAAAAAATCAAAACTTTCAAAAAAAGTCCCATGTAAAGGGTAGTTTGTGGTGGAGGGACTTTTCTCAAAATCTTTGTGTGGCATCCCTGGAAGGTATTAAACTTAAATACCAAGTTGGGTATTTTACCGAATTTTCGTTTTTGAGTTATCGCGTTCACACGCACACACACGGATCTTTTTCCAAAAATGCTCATTTTGGAAACATTGACCCTAAAACATGTATTTTCGTTTAAATAACATTATCAACTTTTTGGGTGGAATGCAATGTGTTATCTATACTCTATGTATATAGTACGTGCAGAGAAAATGGTAATTAATAATAGACCAATAAATGGTAATTGGTTGAATTATGAACTTAAATTTGTACGACATTGTTATTCGTCATTTAGCTATATCGTCTGAATATGAAGTTGAGATCTCCTTGTGATCTACCGGGAAAAATTACAAGTTAGTTGGAAAATTTAAAGCCGTGACAGCATATTGATATATCAACTCATTTGAGGATCGTTTCGACGGAAACTGGAAGATCCATGGCTAATCCAGGCTATGGCATGGAATCTTTAAATCTGATTCTAGCTTTCCAGTTCTAATATTAATTCTAGCGAATTATACAGGATGTTTATTCAATGCCCAAAACTGATTGTTATGATAAAGGAGATAAAAACAAATTTATTTGGTTAACTAATTAAAATTGTGTTAGTACTGAATATGCAGGAGGTTATTGAGTGTGTGTTTATGTGTGATTTAACGAGAGTATAATGAGATGCCAGGATGTTTATAAAATGAGCAGAGCAAGTTCGGTAATTTTCTATAAACAATTTTAATTGCCATTTTAGTAAAGTTTCTTGCGACTATTTATGCTCGACCACGTGTCTAAATTTAAAATATTAATAACTTATTTTTAATATTCCACGCTTACCTGGGTCAAGAACTGCATTGACCTTACCTTGCGCATTGAAACAGCTGTAATAGCAGACACAAAAGCATTTATTTCATGGTGCATAGAGTTTATCGTACATTTTTTGTTTACTTTTATGGCAATACGTTATTAGTCCCATCGTGTGCATTAGCAAAAATTTCCGGTGTTGTAGGTTACATATTTCTCTGTCGGTAGTGCCCGACATATCTACTTTTCTAAACTCGCACTAGTTCTTCGATTGGACATACGAGAATAATCGATAGTTGCGCTTTCAACAGTTGGTGCCCGGTAGCGTTACGAGATGTGAGCAGACGTGAAAGATTGTTATATTGGATCTTTTGATTGGTGGAAGGCTGCATTTTTGGAAGTGAAATTTCAAACTGAAGTATCGAAGTAGAGATTTCTCTGAAAGTTTTATTGTGAGTGCATTGGAGTTATGTTGATATGAATTCCAAATTTCATTAACATTGCAATATATATAAATAATCTAAACATATTATTATGTAAATAATAATATTTCAATAGCGTTGATTACTGAATTATTATGATTCTATTAAAATATTAGATAGTTTTTTACAGAAAATATATTTTTTTTGGGAAAATTACTATTGGTATCAGGACAATATTATCCGTTTTAATATTACAATAGATAATTTTGTACATTCTGGGACATTTTAGTGTATTTAAATAAAAATTGAGACACATGGAATATTTTGAAGTTCTGATGATGTCGTTTTGAGAAAAACACAGTTTAATAAATAATATGCTAGGAAGTAGATTACTATGTGATCCTTAAAGGGCAGTAGTTCCCGAAGTAAGGGGAGAACAACTAAATGTTGATTCCCTACACACCCCAAAGGTTCCAAAACTATTCGCTATGAAAATGTAATTGTAATCAAAATTTTACTGCACTTGATGAAGAGAAGCACTTTAGCGAGGCCCTTAAAAGTGTAACTAGCAGATGTACAAATTCTACATTTAAGTATCGTTAAGCATAACATAGCGTAGCATACCCAGTGTGGTGGGAGTCACTCCTACACTGTGCATGCTAAGGGATAGCAGTTCAGAGATAAAAGCTGTTCGCGCCTGCAATATGTGGATAGAAAGAAAAGGGACTATAAATAAATACGCCAGGGTGCGAGGAGACACAGGGCTTTTACTATCAAGTAGATGAATGTATGGTTAAGGGTGAGAAAACCCAAGGAGTTACCCAAACTCCATTCAGCACTCACTTTAACAGTATACGTAAATCTTGCAGTTAAAACATTTTAAATAAAACTAAAACCGTTCGGTATATGCTGGGCTGGAGAGCATCCTACAATCAGCAGCTCATATGGACAAGGCTCCAATTACTAGGATCTTTTATAATAAAACCCATGCTTATGCTAGCATTGCTTTAAGAACACACAGCTATGTCGGCAATTCGACATTTTGCTACTCAAGTGGTGCAACATTACTTCATAAGGTTAGAGCATGTTAACAGCGGGGGTACTGACCTATTGCGGCTTACCAGCCCCTCCAGAGATGAGAGGAGGGGAAACCACATACTAGCACACAGGAAACGATTGAGCTAAGCGCAGAGATGCACGGAAGTCCCTAATAGTTCACTATATGACAATCCCGGCACGCCACTGAGGCTACACAAGTGCCGGGAAGCCGGAAAGAGGCGTCTACAACTACGCCTAGCTTCAACCAGAGTTTACTCAGAGCAAGCAACCGTGCCATCTGCCTACAAAGCCTCAAACCACACCTGCGCCGACCTGAAAGAAGAAGAAAATGAAATGAAGAAATTAAAGGAAAGGAACCATTGTAGATATACAGCAGCCCAGCATTCACTTATACTACGGAAAATCCCAGGGCTAGAGTGCGCGGTCAACGGAGCCGTTCCTTATAGACGCGCTCGCTAAACTGCTGCTTCGTGGCGCAGGGAATCGTGGGTTCACGGTTATTTCTGTGTTTGTAAATGTGTATATATGTGTGTGTATTACAAGCAATACGGTATCACTTAGAAAAGCAAAGGAAATGTTGGTAAAACTAGAAAAAAGGGGAAAAAGATGAAAGAGGACAAAAAAAAAATCTGATGTGTTCTATTCACATGACTTTCGCTATATCTCTGTAACAAATTATTTTTTTAATAAGCTTATTCTTTTATTTATTTCATCCTAATGGAGAAAGCTATGTGAATTTGTTTGTATGGACACAAGTTGGCAAATTCCTGTATGAGAAAGGTATAAGTTTTTCAAAGCTGAAACCAAAAACAAGGAACATCTCAAAAACGACCAACTTCACGAAATAAATGTACATAACATAAATTGTGTGTTTTAATGTGCTCTACATTTTTTGTGTGTTAAGTTTTGATCCATCTTTTTCGGTTTAGTAGTTATGCAAAATGCATCCAGAATAAAGTAGTCTTCAGAGGCTATTGCCATACTATTCAAGATATACATTTTATTTTAATATACGATATTTTAATCAAAATCGTTACAGCCATTTTTAGAAAATCAAAATTTTCCAAAAAAAAGTCCATGTAAAAGGTAGTTGGGAGTAGATTTTCTTCAAAATCTTCGTGTTGCATCCTTGGAAGATACCAAACCTAAATACCAAGTTTGGTTTTTAACGGATTTTTCGTTTTTGAGCTATGCTGCCCACAGACACACGCACACAGACACACACATTGACATTTTTCAAAAAATGCTTTTTTTTGGATTCAGGAGGTCTCAAAACATGTACGAGTTACGTCCAGAAAGTAAGTTCCGTTTGGTAATAAAATTAAATTGTGTACAAATACAGAATAATTATTTATTGCATAAAATTCTACAACTCTTAAACTACTTTTCCACATAACTGCCGAAATTTTGCAGGCATTTGTCATAGCGTGGCACAAGTTTTTGTATACCTTCTTTATAGAAGTTTGCCATCTGTGTCTTCAAAAATTTGGTACCCAACCTGAGCAAAGTTTACGAAATTTCAGTTTTTCGGTAACAATTTCATGAATTAGTGATCGTGAGTTTTGGGGAAATTCCATAGCGAGAGCACTGATTGTAAACTTGCGGTTTTCCTGGATCTTGTCATCAATCGCGTGAGCCAGTTTTTCTGTAACCAAAGATGGACGCCCACTTCGTTCTTCATCGTGCACCTCACTACACCCTTCATTGATCTGTCGGACCCATCTTCTCAGCACTGAATCACTCATCGCATTTTGTCCGTAAACTTTGCAAATTTGCCGATAAATTTCAATTGGTTTCACTTTCCTAGCATTCAGAAAACGAATCACAGATCTGATTTCACAAGCGGCGGGATTTTCAATCAACACCGACATTGTAAACAAGCACAACAAAGCGTATGTGGCTGACAGAGATCTCAAAATGGTGTACGTTTCTTCTCCTTGATACAGAGCGTCTACCGCGCATGTGCGGAACTGCGATCGCAGCGCTGCAGCGGAGATAAATTGAAACGGAACTTACTTTCTGGACGTACCTCGTATGTCAGGTGAAATCTCGGTATCGAATTTTTGGGTGCATTACATTAAAAAGGAAAAAAAAAAAAAAAATACAGCGCCGGAGTCCCGACAAAACTCCAGAAATTGTTTTATTTAATAAATATGGGTATTGAATCTGTCCTACCGGATGCCAGTCCCAAAACCAACGCCTGGGCCACATTAGCTCTTACTAAATGAAATATAATTTAATCAAAATATCAGGTACTCTACAGTATATTTCGAATATTTCATTGCTATAAAAGTTTTGGGAAGCTAAAGCTCTCCTGTTGTAGACCGCTGTCTAAAAACATTTTACTCTGCTTATGATTTTATTTCTAAAGAGAGAGTTGTAGTAGGGGTCATCTGTTTGATGATTATTGAGACTATAAACGTATTGTCTGTGATGCGGACAAAAAGCCATGCATGGCAATAGGTATTAAACAGCGCCACTCCCTGTTTGCTAAACGCCAACATCAACTGGGCCTGAATTTCGATAGCCTCTTTAAAGCGCTTAATCACTTTTTACAGGCAGAATGAGTCACATGCTTGGGCAACAAGAAGCACGCTACGTCACAATAATAGCATAATGAATAATGCGTGCTTAAATCGATTTGCGGCGCCACTGTGCAGAAATAAGCTGAATAACGCAACACCACAAATAATTGATGATCCTCGCGCACTCTATTGGCAATTTGCTCAACCAGTGTAAACAATGTGCTGAGTAATGGAATCGTTAACAATTAATACCAAAACACTGACAAAAACAACGCGGCAGCGCTGGCTAGCTGTCCATTATAACAGCAAGTATAGCAGCCATATTGGAGGCAGAAATCAGCTGATTCCGCCGCTCTTGTAATACGTTACGGCCCAGTGTCTCGGAATTAGTCCCACGTGAGCCGTTCATGTCCAATCTGGTGTGACGTGCTCCCCAGCTCCTTGAAAACCCTCAGCCATACCCAAATTAATGTGAAATATGGCCCTATTCCAGGTAGGATGTTTCTAATCGTTTTGTTTTCCAAGTGGTCAAAACTGCAAATATAATAAAGGGTGCTAATATAGCACTATTCCAGGTAGGATGTTTCTAATCGTTTTGTTTTCCAAGTGGTCAAAACTGCAAATATAATAAAGGGTGCTAATATAAGGCTATTCCAGGTAGGATATTTATAATCGTTTTGTTTTCCAAGTGGTCAGAACTGCAAATATAATAAAGGGTGCTAATATAGCCCTATTCCAGGTAGGATATTTATAATTCTTTTGTTTTCCAAGTGGTGAAAACTTCAAATATAATAAAGGGTGCTAATATATCCCTATTCCAGGTAGGATATTTATAATGGTTTTGATTTCCAAGTGGTCAAAACTGCAAATATAATAAAGGGTGCTAATATAGCCCTATTCCAGGTAGGATATTTATAATTCTTTTGTTTTCCAAGTGGTCAAAACTTCAAATATAATACAGGGTGCTAATATATCCCTATTCCAGGGAGGATATTTATAATCGTTCAGTGATTTGGTCTGGGGACGTCAGCCAAGTAAGTGTTGTGTTAATTTCCAAGCTTTCAACTTCGCACTCTGTCGCCATCATCAGGAACTCTGATAATGAATCCCGTCAGTTCCCTGATGATCTGATAATGGCGTCAGAATACGTCGTTGACAGCTTGGAGAATAATCCAACGCTTACTTGGCTGACGTGCCGAGAAGAAAACATTAATAATCAGCGCTGGTAAAGTTTTAAGTTCTTGATTATAATCGTTTTGTTTTCCAAGTGGTTCAAAACTTGTAATGTAATACAGGGTGCTAATAATCAGTTTTAGTAATCTTGTACATGTAAGACTCGCATATAAAACATTTAGGGGAGTCGAAATGCCCTATCTTGCCAGTGCTAAAGTTTGACTATCATCTCAGAAACTATTTGAGATAATGAGCTAAACTTTACAAGGTATATTCAGCAATACCTTTCCTGGTGATTGATGACATTTAAAATACTTCTGTTCATTAGAAGGAAAGATGTGTTATTTACTTTCTCTATACGTACTAAAATAAAATAAAATCTGTAACACAACATCCTGGCATCTTGTTCCCTATACCAGGACGTATATTGCAAACTTTATAATTTATTTCCCACTTTTAAATTATTGTTATACATCATTATTTTACAGATAATACTTATATACTAATAACTCAAAATTTAATTTAAAACAAAAACAAATGAATATAAACTGAAATAATATAAAATAAATTCCAACTGGTAACCAGCTATTTATCCATAAAACTATGCTCTAGATTATTAAGATATATGAAAAACTTACATATACTACTGGTATCCAGCAGAATATGCACTGATAACCAGCGCAACCAAATAATTATATTACACAATAATTTCTTTACATTGTAGTAAACTATAGAAAATTGTGTTTTACTTCCTTTGGCTATCTGTTACTAATTATACCTAATATTTTACATCATCATTACACTAAACTCACTGTATTTAACTTTTTAACACTATTTAGCACTTCACTAACACTTCCTCCTCAACGTCATCTCCCCTTGCCTCGTACTGTCCACCGCCAGAAGCCCATAATCCACCATTCCTGCTCTCACACTTCCTCTGTATCCCTCTTAATACTCTGATCTACGTACTATGTACATAGTGTATAAAGAAGGTATTGCATTCTACCCAAAAATTCGATACCGAGATTTCAACGGAAATACATTTTTGGGTCTCCCTGAATAAAAAAAAAATGCATTTTTGGAAAAAGGCCCGTGTGTGTGTCCGTAGATAGCATAGCTCAAAAAAGAAATAAGCGTTGAAAACCAAACTTGGTATTTAAGTTTGGTATCCTCCAAGGATGCGACACGAAGATTTTCTAGAAAATCCCCCACACCAACTACTCTTTACATAGAACTTTTTTCGAAAATTTTTATTTTCTCAAAAATGCCTCCAAAGATTTTGATTAAGTTATCGTATACTAAAGATATTTATCTGACAAATAAGTGTATATATTGGATTTTCTGGGAATAGCCTCTGAAGACTATTCTGGATGAATTTTACGGCATTTTGCACAACTGCTAAACCGTAAGAGATGGACGCAAACTTACCATACAAAAAATGTAGAGCACGTTGAAACATACACTTTATCTTATATACATTTTTCTTGTGGAGTTGCTGGCTTTTGAGATATTCCTTGTTTTTGTTTTCAGCTTTGAAAAATGTATACTTTTCTTATACAGGAATTTGCCAACTCCTATCCATACAAACAAAGGAACCTCCGTCACATAGCAACTAGCTTTTATCACTTTAACCTATGGTACTTCTTTATTTCGCTTCTACTGAAAGGTAGCAAGTAATACGATAATTTCTGCTAATTTTTTCTCGATTAGCATGAAGTAAATAAAAGCATAAGGTTTTTAACAGCAACTTATTGCAGAAGTGTAGAGAAAGTCTTGAAAATCATCGTTTCGCATCCTTGGAAAAAAAAACAAACCTAAATACCAAGTTTGGTTTTAAACGGACTTTACGTTTTTGAGCTATGCTGCCCACTCACACACACACACACACACACACACACACACACATTCACGCGGACATTTTTCTAAAAATGCTTCTTTAGATTCAGTGAGTCGCATAACATGGATTTCCGGTGGAATTTCGGTATCGAATTTTTGGGTGCATTACAATACCTTCTCTATACACTATGTACATAGTACGTGTAGAGAAAGCAATAATTAGCAAAAATAGTCTCCTTACTTGCTTCCTTGTAAGTAGAAGCGAAATAAGGGAGTTTATAGGCTAAAGAGATAGTCAAAAGTTGGTTGTTATGTTACTGATGTTCCTTTGTTTGTATGGACAGGAGTTCACAAATTCCTGTATGAAAAAAGTATGCTTTTTAAAGCTGAAACCAATTGCAAGGAATATCTCAAAAACGATCCACTCCACGAAAAAAAATGTATGTAATACAAAATGTGTGTTTTAATGAGCTCTACATTTTCTTTTGTGTAAGTTTTTGTCTATCTTTAAGGTTAGCCAGTTATGCAAAATTCCGTAAAATTCGTCCAGGATAAAGTAGCCTTCAGTGGACATTCCTAGAAAATTGAAGATATAATTTTATTTGGCATGTAAATATCTTAAACATGAGACATTTTTAACCAAAATCGTTAGAGCCATTTTTGAGAAAATCAAAATTTCCGAATTTTTTTTCATGTAAAGAGTAGCTTGGGGTGGGGAGATTTTCTTAAAAATTTTCGTGTCGCATCCTTTGAAGATACTAAAGTTAAATACCAAGTTTGATATTTAACGGTCTTTTTATTTTTGAGCTATGCTGAGCTTATTGTACTTCATTATTTCGCTTCTACTTTTAAGGAAGCAAGTAATAAGGTTATTTATGATAATTTGTTGTTGAGATGTAGAGAAAGTTATGTGAAGAGAACAAATCAGATATCTTTTTTTAATTGTGCCGTTCACAGACAAAAATCGACAAATGTATGAATATATGAATTTTGAATGTATGGGTGGAATGCAATACTTTATCTCTACCATATGCGGTTAAGCATTAAATTGCGTGTCGCAATAACCCTTGGGTACAACATCCCAACGCACAATTTGTGTTTCGGAAGCGGATCACCACGCACCAGCGCACTACGCCACGCCACATGGCACCATTAGTGCCAGATACAGTCAATATAATATACTAGAACAGTACAATGCCTAAGTTGAAAATAATTTCTAAAAAAATCTGATGCGTTACACTCACATACCTTTCTCTAGCTGTTCTACAAACTTCATAAATAAGATTCTTCTTCTTTCTGCACCTTGCTAATCGTGGTACTCATTAGCACAATGTTCTTATTATTTAGTTCCGTATAAGTAGGAAGAAAATAAGGCTAAAGCAATAGGCAAATGTTTTAAAAGCTGTCGCTATGCGATTGTCATCACTAATCGCTTCTTTTCTTGGCCAGGAGTAGAACAAAAGAAAAACGGACACTCCCGTCTGAGAAAAGTATAAGTACTTCACAACTAAAACTAATAACAATGAATACATCGAAAACGGTAAGCTCCACGAGAAAAATGTATATGACATAACTTGTGTATTTTAACAAGACCTAAATTTTTTGTACAGCAAGTTTTTATTTATCTCTTATGGTTTACTAGTTATGCCAAATTAAACAAAATTCGTTTAGAATAAACAGTTCTTCAGAAGCTATTCCCAGAAAATTCAATGTATATATTTTATTTGTTAGCTAAATATATTTAATATATGATATTTTAATCAAAATCGTTAGAGCCATTTTTAAGAAATTAAACATTTTCGAAAAAAGTTCAATGTAAAGGGTAGTTTGGGGTGGGGTAATTTTGCTCAAAATCTTCGTGTCGCATCCCTGGAAGATACTATACTTAAATACCAAGTTTGGTATTTTAGCTACTTTTCGTTTTTTGGATACAGGGGGTCCTAAAACATGTATTTCCGGTGAAATTTCGGTATGGAATTTTTGGGTGGAATACAATACTTCTCTATCCCCATGTACATTGTACATATGGGACTAGAGAAAGTAAAAACATCTGAAGTGTCACAATCCGTTAATTTTCTCTAATTTCGCAACTATACATACAAAAGCTTATTGGTCTATTATCTTCATGCTAATCGAGACATTACCGGAAATTGTTTTATTACATACTTTCTTGTGGGTACAAAGGAAATAAAGGCTATTATATTGGACTATTCCATTTCCCTGATAAAAAACAGAGAGCCACATAAAACCTTAAGGGCTCCCCATTTAAGAAAAATATAAATAATATTATTTTTAGCCACAACTAAGAATATCGAAAACTGTTTTAAAGATCAGATGTTACTCTCACATTACCTTCTACTGCTGTTCTACATGGAAACTTCTTAAGAACGATTATCGTCTTTCTAGACCATGATAATCGAGATAAGCATTAGCAGAATGTTCTAATAACTATTTCCTTACAAGTTGAAGGGAACTAAAAAAATGCATTATGCTAAAGTGATAGTCAAATGTTTTAAAAGCTGCACTGTGCGATTGTCAAGTAAATTTACTTCTTTACTTGGCCAGAAGTAAAACAAAGAAACACAGGCAACTTTCTTTCTGAGAAAAGTATAAATATTTTTAAAGTCAAACCAATAACAAGGAATATCTCGGAAGCGGTTACCCCCACAAGAAAAATATAAAAGATATAAGTTGTGTGTTTCTACATTTTTTGTACAGTAATATTTTGTCTATCTCTTTTATCAGTTATAGAAAAGTCATACAGCATGAAATAGATTTCAGAGGCTATTTCCTGAAATTTCAAGATATACATTTTGTCACAGCAATATGTTCAAGATGTTATTCTAATTCAAATCGTTAACACCTTTTTGAAAAAAATCTGATGTGTACCATTCACATGACTTTCTCTATATTCCTGCAACAAAGTATTCTTAAAAAGCTTATACTTCTATTAAGTTCATGCTAATCAGTAAAACATTAGCAGAAATAGCCATATTACTTGCTTACTTGTAAATAGAGGTGAAATAAGGGAGTACCATAGGTTAAAGTGATAATCAAAATCTGGTTGCTATGTCACTGAAGTTCCTTTGTTTGTATGGACAGCAGTTGACAAATTCCTGAATGAGAAATGTGTAAGTTTTTCATAGCAGAAACCAAAAATAAAGAAATGTCACAAAAACGACGAATTCCATGAAAATATGTATATAACATAAATTGTGTGTTTTAACGTACTCTACATTTTCTGTGGAGTAAGTTTTTGTTCATCTTTTACGGTTTAGCAGTTCAAAATTTAGTATAATTCATCCAGAACAAACTACTCTTAAGAGGCTATTCCCAAAAAATTCAAGATATACATTTCATTTGTCAGGTAAATATCTTTAGTGTAGGAAATTTTAATCAGAATCGTTAGAGCCATTTTTGAGAAAATCACAATTTTCGAAAAAGTTCCATGTAAAGGGTAGTTGGGGGTGAGGGGATTTTTCTCAAAATCTTCGTGTCGCATCCCTGGAAGATACTAAACTCAAATACCAAGTTAGGTATTCCACCTACTTTTCGTTTTTGAGTTATCGTGTTCATAGACACACGGACACACACACGGACCTTTTTCCGAAAATGCTTTTTACTTTCTCCATACGCACTATGTACATAGTGTATAGAGAAAGTATTGCACTCCACCCAAAAATTCGATACCGAGATTTCACCGGAAATATATGTTTTAGGGTCCCCAATATCCAAAAAAAACATTTTCACAAAAATGTCCGTGTGTGTGTGTCCGTGTGTCTGTGAACACGATAACTCAAAAACGAAAAGTCGGTAAAATACCAAACTTGGTACTTCAGTTAAGTATCTTCCAGGGATGCGACACGAAGAATTTGAGAAAAATCCCCCCACCCCCAACTACCCTTTGCATGGAACTTTTTTCGAAAATTTTGATTATCTCAAAAAGTGCTCTAAAGATTTTGATTAAAATTTTGTACATTAAAGATATTTACAGGACAAATAAAATGTGTATCTTGAATTTTCTGGGGATAGCTTCTGAAGAGAATTTTATTCTGGATGAAGTTTACTGAATTTTGAATAACTGCTAAACCGTAAGAGATGGACAAAAACTTACTAGACATAAAATGTAGAGCACATTAAAACACACAATTTATGTTATATACATTTTTCTCGTGGAGTTTGTCGTTTTTGAGACATTCCTTATTTTTGGTTTCTGCTATGAAAAGCGTATACTTTCCTCATACAGGAACTTGTCAACTCCTATCCATATAAACAAAGGAACTTCACTGACATAGCAACCAGCTTCTGACTATCACTTTAACATACGGTTGTCCTTTATTTCGCTTCCACTTACAAGGGAGCAAGTAATAAGACTATTTCAGCTAAGTTGTTTCTGATTAGCATAAAGTAAATAGAAGTATAAGCTTTTTAAGAATTATTTGTTGCAGGGATATGGAGAAAGTCATGTGAAAGGTACACATCAGACTTTTTTTAGATAAAGGGGACCCTAAAACATACATTTCCGGTGAAATCTCGGTATCGAATTTTTGGTGGAGTGCAATACATTCTCTATACACTATGTACATAGTGCGTATGGAGAAAGTAAAAATTAACATTTTTGAAGATATTTCCTTATAGAGGTAGTTTAGAATGAAGGGATTTTCTAGAAAACCTTCATGTCTCATCATTGGAAGCTACTGAACTTAAATATAAAGTTTGGTGTTTAACCACTGATCATAGTATCATGGATCTTTGTTTAAAAATCTGATGTGTACCATTCACTATATCCCTGCAACAAATTATTCTTAAAAAGCTTATACTTCTATTTACTTTATGCTAATCAGAAAGAATTAGCAGAAATAGTCTTATTACTTGCTTCCTTTAAGTAGAAGCGAAATAAGGGACAACCAGAGGTCAAAGTGATAGTCAAAAGCTGGTTGCTAGGTCAATGAAGTTCCTTTGTTTATATGGACAGGAGTTGACAATTTCCTGTATGAGAAAAGTATAAGTTTTTCATAGCAGAAACCAAAAATAAGGAATGTCTCAAAAACGACGAACTTACGAAAAAAATGTATATAGCATAAATTGTGTGTTTTAACGTGCTCTACATTTTTGTGCAGTAAGTTTTTGTCCATCTCTTACGGTTTAGTAGTAATGAGAAACTCACCCAGAATAAAGTAGTCTTCAGAGGCTATTCAGAAATTTCAAAATATACATTTTATTTGTCAGGTAAATAACTTTAATATACGATATTTTAATCAAAATCGTTAGAACCATTTTTTAGAAAATCAAAATTTTCGAAAAAAGATCCATGTATAGGGTAGTTTGGGTGGGGGAATTTTTTTTTTCAAAATCTTCGTGTCGCATTCCTGGAAAATACTAAACTTAAATACCAAGTTTGGTATTTTACCGACTTTTCGTTTTTGAGTTATCATGTTCACAGACACACGGACACACACGGACCTTTTTCTGAATATACTTTTTTTGGATACATGGGACCCTAAAACATATATTTCCGGTGAAATCTCGGTATCGAATTTTTTGGTGGAGTGCAATATCTTCTCTATACACTATGTACACAGTGAGTATTGAGAAAGTACAAATGCTATATTAAACATGGGGACCTCAAAATATATTTCCCGTGAAATCTCGACATAGAATTTTTGGGTGGAATAGAATACCTTCTATATCTACCGTGTATAATAACTGGTATAAGTTGCAATAAATTATCTTACATATTTACTGAGGATTATCCAAATTTAACATTTAATTTCAGCTTAAGGCCATTTCTGACGTGTTTTGTTTCAGTGTTAAATATAATACCAGTTAATATGTTGTGTAGACAATTTAGGTCAACTATTAAAGCGCCAATTCGATGGCCGAGATTAGGCACTTTCAACCAATCGCATTTATTTCACTGGATCCATATTGTCGAAACATCTTATCGCAGCTGATCCGCATTTCTTTGAAATCTTGTCGCACCTGACGTTCGCTTGTTTAATAAACAAAAGATCTGATGTGTTCCATTCACATGACTTTCTCTACATCTCTGCAATAAATTATTTTTATAAGGCTAATGCTTCTATTTACTTCCTGCTAATCGAGAAAAAATTAGCAAAAATTTTGCTTCCTTGTAAGTAGAAGCGAAATAAGGGAGTACCATAGGTTAAAGTGATAGTCAAAAGCTGTTGCTCTGTGACTGAAGTTCCTTTATTTGTATGGACACGAGTTCAAAAAGTCCTGTATGAGAAAAATATAAGTTTTTATAGCTCAAGAAAAAAACAAGGAATAGCTCAAAGAACAATCAACTCCGCGAAAAATAGTATACAACGTAAATTGTGTTTTAATGTGCTCTACAATTTTTGTGCGGTAAGTATTTATCTGTCTGTTAAGGTTTAGCAGTTATGCAAAATTCCGTAAAATTCACTCAGAATAAAGTAGTCTTCAGAGACTATTTCCAGAAAATTCAAAATATACATTTTCTTTGTCATCTAAATATCTTTAATATATGATATTTTAATCAAAATCTTTAGAGCCATTTTTTAGAGAATCAACATTTTCGAAAAAAGTGCCATGGAAAGTTCTCAAAATCTTCATCACTTTCCTGGAAGATGGCCAACTTAAATATCAAGTTTGGTATTTTACTGACTTTTCGTTTTTGTGTCATCGTGTTCACAGACACACGGACCTTTTTCTGAAAATTCGTTTTTTGGATACAGGGGACCGTAAAACATATTTTTCCGGTGAAATCTCGGTATCGAATTTTTTGGTGGAGTGCAATACATTCTCTATACACTATGTACTTAATGCGTATAGAGAAAGTAAAAATTCAATAAATAAATATGGTTGAATGCGTCATTAATTGCTAATGTAAGTACTACTATCATAACCTGATAAAATCTTCCTTACTATATATTATACATTATTAATAGTCTATTTCACTGAATTGTCTTATCAATCACTTCGCTTTTGGTCGTGAATTATCGACAAGATAAAAACACTCGTGGTATTGCTTATTAATATTTCCTTCATGACATGTGCTCATAGGAATTGGCTAATCCAGTACATTGACGCGTAAAATTCCAACCAATAGGAACTCATTATCTCTGCATTTTAATTGTTTTTTATCACACCCACGTGCAATTGTTTTTCTAAATTTATCGCTACCACGTGCATTTGTTTTCTATCTGAACTAATGTTCGGTCTCATAATAATAGTATTAGTGTGCAGTGATATTCCCGTACATAATGGCGGAAGTTCCAAAACGAATATTATTCTTCGTATCCATATAGACTAATCATTGTTATTTTATTTATGAAATTATTTTATTAAATAAACTTGAGCTACAACTTTTTATTTTTTCTACACGTAATATGTGCATAGTGTATAGAGAAGCACCAGATATTGCACCCAGAAATTTGGTACCAAAATTTCACCGGAAATACATGTTTTAGATCCCCCTGAATAAAAAAAAAAAGCATTTTTGGAAAAAGGTCCGTGTGTGTGTGTGTCCGTGGACATATAGCTCAAGAATGAAAAGGCTATTAAGTACCAAACTTGGTATTAAAGTTTGGCATCTTCCAAGGATACGACACAACATTTTTTCACGAAAATTCCCCACCCCAATACTATCCTTTACATAGAAAATATTTCGAAAATTTTGATTTTATCAAAAATGACTGTAACGATTTTGATTAAAATTTATTATGTTTAAAATATTTACATGCCAATTAAAATGTGTATCTTGAATTTTCAGGGAATAGCTTCCAAAGACATCTTTATTCTGGATGATATGTATTGAATTTTGCATAACAGGTAAAAACGTAAGAGATAGATAAACACTTACTATACAAAAAATGTTGATCACAATAAAACACACAATTTATGTAATATGGATTTTTTTCGTGGAATGGTTCGTTTTTGAAATATGTTATTGGTTTCAGCTTTAAAAAACTTATACTTTTCTTATTCAGGAATTTGTCAACTCCTGTTCATAGAAACAAAGGCACTTCAGTCACATAGCAACCAGCTTTTGACTAACACTTTAACCTATGGAACTCTCTTATTTCGCTTCTACTTACAAAGAAGCAAGTAATAAGACCATTTCTGGTAATTTTTTGTTGATTAGCATGAAGTAAATAGAAGCATAAGCTTTTAACACTAATTTGTTGCAGGGAGTCGCAACAAGTTGCTCGCGAATTTATCGATAAAAGTTGAAGCTCTCGTTATATTATTTATGATGGAACTGTGACAATGCAATAATGATTTGACCTTTGTCCACCGGTGACAGATCCACTTGCAGTTCTTTGGCTGACGTTTACAAGCAACTCTGTGCCACACGAGTGTGGCATTCCAAACGCAAAATAACAGCCCTAAATTGCAGCATAACGCCCCCATTAATTCTGGCTGAAATCGACCAGCAATAACTTCAAAGTCCTGCTTCGTGAGGTGGAATGACCAGCTATTTCACGTGCAAGAGGGAGCCATTCTGCAAACAAACTGCGTGCACCGGTAGACTCGCCCACTGTCCAAATCAAGATATTCTCTCACTGGCTTTTATAAATATAACATCTGAATTATCCGGGGACCACACCAAAATAATGTTCGTCCTTTGTTCATTCTAAAGAATGACTCAGCAGTATGAACTAAGATCAAACTGTCACTGAAATTTTGGAGCTCTTTTAAGACAATAATAAATCTTGGACAATATTTGAAAAAATGCGGATATGACAAATGCATACGCCTTTCTCTACGCTATATTGTTTATCAGTTCGTATACAAATTATTCTTACGAAATATTAATACTTTCTCTACATGTACTATGTACATAAATTCAATACCCAAAAATTGGATACCGAGATTTCACCGGTAATATATTTTGGGATCTCCTGAATCCATAAAAAAGCATTTACAGAAAAGGGTCTGTGTGTGTTTATGTTTGTATGTGTGCGCACGCCTGTGGACAGCATAGCTCAAAAACAAAAAGAACATTAAATACCAGACTTGGTATTTATGTTTGGTATCTTCTACGAACATTTTCGAGAACCCCTCCATCCCAAACTACCCTTTACATGAGACATTTTTCGAAAATTTTAATTTTCTCAAAAATGGTTCTAACGATTTTTATTACAATACCGTATATATATATATATATATATATATATATATATATAACTTACAAACCGTAAGAGATATACAAAATCTTACTACACAAAACACATACTACACCTCATTAAAACACATAATTTATGTCATACTTTTCTCAAACGGGAAGACATCTCCCTTCTCGTTTGTTTATTCCTGGCAAGCACAGGGATCGGAATTTCAATTGTTTCACATAGCGACCGGCTTTTATAGGACGAGACTATCGCTTTAGCCCGTGCATTTTCTTATTTTCCTAGCTAGTAATAAGGCTAATCCTGCCTATGTTTGTCTTGATTAGCATGATGTACATAGCAGATTAATGTTTTGAATAAAAGGTTTGCTTACCGATCAGCTAGAGGACATCATGTGAATGGAACACATTAGATTTTTACTGTCTCTATACGTACTATTACCTGACAAATAATATGTATATCTTGAATTTTCTGAGAATAGGCTCTGAAATAATATTCTTACTTCTGCTATTTTTTTCTCGATTAGTATGAAGTAAATAGAAGCATTAGAATTTTAACAATAATTTGTTGCAGAGATGCAGAAAAAGTCATGTGAATGGAACACATAAGTTTTTTTCCCTTCTACTTAAAAGGGGCCAAGTAATAAGGAAATTTCTGCTAATGTTTATTTCGAGTATTTGAAATAGAAGAATAAACTTTTTAACAATAATTTGTTACAGAGATAGAAATTCATGAGAACGAACACATCATATTTTTTTATCCACGTCATGCTAATCGAAGTAAACGTTAGCAGAAATTGCCATATTACTTCCTTCCTTGAAGCAGAAGGAAAATTAAAGAATCCACTATGCTAAATCGATAGTCCCATCTTTCAAAAGCTATACTATCTGAAGCAATCGAAATTCAAAATAAAAATTCTTGGGATTAAAACAAAAGAGATGAAACGTTTCCGCTTGAGAAAAGTGTTCGTACCTTAAAACTTAAATAAGGAATATATCGGAAACGGTTAATTCTACATTAGAATGTGTACATATTAATTATTTATCTCTTACGGTTTACCAGTTATACAAAAGTCGTCAAAAATGAAAGGGTCTTCAGAGGCTATTCCTATAAATTAAAAATTTACATTTGATTTATCATGAAAGTATATTAACATATGGTATTTTAATCAAAATCCTAGAGCAATTTTGTAAAAATAAACATAATTTAAAAAAAATGTTCCACTTAAAGGGTAGCTGGGTGTGGTGGGATGTTCTTAAAACTCTTCGTGTCGCATCCCTCGAAGCTACTGAACTTAAATACCAAGTTTTGTATTTAACTGACTTTTTGTTATTGAGCTGTACTGCACCCCTCCCCCCCCCACACACACACATATATTCTTTTTCTAAAAATACACACTATGGATTCTGGATGCATGTAAAATCTCATTATAAATTCTTTGGGGTGAAATACAAAACTTTCTCCAACTACTATGTGCATTATACATACGTTCTAGAAGAAGTAAAAATTAGAATATGCAATATCATACTTTGGCACTTAAATCCTCATGTGCCAAAATCTTTACTATTTGTTTACAGCAGTTTAAAGTTTTATGACAGCTATTATTGCTTTGTTACAACAATTAACTAAATATAATAAGCCCTGACAACAAATTTCCCTCACTGCTAAGGCATATTGCATACTGCAGGCATATCACTGTGAGTAAGTGAGTAACTCTCTGCTCCTTAGCGTGCAGCCAAGCTGGAACAGCCTGATATAAGGGGTAATTTGTGGTGAGAATTTTCTTGAGAAAAGCTGCACTTAATACAAGATTCATTTTTGAGCTATGGTGTTTACACAGAGACAGACTCACGGCATTTCATCGGTGAATTCTCGGTATCGAATTTTTGGCTGTAATGCAATTCTTCCGTACTTAACTGCTGACAGATGACCTTTTGTTTTCATTTTGGACCCGTAATTAAACTCTTCTCGAGCGCTAGTAATTTTGTAGCCTTAAATGCTGGGTTCAGGGAAGCGTAAATATTAAAACGTGGGCTTATAAACACACACGCATTGTAAGCTGTGATAAATTCTCGGATCGTCGTGTGCGTTCTGAAATCAGAAGTTGATTTTAGAGGAATGTTTTTGTTGATTAGTAGTGCTGAACTTTGCTTTATTACCTGGTCGATGCTGAAAGCGACATGGGTTTATGAACCTCGCTGGTCGATATAAGATTAATGTTGGAATTAGGCAATGATTTGTGTGCACTCTCGAAGGTTTATTACGAGCAAAACGACCGTTGTACAACATTAATTTGGATAACACATGTCAGGGGAAGCTTAGCAGTCAGTCAACTGCAACACCATCACTTTCTTCACTCTGTCAGCAAATAATTAACTTGGTAATGGAATTATAGTCGCCCTCTTGCCCCTCCCACAACTTCGTAAGCTTTGACAGTCGCAGGAGTTTCCGTACCTGTGCAATTTTATTAATTACCACTGTGTTTAGACAATCTTACCAACGTTACACGACTCAGTTTTGTACTCATCAGGGGCTGCATACATTTTCGGGTGCACGAAATAATGCCGATATAATATCCATTGGTTTATCTTGGAAATAAATTACGAGGGACCGCCAGGGTAGTGTGGTGGTAGCGTGTCTGCTTCACATTCAAAAGGTCGTAAGTTCAAATCTCGCTTAGGGTACCCGGATAAGAGTTTTTTCGGGGTTTTCCCTTATCCTGAGAAGACGAATGTCGAGTGGCTTTAAGTTGCATGGACTCCGAGATCATTTGAGCATCATTTCACCAATTTCATTCATTCATCGTCCGATGTGACCAACCAGGTTAAAGGACGTAAAGGTAAAAAAAAAAAAAAAAAAAAAATACGAGGGTCATTCAACAAGTCCTTAGAAAAAGATAAAAAAAAAACACATTGTGTTTGGTAGCTTTTTACTTTCTCTATACGTACTATGTACTTAGTGTACAGATAAGGTATTGTAATGCACCCAAAAATTCGATACCGAAATTTCACAGGAAATACATGTTTTGAGACCCCCTAAAACCAAAAAAAGCATTTTTAGAAAAATGTCCGTGTGTGTCTGTTTGTCTGTGTAAGTCTGTGGGCAGCATAGCTCAAAAATGAAAAGATCATTATATACCAAACTTGGTATTTAAGTTTAGTATCTTCCAGGGATGCGACAGGAAATTTTTGAGAAAAATCCCCCCACCCCAAACTACCCTTTACATGGAACTTTTTTCGAAAATTTTGATTTTCTTAAAAATGGCTCAAACGATTTTGATTAAAATATCGTATATTAAAGACTTTTACCTGACAAATAAAATGTATATCTTTAATTTTCTGGGAATAGCCTTTGAGGACTACTTTATTTTGGGTAAATTTTACGAATTTTGCATAACTGCCAAACCGTATGAGATGGACAAGAACTTACCACACAACAAATGTAGAACACTTTCAAACGCACAATTTATGTTTCATACATTTTCTTCGTGGAGTTGATTGTTTTTTTAGATATTCCTTATTTTTGGTCTCAGCTATAAAAAACTTATACTTTGCTCATACGGGACTTTGTGAACTTCTGGCCATACCAACAAAGGAACTTCAGTGACATAGCAACCGGCTTTTGACTATTACTTTAACCTATGGTACTCCCTTATTTCGCCTCTACTTACAAGGAAGCAAGTAATAAGACTATTTCTGCTAATTTTTTCTCGATTAGCAGAAAGTAAATAGAAGCATAAACTTTTTAAAAATACTTTATTGCAGATATGTAGAGAAAGTCATGTGAATGGAATACATCAGATTTTTTTTATATGTCAACACAATCTGCTATTAGCTCGTTATACTTTTCCCAGCGTCTCTCCAACTGTTTAAAGCCTTCCAAAATGTAGAACTTCGGCACGCCCTCAAAATAGGCATCTGTTTGGGACATGATCTCTTCGTTAGACGTAAATCATTTTCCGCTGAGTCACTTTTTCAAGTTTGGAAATAAAAAAAGGTCAGTGGGGATTAAATCTAGTGAATACGGTGGATGTTGTAATTCTAACCTTAGTTCTACAGTGCTTTGCCGACGAGGACGTATTTTCTTGATTTATCAGCTCAACCGGTGCATTTATAGTTTTTCCTTTCTGCAAGTAATCAATGTACATCCCAAAAAACCGAGGCCATCACCTCGTCTGCAGATTTCTCCACCTTTGCCTTCTTCGGAGACGGTTCGCTTTTAAAAACTCACTGTTTCGACAGCATGTTTGTCTCCGGAGTGTAGCAGTGAATCCATGTTTCATCTGCACTTACGTATCGACGCAGAAACTCGTGAGGGTTACGACGGAAAAATTGCCAAACCAGTTTCCGAATCGATCACACGATTGCGTTCATTCTCCATTGAGAGTAAGCAAGCACGTCACCCATCTTACCGAGCCCTTTATCTGACCTAATTTTTGGTGCAAATTGAGATATATCTGTGGCCGCTACTATTTCGCGAAATTTTATTCGTTGATCACTCAAAATCAGTGGCCGTGCCGTAGCCGAGTGGTTAGACCACTCGCCTCTCACTAAGGTGGTCTGGGTTCTATCCTAAGCGTTGTGGGATTTTTGGTGGGTAGAGTGGCGGGCTCTCCGGTTTACCCCTCCTTCGCATTCCACCGGTGCTCCATCTTCGTTCCATGCATCATCATTCATTGCCTGCGGTGCCATAGTAGTAAAAGTGGGTGTTAAACGATATGAAAAAACTGAAATTTGACAATAATTTCGGAGGAAGTCACTTCAACAACATTTGTGGCTGTACCGCCACGCTTAAATTCACTTATGCAATTGTAAATTGTTGCAAACACAAGAGCAGATGTACAATGAACTTCATCCAACTCGGCTTTTATCTCTTTTGGTGTTAAGGCTTTTAAATCGAAGTTTTTATTCACCGCACGAAATTCGTTTTTTTTTTTTTTAATCTTTCTAAATAAGCACAAGATTGTTGATTTAATCACCTATGGCAACGAAACCACATGATGAACATAGCTGAAACTTTAGCTGTCATCTAGTAACAGAGGACGTTTGTTAAATACAATTTCTTTTCGATGCCACAAGTTTAAGTTCTTGGGTTTTCTAAACACTTACAGAACGCCCCTCGTATTAATTTATCTATCATGTATGTACAATTTACATAGTAAGTAGAAGAGGTAATATATTCCAATCAAAATACGACATCGAAATTTATCCTCTGTCCAAAATAAGCATTTTAAGAAAAAGATCCGCGCGCGCGTGTGTGCGTATATGTGCTTCATGCTTAAAAATGAAAAGACGGTTAAGCATGTTTATTTATGTTTAGCATCTTCCAAGGATTCGACAAGAATAGTGGCTGACAGCGATCTCAAAATGGCGCACGTTTCTTCTCCTTGATACAGAGCGTCTACCGCGCATGTGCGGAACTGCGATCGCAGCGCAACTTACTTTCTGGACGTACCTCGTATTCCTAAGATTGCCAGAAGGGCGTCAGTAGATGTAGTAGGATACGCACCAGTTAGTCTTAAAAGTATCTTTCTCTGTAGTCTACGCAGATCCCTTTTTGCTGTTTTTAGATGCAATTTATGTGCCCATGCACTTCCGGCATAGCCAACAATGGGGACTAATAAGGCATTGTATAATTTTACAACATTATATGGTATATGCGTAAGCTTTCACGGCCGGTGTCCATGGTTTTAAAATTTAAAATTTTCGGGCTGTTTTGCCGTGGTCTGTAGGTTAAAATATGTTCAGTTAAAATATTTCTACCTATTTCTAATACTTCTTTCCGAGTTAGCGACGTGAGTGCAGTGCCTCTGAAGATGTCCCCCACAGACAGGGACGAAACGTTAGGTAGAAATATTTTAACTGAACATATTTTAACCTACAGACCACGGCAAAACAGCCCGAAAATTTTAAATTTTAAGACCATTATATGGTATATTGCCAAAGCTTCGGCATAATCGTGCGATTTTGTTTAGTACGTTGAAAGCCTTTTTACTAATTTCAATTATATGTTCCTTAAATAACAGTCCCTCTTCTTACATAATTCCTAAATGTTTTATTGATTTAGAACGTTGTATATGTTGATTAACTAGGTTTATACGGAGATTTCTTCGAAGTTTACCCTTTAATAATTCGTATTTGGTCTTGCTTAAAGAAATGCTTAACTTTCTCTTAAGGCATTCCCCATATATCAAGTTCATAACTTCTGCCCTTTACTCTCGATTTCTATTCCGGAATTACCCTCTATAATGATTGCAATATCATCTGCGTATGCAGTGCATCCGCATTCTTCAAGTTGTTTTAGGATTGGTTCCAAAACAATGTCCCACATAATTGGGCCACATACAGAACCTTGAGGACATCCTTTTGTAATACCCCTAATTTTCTTATCATTGCCGCTACTTAAAATATGCCGATTTTCACAATAATCCATAAATATATATTATAAGTTGCTTGGACATTTCATTCTGCGGAGTTCGTCGAACAAAAAGGGCCACCATAGATTATTGAACGCTCCATTAATATCAATAAATATTCCTACTATATATTTAGCAGTTATGTTGTCTATAATGCTTATTGTGTGATTAATTCCATCCTCACACGACTTTCCTCTTCGATAACCAAATTGCGTTTTGGTTAATCCCGCAATTTCTCAATCATTTACATATTAGATATTCAAACGTCTTCCCTAGGCCATCCAACAAAGCTATTGGTCGATAAGAGTTTGTATCAGTCGGATCTCTGTTATATGCTTTTTTCAGTATTATTAGATTGGCCTTTTTGCACTGTGTTGGAATTTTCGTTTGTCTAACGATTTCGTTATAAAATGTACAAAGGTAAGGTACTAAATTATTACTTATGGTCTTTAACACTTTGTTACAGATCCCATCAGGTCCTGGGGCTTTTCTATTCTTTAGCTGATGTAGTGCTAGCATGACTTCATGCTCTTGAAAAATTTGACACACTTCTTCTGTTTAATATGGTTCTTGTAATGCCTGCCTAATGATTTGCTGTTGTGCATCATCCTGCTCTTTATCCTGTGGAATAAGTGTATCTAGTAAAAAATTAGCAGTATCTTCCCAATCTAGTTTGCGTTCCATCTGGTCTTATCAAGGTTGTGGCTGTTTCAAACTGAAATTTTTCTTTCGCAATTCTATAGGGCATGCTCCAAGAATCTTTTTGGAAACAATCTCCTAAGAATGTTTTCCAACTTGTACCCTTGTTTGTCTTAATATTGCTTCATATGCATGTTTTCTTCTCCGAAAAATAGTTAACCTAATTTCTCTTTCCTCTTGTGTCACAGATCTTTGATATGCCTTTCTGGCATGTCTAACATTTCTTCTAAACCTTTGAAGCTTCTCATTCCATGGTGCTTTGAATTTCTGTGTATTCTGATTCATGATTGGAATTGAGGCATGCATGCTACTTTTAATAGTCTGTATTAATTGCGCTGCAGTTTTGTCTATATCACATCCTAAGATGTTTTGTGTAGGAGCTGTAAAGGCATCCCTAAGCCTATCCCAGTTTGCTCTACGATAATTGAACACCCATTTATGTTGTCTATTGTATAATTTATTATTTGTCATTATGATGTTAAAACATATGGCATTATGATCACTTGTAGTTTGTTCTTCGGACACCTTCCACCCACCTTTAAGGTTTACTGCATCTATGTTTTAACACCTATTCTGCCCACATATGTTGGAAGATTGTTTATTTGATTCAGAACTTGTAATTGGTATGCCATGATAACATTTTCCAACGCATCTCCTCTGTCATCTACCACACGACTCTGCCCTTGTGGGGATTTAGAGTGGCGTCCATTGTATATATTATTAGTCTAGTACCTAATGTTCCTTCTATCCTGCAAATTTGTATAAGTGTCTCTTCTATCCTTCTATTTGGTTGACAATATGCATTAACCAGTATAAAATGTAAGTCTTCATATTTGACTTCTACACAGTTATGATGTGTGTCATTAAATTGTTGTAGTTTGGTTATATGGATTCATCGATTTAGAACCACTATAGCAGCCATAGTATCCCCATTACTCATTATTGTTCTAGAGATTGCAGGCACAAACGGAATTATATTATTGTAGGTATAGGGTTCTTGAATGCAACGAATATCTACATTCCACTCTTCTGCGATTCGTCTAAGTTCTTGCATGACAAGATGACTTCTAGCTGCATTCAGTTGTAGGGAGGTTCCGCTGAGCACCCTCGTTAATACGGCGGTTGCTGCTGGCCGAATTGGCGGCTCAGCAGAAGGAAACGGTTGTTCCGGCTGACAGTCATGATCATGGCCCTGACTGCCACCCGGAAAGTTAAGGAAGGGTTGAAGGGACTTCCGGGTGTCCTTTATTTCTGTTTATTTATTTTGCTTTTGTTTTTTGAGGCCTTAATAAAGGCTTTGTTGTGTTGGGTAGTTGTGCTAGCATTTTGTCTCAGAGGTGCGAAGCTGTCGTCAATATGTTCAAGTCCGTTGGTTGTGCATGTCTGTGGTCAAGTGGTGTCAGGAGTTCTGTAAGAGTAGGGGAATATGAGGTGAGAATGTCAGTGCAGTCTGTGAGATCTTGCGTGTAGTCTGTGCAGGTTTGTGGCGTTTTGAGCTCTGTCTGTCAGGGTCCAAGTCATCCGGGAGAGGCTTTCGTCCAGGGAAGTCTGAGTCACTGTGGCGTTGAGTGGCGGTCGTCTGCTGTAGATCCTGGATTCCGGCCTCAATTTCATGGAATTTGCATGGTGTGGTGGTGTGAGTCTCGTGATGGCCCTCAGCGCCTCCTCCAGCAGGGTCAATCGGGAGCTGATATGCAGGACCTCAGAGTGTAAGTCCTGCACGGCATTCTTCACGGTGCTGTCGGATGGCGCTGTTGGTGCTGGCTCCTGAGGAGTGTTGGCGATGGCAGGTGTCTCTTGAGTGATGTTGGCGGCTTCTGTTCGTGTAGTGGTGGTGGTGGTGGTGGTGGTTGCAGGTGCGGTCCTCGCTATTTCGGCTGAGGGTGTGGCAGCAACGGTTGATGTCAAGCGCTGTAGGCGGCAGCTGCACGGATAGAAGGGGCACTTCGTCTCCTGTGAAGTGGCCGAGGCCATCACTGGTGGCGCAGTCCCGGCGGCGGTTCCGAAGGTCGAGAGCTGCGCATTCGGATGTGGATCTTGGCACCCCACAGTAGAGCACCATGGGGTCACGGCGCAGGCTTCTGCAGAGTGGCCGAATGCGCAGCGGCAGCGGCAGGGTGAGGGTCGGGGCTCTCGGCTTGCCTCGATGCTTAGGCGCCGTCCAAACATGGGCAGGCCCTCGCGCAAGGCAGCCTCAAGGTCTCCGGCCACGGCGAACTCAATCCTGACAAGAGAAGACCTCTGGCGGATATTATCCTTGGAGGGCCAGTACTGGCGAGCTGCGGCGGTGATGAGCCCAGAGGGCAAGTCTCTAGGTACTCCTCGAATTACTGCGCTATGCCTCTGGAGAAGTAGCGGCGGTGATGAGTGTTGTGTCGGAGGCTGTGTAGACATCGGTGCTGCGCTGATAGTAGGTTTGGCGGTGGCGGTTGGCAGCTCTGGGCTGGCGTGTTGAGGCGCCGGCAATTGAGATTGCTGTTGCCGGGCTTCAACGGCGAAGGCAGGATCGCATGCCGGCAGCTGCGGTTGTTTCTCCTGCGGCGATTCTTCTTGGCCATCTCTCTCGACTCACCACACACAGAGAGCCAGTCACTCGCCACCACCGTACCTGGTGAGAGCTAGGTGGATTGCGATTAAAATAGGCACCGACCTAATGGAAAAGCCCACCAACATGATCCCTTAATAGTATGCCTACCTCAGTAGTCAGATCCCTGCTCGAAGATTCCCCCCCCCCCTATATTACATACTATGCCTTCTCTACATACTAGTTAGTATGTGGCTAGAAAGTAGAAATAGTTGTACACCATGAACATATAATATTAAGATCGGCAGTTCGACCGTATTTTAGGCACATACAGTTGGCGATGCAATCTTGTGTGCCACACACATTCAGAAGATTCCGGTTTTGATCCCCGGCGACCACTCACTCTTCTTCACGGAGTTTTCGTTGATTGTCCCTAGACCAATTCTGGTGTGGTTCTCATCTATCACGATTTCCTTTCCATAATTTCCCCCTTCATTCGTTTTACCTCTCAACTTTCAAATGTATTTTCAGTTCGCGTTGAATGGCAGTGCGAACAGATGATGCAGGTACCATATATGAACAGATAACTGTCATATCGAAGTTGTGATCCTGCTCGGGGACGGATCTTTCGGTTTGAAAATTTAAGGGATTTCCGCGCGCCTCTGGTGGCCTGCAGCCTCCTGTGGTTCCTTAATCTTATCCTCCTTGGGAGTGTTAGCTAGAATAGATTTGCATAGGTTGCAGTTGTCTACCCCGTTATCTGCCAATCCAGTGGTTAGATTTATACCCAGGGGGAAAAAGAGGTGCTAAAAGGTACAGCGTGATATTGTTAGTACCTACAAAACAGCTCTGTTTCATTATGGGCCACATTTTTTGCGCGTGGCTGTACACATGCGGATCTTCAAAAGGCTCAGTTAGATACGTTTAATATTTGGGAGATTCATAGATCCGTTACCATAAATACTGAATCACGCTTATAATCACTTTTCTTCATTAGAATGGAATGCGGTACTCAAGGAATTAAACTGGAACCGGGTTTTGTTAAGCGTATCGAGGCAATCGACGTGACATCTGGAGAATGAGGAAGTGAGCGAACTAAATGAAGGATATCATTTGGAAAGCAGGAAATTATTCATACTTTATATCCAATACTGCGATGCATTGCCTGTTTATGTAGCAAATGTCTTCCATTTCTACTTTCTCTATACGCACTATGTGCAACAAAAAATTCGATACCGAGATTTCACCGGAAATATATGTTCTAGGGTCCCCTATATCCAAAAAAGGTATTTTCAGAAAAAGGTCCGTGTGTGTGTGTCCATGTGTCTGTAAACACCATAACTCAAAAACGAAAAGTATTTAAGTTGAGTATCTTCCAGGGATGCGACACGAAGATATAGGAAAAATCCCCCACCCCAAACTACTATGGAACTTTTTTCGAAAATTTTGATTTTCTAAAAAATGGCTCTAACGATTTTGATTAAAATATCGTATATTAAAGATATTTACCTGACAAATAAAATGTATATCTTGAATTTTCTGGGAATAGCCTCTGAAGACTATTCTGGGTCAATTTTACGGGATTTTGCATAACTGCTAAACCGTAAGAGATGGACAAAAACTTACTACACCAAAAATGTAGAACACGTTAAAATACGCAATTTATGTTATATACATTTTTTTCGTGGAGTCATCATTTTTGAGTCATTCCTTGTTCTTGGTTTCTGGTATGCAGACTTATACATTTCTGATATAGGAATTTGTCAACTGCTTCCATACAAACAAAGGAACTTCAGTGACATAAAAACCAGCAAGGAACAAAGCAAACATAGCAATAAGGAACCAAGTAATAAGACTTTCTACTATTTTAGTCTGTTAACATAAAGTAAATAGATGTATAAGTTTTTTAAGAGTAATTTGTTGCAGATATGTAGAGAAAGTCATGTGAATGGTACACATTAGATTTTTACTTTCTCTATACGCGCTATGTACGTAGTGTATTACTTTCTCTATACTCACTATGTACATAGTGTATAGAGAAGGTATTGCACTCCAACAAAAAATTCGATTCCGATATTTCACCGGAAAGATATGTTTTAGAATCCCCTGTATCCAAAAAAAAAAGTATTTTCAGAAAAAGGTCCGTGTGTCTGAGAACACGATAACTCAAAAACGAAAAGTCGGTAAAACACCAAACTTGGTATTTAAGTTTGGTATCTTCCAGAGATGCAAGACGAAGATTTTGAGAAAAATCCCCCTACCCTAAACTACCCTTTACATGGAACTTTTTCGAAAATTTTGATTTTTTAAATAATGGCCCCAAGGATTTTGATTAAAATATCGTATATTAAAGATATTTATCTGACAAATAAAATTTATATATTGGATTTTCTGGGAATAGTCTCTGAAGACTAGTTTATTCTGGGTCAATTTTACGGAATTTTGCATAACTGCTAAACCGTAAGAGATGGACAAAAACTTACCTCACAGAAAGTGTAGAGCACTTTAAAACACACAATTTATGTTATGTACATTTTTTTCGTGGAATTGATTTTTTTTTTGAGATATTCCTTATTTTTGGTTTCAGCTATAAAAAACATGCCTTTCTCATACAGGACTTTGTGAACTCGTGTCCATACAAACAAAGGAACTTCAGTCACATAGCAACCAGCTTTTGACCATCTCTTTAACCTGTGATACTCCCTTATTTCGCTTCTACTTACAAGGAAGCAAGTAATAAGACTATTTCTGCTAATTTTTTCTCGATTAGCAAGAAGTAGATTGAAGCAAAAGTTTTTTAACAATAATTTATTGCAGAGCTGTAGAGAAAGTCATGTGAATGGAACACATCAGATTTTTCGGATAAATTTCGTGACTACTCTAATAGAAATATACGATGGGAGCTACAGAAAGAAATTACACGTGGCAAGTCCAGTAAGTAGATTTTAGTTTTACCGCCACCCCAACGCTAGTGTCACATTTTCACACATGCGCATACGTCTCTCTAGTTAATTTTGTGCCCACTGACGTCATTACAGCCAGATTGTGTTGTGTTAAAAAGTTTGACAGTTTCTGATCCTGCCAATTGTGAAGTGCGTTCCGTAAAACTATTTTTAAACGCAAGGAATGTTCAGAGAGGTGAAATTCGTTGTCAACCTATAGAGGTTTACGGCTAAAATATAATGACAGACGAAATATTCAAAAAGTGGATTAGGGAGTTCAATGATTCAGGATGCAATGCTCATGACGAAGCAGGGAGTGGACGGCTTCCTCTTCTTCTTCTTCTTCTTCTTCTTCTTCTTCTTTTTTCATAGTGTTTAATGCCCGCTGTTTTACTACAAATGGTACAACAGGCGTCGACATTGATGATATATGGAATGAAGATGGAGTACCGGTGGAATGCAATGGCGGGGTAATCGGAGAACACGGAGAAAACCCGTCCTTGCGCCGCTCTGTCCACCACAAATCCCACATGCGGTCGCTTGGAATCGTGAGAGTCGGGTGGTCTAACCACTCGGCAACGGCGCAGCCAGAACGGCCTTCTGTTGCCACTGGTGGTTTGATTAAACGGGTAAATGAGGCAATTCGTAAAAAAACGGTTCACAATGAGAATGCTTTGTGCTGTGTTTCCACAAATTCAAAAAATCTGATGTTTTCCATTCACATGACTTTCTCTATATCTCTGCAACAAATTATTGTTAAAAAGCTAATGTTTCTATTTACTTCTTGCTCATCGAGAAAAACATTATCAGAAATAGTCTTATTACTTACTTCCTTGTAAGCAGAAGCGAAATAAGTACCATAAGCTAAAGTGATAGTCAAAATCTGGTTGCTATTTGCCTGAAGTTTTTTTGTTTGTATGGACCGGGGTTGACAAATTCCTGTATGCGAAAAGTATTAAGTTATTTAAAGCTGAACACCTAAAAACGATCAACTCCACGAAAAAAATGTATATGACATAGATTATGTGTTTTGACGCGCTCTACATTTTTTGTGTGATAAGTTTTTGTCCATGTCTTACGGTTTAGAAGTTATGCAAATTCCGTAAAATTCATCCAAAATAAAGTAGCCCTCAGAGGCAACTCCCAAAAAATTCAAAATGTACATTTTATTTGTGAGGTAAATACTTTTAATATACGATATTTTAACCAAAATTGTTAGTCATCTTTGAGAAAATCAGTAATATAAGTGGTTTAGGGTGGAAGGATTTTCTTGAAAATCTTCGTGTCGCATCCTTGGAAGATACCAAACATAAGTTCCCAAGTTCGGTATTCAACGGTCTTTTCGTTTTTGAGCTATGCTGTCCACAGACACACACATGTACCGACAGATCCAATACATGTATTTCCTTCTCCATACACTTATGTACTTAGTTTATAGAGAAAATAAAAATGTTACGACAAATGGTTCGATTGTTAAGGTAAATAGTTCGAGAAACAATAAAATACTTTTCAATGATAAACAACTGTTTTAGTATTACTTAGCCCAAAATATAAGTAGTGCCTCTCTAATGTCGTTCCTTGTAAGGCAAGTTACTCAATTATTTACAATGCGCAAGTCACTTGCCTCCGAGTTCTCATATGTTGTTTAGTTTCTTCAGCCCGCACTACTCTCACTACTTTTCCTCATTTCTCCTCTCTTCCGCATATGAGGTGTCAAAATGATTTTGATAGTTTTTATCTACGATGGAATATGTGTTGAAAGTTTGTATAGAAATGTTTATCTCGATCAGGATGAATCAGATGGATAGGAAGGAACTCAGCATCGATTTAGTAGGATCTCATATCTACGCCCAGGGGAGAGAAGTATGAGGAGACACCGGGTGACTGGGACCAGGAGTGGCCGCATAAGAATGACAGTTTCGCAATGAGATGCTCAACATAGAGCCCCAACGCGATCCATATAGACCTGCAAGTAGCCAAAAGCCGGAGGACAGAGAAAGGTCCACTACTGCAATGCACCGAAAGAACTTCACCGACACTTAAAATCCTAATACAGACCAAATAATATGATTAATGGCACAATAGAAAGCGCAGGAAATTCGGGAAATAAGAGAAACCACCCAGCATTCGTCCGTAGAGTCGGGATAATACGTGAAGAAAAAATAATTAAAAAACAAAACCTTATCATAAGAACTGAAGCTTTCCTGGCGACGTATTAATTCAAAATCTTCTCGGGCTTCTAACTAGGTAACAACTTGGCTTGATACCAACGTTTCGAAGAAGTGCATCTTCCTCGTCTTCAGGGTGAACTGATGGATTGAGCTTACCAGTCTACGCAAGCTCAATCCATCAGTTCACCCTGAAGACGAGGAAGATGCACTTCTTCGAAACGTTGGTGTCAAGCCAAGTTTTTACCTGGTTAGAAGCCCGAGAAGATTTTGAATTAAAACCTTATCAATTAGAGCACACGGTTCACGGGAATCGAGCCTGTGATTTCCTAAATTCTAGTCGCATCTCCCTCGGTATTTTACCAACTTTTCGTTTTTGAGTTATCGTGTTCACAGACACACGGACACACACACACACACACACACACACACACACACACGGACCTTTTTGTGAAAATGCTTTTTTTTGGATATTGGGGACCCTAAAACATATATATTTCCGGTGAAACCTCGGAATCGAATTTTTTGGTGGAGTGCAATACTTTCTCTGTACACTCTGTACATAGTGCGTATGGAGAAAGTAAAAAACAGTTTTAGAAAAAATGCGTGTGTGTATCCGTGTGTCAGTGTGTCCAAACTTTGTATTTAAGTTCAGTATCTTCCAGGGATGAGACACGAAGATTTTAAGAAAAATCTCCCATCCCAAACTACCCCTTACATGGAAAAAAATTCCAACATTTTTATTCTCTCAACAAAAGACACTAGCGATAGTGATTAAAATATCGTATATTAAATATATTTATACTGCAAATAAACGGTATACCTTGAATGTTCTGGGAATAGCCTCTAAAGATCTGTTTACTCTTAAAGAATGAATGCTGAAGTTTGCATAACTAATATACCGTAAGAAATAGACAAAAGATTACTGCACAAAAAATGTCATATACGTTTTTTTCCGTGGAATTGACCATTTCTGAGATATTCCTTGTTATTTGTTTCAGATTTAAAATACTTAAATACACACAGAAAGTTGTCAGCTCCTGGACCTGCAAAGAAACGTATTTTAACCACATAACCTACTTTTAAAAGATATGACTATCATTTTCGCCTAGTATATTCCATTATTTCCCTTCTATTTATAAGGAAGCAAGTAATTGTGACGATTTCTGCTAATGCTTATCTGATTATCATAAAGTAGATAGAAGAGTATGCTTTTTAACAATAATTTGTTACAGGGATGTGGAGAAAGTCAAGGGAATGGAACATCAAATTTTTACGTTCTCTATAAGCACTATGTACATAGTGTATAGAGAAGGTATTGCACTCCACCAAAAAATTCGATACCGAGATTTCACCGGAAATGTATGTTTTAGGGTCCCCTGTATCCAAAAAAAAGCATTTTGTGTGTGTGTGTGTCAGTGTGTGTGTGTGTGTCAGTGTGTCCGTGTGTCTGTGAACACGATAACTCAAAAACTAAAAGTCGGTAACATACCAAACTTGGTATTTAAGCTTAGTATTTTCCAGGGATGCCACACGAAGATTTTGAGAAAAATCTCCCTACCGTAAACTACCCTTTACATGGAACCTTTTTCGAAAATTTTGATTTTCTAAATAATGCCTCTAACGATTTTGATTAAAATATCGTATATTAAAGCTATTTACCTGACAAATAAAATGTATATTTCGAGTTTTCTGGGAATATCCTCTGAAGAGTGCTTTATTCTGGATGAATTTTACAGAATTTTGAATAACTGCTAAACCATTAGATATGGACAAAAACTTACTGGACAAAAAATGTAGAGCACGTTAAAATACACAATTTTTGTTATGTAAATTTTTTTCGTGGAGTTCATCGTTTTTGAGACATTACTTGTTTTTGGTTTCTGCTTTGAAAAACTTATACTTTTCTCATACAGGGATTTGTCAAATCCTGTCCATACAAAAAAAGGAACTTCATTGACATAGCAACCAGCTTTTGACTATCACTTTAACCTATGGTAGTCCCTTATTTCGCTTCTACTTACAAGGAAGCAAGTAATAAGACTATTTCTGCTAATTTTTTCTGATTAGCATAAAGTAAATAGAAGTATAAGCTTTATAAGAATAATTTGTTGCAGGGATATAGAGAAAGTCATGTGAATGGTACACATCAGATTTTTTAATAACTGTCGCCATGTGATTGACATTGACATCCAGTTCTCTTTCCATGGTCTGATGTAAAAACTAACATGTGAAACCGATAGAGATTTATTGTTTAAGAAAAGTTTAAGTATTTTAAAATTGAAACCAATATCAGGGCATGACATAAATGATATATTTTAACGAGATATACATTTTTTGATGTAGGGACTTTTTGTACATCTCTTACAGCCATGCAAAAGTTATTCATAATGAAGATATACATATTTATTTCCCATATAATTATATTTAATGTGCAGTATTTTAATCCAGATCGTTAGAGACATTTTTAGAAAATCGTAACTTACGAAATTTGTCCATGTACAGGGTAGTTTTAGGGGGGGATTTTCTTGTAAATGTTCGTATCACATCCTTAGAAGGTGCAAAACTTAAATATCAACTTTCAGTCTCTCATTGTGCTGACCACAGATAGAGGGACAATCTGGGTATCGAACTTTTGGGTGGAATACCTTCCCTACGTACTATGTACATTGCACAGGCATGTTACAGAGTCATAAAATATGACAGCAGTTAAAAAAGGACATATTAATGTAACAAATCAACATTTTTGAGTGGCCTCTATAATACTTTTAAGTGACATTTTATTTATGAGTCGTTATTATGGAAAAAGAAATTTATTATATTTACTGTAGCTATATGTCAATTAGCTGCTAACATTTATTTCCTGTGTAATGTCATTTCCGTTTCATTTGCTTCTTTTTCTCTACTAAAATATTGTTTTATGCTATAAAAACCGATCATGTTTTATTGCTCCATTAATTTACACTCATTTGTCAATTTATTATATTTTAGTAAAAGTAAACAAATAAAATGCAAATTAAAGGCTTTAGAGTATTGAAACATTCCCAGAATATTTTATAAAACTAGAGATGCCCTCGTTCTTCTTTTTTGCCTTTGTTTGCACTGAATAAACAACAAAGTGCAATATACTTTTATCTACAAATATCTCATTTTCTTTTGAATAAAATCTGTGTTCTATTGACATTACCTTCTCTACAAATTCTATAACAAACTTCTTACAAAGGATCACTATTCTTTCTACTCCATGCTTATCTAGAAAATTATTAGTCCTATTACTCACATCCATACAAGTAGAGGGAACACAGTGTGCTAAAGCGATTGTCAAATGTTTTAGAAGCTGTCGCTAAGCGATTACCATTAAAAATCGCTTTCCTACATACCAGGAGTAAAACAAATTTAGAAAATGATTCCCGTTTGAGGAAAGTAGAAGTGTTTTAAAATTGAAACCACCAACAAGGGATAACTCGGAAATGCTCAACTCTACGAAAAAATTGTATATGACATAAATTGTGTGTTTTATCGAGATTCACATTTTTTGTGTAGTAAGTTTTGTCTATCTCTTACCGTTTACCAGCTTTGCAAAAGACATTCAAAATGAAGCATATTGGGTTATTCTTAGAAAATTTAAAATGTACACTTTGTTTGGCATGTAAATATTTATAATATACGGTATTTTAATCAAACTCATTACATCCATTTTTGAGAAATCGAAAGTGTTCGAATTTTTTCCATGTAAAAAGTATTTTTGTGGAAGTATTTTCCTCAGGGTCTTAGTATCGCATCCTTGAAAGAGAGTAAACTTAAATATTAAGTTTGTTATTTTACCGACCTTTCGTTTTTGCTGATCGTGTTCACTAAGGAACACACGGATGGATCTTTTTCCTAAAATGCTTATTAGGTTACAGGGGACCCTAAAACGTGCATTTCCAGTGAAATTTCGGCATCGAATTTTGTAGTGAAATGCTATGCCTTCTTTTCCTAAGTACCGTGTATTAATAGCCTCATTACTTGCTTACTTCTAAGTAGAAGGGAAATAAGCGAAAATGCTAGATTAAAGTGATGGTCGAATCTTTTAAATGCTGGTTGCTATGTGATTAAAATTGGTTTGTTTGCATTGCCAGGATATACATATTCTCGCATGAGAAAATTATTTTAAAAATCTGATTTGCTTCATTCACATTACTCTCTCTACATCTCTGCAACAAATTATTGTTAAAAAGCTTATGGTTCTATTTACTTCATGCTAATCGAGAAAAAATTAGCAGAAATAGTCTTATTACTTGCTTCCTTGTAAGTAGAAGCGAAATAAGGGAGTACCATAGCTTAACGTTTTTCAAAGCTGAAACAAAAACCAAATAATATCTCAAAAACTATCAAATCCACGAAAAAAAATGTATGCAACATTAATTGTGTGTTTTAGTGTGCTCTACATTTTTTGTGTGGTAAATTTTTGTCCTTTCTTACGGTTTAGCAGTTATGCAAAATTCCGTAAAATTCACCATGAATAAAGTAGTCTTCAGAGGCTATTCCCAAAAAATTCAAGATATATATTGTATAGGTAAATATCTTTAATATACATATTTATATCAAAATCGTTAGAGCCATTTTTCAGAAAATCGAAAAAAATCCATTAAAGGATAGTTAGGAGTGGAGTGATTTTTATCAAAATCTTTGTGTCGCAGCCCTGGAAGATACTTAAATACGTAGTTTGGTATTTTACCGACTTTTCGTTTTTGAGTTATCTTGTTCACAGACACACCCTAAAACATATATTTTTTTTTGTGAAATCTCGGTATCGAATTTTTTGGTGGAGTGCAATACCTTCTCTATACACTATGTACATAGTACGTGTAGAGAAAGTAAAAAGGGAAACCAATAGCAAGGAATATCTCAAAAATAGTCAACCTGACGAGAAAAAAAAATATTGCATAATAGCTGTTTTCGAAATGTATCTACAATTTTAGGCGTAGTAAGCTTTTGTCTATCTCTTAAAGTCTAACAGTTATGCAAATTTCAGGAAAATTCATCCAGAATAAAGCTCCCTTTAGAGGTTATTCTAGGAAAATTTAGGCAACACATGTTTTTTGTTATGTAAATGTCTTTAATATACGATATTTTAATCAAAAATGTTTTAACCATTTTCGGGAAAAAAAATTCGAAATTTTTTCCATGTAAAGGCTAGTTTGCAGTGGAAGTATTTTCCTCAAAATCTCTGCGTCGCATCCTTGAAAGATGTCTAACTTAAATACCACCAGTGAAATCTCGGTATAGAATTTTTGTGTGCAATACAATACACTATGTACATAGTACATATAGAGAAAGTAAAAATGCATGTGTCCTAAATTCTGTTTTAACGAGATCTATACTATTTGTGTAGAAAGTTTTAGGGTATCTCTTACGGTTTACCACTTATGCAAACGTTCTTCAAAATGAAAAGGTTTTTAGAGGCTATTCAAAGAAAATTAAATTTGTCAGGAAAATATATTAATCAAAATCGTGAATCATTTTTGAGAAAATCAGAATTCTGAAACACTTTTTATGTAAAGGATAGTTGAGGTTGGGGGGATTTTTCTGAGAATCTTCGTGTCGCATTCTTTGAAGATACTGAACTTAAATACCAACTTTGGTATTTAATCAACTATTCGTTTGTCATACTTACAGAAGCACTTTAGACTCAGGGATCTCAAAGTATGTTTTTTCGGTAAAATCTCGGTATTGAATTTTTGGTCGGAATACAATAGCTTCTCTATGTAGTATTATATTGTTCATACGTATTAGATAAAGTAATACCAACAAATAAAAACAAACAAAAGAATACCAACCAATGCTCTCAAATTTAGAGACGCGTGAAACATTTTGATTATAGAACATTTCGGCATCATAGCATTTATGAAATTATTAATATCTTGCAAAATATTTATACACTTTGAATGAGATTCAATATTAATATTACCAATACCGCACTCCAATCACAGCGTCGCCCTCTATGGTGTAATGGTTACCATGCTAAGCTCATATATCCAAGGTCGCGGGTTCAAACCCAGCGGAGGTTGATGAATTTTCGGGAGTAATGATTCTTAACATGGCTTCCGTTGGTCCCGAGGCGTAGATTTACAGCATGTAGAAGAACCTTAAGCCTTATACAGAGGCACCTGAGTAAAATTAAACTATTTTTGACGCCCGATATAGAATGGGACATTAAGAACCGCAGCAATTATAAAGAATGTCTATAAATAAAACAACATTTCTAAACACAGTACATTAAATAAAGAAAAAAAAAACTAATGTATTCCATTCACATAGCTTTCTCTACATCTCTGTAACAAATTATTGTTAATAAGCTTATTCTTCTATCTATTTAAAGGTCTACTGAAAAGGTCTTATTACTTAATTCCTTTATAAGTAGAAGGGAAATAAGAGAATACACTAGGCTAAACCGACCGTCAAATGTTTTAAAATGAGGTTGCTATGGGATTGAAATCCGTTTCTTTGCGTGGTCAAGCGTTCACAAGTTCCCGTATGAGAAAAATTTAAGTATTTTAAAACTTAAATCAATAACAAGGTGTATCTCGATAACGGAAAACTCAACGAAAAAAATGTATATGACATAACTTGTGTTTTATAGGGATCTACATTTTTTGTGTAGTAACCTTTGTCTCTCTCTTACGGTTTAACAGCTATGCAAAATTCAATAAAAATCATCCGGAATAAAGAGGTCTTTAGAGGCGATTCTCAGAAACTTCAAGATATACATTTTATTTGGGATGTAAATATCTTAAATATAAGAGATTTTAAATCAAAACCGTTATAACCATTTTTGAGACAGTCAAGATTTTCGAATTTTTTTTTACATGGGGAGATTTAGGGTGGGGAGATTTTCTTGAAAATCTTCGTGTTGCGTCCATAGAAGGTACTGAACTTAAATACCAAGTTTGGTATTTACGGTATATACGGATCTTTTTCTAATTTTTTTGATTCAGAGGGACACAAAACATATATTTCCGGTGAAATCTCGGTATCGAATTCCTGGGTGCAATTCCATACCTTCTCTATACACTATGTACCTATTAAGTGTAGAGAAAGTAAAAATGGAAACAGAAATGTAGTAATTTAAGTGTCCCTTTTTGAAGCGTCATAAATCAGACTAATACTAATCTAATCTAGACTGAGATTATTAGGCTGCATTTGCTGACAAAGTGGGTTGCAGGCGCCAACCTCTTTATACCAGAATAATTCATTTTCTTGTTCAACTCCACTTAAATAACCAAGCAAGTAATAAAAATGTCTGGGAGCAAATAAAGTACAAGGTTCGCATGTGTTCATTTTGTTTAGTTGGATGACCTGTTTTTGGTGCCAACAAGGGAGATACGGTGCTAGAGATTGTTCATTATTTATTCAATGTCACTTGCTTCTTGGCAATGCAACAGCTTCACCAACGGAGCGCAATTTTTTCAGAGTATGCTCAAAGAAAATTGTCGCTTGCTGTCCTCACTGGGTGATCTTATTTTAGCAAACACGACACCTTATAGGTGAAGGATTGTACTCTCAAATGAAGATATGGCAATATTTCAAAATACCCACATGTAAATACTCAAAATACAGAAATTAGAGAAAGTAAGTATTCTACCCGAAAATTCGATGCAGAGATTTCACCAATATTAGCAGAATATTCTTATTGCTTAGTTCCTTATAGGTAGAAGAGAACTAAGGCAACAAATTTGGCTATAGAGATAGTAAAATGTTTTTATATAGTTGTCATTGCAAATCGCTTCTTTGCTTGGCCACTTCCAGAATGAGAAAAATATAGTAGTTCACAATCAAAACCAATAACAAGAAATATCTCGAAAACGGTTACCTTTACAACAAAAATGTAAAGGACATAAAACATGTGTTTTGACGAGATGTATTTTTTGTGCAGTAAGTTTTTGTCTACCTCTTACGGTTATTCAGTTATACAAAATTCAGAAAAAATTCATCCAGAGGTCTTCAGAGGCTATTACTGGAAAATTCAATATATTCGTTTTATTTGTCATGTAAATATCTTAAATATAATAATTTTAAACAATATCCTTAGAGACATTTTTGGGAAAATCAAAATTTTCGAAACTTTTCTTAGGTAGGCGCAGAGGTATTTTCTTTAAAACCTTCGTCTCTCGTCCTTGGAAGATACTGGAAATAAGTACCAAGTTTGGTATTTAACGGACTATTCGTTTTTGAGCTATGCTGCTCAAACACACACACATATATACACACAGAAACACACACCCTGACATTTTTCTATAAAATATTCCTTTTTATTCAAGGTGCCCCAAAGCATGTATTTCCGGTGAAATCTCGCAAATTTTTGGGTGTAATACAATACCTTTTCTATATCTTCTACAGTATGTACATAGTACATTTAAGTTTACAGTTAGAAAGTAAAAATGTAATATGTTATATTCATATAACCTCCTCTGCTATTCTGAAACAAAGTATTTTTAAAAATAAATTATTACTTTCTTTATTTAGTACATAGAACGATGACCGTCTGTTTTTCAACCTTCGATAGGCTATAAATAAAAGACAAGTTCATAGAAAGCAATTATTTTGTTACTAAAAGTTCTGTACACTTATGGTTACTTTTCAGCATAATCACCGAAAAGATTGAGACATTTATCGTATCTGTGCACAAGCTTTGTAATACCCGCTTCAAAAAATGTTACCGCCAATGATTTCAAATAAGCATTGACGTTGTTTTGAAGATCTTCGTTGGTTTGAAAGTGCTGCCCTGCTAGCCACGTCTTCAGTTCAGAGAAAAGGTGAAAGTCACTGGGCGCCAGGTCAGGTCTGTACGGCGGATGATCGAAAATGTTGCATTGAAATTGTTCAAGGAGCCGATGGGTTGTGCCAGCAGTGTGTGGACGAGCGTTGTCACGGATCAACATAATTCCTGAAGTTAACATTTCTCTTCGTTTAGTTAAGTACGAAGATCTTCAAAACAACGTTTCTAAAGTTTATCTTCTATTATAATGGCTCTATTTAATTAAATTAGGTGCGTTAGAAGATATTTACATAAGAAATAAAATGCATATCTTGAATTTTGTTGGAATAAACTCTGAGTACCTCTTCATTCTAGATGAGTTTTGCATAACTGTTTTACCGCAAGAGATCAAAACAAGCAAGTTATGTAAGATACATTTTTATCGTAGAATTAACCATATTTGAAACATTTCTTGTTATTGGTTTCAGTTTTAAAATATACTTTACTTAATCAGGAAATCGTCATCCGTTATTCTTTTCTGCAAAAAGAACCTAGTTTCAATGTGAATCACATAGCGATAGCTTCTAAGAGATTTGACTATCGCTTCGGCCTAGTGCATTTCCTTATTCCCCTCCTACTTACAAGAAAGCAAGTAATAAGACAATTTCTGGTAATATTTTCCTCGATTAGAATGGATATAGATAAAATAATCTTTTGTAAGAAAAATTTATTTGTAGAACAGTTAGAGGACGTAAAATATATTTAACGTCCGTTAACCTGGTGGTTCATATCGGCCAACCAATGAAATGGGTGAAATCATTCTCATATTTGTCCAAGGTCTATGGAGAATAAAGTTGCTCGACATTCGTCTTCAGAGGCTAAGATTCGGGTAATACAACATAACCGAAATTCGGACTCGGAAATTAAAACATCGCTTTAGACAGTGTTTTGCTCTCCTCTATAAGGAATTAAGGAACAAGACTATTTCTGCTATTGTTTATCTTGACTACTATAAAGTAGACAGAATAATAATGCTTTTAAGAATGGTATGTTTTGAGAACTTGTAGAGAAAGACATGTGAATGGAACACCTCAAAATGCTTACTTTTTTTACTTAGTACATAGTGCATAGGTAGAGGAGGTATTGCACTTCACCAAAAAATTCAATACCGAAATTTCACCGGAAATACATTCTTTAAGCTTCCTGTATCCAACAAATGTATTTTTAGAAAATGATCCGTGTGTATACATTCATGTGTCTGTGAACACAACAACTCAAAAAAGAAAAGTCGGTAAAATAACAAAATTGGTGTTTACTTTAGTATCTTTCAAGAATAGGACACTACAAACTAAGTTCACCCCAATTCTAACTGCCCTTTAAAATGGATATTTTTCGAAAATATTTTCAATGAATTTTGATTACATGTCAAACCGTAGGAGATAGATATAAAGTACCCCACCGCACAAAAATATAGGCTTTGCTAAAACATGTAATTTATAGTGTATATTTTAGGTTTAGTTTGTTATTGGTTTCAATTTTAAACTGCTTAAATGTTTCTCAAACGGGAAGAAATCTTTCGCTACTTACCCGTTTTGTTTTACTCTAAGCCATGCAAAGAGAACCGAATTTAAATTGCTTTACATAACAATAGCTTTTAAAACATTTGAATATCGCTTTAGTCTAACGTATTCTCTTGTTTTTCTTGTGGTTAAAAGGAAATAAGTAATAAGACAATTTCTGGTATTGTTTAACTTGATCAGTATGCTGTAGATAGAAGAATAATCTTTTGTAAGAGTATTCTTTGCCAGTCAGATAGAGAAAGTCATGTGAATGTAATATATAAGACTTTTATTTACTCTACACGTACTAAAAATAAAATAAAATAAAATCTGTAATACAACATCCAGGCATCTTGTTCCCTATACCAGGACGTATATTGCAAACTTTATACTTTATTTCCCACATTTAAATTATTATTATTATTATTATTATTATTATTATTATTATACATCATTATTTTACGGATAATACTTATATACTAATAACTCAAAATTTAATTTAAAACAAAAACAATTTAACATAAACTGAAATAAAATAAATTCCAACCATAAAACAGCTTTCACTAACACTAAATCATCTATTATTAATTATTGGAATCCAGTAACACAAATAACTGTGCTATTTACCCATAAAACTATGCTCTAGATTATTAAAATAAATGAAAAACTAATCCTATACTACTGGTATCCAGCAGAATATGCACTGGTAACCAGCTCATCTAAATAATTATATTATACAATAATTTCTTTACATTGCAGTAAACTATAGTAAATTGTCTTTTACTTCCTTTGGCTAATATCTGTTACTAATTATACCTAATCTTTTACATCATCATTATATTAAACTCACTGTATTTAACTTTTTAACACTATTTAGCACTTCACTCTACACGTACAATGCACATAGCGCATAGAGATAGTTATGAATTGCACCCAAAAATTCGATACCGAGATTTCACCCTAAATACATTTCACCCCTGAAACCCAAAAAAAAAAAAAAAAAAAAAAAAAAAAAAATAGACAAATGTCCTTGTGTGTATCTGTCGATCGTTGTGTGTGTGTAGCATAGCTCGAAAACAATAAGTCCGTTAAACATCAAACTTAATATTTAAGTTCAATATCTTCCAAGGATGTGACACGAACATTTTCAAGAAAATGCCTCCAAACCCCAACTACCCTTTACATGGAAAAATTTGCGAAAATTTTGGTTTCCTAAAAATGGCTAAAAAGTTTGATTCAAATGTTTTATATTTAAGACGTTTACATGACAAGTAAAATATATATCTTGAATTCTCTGCGAATAGCCTCTAAAGACAACTTTATACTGGATTAATTTTTCTGAATTTTACATAACTGGTAAACCGTAAGAGACACACAAAAACTTATTACGAAAACTGTAGATCTCCTTGAAACACATAATTCGTCATATACATTTTTTTTTTTTTTGTGGAGTTGACCGTTTACGAGATATTTCTTGAATGGGTTTGAGTTTTAAAATACTTAAACTTTTCTCATACGGGAACATGACAACATGACAACCTGTGGCCAAGCGGAGAAACGTATTTCAATCCCATAGCAACCACATTTTAAAACATTTGACTGTCTGTTTAGCATAGTACTCTGCTTTATTTGCCTTCTACTTATTAAGGAACTAAGGAATAAGACCGTTTGTGTTAATGTTTCAGCATTAAATAGATAGAGGAATAAGTTTATTAATAATATGAGAACAGAGATGTAGAGAAAGTCATGTGAATGGTGCACATAAGATTTTTTTTAGAATTTAGTTTGTTACTGTTTTCAATTTTAAGCTACTTAAGCTTTTCTCGTTTCATACCTCGTTTGTTTTACTCCTAGCCACCCAAAGAAAACCGAATTTCAAATGTTTCACAGAGCAATAGCTTTTAAAAGAGTTGACTATCACTTTGGTCTAGTGTATTTCCGTATTTCCCTTCTACTTACAAAGTACTAAGTAATAAGACTGTTTCTGGTAATCTTTAACTTATCAGTATGATGTAGATAGAAGAATTGTTTGGAGGGCAGTCAGAGAAAGTTATGTGTATGGAATATATAAAATGGTTATTTATATTTTTATGTTGACTGTATCTGGCTTTTTAAGTCAGCTGATGAAAACACCGACTTTTTGTTGCCACTAATTCTAAAAGTAGGAGTGTTGGAATGTTTCCCAATTATGCAGATCGGTTTAAGAAGTTGGAAGCCGGCATTGGCAGTTAAATCTTTGTGTTTTGCATTTCATAAGGGAAAGCAAACAGTCGCATTTAGAGATGAATTAGAAAAAGAAAGTTTTGAGGAACTCCGGCTGGAATTGAGACGTGTTTGTGTAGCAATTTCCCTTGGAAATGAGCGCTTTATAAATTGCAAGCAAGCTATCCCTGCTTTGAAAGTCAAAAAGTTGGTCACGTCGTCGCGAGGCAGGCAGCCTTGCACACATTAGTGCAATGTGTTGAGTTTGTCTGTGTGGTGTAGATAGGAGAGATGCATGTTTTGGGCAAAGGGGCACACATTTAGTGGCAATTAGCATGATACCTACAGGGCGGTTGCAAGTAAACTCGCCTCTTGCTTGAGAGATATACCTAATACGATTAAAACCACATTCACAATGAAATGCAAGTGCAGACATAGCGTAAAGGATTTTAATCTAGTGCCAACATATAAATTAGGCTCAGAAATGTGAATAATGATTTATAGAATACTACGGTTAATAGTATTTCCAGTTTTTGGAGGCTAGACGAATCGCCTTTCACCTAGACGGCCCGGATTCGATCCCCAGCGACCGCATGTGAGATTTGTGGTGAACAAAGAGGCGCAATGGTGGTTTTCTCCGGGTTCTCCGGTTTCCCCCGCCGTCACATCCCACCGGTGCTCCATCTTCATTCCATGTATCTTCAGTGTCAGCGCTATGTTGCTATGGTACTCCTCACGCTCCACAGCTGGATGCGTATTGAATAAAGGAATGTTCTGGCACCAAGATGACGGCTCTAGCCCTACTCATCACCACGATAGACGAAAATGTATGGGACTTTCTAGATTGCCGTCGTACATACTAGGTAGAGGTGTTACATTCCATCCAAAAGTTTATACCAGGATTTCATCGGAAATACATACCTTGAGATTCCCTGAATAAAAAAAAAATAAAAAAAGTCAGTGTGGGTATCTGTCCGTCTCTCTCTCTCTCTCTCTCTCTCTCTCTCTCTCTCTCTCTCTCTCTCTCTGTGATGTATGTGGTCTCAAAAACACAAATTCTGTTAAATGTTAAACCTGGTATTTAGATTTAGTATCTCCCAAGGAGATTTTTAAGAAAATCCCCCATCTCTATCTTTTACATGGAAAAATGTTGGAACATTTAGATTTTCTCGAAATGGCTCGAACGATTATGATAAAAATATCGTGTTTTTTTATATGAAAAATAGCATGATTATCTTGAAGATCTCTTTATTCTGGATGAATTTTGCATAACCGATAAATAGTAAAAGATAGACAAAAAAATACTACACAAAAATGCAGATCTTGTCAAAATACACAATTTATGTTCTTTACATTTTTGTTGTGGAGCAAATTGTTTCCGTAATATCCCTTGTTATTGGTATTAATTTTAAGCTACTTTATACTTTTCCCAGACGAGAAGTCATCTTTCGTTTCATACCTCCTTTGTTTTTCTCTTGGTCTTGGGAACGGAGCAAAATTTCTATAAAAACAACAAGCTTTTAAATGATTTTCTATCGGTTTAGCCTAATTTATTCCCTTATTCCAGTCATAATAAACTAATCAAAGTTTTAAAGACTATCCGCACCTGATTAGCATAAGGAATAAACTTTTGTAAGAAAGTTTTTATAGGTCGGGTAGATAATGTCATATGAATGGACCACGTAAGATGGTTATAACATTAGTTAAGCTAGTTAATTTCCTGTAGCTCCTAAGGGGAGCATAGAGCATCGTTATGATGTTTCGTTGATCATATTTGAATTTCTAGTTCATGAGTTTGCCGCTATGCACCGTGCTAATCAGGAGTCGACTCGTCGCTCACAGATGGCACTGTAGGGCGAAATCACGACTTCAGGACACGAAATGGCGGAATTTTACCCCGAAACCTTCTTATTTCAAGGTGTTGTTTCTTTTAGTGCAAATAAACCTTATTGCGTCCCTTCCAAAGAAAGCTATCCTAAGGATTTTTGTGTGAAAAAAATCCAGGTTTAAACCTGTAATCTTGAGCTTTAGAGGCTAGCATGGTAATCACTATACTATGGAGAGTGACTATAATAATAGTTTAGATATTCAGAATGTGAAATACGTAGTTTAGAGCATTAAATATCATATTTTGCTGATTCCAAAAGCTGTTGTACCTATGTATGGCACACAGGTGAAATACGAGGGTCATCCAAAAAGTGACAGACGATTTGGCATAGATAAATAATAGCGAAAGTTATCAATACAACCTTTATTTACAAAGTTACAGTACCTTACTCTTGCTCAACATAATCGTCATTGCAATCAAGGTATTAACTGTCACGTGATACCGGTTTTTCAATGCAGATATACTCTTCTAGAGCTAAAGGTATGAGCCAAGATGTCACTGACACGTTGAAGTCTTCATCGGAGGGGAAATCTTTTCCATCCAAAAAGTGTATACGGTGTCCAAAGTGAAATACCGCTTTTTACTTTCTCTACACGTAATATGTGTATAGTGTATAGAGAAGGTATTCTAGTACCGAGTATTTTGATACCGAGATTTCACCGATACACATGTTTTCATGATATCCCTGAATTAAAAAAAAATATATTTTTAGAAAAAGGTCCGTGTGTGTCTGTCTGCCTGTGTGTATGTGTGTGTGTCTGTGGGCAGCATGGCTCAAAAACGAAAAGCCGTTATATACCAAGCTTGGTATTTAAGTTGAGTATCTTCCAAGGATGCGACACAAAGATCTTCAATAAAATCACCCCATCCCCAACTACCCTTTACATGGAACATTTTTTGAAAAATTAATTGTCTCAAAAATGACTCTAACGATTTTTATTAAAATATCTTGTGTATAAGATGTTTTTATGACAAACGAAATGTATATCTTGATTTTTCTGTGAATAGCTTCTGAAGACCTCTTCTTGCTGGATGACTTTTCTGTAACTGGCAAACCGTAACGGATATACAAAAACTTATTGCATAAAGCTGTAGATCTCAATAAAACAGTTTGTCATATAAATTTCTTTTATAGAGTTGGCCGTTTTCGAGATATTCCGGAATATTGTTTTCAACGTTAAGCCACTTCTACTATTCTCAAACGGAAGATATGTTTACTTTCTCTATACATTATGTACATAGTGTATAGAGAAAGTATTGCACTCCACCCAAAAACTCGATACCGAGATTTCACCGGAAATATAAGTTTTAGGGTCCCCAATATCCAAAATGAACATTTTCACAAAAAGGTCCGTGTGTCCGTGTGTCTGTGAACACGATAACTCAAACGGAAAGTTGGTAAAATGCCAAACTTGGTATTTAAGTTTAGTATCTTCCAGGGATGCGACAAGAAGATTTTGAGAAAAATCCCCCCCCCAGCTACCCTTTCATGGAACTTTTTTAGAATGTTTTTATTTTCTCAAAATGGCTCTAACGATTTTGATTCAAATTTCATATATTAAGGATATTTACCTGACAAATAAAATGTATATGTTGAATTTTCTGGGAATAGCCTCTGAAGAGTACTTTATTCTGGGCCAATTTTACGGAATTTTGCATAACTGCTAAACCGTAAGGTAAGAGATGGACAAAAACTTATCACACAACAAATGTAGAGCACCTTAAAACACACAAGTTATGCTATATATATTTTTTTTTTCGTGGAGTTGATTGCTTTTTTAGATATTCCTTGTTTTTGGTTTCAGCTATAAAAACTTGTACTTTTCTCATACAGGACTTTGTGAACTCGTGTCCATGCAAACAAAGGAACATCAGTCACATAGCAACCAGCTTTTGACTTTCACTTTAACCTATGGTACTCCCTTATTTCGCTTCTACTAACAAGGAAGCAAGTCGTAAGACCATTTCTGCTAATTTTTGCTCCATTAGATGAAGTAAATAGAATAATTTGTTGCAGTGATATAGAGAAAGTCATGTGAATGGAACACATCAGATTTATCTTCTCGTTTCCCGTTTGTTTACTCCTGACAAGCAAACCGATTTGAATTTCAATTGTTTCACATAGCGACCAACTTTTAAAGGACGGGAATATCACTTTAGCCTGTGCATTTTATTATTTCCCTTCTACTTACACGAAAACCAGTAATAAGGCTAATTATACTTATTTTTATCTTGATGTTTTGAATAAAATATTTGTTTAACGAACATCTAGAGGACTTCATTTGAATGGAGCACATTAGAGTTTTTCCTTATATTTATAAGGAACCAAGCAATAACTATTTATCTCAATTATCATGCAGTAGATAGAAGAATAAACTTTTCAACAATAATTTGTTACAGAGATGTAGAGAAAGGTTTGTGAATGGAACACATCAGATTTCTCTTAATTGTTTTATTAACATTTGCTTTCAACTCCTCCATAACGATTGATGCACTTCCACTCCGGTCTTTATCGTTCACCTTGATTACTCGTCATTTCCTCACTGAAGACTCATTCATAGCATTATCACCTTACACTTGCGTATTTGCCTACAAAATTCGATTGGCCGGATATTTTGTGCATTCAAAAAACGAATAAATCCTTTGGCGGTACAAAAGTATAACTGAAAAACTGGCACCACGTGACTATCTTTACACAATGGAGTTTACTTTAAAAATCTGATGTGTTCCCTTTACATGACTTTCTCTACCGCCCTCCAACAAATTATTATTAAAAAGCTTATGCTTCTATTTACTTCATGCTAATCTAGAAAAAAAAATAGCAGAAATAGTCTTATTACTTGCTTCCTTGTAGGCAGAAGTGAAATAAGGGAGTAGCAGGTTGAAGTGACAGTTAAAAGCTGGTTGCTATGTGACGAAGTTCCTTTGTTTGTGTGGACAGGGTTTGACCGATTTCTGTATGAGAAAAACTCTGTTTTTCAAAGCTGAAACAAGAAAAAAAAAAAAAAAAAAAAAAAAAAAAACCTGAACAGAACTATTGATTCCACGAAAAAAATGTATATAACATAACATGCGTGTTTTAATGTGCTCCACATATTTTGTGTGTTAAGTTCCTGTCTATCCCCTACAGTTTACCAGTTATGCAAAATTCCGTAAAATTCATCCAGAAGAAAGTAGCTTTCAGAGGCTATTTCCAGAAAATTCAAGATATACATTTTATTTAAAATAAGAACTAAAGCTTTCCTGGCGACGTGTTAATTCAAAATCTTCTCGGGCTTCTAGCCAGGTAAAAACTTGGCTAGAAGCCCGAGAAGATTTTGAATTAATACATTTTATTTGTCACGAAAATATATTTAATATACGATATTTTAATGAAAATCGTTAGAGCCATTTTTTAGAAAATCAACATTTTCGAAAAAAGTTCCATGTAAAGGGTAGTTTGGGATGGGGGGATTTTCTTGAAAATCTTTGTATCGCATCCTTGGAAGATACCAAACTTAAATACCAAGACCTTTTTCTGAAAATGCTATTTCTGGATACAGGGGGGCTTTAAAACATATATTTCCGGTGAAATCTCGGTATCGAATTTTTGGGTGCATTGCAATACCTTCTCTATACACTATGTACATAGTAGATACGTATAGAGAAAGTAAAAATAGAGTAAGGTACTGTAACTTTGTAAATAAAATTTTGCGTTGATATCTTTCGCTATTATTTAGTTATGGCAAATCGTCTGGTCCTTGTATTAGTGGATATCTCGAGAGAGTACATTGCGAAACAGCGGTTTACGCAACGCGCGCGTATGCACTTACGCTTTTGCTGTAACCTGTTAATGCGTGCATAAAGTAAGGGCAATTAACTGCGTATACGTATCGAGACCATGTGGGGTAGACTTTCACTTTCTACTTTACTGCAAGCCTGGTTACAGAGCCATCTGCGTTATACCGGGGAGAATGTAAGCTTGGCGCGTTTTACTTGCTGGTTGGTGGTGATTAATCAACGCAACGTTGTGGCCTGTTGGATGTGAAACTCTCGCTTTAAATTGATAAGACCCCCTAAATTTTATCCTACCTTTTACCTCCTCTACTTGTACCTAATATTCCACCCAAAACGTCTAAAGAAAAATCTAATGCGTTCCATTCACATGACTTTCTCTACATCTCTGCAACAAATTATAGTTAAAAAGCTAGTGCTTCTATCATCTTCTTGCTCATCGAGTAAAAAGTTAGCAGAAATAGTCTTATTATTGCTATGCCACTGGAGTTCCTTTGTTTGTATGGACACGAGTTGACAAACTCCTGTATGAGAAAAGTAGAAGTTTTTCAAGGAATATCTCAAAAACTTCACGAAAAAAAATTATCTAACATAAGTGTGTATTTTAATGTGCTCTATATTTTTTGTGCTTTTAAGTTTTTGTCCATCTCTTACGGTTTAGCAGTTAAACAAAATTGCGTAAAATTCATCCAGAATAAAGTAGTCTTCAGAGGCTATTCCCAGAAAATTCAAGATATACATTTTATTTGTCGGGTAAATATCTTTAATATACGATATTTCAATCAAAATCGTTAGAGCCATATTTGGGAAAATCAAACTTTTTGAAAAAAGTTCCACAATGGTAGTTGAGGATGGGGGGGGGAGGAAGATACCAAGTTTGTTTTTTAACGGATTTTTCGTTTTTGTGCTATGGTGCCCACAGACACACACACACACACACACACACACGGACATTTTTCCAGAAGTGCTTTTTTTGGATTCATGAGGTCTCAAAACATGTATTTCCGGTGAAATCTCGATATCAAATTTTTGGGTGCATTACAATATCTTCTCTATGCACTATGTACGTAGTACGTGTAGAGAAAGTAAATACTATAGATGAAATTATACCTTTTTACCTACTTTTTGACAATACCATCTTTTTCAACACATATGTGCCATTTTGATTCCAGTTTTAATATACCCTGTTCGTAGAAGTCCGTTTCCCTGGAGTATAGCCATCTGCGGAATGCTGATTTCACTTCTTATCTGTGCAAAAACGTTGGCCGTCCAGGAACTTTATCATGTGACCAAACAGATGAAAGTCCGACGGTGCAAGACCCCGACTGTAAGGAGGATGTTGGAGAATCTCCTAACTAAATTTGGTGATTTTCTGACGAACAGCAGCAACATGGAGGCGAGCGTTTGTCACGAAGGGCACAACGCAACTTCACCGTCTTAATGTAGGCTGCAGCATTCACAATGGTCCCGTGTTCAGCAAAGTTCCCCAGTGAAACACCATGCATATCCCAGAACACTGTCACAAGTACTTTACTAGCAGATTGAGTCACTTTTAATTTCTTCTTTACTGGGGAACCAGCATGTTTGCAATCCATACTTGCCTGCATTGTTTCGGGCGTGAACGATTCCTTTCAGAAAGGCATGCCCTTCGCCGCGTTAGGTGATCCAAGCTTGTCGTCATTCGCTGGTCCTTTTGGTTGTATGACAGGTTCTTAGGCACCCAGCGAGCACTAACATTACTAAATTTCAACGTCTCGTGAACACCATCGTACACTGCACCGTAGCAAATGTTGAACTGTTGCAATAAGATTCACAATTGCACACGCTTATCGATCAAAGTTGTCGCCTCCCTGCCTCTGACATTCTGCGGGGCTGCAGCTGTTACCGGCCTCCCGGAGCGTGGTGAATCACTTAGGTTCACACGGCCTTCTTTGAAGAAGGCACACCACCCGGAGATATTACTACGATCCATTCAATTATCCCCACACACGTCTCGCATGTTCCTGAGAATTTCACTTGGTTTATGCGCTTTGGTCCACAAATATCGAACCACACCTCTCTGCTCTTTACGTGGACGAAAGTACCATACGCGCCATCTTTGTTGCATAGTTCATGCTTCTCTCGTCAGAGCTGCACTTGAAACAAAAAATACTATGTGTGAAGTTGCAATATTCCAGCTGCAATTCCAAGGTAGAAAGAAATTATGTGCGTTACTTTTCGATCCGCTCTCGTAATATATTCACATCTACCCTACCTACTATATAGCAGACTGTTCTTACAAAAACTGTTTCTTCTATGCAATTTTTGCTGTAGTTGCTATGGCATTTAATACCATTCTCCTTTAGCTCCAGAATTTAAAAAGAAAGAAGAAAAAAAGAACCGATAACGACTTCCCATTTGAAAACGTATAACTATAGAGAAATGTGATGTGTTCCATGGCCATGACTTTCTCATACAGTTCCACAAACGATTATTATTTTACATCATGTTAATCCTGATAAACAGTACCAGAGGTGTTCTAATTGCATGCTTCTTTGTAAGCAGAAGGAAAATAATGAAATACAATTTGCTAAAGCGATAGTTAAACATTTTAAAAGCCGGTCGCTATTTGAAACACTTCTCTTTGCTTGCAAAATTCATCCAGAATAAATAGGTCTTTAGAAGCTATTCCCAGAAAATTCAAGATATATATTTTATTTGTGATAGATATGGCTTTAAAATGTAGTGTTTGAATCAAAATCGTTAAAGACATTTTTAAGAAAAACAAAATTTTCGAAAAATGTTCCATGTAAAGGGTAGTAAGGGATGGGGGTATTTTCTTGGAAAGCTTTGTATCGCATACTTGGTAGATGCCAAACTTAAATACCAAGTTTGGTATTTAATCGTCTTTTCGTTTTTGAGCTATACTGCCGACACACACACACACACACACACACACACACACACACGGACCTGTTTCTGTTACTTTTTTTTTTTAATCAATGGATTCTAAAACATGTATTTACGGTTAAATCTCGACATCGAATTTTTGAGTGGAATATAATAATTCCTCTAGCCCTAAGTGCATTGTACATACGGCGCTAGAGAAAGTAAAAATGATGGTGGATGGAGATAACCATATGAGACATATATAAAATACTTTGTAGACTATATGTAAAATAAAGAAAAGTGGGTAGAGACAGCCATATGAAAAGGTATAACACACAAAGCTTTTTAGGTGGTTATTTTCCAATTTGTTGTATACAAGATTTATTGTCGAGTTTACGGATTCTGCCGTTATCGGAAATGGTCTATCAGTTATCCATCGACCTCGGACGGGATTGAACCCGAGATGCTGGGATCCGGAGACAGATGACCGATGTCAAAGCTCTCTCGTTTCATTTCCGGCGAATGCACTGAGCGTGTCACTTCCGCCGATTTTCATGGCAGACCGCAGAGCGGATTAGACCATTAGAAATCGGTACGATCGTGGCCACATTATGAATATCACGCCAGAGCGATATCAGTGTGCCGATTAGCCCACATTAATACAGTTGTCATGGTTATTGCATCGGGTTCAAGTCTCAACAAATGTAATCCATTTCAGTTGGGCTTTTCATAAACGTTGTACCACACTTCACTGGCTTTTCAATAAAGCAATCTATTTAAAGTGATTCTTGCAAACCAGCTGTTTAAAGCATTGTTTTGTTGCTCATTTTTACTTTCTCTATACGTACTATGTACATACTGTATAGAGAAGGTATTGCACTCCTCCAAACAATTCGATACCGAGATTTCACCGGAAATATATGTTTTAGGATCCCCTGTATCAAAAAAAAGTATTTCCAGAAAAGGTCCGTGTGTCTGTGAACACGATAACTCAAAAAATAAAATACTAAACTTGGGATTTAAGTTTAATATCTTCCAGAAACGCGACACGAAGATTTTGAGAAAAATTCCCCCACCCCCAAATACCCTTTACATAGAACTTTTTTCGAACATTTTTATTTTCTAAAAAAATGGCTCTAACGATTTTGATTAAAATATCGTATATTAAACATATTTACCTGACAAATAAAATGTACATTTTGAATTTTCTGGCAATAGCCTCTGAATACTACTTTATTCTGGATCAATTTTACGGAATTTTGCATAACGCTAAACCGTAAGAGATAGACAAAAACTTACCACACAACAATTGTAGAACTCTTTAAAACACACAATTTATGTTATATACATTTTTTCGTGGAGTTCGTTGTTTTTTAGTTATTCCTTGTTTTTGGTTTCAGCTATAAAAAACATACCTTTCTCATACAGGACTTTGTGAACTCGTGTCCACACAAACAAAGGAACATCAGTCACATAGTAACCAACTTTTGACCATCACTTTAACCTATGGTACTCCCTCATTTAGATTCTTCTTACAAGGAAGCAAGAAATAAGACTATTACTGCTAATTTTTTCTCGATTAGCAGGAAGTAAATAGAAGCATAAGCTTTTTAACAATAATTTATTGCAGAGTTGTAGAGAAAGTCATGTGAATGGAACACATCAGATTTTTGACGTTCTGCTTGATGTTCTAACTTTTGCTAGGTTCGGAGCTGCCAATTTAGCCATGCAACTCTTTTCCCCATTTTTAACTTCTCTAACACGTATGTGCAATGTACATAGTAGGTAGAGAAGGTATCGTTCCACCTAAAATTTTAATACCGAGATTTCACCGAAAAAGAAAGAAGAAACCGAAACAAAAAAGGCTTTAGTAAAAGATCCGTGTGTGTGTGTCATGTGTGTGGGTATGTGTGTGGGTAGGTGGGAGCATAATTAAAAGCAAAACGTCGGTTAAAAATTGAATATGGTATTTACATTCACAATAAAACACACAATTTATGTCATATACATTTATTTCATGGAGTTGATCGTTTTTGAGATATTCCTTGTTATTAGTTTCAGCTTTAAAAAAGTTATACTTTTCTCATACAGGAATTTATCAACTTCTGTCTATACAAATAAAGAAACAGCAATCACATAGCAACCAGCTTTTGACTGTCACTTTAACCTATGCTACTCCCTTATTTCGCTTCTACTTGTAAAGTAGCAAGTAATAAGACTATTTCTGCTAATTTTGTCTCGACTAGCATGAAGTAAATACAAGCATAAGCTTTCTAACAATAATTTGTTGCAAATATGTAGAGAAAGTCATATGAATGGTACACATCAGAGATTTTTATTGTTTCATTTATATAGCCCCCTTTAACATTTAAGAAAAAACTCATCTGTAAGTTTTAAATCATTTTATTTTCCTCAGCACACACATTCACTCTGGCTAAAGAAAAATTCCTCGACCCAGTCCGGAATCGAACCCGGTACCTCCGGGTGAGAAGTCAACTCGACTTTCTTTTGTTTTACTCTTTGGCATGTAAAGAAAACAACATTTAAATGTCGAGCAACTTTTAAAAGATTTGGCATTCATAAGCCTAGTCTTGATAATCGCATACCATCGCGTACCAATAGCCTTGTAACCCCATTACTATACGTTCGCTCTTCGCAACACACTGAAACGTATTTCACAATATGAAGTGGTGCTTCTAATTGCCTCTCAAGTTTATTTGTTGTGATAAAGTTCATCTGAAACGTACCTTTAATGAAGGCGCTGCCCGCTCTCTGCTGATGTTAGCTGTGAGTCGCTGGTTCTTGTCATCGTATAGAACAAATTTGGATATTTAGGACTGATAGGAATGAACGTAAATAAAATGAAACTGCTGTATGCTTTTCTATTTTCTCTATACGCACTATGTACATAGTGTATAGAGAAGGTATTGCACTCCAAAAAATTCGATACCGAGATTTCACCGGAAATATATGTTTTAGGGTCCCCAATTTCCAAAAGAAGCATTTTCACAAAAAGGTCCGTGTGTGTGTGTGTCCGTGTGTCTGTGTGCCTGTGAACACGATAACTCAAAAACGAAAAGTCAGTAAAATACCAAACTTGGTATTTGAGTTTAGTATCTTCCAGGGACGCGACACGAAGATTTTGTGAAAAATCCCCCCACCCCCAACTACCCTTTACATGGAACTTTTTTCGAAAATTTTGATTTTCTCAAAAATGGCTCTAATGATTTTGATTAAAATTTCGTATATTAAAGATATTTACCCGACAAACAAAATGTATATCTTGAATTTTCTGAGAATAGCCTCTGAAGAGTAGTTTATTCTGGATGAATTTTACTGAATTTTGAACAACTGCTAAACCATAAGAGATGGACAAAAACTTACTATCCAAAAATGTAGAGCACATTAAAACACACAATTTATATTACATACATTTTTTTCGTGGAGTTCGTCGTTTTTGAGACATTCCTTATTTTTGGTTTCTGCTATGAAAAACGTATACTTTTCTCATACAGGAACTTGTCAACTCCTATCCATATAAACGAATGAACTTCATTGACATAGAAACCAGCTTTTGACTATCACTTTAACCTATGGTAGTCCCTTATGTCGGTTCTACTTACAAGGAAGCAAGTAGTAAGACTATTTCTGCTAATTTTTTCTGATTAGCATAAAGCAAATAGAAGTATAAGCCTTTTAAGAATAATTTGTTGCAGGAATATAGAGAAAGTCATGTGAATGGTACACATGAGATTTTTTCTATTCATATACTCAAGATTTTTTATGATTTTAATAGCCGATGATTAAATATTAACACCGAGTTTTATATACTCAAATTCATAACAAAAAATTCATATCTCCTAAAATGGCGCGCTTTCAGAGCGCAAATCAGCATGCACTTAAAACACAAATGTTACAATGCAGAGAGAGAGCTGCAATCCAAATTTCCCTCCGTTATATACCTAAACTTGACAAAAATTCGGAGGCAATGCCCAGTTGCGTTATTGGCTATATATTCGCGCCAATGCTGCCATAGCGTCATACACTAACTAATGCACTTACGGTTGCCATCACACATGTGACATGGAAAATACTGCAAAATACCCTGTTTACTAAAGTCTAGGGAATGTCACTGGCCATGCATTGACTTTGTTGCACGCAGCTCACTACAATGGCTGAGCCCTAAGTACCAGCCTCTCCTTCCTGGATTCTCATTCTTTCACCAGAAATGTGCATTTTTGTAGCTCAGCAAACCTTGCCTTGCATTACATCTTACAAACATATACACTAAACCTGCATCTATTTAAAATATATAGTATTAATAATAACTTAATAATACTTAACGTTTCAAATAGTTGTCGGACATTTAGGGAAGAATGGGCTGTTTCATATTTTGTAGCATACAAAGACGTAATTTACTATTATTTTATATCGTAGCTGTGTAGGTTGTAGTGCATAGCTCGACTCACACCAAGGCGACCCAAGTTCGATGACATGACACCAAATATAGGTTTTATGGTAGACGAATCGGTATCTGGACGGGTTTTCTCCGGGTTATCCGGTTTCTCCCGCTATTCATTGCATCATTTTCATCTTTCCTATTATCCAGTTCAGCATCATTTCATGTCACCTTTTTCCTTAATTTCATACCAGACCTCGGGCTAATCACCCATCCTGACCCCTCTCTAATAAACAAGTATCTGAGGCTGCGCCGTGGTTGAGTGGTTAGACCACTCGCCTCTCGCCAGCAGTCCAGGTTTGGTCCTAGGCGACCGCATGTGGGATTTGTGGTGGACAAAGCGGGTTTTCTCCGGGTTTTCCGCACCACTGCATTTCACCGGTGCTCCATATTCATTCCATGTATAATTAGTATCAACACCTGCTGGCATGGTAATAAAAGCGGGTGATAAGCACTGAAAAAAGAGCCCCTGATGCGAAATGTATTTTTGATCCTAGGTACTGACTTGAAGTTTTGGGAGGTTTAAGTTGAGGAGGGTAAACAGAGAAAGAAAGAAAGAAAGAAAGAAAGATAGAGATAGAAAGAGAGAGAGAGGGAAGGAATGAAAGGAAGGAGGAAGGGGAAGGATTGTTACAGTGCACTAGGTTTCCCCTTCCGTCATTTACCCCTTACTCTCTTTGACCCTTATATAGATGTAACATACTTTTCTACTTTGAATTTCAATTTTGTACAGGCTGGAAGTTGGAAATTCAGAATCTCTTTATGTACCATGCCTTAGTCACAAAAGATGGAGAGCAAAACAAACGCACACACATATATCGACAGGAGACTCGTCACTGTCAGGAATTGGAGGACATCTGAATGACAGGGTGCGCGTCACAAAAACAGCGAGTGTGTACATAGATACCAACTTGTTGCATTTTTATTTCATGAGCAGCAGATCAAACGTCAATTACTGTCCTCAATGGCAAATGTCGCTTTATTTGATTCGCAATCCTTTTGCTACCAGATTTTAATTTTATATGTCGTTTGTGATTTGCATTGGAGCGGCGGTGGAATTCAGAGGTCCACAGCAACGCTGTTATGCAGATGTGTCCCTTTATGTTGCAACTGTCGGTTATTCGTTCTGCTAAAAACAACACGCGGATAATTCAACATTGTTCCGCATCCGTTCTTCACTCACCTTCACTGAGTATAAATACCACCACTCAGAGAAATAGAATACTAGTTACTTTCTCTACACGTACTATAAAATAAAAATAAAATCTGTATACTATATCCAAATATCTAATTACTTACACCGGGACAAATATGTCTGACCTTATTTCATTTATTAACAAACTTTTTTGTTTTAAATTTTACAAAATAAAGTAAACATACAATTGTCAGATTAATAACTTAAACTAAATATCTTATATTAAATTATACATCTGAACATATATATTTATCAAAAGTACATTTAATATTTAAATATTTACGTATCTATTATATTAATTTTTATTAATTATATAAAATTTAAGTTATTATTGTAAACTCTTATTAATTAATATCATCACCTTATTATACTACAATTAATATATTTAATTATTTATTATTATCGTTTTATCAATTTATTAAATTTTAATTTATTATTATTTATTTATTATTTTAATCGTTATTTATTATAAGTTATTTTATTATTTATTATTATAATTAGGTATAAAATTCTTTAATATCTATTCTAATTATACCATTGCTATTTATTTTATATTTTATCCCATTCTTGTTACCATATTTCTATAGTTACATAACTTGAGATAAACATCAAACTATTATTAAAATTACAACATTTAAAATATTACTGGTAACCAGTAAATAAATCAGGTAACCAGTTGTTATAAGTACTATGTAAATAGTCTATAGAGGTATTGCATTCTACCCAAAATTCGATACCAAGATTTCACCGGAAATACACGTTTTAAAAAAAAGTATTTTTAGAAAAAGATTCGAAAGTGTGTGTCCGATAACTCAAAAACGAAAAGTCGGTAAAATACCAAACTTGGTATATAAGTTTAGTATCTTCCAAGGATGCGACATGATGACTCTCAGGAAAACCCTTCCACCCCCCAAAAAAAATTGAATATTTTAATTTTCTCAAAAATTTTGGTTAAAATACTTTATGTTTAAGATATTTTTATGCCAAATGAAACGTATTCAGAGGATATTCCCAGAATATCGTGTAAATATATTTAATATACGGTATTTTAATCAAAATCGTGTTTTCACTGACACACACCTTTTTCTAAAAATGTTTCTTTTCAAACAGAGGACCCTAAAACGTCTATTTACCCGAGGAATTTTAGGACTTTTTTGATGGAATGCAATACCTTATCTATACACTTCGTACATAGTACGTGTAGAGAAAGTAAAACAAATAGAAAAAGGTCCGTGTGAACACGATAGCTCAGAAAAGTCAGTAAAATACCAAACTACCCTTTACATGGGAAAACGTTTCATACATTAAAGATATTTACACGGCAAATAAAACGTATATCTTGAAGTTTCTGGGACTGGGCCTTAAGGACCTCTTTATTCTGGATGGATTTTGCATAACTCGTAAACTGTAAGGCAAGGACAAAGCTTACTATACAAATGATGTAGATCTCCTTAAAAAACACAATTTATGTCATATACTTTTTTTTGTGGAATTGACCATTTCTGAGATATTTCAAGTTATTTGTTTCAGATTTAAAATACTTAAACTTTTCTCACACTTTTCTACTGGCCATGGATTGAAACTGATTTCAAACACATGGCAACCAGGTTTTATTAGATTTCACTGTCACTTTAGCCCAATGTATTCCCTTATTTTCCTTCTACATGCAAGGAAGCAAGTAAATAAGACAATTTCTGCTAATCTTAATATTTATTAACATATAGTATAAAGGAGAATAAGCGTTTTAACAATAATGTGTTACAGAGATGTGGAGAAAGTCATGTGAATGGAACAAATCATATCTTTTTGCTTTCTCTATACGAACTAAGTACAAGTGTATGGAGAAGGTGTTGTATTGCACCCAAAAATTCGATACCGAGATTTCACAGGAAATACATGCTTTGAGACTCCCTGAATCCTAAAAATGCATTTTTAGAAAAATATCCATGTGTGTGTGTGGTCTCTGGGCAGCGTATCTCAAAAACGGAAAGACTGTTAAAGTCCAAACTTGGTATTTAAGTTTGGTATCTTCCAAGGATGCGACACGAAGATTTTCAAGAAAATCCCTCCACCCCCAGCTACTCTTTACATGGAAAAAATTCGAAAATATTGATTTTCTTAAAAATGGCACTAACGGCCTTGATTAAAATAAATATATTAAATATATTTACCTCACAAATAAAATGTATATCTTGAATTTTCTGGGAATAGCCTCTGAAGACTACTTTATTCTGGATGAATTTTACGAAATTGTGTATAACTGCTAAACCGTAAGAGATGGACAAAAACTTACAACACAGAAAATGAAGCTCACAATAAAACACACAATTTATGTCCTATACATTTTTTCGTGGAGTTGGTCGTTTTTAAGATATTCCTATTTTTTGGTTCAGGTTTGAAAAACATACTTTTCTCATACAGGAATTTGTTAACTCCTGTCCTTACAAACAAAGGACTTCAGTTGCATAGCAACCAGCTTTTGGCTATCATTTTAACCTATGGTAATCCCTCATTTCGCTTCTACTTACAAGGAAGCAAGCAATAAGACTATTTCTGCTATTTTTTCTCGATTAGCATGAAGTAAATATAAGCATAAGCTTTTTAACTACAATTTGTTGCACAGATGTAGTGAAAGTCATGAGAATGGAACACATCAGATTTTTTATTTTTTCTACATAGTATATGGTACGTAGGTAGAGAAGATATTGAACTCCACTCAAAAATTCTATACCGAGATTTCATCGGAAATACAAGTATAAGGATTCTCTGTATCCAAAAAGTCATGTGTTCCATTCACATGGCTTTCGGTACATCTCTAGAAAAACTTACTCTTCTATCTACATCGATCATAAAATTTTCAAGAATATCTCATATCTCCCCCACCCCCAACTAATTTGTTAACTCCTGTCCATACAAACAAAGGAACTTCAGTCACATAGCAACCAGCTTTTGACTATCACTGTAACCTATGGTACTCCCTTATTTCGCTTCTACTTACAAGGAAGTAATGAGACTATTTCTAATAATTCTTTTCTCGATGAGCAAGAAGTAAGTAGAAGCAAAAGCTTTTTAACAATAATTTATTGCAGAAATGTAGAGAAAGTCATGTGAATGGAACACATCAGAATTGTTTATAGTGTTCAATGCTCCCTTTAACTACGTGGAGATTACTATGCTATCTTTGAACGATGATCCGAAATAACAAATCTGGTAAAATCCAAATTTAAGGTCACCCTCCGTGGTGTGATGGTTACCATGCTAACTTCATGTACCCAAGGTCGCGGGTTCAAACCCGGCGGAGGACGATGGATTTTTTCGGGTGTAAAAATCCCTAACATGGCTTCCTTCGGAAGGGAAGTAAATCCGTAGGTCCTGTGTCGTAGATTTACGGCACGTAGAAGAACCTCAAGCGTGATAGAGAGACCTCTGAGCAAAATTAAGCGGTATATCACGCCCAATTTAGAATGGGATGCTGAGAACCACCGCAGTTAAAGAGCGTCCATAAATAACACACCATTTACTATTTTATTTTCCAAATTTAAGTGTTGTAGAATACGTACCTTCTGTCTTTACTGAATGCGTAGTACAGAAACTAAAACATATATTATGTTGACTTACTATATAAAATGAATTGTTGATTCTTATTGTTGGGGTGCAGCTCAAAAATGGCTCTGTTCGAGGGGAAGTACCACAAGTGTTGTTGAACCCTTTCAACTTTTCTTTGGAGAGGCAAGATTATATGTACATAAAAAGATAAAATATCTGGAAATATTGAAGAGGTTTCGGCCTCTCTAAAAGGCAAAAGGTAGCCTTACCTAGGAAGAGAAGATAAAAATATCTTAAATGTTCCCTTCACATGACTTTCTCTACCTACAGCAAACTGTTCTTACAAAATCTTATTCCTCTATTTCATGCAAATCGAGACAAATATTAACAAAATGGTTCTTATTGCCTAGTTTCTTATAAGTAGTAGGGAAATAAGAGTATAAAATAGGCTAAAATGTTAGTTAATATTTTAAATGCTGTTGGTCTACGGTTTTGTTTACATGGCCAGGAGCAAAGCAACCAAATTCTTATGTGTTCCATTCACATGACTTTCTCTAGTTGTTCCAGAAACGTACTTTCCTCACAAATGAGTACTTTTTTATCTACGTCATGCTAATCAAGGTAAACATTGCCAGAGTTGGTCTTATTGCTGGCTTCTTAGTTTAGAAAGGAAAGCAATAGTCAGAGCTTTTAAAATCAGTTCTAACTAAAATAATTGAAGTGCATTCTCTTTGCTTTCCAGGAATTGACAAAATACAGACGAATAGAAAGATGTCTCCCATTTAAGAAAATTACCTTAAAATGAAATCAGTAGCTCAGAATATCTTGAAAATGGTTAACTTTAAAAGAAAGGGGGAAAAGAAGATATATTCATATATATATATATATATATATATATATATATATATATATATATATTTATATATTTATATTTATATATGCAGGGAGTATATAAATGAATATCAGGGTTTTAACTCTTTATAATATTTATTTATTACATTCAACTTACAGTTATGAATGATATGTCATATGAAAAAGCAACTCAAACAGTTTTACAAAGAAGCTTATAAATGTTCAATGTGACTACCCTTTGTCACACGGCACACATCAAGTCTATAGCCGAGTTCTTCCCAAACGTTGATAAGTGTGTCTTCAGTAATTGTAGCAACAGCTGCTTCAATCCGATTTCTTAATTCAGGGAGGTCAGCTGGTAGCGGAGGCACGTACACACGATCCTTGATGAAGCACCAAAGGTAAAAATCGCATGGCGTTAGGTCAGGAGAACGTGGAGGCCATGCATAGCAAGCCCTGTCATTGGGGCCCTTGCCAGCGCTCGGGTACAGTGACGTTCAACCAATCGCGTACTTCGTTATGCCAGTGAGATGGCGCACCATCCTGCTGGAAAATGAAGCTCTCTGGCTCATTTTCTTCCAACTGAGGGAAGAGCCATTGATCTAGTGTATCAAGGTAAGAAGTGCCAGTTACAGTAGGTTCACCAAAAACGAAAGGCCCATAAACTTTTCGCCGGGATACGGCACAAAAAACATTCACTTTAGGGGAATCTCTTTGCATTTGTACCATCTCGTGAGATTTTCTGAGCCCCAGATACGCACATTATGAGTGTTAACATGTCCACTAAGGTGAAAGGTAATTCATCACTGAAGACAACACGATCCACAAAATCGTCATGAAACAACATGTCATTTGCGAATTTGGCACGTAATTCGTGGTCTGTCGGCTTTAGAGCCTGTAATAACTGTAAACGGTAAGGACGTAGCTGTAAGCGTTTTCTTACAACTTTCCACACAGTCGACACAGGAACTTGTAATTCACGACTAGCCTTCGGGACTGATTTCTTTGGGCTACGAGAAAACGACTCTCTCACTCGCTCAACAGTCTTTCACTTACTCCTGGTCGTCCTATGCTCTTCCCTTTACAAAGGCAGCCGGTATCTTCAAACTGATTATACCATCTACGAATGTTTTTATCACTAGGAGGATCACAACCGAACTTACTACGGAACGCACGTTGCACAGTAACTACAGATTCGGTCTTTGTAAACTGCAAAACACAAAACGCTTTCTGTTTACCAGTCGCCATCTTTGCTACTACCGATGTCTAGCAGATTGCGGCAGAAACATTGCACGCACATGCGCACTTGTGCCAACAAACAAAACTGTTTGAGTTGCTTTTTCATTTGACATATCATTTATAACTGTAAGTTGAATGTAATAAATATTATAAAGAGTTAACACCCCGATATTCATTTATGTACACTCTGTATATGTATATATATATATATATGTGTGTGTGTGTGTGTGTTTTAACCAGATCTACATTTTTTGTGTTATAAGTTTCTATCTAACTTTTAGGATTAGACGGTTATGCTAAATTCAACCAAATTCATCCAGAATAAAGGGATCTTCAGTGGCTGTTTCCAGAAAATTCAAGAAATACATTTTATTTATCATATAAATATCTTTAATGTGTGATATTTTAAAGAAAATCATAAGGCCATCTTAGAGAACATCTTTATGTCCAAAAAGTTTTCTATGTAAAGGATGGGGTGATTTTCTTGAAAATATTTGGGAAATACTAAATTTAAATACCAAGTTTTGTATTTAATGGCTTTTTCCTCTTTGAGCTATGCTCTCCATAGGCACACACAAACAGACACTCTGACCTCCTTCTATACATTTCTTGTAGCTACAGGGGGTCTCAAAAAATTACTAAAATTGAATAAATTAACAGATTATTTTATCTACTAGTTTGTACAACTAGATATAAATAGATAAGTACAGATAATTATGAATACATTAATTATTTTACTATTTCCATTGATTAACTATCCAGCCAGTATCACCAATAAGTTTACCATTAATGTTTACATCAATATGAAATCACAAATATACACTTAAGTATCATTTACAATATGTAATCCAACATTAATGACCGATATTTTTCCTAAATTTCTTCAAGGAAAGAGGACATCTCTGAGAAGCTACTACAGGGAATTCATTCCATTCTTTATAGTTCTATTAATAAAAGCGGATTTTTCTCCCTTTCTGAACATTCTATTCTTATTTTTGAACAAATCATGTTGTTGTTTTTGTCATCTGACATTAACGTGCACCCATACATTTAAACCAGCATAAGCTTTAAATAATGATATTACCTCTGTTTCTTATGCCTAACTTTCAACGGCTCCCGTTTAATCTCCTCACCCTTTGTAGACCCCTTTTACCCCTTTTTGTGAATTTTATAGCCCTTCCCTAAGTATTTTCTAACACCTCAATTTGATTAATTCAAGACTTCTATCCAGCCCAATGACATTTTTACTTTCTCTACATAGTACATAGGTAGAGAAGGAATTGTATTTCACCCAAAAACTCAATACTGATATTTTAGTCTCCCATGAGTCTAAAACAGCACTCCAGAAAAAAGGTCCCTGTGTATATGTGTGTACATGTGTCAGTGTGCCCGTAGACCGCACCTCTTACCTAGACGGCCCAGGTTCGATCCCAAGCGACCACATGTGAGATTTGTGGTGGACAAAGCGGCGCAGGGGCGGGTTTTCTCCGGTTTCCCCCGCCATCTCATTCCACCGGTGCTCCATCTTCAGATATCAGTGTCGCCGCCTGCGAAGCCATAGAAGTAAAAGCGAGCGTTAAACACTACCCCCAAAAAAGTGTGTCCGTGGGTTTGTGAACACGATATTTCAAAAACGAAAGGTCAATTAAATACCAAACTTGGTATTTAATTTTAGTATTCTCTAAGGACACGTTTCCAAGCTTCTGAGGAAAATGTCCCCAACCCAAACTATCTTTAAATGAAAATTTTCCGAAATTTTTGTTTTCTCAAAAATGGATCTAAGGAGTTTAATTGAAACACCGTCATTAAAGATAAGAAAAATAAAATATAGATCTTGAGTTTTCTAGGAATAGCCTCTAAGGAAATAGAAATGGAATTGTGTGGTTCTCAGCGTACTATTCTAAATTGGGCGTGAAAGACCGCTTAATTTTCCTCAGAGGCCTCTCTATCAGGCTTGAGGTTCTTTTACGCACCGTAAATTTACGACACGGGACCAACGGCTTTACTTCCCTTCCGAAGGAAGCCATGCTAAGGAGTTTTACACCCGAAAAAGCCATCGTGCTCCGCCGGATTAGAACCCGCGACCTTGGGTATATGAAGTTAGCATGGTAACCATTACACCACGGAGGTGTAATTTCCGTTTTACTTACAAGGAAACAAGTAATAAGACCGTAATCAAATAGATAGAAGTATAAGCTTTTAATAGTACTTCGTTACACAGATGTAAAGAAGGGCATTTGAATGGAAAATATCAGATTTTTGTTCTAGTTATCGATATTTTTGTTCACTTAATATAAAAGTAGTGTACAGAGAGATCTAAATTAAACGGTAATATTAAGATAGCGTGGCCAACATTGAACTCGTAACTTTAGCAGATTTCACTGCCCTGCAGTTTTATTTGAAACTGTAATGTTTTAATATTAGGAAAGTTTACTGAGATTACCCCGTGGGATATTTGTTGAAAATTCTCGCAAAAAACGGCTTCCGTCATTGCTTTTTCCCACGCGCAGCCGGTGTCGCCTCCGCAGCGCGCGGAGTTTGCTATCGATTAATCGATAATTTCGATATACACAATACGGGTGGTCGGCAGTTGTAGCTTGAGTTTAAATTGGTTGGCAACAGAAAGCCACTCTGACTTCCTTTTAATCAGCTCTTGTTGCAGTAGGGTACAGTCGTAGACTGAAACTGTCAACTTAAACAGGCTGGAATTAAAACCGACGCCTAGTCTTCCAGGCGATGTTCAATTGTTAGCGTGTGTAAGATACGAGAGAGTGATGAATTATTCCAAATGAATACACGCTCTTGCTACTCGATCATTAAGGCAACAAACAGTAAATACAGAAACAGTTGTACATAGTGTATAGAGAAGGTATTGCACTCCACCCAAAAATTCTATACCGATATTTCATCTGAAATATATGTTTTAGAGCCCCCTTTATCACGAAAAACGTTCATGTGTGTGTCCGTGTGTCTGTGAACACGATAACTCCAAAACAAAAAGTCGGAAAAATATCAAACTTGGTATTTAAGTTTAGTATGTTCCAAGGATGCGACACGAAGATATTGAGAAAAATCTCCCCACCCCAAACTACCCTTTACATGGAACTTTTTTCGAAAAAATTTATTTTCTCAAAATGGCTCTTACGATTTTTATTAAAATATCACATATTAAGGATATTTACCAAATAAATAAAATGTATATCTTGAATTTTCTGGGAACAGCCTCTGAAGACCTCTTTATTCTGGATGAATTTTACGGAATTTTGCATAACTGCTAAACCGTAAGAGATGGAGAAAAAGTTACCATACAAAAAATGTAGAGCACGTTAAAACACACAATTTATGTTATATACATTTGTTTTGTGGAGTTGATATTTTTTATATATTCCTTGATTTTGGTTTCAGCTTTAAAAAACTTCACCTTTCTCAAATAGCAATTTGTCAACTCCTATCCATCAAACAAAGGAACTTCAATCACATAGCAACCGCTTTTGACTATCCTTTTAACCTATGGTACTCTCTTATTTCGCTTCTACAAGGAAGTAATAAGACTATTTCTGCTATTTTTTTTCTCGGTATAGCATGAAGTAAATAGAAGCATAAGCTTTTCAACAATACTTTGTTGGAGAGATGTAGAGAAAGTCATGTGAATGGAACACATTAGATACGAGAGAGTGATGAATTATTCCTAATGAATACGCGTTCTTGCTATTCGATCATTAAGGCAACAGTAAATACAGAAACGGTAGATTCCAAAAATGTACAGTGGTTAAAATCCCTTATGTGTTCTCTTCACGTGACTTTCTCTGCATCTCTGCAATAAATTATTGTTAGAAAAAGCTTATTCTTCTATTTACTTAATGTTAATCGAGGAAAAATTGGCAGAAAGGGTCTTGTTACCTGCTTCTTTATAAGTAGAAGGGAAATAAGACAGTATCTAAGAATATATCTATAGCGAAATATTTTTAAAAGTTGGTTGCTATGTGATTGAAATTCCTTTGTATGTTCAGGAGCTTACAAATTCCCGTATGGGAAAAGTATTAAGTATAATAAAACTGAAACCAATAACAAGATATGTCTAAAAAATCTGTTGTGTTCCATTTACATGACTTTCTCTATACCTCTGCAATACATTATTTTTAAAAGGCTTATGCTTCTATTTACTTCCTGCTAATTGAGAAAAAATTAGCAGAAATAGTCATTTTCTTGCGTCCTTGTAAGTAGAAGCGAAATAAGGGAGTACCATAGGTTAAAGTGATAGTCAAAAGCTGGTTGCTATGTGACTGAAGTTCCTTTGTGTGTATGGACACGAGTTCACAAAGTCCTGTATGAGAAAAATATCAGTTTTTATTGCTTAAACCAAAAACAAGGATTATCTAAAAAACAATCAACTCCACGAAAAAAATGTATACAACATAAATTGTATGTATTAATGTGCTCTACATTTTTTGTGTGGTAAGCTTTGTCTCTCTCTTACGGTTTAGCACATCTGCAAAATTCCGTAAAATTCACTCAGAGTAAAGTAGTCTTCAGAAATTTCAAAATAACATTTTATTTGTCAGGTAAATATCTTTAGTTAACGATATTTTAATTAAAATCGTTAGAGCAATTTTTTAGAAAATAAAAATTTTGGAAAAAAAATTCATGTACAGGGTAGTTTGGAGAGGGGAGATTTTTCTCAAAATCTTAGTGTTGCATTCCCGGAAGATACGAAACTTAAATACCAAGTTTGGTATTTTACCGACTTTTCGTTTTTGAGTTATCCTGTTCAAAGACAAACGGACACACGGACACGCACACACACGGACCTTTTTCTGAAAATACTTTTTTTGGATACAGGGGACTCTAAAACATATATTTCCCGTGAAATCTCGGTATCGATTTTTTTGGTGGAGTGCAATACCTTCTCTATACACTATGTACATAGTGCGTATAGAGAAAGTAAAAAACAATCATCTCTACGAAATGCACTATATAACATAAATTCTGTGTTTTAATGAGCTCCGCATTTTTATGTCGCAAGTTTTTGTATATTTCTTACGGTTTATAAGTTAGGCAAAATTACGCAAAATTCATTGAGAATAAAGAGGTATTTAGAGGCTTTTCCCAGAATATTGAAAATATGCACTTTATTTATAATATCCTTAATATATGACATTTTAATCAAAATCGTTTGCTACATGGGAGAAGCGAACCTGCGACTCTCACCGGAGGAGTAATCTACGTTTTGTCACAGCGATACAGTAAACACATAGGGAAGGTGACAGGTTTTACAATCCTAACTGTATCATGTGTTATGTCGTTAATATTTACTTTCTCTACACATACTTTGTACAAAGTGTATAGAGAAGGTGTTGTATTGCACCCAAAAATTTGATACCGAGATTTCACCGGAAATGTATATTTTGAGACCTCCTGAATAAAAAAAACATTTTTAGAAAAATATCCGTATGTCTCTGTATGTGTTTGTGTGTCCGTTAAGTACCAAACTTGGTATTTAAGTTTGGTATCTTCCAAGGTTGCGACACGGATTTTTTCAAGAAAATCCCCCACTCCTAACTAACCCTTTACATGGAACTTTTTTTGAAAATTTTGATTTTCTCAAAAATGGCTCTAACGATTTTGATTAAAATATCGTATATTAAGCATATATACTTGACAAATAAAATGTATATCTTGAAATTTCGTAAATAGCCTCTGAAGACTACTTTATTCTGGATGAATTTTACGGAATTTTGCCTAACTGCTAAATCGCAACAGAAGGACAGAAACTTAGCACACAAAAAATGCAGAGCACATTAAAACACACATTTATGTTATATGCATTTCTTGAAAATATTCGTGTCGCATCCTTGGAAGTTACCAAATCTAAATACCAAGTTTTGTTTTTAACGGACTTTTCGTTTTGAGCTATGCTGCCCACACACACACACACACACACACACACAGACACACACACACATATATACACACACGGACCTTTTTATAAATATTCTTTTTTTTTTGGATTCAGTAAGACACAAAACATGCATTTCCGGTGAAATCTCGGTATCGAATTTTTGGGTGGTATGCAATACCTTCTCTATACACTATGTATATAGTGCGTGTAGAGAAAGTAAAAAAAACTCGTCAGTATCAGTAGGTATATAGAACAATAAGGCGACGATCCCCAAACACACCGTTTTCGCCAAGGCGTCTCGCTTTGGTATTTCGTAGTGCCGGAGATCGTGGGTTCGAGTCCTGCATGCGTGTTATATGTTTGTGTAAAAAGAAGAAAAAAGTAATTCAGTAGTCATACAGCAAACAAAGTAAAACAATTAGGCAAATAGAAGTAGGGTATACAGCGCCGGAGTCCCGACCAGACTCCGGAACTGTGTTTAAAAAAAAAAAAAAAATGTTTTAATTGATTTAGTACATAAGACAATAGGTGTAAGCTATTTTATTAAATAGGATATTATAACGCTACAGGAGAAAATATAACAACTTGTACACAGCTCACGTACGATATTCCTGGAAAGGCTCAAGTGGTGTTCACATTCAGGGAGAAGAGAGGCATACAGTAAGAGATTCTCTGCACCACGATTCTTAGACAGAAAGAGAAAAACTATCGCTAGAATTCGTTGAACGTTCAAATCGTGTTACCATTGAACTCTTGTACAAACTATTTTGACATGTCCCATTCACATGCCTTTGTCTATTCCCAACAAACTAATATTACAAACATCTTATGTGTTCCATTCACATTATTTTATCTACATCTCTGCAACAAATTATTGTTAGAAAGTTTAAGCTTCTATTTACTTCATGCTAATTGAGAAAAAAATAGAAGAAATACACACATTACACACAGACAGACCACGCACGGACATTTTTTTAAAAATGCTTCTTTTGGATTCAGGTGCTCTCAAAACATGTATTTTCTGTGAAATCTCGGTATCAAATTTTTGGGTGCAATACAATACCTTATCTATGCACTATGTACATAGTACGAATAGAGAAAATAAAAAATACTTACTCCACAAAATATAATAATCTCGTTAAAAGCCACAAATTTATGTCATGCGGAGGCGGCTCCATGGTGGCCCGGGTTTGATCCCAAGCGACCGTATGTGGGAAGTGTGTGGTCAAAGCGGTGCAGGGGCGGCTTTTCTACGGTTTCCCCGCCTTCACATTCCACCGGTGCTCCATCTTCATATATCACCAATGTTATCGTCTGCGATGCTATAATAGTAAAATTGGGCGTTAAAAACTATCCGCTATATATGTACACGCATTTTTTCGTGGAGTTGACTATTTCCGAGATATTCCTTATTATTGGTTTCAGTCTTAAAACACTAAAACTATTCTCATACAGGAATTTATAAACTCTAACCTTCATAGAAACGGATTTCAGTCACATGTCAACCACATTTTAAAACATTTGACTGTCGATTTAGTCTGGTGTGATTCCTTATTTCCTTCTTACTTATAAGGAACTGAGTAAAAAGACTACTTCTGTTTATTTCGATTAGAGTGAATTAGATAAAATGATAAGCTTTTTAAAAATAATTACTTTCTGTATACGTACTATACATAGAGTATAGAGAAAGTATTACATTCCACCCAAAAATTCGATACCGAGATTTCACATGAAATACATGTTTGGGCTTCCTTGAATCCAAAAAAGGCATTTTAACAAAAAGGTCCGCGTTTGTGCGTGTGTGTGTGTGAGCGGACAGCATAGCTCAAAAACGAAAAGTCCGTTATAAACCAAATTTAGTATTTAGGTTTGGTGTCTTCCAAGGATGTGACATGAAGATTTTCAAGAAAATCCCCCACCCCCAACTACCCTTTACATGGAACTTTGATTTTATAAAAAATGGCTCTAACGATTTTTATTAAAATATCGTATATGCAGGTATTTACCTGACAAATAAAATGTATATCTTCAATTTTCTGGGAAGAGCCTCTGAAGACAATTTTATTCTGGATGAATTTTATGGAATTTTGCATAACTGCTAAACAGTAAGAGATGGTTAAAAACTTACTAGAAAGAAATTGTAGTGCACATTAAAACACACAATTTATGTTGTATACATTTGTTTCGTGGAGGTGATCGTTTTTAAGGTATTCGTTGCTTTTGGTTTCAGCTTTGAAAAACTTGTACTTTTCTCATACAGGAATTTGTCAACTCCTATCCATACAAACAAAGGAATTTCAGTCACATAGCAACCACATTTTGACTGTCACTTTAACCTGTGGTACTGTCTTATTTTGCTTCTACTTACAAGGTAGCAAGTAATAAAAGTATTGCTGCTAATTTTTTCTCGATTAGCATAAATAGCAAAATATAAGCTTTTCAAGAATAATTTGTTGCAGAGATGTAGTGAAAGTCATGTTAATGGAACATATCAGATTTGTAGGTGCTTAATAATACTTCCCCCACATAATATATGAGGTAGAGGAAGTGAAAATATCTGAAGGTTGCGTTTATTTGAGGCAGTTGGAGCTATCCTGTGACCTGGTTAACTCGGAAGGTACCAACGTTACTTAACTATCTCCTGAGAGAAACTCGTCTCGTAGTGAAGCTGCTTTCAGTTTAATTATACATGTGCAGATGTTTCGCACTCTATTTTAATTCCCTTCTTCGGTCCCTGCAAGTGCTACCTGGACTGCTGCAAGCTTGGTGTTCTTCACGCGCTATAGCCTTTAAACGTTTGGAAAACTTTGTATAAATGAAAAGTCTGATGTGTTCCATTCACATGGCCTTCTATATATCTCTGTAACAAATTATTGTTAAAAAGTTTATGCTTCTATTTACTTCATACTAATCGAGAAAAAATTAGCATAAATAGTCTTATTACTTGCATCCTTGTAAGTAGAAGCGAAATAAGGGAGTACCATAGGTTAAAGTGAAAGCCAAAAGCTGGTTGCTATGTTACTGATGTTCCTTTTGTTTGTATGGACAGGAGTTGACAAATTCCCGTATGACAAACGTACCTTTTTTAAAGCTGAAACCAAAAACAAGAAATATCTAAAAAACGATGACCTCCTTGATAAAAAAATTCTGATATGTTACACTCACATGACTTTCTCTAGCTGCTCTACAAACCTCCTACAAAAGATTATTCTTCTTTGTACACAATGCTAATCGAGATAAATGTTATTATTACTTAGTTCCTTATAAGTATAAGTTCCTTATAAGAGAATAAAGGAATACGCTATGCTAAAGTGATTGTCAAATGTTTTAAATGCTATCGTTATGCGGTTTTCATTGCAAATCAATTCTTTGCTTGGCCAGGAGTAGAATAAAAGAAAAACGGACACTTACTATCTGAGAAAAGTACTTCACAATTGAAACCAATAATAAGGAATATCTCAGAAACGGTTACCTCCACAGCAAAAACGTAAAGGACATAAATTGCGTGTTTTGTCGTGATGTATATGTTTTGTGCAGTGAGATTTTTTCTATCTCTTACGGTTTAGCAATTAAGCAAACTTCATCCAGAATAAAGAGGTCTTCAGAGGCTATTCCCAAAAAATTCGAGATATACATTTTATTTCGGAGATAAATAGTTTTAATATACGGGATTCAATCAAAATCGCTAGAGCCATTTTTAAAAAAAAATAAGCTTGTGGTGGGGGGGATTTTGTTGAAAATCTTCGTGTCTCATCCTTGGAAGATACTAAACCTAAACACCTAGTTTGGTATTTAACGGTCTTTTCGTTTTGGGGCTATGCTGACCACAGATACACACACAGTCAGACACACCCACACACACGGACCTTTTTTTAAAAATGCTTTTTTCGGACTCAGGGGACCCCATAACATATATTTCCGGTGAAATCTCGGTATCGAATGTTTGGGTGCATTACAATACCTCTCTATCCCTATGTACATTATACATATGGGGCTAGAGAAAGTAAAAAGTATATAACATAAATTGTGTATTTTAACGTGCTTTACATGTTTTGTGTGGTAAATTTTCGTCCAGCTCTTACGGTTTAGCAGTAATACAAATTCCATAAAATTAATACAGAATAAGGTAGGTTTCAGAGGCTATTCCCAGAAAATTCAAGATATACATTTTATTTGGCAAGTAAATAACTTAAATATAAGAGATTTTAATCAAAATCGTTAGAGCCATTTTTAAGAAATTTAAATTTTCGATAAAAGTTCCATCTATAAGGTAGTGTGGAGTGAGGAGCTTTTCTTGGAAATCTTCGTGTCGCATCCTTGGAAGTTATTAAACTTATATACTAAGTTTGGTTTTTAACGGTCTTTTGGTTTTTGAGCTATGTTGCCCAAGACACACACACACACATACACACAGACGGACAGACATACACACACGGACATTTTCAAAAAATGTTGTTGTTTTTTGGATTCGCGTGACTTTCTCTACATCTCTGCTACAAATTATTGTTAAAAACCTAGTGCTTCTGTTTACTTCATGCTTATTGAGAAAAATTAGCAGAAATAGTCTTATTACTTGCTTCCTTATAAGTAGAAGCGAAATAAGGAGTGGCATAGGTTAAAGTGATGGTTAAAAGCTGGTTGCTTTGTGACTGAAGTTCCTTTGTTTGCATGGACAGGAGTTGACAAATTCCCGTTTGAGAAAAGTATATTTTTTAAAGCTGAAACCAAATACAAGGAACATCTCAAAAAACAATCAACTCCACAAAAAATTATATAACATAAATTGTGTGTTTTAATGTGCTCTAGTTTTTGTGTATCTCTTACGGTTTAGCAGATATGCAAAATTCCGTAAAATTCATCCACAATAAAGAGGTCTTCAGATGTTATTCCCAGAAAATTCAAAATATACATTTTATTTATCATGTACACCAGAAATATAAGAGATTTTAATTAATATCGTTAGAGCCATTTTTGACAAAATTAAAATTTTCGAAATTTCTCCCTTCTAAAGGGTAGTTGAGGGTGGGGGATTTTCTTGAAGGTTCATGATTCTAGAAGATGCTGAACTTAAATACTAAGTTTGGTATTTTACTGACTTTTGTTTCTGAGCTATCGTGTTTCCCGGCACATACATGGACCCCTTTTATAAATGTCTTTAGGGCACTAAAACGTGAATTTTCAGTGTTTTATAGTGTTTTTTTTGTAGTGTTTAACTCCCGCTTTAACTACTTAAGGCACCGCAGGCGGTAACACTGATGATACATGAATAATGATGGAGCACCGGTGGAATGCGATGGCGGGGGAAACTGAAGTACCCGGAGAAAACCCGCCCCAGCGCCGCTTTGTCCACCACAAATCCCACATACGGTCGCTTGGGAACGAACCCCGGTCGTCTAGGTGTGAGGCGAGTGGTCTAACCGCTCGGCTAGGGCGCGGCCTTTTATAGTGTTTAACACCCAATTTTACTACAAATGACACCGCAGGCGATAACTCTGATGATACATGGAATGAAGATGGAGCACCGGTGGAATGTGATGGCGGGGGAACGCCGCTTTTTCCACCACAAATCCCACATGTGGGATCGATCCCGGGCCGTCTAGGTGGGAGATCTAACCGGTGGGTAAAATCTCAGTATGGCATTTTTGGGTGAATTCCAATACTTGTGTGTCATGTTATGTAAGGTAAAAATACCATCTTCAAGGGACCTCAAAACATATCAATGATGAAATCTCGACATTTAATTTTTGCATGTAATACTACAATACTGCCCCTACTGTACATAGGAGAAAAAGTACACACCTAATTCCTTTAAATCTGTGGCAATTGCTGTATATACTAGTAAATATTTGGTTGGGTGTTGTTAAATTAATTATTGTTTGGTGGGAGCTGCTGGCGTAAACACCATTGTTTGCAGTCCCATAGATATAAACATATAATGCAAATAAAACAAGCTATTTTAGCCAATAAAATTTGTGGTTTTAAATGCTGTATGCACGTTAATGAATATTAGTTAATTTGAAAGATAGAAACCACGTTTATGGACTCCCATTGTACCATACATTTCTCCTGGTTAGGGTCATATTAAGCGCGTTAAAATAAAAACGCATCAAAATCAGGATAACAAATGAAAAATATTGGGCACATTAGCGAAAATTAATGGTTACCAATAACAAAGTGTATTTGTTAGGCTTCATTCAATTTCGAAATGAAATGTAGTGACGTATCACAAACCACCAAACTTTATTTCTTACAGAACGTTTATAAAGGTTCGACTCATTACTGAGAAAAATCTGATGTGTACCATTCACATGACTTTCTCTACATCTATCCAACAAATTATTGTTAAAAAGCTTATGCTTCTATTTACTTCATGCTACTCGAAAATAAACTAGCAGAAATAGTCTTATTACGTGTTTCTTTGTAAGTAGAAGCGAAATAAGTAGTATCATAGGTTAAAGTGACAGTGGTTGCTATGTGACTGAACTTCCTTTGTTTATATGGACAGGAGTTGGCAAATTCCTATGAGAAAAGTAAGTTTTTCTTAGCTGAAATCAAAAACAATGAATATCTCAAAAACGATCAACTCCACGAAAAAAATGTATCTAACATAAATTGTGTGTTTTAACGTGCTCCACATTTCTTGTATAGTAAGTTTTTATCTAAGTCTTACGGTTAAGCAGTTATACAAAATGCCGTAAAATTCGTCCAGAATAAAGCAATCTTCAGAGTGTATTCCCAAAAATCAAATCTTTTGAAAAAAGTTCTATGTAAAGGGTAGTTTGGGTTAGGGGGATTTTTCTCAAAATCTTCGTGACGCATCCCTGGAAGATACTAAACTTAAATACCAAGTTTGGTATTTTACCGCCTTTTCGTTTTTGAGTTATCGTGTTCACAGATACACGGACACACACACACACACGCGGAACTTTTTGTGAAAATGCTTTATATATAAGGGACCCTAAAACTTATATTTCCGATGAAATCTCGATTTGAAATTTTTGGGTGGAGTGTAATACCTTCTCTATACACTATGCACATAATGCGTGTAGAGAAAGTAAAAATGTTGTGTATTATAGTCATACGACTTTCTCTAGTGGTTCTGCAAGTAAACTTTTCTTATAAATGATTATTCTTCTATTTACTTCTGCAAATAGAGATAAATATTAGTACAAATGATCTTGTTACTTGCTTTCTTGTAAGTAGAAGAGAAATTAGGGAATATACTAGGCTAGTGTGTAGTTTAGTGTAGTGAATTGTACCTCAGTCAGTGATAGTTTTCGTACGTCAGAACCCGGGAATTTGGTGGTAGTGAGGGCCTCGGTCATGACTGTCACCTGTAGCCCTCTCCATTTCTGCTGGGCCGCCTTTCGGCCAGCAGCACTTTTTCGCATTAACGAGGGTGCTCAGTGTAACCTCCCCATCCCGATTCATCTCCATCATTCCGTTCAATCCTTACCCATTCTCGCACTTCACCTAAAGGCAAAATAAGCCTTCTTTTTACCTTCCAACTCTCTTTCCGTCTCCCCTTTCAAAAAAATCTGATGTGTACCATTCACATGACTTTCTCCATACCCCTGCATCAAATAATTCTTACAAAGCTTATACTTCTATTTACCTTATGCTAATCAGAAAAAATTAGCAGAAATAGTCTAATTACTCGCTTCTTTGTAAGTAGAAGCGAAATAAAGGACAACCGCAGGTTAAAGTGATACTCAAAAGCTGGTTGCTATGTCAATGAAGTTCCTTTGTTTATATGGATAGGAGTTGACAAGTTCCTGTATGAGAAAAGTATACGTTTTTCATAGCAGAAACCAAAAATAAGTAATGTCACAAAGACGACGAATTCCACGAAAAAATGTATATAACATAAATTGTGTTTTTTAATGTGCTCTACATTTTTTGTGTAGTAAGTTTTTGTCCATCTCTTACGGTTTAGCAGTTATTCAAAATTTAGTAAAATTCATCCAGAATAAACTACTCTTCAGAGGCTATTCCCAGAAAATTCAAGATATACATTTTATTTGTCAGTAAATATGTTTAATATACGAAATTTTAATCAAAATCGTTAGAGCCATTTTTGAGAAAATCACTATTTTCGAAAAAAGTTCTATGTAAAGGGTAGTTGGGTGTGGGGGGATTTTTCTCAAAATCTTCGTGTCGCATCCCTGGAAGATACTAAACTTAAATACCAAGTTTGGTATTTTACTGACTTTTCGTTTTTGAGTTATCATGTTCACGGACACACACACGGACCTTTTTGTGAAAATGCTTTTTTTGGATATTGGGGACCCTAAAACATATATTTCCGGTGAAATCTCGGTATCGAATTTTTGGGTGGAGTGTAATACTTTCTCTATACACTATGTACATAGTGCGTATGGAGAAAGTAAAAACGGGAGGAAAGTATGAAATGAGTCATTATAGAGGGCAGCCAAACCGCACTCGAGATTGCAGATTTTAGTTCAGTTTTAGACTAAGGCTCTTTCCTGGGCCTTTTCTATTGGCTACCGAGACAAGTGAACTATAGTTGAACGAAAGGTTTCGAGATGTCCTCGAGGTTAGGCTACGTTAGGTTAAGTTAGGAGTATGTAAATGAACGATCGAGATAAGGGATAAAAAATGGGCTTTCTGAAAATCGGTTCTGCTTTCCAATACGAAATGCACAGTCTTCCGTTCGTTCTATGTTGTTCAATCAACCAATGGCAGATTCAAATCTAAAACTGAACTAGAATCTGTAATGTCACGAACTGCACTATGACCGCACAATAGCGGTGAGCCCTCAGGTCTGAATAACCGCCTCTGAGTGTACCAACGATCTCCAGCGCCATACTGTCGCAGAGAGCTAAGTTTTCTAAGCGCAAACATCTCCTCGAGAGGGCGCCACACCGCAGTTCTCGCCGACACTATAGAAGCTGGTAATCAAGCTGAAAAAAGAATTTAGCCCTTTAAGTTACACCAGCTAAAACAACCAAAAACGAAACTAAATATATTTAATTTTTATTTAACAAACAATTGAAATAAAAAATATAATTTCATCTTCCAAAATTCAATATCCATGCAATAGCTATTAATAAAGCAAGATCCCAAGAAAGACCAAACGAATGAAATGTTGGGACAGGAAATTCGGGGAAATGAAAAAGCCTTCCCAGCATTCGCCTATGACCCTGTGGAACCCCCGAAAAAACCTTTTGGTCAGAAAGGTCGACCGCAGGGAACCGATCTCACGACCTTTCGAATACCAGCCCTAGACGAAACGTCTGAGCCACCTGGCTCGATACACTAGGGTGACGTCTATAGTCCGTGTTCCGCAGGTTTCGTTTCGTTTCGTAATCAGCTTATCCTCCGTATTTGTAGGAGTGACTCCCACTAGGGCTTATAATCCAATGCCTAGGGGTGCTAGGGAGGTACTGGATTCAAATCCCATGGACCGATCAATCTTGCTGAGGTTTTTTCGTGGTTTCTCTCAGGGTAGATTCCGATTGGGAAGCGAGTACCCTGACCCGCAGTTCACCTTCAGCCTAAAAATAGGAAAACTAAAAATAATTTTTAATTGCGATTGCACTATCATCTATCCATAGGTAATGTAAGCACTGGACGCCCGCTAACTACGGATGGTATAGGAGCTATACTGAATGGCCCGCTAACACTATCTGCTTTGGCGGAGCTACGTTGTAGGTATAGTATGAGGAAATGAGACTAAGACTGGCAGCACTTTGCTATCTGACTACGGATGGTATAGCAGCTAGACTGAATGGCCCGCTAACACTATCTGCTTTGGCGGAGCTACGTTGTAGGTATAGTATGAGGAAATGAGACTAAGACTGGCAGCACTTTGCTATCTGACTACGGATGGTATAGCAGCTAGACTGGACGGCCCACTAACACTATCTGCTTTGGCGGAGCTACGTTGTAGGTATAGTATGAGGAAATGAGACTAAGACTGACAGCACTTTTCTATCTGACTACGGATGGTATAGCAGCTAGACTGACCCGCTAACACTATCTGCTTATGGTGGAGCTACGTTGTAGGTATAGTATGAGGAAATGAGACTAAGACTGGCAGCACTTTGCTATCTGACTACGGATGGTATAGCAGCTAGACTGAACGGCCCGCTAACACTATCTGCTTTGGCGGAGCTACGTTGTAGGTATAGTATGAGGAAATGAGACTAAGACTGGCAGCACTTTGCTATCTGACTACGGATGGTATAGCAGCTAGACTGAACGGCCCGCTAACACTATCTGCTTTGGCGGAGCTACGTTGTAGGTATAGTATGAGGAGATGAGACTAAGACTGGCAGCACTTTGCTATCTGACTACGGATGGTATAGAAGCTAGACTGGACGGCCCACTAACACTATCTGCTTTGGCGGAGCTACGTTGTAGGTATAGTAAGAGGAGATGAGACTAAGACTGGCAGCACTTTGCTATCTGACTAAGGATGGTATAGCAGCTAGACTGACCCGCTAACACTATCTGCTTATGGTGGAGCTACGTTGTAGGTATAGTATGAGGAGATGAGACTAAGACTGGCAGCACTTTGCTATCTGACTACGGATGGTATAGAAGCTAGACTGGACGGCCCACTAACACTATCTGCTTTGGCGGAGCTACGTTGTAGGTATAGTATGAGGAGATGAGACTAAGACTGGCAGCACTTTGCTATCTGACTACGGATGGTATAGGAGCTAGAATAGACGGCCCACTAACACTATCTGCTTTGGCGGAGCTACGTTGTAGGTATAGTATGAGGAGATGAGACTAAGACTGGCAGCACTTTGCTATCTGACTACGGATGGTATAGGAGCTATACTGAACGGCCCGCTATCGCTATCTGCTTTGGCGGAGCTACGTTGTAGGTATAGTATGAGGAGATGAGACTAAGACTGGCAGCACTTTGCTATCTGACTACGGATGGTATAGGAGCTAGAATAGACGGCCCGCTAACTACGGATGGTATAGGAGCTAGAATAGACGGTCCGCTAACACTATCTGCTTTGGCGGAGCTACGTTGTAGGTATAATATGAGGAGATGAGACCAAGACTGGCAGCACTTTGCTATCTGACTACGGATGGTATAGCAGCTAGACTGAACGGCCCGCTATCACTATCTGCTTATGGTGGAGCTACGTTGTAGGTATAATATGAGGAGATGAGACCAAGACTGGCAGCACTTTGCTATCTGACTACGGATGGTATAGGAGCTATACTGAACGGCCCGCTATCGCTATCTGCTTTGGCGGAGCTACGTTGTAGATATAGTATGAGGAGATGAGACTAAGACTGGCAGCACTTTGCTATCTGACTACGGATGGTATAGGAGCTATACTGAACGGCCCGCTATCGCTATCTGCTTTGGCGGAGCTACGTTGTAGGTATAGTATGAGGAGATGAGACCAAGACTGGCAGCACTTTGCTATCTGACTACGGATGGTATAGGAGCTATACTGAACGGCCCGCTAACACTATCTGCTTTGGCGGAGCTACGTTGTAGGTATAGTATGAGGAAATGAGACTAAGATTCACAGCACTTTGCTATCTGACTACGGATGGTATAGCAGCTAGACTGGACAGCCCGCTAAGATTATCTGCATGAGGGGAATCTTAAAAGGCTATTGTCCACTACATACCGTCAACAAGTCCGTCACGATATTACCAATCTATTAAAGCGAGGATCTAGTTTCTTGTTCTGTTTGAAATTGCTATGCGATAGTGTCTAAGTTAAGGAATATTTAAATAGTTATATTTTATTACTTTCTCTACTCATACTATGTACGAGTATATAGTGTATAGAGAAGATATTGTATTGTACCCAAAATTCTATACCAACATTTCACAGGAAATACATGTTTTGAGGCCCCCTGAATACATAAAAAAACCACTTTTAGAAAAATGTCGTGTGGGGGGCAGAAAAGTCCGATAAGTACCAAACTTAGTATTTAAGTTCAGTATCTTCCAAGGATACAACACGAAGATTTGCAAGAAAATCCCTCACCCCCAACTACCCTCTACATGGAAACATTTTTGATTTTCTCAAAAATGGTTCTAATGAAACGAATTTCAATCCCATAGCAACCACATTTTAAAACATTTGACTGTCCGTTAAGCCTAGTGTATTCTCTTATTTTCTTCCTACTTATAAGGAACTAAGTAGCATGTAGTTGGCAGAAGAATAAGCTTATTAAAGTAATTTGTTACAGAGATGCAAAGAATGGAATACATCAGATTTTATTTTCAATACAATGCATTGATATCATTACCAACCACTAGAATTGCTTTAATCAGTGATTCCACCATACTTCCTCTGAGATGGCAAAAGGCAAAAGCACTTAAGCAGAACGCTGTGCATAGCTAATTAGACAAAAGACGGTGGCAGGATTTTAGTGCAAGTCTTGTTTTGATTTATGTTCTTCATTTGGTACGTCAGTTCGCGAAATGGGAGTAACAGATGTCAGCACAAGGAGTCATGGAAAGGAGTCAAAAAGAATTGCGTATAACACTATTGACATGGGGAAAGGTATTCAAAGAAAACCAGTAGGGAGTTGCAATACAATGCAAGCCTTTTGAATTACATTCATAAAATATTATACAATAGGCTTAGTTAGACGGGCAAAGAGGGATCTTCCTTAAGGAAAATGGAATCGAAGAAATACTTCAAAGCTTTGATATGAGCCTACTGTCCTTCACTCCATAAATTTATCTAGTAAATTCTTCATAAGATATGAAATATTAATAATAATCTACAGTATGTAAGGTATCTTGTATAACATTTGTTAAACAATAACAGTGTTATTTGAACCATTGGCTTGCAAGTTTAAATAAATCATATAAACACGTTTTATTGTCGAATTCATTGTTCTAATAAAATGATCTACGTGATGTATTACTTTCTCTACAAATACCATATGCATAGTGAAGGTGTTGAACTGCACCCTAAAATTCGATACCGAGTTTTCACCGGAAATATATGTTTTGAGACCCTTTTTACTTCCTCTAGCCCCGTATGTACAATGTACATAGGGATAGAGAAGTGCTGTATTCCACACAAAAATTGGATACCGAGATTTCAGCGGACCTCCTGTATTCAAAAAAATCATTTTCAAAAACAAGGTCCGCTTGTGTGTGTGTGTGTGTGTGTGTGTGTGTGTGTGTGAGTGTGTGTGAACACTGTAACTCAAAAACGAAAAGTCGGTAAAGCACCAAACTTGGTATTTAAGTTTAGTATCTTCCACGGATACGCCACGAAGATTTTGAGAAAAATCCCCCCACCCCAAACTACCCTTTACATGGAACTTTTTTTGAAAACTTTGATTTTCTAAAAAATGACTCTAACGTTTTTTATTTAAATATTATATATTAAAGATATTTACCTGACAAATAAAATGTATATCTTGAATTTTCTGGGAATAGCTTCTATAGACCTGTTTATTCTGGATGAATGTTGCTTTATTTGGCATAACTAGTAAGCCGTAAGAGACTTACAAAAACTTACTATACAAAAAATGTGGGCCTTGTTAAAATACACAACTTATGTCATATACATTTTTTTCTTGAATCTTACCGTTTTCGAGGTATTCATTGTTATTAGTTTCAGTTGTGAAGTACTTATACTTTTATACTTTTTCTTTTGTTCTACTCCTGGCCAAGAAAAGAAGCGATTTGTAATGACAAACGCATACCGACAGCTTTTAAAACATTTGACTACGAGTTTAGCCTAGTGTATTCCCTTATTTTATTCCTATTTATAAGGAACCACGTAATATGAACATTGTGCTAATGAGTACCTCGATTAGCAGGTGCAGAAAGAAGAATAATCTTATGTAAGAAGTTTGTAGAACAGCTAGAGAAAGTCATGTGAGTGTAACACATAAGATTTTTTGGTAGTGTTTAACTAACGCCCGCTTTAACTACTTATGACACCGCAGGCGACTACACTGATGATACATGAATGAAGATGGAGCACCGGTGGAATGTGATGGCGGGGGAAACCGGAGAACCCGGAGAAAACCCGCCTCAGCGCCGCTTTGTCCACCACAAATCTCACACGCGGTCGCTTGGGATCGAACCCGGGTCTAGGTGAGAGGCGAGTGGCCTAATCACTCGGCCACGGCGCGGCCTTTGAGGCCCTCTGAATGCAAAAAAGCATTTCAAGAAAAATGTGTTTGTGTGTGTCTGTTTGTGGGCAGCATAGCTCAAAACGAAAATAGTAAATATGGAATTTAAGTTCAGTATCTTCCAAGGATGCGACACGAATGTTTTCAAGAAAATTCCCCCACTGCCCAACTGCCGTTTACATGGAAAAAAATTGGAAACATTCTATTTTCTCAAAAATGACTAACGGTTTTGATTAACATGTAAATTAAAGTTATTTACATGACAAATAAAGTATATCTTGAATTTTCTGGAAATAGCCTTTGAAGGATTCGGCAGGATTTTGCATTAACTATTAAACTGTAGGAGATAGACAAGAAAATTCTGCACAAATTATGTAGATTTCGTTGGAACACGCAGTTTATGTTATGTACATTTTTTGCTGAAGCACGCTTTGTGCCTAGCTGACATCTTGTGGCATTACACACTACCATATACACCACAAGCAAGATCTGTCAAATAAATTGTTTTTTCCAATTTTTTGGAGTAAAGAATAAAGGACAATGGAAGGAGAGAGATCTCAATGTTGAAGGAATATTCAATACAATCATATTTTTGGACTGTCAGAATTTATTATTGATAAATTATTATTAAGTTCACATCGCGGAAAGGTAACAACTTAATTTTGTTCTAATTTCTTGGTCTAAAACGACTTTTAATGTAACAAAAATCTGTAAAGCTCTATACCATTGCATTCCGAGTCTTAGGAATCTCACGGTTCTGGTATCATAAGCACATAATTTGGTAGTAATTATTTCTCGCAATAGTTGCTAAATGGGCGAATTAGCAAGAGCGTACTTATAAACCGGAGTAGGTTGCCAATTTTGTCTGTGAATTGCCTTCATCCAAGTTTCTTAACAGCCTTTCCGAGTTGGAAATGTAAAATCTAACAAACAATACCGAATCGTTCTGTTGATAACAAATAACATGTTTCACTAGGCATACCACAGAAAAAATTACTTAAATAATTGTACTAACCTGTGTATTGAAACATTTCACTAAGTATACCATCCAAAAATCACATGCTATGTATTGAAGCCATTCCTTTTTTTTTTACTTTTGCTATTGGAGAAACCAGCACCAAACACCACACACGTATTGACCATTATACTTGTTTAAAACTTACAGTTTAAATTTACTGCTTAATTGAACATTTTTTTTTGTTTCATTTGTATAGCCCCCTTTAACTTCAATGGTCATATCGGGAGCTTTGACTTGTGAAACAATTTGTATTACTGTAGGTTAGAACATTAAATTAATCATTTTATATTACTGAACACACGCACATTCACATTCATACTTCCAGACTCTGTGGGGGATAGGGAATAAATCTGGTTAAAGAAAAATTCCCCGCCCAGCCGGGAATCGAGCCCGGGTCCTCCGGGTGAGAAGTCAGCTCGCTGACTACTCGACCACGGAGGCAGTCATAACTGAGCATTAAATATCACAAAATCGCACTTTTGGGTGCGCACTTAACCCACACAAGATGTACTCACCTCAAAAGTGTAGTAATTAAATCGGATGTCTTGACAAAAAATCTGATGTGTTACACTCACATGACTTTCTCTAGCCGTTCTACAAACTTTTACATAAGATTATTCTTCTTTCTGCACCTTGTTAATCAAGGTATTCAGCACAATGTTCTTATTACTTAGTTCCTTATAAGTAGGAAGAAAATAAGGGAATACACTAGGCTAAATCGATAGTCAAATGTTTTAAAAGCCGTCGTTATGCGATTGTCATTACAAATCACTTCTTTTCTTGGCCAGGAGTAGAACAAAAGAAAAACTGACACTCCCGTCTGAGAAAAGTATAGGTACTTCACAACTAAAACTAATGAAATGAATACCTCGAAAACGGTAAGCTCCACGAAAAAAATGTATATGACGTTGGTTGTGAATTTTAACAAGGCCTACATTTTTTGTATAGCAAGTTTTTGTCTATCTCTTACGGTTTATCAATTATGCCAAATTAAGCAAAATTCATCCAAAATAAAAGAGGTCTTTAGAACCTATTCCCAGAAAATTAAAGATATACATTTTATTTGCCAGGTAAATATATTTAATATACGATATTTTAATCAAAATCGTTAGAGCCGTTTTTAAGAAAATAAAAATTTTCGAAAAAAGTTCCATGTAAAGGGTAGTTTGGGGTGGGGGATTTTTCTCAAAATCTTCGTGTCGCATCCCTGGAAGATATTGAACTTAAATACCAGGTTTGATATTTTACCTACTTTTCGTTTTTGAGTTATCGTGTTCACAGACACACAGACACGCACACACACACACACACACTCACGGTCCTTTTTTAGGAAATGCTTTTTTTGGATTCAGGGGGTCCTAAAACATGTATTTCCGGTGAAATCTCGACATCGAATTTTTGGGTGGAATGCAACACTTCTCTATCCCTATGTACATTGTACGTACAGGGCAAGAGCAAGTAAAAATCTGATGTGCACCATTCACATGCCTTTCTCCATATCCCCGCAACAAATTTTTCTTAAAAAGCTTATACTTCTATTTACTTTATGCTAATCAGAAAAAAATAGCAGAAATAGTCTTATTACTCGCATCCTTGTAAGTAGAAGCGAAATAACGGACAACCGTAGGTTAAAGTGATAGTCAAAAGCTGGTTCCTATGTCAATGAAGTTCCTTTGTTTATATGGATAGGAGTTGACAAGTTCCTGTATGAAAAAAGTATACGTTTTTCATAGCAGAAACCAAAAATATGGAATGTCACAAAAACGACGAACTCCACGAAAAAAATGTATATAACATAAATTGTGTGTTTTAAAGTGCTCTACATTTTTTGTGTAGTAAGATTTTGTCCATCTCTTACGGTTTAGCAGTCATTCAAAATTTAGTAAAATTCATCCAGAATAAACTACTCTTCAGATGCTATTCCCAGAAAATTCAAGACATACATTTCATTTGTCAGTTAAATAAGTTTAATGTCCGAAATTTTAATCTAAATCGTTAGAGCCATTTTTGAGAAAATCAAAATTTTCGAAAAAAGTTCCATGTAAAGGGTAGTTGGGGTGGGGGAATTTTTCTCAAAATCTTCGTGTCGCATCCTTGGAAGATACTAAACTTAAATACCAAGTTTGGCATTTTACTGACTTTTGGTTTTTGAGTTATCGTGTTCACAGACACACGGACACACGGACACACGGGCACACGGACACACGGACACACTCACACACACACACACACACACACACACACACGGACCTTTTTGTGAAAATGCTTTTTTTGGATATTGGGGACCCTAAAATATATATTTCCGGTGAAATCTCGGTATCGAATTTTTGGGTGGAGTGCAATACTTTCTCTATACACTATGTACATAGTGCGTATGGAGAAAGTAATAATCTGATGTGTACCATTCACATGACTTTCTCCGTATCCCTGCAACAAATTATTCTTAAAAAGCTTATAATTTTATTTACTTTATGCTAATCAGAAAAGAATAGCACAAATAGTCTAATTACTCGCTTCCTTGTAAGTAGAAGCGAAATAAGGGACAACTGTAGGTTAAAGTGATAGTCAAAAGCTGTTTGCTATGTCAATGAAGTTCCTTTGTCTATATGGGTAGGAGTTGACAAGTTCCTGTATTAGAAAAGTATACGTTTTTCATAGCAGAAACTAAAAATAAGGAATGTCAAAAACGACGAACTACACGAAAAACATGTATATAACATTAATTGTGTGTTTTAATGTGTTCTACATTTTTTGTGCAGTAAGTTTTTGTCCATCTCTTATGGTTTAGCAGTCATTCAAAATTTAGTAAAATTCATCCTAAATAAACTACTCTTCACAGGCTATTCCCAGAAAATTCAAGATATACATTTTATTTGTCAGGTAAATATGTTTAATATACGAAATTTTAATCAAAATCGTTAGAGCCATTTTTGAGAAAATCAAAATTTTCGAAAAAAGTTCCATGTAAATAGTAGTTGGGGGTGGGGGAATTTTTCTCAAAGTCTTCGTGTCGCATCCCTGGAAGATACTAAACTTAAATACCAAGTTTGGTATTGTACCGACTTTTAGTTTTTGAGTTATCGTGTTCACAGATCAAGGGACACACGAACACACACGGACCTTTTTGTGAGAATGCTTTTTTTGGATATTGGGGACCCTAAAACATATATTTCCGGTGAAATCTCGGTATCGAATTTTTGGTGGAGTGCAATATTTTCTCTATACACTATGTACATAGTGCGTATGGAGAAAGTAAAAAGTGCTTCACCAATCATGATGCATAAGAATAAAGCTTTCGATCTAATCTCTCTCTATATCTGTGGTTCCACCCCTCTTGCTTATCAGCGGTGAACCAGTCGAGCTCATTAAGAGGGGTAAAACGAAGTTTGCTTTGGTCAGTTTCCCAATGGCGAGTATCATCTTGAAATTGTCCCGTTGTGTGCTGCAATTTTTTTAACGCACGAAGGAATATTTGCCTCAAATACGGGAGAGTTTAGTCATCCGGTATAAAAATGTCCTCCGGGGTCTAGAGGTAACATGCTAGCCTCTGGTTCACAAGGGTGCGGGTTCAAAACCGGCGAAGGATGATGGAACTTTTGGGCGTAAAAATACTTAAGCATGGCTTTCTTTGGAAAGGAATTAAAGCTGTTGGCTCCGTGAGGTTCTTTTACGGCACGTAAAATAAATAGTTGAAGCTCTCTCATGAATTAATTGTTTTATTATTTTATCAATTAAAAGTTTGCTCTATTAATATTACTTTTTAATTAATTAAAGTCAGTTTTATTAATTGTATCTTCTATATCCGAGTATGTTAAAATAAATGATAAATTTTGTTTGTCGTTGTCGTTTCATTTTATTTTAATATTTTTAATAAATGTTTTTTTGAAGAGGTTTAAGATATGTATTTGATTATGATTGGGCCTCTGAGAAAAAGCTATAGAAAGATTACTCAGATTAATATTTTCTCTATTCACAGAAGATTGCATTCCAGAATCTGCTATTGCAATTGGCGGTAGACGATATAAGGTAAGTTTCCCTAAGTTCATCATGCCAAGAAATTTATTTTTTAAAAAAGTTATATAGCTGAAAGGTGATTAAGTGCAAAAAAATTATATTTAGTAGAAAACGATGCGTGTAACATATAAGTTCGTTTATTAATAACTTTTCATACATGAAGCACAACTTTCAAGGTATAATGTGTTTCTAACAGCCCTGCATTATATCTCCTTTGTGTTTATATACGTCACCTAACGGTCAGCTTCTGTGTTTAGTTCAAATAGCGCACCGCCAATCTGCATTCATTTGACTCACAGCGAGACAAGGAGGGACCGATTCAGTCGCAAACTTTCCTTTATACGATGAATGGCCTTACATTAGCTGAAATAGCAGATACACGTTTAGTTTAAGCCGCAACGTTGCGCGGACTGTATCATCGGCGACTTCTGAATCGCCATCTTCCCAAAAGATAAGCATTCACTGTAGTGTATCAAAGAATCTGTAACACAGGCTCTCTTGGTTCACGATTTGCTTTTTTAATTGTTGAGGTTTAATTTTAATTTCTCATCTTTCTAGGACCATAAGGTTTAAACGAAAGTACAAATGCTTGCATGTTGGTTTGAGTCATGTATTTGTTGCATGAAACCACATTTAAATAAAGCATAAAAATGTCAGTGTGTTTAATATTTTAAGTTGAACCCTGAATACATTTGAATACTATCAGGTGATGTTGCATGAAAACAAAAACTATCTATACGTAATTTGAAGTTTCAGCGCGATCGATATTCTTCCCTCTCATCACACTACCTGTATTTGGGCAGGTCAAAGGGTAGAAGAGCGTCTGCCTTGTGACTGTTACGTAAGCAATCACCAAACGTCTGAAATGGAGAATAATAGCCATCCTAAACGCATCGTGAAATTTTCCCTATGAGTATAAATTTAGCGTAAAAAGAGCAACTACTTGATCATTAAATAGTCATCAAAAGCTGATGCACATATTTGCCCTTATTCACCTTCCACTCTGCAAGTTTTGTTGTAATTTTAAAATAAAATGTGTACAATCAAGTTAATATTTTACGATATCGAAAACAGTTGCTTGAAGGAAAATTTTCTATTTCTTTACTTACAAAACTTGAAAATAGTTGAAGTTGCAACTGGAGAAGTTAGGGTATATGTATTCACTACGTTCCGAAAAAAATCTTTTAGCATTACTGATGTGCCACTTTTAAGACTAATCAAAAGTTAGATTGATCTGTGCTAAACCTATGCATTATATTTTAGTAGCTATTTAATAAATAACAACTAATCAAACTATATTTCCAAATTTGCAATGTAAATCACGTTGTTGAAAAACATAATTTGATACCAGTTTAGTGTAAAGGAAATCCCTGAACTAATAAAATCGTATAAGTGACAATTAATGGTCCTGAAACCGAGTTTGTAGGCGAAAATGAAAAAAAAAATCGTATTTTTAATTACATCATATACATTTTCTATTAGGCTGTGAATCATTTTGGCCCAGCATTTCTCACGATCGTTGAGTTTTAAAAGCCCATTAAGTGTTTATTACCCACCTGGGTAATGTGATGGTAGCGTATCTGCCTCATATTAATAGATCGCGTGTTCGAATCTCGCTTTGGGTAATTTACCTGGATAAGGTGTTTTTCGGGGTTTTCCCTTATGCTGAGAAGAAGAATGTCGGGTAACTCTAAGCTCAATGGACCCCGAGATCATTTGAGCATTATTTCACCAATTGCATTCATAGTCCGATATGGCCAACCAGGTTAAATGACGTTAAGCTAAAAAATCGGATGTGTACCATTCACATGACTTTCTCTATATCCCTGCAACAAATTATTCTTAAAAAGCTTATACCTCTATTTACTTTATGCTAATCAGAAAATAAATAGCAGAATTAGTCTTATTACTTGCTTCCTTGTAAATAGAAGCGAAATAAGGGACTACCATAGGTTAAAGTGATAGTCAAAAGCTGGTTGCTATGTCAATGAAGTTCCTTTGTTCATATGGATCGGAGTTGACAAGTTCATGTATGAGAAAAATATGTTTTTCATAGCAGAAACCAAAAATATGGAATGTCTCAAAAACGGCGAACTCCACGAAAAAAAGTTATATAACATTTGTGTGTTTTAACGTGCTCTTCAGTTTTTGTGTAGTAAGTTTTTGTCCATCTCTTACGGTTTAGCAGTTATTCAAAATTTCGTAAAATTCTTCTAGAATAAACTACTCTTCAGAGGATATTCCTAGAAAATTCAAGATATACATTTTATTTGTGAGATAAATATGTTTACTATACGAAATTGTTATTAAAATCGTTAGAGCCATTTTTGAGAAAATCAAAATTTTCGAAAAAAGTTCCATGTAAAGAGTAGTTGGGGGTGGGGGATTTTTCTCAAAATCTTCGTGTCGCATCCCTGGAAAATACTAAACTTAAATATCAAGTTTGGTATTTTACCGACTTTTCCTTTTTGAGTTATCGTGTTCACAGTCACAAGGACTCACACACGGACCTTTTTGTGAAAATGCTTTTTTTGGATATTGGGAACCCTAAAACATATATTTCCGGTGAAATCTCGGAATCGAATTTTTGGGTGGAGTGTAATATCTTCTCTATACACTGTGTACATAGTGCGTATAGAGAAAGTAAAAAGTGTTTATTCCGCCAATGTGCTCTCTTTCAGTGATGCTTCTCCTTCTTGGGTGTGCTTTTTTCTAAGTTTTACGTTTTTAGTACTTAAATGTATCCTTACATATAAGTTTTGCTGGATTTATGAGATATTTTTCTTGCATAATATAAAGCCTTCTATCTAAAGACTTAAGCATATATTTTATGATTACTTTATTCGTAACTGGTAACATTAACAGCTATAGAAAATTAATTCTTTTTAATTAAACTCATCAATACAAATTAAATCCTTGTATATATTTTCACTGTATTAGAGTTTCCGAAAATGCCAATAATGCTTCTTGACAGATGTTACTATGCAAGGAAGTTTTAAACTACTTGCATGTTTTCAATTAAAATATTTGCAGAGTAATTCTTATTTATAAATATTAATTGTGCCAGTTTTCAAATAAATAGGCAGTGTTGCCACATTGAGCAAAAAATCGCGGTTTGGGCTACTAAAAGATGGAGTTTCCGACCGCTTTTTAATTGAGGCGATTTGCGAATTTTTGGGCTACTTTTGATATCACGAAAATAATTTAAATGTACTCCTTAAAAAGTACATTATACATTGTTTTACAAATTAAGTACTATATTAACGACTAGAGTGATGGTATAATCTTTAAGTCACTATTGCTATGAAACAGGAGTAAAACACCTGCATACACAGAAGAAATATTAGCTACTATACTATTTTCCTTGTTACCTTTTCATTGTTACTCTGCTATTAATGCAGTCGCACCGAATTCAAAATAACTGTTTGAATCAAATGCACCAGTTAAATACAAATATATATTAATATTATATGCACGATATTATTTTTGAGAGAGAGACAGAGAGAGAGTAATTTGAGTAAATATAGTATTAGTAATAGGAAAGTGGGAATGTAATAAACCTTTAACAAGAGTTGTTTTCTTGCTTTGCGAATTGTCCCGGGTTCGATTCCCAACTGGGAGTGGGAAATTTTCATGGGACTGTTGTAATTTAATGAATAAAATTCAAAGAGAAACAGAAACCAACTATAACACTACACGAGTAACACCATTATTGATAAGCAGATTGTTCCAAAGAGAGATCCTGCAGATATGATTTTGCAGTTGTGAACTTGAAATGATTAAACAAATGGCCTTAGTTGGTTTCTTATGATATAACGCTTTGTTTTTTTACTTTCTCTAGTTCCATATGTACAATGTACATAGGGATAGAGAAGGTATTGTAATGCACCCAAAAATTCGATACTGAGATTTAACCGGAAATACATGTCCTTATGTGTGAGACTGTGGGCAGCATAGCTCAAAAACGAACAGACCATTAAATACCAAACTTGGTATTTAAGTACGGTATCTTCCAAGGATGAGACACGAAGATTTTCAAGCAAATCCTCCCTCCCTTAACTACCCTTTACAAGGACAAATTTTCGAAAACTTTGTTTTTTTTTTAAAAATGGCTCTAAAGATTTTGATTAATGTACCACATATTAAAACCATTTCTATCACAAAAAAAATGTATGTATTGAATTTTCTGGGAGTAGCTTCTAAAGACCTGTTTATTCTGGATGAATTTTGCTTAATTTAGCATAACTAGTAAACCGTAAGAGGTAGACAAAAACCTACTACACATAAAATGTAGATCTTGTTACAATACACAAGATATGTCATATACACTTTTTTCGTGGAGCTTACCGTTTTCGAGGTATTCCTTGTTATTAGCTTCAATTGTGAAGTACTTATGGTTTTCTCAGACGGAATTGTCCGTTTTTCTTTTGTTCTACTGCAGGCCAAGCAAAGAAGCGATTTGCAATGACAATCGCATAACGCCAACTTTTGAAACATTTGACTATCATTTTAGCCTAGTGCATTCTCTTAATTCCATTTTACTTATAAGTAACTAAATAATACGATTCTGCTAATGTATATCTCGATTGAAAGATGTAAGAACTTCTTTCGTAAGAAGTTTTTAGAGTAGTCAGAGAAAATAATGTGAGTGTAACACATCAGATTTTTACTTTCTCTATAAGCACTATGTACATAGTGTATAGAGAAGGTATTGCACTCCACCCAAAAACTCGATACCGAGATTTCACCGGAAATATATGTTTTAGGGTCTCCTTTATCTAAAAAAAGCATTTTCACATAAAGCTCCATGTGTGTGTGTGTGTGTGTGTGTGTGTGTGTGTGTGTGTGTGTGTGTGTCAGTGTCAGTGTGTCCGTGTGTCCGTGTGTCTGTGAACAAGATAACTCAAAAACGAAAAGACCGTAAAATATCAAGCTTGGTATTTAATCTTCCAGGGTTGCGACACGAAGATTTTGAGAAAAATCCCCCAACCCCAAACTACCCTTTATGTGGAACTTTTTTCGAATATTTCAATTTAATAGAAAATGGCTACAACGATTTTGATTAAAATGTCGTATATTAAAGATATTTACCTGACAAATAAAATTAATATCTTGACTTTTCTGGGAATAGCCCCCGAATACTACTTTATTTTGAGTCAATTTTACGGAATTTTGCATAACTGCTGAACTGTAAGAGATGGACAAAAACTTACCACACAACAAATGTAGAGCACTTTAAAACACTCAATTTATGTTATATACATTTTTTTCGTGGATTTCATTGTTTTTTACTTTCTCCATACGCACTATGTACATACTGTATAGAGAAAGTATTGCACTCCACCAAAAATTCGATACCGAGATTTCACCGGAAATATATGTTTTAGGGTCCCCAATATCCAAAAAAAAGCATTTTCACAAAAAGGTCCCTGTGTGTGTGTGTGTGTGTGTGTGTGTCTGTGAACACGATAACTCAAAAACGAAAAGTCGGTAAATTACCAAACTTGGTATTTAAGTTTAGTATCTTCCAGGAATGCGACACGAACATTTTGAGAAAAATCCCCCCACACCCAACTACCCTTTACATGGAACTTTTTTCGAAAATTTTGATTTTCTCAAAAATGGCTCTAACGATTTTGATTAAAATTTCGGATATTAAACATATTTACCTGACAAAGGAAATGTATATCTTGAATTTTCTGGGAATAGCCTCTGAAGAGTAGTTTATTCTGGATGAATTTTACTAAATTTTGAATGACTGCTAAACTGTAAGAGATGGACAAAATCTTACTACACAAAAAATGTAGAGCACTTTAAAACACACAATTTATGTTACATACATTTTTTCGTGGAGTTCGTCGTTTTTGTGACATTCCTTATTTTTGTTTTCTGCTATGAAAAACGTATACTTTTCTCATACAGGAACTTGTCAACTCCTATCCATATAAACAAAGGAACATCATTGACATAGCAACCACCTTTTGACTATCACTTTAACCTACGGTTGCCCCTTATTTCGCTTCTACTTATAAGGAAGCGAGTAATAAGACTATTTCTGCTAATTTTTTCTGATTAGCATAAAGTAAATAGAAGTATAAGCTTTTTAAGAATAATTTGTTGCAGTGATATAGAGAAAGTCATGTGAATGGAACACATCAGATTTTTATTGTAAAGTTTGCAACCAAGAGCCCAATGGTTTGACCGTAAGAAGCATGGTGTTGAAAACAGAAACAAAATTCTAAACCAAATCTTAGATATTTTCAACCCTACGCTCTAAGAAAAGTTGAATGGGCGATTAAATATGATTTTTGTGATTTTTAAACTAATTCTGGCGATATTTTGTGAAATACATCTGGTAACACTGGTTTGAGGGGAAAACAGCGGCTAGCACACAACCTGTCGATTGCGTTGTGGGAAGAAGGCTGGTGGCAGTCTTGAGTGTGAGTGGGTGTTCGAATTGAAAAGGTGCTGCAGTCAGGTGGGGCAGAGATGAGCGTGTTACCACATTGACAGTGCTGTTTAGCTGTTTATGGGTAAGTACATATTTTTTTGATAAATTTGTAAACATTTAAGTAATATTATATGTAAACGAATCGGCGTTTCTTTCCGTTAAAATTGTAGGTGCATCATAATTACTTATATTGGAGTATTCAGCTAAATCTATAAACTCTATTCTTTTCGTTGATGTGCTGAGGAGACGTCGCGAATGAATAGCATCATTTCTGTGTGAACTGTGCAACCCGGGGTTCATATTTACGTAGTGTCGTAAATTTCTTTATGCTTCAATACTGAATTTTGTGTATGGCGCATATTGCATAATACAAAGCTATGCCATTTTATTGGAAGATTGTGTTGAGCAATTTGTGTATGCCTTCGGTGAGGTCAAATGGAAGGGGAATATTTTGTATACGTGGCATAGTACATTTTGTTTGGAAGTTGTCTTGCCTAATTTAGTTTAAAGCATTTGTTTTTAAATGGAACCTTAATGAGTCTTGGATTCTTTAGTACTACAAAACACTCATCTTTTGTGTCGTTATAATACTTTGTATTAAAGATCATTATTAAGGCAAGCTAAGTTTAAAGCATTGCATTTTAAATGGACACTTGTTAATTCTTATTGAAACATGGATTCTTCAGTACCGTAAAACATCATGTTACTTTCTCTACACGTACTATGTACATAGTGTATAGAGATGGTATTGCACTTCACCCAAAATTTCGATACCGAGATTTTACAGGGAATATATGTTTTAGGGTCTCCTGTATCCAAAAAAAAAAAAAAAACATTTTCAAAAAAGGTCCGCGGGTATGTCCGTGTGTCTGTGAACACGATAGCTCATAAACAAAAATCTGATGTGCTCCATTCACATGTCTTTCTCTACATCTGTGCAAAAAAATATTAAAAAGCCGTTGCTTCCTTTTCCTTCATGCTGATCGAAAAAAATTTAGTAAACATACCCTTATTGCTTGCTTCCTTGAAACTAGAAGCGAAATGAGGGATTATCATAGGTTAAAGTAATAGTCAACAGTAGTTGCTATGTGACTGAAGTTCCTTTATATGGACAGGAGTTGATAAATTCCTGTATGAGAAAAGTTGTTTTTCATATCTGAAATTAAAAACAAGGAATATCTAAAAAAACAATCAACTCCAGGAAAAAATGTATATAACATAAATTGTATGTTTTAAAGTGCTCTACATTTGTTGTGTGGTAAGTTTTTGTCCATCTCTTACGGTTTAGCAGTTATGAAAAATTCCGTAAAATTCACCCAGAATAAAGTAGTCTTCAGAGGGCATTCCCAGAACATTCAAGATATTCATTTTATTTGTCAGGTAAATATCTTTAATATTCGAAAATTTAATCAAAATCGTTAGTCATTTTTTAGAAAATCAAAATTTTTGAAAAAAGTTCCATGTAAAGGGTAGTTGGGGGTGGGGGGATTTTTCTCAAAATCTTCGTGTCGCATCCCTGGAAGATACTAAGCGTAAATTCCAAGTTTGGTATTTTACCGACTTTTAGTTTTTGAGTTATTGTGTTCAAACACAGACACACGGACCTTTTTCTTAAAATGTTTTTTTTTTGATACAGGGGACCCTAAAACATATATTTCCGGTGAAATCTCGGTATCAAATTTTTGGGTGGAGTGCAATACCTTCTCTATACACTATACATAGTACATATAGAGAAAGTAAAAAGTCGCTAAAACACCAAACTTGCATACCATACTTTGGAGTTTCTAAAATGAATTACAGTAACCTGCGCTAAAGCTCATGGTTCATTCACGTAAGGTCCATAATTCCAGCCTGAAGCAATAAATATGAAGCTTCTATAAGCGCACGTCAAATGTTGGATTGTAAAGTCCACTCGCGCTTATATTTGACTTTGTGTAGCGTTTGACTCTTCTTAGGGCGTTTTTTTATCGGGCTTGTTGGGTTTCACATATCCAGACTACCTGGCGCCTTCTTAAATAATAAGTCGCTAGGAGTTTTGTAGAATTGCAGTTTATTTTTATAGTTATTTTTTTACACTTCCAAAGATAAACTGTAATCGCTCGATGCAATTCTTTACTTTGTTGAACGCTGCGAATCCACGTGCGCTTATAATTCAACACGAATGCATTTTTACGCGTTATCTCTAAACGGCCGTTTCCATTACGCGTGAAGAAGCCTCCTTCTTCATGATAACTTGGCGTCACCAGCCAGAAAATCAACAGGTAACTAACTATACATACTGTTGAAAAACAAAAGCGCATCGAGAAAATCAAAACAATCACATGCGACGCAAGCACAAGGAATAATAAAACTTTTTCAGCCCGCCTGGGTAGCGTGGTGGTAGCATTTCTGCCTCACGTTCAAAAGGTCGTGAGTCGAATCTCGCTTAGGTTGAATTACCCGGCTAAGATTTTTTTCGTGGTTTTCCCTTATCCTGAGAAGACGAATGTCGAGTAACTTCAAGCTCCATGGACACCGAGATAATTTGAGCATCATATAACCAATGTCATTCATCGTCCGATATGACCAAACCTGGTTAAAGGACGTTAAACTATAAAAAAAAAAAAAATAAATAATACTTTGCATCCAGCGATTTCAACTTCGGAAGCAAAGGAATAAAAACAATTGAACATTAAATATTATAAACATGACATAAAACTAATAAAATGTCGGCAGATTTTGCGAATAATATATAAATATTGTCTCAAGCCCTAGGTACTTATTATTGGCTGATAGCTTTCAGTGGATTGTAATTTGTTTTCTTTTTTTTTGCAGTTTTGCAGTTATTAATTTGCAAAGCAATTGTTCAGTTATTACATTTTAATGCGTTTTAATACTCATACAGCGTGGGAATGATACTTCTAGGGAATTCAATCATAACAGCTGTCTACTGAATTTAATACCATGAATATTTTCATCTTATCGATAATTCACGACCGAAGCAAAGCGAGAGAAGTGAATTGTCCTAAGGGATGAAAACACGAGTTGTAATTGATAAGACAATTTAGCGAAACAGACTATTAATAATTTATAATATATAGAAAGGGAGATTTTATCAGGTTATAATTGTCATACTTGTTTTAGTGCTCAAATGGTAGATGGCGTATTCTACCTTGTTTATTTATCGAATGTTTTTTCTTCAAGGCATCCTGGATTATGATATAAAATATGTAAATAATCACACCATAACGATACAAAATAGTCCTATAAGGCTTAAAACATTAAAAAAAAAAATCTGATGTGTACCATTCACATGACTTTCTCTATATATCTGAAACAAACTATTCTTAGAAAGCTTATAATTCTATTTATTGCATGCTAATCAGAAAAAAAAAAAATAGCACAAATCGTTTTATTACTTCTTCGTTTAAGTAGAAGCGACATAAGGGAGTACCATAGGTTAAAGTGATGGTCAAAATCTGGTTGCTATGTGACTGAAGTTCCTTTGTATGGACAGCAGTGGACCAATTCCTGTATGACAAAAGTATTAAGTTTTTCAAAGCAGAAACCAAAAACAAGGAATGTCTCAAAAACGATCAACTCCACGAAAAAAAATGTATATAGCATAAAGTGTGTGTTTTAACGTGCTCTACATTTCTTGTAGTAAGTTTTTATCCAAGTCTTACGGTTTAGCAGTTATGCAAAATTCCGTAAAATTCCTCCAGAATAAACTACTCTTCAGAGGTTATTCCCAGAAAATTCCAGATATACATTTTATTTGTGAGGTAAATATCTTTGATGTAAGAAATTTTAGTCAGAATCGTTAGAGCCATTTTTGAGAAAATCAAAATTTTCGAAAAAAGTTCCATGTAAAGGGTAGTTGGGGCGAAGGGATTTTTATGAAAATCTTCATGTCGCATTTCTGGAAGATACTAAAATTAAATACCAAGTTTGGTATTTTACCGACTTCTCGTTTTTGAGTTATCGTGTTCACACACACATATATTGTTTTTACTTTCTCCATACGCATTATGTACATAGTGTATAGAGAAAGTATTGCACTCGACCAAAAATTCGATACCGAGATTTCACCGGAAATATATGTTTTAGGGTCCCCAATATCCAAAAAAAGCATTTTCACAAAAACGTGTGTGTGTGTGTGTGTGTGTGTGTCCGTGTGTCTGTGAACACGATAACTCAAAAACGAAAAGTCGGTAAAATACCAAACTTGGTATTTAAGTTTAGTATCTTCCAGGGATGCGACACGAAGATTTTGAGAAAAATCCCCCCACACCCAACTACCCTTTACATGGAACTTTATTAGAAAATTTTGATTTTCTCAAAAATGGCTCTTAACGATTTTGATTAAAATTTAGGATATTAAACAAATGAAATGTATATCTTGCATTTTCTGGGAATAGCCTCTGAAGAGTAGTTTATTCTGGATGAATTTTACTAAATTTTGAATAACTGCTAAACCGTAAGAGATGGACAAAAACTTACTACATATAAAATGTAGAGCACATTAAAGCACACACCTTATGTTATATACATTTTTTCGTGGTGTTCGTCGTTTTTGTGACATTCCTTATTTTTCGTTTCTGCTATGAAAAACGTATACTTTTCTCATACTGGAACTTGTCAACTCCTATCCATATAAACAAAGGAACTTCATTGACATAGCAACCAGCTTTTGACTATCACTTTAACCTACGGTTGTCCCTTATTTCGCTTCTACTTACAAGGATGCGAGAAATAAGACTTTTTCTGCTAATTCTTTTATCTGATTAGCATAAAGTAAATAGAATTATAAGCTTTTTAAGAATTATTTGTTGCAGGGATATGGAGAAAGTCATGTGAATGGTACACATCAAATGTTTTTCTTTAGATAAAGGGGGCCCTAAAACATATATTTCTGGTGGAATCTCGGTATTGATTTTTTGGGTGGAGTGCAATACCTTATGTACATAGTGTATATAGAGAAAGTAACGGGCTACTGAAAGCAAAATAGACAAAAGAAAGCAGGTAATAAATTGTCCATTTGGATAGGTAAGGCATTTTGCGTAACTTCCGGGCCCTAGGTCGGTATTAAAAGGCTTTATGTGGTATGATCTCCCGTAAGAATATAAAACTAAATTATATTTTTCTGAAAAATCTCTACCCCAGAAGTTTCGGAATTCTACGACAGACTGAAACTTCGTAGTAGTTTCGATTAATGTGCTTCTCTCTGTGTGGTTAGAGATTTAAGCGAATATTTTGATGTTTTTTTTTTTTCTTCTGTGGCATTTTCTATGCATATTTCCTCCGTTACATTGCTTGTGAAAGAAATACATACAAACATTTCAGTTGTTTATTTAGTAACCGCAAAGAAGTTTCACTGCAGAAAAACTTCTAAAGGTCAGATTTTCTTTCTTCTGAAGTTAAACGGAGATATGAAGGTATCGCCTTCCTTTGGCATGTATGAATAGCAGGTGAAGGCCGTTAAGAAGTTAATAAGAACTCGGGCTACCGCCATTTTGTTCATCTGCTACATTCAATTAACTTACACGATAATGCTCCCATCACTCTTGAAGATTAAGTAGGATATTGCTTGGCAACTGGGTTTTGGTGTATTCATCTACCTAGGTAAAATGAGAACGAAGATAACACTAATAAAAACAACAAAGACAAAACAAAAAGAAAAATCTGATGTTTTCCATTCATATGACTTTCTCTACATCTCTGCAACAAATTTTTGTTAAAAAGCTTATGCTTCTATTTACTTCATGCTAATCGAGGACAAAATAGAAGAAATAGTATTATTATTTGCTTCCTTGTAAGTAGAAGCAAAATAAGGAAGTACCATAGATTAAAGTGATAGTCAAAAGCTGGTTGCTATGTGACTGAGGTTCCTTTGTTTGTATGAACAGGAGTTTACATATTCCTGTAGGAGAAAAGCATAAGTTTTTCAAAGCTGAAACCAAAAACAAGGGATATTTCAAAAAGCGACCAACTCCACGAAAAAATGTATATGGCATAAATCGTGTTTTTTAACGTGCTCTTCGTTTTTTCTTTTTTGTATGGTAAGTTTTTGTCCATCTCTTACGGTTTAGCTGTTATGCAAAATTCTATAACATTCATAATAAAGTAGTCTTCAGAGGCTATTCCCAGAAAATTCAAGATATATATTTTATTTGTCAGGTAATTATCTTTAATATGACATTTTAATCAAAATCGTTAGTCATTTTTGAGAATATCAAAATTTTCGAAAAAAGTTCCACGTAAAGGGTAGTTGGGGAAGGGGAATTTTCTTAAATCTTCGTGTCGCATCCTTGGAATATACCAAACCTAAATACCAAGTTTGGTATTTAACGGTCTTTCTGTTTTTGAGCTGCGCTGTCCACACACACACACACACACACACACACACACACTAACACGGATTTTTTTTGTAAAAAGGTTTTTCGGGGGGGGGTTCAAGGGGACCCAAAATATGTATTTCCGGTGAAAACTCGGTATCGAATTTTTGGTTGGAATGCAATAACCTTCTCTATACAGTATGTACATAGTTCGTGTAGAGAAAGCAAATAAGGGGTGGAACTGAAGCTGGCAGTTGCCTAGTTTTACTGTGTATATTAAGAATGAAACTGCTGCGTTCCACGGAGAAATTCGATGCTGTAATTTCACCGGAAATACATATTTTGAGGACTCCCTGACCAAAAAAAAAAAAAAAATAGATAACGATCCGTATCTAAGTGTCTGTGTGAACAGCGCAAGTCATAAACCAAAAGTCGGTTGAATAACAAACATGGTGTTTAAATTTAGCACCATCCAAGAATAGATCAAGAACTTTTTCCGAAAAACGTTTTTTATTAACTACTATAAGTTTGAGATATATTCATGTTTTGTGTATAGTTAACGTTTTCGGATATATTCTTTGTTACTGATTTCAGTTTTAAATAGTACATAAGTTTCTCAAACAGGAAATCGACGTTTGTTTTTCTCTTGTGTTACTCCTGAACAGGCTTTGACAGCCAAGTGCATTGCGGCGCCTTTAAGAAAGGAATGACTATCGATTTAGACCAGTGTATTGCTTGTCTCCCTTCTATTTACAAAGAATTTAATAGTGTTTAACGCTCACTATTACTACTGTGGCACCCAGGCGAGGACATTGATGCTACATGGAACGAAGATGGAGCATTGGTGGAATATGACGGTGGGGGAAACCGGAGAACTTGGAGAAAACCCGTCCCTACGCCGCTTTCTCCACCATAAATCCCACATGTGATCACCTCTTAACCTCACTAGGAATAGTTTTCTTGAGTCACAGATAGACAAAGTCGTATAAATGGAACACATAAGATTTTTACTTTCTCAATGCGTACAATATACATAGTGCATGGAGAAGGTATTGTAATGCAACCAAAAATACGATGCTGGGATTGCACTGGAAATATATGTTTTGAGACACCCTGAATACAAAAAATTTAAAAAATTTCCGTGTGTCTGTCTGTGAGCAGCATAGCTTAAAAACGAAAGGTTCGTTAAATACCAAACTTGATATTTAAGTTCACTGACTTCCAACGATTATACCCTTTACATGGAAAAATTTTAGAACACATCGTTTTTCTCAAAAAGTACTCTTAAGGATTTGATTAAAATGCCGTTATTTAAAGTGTGACAACACAAATAAACTGTGTATTCTTAAACTTTTTAAAATAGCCTCTGAAGAAAACTTTAGTCTGGTTGATTTTGCATAAGGTAAGACATAGACATAAACTTACTCACAAAAAGTGTAGATGTCCTTAAAATACACAATCTATGCCATACACTTTTTTCGTGAAGTTGACTGTTTTCGGGATATTACTTTTTTATTGTTTTCAAAACACTTAAAACTTTTCTCATACGGGAACTTGTCCACTCCTGGTCACGCAAAGAAACTGATTTCATTCACTTAGCAACAGGCTTTTAAATGATTTGAATTTTGACTTAGCCTATGGTACTCCCTTATTTCCCTTCTACTTACAGGTTAAGACTCTTTCTGCCTATTTTTTCTCGATTAAGCATTAAGTAAGTAGAAGAATCAACTTTTTAAACATAATTTAATGCAGAGATGTAGAGACAGTCATGTAAATGGAACACAAAAGATTTTTATTCTCTCTACACGTACTATGTACACAGTGTATAGAGAAGGTATTGTACTGCACCCAAAAATTCGATACCGAGTTTTCACCGGAGATACACGTTTTTTGTCCCTGTGAATCCAAAAAAAAACAACTTTTCTTACAAAAAAGTTCGTGTTGTGTGTCTGCCTTTGGACAGCATAGCTAAAAAACGAAATGACCGTTAAATATCAAACTTGGTATTTAAGTTTGGTATCTTCTAAGGATGCAACACGAAGATTTTCATGAAAATCTCCCGAGCCCCAACTACCCTTTACATGGAACTTTTTTCGAAAATTTTGAAGTTATCAAAAATTGCTCAAAAGATTTTGATTAAAATGTCAAATATTAAATATATATACCTGCCAAATAAAATGTATTATCTTGAATTTTCTGGGAATAGTCCCTGTATAACTGCTAAACCGTAAGAAATGGACAAAAACTAAACACACACAAATGTAGAGCACAATAAAACACACAATACATGAAATATACATTATTTTCGTGGAGTTGATCGTTTTTTAAATATCTCTTGTTTTTGGTTTTAGCCTTGAAAAACTTGTACCTTTCTCATACAGGAGTTTATCAACTCCTGTCCATACAAACAAAGGAACCGCAGTCACATAGCAACCAGCTTTTGACTGTCACTTTAACCTATGGTACTCCCTTATTTCGCTTCTACTTACAAGGAAGCAAGTAATAAGACCTTTTCTGCTATTTTTTCTCTATTTGCATGATGTAAATTGAAGCATAAGCTTTCTAACAATAATTTGTAACACAGATGCAGAGAAAGTCATTTGAATGGAACACAAAAAAATTATTTATTTCGTGGAGATTTCAGATTTTTCTAGATATTCCTTGTTATTGGTTACAGTTTTAAAATACTTGACAAGGTCCCGTATGGGAAAAATTTTAACTCCTTGCCATGCAAAGCAACGAATTTCAATCCAATAGCAACTACATTTAAAACATGTAACTGTAGGTTTAGCCAAGTGCATTCCCTTATTTACCTTCTACTTATAAGAAGCTAAGTGATAAAACCGTTTTTCTAATGTTCATCTCGATTAGCATAACGTAGTGTATTTTAGTATCAATAATTCGTACTCATGGATATGATTATTTTAAAATAAGAACTGAAGCTTTCCTGGCGACGTGTTAATTCAAAATCTTCTCGGGCTTCTAGCCAGGTAAAAACTTGGCTTGACACCAACGTTTTGAAGAAGTGCATCTTCCTCGTTTTCAGGGTGAACTGATGATCTCACCCTGAAGACGAGGAAGATGCACTTCTTCGAAACGTTGGTGACAAGCCAAGTTTTTACCTGGTTAGAAGCCCGAGAAGATTTTGAATGATTATTTTAATTCGTCTGGTTTATTGCAATGTTATATATGTGTAAAAATTACGTACATTATATAGAGAAGTATTGTATTCCACCCAAAAATTCGATGCCGAGATTTCACCGGAAATACATGTTTTAGGACCTCCTGTATCCAAAAAAAGAATTTTCAGAAAAAGGTGTATGTGTCCGTGTGTCTGTGAATACGATAACTCAAAACGAAAGGTAGCTAAAATACCAAACTTGGCATTTAAGTTTAGTATCTTCCAGGGATGCAACACGAAGATTTTGAGAAAATACCCCCACCTCAAACTACCCTTTACATGGAAGTTTTTTTCGAAAATTTTGATTTTCTTAAAAATGGCTCTAATGTTTTTGATTAAAATATCATATATTAAAGATATTTACCTAACAAATAAAATGTACATCTTGAATTTTCTGGGAATTGCTTCTGAAGACCTGTTTATTCTGGATGAATTTTGCTTAATTTGGTATAACTAATAAACCGTAAGACATAGACAAAAGCTTACTATACAACAAACTTAGGTCTTGTTAAAATACACAAGTTATGTCGCATACATTTTTCTCGTGGAGCTTACCGTTTTCGAGGTATTCATTGTTATTAGTTTCAGTTGTGAAGTACTTATACTTTTCTCAGACGGGAGTGTCTGTTTTTCTTTTGTTCTACTCCTGGCCAAGAAAAGAAGCGATTTGTAATGACAATCGCATAACGACAGCTTTTAAAACATTTGACTATTGGTTTAGCCTAGTATATTCCCTTATTATCCTCCTACTTATAAGGAACTAAATAATAAGAACATTCTGCTAATGAGTACCACGATTAGCAAGGTGCAGAAAGAAGAATAATCTTATGTATGAAGTTTGTAGAACAGCTAGAGAAAGTCATGTGAGTGTAACACATCAGATTTTTATATTACCTTTGTTTTGTGAACGGAGGTTGATACTTAATTCAGAATTTATTATTTTGTTTAGGATTGTTAATAGTAGATAGAAGAATAAGCTTACTAATCATAATTTGTCACAGAGATGTAGAGAAAGTCATGTGAAAGAATCACATCAGATTTAATGTGTTTAGTTATGTTGCAGACACACATAAATCTAGCAATATTACATGTTTTTTCTCAGACACGCATTGGATGAAGCAGAAAGCAAGTAGGCTAAAGAGATTCCCCAGGAGGTTTCAATTGATGGAGATATTACTTAAAAATCGCATCGCTGAATTGGCTTCTGTCCTCATTGATTGCTCCCAAGTCTTTTCATCAGCATGTTCTAGCGGTTTTAGTCGAAAAACCCTATTAACGGTGTTTAATTCAGTGGAGAGAGGGTGGTCCATATCTATGAAATTACATTTTGAATGGAGATTGGGAGTGGCAAGATCTCATTTGCATAACTATGCCCTCTGTAGAGAGAGTTTAACACTCCTGATGCTCATAGAGGGAGCTCGTTTAGGGCTCGTGGTGATAGCTGCCCTTTCACCATTCTCCTGCTTCAAATATAAACTTCAAGTTAATGTAATCACTTATGGTCTATACTTCAAGAAACTTTGAATGACCTTCCACGATGAATACCTACGTTAAGGATATGTAAAACTAAAATTTCATGAAAAATCACAAAAAATCGACTTCTATTTTAGTTCCATAAAATATAAACATTCCTGCATATAAAAATTTAATGTGTTACAATCACATGACTTTCTCTACGTCTCTGTAACAGATTATTGTTAAAAAGCTTATTCTCCTATCAACATCATGCTAATCGAGACACTAGCGACCACATGTGAGATTTGGACAAAGCGGCGTAGCGGCGGGTTTTCTCCGCGTTCTCCATCTTCATTGCATATATCACCTGCGGTGCCACAAATATTAAAGGCGGACGTTAAACACTATCCTAAAAAATAATCGAGATAAACATTAGCAGAAATGGTTTCTTATAAGTAGAAGGAAAATAAGGGAATGCCTAGGCTAAACCGACAGTCAAATGTTTTAAAATGTGGTTGCCAAAGTATTTTAAACTGAAATCAATACCAAGTCCACAAAAAACATATATGACATAAATTGTGTGTATTATCGTGATTTAAATTTTTTGTGGAGTAAGTTTTAGTCTATCTCTTATGGTTTACCAGTTATGCAAAATTCAATAAAAATAATCCAGAATAATTAGAGGCTATTCATAGAAAATTCTAAATATATATTTTATTTGGCATGTAAATCGTAAATATAAGAGCTTTTAATCAAAGTCATGTGAGCCATTTTTCAGAAAATCAAAAGTTTTAATGGTTTTCCATGTAAGGGTAGTTTGTGGCGGGGGGATTTTCTTCAAAATCTTCGTTTCGCATCCTTGGAAAATATCAAACTTAAATACTAAGTTTGGTTTTTAACGGTCTTTTCATTTTTGAGCTATGCTGCCCAGACACACACACAGACACACGCACACTTTTCTAAAAATGCTTTTTTTGGATTCAGGGGGTCTGAAAACATATTTCCGGTAAAATCTCGGTATCGAATTTTTGGGTGCAATACACCACCACCTCTGTAATACTATGTTCACAGTACGTATAGAGAAAGTAAAAGTGTACTTTTATCAAAAATGACTTTTAAATCTTTCGATTCAAAACCGTATATAAAAGATATTTACATGACAAATAAAATGTATATCTTGATTTTCCGGAATTAAAATCTGAGAATATTTTCCTTCTGGACGAATTTTCTTAACTGGTAAACCGTAAGAGATGGACAAGTAATTACTACACAAAAGATCTGATGTGTTCCATTCACATGACTTTCTCTACATCTCTGCAATAAATTATTTTTAAAAAGCTTATGCTTCTATTTACTTCCTACTAATCGAGAAAAAAATAGCAGAAATAGTCTTATTTCTTGCTTCCTTGTAAGTAGAAGCGAAATAAGGGAGTACCATAGGTTAAAGTGATGGTCAAAAGCTGGGTGCTATGTGACTGAAGTTCCTTTGTTTGTATGGACACGAGTTCACAAAGTCGTGCATGAGAAAAATATAAGTTTTTATAGCTTAAACCAAAAACAAGGAATATCTCAAAAACAATCAACTCCACGAAAAAATGTATGCAACATAAATTGTGTGTTTTAATGTGCTCTACATTTTTTGTGTGGTAAGTTTTTGTGTCGCTCTTACAGTTTAGCACTTATGCAAAATTCCGTAAAATTCACTCAGAGTAAAGTAGTCTTCAGTGGCTATTTCCAGAAATTTCAAAATATACATTTTATTTGTCAGGAAAATATCTTTAATATGCGATATTTTATTCAAAATCCTTAGAGCCATTTTTTAGAAATTAAAAATTTTCGAAAAAAGTTCCAGGGTAAAGGGTAGTTTGGGATGGGGGATTTTTCTCAAAAGCTTCGTGTCGCATCTCTGGAAGATACTTAACTTAAATACCAAGTGTGGTATTTTACCGACTTTTCGTTTTTGAGTTATCGTGTTCACGGACGCACGGACACACGGACACATATACACGGACCTTTTTCTGAAAATACTTTTTTTGGATATAGGGGACCCTAAAATATATACATCCGATGAAATCTCGGTATCGAATTTTTGGTGGAGTGCAATACCTTCTTTATACTCTATGTACATAGTGCGTATAGAAAAACTAAAAATGCAAATCTCTTAAAGAAATAAAATATGATTTTTACAGTTTTGTTTGGAGATGACCGTTTCCGACATATTCCTTTTATTTCCTATTGGTTTCAATGTTGATATATTTATTCCTTTGTCAAACAGGAAGCAGTCTGTGTTTCCTTTGCGTTACTGCTGCCCATGTAAAACGGTTAATATCAATAACAATCTCATATGAGCTTTCTAAGGACATTCATGCCTGAAAGTTTGAAATTCCAAACTAATAATGCTAACATTTTAGTTATGGCCATATTTGTGTGTTTTTGTCACGTCACTAAAGATGTCCCTTGAGACAAAAAAATTAAAATGTAGATATAATATTTTACTCCTAAGTTCACAATACATCTACTTTTTTTAAATTTACATAGGTTTCTCTCCTTTGGTTTATGAATGCTATGAATGTGTTTTTTTTTGTCATAAAAATATAATTTTTATGTTTGAAAATTGAAAACTTATGCTTAAATACATCTGACAGTAAAACCTAGGGCAATTCTTATTTTTTGCACCTCTGTGAACATGTGCAGCAAATGTTATTTGAATAACAATAAAACTGTTCCGCAAGGAGCATTTTACAGGATGAAAAATGCTGAAAATATCAATAGCGAAAAAACAAGGAAGATTTGAAATGGCTCACGTTAAAATTCACTACGCTGGTAGGCTGGATCCTCAAATTTTCTTTTCCTCCGCTGTTGCCATTTTTGTGCTCTTCTTCTTGCATTGCTACTTTCTGCACAAGCTCATTACTTTGCATGATGTGAATGAGATCTCGTCGAACTGAAGTTTTTCTTGCCCAGTCCAGTACAGTTTCAGCGCTGATGCCTTGCGTAGCTCCAATGACTTAAAGAAATGGCACCCGATGGCCAATTATAACTTTTTTATGACTGCCTCTGCGGTCGAGTGGTCAGCGTCCTGGCTTTTCATCCAGAGGTTTCGAGTTCGATTCCCGCCTGGGTAGGGAATATTTCTTTAACCAGAAGCATTCCTTATCCACACAGAATATGGAAATATGAACTAGAGAGTGAATGAATGTGTGTTCAATAGTATAAAAATCAATGTTAAGAGACCTACAGTTCAGCGAGATAAACACCAGCAGTTGTTTCTCAAGTCAAAGCTCCCGTTGTGACCATATTAGTTAAAGGGGTCTATACAAATGGAACAATTAAAAACAAAAGGATTTTTTATATTCAGGACTGTTTAACTTATTTTATGCACTTAAAATAAAGTTGATTTTTACTTTCTCTACACGTACTATGTACACAGTGTATAGAAGAGGTATTATATTGCAAAATAAAGCATTTTAGGAAAAAGGTTAATGTGTGTGTGTTTGTGTGTGCGTGCGTGCGTGCGCCTGTGTTAATCTGTGTTCCTGTGGACAGCATAGCTCAAAAACCACTTGGTATTTAAGTTTGGTATCTTCCAAGGATGCAACACGAAGATTTTCAAGAAAATCCCGCCACTCCCACCCCCAACTACTCTTTACATGGAACTTTTTTCGAAAATATTGATTTTCTCAAAATTGCTCTAACGATTTTGATTAAAATATTGTATATTAAAATATATTTACCAGAAAAATAATATGTATATCTTGAATTTTATGGGAATAGCCTCTGAAGACTACTTTATTCTGGAAGAATTTTGTATAACTGCTAAACCGCAAGAGATGGACAAAAACTTAACACATAAAAATGTAGAGCACATTAAAACACACAACTTATGTTATATACTTTTTTTTTTCTATTAGTTGATATTTTTGAGATATTCCTTGCTTTTGGTTTCAGCTTTGAACAGCTTGTACTTTTCTCATACAGGAATTTGTCAACTCGTGTCCATACATACAAACAAAGGAACTTCAGTCACCTAGTAACCAGCTTTTGACTTCACTTTAACCTATGATACTCCCATATTTCGCTTCTTACAAGGAAGCAAGTAATAAGACTATTTATGCTTTTTTTGTCTCGATTAGCTTGAAGAAAATAGAAGAATAAGTTTACTAACAATAATTTGTTACACAGAAGTAGAGAAAGTCATGTGAATGGAACACATAAGATTTTTTTACTTTCTCTAGCCCCATAAGTACAATGTACACAGGGATAGAGAAAGTATTGCACTCCACCCAAAAATTCGATACCGAGATTTCACCGGAAATATATGTTTTAGTATCCCCTGTATCTAAAAAAAGCATTTTCAGAAAAAGGTCCGTGTGTGTGTCCGTGTGTCTGTGAACACATAACTCAAAAACGAAAAGTAAAATACCAAACTTGGTATTTAAGTTTAGTATCTTCCAGGGATGCGACACGAAGATTTTCGAAAAAATCCCCCCACCCCCACAGTTTACATGGAAAAAATTTCGAAAATTATGATTTTCTTAAAAATAGCTCTAACGATTTTGATTAAAATATCGTATATTAAAAATATTTACCTGGCAAATAATATGTTGAATTTTCAGGGAATGGCCTCTGAAGGCTACTTTATTCTGGATGAATTTTACGAAATTGTGCATAACTACTAAATCGTAAGTGATGGACAAAAAAAAAATGTAGAGCACGTTAAAACACACAATTTATGTCAATACATTTTTTTCGTGGAATTGATGATTTTTAAGATATTCTTAGTTTTTTGTTTCTGCTTTGAAACACATACTTTTCTCATACAGGAATTTAAATCGTGCCCATACAAACAGAGAAACTTCAGTTACACAGCAACCAGCTTTTGGCTATCATTTTAACCTATGGTACCCTCTCATTTCGCTTCTACTTACAAGGAAGCAAATAATAAGTCTATTTCTGCTAATGTTTTTCAATTAGCATGAAGTAAATAGAAGCATAAGCTTTTTAACTACAATTGATGTAGAGAAAGTCATGTGAATGGTACACATCAGATTTTTTTTATTTGTCACGAAATTTCATTCATACATACCCCTAAAACATTTTATTATCGCTTTAGTCCAGTATTCCTTTAGTTTCCTTCTACTTACAAGGAACTAAGTAATAGAGAACATTCTGATAATGTTTATTTCGATTGGCAAGGTATATAAAGAGGAATCGATTGTAAGAATTTTATAGAACAGCTAGAGAAAGTCATAAGAATATAATATACCACAATTTACATTAGGCTGTTTTAAAGGATTCTCTTTTATTTGCTGACAATCGGGTTATCCTCTCAGATTCTGAAATATGTTTACAAAAATCTGTATATAAATTACAGCAAGTAAAACTAAACTATAATTTTAACATATCCACAGCTAAATCCAAAGTGATGGCTTTTAAAGGAAAGTACTCGATTAGAAAGAAAAGAGAATTAAACGATGTATAATTGAGCAAGTTAATAAACGTAATTATTTAGGATTTTTTAATTTTCGAATATAAAGATCATGATTTAGAACAAAAAATAAATACATTTCAAATATACGCGGTACTATTTACAGAGACGGCACCGTGGGTAAGTGGTTAGACTGCTCACATCTAAGCGCCCCGGGTTCGATCCCAAACGCCCGCATGTGGGATTCATGATGGACGAAACGGCATCTGGGCGGGTTTTCTCCGGATCCTCTGGTTTCCCCCGCCACTCATTCCGCCATTTGCGCCATCACCTTTCCAATCATCAATTTCGCTTATATTTCATATCATCCACTAATTCGTGTTCACGCCTTGCTACGGGCTGACCCCTCGTAACAGGTTCTCCGTTCTGTGGTTTCGTGCCGTTTGCTCCCCGACAGCTTCTGACCCCTTGGCACTGGCTTGTAAGTCCTAGGAGGTGTCAGTCCTACAATTATGGGGAGGGAAAGCCGATAGGAAATGAAACTATTTACAGAACATTAAGAAATAAAACAAGAATAGAGACACTTTTAAGATTTTACAAAGTTTTAGCTCTTCCATTTCTAACCTACAGTAGTGAGAATTGAGCCTTAAATAGAGAAAATAAAATAAAAATGGAATCCATAGAAATGAGGTTTTAAGACTAATACTGGGATATACTTCAAGAGATCATATACACAACACAGATATAAGAGACAAAGGTCAGTGACTTACAAAAAAAAAACAACAAAAATGATACCTTAAAACAACAATTATACAGACATGGATCATGATTATGAATTAGAATAATTATTACACCAGGAAAGGCACAGAAAGTGGATCTCTATAAGGCGCTAAATGTATCATAACAGTAATATAATCCAGGGAATAAGTATATAAATAATAACGATGGAGAATGAGAGAGATAAATGAGTTTAACGCAGAACATGGACAGGAAAATGATCCCGGCCCATTAGGAAGACCCAGTTTTCTGTGGGCGGTGAAGTGAGTTGGGACGCGGAGGATCAAAAAGGTGCAGTTTTCATCTCTCTTTTGTTCTCTCCACCTGTTTACTCACCGTGAAGCAACTTCCTTTCATGAAATATGAACTATCGTAATGTTGGTGTCTCATAAGAAGTTTACTTGCTCCTTTAAACAACTCCTTCATTTCTGATTTCCCAGCCTTGCTGTAGCAATAGTTCACCTTTATTATCTCTGCTGTAAACTGTCCTTAATAATCCATGCGACTTGCATTCTAAGGATAATAGGTTCAATTCTTGGCGACTGCTCACTCAGACCCATAGGTTTTTCGTGATTTCCCCGAGTCGGCAGGCGAATGCTGTGAAGGTCTCTCATCCATCACAATTTCCTTTCAAGTATCTTTCGTTTCCTTATCGCTTTTCAGGTGTGTTTCTAGGTTTGCTTGTTTTAGTGAGTAGTATTAGATGAATGTATCTGTAAAATAATTAACATAAAAATCTGATCTGTACCATTCACATGACTTTCTCTACATATCTGTAACAAATTATTGTTAAAAAGCTTGTACCTCTATTTACTTCATTCTACTCGAAAACAAAGTAGCAGAAATAGTCTTATTACTTATTTCCTTGTAAGTAGAAGCAAAATAAGGGAGTACCATAGGGTAAAGTGGTAGACAAAAGCTGGTTGCCATGTGACTGAAGTTCCTTTGTTTATATGGACAGGAGTTGGCAAATTCCTATATGAGAAAAGTAAGTTTTTCATAGCTGAAACAAAAGACAATGAATGTCTCTAAAACGATCAACTCTACGAAAAAATGTATATAACATAAATTGTGTGTTTTAACGTGCTCTACATTTCTTGTGTAGTAAGTTTTTATCTAAGTCTTACGGTTTAGCAGTTATGCAAAGTTTCGTAAAATTCGTCCGGAATAAAGTAGTCTTCAGAGGCTATTTCCAGAAAATTCAAGGTATACATTTTGTTTGTCAGGTAAATATCTTAAATATATGATATTTTTATCAAAATCGTTAGAGCCATTTTTGTGAAAATCAAAATTTTTTAAAAAAAAGTTTCATGTAAAGGGTAGTTTGGGGTGGGGGAATTTTTCTCAAAACCTTCGTGTCGCATCCCTGGAAGATGCTAAACTTAAATACCAAGTTTGGTATTTTACAGACTTTTCGTTTTTGAGTTATCGTGTTCACAGACGCAAAGACACACACACGGACCTTTTTCTGAAAATACTTTTTTGGATGCAGGGGGACCCTAAAACTTATATTTCCGGTGAAATCTCGGTATCGAATTTTTGCACACTATGCACATGGTGCATATAGAGAAAGTAAAAATGTTTTCTTTTTCTTCTGTCTTTCAAGAATTAGATCTTTCGACCTATTCCGGCCACAGTACCATCTTTTAACTGTTCCTCTTTTCTATAGATTTATATTGTAAGGCCATTTTTGGAATCCTTATTTCTTTCATTCCTTCCAGATGATCCTTCATTTTTTGTTTGTGTTTTTGTTAACTGTATAAATATTCGATTACTGTCCAATAACTTCAATAGGAATCCTATCCAGTTTAGAACAACCTTTAATTGATGGTAAAAAATGTAATTTCTGCAGCCTGTATATGACTACAATCCTTTATTCCCATCACCCAACATTCGTTGCCATACAGTAAAACAGGTACAGCCATCGCCTTATAAAATATAATTTTGTACCTCTTCGTGTATTTTTTTAATCTTATGCTTATAGTATCACATATAATGTTTCAAATGTGTAAATAAATCAAAATGGAATGTATGCCCGAAAATATAAAATAAGATATTAACACTAAATTTTTATTGCTAAAAAATAAAATATTTTGAATATTTTTAAGAAACTAGGTACAAGGGTATGGTATTGTAGATTTTTATTTTATTTTTTGTTTCTGGATTCATAGAATATGCATTATGGGCAGATGGCGCGGATGCATGCTCAATGGCAATAATACTCCCCGTGGATACTAGACGGCTATCAGATCGCCGGGTCGCATGAGCGGTCTCCCTGGTGGGTCTTCGGTTTGGAAATTAGGGACTACCGCGCGTCTCTGTGCTTCTCACCCTGAGGTCTGTAGCTGCCTGTGGTTCTCTAACTTCATCCCTTCTTCCTGAAGTATGTAAGCAACAATGGCTCTGTGAAGTTTGCAATGCATCCTTTACTTCCGGAGCTAGCGTATGTTGGTGTACTTTGATAGATAATCGTTTCCTTGCAAACGAATTCCTTTTGAAATTGTAAATGTCCTGTTTAAATATCCGGAAGATGTAGAAATTCACGGTCTTCAAGAAAGAGCGTCTCCTTGTATATGTATGGAAATGAGTGAACCTTTTACTTTCTTTAGCACGTATGTACAATGTATATAGAGAAGGTATAGTAGCATAACTCCATGGCATGACTACAGCCCAGCTACAGCCCAGCCGCTGCATTCCCTATTTCGGCCCAAAGGCGTAATGAATGGGGTGCAGTGCTGGAGGGTGAAACGTAATCAGTGCCTCGAGTGCCTCCCTGCCGGTTGATGCGGTCTTCTCAATATGGAGCCGCTACTTCTCAATCAAGTAGCTCTTCAAATGGCCCCCCAGGGACCTTACGATGCTGAGTGACCCCAGATCAGGTCTCCCAATGGGGGAAAGTTCCCCACGCCGGTGACAGGAATCGAATCCAGGTTTCCAACTTGGCAAGTAAGCGCGCTACCATCGCGCTAAGTTATATTACTCCATCCAAAATTTCGATTACGAGATTCACCGGAAATGCACGTTTCGAGCCCCCCTGAATAATAAAAAGCAACACATGTTTGAAAAAGGGCAAAGTGTGTGAATGTGTCTGTAGTTAGCATGGATAACTAAAAAAAGAAAATTCAGGTTAAATACCAAACTTGATATTTAAGTTGATCATCTTCCTACGTTGCCACAGAAAAATTTTCTCAAAATTACTGCCACCCCAAACTACCCTTTAAATGGAAAAATGTCAAATAGAGCTTATTGCCCTACCTATTTTCCCTAATCAATAAATGGCCAGAAATTGTCTTATTACTCTCGTTATAAGTATAGTAGATATGACAAGACTACCCTAGGCTAAAGCGATAGCTAAAAATTTTTTAAATCTGGATGCTATGCGATTGAAATTCGGTTCTCTGTGCATGGCTAAAACGATAGCTAAAACTTTTTAAATCTGGATGCTATGCGATTGAAATTCGGTTCTCTGTGCATGGCTAAAATTAAACAAAATAAACACGAATGATAAATTCCAGTTTGAGAAATTTGTAACTATTTGAAAATTGAAACCAGAAACAAGGAATTTCTCGGAAATGCTTTATGTCCTAAACTGTGTATTAAAGAAAATCTTTTTTGTTTAATAAATTTTTGTTATCGATTACAGTTTTACCGTCGACCACCGTTATCGAGGGGTAACTTGCTAGTCTCTGGTTCCCAAATTCGCGGGTTCATACCCGGCGGAGGAAGATGAATTTTTTCTAGCGTAAACATCTTTAGCATGGCTTCCTTCTGTAGAAAAGTATAGCCTTTGATTCCATGTTGTAGATTTATGCACGTAAAAGTACCTTAAAAGAGAGATCTGAGTAAAATTAAGCGGTCTTTCACGCCCAATGTGGAATGGGACGCTCAGATCCTCAGCAGTTAAAGAACGTCCATAACTACAGAATTTAATCTAAGTTATTACAGTTTGACAATAATGCAAAATTTATCCAAATTGAAAAGATATTTGGGGCTATTGCAAGAAAATTCTAGAAATACATTGTTTTTGATGTAAATGTCGTCTATATGCTGGATTTTAATCAAAACCATTAGAAACATTTTTGAGCAAATAAAATGGTTAGGAAAGTTTCTCGCGTAAAGGACAATTTAGGGTGGAAAGATTTTCTTTTTCTAAAAATGGTTTTTTAGACAGTTTATGCTAAAAGCAGCGCTTTTAATCAGATGCCGCTAGTGTCTGTCACTCAAGTGTTATAAAATTATAACACCCCCATGTAGCCAAATTTGGTTTATGCATCCACGGCGTCATTCGAGTAGGCTATGATTCTGAAAGCTCGTATCGATCCATAAAATGGCGGATGATTTGAATGCCATGAAAACTGAATCTGCTGAACCAGACGAAATTATGCAAGTAGCGGAGAGAGCAAAATTACAACTGCTACACTGCCTCAGTTTTAGAGAATTTTTTTCATTCTGTACGAGTAAGTCATGTTGTCAGCGCTGATGCTAAGCAAGGCAACAACTGAATATCGGAGATCGTTATGCAATAAACTCCGTGAAATAAGTAAAACAATCTATTTATAATTATATCTATATTGATAGCTCTCTAAAAATAGAGTATGACATACGTGTTAAAATTGTTTTATATTATTGGTAAGATTACGAAACTGGGCTTACGGTCTACGGCCTCGTTTCACATAAAACAGCAATTTTAGCACTTATATATCATAACTATTTGGGGGAATCAGCGACCGTAAAACGCATTTTTCCAGTAAATTTCCGGTATCCAATTCTTTGGGTGGATTGCAATGCATTTGTACTAAGTAGATGCATTAAAAATAAAATCTGATGTATTCCATTCACGTAACTTTCTCTACTTCTCTGCAATAAATTATTTTTAAAAAGCTGATGCTTCCATTTACTTCATGCTAATCGAGAAAAAAATTAGCAGAAATAGTCTTATTACTTGCTTCCTTGTAAGTAGGAGCGGAATAAGGGATTAATATAGGTTTAAAGTGATAGTCAAAAGCTGGTTTCTATGTGACTGAAGTTCCTTTGTTTGTATGGACACGAGTTGACAAATTCCTGCTTGAGAAAAGTATAAGTTTCAAAGCTGAAACCAATAACAAGGAACATCTCAAAAACGATCAACTCTACGAAAAATTGTATATAACATAAATTGTGTGTCTTAACGTGTTCTACATTTTTTGTGTGGTAAGGTTTTGTCCATCTCTTACGGTTTAGCGTTTGTGCAAAATTCCGTAAAAATTCATCCAGAATAAAGTAGTCTTCAGAGGCTATTCCCAGAAAATTCAAGATATAAATTTTATTTGTGAGGTAAATATCTTTAATATACATATTTTAATCAACATTTTTAGAGCCATTTTTGAGAAAATAATACTTTTCTAAAAAAGTTCCATGTAATGGGTAGTTGGGGATGGTGAGATTTTTCTCAAAATCTTCGTGTCGCATCCCTTTAAAGACTTTTCGTTTTTGAGTTATCGTGTTCACAGACACACGGACACACACATCTGGATCTTTTTCTGAAAATGTTTTTTTTGGGGGGGGGACACCGGGGACCCTAAAACATACATTTCCGGTGAAATCTCGGTATCGAAGTTTTGGGTGGAGTGCAATACCTTCTCTATACACTGTGTACAAGTACGTATAGAGAAAGTAAATATAGCGCATGGCACACGTGTTAAAATTGTTTTATATTGTTCGTTAGATTACGAAAGTGGGCTTACGACCTACGGCCTCGTTTCACAACATAAAACACCAATTTTACCACTTTTACCACTTTTATCATAGCTATTTCGGTGAATCAGTGACCGTAAAACGCATATTTCCAGTAAATTCCCGGTATCCAATTTTTGGGTGGCTTGCAATACATTTGTATTAGGTAGATGAAGTAAAAAGAAAAAAAATCTGATGTGTTCCATTCACATGACTTTCTCTATATCACTGCAACAAATGATTCTATTTACTTCATCTAATGGAGCAAAAATTAGCAGAAATAGTCTTATTACTTCCTGGTTAGTGGAAGCGAAATAAGGGGTTACCAGGTTAAAGTGATAGTCAAAAGCTGGTTGCACTGCGACTGAAGTTCCTTTGTTTGTATGGACACGAGTTCACAAAGTCCAGTATGAGAAAAGTATAAATCTTTATAGCTGAAACAAAAAACAAGGAATATCTCAGAAACAATCAACTCCACGAAAAAAAATGTATATAACATAAATTGTGTGTTTTAACGTGCTCTACATTTTTGGTGTAGCAAGTTTTTGTCCATTTCTTACGGGTTAGCAGTTATGTAAAATTGACCGAGAATACAGTAGTCTTCAGAGGCTATTCTCAGAAAATTCAAGATATCATTTTATTTATCAGGTAAATATCTTTAATATACGATATTTTAATCAAAATCATTAGAGCCAATTTTGAGAAAGTCAAGAGTTTTCGAAAAAAAGCTCCATGTAAAGGGTAGTTTGGGGTGGGGGGATTTTTCTCAAAATCTTCGTGTCGCATCCCTGGAAGATACTAAACTTAAATACCAAGTTTGGTATTTTACCGTCTTTTCGTTTTGATTTATCGAGTTCAAGGACACACGGACACACACACAGGGACCTTTTTCTGAAAATACTTTTTTTTTTTTGGATACAGGGGACCCTAAAACATATATTTCCGGTGAAATCTCGGTATTGAATTTTTTGTGGAGTGCAATATCTTCTCTATACACTGTATACATAGCGCGTATACAGAAAATAATAATCAATTTATTGAATATGTATTGAATGTTTTTTGTTATTAGGTTTTTTCATGAGAGATTAAATCACTGTTGGGATCTGAATAGTTTATACATTTTCCCTTAGATTCAAAAGCTTCCAAGAATTTTTAATTGCATGTTGTTTATTGAAGAAGACGTAGGATAATTTATAGACTGATTCTTGTTTTCGTAAACAGTTGCTAGACGTTTCAGAGAGAATTTGTATCCGGGTTTAAGCAAGTGATATGAAGTGGTTCAGCTCAGCCAAGCGGGGAGTAAGCCCCGTTTTCCAGGAGAGTCGTTCAACGGGCTCATCTCCCCGTGTACCGAGAAGCCTGAATTTCCTGCTTCTTTGCTCTTTACTTTAGATGCAGGCAAGCTCCGACTCCTCGCCTTCATTTAGCTGATGAAGATGATGAGGGATCTTTCCCTTTTCTTCCCGTCTTTTCCCTCGTTAATTGAAAAATATGAAAGACCCTTCCGTCCGTATGACGTCCTGAAAGAGTGAGCTATGTGTTCCGCTCCTCCAGTTCCTTTAAGCACCATCAACCTACAAATCTGTAAGCAATTAATTGAATTATTTTACTAAATATTTGTCGTCTTTTTACTTTCTCTACACGTACTATATACACAGTGTATAGAGAAGGTATTGCACTCCACCATAAATTCGATACTGAGATTTCAGCGGAATATATGTTTTAGGGTCCGCAGTATCCAAAAAAGGTATTTTCAGAAAAATGTCCGTGTGTCTGTGAACACGATATCTCAAAAACGAAAAGTCAGTAAAATGCCAAACTTGGTATTTAAGTTTAGTATCTTCCTGGGATGCGACACAAAGATTTTGATAAACATCCCCCCCACCCTAAACTACCCTTTACATGGAACTTTTTTACAAAAATGTGATTTTCTTAAAAATGGCTCTAACGATTTTGATTAAAATATCATATATTAAAGATACTTACATGACAAATAAAATGTATATCTTGAATTTTCTGAGAATAGCCTCTGAAGACTACTTTATTCTGAATAAATTTTACGAAATTTTGCAGAACTGCTAAACCGTAAGAGATTGACAAAATCTTACTACACTAAAATGTAGAGCACGTTAAAGCACACAATTTATGTTACATACATTTTTTATGTGGAGTTGATTGTTTTTGAGATATTCCTTGTTTTGATTTCAGCTATAAAAACCTTACACTTTTCTCATACAGGAATTTGTCAACTTCTGTCCATACCAACAAGTCAGAGTAACCAGCTTTTGGCTATCCCTTTAACCTATGGTACTCCCTTATTTCGCTTCTACTTACAAGGAAGCAAGTAATAAGACTATTTCTGCTAATTTTTTCTCGATTAGCATGAAGTAAATAGAAGCATAAGCTTTTTAAAAATAATTTATTGCAGAGAAGTAGAGAAAGTCATGTGAATGGAACACATCAGATTTTCAGAAACATTTCCGCTCTTATGTGTGTGTGTCTGTGAGCACCACAGCTCAAAAACGAAAAGTAGGATCTGACACGACGGTTTTCAAGAAATTCCCCCACACCAAACTACCCTTTACATGGAAAAAAAAATTCGAAAGTTTTGATTTTCTCAAAAATAATTAACGATTTTGATTATAATATCGTATATGAAAGATATTTACATGACAAATAAAATGTATGTCTTGAATTTTCTGGGAATAACCTCTGAAGACATCTTTATTCTGGATGAGTATTTTCGAATTTTGTATAACTGTTGAACCGTAAGATATAGACAAAGGCTTACTATTCCAAACTGTAGAACTCATTAAAACACATAAATTGTGTTATATATATGTTTTCGTGGAGGCAGTCATTTATAAGAAATACCTTTTTATAGGTTACAATTTTGAAATACTTTCTTCATACTGAATTTGACAACTCCTGGATGTAGAAAGGAACCTTAGTAACATAGCAACCAGCTTTTAAAATATTTGACTATCGATTTAGCCTATGGTACTCCCTTATTTCCCTTCTACTTACAAGAAAATAAGCAACAGGAGACTTTCTACTATTTTTTATCGCTTTGCATCAACTATATAGAAGAATAAGCATTTTAACAATAATTTATTGTAGATATATAAAGAAAGTCATGATTTTCTCAAAATTTTGATTAAAGCATCTTATATTGAAAACATTTGCATGTTGAATTAAATGTATTACCTTTAATTTTTTGGAAATAACCTCTGAAGACATCTTTATTCTGGGTGAATTTTCCGAATTTTGCATAAATGGTAAACCATAAGAGATAGACAAAAACTTACTGCACAAATAATGTAGAGCACATTATAATACATAATTTGTTAGATACTTTTTTTTTTCGAGGAGTTGATCGTTTTTGAGAGATTTAGTTTTAAAATACATACATTTTTCATACGGAAATTCGTCAACTCCTGGCCATACAAACAAAGGAACTTTAATCACATAGTAAAATATTTCATTAACACTTTAGCCTAATATACTCCCTTATTTCCCTTCTACTTACAAGGAAGAAAGTAATAAGACCATTTCTGATACTTTTTTATAGATTAGCATGAAGTAAATAGAGGAATAATAGTTTTATCAATAATTTGTTGCGTAGATATAGAGAAAATCATAGATAGATAAATAAATAGATAGTTTATTTTCAGACATTAAGTATGAAACATACATAGGCTGCGTCATGAGAGAATAAAAATAAATTAAACATTCTGTATACAATAATGTTACAACAATTATTTAAAATAGATAAGGTTAATCCCGTTTCAGGTCATAAATTTCTGAAATACTATAAAGAGGATTTGCCTTCAAGATTGTTATGAACCTCCTCTTAAAGTTTAACAGCGGAAGAGTCTTAATGTTCTGAGGTAAGGTGTTGAAAATTTTAACTGATATAAATGGAACACATCACATTTTTACTTTCTCTATACGCACTATGTACACAATGTATAGATAGAGAAGGTATTGCACTCCTTTCAAAAAATCGATACTGAGATTTCACCGGAAATATATCTTTTAGGGTCCCCAATATCCAAAAAAAAGCATTTTTACAAAAAGGTCTGTGTGTGTCCGTGTGTCTGTGAACGCGATACATCAAAAAGGAAAAGTCGGTAAAATATCAAACTTGATATTTAAGTTTAGGTTCTTCCAGGGATGCGACACGAAGATTTTGAGAAAAATACCCCCACCCCAAACTACCCTTTACATGGAACTTTTTTCGAAAATTTTGATTTTCTCAAAAATGGCTGTAATGATTTTGATTAAAATTTCGTATATTAAACACATTTACCAGAAAAATAAGATGTATATCTTGAATCTTCTGGGAATAGCCTCTGAAAGGTAGTTTATTCTGGATGAATTTTACTGAATTTTGAATAACTGCTAAACCTAAGAGATGGACAAAAGCTTACTACACAAAAAATGTAGAGCACGTTAAAACACACAATTTATGTAAGTTCGTCGTTTTTGAGCCTTTTCTTATTTTTGGTTTCTGCTATGAAAAACTTATACTTTTCTCATACAGGAACTTGTCAACTCCTATCCATATAAACAAAGGAATTTCATTGACATAGCAACCAGCTTTTGACTATCATTTTAACCTATGGTAATCCCTAATTTCGCTTCTACTTACAAAGTAGCAAGTAATAAGACTATTTCTGCTCATTTTTTCTGATTAGCATAAAGTAAATAGAAGTATAGGCTTTTTAAGATTAATTTGCAGCGGAGGTATAGAGAAAGCCATGTGAATGGTACACGTCAGATTTTTTTATTCCAAGTGCCTCAAAATATGTATCGAATTCTTGGGTGGACTATATTATTTACTTTGTCTACTGTATATAGTAGAGAAAGTGAAATTACTATCCCTCATCTTAAGAACAATATATCCTAGAATGGTCCCTAAATTTTGGAACCAGAATTCCTTTTAACTGAAATGGAAACATTAATAATTTATGAACTCCTAAGTAAGAGCTCGCCCATAAAGTTGGGAAGTTGATTAAGACTGCGACAGATATAATGCCCTGCACATGTCATGTTAAAAACAGGAGAAACAATATTTTTGAGGAATATGTCGATACATCGATATCAGAGCGACATGGTGCGTTACAATAAATTGTGCACGCGGGAGTGGTTCGCTCGCTCAAGCGGAGGAAGGATACGGCGACCAAGAAAATAACGGAGCGCCTTAATGTCGTCGCTGCAAAATGAATAATGAGACAACGGAGAAAAAAAAAGAGGAGAAAGAAAAATGAACACACAACTTTCATTAAAGAATTCTATTCACAGTTAAAATGTTCATGAAGGTTGCTCCGCCAAGCCAGGTTGCGACTCGCAATTAGGTCCCGAGTTCGATACGCTCACTCTGATCTGTGGGTTTTTCGCCGTTTCCCGAGGTCGGTAGGCGTATGCTGCTTTCCGTATATTTTTAATATTGTATAACTACCGTCATTATTATTATTATTTTCGTAGTATACTATAACGTATTATTATATTACCCATATTATTTATTTATTTTCATTATATTGTACATTGTATAATTTCATTGACAGTGCTTCCACCGGTCCAAGACTTAAGCAATGAAATTAAGTATCCATCCATCCATCTTATTCCATTTTACCTATTTATCTATTCTATTCACTATCTATTCCATCTATTTGTGAGGTGTTAAATTAAAAGTTTGGTGTGTTACATTCACAAATTTCTCTCTTGTTTTGTACAAGTCTTATAAAAGCTTATTCTTCTGTATATTTCATTCTATTTAAGATAAATATTAGCAAACACGGACATACCAGCTAGTTCCTTATGAGTAAGCGAATAAGGAAACACATTAGGCTAAAACGATAGTCAATGTTTTAAAAGCTGTCGCTATGAGAAACAATTGAAAATCTGTTCGCCTTTTAAAGTCTGCATTTGTGGGTGTGTGCAGCATAACTCAAAAATGAATAGTCCGTTCAATACCAAACCAGGTATTTAAGTTCAATATCTTCTAAAAATGCAACACAAAATTTTCCAGGAAAATCATTTTCCTTAAACTACACTTTGCATACAAATGCTTCGAAGTATTCGATTTTCTCAAAAATGGCTCTTAGGATTTTGATTAACATACCGTATATTAAAGATATTTACATGACAAAATGTACATTTTAAATTTATTGCAAATAGGCTCTAAAGTCCCCTTCAGTCTGAATGACTTTTGCGTAATTGGTAAACCGTAAGAAGTAGACAAAAACTTACTTCACAATTTATGTCATGTACATTTTTATAGGGCGTACAATTTCTGAGATGGTTCTTGTTATTGGTTTTAAAATGTCCAATACTTCCAGGTTTCTGAAGCGGGAAGTCGTTCTTTAGATTTCTATATATGTGTTGTTTTTTTTTGCACAATACGTAGAGAAGGTCAACAAGTTTAGAGTGTTTGGAGTGGGGGAATTTTCTTCAAAATGCTCGTGTCGCATCCTTGAAATATACTAAACTTATATACCAAGTTTGATTTTTACCACCTTTTCGGTTTTGTGTTGTCGTATTCACATACACACGCACGCACACAGGATATTTTTCTAAAAATGATTTTTACTTTCTCTACACGTACCAAGTACATAGTGTATAGAGAAGGTGTTGCATTCCACACAAAAATTCGATACGGAGATTTCACTGGAAATACTCGTTTTGGGTCCCCCTGAATAAAAAAAAGCATTTTTGGAAAAAGGTCCGTGTCAGTGTGTCTGTGGACAGCATAGCTCAAAAACGAAGAGACCGTTGAATACCAAACATCGTATTTTAGTTTGGTATCTTTCAAGAATGCGACACGAAGATTTTCAAGAAAATGCCTCCACTTTAAACTACCCTTTACATGGAAACATTTTCTAAAATGTTGATTTTCTCAAAAATGGCTCTAACGATTTTGATTAAAATATCGTATATTAAATATATTTACCTGACAAATAAAATGTATATCTTGAATTTTCTGGGAATAGCCTCTGAAGACCACTTTATTCTGGTTGAATTTTTGCGGAATTTTGTATAACTGCTAAACCGTAAGAGATAGGCAAAAACTTACCTCACAAAAAACTTAGAGCACGTTAAAACACACAATTTAAGTTACATACTTTTTTTCGTGGAGTTGGACATTTTTGAGATATACCTTGTTTTTAGTTTCAGCCTTGAAAAACTTACACTTTCCCCACACAGGAATTTGTCAACTCTTGTCCATAAAAACAAAGGAAGTTCAGTGACCTAGTAACCAGCTTCAGACTATCATTTTAACCTATGGTACTACCTTGTTTCGCTTCTACTTACAAGGAAGCAAGTAATAAGACTATTTCTGCTAGTTTTTTCTCGATTAGAAAGAAGTAAGTTTAAGCATAAGCTTTTTAACAATAATTTGTTGCAGAGATGTAGAGAAAGTCATGTGAATGGAACACTTCAGATTTTTTTTGGATACAGGGGGCCCTAAAACGTCTATTTCTGATGAAATCTCGGTATAGAGTTTTTGGGTGGAACGCAATAGTGTATAGACACTATGTACATAGTATATGTAGAGAAAGTAAAAAAGGAAATATATGCATAAATGTTAAGTTTGCTGATAACATGTAAGGAAACTAAAATAGGACTTTTTTTATGGGAAATCCTCACACGTGTGTCTGTCAGAATATAGCCTTTAGGTATGTGGTTGGTTAGCTTCTGTATCTTTGACACCAGAGCTGAAAGGACTGAACGGAAGTTTTGCCACCACATGGAATTTGCAACCTTTGATCGCTGAACAGTTGATGAAAACGAATGGAACAAAGCGAAATGGGGCGCGGGGCCCGGGGCTAAGCCCAAAGGCCACCTGAGCACGCCGCACGCGTTTTTTAAATATTAGTTCGGTTTGTGATGCATATGATTTTGATCTGGCAGTAACAGTGGATCGTGCTGGCCAATCTACACTCACACTGACAGTCCACCTGATTTAATGATGTACACAAATCAAAGGGCTTATCCTGCTCCAATCGATATTTATAGTTGGCTCCGAATAACAAACCATTAATTTTCTGCTCATTCCTATAATGGGGAAGATTTATTAAGGGGCGCGTTCGCATATTTGTCATAGGAGTTTCAACCTTTGTGTATGTGCCTAACAATCCTTCATTCGTGAACCTCAGATCTCACTACAAGCTGTCTCCAAAACTCTTATGTGAAAGTAAATGGCGTGCTATTTATGGACGCTTCCATTCCAAATTGTGTGAGAAAGACCGCTTAATTTTGCTCAGAGACCTCTCTATCAGGCTTGAGGTTCTTTTACGTGCCGTAAATCTACGACACGGGATCCGCGGCTTTACTTCCCTTCCGAAGGAAGCCATGCTAAGGATTTTTAAGCCCGAAAAAGTACATAGTCCTCAGCCGGGTTCGAACCCGCGACCTTGGGTATATGAAGTTGCCATGGAGGGCGACGAATCTGATGTGTTACTTATTACTTTCTCTACACGCACTGCGTGTATAGTGTATAGAGAAGGTATTGCACTCCAACCAAAAATTCGATACCGAGATTTCACCGGAAATATAACTTTCAGGGTCTCTTATATCCAAAAAAAAAAAAAAAAAAGAATTTTAACAAAAAAGTCCGTATGTGTGTCAGTGTGTCTGTGAACACGATAACTTAAAAAAAAAAGTCCGTAAAATACAAAACTTGGTATTTAAGTTTAGTATCTTCCAGGGATGCGACATGAAGAGTTTGAGAAAAATCAACCCACCCCAAACTAACCTTTATATGGAAAATGTTTTGAAAATTTTGAGTTTCTTAAAAATGGCTGTAATGATTTTGATGAAAATATCGTATATTAAAGATATTTACCTGAAAAATAAAATGTACATCTTGAATTTTCTGGGAATAGTCTCTTAAGACTACTTTATTCTGGATCAATTTTACGTAATTTTGTATGACTGCTACACCGTAAGAGATGGAAAAAGCTTACCACTCAATAAATGTAGAGCGCGTTAAAACACACAGTTTATGTAATATTATTTTTTTTCATAGAAATGATCATTTTTAAGATATTTCTTGTTTTTAGTTTCAACTTAGGAAATCATACTGCAATTTTTCAACTCCTGTCTATGCAAGCAAAGGAACTTCAGTCACATAGCAACCAACTTTTGCCTATCACTTTAACCTATGCTTCTCGATTAGCATGAAGTAAATAGAAGCATAAGCTTTTTAACAATAATTTGTTGCAGATATATAGAGAAAGTCATGTGAAGGGAACACATCACATTTTTTTCTCTCTCTATAGCCTTAGAGGCGAGAGAAAATCCACAAAGGAAACCTAGTATATGATATTTATATTGACAAATATACATATAGTAAAAATCTTAACCGTTTCTAATGCATGTTAGTTAAAATTTTCTACACCTTAACCTCAGAACATTAAGACTTTTCCGTTGTTAAACTTTAAGAGAAGGATCAAAATAATCTTGAAGGCAAATCTTTTTTATAGCATTTCAGAAATTTATGACCTGAAATGGGATTAATCTTATCCATTTTTAAATGCATTGTTGTAACATTATTGTATGTAGAATGTTTCATTAATTGTTATTCTCATGATGCAGCCTATTTATGTTTTATCCATCCCATCCATCCATCCATCCATCCATCCATCCATCCATCCATCCATCCATCCATCCATCCATCCATCCATCCATCCATCCATCCATCCATCCATCCATCCATCCATCCATCCATCCATCCTCACTCATATAAGGGTCAACATATAGGTTCAGGATAATTGACTGTTTAACAATATTAAATATTAAATATTAATTCTTAATAATATTAAAACACCAAATATTATTATTTTTTAAATTGTTTTATTTCTATAGTCCCCTTTAACTTCAATGGTCATATCGGGAGCTTTGACTTGTGAAACAACTCGTATAACTGTAGGTTTAGAGCATTTGGTTTATCAATTTATATTACGAAACACAAGCATCATTCACTCTCACATTCATACTTCCAGACTCTGTGGGGGATAGGGAATAATTCTGGTTACAGAAGCATTCCCCGCCCCAGCCGGGAATCGAACCTGGGACCTCCAGGTGAGAAGTCAGCTCGCTGACCACTCGACCACGAAGGCAGTTTAAATATTAAATTGTTTAGCTATATAAAAATCTTAATTTTTACTTTCTCTTCACTGTATTGCGCTGAAAAATTCAACACTGAGGCTTTACAGGAAATACGTGTTATAGGGTCCCCCACAGTTTTAGAGAAAGATCCGTGTGTGTGTCCGCGTGTCTGTGAACACTCAAAACGCAAAGTCAGTAAAATACCAAGTTTGATATTTAAGCTTAGTGACTTCCAAGGATGGGACAAAAAGATTTGTCAAAAATCCCCCCTCCCCAAACTACGCTTTACATTGAAAGAAAATTCAAAAAATTGAATTTTCTCAAAAATGGTTCTAATGCTTTTGATTAAAATACCACGCATAAACATATTTACATGAAAAATAAAACTATATCTTGAATTATCTGGAAATAGCTTCTTAAGACCTCTTTATTCTGGATTACTTTTGTATAACTGCCAAAAAGTAAGAGATATACAAAAACTTACCACGCAGAAAATGTAGACCTCATAAAACACACAATTTTTTTTGTAGACTTAGGTTTTCGAGATATTCAGAATTATTGGTTTCAATTTTAGTGCACTTAAACTTTCTCGAACGGGAAGACATTTTTCTTCTCGTTCCTCGTTTGTTTTCTCCTCGTAAGAAAAGGAATAGAATTTCAATTGTTTCACACAATGACTTGCTTTCAAAAGACATGGCTACGCTTTAGCCTGTGCATTCCCTTATTTCCCTTCTACTTACAAGGAAGCTAGAATAATGTATAACTTGATTATCATGATGTTGATAACGGATTAATGTTTTGAGTAACAGGTTTGTTTACCGAACAGCTAGGTAACATCATGTGAATGGAACACATTAGATTTTTTCTCTTCTACTCAAAAGGAACCAAGTAATGAGGGCAATATTTACTAATGCTTATCTCGATTGTCTTGAGGATATAGAAGAATAGACTTTTTAAAAATAATTTGTAGAGAAAGTAATGTGAATGGAACAGATTACATTTTTACTTTCTCTATACGAACTATCTACATAGTGTATAAAGAAGGTATTGCATTGCACCCAAAAATGCGATACTGAGATTTCAACGGAAATACATGTTTTGAGACTATCTGATCCCAAAAAAAAAGAACATTTTTAGAAAAATGTCCATGTGTCTGTCTTTGTGTATGTGTGTGTGCAGCATAACTCAAAAACGACCATTAAAGCCCAAACTTGGTATTTAAGTTTGGTGGCTTCCAAGGATGCGACACGAAGCTTTTCAAGAAAATCCCCCACCCCAAAATACGTTTTACATGTAAAAAATTGTGAAAATTTTGATTTTCATAAAAATGGCTCTAAAGATTTTGATTAAAATTTCGTATATTAAATATATTTACCTGACAAATAAAACGTATATCTTGAATTTTATGGGAATAGCCCTTGAAGACTTCTTTATTCTGGATGAAGTTTACGGAACTGTGTATAACTGCTAAACCGTAAGAGATGGGGAAAACTTACTACACAGAAAATGTAGTTCACATTTATGTCATATACATTTTTTTTCGTGGAGTTGATCATTTTCAAGATATTCGTGGTTTTTAGTTTTAGCTTTGAAAAACTTATACTTTTCTCATACAGGAATTTCTTAACTCCTGTCCATACAAACAAAGGAACTTCAGTTACATAGCAACCAGCTTTTGTCTATCACTTTAACCTATGGCACTCCCTCATTTCGCTTCTACTTACAAGAAAGCAAGTAATAAGACTATTTCTGCTAATTAGCATGAAGTAAATAGAAGCATATGCTTTTTAACTACAATTTGTTGCAGAGATGTAGAGAAAGTCAAGTGAATGGAACACATCAGATGTTTTATGTGTTTTTATTTTCCTTTATATCATTTCCGTCCTGTCTTTCTAGGGTGTCTCCAGGTTCATAGTATATGGCAGTATGGTAAGATGGTATGGATGCCTGATCAACAGAAAGATTATTCTCCATGAACAGTAGGTGGCTGTTAGGTCGTTAGCTTACGCTCCCTTTCTGGTGGCCCAAAAGTTGATTGTTTTATCGGGCTTGGAAACGTTAGGGACTTCCGCGCGTCTCGTACCTGTCTAGCTGCGAGTTATGGGCTACAACGGTGCTTCACCTCATCCTATAAAGTGTGAGCCACAACAGATGAGCATAGGTCCTTCGTTATCTGCCGTTTCGTCGAAGTTTTGTTCATTCTGTAGGAGGTTCAATACTTGCGCCACCTGTAGGCTTATTTTGCGTCTGCCCTCTGGAAGATAGGTGATATGAGACTATTACCGACGGGTGACCTAACCTAACATGTCTAAGAAGTTCTTTATCTTGACACGGGGAGCGACCTAGTTCCCACAGACGACTCCAACGCCACAGAAATAGAGCCGAGAGCTTTGCAGAATGCAGTCACCACCACGGAAAGTTGCCACCACCCAGTCTTTGCAGACACAACACTGAAAGAGACCGGCTGGAATGAAACAGAAGTAAAATGAAGGGATAGGAAATTATGGGAATGAATAAACCTCCCCAGCATTCGCATAGTAACATAACTCCATGGCACGACAGCTCACGGGGAGCCTTGGCCTACCGCCCGGCCGCTGCGTCCCCCATCTCGGTCCACTACAGACGTCATGGATGGGGTGCAGTATTGGAGGGTGAGACGTGGTCAGCGCCTCGAGCCCCTCCCGGCCGGTTAATGCGGTCCTCACGACCTGGAGCCGCTACTTCTCCATCAAGTAGCTCCTCAATTGGCCCCCCAGGGACCTCACGAGGCTGAGTGCACCCCGGTCCAGGTCTCCCAGCGGGGGAAAAATCCCCACGCCGGTACTGGGGATCGAACCCAGGTCTCCCGCTTGGTAGGCAGCTGCGCTACCACCGCGCTAAGGAGACGACCGAGCATTCGCATAGTGGCCAGGGAAAACTCCGAAAAGAGTTAGAGAGTTCGGCTGTGCAAATCGAACCACGACCTTACGAAACGCCCGAGTCAGCGGCCTCGGTATCTACCTTTAGTGTTTTACCCTTGTACTTTGATTAGAATATTTTGATGCAATAAACTACTCCCCCCCCCTTAGAGAGTGGAAAACCTCATCTCTAGTGTGAACAGGAAGATGACATGGCTCTCTCCTTCAGCATGTGGTATTCGTTCTGTGAACCAATTCAATTCGACATGCACGCTTCTCTTGAGAGCTAAGCGACGAAGTTTTGATTTCAAAGCCCAACTCGTTATGCATATTAAGAAGTTAGGGAGAATAGACTGATTAAGAAAGTAAGGGAGTTAGAACGGATGTGGGAAGGGATGGCGTGGGATCGATATCATGTCAAGGTAACTGTGGCAGATGTATCCAAGAAACGTCACCCCCAGACACAGCACAATGCCTCTTCTGTGGCGTTCCTGCAACCAACAAGCCTAATACATTTGTTGTGTCGTTTAAGGAGAGTCGTTAGTTTTTACTTTCTCTATACGTACTATGTACATGCTGTATAGAGCAGGTATTGTATTGCACCCAAAAATTCGATACCGAGATTTCAATGGAAATACACGCCTTGAGACCCCCTGAAGTCAAAAAAAGCATTTTTTAGAAAAATATCCGTGTGTGTATGTCTGTCAAGAAAATCTCCCCACCCCAACTGCCCTTTACATGGAACTTTTTTCGAAATTTTTTATTTTTTCAAAAATGGCTAACGATTTTGATTAAAATATCGTATATTAAAGATATTTAATCTGATTTGTACAATTCACATGACTTTCTCTACATCTCTGCAACAAACTATTCTTAAAAAGCTTATACTTCTATTTACTTCATGTTAATTAGAAAAAATTATAAGAAATAGTCTTATTACTTGCTTTCTTATAAGTAGAAGCGAAATAAGAGTACCATAGGTTAAAGTGATAGTGAACGCTGGTTGCCATGTCACTGAAGTTCCTGTGTTTGTATGGAACAGCAGTTGACAAATTCCTGTATGAGAAAAGTGTTTCTCAAATCTGAAATCAAAAACAAGGAATGACTCACAAAGGATGAACTCCACGAAAAAATGTATATAACATAAATTGTGTGTTTTATCGTTCTCTACATTTTTCGTGTATTAAGCTTTTGTCCATCTCTTACAGTTTAGCAGTTATTCAAAATTCCTTAAAATTCATCCAGAATAAACATTCTTCAGAGGCTATTCCCAGAAAATTCAAGATATACATTTTATTTTTCAGGTAAATATCTTTAATATACGAAATTTTAATCAAAATCGTTACAGCCATTTTTGAGAAAATCAAAATTTTCGAAAAAAGTTCCATGTAAAGGGTAGTTGGGGGTGGAGGGATTTTTCTCAAAATCTTCGTGTCGTCTCCCTGAAAGATGCTTAACTTAAATGCCAAGTTTGGTATTTTACCGACTTTTCGTTTTTGAGTTATTGTGTACACAGACACACGGACACACACACGCGCGCCGACCTTTTTCCGAAAATGCTTTTTTTAGATAAAGGGACCCTATAAACATATATTTCCGGTGAAATCTCGGTATCGAATTTTTTGTGGAGTGCAATACCTTCTCTATACACTATGTACATAATGCGTATACAGAAAGTAATAAGGCCATTGCTGGTAATATTTATCTTGATAAGCATGAAGTAGATAAAAGAATAACATTTTATAGGAATAGTTGTTTGCAGAGGAGCTAGTCATGTGAATGGAACACACCAGACCTTCCCTTCTCCAACTCCCCTACAATTTTATAGCTTAAATATTTTCCTCCTGAGAAGGAAGCAGTTAGGTATAACTCTTTCATCAAGATCCGACGAGTTTGGAGGATTAGTCGCAGACCTCGCTCATTCTAGTGTTGGAGCAGGAACTTGTTATGCTACAAACACACCGTGAAGACAACACAAGCCAGGTTTTAATTCACGCGTCTAAGGGTCGCTGCCTGCTTAAGTTTTAATAGCTTGCTGTTGTTCCCAGCAATGGTCAAGTGCCACTCCCTTACGGTCTCACAAAGCTATTAGTAACGTCTTTTCAACGGGAGTTGTCTACAAACTTGGCTTCGCTCCTTTCCTAGTGAAAATGTGAATTAAGATCTAACCTAGTTCATCTTATAACAGTTCTAAATGATTCGAATGATAGTGTAAGTTCTAGCATACACCGAACGCAATTTACTTTCTCTTCTAAGTATATAACAGCTTACAATCTACTTCTGGCTACAGTTCATCGAGCCATGTCCAACTCTCCCTCCTTACTGCTAGTGCGGTCAGTACCAGTTGCTGTGCTATTCTTACGGACCTAAAACATCATAATCAGCTTCATGAGTTGGATCCTATTGGCCGTTCCAGCTCCAAACTATCGAATATCGTTTTTACTTTCCTTGCTTTGTGCATAGGTAGAAAAAGTATTGCATTCCACAAACATTTGATACCGATTTTTTACTATAGATGTACGTTTTAAGGTTCCTGTGTAAACAAAGAATTTTAGAGGAGGGTTGTTTTTCTGTAAACTCAATAACTCTGAAAAATCGGATAGATACCAAGCTTGATACTTAAGTTAAACGTCCTTCAAAGACACGAATATTTAAAAGAAATTCCCTTCATTCCAAACCACATAGAAAAAGTACCAAATTGTGATTTTCTCCAAAATGATTCTAACGATTTCTTATTAAAGTACCGTATATTAAATGTATTTACGTAGTACTGGGAATTGCTCTTATAAAAATTCTGTTTAAAAAAGGTTTCAAAATTATTGTTGTCGCCAAGTTGGTACAGCTTACCTCTTTATCCACGCAGAGTTTGATCGTCATCTGAAATCTAGTTTGTTTACAGTACGCCATGTTGTTAGTTCATCTCAAAGGTGATTTGCGATTTTACGATGGATACAAATATTGAACAAAGAATCTGTCTCAAATTTTGCATTGCAAATGGTATTTCGTGTGCCGAATCGCTGAAAATGTTACAGAGGGCTTACGGTGAATCGACTTTATCAAAACACGTGCATATGAGTGGTACAGTGCATTCAAAAGTGGTCGAGATGTGGTGGAAGATTTGCCTCGCTCTGGTCGGCCATCAACGGTTTCAACTGAACTGAACATCGCTAAAGTGAAGAAAATGGTGTCTGAAAAGCATCATTTAGGTCTGAGAGAGATTGCCGCTGAGCTTTCTGTGTCTCACGAATCAATTCGTACCATTTTAATCGATTGTTTGGGCATGACACGCGTTGCAGCTCGGTATGTTCGGAAAGACTTGAATGTTCTACAAAAACTCAATCGCGTAAGGATTGCTGAAGACATGCTAGAACGAGCCAGTTCCGACTCCACATTCATGAAACGCGTTGTAACTGGTGATGAGACGTGGGTTTATGAGTTTGACACTCAAAAAAGTCAACAAGCTTCCGAATGGCCCCTTTCAACTGAACCGAAACCTAAAAGGGCACGTCAAACTCGATCAAAACTGAAGGTCATATTGACAGTTTTTTTCGATTATTGCAATGTCGTGGACTCAAAAGTTCTTGCCAGAAGGTCAGATGGTAAATAAAGACTATTATCTGAGCTTTATGCGGCGTTTGAGAGAACAAATACGGAAAAAGGCCAGATTTGTGGAACGACCACTCATGGATTCTGCACCACGATAAGGCACCAGCTCACAAGGCTATTATTGTGAACGAATTTCTGGCCAAAAAACTCAATAAATTTCATCGAACAACCATCGTATTCACTGATCTGGCTCCTGCTGATTTCTTTCTCTTTCCAAAACTCAAGTTACCACTTCGAGGCACCCGTTTTTAGTCGATAGAAGACATAAAGGAAAATTCGCGGCGACAATTGACATCGATTCCTAAAGTGCCTACGAAAAACGTATTGAGATTGGATTATTCGTTGGCATAAAAGTATAATTTCAGAAGTGGCCTACTTTGAAGGCGACAAAATAAAATTGGATGAATAATTCATTTTTACTTTCTCTAGCCCCATATGTACAGTGTTCGATACCGAGATCACCGGAAATACATGTTTTAGGACTCCCTGTATCCAAAAAAAGCATTTTCCGAAAAAGGTCTGTGTGTGTGTGTGTGTGTGTGTGTGTGTGTGTGTGTGTGAACATAACTCAAAAACGAAAATTAGCTAACATACCAAACTTGGTATTTAAGTGCAGTATCTTCCAGGGATGCGACACGTAGATTTTGAGAAAAATCCCCCTTCCCCAAACTACCCTTTACATGGAACTTTTTCGAAAATTTTTATTTTCTTAAAAATGGCTCTAACGATTTTGATTAAAATATCATATATTAAAGATATATACCTAACAAATAAAATGTATATCTTGAATTTTCTGGGAATAGCTTCTGAAGACCTGTTTATTCTGAATGAATCTTGCTTAATTTGGCATAACTAGTAAACTGTAAGAGATAGACAAACACTTGCTATACAAAAAATTTAGGACTTGTTAAAATACACAAGTTCTGTCATATACATTTTTCTCGTTTAGCTTACCTTTTTCAAGGTATTCATTGTTATTAGTTTCAGTTGTGAAGTACTTATACTTTTCTCGGATGGGAGTGTCCGTTTTTCTTTTGTTCTACTCCTGCCAGGAAAAGAAGCGATTTGTAATGACAATCGCATAACGATAGATTTTAAGACATTTGACTATCGATTTAGCCTAGTGTATTCCATTATTTTCTTCCTACTTATAAGAAACTAAGTAATAAGAACATTGCGATTAACAAGGTGCAGAAAGAAGTTTGTAGAGCGGCTAGAGAAAGTCATGTGAGTGTAACACATAAATTTTTTGTGTGTTATTCTTGCTACAGAAAGGAAACTGGATTTTACCGTCAAACGCATAGCGACAGCTTTTAAAATAATCGATTTTTGCTTTATCCAAGTGTATTCCTTTATTTCACTTTTACGTACAACGAAGTATAACAGTTTTGCTTAGTGTAATGTAGATAAAAGAATATTTTTAATAACAGTTTGTATGCAGAGCAGATAGAGAAAGTCCAGTAAATGGAACAAATATGATTTTTTAAATGTATTTGGTCGCTTTTATTTTGAGGTCATAACTCGTCCAATATATTCTTTTGAAAGCATATGAACAAATACAAGGCATATAATTGAACATTTGTAACATAATTTTGTAAAACAATTTACATTAAATACAAACTCCACAATGAAACATTACATACTTATGTGTAACAATCTTTAAGAAAACAATTTAATTACTTTTGCTTCCTTGTGCACAACAGTGTATGTATTACAGATCAAATAGAACACACATTTTATACTAAATCTCATATGCCAATTTCATTTGGGCAAGCGAAAGGTTTGCGGTGTAATTGGAAACTATTTAACGTTGTAGAAATATCCTGTAGGATTCGGTGTTGTCTCTGGTTGTTTTATCAAATTCTTTGAGGAGGTAATAGATGCTGATGCTACTCTGCCATAGGTTGGTTGCTTTTGTCTTGAGAGTGAAGTTAAAATACTTACAGCATTGTAAGTCGCCATTGGGGTTGTCATCTCAAAATAATTTGATATCACATTGTGGTTTACCAGGAAACATGTGAGTCAGTTGAGAAATAATGCTATGCCGGTATATTGCCATGGTAGCTCAGTGGAAGAGCAACCGGCTAGCGACGGGGAGATCAGTGCTTCAAATCCCGGCTATGACATATAATTTTTCAGTCTGACTCTACCTATCCAACTCCTGTGGATGCATATACTGATATATATCCACGGCCATCTTAAAAAAAATTCCAGTTCATTTCTAGCTAAATCGACGTAATTTATGTCATGTAGCTTACGTAAATGTTAAGAAGCATAAATGAATATTATTGCAGAATTTCTATTATGTATTAATTTCCCTAACATAATTAATTGCTCATATCACTAATGAATCTGATAACTAATATCAGTTTATTAGCTTACTTAGTGTCGTATAATCTACTCGATCTACTATATAGACGAAAGCTCGTGATATCTTCCTCGTGACGTGAATATCACGATGGTTTGACATATAATCCTTTCGAAGTGGGGAAAAAAAATCTTATGTATTGCATTCACATGACTTTCTCTATATCACTGCAACAAATTACTCAATTTACTTCATCTAATGGAGCAAAAATTAGCAGAAATTGTCTTATTACTTGCTTTATTGTTAGTAGAAGCGAAATAAGGGGGCACCATAGGTTAAAGTGATTGTCAAAAGCTGGTTGCTATGTTACTGAAGTTCCTTTGTTTGTATGGACACGAGTTCACAAAGTCCTGTATGAGAAAAGTATAAGTTTTTTATAGCTGGAAAAAAATTTGAAAATTTGGATTTTCTAAAAAATGGCTAACGATTTGGATTAAATATTGTATATTAAAGATATTTTCCTGACAAATAAAATGTATATCTTGAATTTTCTGGGAATAGCCTCTGAAGACTACTTTATTCTGAATTTTACGGAACTTTGCATAACTGTTAAACCGTAAGAGATGGACAAAAACTTACCACACAAAAAATGTGAAGCACGTTAAGACACACGATTTATGATGTATACTTTTTTTCGTGGAGTTGATCGTTTTTTTAGATATTCCTTGTTTTTGGTTTCAGCTTTGAAAAACTTAACTTTTCTCATACAGGAATTTGTCAATACCTGTCCATACAAACAAAGGAACTTCAGTCACATAGCAACCAGCTTTTGACTATTTCTTTAACCTATGGTACTCCCTTATTTCTCTTCTACTTACAAGGAAGGAGATAATAAGACTATTTCTGCTAATTTTTTGTTGATTAACATGGAATAAATAGGAGCATAAGTTTTTTAACAATACTTTGTTGCAGAGATTAGAGAAAGTCATGTGAATGGAGCACATCACATTTTTTAACGTCATTTAACCTGGTTGGTCATATTGGACGATGAATGAAATTGGTGAAATGATGCTCAAGTGATCTCAGGGTCCATGAAATTTATAGTTACTCGACATTCGTCTTTTCAGGATAAGGGAAAACCCCGAAAAAACCTTATCCGGTTAACTCACCCTAAGAGAAATTCGAACTCACGACCTTTTGAATGTGAGCCAGACACCCTACTACCACACTACCCAGGCGGGACCATTCCTTTTGTCATGAAAATATTTTAAAGATATGGTATTTTGATCAAAACCGCTTATGAGAAAATTTAAATGTTTGAAAAATGTTGAACGTATAAGATAATTTTGAATAGGGGATTTTCTGGAAATCTTCCTACAGTATCCTTGGAAGATGTTTTAAACTGTTGCTTTTGTTTCTAAATTATTCAGTTCATAAACACGCGAAACGTACAACGCGCGCACACACATACACATAGGTGGAGGTTGTTCTAAAACATTCCTTTTGGATTCCGGGCACTCGAAAACGGCATCTACGGCGGAAGCTGCTTGGGATGTATAAATCAATATTTTGAAGTATAAATTTATTTTAAACTGTTTAAATCTATTGGAAGTAATTTACAAAATAATTTATGTTCCCTAATTTTCTACCGCAGAGGCCAATGTCTGATATAGCTAGACATGTTATACCATGATTTCCAAATGGGTTCCTTTTTATTTCCTCTATACGTACTATGTACATAGTGTATAGAGAAGGTATTGCACTCCAACAAAAATTTCGATACCGAGATTTCACCGGAAATATATATTTTAGGGTCCCCTGTATCCAAAAAAAAAAAAGTATTTTCAGAAAAAGGTCCGTGTGTGTGTGTGTGTGTCAGTATGTCACTGTGTCAGTGTGTCTGTGAACACAACTCAAAAACGAAAAGTCGGTAAAATACCAAACTTCGTATTTAAGTTTGGTATCTTCCAGGGATGCGACACAAGATTTTAAGAAAAATCCCTCCATCTCAAATTAACCTTTACATGGAACTTTTTTTGAAATTTTTTAGTTCCTCAAAAATGGCTCTTAACGATTTTGATTAAAATTTCGTATATTAAAGATATTTAAAATACAAATAATGTATATCTTGAATTTTCTGGGAATAGCCCCTGAAGACTACTTTATTCTGGATGAATTTTACGGAATTTTGCATAACTGCTAAACGTAAGAGATGGACAAAAATTACAACACACAAAATTTAGAACACCTTAACACACACAAAATTTAGAACACCTTAACACACACAATTTATCTTATATACTTTTTTCGTGGAGTTGATGGTTTTTGAGATGCTCCTTATTTTTTGTATTCAGCTTTAAAAAACATACTTTTCTCATACAGGAATTTAACAATTCCAGTCCATACAAACCAAGGAACTTCAGCCCAAAGCAACCAGCTTTTGACTATCAGTTTAACCTATGGTACTCCCTTATTTCGCTTCTACTTACAAGGAAGCAAGTAATAACACTATTTCTACTGATTTTTTTCTCGATTAAGTTGTAATAAATAGAAATATAAGCTTTTTAACAATAATTTGTTGCAAAGGTATAGAGAAAGATGGATTTTTACTTTCTCTAACACGGATGTACAATGTAAATAGTGAACGGAAAAGATATTGCATTGCGCTAAAAAATTCTATACAAAGACTTCACGGAATGCATGTTTTGGAGTCCCTGAATCCAAAGAAGATATTTATAGAAACATATACACGCGCGTATGTTTGCGTTTGGACAGATTAAACCAAAAACTATGAGTGGGGTAAATACAATACCTACTTGTTATGTATTTTTAGTATCTGCCGAGAAGGCGACATGAAGATTTTCAGGAAAATTGCTGCTACCCTTTACATGGAGTAGTTTTAGAGATTTTTCATTATTCAAAAGTGGCTCTAATTCACTTGACTAAAATACTCTATGTCTAGGATACTTTCATTACAACTAAATGTGCATCTTAAATTTTCTGGGAATAATATCTCACGATCTATTCATTGTAGATGACGTTTGTATAGCTCGTAATCGTAAGATATAGACAAACATTTATTACACAGAAATTATATGTCTTATTAAAACTCACAGCTTGTCATATACATTTTGTAGAATTAACCGTTTCTGAGATATTCCTTGCTTTTGTTTTCAAGTTTAAATTACTTAATCTTTCTTGTGTTTTACTCCTGGCATTACAAAAGAAAACCGAATTTCAGTTTCTTCACTATGTGACTATCGCCTTAGCCTAGGGTGCTCCCTTATTTCCCTTCTATTTTCAAGAAAGCAAATAATCAGACCATTTCTGCTAATGTTTATTTCTATTAGTGTGATTAAGGTAAAAGAAGAACCTTTTAAGATGCCTCTGTGATCAAGCGGTCAGCGAGCTGACTTCACCCGGAGGTCCTGGGTACGATTACCGGCTGGGGCGGGGATGTTTTCTTTAACCAGAAGTACTCCCTATCCCCCATAGAGTCTGTATGAGAGTGAATGTTTGTGTGTGTGTGTTTGAGGAAAATATAAAGATTTAAACCCATTGTAAAGAACCTACAGACAACGAATTTTCTAATGCAAAGGCCACGATAGACCTTAGATGAAAATATTAAAAAAATAGAATAATATCCTTATGTAAGAAAAGAGTGAGAAGAAAAAATCGTGTAAACGGGCTATCTACGAGTGGTAACAAAGAGATATGTAATTATTACTTACAGGAAACACCAAAATAAAGATAAATATTTGGAGATTCACAAAATTGATAATTCATCTTCAATGTTTTAAACTTTCCGTGGGAGTGAGGGTTTGTGTAGGAGTTTCAGAAGGGAATAATGAAGCCAACATTTTCCGAGAAGAGGAAATGTACAGAATTATTCCTTTTTTTTAATTTCAAAGGAATTATCGTCCCACTCACCTGCGTGTTGAGATAATTGTGAATGCTGGCTTCATGACGTAAATAAACATCGTACTCACAAAGAGAACACACTTTTCTGATCCTTTGCATACTTGGGAGTTCATAAATTTTATATTCTGTATCTCTGATGTACGCTTTGATATTACTTGGACTTCGGCTAAGCAAACATCCATAGAAAAATAAGAGTACAAGATCAGCATAGCCACTGTTTTCTGTTGCTAGAAAAATATAAAGACGACTAGGCGATATGCACAGGAAGGAAACAGAAAAAAATCTTCACTGTCGTTACAATTGAAATAAAAATTGGGTATACTTTGGTATTGTGTATGAAACAAAGGTCGGGAATAGCTGGCTCGGGTTGGCAAACTCGTAAGGTAGTTGATGAAGCTGGTAGGAGGATTTGCCCATTATGTGGAGGTCAAGAATACTGGACGCATATTTTGGCAGATTGCGTGCAGATGTAGGATGTTAGGAAAACAATTATTGCCGGAAGTATTTTTTAGCTTCAAACGAAGGACAGCATTCTGGGATTTGATTCTAAATAGCCAAAACTGGCCAAACCTGGGCACATACTTAATGGAAGTTGCACATTAAGAGATTAAATATTTGTGTAAATATTGTATAGATCTATTTGGTATTTAAGTAATCTATGTGTGCGAATACGTGGGTGTAGTTGTGTGTGTGTGTGTGTTATATCAGAGTGTTCTTTCTTTTATTGTTCTGTGGTTTTGTTGTTGTAGCTGCGAGCGTGCGTGCGTATGTATGTATGTGTGTGTGTATGTGATATGTAATATTTTAAATTCAAGTATTTTAAGACAGAATGCACAATCATACGACCCATGCAACAGTGTGACGGAAACATTGTATTATTGTTAATAAATACTACTGCTACTGCTACTACTGCTACTGCTACTGCTACTGCTCCTGCTCCTGCTAGGCAGGAGAACCAACAAACAAGTTATAACCTATGTTGATGATATTTTTATAGCATCTAAGAGAAATATAAGGTACCTGGGTGTGCAGATGGGCCACAACTTAAAGTATGTCGGCGCACATTTTGCTGCTGCTTTAAAACCAGAATTCTATTTTTTTTTTTTTTTATTCATCAGTAGGATATTGCTATTAGGTTTATCATTTTTATTCCTTACATACTATGTACATAGTGTATAGAAAAGGTATTGTAATACACCCAAAAATTTGATACCGAGATTACACCGGAGATATATATTTTGGGGCCCCATGAATAAAAAAAAAACATTAGGCCCGTGTGTGTATTTATCTGTGGGCAGCATAGCTCAAAAACGAAAAGCCCTTAAACACCAAACTTCGTTTTTAAGTTCAGCATCTTTCCAGGATGCGACGCGAAGATTTTCAAGAAGATCCCCTCACCCCCAACTTTCTTTATATGGAAATATTTTTGAAAATGTTTATTTTCTAACGATTTTGATTAAAATAAACTATATTACATATATTTACATGACAAATATAATATATATCTTGAATTTTCTGGGAATAGGCTCTGAAGATATTGTTTCTGAATGAATTTTGCGGAATTTTGAATAATTGGTAAGCCGTAAGAGATAGACAAAAACATATTCAACAAAAATTTAGAGCTGATTAAAGCACGCATTTTGATATATACATTTTTTTCGTGAAGTTGAACGTTTTTGAGATATTCTTTGTTATTGATTTCAGTTCTAAAATACTTGACACCTGGCTTTCTATACCATAGCAACCATATTTTAAAACATTTGACTGTCGGTTTACTCCCTTCTACTTATAAGGAACTAAGTAATATAACCGTTTCTACTAATATTGATCTCGATTAGCATGAAGTGTATACAAGAATAAGCTTATTAACATTAATTTGTTACAGAAATATAGAGAAAGTCATGCGAGTGGAGCACATCAGATTTTTTTCACCTACTATCTGTCACTTATTGCTGCTTATACAAACTATTTTAACACAGACTCCCACTTTCTCTAGCACGTATGTAGAATGAACATAGATTGACGTAAAGTTATTAAAGTTATTACTCAAGCGCTTACTGCACGGGTCTTTGATCTTGCTCGCATAATCCATATTCAAGTTAAAGGTAACGAAACGAAAAACAAAAATAAAAAGAGAAAGATAACTTGACTCTAACTGAACAAATTTGAGCTGACGTCATGCGCTATATCTAGGAAATTGCCCGTTCCTCTGATCATCCAGTAGATGACCACTCTCCATTCTGTTTCTAGGACTTTTTACTTTCTCTTCACGTACTATGTACATAGTGTATAAAGTATTGTATTCCACCCAAAAATTTGATACCGAGATTTCGCCGGAAATAAATGTTTTAGGATCCCCTGAATAAAAAAAAAGCATTTTAGAGAAGGTCCGTGTATGTGTCTGTGGACAACATAGCGCAAAAACGAAAAGACCGTTATTTGGTATTTAGGTATCGTATCTTCCAAGGTTGCACCACAAAGATTTTCAAGAAAATCCGCCTACCACAAACTACCCTTTACATGGAACTTTTTAGAACATTTTGATTTTATTAAAAATGACTCTTAAAGAGTTTGATTAAAATCACTTATATTAGAGCTGTTTGTACCCGGAATAAAATGTATGTCTTGAATTTTCTGGGAATAGCTTCTGAAAACCTCTTTATTCCGGATGAATTTTGCATAACTGCTAAAGCGTAAGAGATGACAAAAACTTACCGCACAGAAAATGTAGAACATATTAAAACACACAATTTATGTTATATACATTTTTTCGTGGAGTTGATCGTATATAAGAAATTCTTTGTTATTAGTTTCCGCTTTGGAAAACTTACACTTTTCTCATACAGGAAGATGTCAACTCGTGTCCATACAAACAAAGGAACTACAGTCACATAGCAACCATCTTTTGCTATGACTTTAACCTATGGTACTCGCTTATGTCGCTTCTACTTACAAGGAAGCAAGTAATAAGACTATTTCTGCTAATTTTTTCTCGATTAGCTTGAAGTAAATAGAAGCATGAGCTTTTTAACAATAATTTGTTACAGAGATATAGAGAAAGTCATATACTATAATACTTGCCTAGTCTTCATCCAAACCACAGAATGGGCATTTTCTCCTACAAGGTAGAGAAAATATTGTATTCTAACCAATATTCGATATTGAGCTTTCACCGGAAATACATGGTTTGAGAATCCCTGAATCCAGAATAAACACTTTTAGGAAAAAGTACATGTATGTTAATGTTTGTGTTTGTGTGTGTCTATGAATAACATAACTCAAAACAACAACGAATAGTTCGCTAAATATCAAACTTGGTATACCAAGGTTGCGACACGAAGATTTTCAGGAAAATCCTCCGACTCCAAACGGACTTTTCGTTTTTGAACTATGCTGTCCACAGACACGCAAACGTGGACATGTTTCTAAAAATGCCTTTTTTGGATTTAGGGTTTCTCAAAACATATATTTCTGGTGAAATCTCTGTATCGAACTTTTGGGTGGAATACAATACCTTCTCTGTTCACTATGTACAGAGTGCGTGTAGAGAAAGTAAAAAAAAACAATGTGTTGCACTCACATGACTTTCTATAGCTGCTGTACAAACAAACTTCTTACAAAATATTATTCTTCTTTCTACACAATTCTAATCTAGATAAACATTAGCTGAATGTTCTTATTACTTGGTTCTTTATAAGTAGAAGGAAACAAAAGGAATGTGCAATGCTCAAGTGATAGTCAAATGTTTTAAAAGTTATCGTTATGGGAATTGTTAATGCACATCGCTACTTTGTTTGGCCAGGAGTAGAACAAAAGAAAAACGTACACATCCTGTCTGAGAAAAGGTAAACTCCACAAAAAAAATGTATATGACCTACATTTTTTTGTGTAGTAAGTTTTTGTCTACCTCTTATGGTTTAGCTGTTATGCAAAATTCATCCAGAATAAAGAGGTTGTCAGAAGCTATTCCCAGAAAGCTCAAAATGTACATTTTCTTTATGATGGAAATGGCTTTAATGTGTGGTGTTTTAATAAAAATCATTAGAGCAATTTTTGAGAAAATCAAAATTTTTGAAAATTTTCCCTGTAAAGGATACTAGGGGGTGGCAGATTTCCTTGAAAATCTTCGTGTCGCATCCTCGAAAGATACCAAACTTGGTATTTAACAGAATTTTCGTTTTTGAGCTATGCTGTAACACACACATTCACACGCACATACACATTTTCCAAAAATGCTTTTACTTTCTCTACACGTACTTAGTACATAGTGTATAGAGACGGTATTGTAATGCACCCAAAAATTCCATAGCGAGATAACACCGGAAATATATGTTTTGGGTCCCCCTGAAACCAGTAATAGCATGTTTGGAAAAAAGGTCCGGGTGTGTGCTCGTATGTGTTATTTTTACAAAGTTTTGCGTAAGAGATGGACAAAAACTTACCGGAAACGTAGAGCACATTAAAACACACAATTTATCTTATACATAGTTTTTTCGTGGAGCTATCGTTTTCGAGATATTCATTGTTTTTAGTTTCAGTTTTGAAAAAAAATACTTTTCTCATACGGGAATTAGTCAACTTCTGTCCATACAAACAAAGAAACTTCCATCACAAAGCGACCAGCTTTTGTCTATACTTTAACCTATTGTACTCCCTTATTTCGCTTGTACTTACAAGGAAGCCAGTAATAAAACTATTTTTGCTAATTTTTCTCGATTAGAATGAAGTAAATAGAATCATGACCTTTTTAACAAAATTTTTGCAGAGATATAGAGAAACTCATGTGAATGGAACACATAAGCATATTTGGATATAGGATGTATCAAAACATATTTTCGGTGAAATCTCGGTATCGAATTTTTGTGTGGAATACAATACTTCGTATATACGCTGTGCATATAGTACGTATTGAGAAAGTAGAAAATCTGATGTGTTCCTTTCACATAACTTTATCTACATCTCTGCAACAAATTATTGTTAAAAATGTTATGCTTCCATTTACTTCACATAAATTGAAAAAAAAAAATAGCAGAAATAGTCTTATTACTTGCTTCCTTGTAAGTAGAAGCGAAATGAGGGAGTAACATAGGTTAAAGTGACAGTCAAAAGCTGGTTGATCTGTGACTGAAGTTCCTTTGTTAGTATGGACAGAAGTTGACAGATTCCTGTATGAGAAAATTATAGTTTTTCACAGCTGAAACCAAAAACAAGAAATATCTAAATAAGGACCAACTCCACGAAAAAAATGCATACACCATAAATTGTGTCTTAAAGTGCTCTACATTTTTTGTATTGAAAGTTTTTAACAATTTCTTATAGTTTAGCAGTTATGCAAAACTCCGTAAAGTTCATCTAGAATAAAGTAGTCTTCAGAGGCTATTCCCAGAAAATTCAAGATATACATTTTATTTGTTAGGTAAATATCTTTAATATACGATATTTTAATCAAAATCATCTGGGCCATTTTTGAGAAAATTTAAATTTTTGAAAAACGTTCCACTTAAAGGGTAGTTGGGGTGGGGGATTTTTCTCAAAATATTCCTGTCCTGTGTTACCTAATTCTCTTTTATGAGTTATCGTGTTCACGGACACACACGGACCTTTTTCTGAAAATACTTTTTTTGGATACAGGGGACCCTAAAACATATATTTCCGGTGAACTCTCGGTATCGAATTTTTTGGTGGAGTGCAATACCTTCTCTATACACTATGTATATAGTGCTTGTAGAGAAAGTAATAACTGTTTCTAATGAGTCTTTAACAGATTCCTTGTCATTTGGGAGTTTTCTAAGATTCATCTTCGATTTATTGTACATATCAACCATTAAGATAAACAAGAATATTTACCAGTTTGTGCTCATAGCAGATGAAGTTATAGGAGACAAAAAACGAAGTTGCTGCTACTAGAGGCGGCCGGTATATTGTGCTTCTTTAAGACTAGAGTGATATTAATGAAGTGAAGGGCTAGTTAGAACCCCAGTTCATACAGCAAGGACACAATAGAAGAAGCCCCGTATCGCTCCTCTTTGATCTCAAACTTACCTTAACTTTTCTCTATATTTTATTCATTCAGCAAGACACACACGTCCGGGCATGCTGTGAAATTCAAAAGAGGAATTTGCGAGGAGGTCTTGGCAGCAAAACCGGCTCTACGCCAGTAGATGTTCTTTTCAATGCAACTCCATGACTGATTTAGGCCGCTTTCGTGGTTTCGGTGACATACTTCTCTATACATTCTATGTACATAGTGTATAGAGGTGTATAGAGAGGTATTGCACTCCACCCAAAAATTCGATACCGAGATTTCACCGGAAATTTGTTGTTTTGAGACGCCTTGAATCCAAAGAAAGCATTTTTAGAAAAATGTTCGTGTCTGTGTCTGTCTGTATGTGTGTGTCTGTGGGCAGCATAGCTCAAAAACGAAAAGACCGTGAAAAACCAAACTTGGTATTTAAGTTTGGTATCTTCCAAGGATGCGACACGAAGATTCTTAAGAAAATCCCCCCACTCCCAACTACTCTTTACACGGAAAAATAATCGAAAATGTTTATTTTCTTAAAAATAGCTGTAACGATTTTGATTAAAATCCCTTATGCTTAAGATATTTACTTGCCAAATAAAATGTATATCTTAAATTTTCTGACAATAGCCTCTGTTGAACTCTTTATTCTGGATAATTTTTATTGAATTTTGTGTAATTGGTAAATAATAATAGATAGACAAAAACTCACCACACCAACATGTAGATCACGATAAAACACACAATTTATGTTATTTACATTTTTTTCGTGCAGTTGATCGTTTTTTGAGATATTCCTGTTTTTTGGTTTCAGCTTTGAAAACATACTTTTCTCGTACAGGAATTTGTCAAACAAAGGAACTTCAGTCCCATAGCAACCTGCTTTTGACTAGCATTTTAACCTATGGTACTCCATTATTTCGCTTCTACTTTCAAGGAAGCAAGTAATAAGACCATTTCTGCTATTTTTTCTCGATTAGCATGAAGTTAGTAGAAGCATAAGCTTTTTAAACATAATTTCTTGCAGTGATGAAGAGAAATGGAACACATCAGATTTTTTTTGAGTAAAATACAAAAAAAAAAAAATGTGTGTATTATATGCATTGTATATGCGTGATAAAGAAAATGAAAATCTGTTATTTTTATGATTTTATCAATGCATCAAAATATAGTTCTTTAGGTAAATAACACGTAAAAGGAACTCTCTGAAGTCTTTATTTGTAAAGTGTAAAATATCATACCAGGCTAATTCTCGTTCTAAGTCCACATAAAAATCTTCCAGCTACAAAATGTTTAAGCTTCGTGTCCGAATGCAGGCAACATGACCTGTCACGAGAACGCCGCTTCTGCTCTAGATTCTGCAGGAAGGACCACTACACCAGACAGGGGTGTTGCCCACTCCACCCGAAGAACCAATCGATTATCTCCATTACCACAAATCCAGACGCAGCAACCTCAAATGTGGCACCAGTGCCTCATGAGTTCTGCCGTCATCAGAGCCTGCCACTGAGGACGTCATGCTCCATCGACCTTCACGACATCAAGGATGCACTCACCCACATGACCAATCGACTGAACAGATTTAAAACAGCCATCATAGAAGCCAACAACACCATCACCACCCTGGTCAGCATCCTCGATCCTCTGCCTGAACTCTTCACCACAGAGATACGAGATGTACGCCTCTACACGGCTGGTGAGCTACAGAAGCTTGTCGATTACGTCAACAGCCACAGACAGAGTGTTCAAAGTTTGTAGGAACATGGATCTGCTTCTGCGCGAATAGCCAGACACACTGCTCATCCAGCTGAGAATGTTGGAAGACCACATACAAAACCAAATCCTGAACAACACCCAGATGATCAGTCAGCCCACATAGGCCATAATCTGCATCATTTGCTTCTCGCAAATGAACACCTCAACAACGATATATGCCACCTTATGGTGGCGGTCTATACCAGGGCTTTTGGAGTTCACTATAAACTCCGGATACTTAATGCGGAACCGGACGCTTTTTCTCCCCTGCAACATGATAAACGGCACACAATCATGATAATTACCACCAATAGTGGCGAAATAAGTCATTAATTTTATCATCCAACTCTTTTTCTGTCTCCCCTTTTAAAAAAACAACGGACAGGGTCATTTTTCAACTGAGAATGCACTGCGTACAGCTGTTGAGCAGTTTGGTCGGGAACTTTGGAGGGTACGTGTAGGAACCGCAGCGAGCATCGAAAGAAATATGTACGGGACAAATGTTGTGAAGGCATTGAATAAACATGTTTATTTGCAAGCAGATTCTGACTAATCACTTGGGAAATATAAAGAGTTCATTTGAATAATAAAGAGAAATTATTTTACAGTCGTTGTCCCACTTTCCCTTCTGGGGCCAAAGAAACGAGACAGTTGGATGGAAACAGCGCACAGAGAAACAAATTGGCTGTACAAATAGTTCTCTCAATCACCTCAGCAGTGACATTTTATTTCTCTATGCTCAGCGCTCCATAATAAGTGGGGTCTTCGTGGTACGCACCTGGTGGGAGAACATGCGCAGAAAGAGTGCGCCTGGACACACTCCCAGAGACGGCTGGTCATGGAAGACTCTGGATGAGTCGCCTATAAGCCTTCGTCTGAAGCAGGTCCGGGGAAAAATTTAGCTTGAGATATGTAGACAAAATTTTTAAATTGTTGCTACCTTCACTCTAGCATCGAAACAAGGAAAGAAATTCCTTCTTTCTCTGCTCCTATTTTATGTCTAGATCTATTACGGCTTTATGTTCATTATATATGCTATTTAGTTCGCTAAAATATTGGATTATTTTAAAATTGTGTAATGTACTCCATTTAATCACACATTAACAGTTTAATAAGTCTTTATTCTGTTCAAACACAATTTTCTTCTTCTCTTGTTTTTCTAGTTAATTTAGTTCGTCATATGTTCGTGTTTGTCATTCTAGGTTTAATATATCTATACATAGCTATTCTTCTTTTATTATAGTTCTCTTTTGTTTTAGCAATTAAGTCGGTAATAGCAGTTTATACGTTTTGCTTCTATTTAATAAAAATCTGATCTGTTCCATTCACATGGCTTTCTCTACCTCTCTGCAATAAATTATTGTTAAAAAGTTTATGCTTCTATTTACTTCATGCTAATCGAGAGAAAAAAAAATAGCACAAATAGTCTTATTATTGCTTTTCTGTAAGCAGAAGGGAAATATTGGAGTGTTATAGGCTAAACTAATAATCAAAAGCTTGTTGCTATGTGACTGAAGTTCCTTTGTTTGTATGGACAGGAGTTGACAAATTCCTGTATGAGAAAATTATGTTTTTCATAGATGAAACCAAAAACAAGGAATATGTCAGAAATGATCAACTCCACGAAAAAATGTAAATAACATAAATTGTGTGTTTTAATGTGCTCTACATGTTTTGTGTGTTAAGTTTTTACCCATCTCTTAAGGTTTAGCAGTTATGCAAAATTCCGTGAAATTCATCCAGAATAAAGTAGTCTTGAGAGGCCATTCCCAGAAAATTCAGGATATACATTTTATTTGTCAGGTAATTATCTTTAATATACGATATTTTAAGAAAATAAAACATTTCAAAAAAAGCTCTATGTAAAGGGTAGTTGGGAGTGGGGGATTTTCTTGAAAATCTTACGTGTCACATCCTTGGAAGATAACAAACTTAAATACCAAGTTTGGTATTCAACGGTCTTTTCGTTTTTGAGCTATACTGTCCGCAGACACACACACACGGACCATTTTCCAAAAAGCTTTATTTGGATTCAGGGGGCCCAAAACATGCATTTTCGGTGAAATCTCGGTATCGAATTTTTGGGTGCAATACAATACCTTCTCTATACACTATGTACATAGTACGTGTAGATAAAGTAAAAATTTCTTGACTTTACACATCAATAACTATATCGCATTTTACAACATTCAGATGCCATTTTTACTTTATTTATAATAATTTGATATTTAATATTTCATAAAAAATCTGATGTGCCCCCTTCTCTGCATATCTGTAACAAATTGTTAGCTTATTCTTCTACCTATTTCATGCTAAAACATTAGCAGAAACGGTCTTGTTATTTTAGATCCGCATACGTAGAAGGGAAATAAGGGAATACACTAAACCGACAGTCATATGTTTTAAAATGTGGTTGCTATGGCATTGGAATCCATTTCTTTGCGTGGTCAAGCATTGGGAAGTTCCCATATGAGAAAAGTTTTAAGTATTTTAAAACTGAAATCAACAACAAGGAATATCTCGAAAATGGCCAACTCCACGAAAATAATAAATATAACATACATTGTTGTTTTATCGAAATCTACATTTTTTGTGCACTAAGTTTTTGTCTAGCTCTTACGGTTTAACCGCTATACGAAATTCTGCAAAAATCAATCGGAATAAAGAGCTTTTCAGACTATTTCCAGAAAATTAAGAAAAATATACTTTATGTTGTGAATAACTTTAATATACGGCATTTTAATCAAAATCGTTAGAGCGATTTTTAAGAAAATAAAAACTTTCGAAAGTTGTTCCATGTAAAGGGTAGTTTGGCGGGATTTTCTTGAAAATGTGTGTGTCCAGTCCTTGGAAGATACCAAACTTAAATACCAAGTTTAGTATTGAACGGTCTTTTCGTTTTTGAGCTATGCTACACACACACACACACACACACACACACACAGATGGGCAATTTTTCTAAAAATACTTTTTTTTGGGGGGATTCAGGGAACCCAAAACATGTATTTCCGGTGAAATCTCGGTATCAATTTTTGGGTGCAATACAATACCTTCTCTATACACTATAGTACGTGTAGAGAAAGTAAAAAATGTTTCTTTTAATGTTTGTCGTTCTTTATGCTGCTATTAATTTTATATTTGGAAAAGAAAATTTCCTATAATGACTACAATATTTATTCTTCTTATTGAATTTCTTAACTTTGATACTTTCTACTTTTCAATATTATTATTGTTAAACGCAATTTTAATACCAAAAACTATTGATTTCAAAGCGTTTTCTTCTAAATCAACATAACTTCGTTATTTTTCGACCAGAACGCTTAAAAGAAAACTCTACTTTTTTATTTACGAAGCACAGGGATATGAATTTAATGAAAAATACTTCGAAATGTTCCTGTCATATTTATTTGTCAAACTAATATGAGAATATTAAAATAAAACCGCTTCCTGGAATGGTTATTTGTGAGACAATTAAAGTAAAGTACTTTGGTTAATTAGAAAAGGCAGGTAAAAGTTTGCAGGTGTATAGAATAGCAAAGTAGTGCCGTTAAGAGACCACAGTGGTGCGCCACATACCTGGGTGGTAATGATTGCAAAGTGTACAGCACCGGATAGCAAGCGATTGTTTAACCTCCACCCTTTAAATGTTTTAGCAGTCTCCAACCCTTTCCATTTACACGCGAGCTTTTGCTGCTAACGGAGAGGCCCGGCAGGGTTATGTAACAGTAGTCATGGTGGGCTCGAGAAATGGAAAAAATTTAAATGGCGTATTATTTATGGACGCTCTTTAACTACTGTGGTTCTCAGCGTCCTTTTCTGTACCGGGCGTGAAAAAATCCATCGCCCTCCGCCGGGTTTGAACCCGCGAACTTGGGTATGTGAAGTTAGCATGGTAACCATTACACCACTGAGGGCGACTGGGCTAGAGAAATGTAATACACATAGTTTTGTCTACATCTCTGAACCAAATTATTTTTAAAAAGCTTATTCTTCCGTTTACTTCACAACAATCGAGATAATCATTAGCAGTTTTGTGCTTATTACCTGGACCCTTTTAAGCAGAAGGGAAAAAATCTAATGTTTTCCATTCACATGATGTACTTTAGACGTTCCACAAACTAACCTTTTATTCAAAACGCACAGGCTAAAGCGATAGTCTTGGCCTTTAAAGGCCGGTCGCTGTGTGAAACAAATTTCAATCTCTTTGCTTGCCAGGAGTAAACAAACGAGAAGAAAGATGTCTTCCCGTTTGAGAAAACCTGAAGTTAAACTTTTCTGGGAATAGCCTCCGAAGTCCGTTTCACGCTGAATTAGTTTTGCATAACTAGTAAATGCAAAAAGTAACTATAGAAAAATGTAGATTTCGTTAAAAACACAGTTTATCTCATATGTTTTTTTAACGCTTCTCACATAGGAAGTTCTCATCCGTTGCGTATCTCTCTTATTTTACTCTTCGCTATGAAATACAACAGAAGTTTGATGACAATCGCTTAGCTACAGCTTTTAAAAAAGTTATGTTACTTTAGCTCATTATGTAAATAAAACAAATAAGCTTTTGCAAAGAATAGTTTGTTTGCAGAACAGATAGAGAATGTCATGTGAATGGATAACATCAGAATTATACGTTTTAAAGCAAGTTGAATTCAATGCACGTGACAAAAGTTTCCACATGTCACAATTATTTGCATCCTCGTGCTTCTTCATATTGTATAATTTAGAAATCTTAACTTTTAAGAGCAGACCCACGTTCCATTCGCAAGCTCCAGCAAAGTGGCCGCCACGATATTTAGATTTGAATCCTATCGACTTTTGTTTGTGGGTTTATCCTAAAGTTTTTCTGGCACATCCAAGATCCCGACACATGCTATTTAGCAAGAAATTGCTAATATTACACGACATTATGTGCATAATACAGTGCATGGAGTCGCAGAAACAATAGTGTACGTTAAACAACAGAACGGAGGACAGCTTTCCAATGTTTTGTCAAGCCACATTGTTGGCCTAATATGCGACTTCTACCCAAAAATTCGATACCGAGATTTCACCGGAAATACATGTTTTGAGAGCACCTAAGCACAAAAATAACATTTTTAGAAAAAAGGTCAATGAATATGTTTGTGTGGGCAGCATAGCTCAAAAACGAAAAATACCAAACTTGGTATTTCATTTTAGTATCTTCCAAGGATGCACGAAGATTTTCAAAACATTCTCTCACCAAAAACTACCCTTTACATTGATACATTTTTGAAAATATTGATCTTTTCCAAAAAGGCTCTAACAATTTTGATTGAAATATATTAAAGATACTTCTATGACATATTAAACCTGTATCTGGAATTGCCAGGGAACCGCCTTTGAAGTCCTCTTCACTCGAAATGACTGCAAGAGATAGAGATAAGAAGTCAGCACAAAAATGTAGATCTCTTTAAAACATCTAATTTGTCATTTACATTTCCAAGGTGTTCCTAATTGGTTTCAATTTAAAAAAAATCTTGTGTTACATTCACATGGCATTCTCTACATCTGTGCAACAAATTACTGTTAAAAAGTTTGCTTCTATTTACTTCATGGTAATCGAGAAAAAATTAGCAGAAATAATTATATTGCTTGCTTCCTTGTAAGTAGAAGCGAAATAAGGGAGTGCCATAAGTTAAAGTGATAGTCAAAAGCTGGTTGCTATATGACTGAAGTTCCTTTGTTTGTATGGACAGGTGACAATTTCCTGTATGAGAAAAGTATAGTTTTTCACAGCTGAAACCTAAAACAAGAATATCTCAAAAACGATCAACTCCACGAAAATAATGTATACAACATAAATTGTGTGTTTTAACGTGCTCTACTTTTTTGTGGTGTAAGATTTTTTCCATCTCTTACGGTTTAGTAGTTATGCAAAATTCCGTAAAATTGATCCAAAATAAAGTATTCCTCAGAAGCTATTCGTAGAAAATTCAAGATATACATTTTGTCACTTAATATTTTTAATAAACGATATTTTAATCAAAATCGTTAGAGCCATTTTTAAGAAAATCAAAAATTTTGAAAAAAGTTCCATGTAAAGGGTAGTCGGGTGTGTGGGGATTTTTCTCAAAATCTTTTTGTCGCATCCCTGGAACATACTAAACCTAAATACCAAATTTGGTATTTTACCGACTTTTCGTTTTTGAGTTATCATGTTCACAGACACACGGGCACACACACACATACACACACAAGGACCTTATTCTGAAAATGCTTCTCTTTTTGGGTACAGGGAACCATAAAACATAATTTACGGTGAAATCTTGGTATCGAAATTTTGGGTGCATTACAATAGCTTCTCTATACACTTATGTTCATAGTATTTATAGAGAAAGTAATAGTAAAAACATTTCTCAAACAAGAGCATGTCATTCCTGTTTCTTTTGTACATAGCGATGTTCAATCACATAACTTTTGAAAGATTTGATTATCAGTTCAGCCTAGTGTATTCCTTTACTTTCTTGTTATAATGAACTAAGTTATGAGATCATTTATGGTATTGTTTATCTTAATTAGCATTATGTAGATAAAGCATAATCTTTTATAAGAATATTTTGTTTTCAAAACAGATAGAGAAAGATTATGAATGGAACATATCAAATGTTTCGGTATGCTCTATATTTCAAAGTATTATTTTTAAAGGTTTTGTTCATATTCTGCCTGTCTCCAAACAAAAGTTTTAGTACCTGTAAATTGTAATATTTAATTTATAAATGCCTTATTAATTTCTCTATACGTATTATGTGCATAGTTTATAGAGAATGTATTGCATTGCACCAAAATATATGTTTTGAGTGCCCTAAATCCAAAAGTTAGTTTTTCAAAAATGCCCGTGTCTGTGAACAACATAGCTCAGACACGAAAAGTCCGTTAAATACGTTTTATATTTAAGTTCAGTAGCTTCACGACTCGGCACGAAGATTTTCAAGAGAGTTCCCCAATCCCAACTACCCTTTATATGGAAAAAGTATCAAATTTTGATTCTCTCAAAAATGGCTCTAACGATTTTGTTTAAAATATATTTAAGCTATTTACATGACAAAGTCTATATTTTGACTTTTTTGGGAATAGTCATTGAAGCCCTTATTCTGGATAATTTTTTTTTTTTTTTTTTGCATGACTGATAAACCGTAAGAGATGGACAAAATGTATATCTCCTTAAAACATACAATTTATTACGTATACTTTTTTCCCTGATATTGACCGTTTTTAAGATACTCTTTCTTTTATTGGTTTCAGTTTTAAAATAATTAAAACGGTTTTCAATCCAATATCAATCATATTTTAAAACATTTTATTGTCAGTTTAGTCTAGTCTATTTCCTTATTTCCCTTTTACTTGTAAGGGATTGAGCAATAAGACCTTTTCTGCTAATGTTTATCTCGATTAACATATAGAGAAAGTCATGTGAATGTAACACATCAGATTTATTTTTCTACTGATAACATTGTGCAGCATGCTCCTGATGTCTGTATCAGCCTGTAGTTCCCTTGCCCCAAACAGTTGTCCTAGACCAGACGCCTCTGTGCCATCATGAGAGTAGAGCTGGTGTCAGCAGTGGGATTGCCTGACAAGGATCAAGGTAGCAGTAGCAAGGTATCACGTTGCCCCCGGAGATTATAGTCACACGTGTTCTGATGCTCAGAGGGTCTCATATGAACCCTTGCAGTCTATACCTATCCTCAATGATTGAGAGTTGAGAAACCGAAAGCTGATATGTGCATTTTAGTAATATCATTGCTTTTCATGATAATAACTAACGTATATCCTCTCGGACTATTCAGTCAACAGGGTATTTAGCATTCCAGTACCAACCTGTTTGTTCCATTTCGTCTTCCAAAGTGTTAAATCCGACTTCTAGTATTTACTTTCTCTACAACGTACTAAATAAATACGTAAAGATCTGCCATACCATACACTGGTATCTAATTTCTAATACCGGAGCATACATTCCAAAAACTTATTCATGTCCAAATTTATACTATACATTCACAGACATTATTTTTCGGATACTAAATAAATTGAACTAAAAATAAAATAAAGATACAATATCTTTCAATTTCAATAACTTTTTCTTTATTTTATTTCTTTCTAAAACTAAAAACATATTTCGTTATTTACTATCACCAATTATCATAAATATGTATCTCAAATTTTATATATATATATATTTGATATTATTATTACTAACCTATTTCAATTATTTTTATTTAAACTTTTATAACACATTATTACCTCATTTATTAAATACATTTTTTCTTATCTTGTATTTTTCATTTTTATTTCACTAAGTATTATTTCTACTTTCTCTAGCCCCATATGTACAATATACATAGGGATAGAGAAGGTATTGTAATGCACCCAAAAATTCGATACCGAGATTTCAACGGAAATATATGTTTTGGTGTCCCCTGAGTCCGAAAAAAGCTTTTTTACACAAAAGGTCCGTGTGTGTGTCTGTGGAGAGCATAGCTCCAAAACAAAAAGACCTTTAAACACCAAACTTGGTATTTAGGTTTGTATCTTCCAAGGATGCGAAGATTTTCAAAAAAATCCCCCACCACGTACATAGAAAAAATTTCGAAAATGTTGATTTTCTTAAAAATGGCTATAACGATTTTGATAAAAATCACGTATTTTAAAGCTATTTGTGTCCAAAATAAAACATATCTAGAATTTTTTGGGAATAGCCTCTGAAGACCTCTTTATTCTAAATGAATTTTGCTGAATTTTGCTTAACTGCTAAACCGTTAGAGATAGCAAAAACGTACTACAAAAAAAATTTACCTCATGCCAAAACACACAATTTTTGTCCTTTACGTTTTTGTTGTGGAGGTAACCGGTTTCGAGATATTCCTTGTTATTGATTTAAATTGTAAAGTACATAAACTTTTCTCAGACAGAAAGTGGCCAAGCAAAGAAGTGATTTGTAATGACAATCGCATAACGATAGCTTTTAAAACATTTGACAATCATTTTAGCATAGCGCATTCCCTTATTTTTGTTTAATCTACTAATCAAAAACCATACTATCATAAAAATAACCCAAATATGTGTCCATTAAAGCTGATATCCTATTTAACAATCTGGCCTACATGATCAAGACCGCTGGTAACCGGCGGCAAACTATATGCACACATTCCAGCACATTTTCCCTGTGTACAGAGTAGTACGTATTGCATTCCACCCAAAATTTGACATCCAGATGTCACAGAAATATATTTTTAGGTTTCCATTCACATGACTTTCTCTACATCTCTGCAACAAATTATTGTTAAAAGCTTATTCTTCTATCTACTTCATGTTGATCTAGATAAACGGTCTTATTGCTGGTTTTTTTGTAAGTAGAAGTGAAATAAGAGAGTACCATAGGTTAAATTGATAGTCAAAAGCTGGTTGCTAATGTGGTTGATGTTCATTTGTTTGTATGGACACGAGTTGGCAAATTCCTGTATGAGAAAAGTGTAAGTTATTTTTTTTTTTTTTTTTAGCTAAAACCAAAGATAAGGGATGCTTCAAAAACGATCAACTCCACGAAAAAAAAAAAAAAAAAAGTTTTAATGTGCTCTACATGTTTTGTGTGGTAAGTTTTTGTCTATATCTTACGGTTTAGCTGTTAAGCAAAATTCCGTAAATTTCATCCAGATTAAAGTAGTGTTCAGAGGCTATTCTCAGAAAATTCAAGATATACATTTTATTTGTCAGGTAAATATCTTTAATATGCGATATTTCAATCAAAATCGTTAGAGCCATTTTGAGAAAAGTAAAATTCTCGATAAAAATTCCATATAAAGGGTAGTTGGGTGTGGGGCAATTTTTTTGAAAATCTTCGTATCGCATCCTTGCAAGATACCAAACTTAAATACCAAATTAATGTTTTTATTTATGTAATTGCTGTGCTACGATGTCCACAAACATACACAGACACATGCACACGGACCTTTTTCCAGAATTGCTTTTTTGGATTCAGGGGGACCCAAAACACGTATTTCCGGTGAACTCTCAATTCTTCTCAATCAACATGAAGTAAATAGAAGCATAGGCTTTTTAACAATAATTTGTTGCAGGGATACAGAGAAAGTCACGTGCATGTAGCAATAAGATCTTCTTACCTGTGCTCTTCATACAAATTCATACACGTAGAACTTTTATTTTTAATTCAGGGAACATCAAAACGAATTTGCATTACAAGCCCGGTATATAATTTTTTGGGTTGAATGAAGCCGGGCCCCACGACCGCGCTCGCTATAGTGCCTAGCTTTGATGCTTCGTGGTGTAGGGGAAGGTGGGTTCGAGTCCAGCCTTGGGTATTGGAGTTTTTAAATGTGTATATGTCTGTGTATGTAGGAAATTGGAGAAAAAATACGAAAAAGAGAGAGAAAAAAGAAATATAATGCCGGAGTTCTGACAAAACTCCGGAAATTTTGACAGAAGTAAGTTCAGGTAAAAAGATCTTATTGCTACATGCACGTGACAATCTTTTTAAGAACTGTATTTTAAAAATAATAAAAAAAAAAATGCATCGCCGTAAAAAATTATTGTTAAAAATCGTGCTCTTCTATTTTGTGATAATCGAAATAAACATTACCGGAACTAGGCTAAAACGATGGTCAAAACTTTTAAAAGCTGGTTGTCATGAGGATGAAATCCGTTTCTTTGCTGGGCCAGCATTTTACAACTTTCCGTGTGAAAAAAAGTATTTTAAATCTCAAACAAATAACCAGGAATATCTCAGAAATGCTCGATTCAACGAAAAAAAAATGGTCATGACATAAATTGTGTTTTAACTTGATCCATTTTTTTTTGTGTAAGTTTTTGTCTATCTCTTACGGTTTACCAGAAACGCAAAGTTCAACAAAGTTCATTCAGAATAAAGAACACCTCTCAGAAAATTTAAGATATACATTTTACTGACTATATACGTATCTTTAATATACGGAATTTTAACCAAAACATTTTTGAAAAAAATCAAAAGTTGCGAATTTTTTTCCATATATACGGGTACTTTGGGGGTGGGGAAATGTTTCTCAAAATCTTCGTGTCATATCCCTGGAAGATATTAAACTTAAATACCAAGTTTGGTATTTTACCGACTTTTCGTTTTTGAGATATGTTCACAGACATACAGACACCCGTACGGCCCGTTTTCTGAAAATACTTTTTTGGATATAGGGGACCCTAAAACATCTATTTCCGGTGAAATCTTGTTACAAAATTTTTGGTTGGAATGTTATACCTCCTCTATACATTATGTACATAGTACGTGTAGAGAAAGTAAAAATGGAACACCTTCTCTACTGACTACGTGTGTGACTGAACGAAAAGTCTGATGTGTTCCATTCACATGACTTTCTTTCTCGTATCTCTGCAAATAATTATTCTTAGAAGGCTTATGCTTCTATTTACTTCAAGTTAATCGAGAAAAAATTGGCAGAAATAGTCTCATTAATTGACTCCTTGTAAGTAGAAGCGAAATAAGGGAGTACGATTCTTTAAAGTGATAGTCAAAAGTTCGTTTGTTTGTATGGACAGAAGATGACAAATTCCTGTATGAGAAAATTTAAGATTTTTAAAGTTGAAACCAAAAACAAGGAATATCTAAAAAAGCGATCAACTTCATAAAAAAAATGTATATGACGTAAATTTTGTGTTTTAACATGGTCTATATTTTTTATGTAGTAAGCTTTTATTTATCTCATACGTTTTAGCAGTTATGCAAAATTCCGTAAATTTCATCCACAATAAAGTAAGCTTCAGAGGCTATTCCCATATTAAGATACACATTGTTTGTCAAGTAAATATATTTAGTATACGATATTTTAATCAAAATCGTTAGAGCCATTTTTGAGAAAATCAAATTTTCGAAAAGAGTTCTGTGTAAAGGGTAGTTTGGTGTGGGGAATTTTTCTCATAATCTTCGTGTCGCATCCCTGGAAGATACTAAACTTAAATACCAGTTTGGTATTTTACCGACTTTTCGTTTTTGAGTTATTGTGTTCACAGACACACGGACACACACACCGACGTTTTTCTGAAAATCATTTTTCTGGATACAGTGAAATGTACATACATAATACGTATAGAGAAAGTAAAACCTGTTAACAGAGTGATGAAAACTCATCGAATACGTTCGAGCTTAAAAATTAATGTATTTATAAAGTTGAGATTTTGAATGAATGTATCGTCCATTAGCCAAAAATAAAAGGGAATATATGAAGGATCAATTGCAACCGAAAACCAAGTACTTTTATGGCCAGATGCGTAAATGTTTGATACGATTGGTGGAAACGCTTTTGTGGGTTCACGTCTGAAATTAAGACAGAAAGAAGCCTTTTTTCGAATGTCGAGCTGCAGCTGCATATCGTGCTGTTGTTCTCGATTTCTAAGCTGTAGCAGTGACGTCACATCATTTGTGTGGACGATATGATTTTCCGCTAGAATGAGCCAACCACTGCATAGTCCTCATTCCACAAAGCACCTCGTCGGAGGACTGGAGGCTGCAAAAGCCCCAAGCGTTCTCTCCCCCCTCCTCCCTTCCTCTCGCTCAACTTTATAGTTATTATTGGCTACTCTAGCCATGGAGATGAAAGATGTGACGTTTTCAATACCAATTTTAATTAAACGAGGAGTATCACATGACAGCAACTTATCTTAAATACCTATTAGTAGGAACCGCAGATATGCTCGCGTTATCCTTTTGAGTGACGACGTGCAACTGTCTCTGTATCCCAAAACTTTCAAGACAAAATTTAAAAAATCTGATGTGTTCCACTGCAACAAATTATTCTATTTAATTCATCTAGAGGAGCAAAAATTAGCAGAAATAGTCTTATTACTTGCTTCCTTGTTAGTAGAAGTGAAATAAGGTTAAGTGATAGTCAAAAGCTGCTTGCTCTGCGACTGAAGTTCCTTTGTTTGTATGACACGAGTTCACAAAATTCCTGTATGAGAAAAGTATAAGTCTTTAGAGCTGAAAAAAAAACAAGTAATATCTCAAAAACAATCAACCCCACGAAAAAAATGTATATAACATAATTTGTGTTTTTGAGGTGCTCTAAATTTCTTGTGTGGTAAGTTGTTGTTCATTTCTTACGGTTTAGCAGTTATTCAAATTCAGTAAAATTCAGCCAGAATAAACTACTTTTCAGAGGTTATTCCCAGAAAATTGAAAATATACATTTTATTTGCCAGATAAATATCTCTAATATACAATATTTTAATCAAAATCGTTAAAGCCATTTCTTAGAAAATCAAAATTTTCGAAAAAAGTTCCATGTAAAGGGTAGTTTAGGGTATGGAGATTTTTCTCAAAATCTTCGTGTCGCATCCCTGGAATATACTAAACTTAAAAGCCAAGTTTGGTATTTTACCGACTTTTCGTTTTTGAGTTATCGTGTTCACAGACACACGGGCCTTTTTCTGAAAATACTTTTTTTTTTGGATACAGGGGACCCTAAAACATATATTTCCTGAGAAATCTCAGTATCGAATTTTTTGGTGGAATGCAATACCTTCTCTATACACTATATACGTAACACGTATAGAGAAAGTAAAAATCTAAATATTTGCACATATCATAAACCCGTTATTATATCTTTCTGTATCACGAATGTACATACAGTGCACATAGTGGCTAGAGAACGTATAGTATTCTACTAAAAAATTCGTTATAAAGATTTCGCCAGAAATATATATTTTCAGCTCCTTTGAGCCTAAAATATCAGATGTGCTCCATTCATATGACTTTCTCTACATCTCTGAAACAAATTTTCGTTAATAAGCTTATTTTTACTTTTCTAGCATCTTATGCACAATGTACATAGGGCTAGAGAAGTATTGTTTTCCACCCAAAAATTCGATACCGAGATTTTACCAGAAATGCATGTTTTGGGACACCCTGAATCCATTCAAAATCAGTTTCGTGTGTGTATGTGTCTGTGAACAGCATAGCTCAAAGATGGAAAGACGGTTAAATACCAAACTTGGTATTTAACTAGGATGCCACACGAAGATTTTAAAGAAAATCCTCCCACAGATAGCTACCCTTTACATGGAAAGATTTTCGAAAATTTGTGTTTTCTTAAAAATGACCAAATATTTTGATTAAAGCCATTTCTATTACAAATAAAGCGTATATGTTGAAATTTGTGGGAACAGCTTCTAAAGACCTGTTTATTCTGGATGAATTTTGCTTAATTTGGCAAAACTAGTAAGCCATAAGAGATAGACACAAACTTGCTGTACAAGAGATGTAGATCTTTTTAAAATAAACAAGCTATGTCATATCTATTTTTTCGTGGAACTTACCTTTTTGAGGTAATCCTTGTTATAAGTGTCAATTGTGAAGTACTTATACCTTTCTCAGACGGAACCATCCGTTTTTCTTTTGTTCTACTCCTGGCCAAGCAAAGAAGCGATTTGCAATGACAATTGCATAACGACAGCTTTTAAAAACATTTGAATATCACTTAAGCATAGTGCATTCCCTAAGTTCCATTCTACTTATGGAACTAAGTAATAAAATTCTGATAATGTTTATCTCGATTAGCATGGTGTTGAAAGAAGAATTATCTTTTGTAAGTAATTTATTTTAGAGTAGCTAGAGAAAGTCAGATGTTTCTATTTCATACAAAAACAATAGCACAAACAGTCTTATTACTTAGTTACTTATAAGCAGAAGTGAAATAAGGGAATACACTCGGCAAACAGACATTCACATCTTTAAAAGTGGTTGCTAAGAAATCGGTTTCGTTGCGTGGGAAGCTTTGAGTAGTTCCTGTATGAGAAGAGTTTTAAGTATTTTAAAACTGAAATCAATAACAAGGAATATCTCGAAAACGGCCAACTCCACGAAAAAAAATCTGATGTGTACCATTCACATGACCTTCTCAATATCCCTGCAACAAGTTATTCTTAAAAAGCGTATACTTCTATTTACTTCACGCTTATCAGAAATAGTCTTATTCCTTTGTTTCTATGGACACGAGTTCACAAAGTCCTCTATGAGAAAAGTATGTTTTTATAGTTGAAACCAAAAACAAGAAACATCTTCAGAGGCTATTCCCAGAAAATTGAAAATATACATTTTAAATGTCAGGTAAATATCTTTAATATAAGATATTTTAATCAAAATCGTTAGAGCCATTTTTTAAAAAATCAAAATTTTCGAAAAAAGTTCCATGTAAAGGGTAGCTTGGGATAGGGGATTTTTCTCAAAATCTTCGTGTCGCATCTCTGGAAGATACTAAACTTAAATACGAATTTTGGTATTTTACCGACTTTTCGTTTTTGAGTTATCGTGTTCATAGGCACACGGACACACACGGACGTTTTTCTGAAAATGCTTTTTTTAGATACAGGGGACCCTAAAACATATATTTCCGGTGAAATCTCGGTATCGAATTTTTTGGTGGAGTGCAATACCTTTTCTATACACTATGTACATAGGGCGTATAGAGAAAGTAAAAAAAAAAAATGACATAAAGTGTGTGTTTTATCGAGATCTTGATTTTTGGTGTTGTAAGGTCTTGTCTGTCTCTCACAATTTACCAGTTAAACAAAATTATATAAAAATCATTCAGAATGAAGAGGTTTTCAAAGGCTTGTCCCAGAAATTACAATATATACGAGGGCCGTTCAGAAAGTAGCCTCCGATCGGTCACAGTGCGGGTAGTGGGGGGAGTAGCGACGCCATCTGTGCATTCACGCACTCAGCAGGTCAGTCGGCATCAAGCCGTGGTCGAGTGAAAGTCGTACCTGCGCTAGTTTAGTGTTTGTGGCCGTTTGAAATGTGTACTGCAATAGAAAACCCCGCCAAATGTGAAGTGCGTGCTGTTATAAGGTTTTTTACAGCCAAATGATATTCTGCAGCAGCTATTCATCGTGAGCTTTGTGCCGTGTACGGACCAAGAGTTATGAGTGAAGGAGTGGTCCGTGAATGGGTACGTTTATTTAAAAGTGGACGAGAAAACGTTCATGATGAGAGGAGTGGTAGACCATCATTGGTCACGGACGAACTCGTTCAGACAGTTGATGCAAAAGTTCGTGAAAACCGACGTTTCACAATGTCGGAGTTGTCTACTGATTTTCCACAGATTTCTAAGACTCTCTTGTACGAGATAGTGACAGCAAGATTGGGTTACCGTAAGTTCTGTGCACGATGGGTGCCCAAAATTCTTACCGACCACCACAAAACTCAAAGAATGGCCTCTGCATTAGACTTTCTGTCACGTTATGAGGCCGAAGGTGAACCATTGTTAAACAGAATCGTGACCGGGGACGAAACCTGGATTAAGTACGTGAACCCTGAGGCAAAAGAACAATCAAAGATGTGGGCACATTCAAATTCGCCTACCAAACCAATAAAAGCCCGGCAAGATTTTTCTGCCCGAAAATTGATGGCAACGGTGTTTTGGGATGCAAAAGGGGTGTTGTTGGTTGAATTCATGGAACGTGGGACGACCATTAATCAAGACGTGTACTGTGAAACACTAAAACAATTACGACGGGCTATACAGAACAAACGCCGTGGTATGCTGACTTCCGGTATCGTTTTTTTGCACGATAACGCCCGTCCTCACTCTGCTAGCAGAACAACAACCCTTCTTAAGTCCTTCAAGTGGGACGTTGTCAACCATCCACCTTACAGCCCAGATCTGGCGCCAAGCGATTATCACCTCTTCATGCATATGAAGAAATGGCTCGGGTCCCAGCGGTTTGATGACGACGAAGAGCTCAAAGATGCGGTCACAGGCTGGCTCCAGGCACAAGCGGGTGATTTTTATGCAGAAGGAATTTCAAAGCTTGTGAACAGATACGATAAGTGCCTCAATCGTTATGGAGACTATGTAGAAAAATAGTGCAAAGATGTAGTTGTAAGATGTATATATTAAAATATTTTTATTTAACTTGGTGAATTTCTTGCAATCAACCGGAGGCTACTTTCTGAACGGCCCTCGTACATTTGTCGTGTAAATGTCTTCAATATAAGAGATTTTAACCAAAATCGTTACAGCCATTTTTGAGAAAATAAACGTTTTAAACATTTTTTCAATGTCAAGAGTTTAGGATGGGGGGATTTTCTTGAAAATCTTCGTGTTGTATTCTTGGAAGATACTGAACTTAAATACCAAGTTTGGTATTTAATGGAGTTTTCGTTTTTGAGCTAAAGACCATTAAAGGAAAGACCATTAAATAATAAACTGGTGCTGTAGAGTTCCAATATTTCCAGGCTCCATGTACTTCGAGATAGTCTTAAGATGATTATAGTTTTACATACAAATGTTGGCTGCCTGTATCTTCTACGCGCTTCCGAATGCATTGCATATTGATACTTCTTTCATGTGAAACTGTTCCTCTTAAGGCTTTGGTTCGTAATGCACAGGAAATAACTTTGGCATCAGGCGGCTAACCTTTCTATTACAGATTGACAGAGTACCGATAGGTTTGAAGGAGTGCGCTTGCTCTTTCTTTGTCGACCCTTCATTAATTTCACCGCGTGTCAAATTAATTATACAGTGCAGACCCTCACAGAAAAGTACTGTATAGGTACAATAATCCCTAATCAGCGACAGCGGTCATTAAAATACGCTTAAGTCAAAATACGATATACATTTTACAGCATTAACAGTACCGCTGTTGTAGATGGTAATACGGGGTCGGCTGATAAGCCCCGTGCCTCAGATATGGCGCCTAGTATCGTATAGTTTAACTCTAGACTAGCTTGTATCCATAGTTACAGGTCAATATCTTAATTACTTTTCGAATGACGGTATTTTAAACAAGACAACTTTTAGAGTTTCACGAAAAATGGAGGATTTGGAGATTAAATACTTACATTTGAAAGGCTTAACGCCTAAAGAAATCAAGGAGGAAATGGACAGCATTTGAAAGACTCTGTCCCTTCATATTCAATTATTAAAATGTAAGTTGCAGATTTTAAAATGGGACGTACTAGCACAAGTGATGAGCCTCGCTCTGGACGCCCTGTAGAAGTGACAACTCCAGAGATCATTGAAAATATTCATCGTTTAGTGCTGGAAGACCGCAGATTAAAGTTGTTTGAGATAGCAGAGGGTATAAAAATATCAAAAAGAACGTGCAGGTAAAATTTTAAGTAATGCTCTAGGCTTTCACAATGTCTGTGCAAGATGGAGCCGTGTTTGTTGACACTTGATCAAAAGTTGCAAAGAAAAACTGTTTCTGTTAAGCATGTGGAGCAATTTTTGAGACGGCTTATTATCATGACAGAAACTTGGATACATCAGACACTTCAGAAAATAAATAAGTCAAAACACTGGATTGCGCCAGGTGAACATACTCTAAAACAGACAAACAACTTTGTTAGCTAATAAGGTAAGTTATGGAAGGTGTTTTCTGAGATGCACAGGGAATTACTTTTATTGATTACTTGAAAAAGGATAAAAGTATCACTGATGACTACTACGCAAGCTTACTGCAACGTTTGAGCGATGAGAAAAGAAAAATACCTAATTAAGCTGAAAAAAAAAATATCTTGTTTCATATCCGGCCCATCGTTCAGTAATTGCAATGGGGAAAAATGTACGAATTAAAGTTGGAATTGCTTGCACATTCACCAGATCTAGCAACCAGTGACTACCATCTCTTCCCAAACCTCAAAAAATGTCTCTGTGGACGAAGATTTCACAGCCACGAGGAAGTCATTGATGCTGTAAACATCTATTTTGAGGAACTTAATAAATCGCGCTACAGAGATGGTTTAATAAAATTGAACACCGACATGACAAATGTCTTAGCGTTTCTGGAGATTATGTTGAGAAAAAAAAAGCAAAATAAAATTGTTTAATGTTGTTTTCATTGAGAGGCCCGGGATTTATCAGCCCACCATAGTATGTACCTTTACATCCTGTACTGAAGTGAGTCCATCAATAACAAAAGTATATTCCATATTGTTACTTTCTCTACACGTACTATAAACATAGTGTATAGAGAAGGTATTAAAATGCACCCAAAAATTTGATACCGAGATTTCACCGGAAATACAAGTTTTGTGTCCCCTGAATCCAAAAAATCTGATGTGTTCCATTCACATGACTTTCTCTATATCTCTGCAACAAATTATAGTTATAAAGCTTATGCTTATATTTACTTCATGCTAATCGAGAAAAAAACAGCAGAAATAGTTTTCTTACTTGGTTCCTTGTAAGTAGAAGCGGAATAAGGAAGTACCATAGGTTAAATTGACAGTCAAAAGCTGGTTGCTATGTTACTGAAGTTCCTTTGTATGGACAGGGGTTCACAAAGTCCAGTATGAGAAAAGTATGTTTTTACAGCTGAAACCAAAAACAAGAAATATCTCAAAAACAATCAAAACCACGAAGAAAATGTATATAACATAAATTCTGTGTTTTAAAGTGCTCTACATTTGTTGTGAAGCAAGTTTTTGTCCATCTCTTACGGTTTAGCAGTTATGGAAAATTCCGTAAAATTGACCCAGAATAAAATAGGTCTTCAGAGGCTATTCCCAGAAAATTCGAAATATATATTTTATTTGTCAGGTAAATATCTTTAATATACGATATCTTAATAAAACTGTATATCAAATGTATGACAAATAAAATGTATATCTTGAATTTTCTGAGAACAGCGTCTGAGACTAGTGTATTCTGGATGAATTTTACTGACTTTTGCACAGCTGGTAAACCGCAAGAGATGGGGAAAAAACTAAGCATAAAAATGTAGAACACATTAAAATACACAATTTAAGTTATATACTTTTTTTTTGGAGTTGAAATTTTTTTAGGTATTTCTTTTTTTGGTTTCGGCTTTGAAAAACTTATACCTTTCTCTTACAAAACTTGGTGAAATCCTATCCACACAAACAAAGCAACTTCAGTCATATAACAACCAGCTTTTGACTATCACTTTAACCTATGGTACTCCCTTATTTAGCTTCTATTTGCAAGGAAGCAAGTAATAAGACTATTCCTGCTAATTTTTTCTCGATTAGGATGAAGTAAATATAAGCATGAGCTTTTTAACAATAATTTGTTGCAGAGATGTAGAGAAAGTCATGTGAATGGAACACATCAGATTTTTTTTGGTTTGCAATACATTTATCTTCTTAATCCAGGGGGCTTTGCATCGAAATCGGAGCGAGTTGTCATAAAATTAGATTTATCGGTTGCAGTGGGCTTGGCCATTTGTTACACCTAACACCTGCACACAAAATGGTTGCAATGATCTTGCGAATGAGTGTCCCATGGTACTTATCCGCTAATCGCTTCATATTATTTTCATTTTGTTCACATATACGTAGCAATTATATCTTAAATATCTGAATCGTTACATTCACATGACTTTCTCTGCGTATTCTGCAGCAAATTATTCTTACAAAGCCTTATTATTTTATCTATTTCATGCTAATCAAGTATTCTGAATCACTTTTACTTATGTAAACCGTAAGAGATATACATCTTACCACACAGGAAAGCTAGATGTGCTAAAATACATACTAGTGTCGGCTGAGAAGACCCGGACCTCTCAATGAAAACAGAATTTAACAATCTTTTTTACTTTCTCTACACGCACTATGTGCATAGTGTATAGAGAAGGTATTGTACTCCACCCAAAAATTCTATACTGAGATTTCACCGGAAATATATGTTTTAGGGTCCCCTGTATCAAAAAATAGTATTTTCAGAAAAAGGTCCGCCTGTGTCCGTATGTCAGTGTCTCCGTGTGTCTGTGAATACAATAACTCAAAAACGAAAAGTCGGTAAAATACCAAACTTGGTATTTAAGTTTAGTATCTTCCAGGGATGCGACAGGAAGATTTTGAGAAACATCCCCCCACCTTAAACTACCCTTTACATGGAACTTTTTTCAAAATTTTTGATTTTATAAAAAACGGCTCTGACGGTTTTGATTAAAATATCGTATATTTCAGATATTTCCCTGAAAAATGTATATTTTGAATTTTCTGGGAATAGCCTCTGAAGACTACTTTATTCTGAGTGAATTTTACGGAATTTTGCATAACTGCTAAACCGTAAGAGATAGACAAAAACTTACAAAAGAAAAAATGTAGAGTATATTAAAACACACAATTTATGTTGTATACATTTTTTTCGTGGAGTTGATCGTTTTTGAGATATTCCTTGTTTCTGTCCTAAGGTTCGAAAAACTTGACAAATTCCTGTATGAGAAAAGTTAACTCCTGTCCATACATACAAACAAAGTAACTTCAGTCACATAGCAACCAGCTTTTGACTATCGCTTTAACCTATGCTACTCCCTTATTTCCCTTCTACTTACAAGGAAGCAAGTAATAAGACTATTTCTGCTAATTTTTTGTTGATTACTATGATGAAGTAAATAGAAGTATAAGCTTTTTAAAACTCATTTGTTGCAGAGATGTAGAGAAAGTCATGTGAATGGAACACTTCAAATTTTTTATTTTATTTCTCAACATAATCTCCAGAATGAGTAATACGTTTCTCATATCGGTGTTTAATTAAACCTTCTCGTTAGTGCGGTTTATCAAGGTCCTCAAAATAGCTGCTTACTGCATCAATGACCACCTCGTTGGTGTGAAATCTTCGTCCTCCAAGAATTTTTTTTAGATTTGGGAACAGGTGGTAGTCACTGGCGAATAGGATGGATATTCAAGCAATTCCAATTTTAATTCTAACATTTTTACTTTCTCTATACTCACTATGTACGTAGTGTATAGAGAATGTATTGCACTCCACCAAAAAATTCGATACCGAGATTTCACCGGAAATATGTTTTAGGTTCCCCTGTATCCAAAAAAGTATTTTGAGAAAAAGGTCCGTGTGTGTGTGTGTGTGTGTGTGTGTGTGAACACGATAACTTTAAAACGAAAAGTCGGTAAAATACCAAACTTGGTATTTAAGTTTAATATCTTCCAGGGATGCGACAAGAAGATTTTGAGAAAAATCCCCCAACCCCAAACTACCCTTTACATGGAACTTTTTTCGAAAATTTTGATTTTCTAAAAAATGGCTCTAACGATTTTGATTAAAATACCGTATATTAAAGTTATTTACCTGACAAATAAAATGTATATTTAGAATTTTCTGGGAATAGCCTCTGAAGATCGCTTTATTCTGGATGAATTTTTCATAACTACTAAACCGTAAGAGATGGACAGAAACTTAACCCACAAAAAATGTAGAGCACCTTAAAACATACAATTTATGTTATGTACATTTTTTTCTTGGAGTTGATCGTTTTTAAGATATTCCTTTTTCTTGGTTTCTGCTTTGAAAAACTTATAATTTTCTCATACAGGATTTTGTCAACTCCTGTGCATAGAAACAAAGGAACATCAGTCCTATAGCAACCAGCTTTTGGCTTTCACTTTAACCTATGGTACACATCAGATTTTTCCCATTGCAATGACTCATCGACGGGCCGAAGCATTGTCGTGATGGAAACAAGATTTGCTTTTATTTTGCCAAATGAGGTCTTTTTCTTTTCACGTCACCCAAATGTGCTTGCGTAGTAGTCACCAGTGATAGTTTTACCCTTTTCCAGGTAATCAATTAAAATAGTTCACTGTGCATCCCGGAAAAAACCCGCCATTGTTGGCTGTTGCCTTTTTCGGAGTTGGTTCACCTGGCACAATCCACTGATTTGACTACGATTTACCTTCTGGAGTTTAGTTATGTATAAAAGTTTCATCCATGGTAATAAGCCTACTCAAAAATTCACTGGAAGTTCAACGGTAGAGCTCCAATTCTTAACAGAAACATTTTTTCTTTGCAACTTTTGATCAGGTGTCAACGAACGCGGCAGCCATCTTGTACAGACCTTGTGAAAGCCCAAAACATTAATTAAAATATTACCTGCACGTTCTTTTGTTATGTTTACAGCCTCTGCTATCTCAAACAACTTTAATCTGCGGTGTCCCAGTACAAAACGATGAATTTTTCAGTGATCTCTGGAGTTGTCACTTCCACAGGGCGTCCAGAGCGATGCTCATCACTAGTGCTCGTACGTCCCATTTTAAACTCTGCAACACACCTTTTAATAATTGAAAATGAAAGGGGCAGAGTCTTTCAATGTACTGTCCATTTCCTCCTTGATTTTTTTAGGCGTTATCCCTTTCAAATGGAAGTATTTAATCTCCAAACCCTCCATTTTCGTGAAAACTCTAAAGTTGTCTTGTTTAAAATGCTGTCATTTGAAAACGAAACAAGCTATTGACCTGTAACTATGGATACAAGCTAGTCTAGAGTTAAACTATACGATGCTATTGTCTAACTGGCTGGCGCCATATCTCGTAACTTGTCTTATACATTCTTTTGTAGAGCTAACCATTTGGTCGATATTCCTTGTTTTTAAAGTTTTCAATAGATATTTAAACATTTATCAAATGGGAATTCACTTCCTGCATACTGTTCATCCACAGAAAATATAATTTAAATTTATTATATACGGGCTGACTTTAAAGTATGACTTTAGTGTAATTTAGTTTTGCTTTCTCTAGCACGTATTACAGTGTACATTGTAACTAAAGAAGGTATTGTATTTTTTAAACAATATTGTGACAGCGAAATTTCTCTGGAAGTATATTTTTTGAAGACCCCTGAGTCCAAATAAAGCATTTAAGTTGAACATGTTCCAAGTGTACGGCACGAAGATTTTCAGAAAGGACCTACTCCCCAGGCTACCATTTACATGGATTTTTTTTTCGAAATTTGGCAATTAATGGTTAAATAAGAAATAAATATATACTTAATTTCGTGGGAATAACCCTAGAAGTCCTCTTCAGTCTGAATCACTTTTGCATAAGTGTTAAACCGTAAGAAGTAAACGAAACCTTACTTCACAAAAAATGTAAATCTCGTTAAAACACATAATTTATGTCATATACATTCTTGGGTAGGGCTAACGATTTTCGAGACATTCTTTGTTATTACTTTCAATTTTAAAACAGAAACTTTTCTCAAGCGGGACTTTGTCATTCCTATTTTTTACTTTCTCTACACGTACTATGTTCATAGTGTATACAGAAGGTATTGTATTGCACCCAACAATTCCATTTTTGGAAAAAGGTCCGTGTGTGTGCGTGTGTGTGTCTGTGAACAGCATAGCTCAAAAGCGAAAAGACCGTTAGATACCAAATTTGGTATTTAAGTTTGGTATCTTCCAAAGATGCAACAGGAAGATTTTCAAGAAAATCCCACCATCTACAACTAACCGTTACATGGAACTTTTTTCGAAAATGTTGATTCTCTCAAAAATGGCTCTAACGATTTTGATTAAAATGTCGTATATTAAAGATATTTACCTGACAAATAATATGTATATATTGAATTTTCTGGGAATAGCCTCTGAAGACTACTTTATTCTGGAGGAATTTTGCATAACTGCTAAACCGGGACAAAAACCTACCATAGAAAAAATGTAGTGCACATTATAACACACAATAATATTATATATTTTTTTTTTTCGATGAGTTGATCGTTTTTGAGATATTCCTTGTTCTTGGTTTCAGCTTTGAAAAACTAGTACTTTTCTCATAATGGAATTTGTCAACTCCTGTCCATACAAACAAAGGAACATCAGTCACATAGCAACCAGCTTTTGGCTTTCACTTTAACCTATGGTACTCCTTTATTTCGCTTCTACTTACAAGGAGGCGAGTATTAAGAGTATCTCTGCTAATTTTTTCTCGATTAGGTTGAAGTAAATAAACGAATAAGCTTATTAACAATAATTTGTTACACAAAAGTAGAGAAAGTCATCTGAATGGAACACATCATTTAACATCTAAGGTCATATTGGGGACCTTGCATTAGAAACAATTCGTTGTCTGTAGGTTCTTTGCGTTGGGTTTAAATCATTTTATTTTCCTCAAACTCATTCATTCACTCTCACATTCATACTTCCAGACTCTGTGGGGGAGATAACGAATAATTCTGGTTAAAGAAAAATTCCCCGCCCCAGACGGGAATCGAGCCCGTGACCTACGGGTGAGAAGTCAGCCATTTAAATAAAGCCGATATTATTTTAAAATAATTTGAGATCAGCTTGTGGTTTACCGAGAAACATACGAGTCAGGTGGGGAATTTAGTGCTTGCTGGCATGTTGCAATGGTAGCTCATTGATTAGAGCAAGTGGTTCAAATCCCAGCAATGAACAGCTTGTGTGAAAAAAACAATTAAGGTGGTTTATGATAATACTCATCTTGGTTAACATAAAGCGATGCAAGGATATTTTTTGTAGAATAGGTAGAGAAATTCATGTGAAAAGAATACATTAAATTTTTGGTCTCGTCTCATGCAAAGAACATGGAGTTTCAAGTATTGCATTATAGTGATCCAATTTTTACTTTCTCCATACGCACTATGTACATAGTGTATAGAGAAAGTATTGCACTCCACCAAAAAGTCGATACCGAGATTTCACCGGAAGTATATGTTTTAGGGTCCCCAAAATCCAAAAAAAGGCATTTTCACAAAAAGGTGTGTGTGTGTGTGTGTGTGTGTGTGTGTGTGTGTGAGAACACGATAACTCAAAAACGAAAAGTCGGTAAAATACCGAAATTGGTATTTGAGTTTAGTATCTTCCAGGGATGCAACACGAAGATTTTGAGAAAAATCCCCCTACCCCCAACTACCCTTTACATGAAATTTTTTTCGAAAATTTTGATATTCTCAAAAATGGCTCTAACGATTTTGATTAAAATTTCGTATATTAAATATATTTACCTGATAAATAAAATGTATATCTTGAATTTTCTGGGAATAGCCTCTGAAGAGTAGTTTATTCGGGATGAATTTTACTAAATTTTGAATAACTGCTAAACCGTAAGAGAGGGACAAAAACTTACTCCACAAAAAATGTAGATCACATTAAAACACACAATTTATGTTATATACATTTTTTTTCGTGGAGTTCGTCGTTTTTGTGACATTCCTTATTTTTGGTTTCTGCTATGAAAAACGTATACTTTTCTCATACAGGAACTTGTCAACTCCTGTCCATATAGACAAAGGAACTTCAGTGACATAGCAACCAGCTTTTGACTATCACTTTAACCTACGGTTGTCCTTTATTTCGTTTCTACTTACAAGGAAGCGAGTAATTAGACTATTTCTACTATTTTTTTTTCTGATTAGCATAAAGTAAATAGAAGTATAAGCTTTTTAAGAAATATTTGTTGCAGGGATATGGAGAAAGTCATGTGAATGGTACACATCAGATTTTTAAAAATCCGATGTGTTTCATTCACGTGTTTTTCTGCAGCTGTTCCACAAACAAACATTTCTTACAAAAGGTTATTATTATTATTTTCTCTATGTCATGCAAATTGAGACAAACATTAGCAGAATTGTATATATTACTTGCTTCCTTACAAGTAGGAGAGAAATAAGGGAAATCAGTGTGCTAAAGCGATGGTCGAATCTTTTAAAGACTCATTTCTAGAGCCCCGATTTTTATGTAATTATATATCTTCAATCCTGTATAATATTTCAATGAGAAGTAAAAATGTTGGCGAATTACGTTATTTGGGACTCCCTTACAAATTTTTATTTTAATTTTTTTTTACATATTTTGCACATTTCTACATATTTTAAGTATGTTATGTAAAACGTACATATTTTATGGGTTTCGTTAAAATTTAATTTTTCTTTTCTCTATACGTACTACATACATAATGTATAGAGAAGGTATTGTATTGCACCCAAAAATTCGATACCGAGATTTCAACGGATACATATGTTTGGAGACCCCCTGAATAAAAAAAACATTTTTAGAAAAATGTACATGTGTGTGTCTGTGTATGTGCGTGTGTGTGTGTCTGTCTGTCTGTGCGCAGCACAGCTCCGAAACGAAAAGACCGTTAAATACCAAACTTGGTATTTAAGTTTGGTATCGTCCAAGGATGCTACACGAAGATTTTCAAAAAATCCCCCACCCCAAACTACGCTTTACATGGAAAGTATTTCGAAATTTTTGGTTTTCTTAAAAATGGCCTTTAACGATTTTGATTAAAATACTGCATATTAAAGATATTTGCCTGACCAATAAAATTTATATCTTGAATTTTCTGGAAATAGTCTTTGAGGACCACTTTATTCTGGATGAATTTTACGGAATTTTGCATAACTGCTAAACCGTAAGAGATGGACGAAAACTTAAAACACAAAAACTGTAGAGCACGTTAAAACATACAATTTATGTTATATAATTTTTTTCGTGGAGTTCACCGTTAGGAGATATTCCTTGTTTTTGGTTTCAGCTTTTAACAACATACTTTTCTCACACAAGAATTTGTAAACCTGACCATACAAACAAAAGAACTTCAATCACATAGCAACCAGCTATACCACTTTAACCTATGGTACTCTCTTATTTGCTTCTACTATCAAGGAAGCAATTAATAAGACTATTTCTGCTAATTTTGTCTCGATTATATGAAGTAAATAGAATAATTTCTTGCAGATATGTAGAGAAAGTCGTGTGAATGGAACACATCAGATTTTTTAATAATATTGTAGTCACATTATAAACTAATATTTTCATAAGTTATGCTTAAGGCAACAAAAATCAATCTGCGAAATAGGATGCAAATAAATTAAGAATGCGATAATAACCGCCTCGCCTCTTTCTGATTGTTGTCCGTTTATATCAAAGCAGGTGCCACTCGACAATGTTAACATCCAGTGTTAGGTTTCTCGTAGCGCTTTGGGCCTTTACAATGACTGTCGCGGTAGTCGGCATCTTGTAATATAATAGCTGCGAGGAAACAGAGTGAGCCGCTGGACAACCATCAAAATGTAGCGAGGCGATAAAAATGCAGTTAGTTTCTTGCAACTTTTAGTAAAATGCCACCACTTGCGTCCTCGCTATCCTGCAAGTTTAATTCATGGGTGAAATTATTGTCCATAAGCTATTCTTTTATCTATTTCATGCTAATCGAGAAAAATTAACAGAAATAGGCTTATTACTTGCTTTATTATAAGTAGGAGCGGAATAAGGGACTACCATAAGTTAAAGTGAAAGCCAAAAGCTGGTTGCTATGTGACTGAAGTTCGTTTGTTTATATGAATTCGAGTTGGCAAATTCCTGTATGAGAAAAGTATAAGTTTTTCAAAGCTGAAACCAAAAACAAGGAATATCTCGTTTTTGATATATTCCTTTTTCTTGGTTTCAGCTTTGAAAAACTTATACTTTTCTCATACAGGAATTTGTAAACTCCTGTCCATACAAACAAAGGAACATCAGTCACATAGCAACCAGCTTTTGGCTTTCACTTTAACCTATGGTACTCCCTTAATTCCCTTCTACTTACAATAAAGCAAGAAATAAGGCTATTTCTGCTAATTTTTTCTCGATTAGCATGAAATAGATAAAAGATATGCTTATTAAGATTAATTTTTTACAGAAATATAGAGAAAGTCATGTGAATGGAACACATCAGATTTTTTTAAAAACCTGTGCAGTGCAATGGTTGCAGCTAATATTCCGTGGCATAAACTTCAAATTCCTCAATTTCGCTCCTTTCTAGAAAAATAATTGCAAGAAGGTTATTCCTGACCAGTCTGCTCTGAGGAAAAAGTATCTTCATGTATGTTATGAAGAAGCAGTTGCCTATACACGAAATGAAATTGCAGACTCCTGTATTTGGTGTACCGTCGATAAAACTACAGATGACATGGGTCGGTACATAGCAAATTTAGTAGTAGGAAAACTAGATTCTGAAAGTCCAGCGAAACCATTTCTAATCTGTTGCAAGGCGTTAGAAAAAACAAATCATTCTACAATTGTAAGATTCGTAAATGATGGGATGAAGATTCTGCGGCCAGAGGATGTGTGTGAGGAAAGATTTCAATTATTATATTCAGATGCCGTAGCGTACATGACTAAAGCTGCTACTGCTCTTAGGTTTTCTACCCAAATGTACTTCACTTCACCTGCGTGATCCTTGCATTGCAACGTGTTGCTAAAGAAGTAATTTTCCATGTGTGAATAAGTTGATATCTGCAACAAAAAAGGTCATCGTGAAAGCACCGCACAGAATTCAGTGCTATAAAAATCATCTCCAACATGTACTTTGCCTCCTTTGCCTTGTGAACTTCTATTGTGAATATTTTGAAGGAGTCCAGTCAGTGGTGAACATGTTCTCTTCAGAAGTAGTTGAATCTCATGACGTCTTTAAAGATCCGAAAGTGGCAAGCTCCTGTGCTTACATCAAAAGTAGCTTCGGCTGTTTGCCTAGCACCATCAAGCAGTTGGAAACATTAGGTTCCCTTCTTCACGAATCTATGGATTTAATGGAAAGTGCAACACAGAAGCTTAGTGTAGTTGCAGGAGATGTAGGAAGGAAGGTAGGCGAAAAATTCAAAGCTGTGCTAAACAGGAATCCAATGTACTCTAAGCTTGTGTCCGTATCAAAAGAGTTAATTGGTGAGTGTCTATTTCTAAAACATTTCTCTGCAAATCAGACTCCTATGCTAAAATATGCTCCTGTTACTTCGTGTGACGTGGAGATAAGTTTTTCTGCTTATAAGAACATTTTATCCGATAGGAGAAAAACAATGACTCCTGAAAATATTGTACGTTAAAAGAAGCAAAAAACTCAAAATGAAAATGCCTGGTTGTTCACTGTTTGTCAAGAGATAGGAAACTGAAAATGCATCCTCATTATAAAACTTAATTATTTTGAATTGATTGTTTCACTCATTAATAAATGGTTGAGTATTTCAATATTGCTTTACCGTCTAAAATTTAAGTAAAATAATTATGTGAAATGAGTAATTTTAAGAAATATAATCCAAAGCACATGTTTATTATTTCGTAATTACCTACTTGAAAATAAATTGTAAGTAAATTCTCATTAAAATAAAACAAATTCCCTATAACTAATTCTATACTTTGTCTTTAAATTTTAACTCTTTGTAATTAATTTACGTACTTGCATACCTATCAAATTAAAACATTTTGGGTAATTTGCAGTCTGCATTTAGATTTGAGGTGGTAATCTTAGCACTTAGAATATTACATTACTTTACATTTGTGTTGATATAACATATTTCATTACATATTTCATTACATATTTCATTACATATTTTGATGTTTTTGCTACATATTTCGCACTTTGATATTACATAAAAATCCGGGCTCCACTCATTACTATGTGAAACAATTGAAATTCCGCAATCTTTTGCATTCCCGGGATTACGTCAAAAGGGGTGGAACGAAAGTTGACTTCCTGCTTTAGAAAAGTAAGTAGTTTAAAATTAAACCTATAACAAGAAATTTCTGTTTATCAGCTAACTCTACAAAAAAGGTGTATGCGAAATAAATTGTGCTTTAATGAGATTTATATTTACTTTCTCTACACGCACTATGTACATAGTGTGTAGAAAAGGTATTGTAATACACCCAAAAATTCGATATCGAGATTTCACCGGAAATACATGTTTTGGATCCCCCTGAATAAAAAAAAACATTTTTACGAAAAGGTCAGTGTGTGTGTATGTGTGTGTGTGTGTGTGTGTGTGTGTGTGTGTGTGTGTTTGTCTGTGGACAGCATAGCTCAAAAACGAAAAGACCGTTAAATACCAAACTTGGTATTTAAGTTTTTTATCTTGCAAGGATGCGACACGAAGCTTTACAAGAAAATTGACCCACCCCCAACTACCCTTTACATGGAACTTTTTTTTGAACATTTTTATTTTCTTAAAAATGGCTCTAACGATTCTGATTAAAATGTCAAATATTAAAGATATTTACCTGACAAAATGTATACCTATCTTGAATTTTCTGGGAATAGTCTCTGAAGAGTAGTTTATTCGGGATGAATTTTACTAAATTTTGAATAACTGCTAAACCGTAAGAGATGGACAAAAACTTACTCCACAAAAAATGTAGATCACATTAAAACACACAATTTATGTTATATACATTTTTTTCGTGGAGTTCGTCGTTTTTGTGACATTCCTTATTTTTGGTTTCTGCTATGAAAAACGTATACTTTTCTCATACAGAAACTTGCCAACTCCTGTCCATATAGACAAAGGAACTTCATTGACATAGCAACCAGCTTTTGACTATCACTTTAACCTACGGTTGTCCCTTATTTCGCTTCTACTTACAAGGAAGCGAGAATTAGACTATTTCTACTATTTTTTTCTGAGCATTTAGCATAAAGTAAATAGAATTATAAGCTTTTTAAGAATTATTTGTTGCAGGGATATGGAGAAAGTCATGTGAATGGTACACATCAGATTTTTAAAAATCCGATGTGTTTCATTCACGTGTTTTTCTGCAGCTGTTCCACAAACAAACATTTCTTACAAAAGGTTATTATTATTATTATTTTCTCTATGTCATGCAAATTGAGACAAACATTAGCAGAATGGTATATTACTTGCTTCCTTACAAGTAGAAGAGAAATAAGGGAAATCTGTGTGCTAAGGCGATGGTCGAATCTTTTAAAGACTCATTTCTAGAGCCCCGATTTTTATGTAATTATATATCTTCAATCCTGTATAATATTTCAATGAGAAGTAAAAATGTTGGCGAATTACGTTATTTGGGACTCCCTTACAAATTTTTATTTTGATTTTTTTTTTTTTTTTACATATTTTGCAGATTTCTACATATTTTAAGTATGTTATATAAAACGCACATATTTTATGGGTTTCGTTAAAATTTACTTTTTCTTTTCTCTATACGTACTATATACATAATGTTTAGAGAATGTATTGTATTGCACCCAAAAATTCGATACCGAGATTTCAACGATACATATGTTTGGAGACCCCCTGAATAAAAAAAAATATTTTTAGAAAAATTGTCCATGTGTGTGTCTGTCTGTATATGTGTATGTGTATGTGTATGTGCGTGCGTGTGTGTGTGTGTCTGTCTGTGGGCAGCATAGCTCCGAAACGATTTTCTTAAAAATGGCCTTTAACGATTTTGATTAAAATACTGCATATTAAAGATATTTGCCTGACCAATAAAATTTATATCTTGAATGTTCTGGAAATAGTCTTTGAAGACCACTTTATTCTGGATGAATTTTACGGAATTTTGCATAACTGCTAAACCTTAAGAGATGGACGAAAACTTAAAACACAAAAACTGTAGAGCACGTTAAAACATATAATTTTTGTCATATAATTTTTTTCGTGGAGTTCACCGTTAGGAGATATTCCTTGTTTTTGGTTTCAGCTTTTAACAACATGCTTTTCTCACACAGGAATTTGTAAACCTGTCCATACAAACAAAAGAACTTCAGTCACATAGCAACCAGCTCTTGACTACCACTTTAACCTATGGTACTCTCTTATTTGCTTCTACTATCAAGGAAGCAAATAATAAGACTGTTTCCGCTAATTTTGTCTCGATTAGATGAAGTAAATAGAATAATTTCTTGCAGATATGTAGAGAAAGTCGTGTGAATGGAACACATCAGATTTTCTAATAATATTGTAGTCACATTATAAACTAATATTTTCACAAGTTATGCTGAAAGCAACAAAAATCAATCTGCGAAATAGGATGCAAATAAATTAAGAATGCGATAATAACCGCCTCGCCTCTTTCTGATTGTTGTCCGTTTATATCAAAGCAGGTGCCACTCGACAATGTTAACATCCAGTGTTAGGTTTCTCGTAGCGCTTTGGGCATTTACAATGACTGTCGCGGTAGTCGGCATCTTGTAATATAATAGCTGCGAGGAAACAGAGTGAGCCGCTGGACAACCATCAAAATGTAGCGAGGCGATAATAATGCAGTTAGTTTCTTGCAAGTCTTAGTAAAATGCCACCACTTGCGTCCTCGCTATCCTGCAAGTTTAATTCATGGGTGAAATTATTGTCCATAAGCTATTCTTTTATTTATCTCATGCTAATCGAGAAAAATTAACAGAAATAGTCTTGTTACTTGCTTTATTGTAAGTAGAAGCGGAATAAGGGACTACCATAAGTTAAAGTGAAAGCCAAAAGCTGGTTGCTATGTGACTGAAGTTCGTTTGTTTACATGAACTCGAGTTGGCAAATTCCTGTACTAGAAAAGTATAAGTTTTTCAAAGCTGAAACCAAAAACAAGGAATATCTCAAAAACTATCAACTGCACGAAAAAATGTATGTAACATAAACTGTCTATTTTACCGCGCTCTTCATTTTTTGTGTGTTAATTTTTTTTCCATCTCTTACGGTTTAGTAGTTATGCAAAATTCACCCAGAATAAAGTAGTCTTCCGAGGCTATTCCCAGAAAATTCAAGATATACATTTCATTTGTCAGGTAAATATCTTTAATATAAGATATTTTAATCAAAATCGTTAGAGCCATTTTCTAGAAAATCAAAATTTTCGAAAAAAGTACCATGTAAAGGGTAGCTGGGAGTGGGGGGATTTTCTTGAAAATCTTCGCGTCGCATCCTTGGAAGATACCAAACCTAAATATCAAGTTTGGTTTTTAACGGAGGTTTCATTTTTGAGCTATGCTGTCCACGAACACACTCACACACACACACACACACACACACACATAAACGGACATTTTTCTAAAAATGTATTTTTTTTTTGGATTCAGGAGATCTCAAAACATGAATTTTCGGTGAAATCTCGGTATCGAAGTTTTGGGTGCATTACAATACCTTCTCTATACACTATGTACATAGCACGTATAGAGAAAGAAATAATGGTCTGTCAAGCATGCGGTAAAAGAATTGGCTGTTCCATGAAAAATTGGAACAACATATCAAGAGTGCTCTTCACATACGCAACAAACACCTACAGTCTTCCAGAAAGCAAGCTCTGTTGATACATATGCAACAGGAACTGGAAATGATTTTTACTTTCTCTATACGCACTATGTACATAGTGTATAGAGAAGGTATTGCACTCCACCCAAAAATTCGATACCGAGATCTCACCGGAAATATATGGTTTAGGGTCCCCAATATTCAAAAAAAGCATTTTCACAAAAAGGTCCGTGTGTGTGTCCGTGTGTCTCTGAACACGATAACTCAAAAACGAAAAGTCGGTAAAATATCAAACTTGGTATTTAGGTTTAGTATCTTTTAGGGATGCGACACGAAGATTTTGAGAAAAATCCCCCCACCCCCAACTACCCTTTGCATGGACCTTTTTTCGAAAATTTTAATTTTCTCAGAAATGGCTCTAACGATTTTGATTAAAACGTCGTATAATAAAGATATTAACTGACAAATAAAATGTATATCTTTAATTTTGTGGGAATAGCCTCTGAAGACTACTTTATTCTGGATGCATTTTGCATAACTACTAAACCGTAAGAGATGGACAAAAACTTAACCCACAAAAAATGTAGAGCACGTTAAAACACACAATTTATGTTATATACATTTTTTTCGTGGAGTTGGTCGTTTTTGAGATATTCCTTTTTCTTGGTTTCAGCTTTGAAAAACTTTACAAATTCCTGTATGAGAAAAGTATAGCTCCTGTCCATACAAACAAAGGAACATCAGGCTATTTCTGCTAATTTTTCTCGATTAGCATGAAATAGATAAAAGATAAGCTTATTAAGATTAATTTATTACAGAAATATAGAGAAAGTCATGTGAATGGAACACATCAGATTTTTTTAAAAACCTGTGCAGTGCAATGGTTGCAGCTAATATTCCGTGGCGTAAACTCCAAATTCCTCAATTTCGCTCCTTTCTAGAAAAATATTGCAAGAAGGTTATTCCTGACCAGTCTGCTCTGAGTAAAAAGTATCTTCACGTATGTTATGAAGAAGCAGTTGCCTATACACGAAATGAAATTGCATATTCCTGTATTTGGTGTACCGTCGATAAAACTACAGATGACATGGGTCGGTACATAGCAAATTTAGTAGTAGGAAAACTAGATTCTGAAAGTCCAGCGAAACCATTTCTAATCTGTTGCAAGGCGTTAGAAAAAACAAATCATTCTACAATTGTAAGATTCGTAAATGATGGGATGAAGATTCTGCGGCCAGAGGATGTGTGTGAGGAAAGATTTCAATTATTATATTCAGATGCCGTAGCGTACATGACTAAAGCTGCTACTGCTCTTAGGTTTTCTACCCAAATGTACTTCACTTCACCTGCGTGATCCTTGCATTGCAACGTGTTGCTAAAGAAGTAATTTTCCATGTGTGAATAAGTTGATATCTGCAACAAAAAAGGTCATCGTGAAAGCACCGCACAGAATTCAGTGCTATAAAAATCATCTCCAACATGTACTTTGCCTCCTTTGCCTTGTGAACTTCTATTGTGAATATTTTGAAGGAGTCCAGTCAGTGGTGAACATGTTCTCTTCAGAAGTAGTTGAATCTCATGACGTCTTTAAAGATCCGAAAGTGGCAAGCTCCTGTGCTTACATCAAAAGTAGCTTCGGCTGTTTGCCTAGCACCATCAAGCAGTTGGAAACATTAGGTTCCCTTCTTCACGAATCTATGGATTTAATGGAAAGTGCAACACAGAAGCTTAGTGTAGTTGCAGGAGATGTAGGAAGGAAGGTAGGCGAAAAATTCAAAGCTGTGCTAAACAGGAATCCAATGTACTCTAAGCTTGTGTCCGTATCAAAAGAGTTAATTGGTGAGTGTCTATTTCTAAAACATTTCTCTGCAAATCAGACTCCTATGCTAAAATATGCTCCTGTTACTTCGTGTGACGTGGAGATAAGTTTTTCTGCTTATAAGAACATTTTATCCGATAGGAGAAAAACAATGACTCCTGAAAATATTGTACGTTAAAAGAAGCAAAAAACTCAAAATGAAAATGCCTGGTTGTTCACTGTTTGTCAAGAGATAGGAAACTGAAAATGCATCCTCATTATAAAACTTAATTATTTTGAATTGATTGTTTCACTCATTAATAAATGGTTGAGTATTTCAATATTGCTTTACCGTCTAAAATTTAAGTAAAATAATTATGTGAAATGAGTAATTTTAAGAAATATAATCCAAAGCACATGTTTATTATTTCGTAATTACCTACTTGAAAATAAATTGTAAGTAAATTCTCATTAAAATAAAACAAATTCCCTATAACTAATTCTATACTTTGCCTTTAAATTTTAACTCTTTGTAATTAATTTACGTACTTGCATACCTATCAAATTAAAACATTTTGGGTAATTTGCAGTCTGCATTTAGATTTGAGGTGGTAATCTTAGCACTTAGAATATTACATTACTTTACATTTGTGTTGATATAACATATTTCATTACATATTTCATTACATATTTTGATGTTTTTGCTACATATTTCGCACTTTGATATTACATAAAAATCCGGGCTCCACTCATTACTATGTGAAACAATTGAAATTCCGTAATCTTTTGCATTCCCGGGATTACGTCAAAAGGGGTGGAACGAAAGTTGACTTCCTGCTTTAGAAAAGTAAGTAGTTTAAAATTAAACCTATAACAAGAAATTTCTGTTTATCAGCTAACTCTACAAAAAAGGTGTATGCGAAATAAATTGTGCTTTAATGAGATTTATATTTACTTTCTCTACACGCACTATGTACATAGTGTGTAGAAAAGGTATTGTAATACACCCAAAAATTCGATATCGAGATTTCACCGGAAATACATGTTTTGGATCCCCCTGAATAAAAAAAAAAACATTTTTACGAAAAGGTCAGTGTGTGTGTGTGTGTGTGTGTGTGTGTGTGTGTGTGTGTGTGTGTGTTTGTCTGTGGACAGCATAGCTCAAAAACGAAAAGACCGTTAAATACCAAACTTGGTATTTAAGTTTTTTATCTTGCAAGGATGCGACACGAAGCTTTACAAGAAAATTGACCCACCCCCAACTACCCTTTACATGGAACTTTTTTTTGAACATTTTTATTTTCTTAAAAATGGCTCTAACGATTCTGATTAAAATGTCAAATATTAAAGATATTTACCTGACAAAATGTATACCTATCTTGAATTTTCTGGGAATAGTCTCTGAAGACTACTTTATTCTGGGTGAATTTTACGGAATTTTGCATAACTGCTAAACCGTAAGAGATGGACAAGAACTTAACACACAAAAAATGTAGAACACATTAAAAAACACAGTTTATGTCATGTATATTTTTTTTCGTGAAGTTTGATAGTTTTTGACATATTCCTTGTGTTTGGTTTCAGCTTTGAAAAAATTATACTTTTCTCATACAAATTCCTGTCCATACAAATAAAGGAACTTCTGTCACATAGCAACCACTTTATGGTTATCAGTTTAGCCTATAGTACTCCCTTATTTCCCTTCTACTTACAAGGAAGCAAGTAATAAGACTATTTCTGCTATTTTTTCTCGATTAAAATGAAGTAAATAGAAACATAAGCTTTTTAACAATAAGTTGTTACAGAGATGTAGAGAAATTCATGTGAATGGAACACATCAGAATATTTTGTGTAGTAAATTGTCAAAGCCATTAGAGACTTTTTGAGAAAATCAAAATATTCGAGAAATGTTCTTTTGTTATAGTTGGACAGCTGTCGTGGGTGGGGGATTGATTTTTTTTTAAAATCTTAATATTGCATCTTTGGTATATTTGTTTCGTTTCATAACCTCATAAACATGATCCTAATATTCCTGCCCGTGCACCAAAGGTCCGATATCTTTATGATTTGTTGCAAAGTGATAGATTGTAAATCTATTGAGGGGATTATTTTCTCTTTTACCGAATGGTAGGACTGACACCCACTTAGGACTTACAAGCCAATGCCTAGGGGTCAGAAGCTTGTTGGGGAGCCAACGGCACGAAACCACAGAATGGAGAACCTGACAAGAAATGGAATGGCGTTTTATTTATGCTGTAGTTCTCACGTTACATTCTATACTAGACGTGAAAGACCACTTAATTTTCCTCAGAGGCCTTTCTATCAGACTTAAGGTTCTTGAAGTGCCTTGAAGTGCCGTAAATCTACGACTCGGGACCAACGGCGTTTTTCCCATGCTAAGAAATTTTTACGCCAGAAAATAATCTATCGTCCTCCGGCAGGAGGGAGCATGAGGAAGTGGATGATATGAAACGTAAGCAAAATTGATGATCGGAAAGATTATGTTGGAGCAATTGGGGAAAGCGGAGGGTCCGGGGAAAACTCGTCTCTGCGCCGCTCTGTCCACCACAAATCCCACATCGGCGTTTGAGCTATGCTGCCCACACATGCAGTCATTTTTCTAAAAATGTTTTTTGGAACGAGAGGATCTCAAAGTATTTATTTCCGGTGAAATATCGGGATCGAATTTTTGGGTGGCATAAAGTACCGTCTCTACCTACTATGTAAGTTTTACATACGTGCTAGAGAAAAAAATCTGATGTGTTCCATTCACATGACTTTCTCTATATCTCTGTAAATTATTATTGTTAATAAGCTTGTCTTTTATTTCATGCTAATCGAGAAAAATTAGCAGAAATAGTCTTATTTCTTGCTTTATAAGGGAGTATCACAGGTTAAAGTGAAAGCCAAAAGCTGGTTGCTATGTGACTGAAGTTCCTTTGTTTGTATGGACAGGAGTTGACAAATTCCTGTATGAGAAAAGTATTAAGTTTTACAAAGCTGAAACCAAGAAAAAGGAATATCTCAAAAACGATCAACTCCACGAAAAAAATGTATGTAGCATAAATTGTATGTTTTAACGTGCTCTACATTTTTTGTGGGATAAATTTCTGTCCATCTCTTACAGTTTAGTAGTTATGAAAAATTCATTCAGAATAAAGTAGTCTTCAGAGGCTATTCCCAGAAAATTCAAAATATACATTTTATTTGTCAGGTAAATAACTTTAATATGCGATATTTTAATAAAAATCGTTACAGCAATTTTTTAGAAAATCAAAATTTTCGAAAAAAGTTCAATGTAAAGGGTAGTTTGGGGTGGGGGGATTTTTTTTCAAAATCTTCGTGTCACATCCCTGGAAGATACTAAACTTAAATACCAACTTTGGTGTTTTACCGACTTTTCGTTTTTGAGTTATCGTGTTCACGGACACACACACATACGGAGCTTTTTCTGAAAATACTTTTTTTTGATACAGGGGACCCTAAAACATATTTCCAGTGAAATCTCGGTATCGAATTTTTTGGTGGAGTGCAATACATTTTCTATACACTATGTACATAGTGAGTATAGAGAAAGTAATAAAAATCTGCCTATCGCTTTAGCCTAATGTATTCTTATATTTGCAACAAAGTGTGCACATCTGTGGCGATTTATTATCTGGATTAGCAAGAAATAGTCGGAAGGATACGATGTTTTGCTCGTATAAAGATAACAGACTGAACGGCGGAAGCTAGGGTCGGGTATTCATGCGAGTGTTAGTATAAGGAAAACAGAAAGGGGAAGGGTTATCAAGTTGGTCGAGGTTATGACGGGAGTAAAGTCAATAATGGCCTAACCCCGGGGAGTGATCGTGTAGGTTTAAGGCCGTGTCTCCTAGCTTTGGCTCTTGTTGACGCTGAGCGCCGCAACGCAAGACAATGGAGCGAAGCGAGGGGGTTGTTTTCCTATTCAATTACGTTAATTGGAATATTCTTCTGCCCCCGTCGTTCTCGCAGAATGAGGGTAAAAAGTCTTGGTACAAGCGAGCGAGTTTGAATTAGTTTTCAGCGGCGTGTATGTATGTGTGTGTGTGTGTGTCATCCGCCATCGACGAACCTCAAGGAAGTCTCTGCAAATACAATGGGGGCGGAGGCAAATCTTGTGGACAGAGCATGTTCCGGACGTGAAGAGGAGCAAGTTTTATGAAGAACTAGAGGCAGTAAACTGATAACACTCTGCAGCTGACGTTTTGCGGTAATCCCTTTCTTCCAGCAGTCGATGAGGTTGGCTAATGCCTTGGATCAAACATCTAGATAGTGCACTTCGTGTAAACCCTGTTTCATATAACTTTGCACCGCTGATATGCATTCTTCTGCACTCAATTTCCTGTCTCGTTCACCTGATTAGCAAATGTTTTGATAATGTTCTATAGACCGGGTGGAAGAAAACTTATTACATTACTTCTAATATGTGCTTCACAGAAGCACAATAAACAAAAAAATCTGATGTGCACCATTCACATGACTTTCTCCATATCCCTGCAACAAATTATTCTTAAAAAGCTTATACTTTTATTTACTTTATGCTAATCAGAAAAAAATAGCAGAAATAGTCTTATTACTCGCTTCCTTGTAAGTAGCAGCGAAATAAAGGACAACTGTAGATTAAACTGATAGTCAAAAGCTGGTTGCTATGTCAATGAATTTCCTTTGTCTATATGGACAGGAGTTGACAAGTTCCTGTATGAGAAAAGTATACGTTTTTCATAGCAGAAACCAAAAATAAGGAATGTCACAAAAACGACGAACTCCACGAAAAAAAGTATATAACATAAATTGTGTGTTTTAATATGCTCTACATTTTTTGTGTAGTAAGTTTTTGTCCATCTCTTACGGTTTAGAAGTTACTCAAAATTTAGTAAAATTCATTCAGAATAAACTACTCTTCAGAGGCTATTCCCAGAAAATTCAAGATATACATTTTATTTGCCAGGTAAATATGTTTAATATCCGAAATTTTAATCAAAATCGTTAGAGCCATTTTTTAGAAAATAAAAAATTTCGAAAAAAGTTCCATGTAAAGGGTAGCTGGGGGTGGGGGGATTTTTCTCAAAATCTTCGTGTCGCATCCCTGGAAGATACTTAACTTAAATACCAAGTTTGGTATTTTACCGACTTTTCGTTTTTGAGTTATCGTGTTCACAGACACACGGACACACACACGGACCTTTTTGTGAAAATGCTTTTTTTGGATATTGGAGACCCTAAAACATATATTTCCGGTGAAATCTTGGTATCGAATTTTTGGTGGAGTGCAATACTTTCTCTATTCACTATGTACATAGTGTGTATGGAGAAAGTAAAAACTCTTAATAGCATCTTATTCCTTGATCAGCCGATTTCAAAAACTATAAATCGGTTTTGTTTCAAATTGAATGCGTAATTCTACAAGAATGTAAGAAGATAATAGTTTTTTACTTGTAAGATACGTAGAGTAACGTATTTCTGATTAGTTTCGGTAGGAACTATGGACATCACACAGGGTTTCGAAATAATTAACCACTTAAAAGAATTACACTAATATTCCGAGCAGCTTTTTCAGACTGAAGTAACTCGGCAGCGGTGAGAAATATGAACCGGCTTCTGGATGTAAACACGTCGGTCGCTTGCAATCACGACGCAGGGTGGCATAATGATTTGAGAGATGAGTACAACTGGCATTCTGATTGGCCTGTACTGCTGTGGTAGCAGTATTGAAGCGTGTTTGTTTATGCACTGACCTAGGGCAAGTGACACCCACATAACTTGCAGCGTTGCCAACTAGTCTGTCTCTTGTTTTCGACAAAACTAAAATATCTGCGTAGGAAATGGTCAGAGACAAAATTGTAAGTTACAAAATGTGTTGCAAATATCGAGATCTATCATTTGTTTAAATTAATGTTATGACTTCTTTCCACGCGGTATACAGGATAGAAAGAAAATGAGTGCTAATATTTCTATAAATGTTTAACTTTTACTTTCTCTACACGTACTACATATGTACATGGTGTATCGAGAAGACATTGCATTCTAAGCAAAACTTCGATATGTATTAGGCGTTTAAGAACCATTTTAGCAAAATATCCATGTGTAGGTAAAATACGAAACTTGGTATATAAGTTAAATATCTTCCAAGGATGCGCAGCGAAGATTTTGAGAAAACAATCTATTTGTAATGTCTATAAATATTGAGAGCTGTCTAAAAAAATTCCATTCACATACTTTACATCGCTGTAACATATTAATTATTAAAATGCAATTATTCTATTTACTTCATGATAATCTGATAAACATTAGCAGAAATTGTCTTAATTACTTGCTTCCTTTAAGTAGAAGGAAAGTAAGGCTAAGGCGATAGACAAAACTTTTAAAAGCTGGTTTCCATGTGTTTGAAATCCGTTTCTATGCATGGCCGGGAGTTTTATTACTTTCCGTGTAAGAAGAGTTTTAAGTAATTTGATCTGAAACAAATAACAAGGATTATCTCAGAAGTCGTCAATTCCCGAAAAAAAGTGTATGACATAAATCTACATTTTTACTTTCTCTATACGTACAATTACATAGTGTATAGAGGATTTATTGCACTCCACCGAAAAATTCGATCCCGAGATTTCAACGGAAATACCTATATGTTTTAGGGTCTCCTTATAAAAAAAAAAAGCATTTTCGGAAAAAAGTGTGCGTGGGTGTGTGCGCGCGCGCGTCTGTGAACACGATAACTCAAAAACGAAAAGTCGGTAAAATACCAAACTTAGTATTAAAGTTTAGTATCATACAAAGATGCGACACGAAAATTTAGAGAAAAATCTCCCCACCCCCAACTACCGTTTACAAGGAAATTTTTTCGAAAATTTTGATTTTCTCAAAAATGGCTCTAAGGATTTTTATTAAAATATCGTATATTAAAGTTATTTACCTCACAAATAGAATATATATATATTGAATTTTCTGGAAATAGCCTCTGAAGAGTACTTCAGTAATTTTGAATAACTACTAAACCGTAAGAGATGGATAAACACTACACAAAAAATGTAGAGCACGTTAAAACACACAATTTATGATATACAGGGTTACTAAAAAAGAAAGACAACTTCAACTGCCTGTAAAACAAAAACTATTAGAGATAGCAACCTAATTATTTTGGAGGTATGTAGAGAAACTCTCAAAGCTTCGTTTGTTACTATTGGTAACGCTGTAGTGTTTTGTTTGTTGTTGCAGAAGCTGAAATGGCGGAAAATCCTGTGGAAAAGGCATATTGCGTGTTGGAATTTGCTAGAACACAATCCGCAACTGTTGTCCAACGACATTTTAGAACAAGTTACCACAAAACGCCACCGACTAGACAGTCAATCTACGACTGGTATAGAAAATTCGAGACAACGGGATGTTTGTGCAAAGGGAAGAGTTCGGGAAGACCAAGAGTTTTGGAAGAAAACGTTGAACGTGTTCGTTCTGCCTACATAAGTAGCCCACAGAAATCGACATCTAGGGCAAGCATGCATTTACAAATTCCACAGCAAACTGTATGGAAAATCTTGCGGAAGCGACTGCACATGATGCATTACAGATTACAGATGTTGCAGTTTCTGAGTGAAGAAGATAAGGTCATACGGCGTGACTTTTGCACCGACATGTTGCGACATGATGAAGGCGATGCTGGTTTTTGTGAGCGCATCATTTCATTTTTGTGGTAACGTGTTCTAAAATGTCGTTGGACAACAGTTGACGATTGCGTTCTAGCAAATTCCAACACGCAATATGCCTTTTCTACAGTATTTTCCGCCATTTCAGCTTCTGCAACAACAAACAAAACACTACAGCGTTACCAATAGTAGCAAACGAAACTTTGAGAGTTTCTCAACATACCTCCAAAATAATTAGGTTGCTATCTCTAATAGTTTTTGTTTTACAGGCAGTTGAAGTTGTCTATTTCTTTTGTAGTAACCCTGTATAAGCTTTTTAAGAATAATTTGTTGCAGATATGTAGAGGAAGTCATGTGAACGGTACACATCAGATTTTTTGTGTAGTAAGTTTTTGTCTATCTCTTTATGGTTTACCAGTTACGCAAAATCAGCAAATCAAGAGGTCTTTAGAGACTATTCCCAGAAGATTGAAGGATAAGTTTTATTTCCCATATAAATATCTTTTATATGAGATATTTTAATCAAAATTATTTTTGAGAAAATCAAAATTTTCGAACATTTTTCCACGTAAACGGTAGTTTGGCATGGTGGGATTATTCTCAAAATCTTTATAACGCATACCTGGAAGATACTAAACTAAAATGCCAAGTTTGATATTTTACCGTTTGTTTTTGAGTTATCGTGTTCACAGACACACGGACACACACATGGACCTTTTTCTGGAAATACCTTTTCTGGATACAGGAGACCCTAAAACTTGTATATCCGGTGAAATCTCGGTATCGAATTTTTGGGTGGCATGCAATACCAATACACTATGTATTTAGTAAGTGTAGAGAAAGTAATAGTGTATGACACATTTTAAAATTGCTTGATATTAGGAGGCCTAAGGCCTCGTGCCACAAGCGTCCTGCTCACAATATATTATAAAACAAAAGTTTACTTTCTCTACACGTACTATGTACATAGTGTATAGAAAAGCTATTGTATTGCACCCAAAAATTCGATAAAGAGATTTCACCGGAAATACATCTTTTGAACTGCCCTGATTGGAATTTTTTTTTAGAAAAATGTCCGCGTGAGTGTGTGTGTGTGTGTGTGTTTGTTTGTCTGTCTGTCTGTCTGTCTGTCTGTGTAGTATAATATCTTCCAAGGATACGACACGAAGATTTTTAAGAAAATCCTCCCACTCAAAACTACCCCTAAATGGAACTTTTTTCGAAAATTTTGATTTTCTTAAGAATGGTTTTAACGAATTTAATTAAAATAGTGTATGTTAAAGATATTTACCTCACAAATAAAATGTATATCTTGAATTTTCTGGGTGTGGCCTCTGAATACTACTTTATTCTGGATGAATTTTACGGATTTTTGAATAACTGCTAAACCGTAAGAGATGTAAAAAAAATGTAGAACACATTAAAACAAACAATTTATGCAATATAATTTTTTTCGTGCAGTTTATCGTTTTTGAGATATTTCTCGTTTTTGGTTTTCGTTTTGAAAGACTTGTACTTTTCTCATACAGGAAATTGTCAACTCGTGTCCATACAAACAAAGGAACTTCTGTCACCTTGCAACTAGCTTTTGAGTATCACCTTAACCTATAGTACTCCTTTAATTCGCTTCTACTTACAAGGAAGCAAATAATAAGACTATTTGTGCTAAATTTTTCTGGATTAGCATTAAGTAATTTGAAGCATAAGCTTTTTAACAATAATTTGTTGCAGAGATGTAGAGAATGGAATGGAACACATCAGATTTTTTTTTTTTTTTTTTTTTAAGAGTTAGCCGTTTTCGAGATATTCGTGATTAGTGGTTCAATTTTAAGTCAAATTAAAATTTTGAAGCTTTCTCGGTGTTGATTAACACAGATGACTTCACGGGATATTAACCGAGTTAACTTGGATTTCTCCGATTCTAGTTTAACTCGGTTGGCATCCCGTGGTCTTCTGTAATTTTAAGCCGCTTAAATTTCTCGTTTCTCGTTTGTTTATTCCTGGCAAGCAAAGATATTGGAATTTCAGATGCTTCACACGGCGAACGGCTAAAGGACGAAACTATCGCTTTAGCCTGTGCATTTTCTTATTTCGCTTCTACTTACAAAGAAGCTAGTAATAAGACTAATTCTGCCTATGTTTAACTTGATCAGTATGGTGTAGGTAACAGATTAATGTTTTGAATAAAAGGTTTGTTTACTTAACAGCTAGAAGACATCATGTGAATGGAACACGCTAGATATTTACTTTCTCTACGCGTACTATGTACATAGTGTATAGAGAAGGTATTGTATTGACGCCAAAAATTCGATACCGAGAATTTTACCGGAAATACATGTTTTGGGTCCCCCTGAATCCAAAAAAAAATCATTTTTGGGAAAAGGTTCGTGTGTGACTATCACTTTAACTTATGGTACTCCCTTAATTCGCTTCTACTTACAAGGAAGCAAGTAATAAGACTATTTCTGCTAGTTTTTTCTGGATTAGCATGATATGAAAAGAAGCATAAGCTTTTTAATAATAAATTGTTAGAGAGATGCAGAGAAGTCTTGTGAATGGATCACATCAGATTTTTTCCTTTCTACTTACAAAGAACCAAGTAATAAGGACATTTTATGCTAATGTTTTAGATTATCATGTATCTCTACAACAAATTATTGTTAAAAACCTTATTCTTCTATATAGTTCATGATCATCGAGAAATAATTAGCAGAAATCGGCTTATTACTTGCTTCCTTGTAAGTAGAAGGGAAATAAGAGAGTAGCATAAGCTATAGCGATATATAAAAGTTGGTTGCTAAGTGACTGAAGTTCCTTTGTTTATATGGACAGGAGTTGACAAATCCCCATGTGAGAAAAGTGTAAAATTCGTGTCACATTCTTGGAACATACCAAACTTAAATAAAAAGTTTGGTATTTAACGGTTTTTTCGTTTCTGAGATGTGTTGCGCGCACACATACACACACACACACGCGCGCATGTGTTTTCAGTGAAATCTCGGTATCGAATTTTTCAGTGCAATACAATATCTTCTCTATACTCTCTGTATATAATACGTCCAGAGAAAGTAATAAGTTTTTTAGCAATCATTTGTTACAGAGATGTAGAGAAACTCATGTGAATGGAACACATCAGTTTTTTTTTTCTTGAAATGTTGTTGAAAACACAGTTTGGTGTAAACAGCTTGAGATATATTTTAGAATGTATGGTAGGAATATTGAGGAAGCCATTACTGTGCGCAGGTGAGATATGTTTCTTGCCTGCTCCATAGCCGTGCAATAATATTCAATTTCCATGTGCCTTTGTTCGTAGCTCGTGGCCATCAGTGAAACAAAGGAAGACGAAGATGATATCGCCTCCAGCCATTAGCAGAAGTGCACAGAATAGAATCTCTGCTTCACTGACATCTTCACTCCAAGGGAGTACTATCAGATAGATCTCGAGCGATCAATCGAAACTAATTTCGCAATAGCTCGCCATTTCACCCTTCCGAGATATTCCTCGATTTTGACTTCAGGGTCTGCTGCTATCCCTCACATACACTACACCCTGATTCCCAAAGAACGTTACTACATGTGACGCGGCTGTCTCTGTGGTCGAGTGGCTAGCGTTCTGGCTTCTCAACCCAGAGACCTTGGGTTCTGTTCCCACCTGGGGGGATTCAACCAGAATTGTTTCCTATCCCACACAATCTGCAATTGTGACAGTGGCAGTGAAAGTGACTATATTTAATGTTAAAAATCTTGTGTTCCATTCACATAACTTTCTCTACACCGCTGTAACAAATTATTGTTAAAAAACATATTTTTCTATCTTATAAATAATCGAGCAGAATTGATCTTAATTACTTGCTTCCTTGTAGGTATAAGAGTAATAAGGGAATACACTAGGCTAAACGATAGTCAAATCTTTTAAAAGCCGGTTGCCACGTCGATGAAATCCGTTTCTATGCAGGGCTAGGAGTTTACAAATTTCCGTGTCAGAAAAGTTAAATATTTTACAACTGAAACAAATAACAAGGAATATCTCAGAAATGGTCAATTCCAATTAAAAAACGTATATGACATAAATTTTTTTCCATCTCTTACGGTTTACCAGTGACGCAAAATTCAGCCAGAATAAAGCGTTGTTTAAGAAGCTATTCCCAGAAAATTCAAGATATACAGTTTATTTGGCATATAAATATCTTTAATATACGGCATTTTAATCAAAATCGTTAGCCATTTTAGAGAAAATCAAAATGCTCTAACTTTTTTCCATATAAAGGGTAGTTTGGGTTAGGGAGATTTTTCTGGAAATCTTCGCGTCGCTTCCTTTGAAGACACTAAACTTAAACACCAAATTTGGTATTTTACCGACTTCTGAGCTCTTGTGTTCACACACAAGGACCTTTTACTAAAGATTAATTTTTGGATTCAAGGGATCCCAAAACAGTAAATCACGGTATCGAATTACCTTCTCCAAATGCCCAGCCTTCTCTGTATATCATGTAAATATCTAATGTTTTCAATTCATGCTAATTGAGATTAACATTAACAGAAATGATATTAATTGCTTACTTATAAGTAGAAGAGCAACAAGGGAGTACACTAGGCTAAAGCGAATCATCTTGTAAAGCTAACCACTATGTGATTGAAATTAATTTCTTTGTACGACCATGAGTAGGAAAATTCCCTTATGAGAGTGGCTTAAGTATATTAAGACTGAAACCAATAAAAATGAATATTTGGGAAAATGTATATACCATAACTTGTATGTTTTAATGAGATCTACATTTTTGTGTAGCACGCTTTCGCTTATCCCTCATGGGTTACAAGCTATCCGATGTCGTCCAGAATGAAGAGGTATTCAGACGCTGTTCCCAAAAAATTCAGGATATACATTTCACTTGTGATTAAACACCTTAACATATGGTATTAATGAAAATCGTTGATACCTTTTAAAAAGTCAAACATTTCAAGAAATATTCCACGTAAAGAATAATTGCGGATGCGGGATTTTCTTAAAAAATCTTTACATAAGATACCAAACTTAAATGCCAGGTTTGGTATTTAACCCAGTTTTCGTTTTTGGGCAGAATGCCTACAGACGCATACATACTAACATTTTTCTAAAAATGTTTTTAATGTGTGTGTATGTGTCTGGGGCAGGGATTCAAGAGGGCTCTAAAAATGTATTTCCGTATTTCCGATGAAATGTCGGTATCGTTTTTTTTCGGTGAAATAAGATCTCTATATGCATTCTACATACGTGCTAGAGAAAGAAAAATTATAAGTTTAAGTATTAGAAAACTTACAATTATAGCATGGATATTTCGTTGTTTTGACGAAATCTTAATCTTTATGTAGTAAGTCTTTGTCTATCTTTTACTGTTTACCAGTTACGCCAAAGCTATTTCCATAAAATTCAAGATATACATTTTATTTGTCATATTTATGACATCTAAGTTCATATCGGGGGCTTTCCACTTGAAACAACTCGTTGTCTAGGTTCTTTACGTTGGTTTAAATAAATTTGTTTTACTCAAATACGCACGCATACAAACTTCCAGACTATGTGGGGATAGGGGATAATTATGTCTAGAGAAAAATTCCCTGCCCCAGACGGGAATCGAACGCGGGATCCCCGGGTGAAAAGTCAGCTCACTGACCACTCGACCAATCAGTAAAATATAATTAATGCACGGTATTTTAAAAACATCTAAGTGTTAGAAACTTTTCATGTCAAGGGTAGCTTAGCGTGGGTGGTTTTCTTAAAAATATTCGTGTCGCGTCCTGTTTAGAGAAAGGAAAAATGTGGAGCATGTAAAAAAAAATATTTATGAATTATGTATAATCAGTATGGGCACTCAAATTCAACTAAATAAGGATATTATTTATCTTCCTATCAGGTCGAAACTGATTACAATTAATTTGCTTCTTACTTAAATTCACTCATATACCCAGGGAGCTATTGTTGAAATGCAAAGTTTCCTGGATAAAACGTGCCAAATTTATAGATTGCTTGTGGTTTACATAAATTTTAATTAATACTTAATCAACTTGTGACCTGAAAATTCTGTTTAAGAGAAATAAAGTTGAAATGTCAGTCGAATGTTTTTGAGATGAAAATACGAGCTAGACAGAATTTTTCGAAATTCAAGAACAGAAGTGTAATTACACTTCAGTTCCATGAACGTTTATTGTTTCTGACATCAGCAGATCAGAGATGCACGTCAAGGGATTCGCAAAAAAATGCATCCATTTCGAGACGTTCTCGATTAAAACGTGAAACTTTGATAAAGCAGAAAGTCTGCTGGAACAGGCGATGTACACTGGTTTGGAATCCTGCTATTAGAACAGAGTAGATGCGTGGTAAACTGTTAGTTTAACTGCCATAGTTACTTTGCGTTAACGATTAGTATATTAACGCCTTAATCTGTAATTACCTGTTATCGGTAGCAATAATTTTTAGTGCTTCTGTTGCTACTCTGTAACAGACTAGATTACAATGGCGGATTATATTTACAAGATAAAGTATATAGAAATATTGCAATGCTATGTCATATATTTTAATTTTCAGTGGGATTCGTTTGGATATTGATAAAATAAAATGTTGATGTGTTCCATTCACATGACTTTCTCTACATCTCTGCAACAAATCACTGTTAAAAAGCTTATTGTTCTATTTACTTCACGCTAGTTGAGAAAAAATTAGCAGAAATATTCTTATTACTTGCTTTTTTCTAAATAGAAGCGAAATAAGGGAGTACCATAAGTTAAAGTAATAATCAAACGCTGGTTGCTATGAGACTGAAGTTCTTTTGTTTGTATGGAATATGAGTTGACAAATTCCTGTATGAGAAATGTATGTTTTTCAAAGCTGAAACCAAAAGCAAGGAATATCTAAAAAATGATCAACTCCTCGAAAAAAATATAGATAGCATAAATTGTATGTTTTAAGTGTTCTACATTTTTACATGGTAAGTTTTTTTCATTTCTTACGGTTTAGCAGTTATGCAAAATTCCGTAAAATTTGTCCAGAGTAAAGTAGTCTTCTGAGGCTATTCCCAGAAAATTCAAAAAATACATTTTATTTGTCAGGTAAATATCTTTAATATACGATATTTTAATCAAAATCGTTAGAGCCATTTTATAGAAAATCAAAATTTTTGAAAAAAGTTCCATGTAAAGGGTGGTTTGGGGTGGGGGGATTATTCTCAAAATCTTTGTGTCGCATCCCTGGAAGCTATTAAACTTAAATACTAAGTTGGGTATTTTACCGACTTTTCGTTTTTGAATTATCGTGTTCACGGACACGCGCACACACGGACACACACACACACATGGACCTTTTTCTCAAAATACCTTTTTTGGATACAGGGGACTCTAAAACATATATTTCCGGTGAAATCTCCGTATCGAATTTTTTGGTGGTGCAAAACTTTCTCTATACACTATGTACATAGTACGTGCAGAGAAAGTAAAAATACTCTAAAACGTTTAATACCTAACATATGGTATCTATACCACTATTAAAGGTGGGGGATTTCTCATTACTTACCTTAACCCCCATTGCGCACACTGCATAACTCATAATTTATGTAATCCAGGTCATTTTGTTTGTAAACATAAAAGCGTGATTTTTTTTTGTTTTTATTTATTTATTTATTTTTGTTTTTGTAGCTTAACGTCCTTTAACCTGGTTGGTCATATCGGACGATGAATGAAATATGTGAAATGATGTTCAAATGATCACGGGGTCCATGGAGCTTAAAATTACTCGACATTCGTCTTTTCAGGATAAGGGAAAACCCCTAAAAAACTCTTATCTAGGTTGAATATGGGGCAGACACGCTACACCACACTACCCAGGCGGGCCCCGTAATCTATTTTGTGTTTTTGTAGACAGCATAACACTGAAACGAAAAGTACTTTGAGTATCTTCCAAGGATAAGACAAACGGATTAAAAAAAAAAAAAAAAAAAAAAAAAAAAAAAAAAAAATCCCCCCCATCCCCAACTACCCTTTACGTGGGATATTTTTCGAATATTTTCATTTCCCAAAAATTTCTCTAACAATTTTGATTAAAAAACCTTATGTTTAAGATATTTTATCACAAACGAAATATATATCTTAAATTTTCTGAGAATAGCCTCTGAAGACCCACACAACAAATCTAGATCTTATTAAAACACTGGTTTCAATTTCAGTCACTTTTCTCGAACAAGTGAGTGTATTTCTTCTCGTATCCCGTTTGCTTACTCCGGACAAGCAAATATATGGGAGTTTCAATTGTTTCATATAACGACCGGCTTTTATTTTAATTTTCAGCGTGATTCGTTTGGGTATGGATAAAACAAAAACACTCCTAAACGTTTAGTGCTCAAATTAATTGGTTGGTATCTATACCACAATAAAGATCCCTTACTGCTTAACGTGATCGTGATTGCGCACACTCATAACGTTTATATAATTCAGGCCATGTCGTTATAACATGAGAGCGTGATCTATTGAAAAGTTTCAGTAATTTTTACCTTCTCTACTTTTTACTTTCTCTACACGTACTATGTACATAGTGTATAGAGAAGATACTGTAATGGACCCAAGGATTCTATACTGAGATTGCATCTGAAATAATGTTTTGAAACCCCTAAATTCAAAAGAGGATTTTTAGAAGAATGTCCATCCATGTGTGTGTGTGTGTGTGTGTGTGTGTGTGTGTGTGTGTGTGTGTGTATGTATCTGTGATCAGCATAGCTCAAAAACAAATAGTCCGTTAAATACTATACTTGGTATTCAAGGTATAACATCTTCCAAGGAAGCGACACAAGAATTTTTAAGTAATTCTCCCCACACAAACTACGGTTTACATGGAAACATTTTCGAAAATCTTGATTTTCTCATTTCATTTTATCAGTTTTCTGGGAATAGCCTCTGAGGACATGTTTATTCTGGATAAATTTTACAGAATTTGACATAAGTGGTAAATCGTAAAACCACACAAAATATATAGAGCTCTTTAAAACACACAATTTATGTTATACGCATTTTTTTCGTGAGGTTGGTCGTTTTTGAGATATTTATTGTTATAAGTATCAGCTTCAAAATATTTTTGTTTTTCTTATACGGGAATTTGTCAACTCTTGTCCATACAAACAAAGGTACCTCAATCACATAGTAACCGGCTTTTAAAATATTTCTACCATGCTAACTTCATATGCCCCAGGTCGCGGGTTCAAACCCAGCGGAGGACAATGTCTTTTTTCGGGTGTAAAAATCCTTAGCATGGCTTCTTTCGGAAGGGAAGTAAAGCCGTTGGTCCCGTGTAGTAGATTTACGGCACGTAAAAGAACCTCAAGCCTGATAGAGAGGCCTCTGATCAAAATTAAGAGGTCTTTCATGCCCAATTTAGAATGGGACGCTGAGAACCACGGTAATTAAAGAGCGTCCATAAGTAACACGCCATTTTTTATTTTTTTAAAATATTTCACTATGGTACTTCCTTATTTCCTTTCTACTTAAAAGGGAAAGCAAGCAATAAAATACTTTGTACTAATTTTTTCTATATTAGCATTAAGCAAATAGAAGAATAAGCTTTTTAACAATTATTTATTATGGACATGTGCAGAAAGTCATGTGAATGGAACACATCTAATATATAGAAAAATGACCTGTGCGTGTCTGTGGGTAAAATAGTTCAAAAACGAAAACTCTGTTAAATACCAAACTCGGTATTTAGGTATGATATCTTCCAAGGATGTCACACACAAATTTTCAAGAAAATTCCCCCACCAAAAACTACCCTTTACATGAAACATTTTGAGAAAATGTTGATTTTGATTAAGATACCATTTATTAAATATATTTACATCCCAAATAAAATATATATCTTGAATTTTCTGGGAATAGCCTCTGAAGACTGCCTTATTCTGGTTGAATTTTGCCGAATTTTGCTTAACTGCTAAACCGCCAACCGTAAGATATAGACAAAAACTTGCTTCACAAAAAATGTAGATCTCGTCAAAACACACGATTTATGTCCATTACAATTTTGTTGTAGAGGCAACCGTTTCCGAGATATTCCTTGTTATTGGTCTCAATTGTGAAGTACGTAAAGTGTTATAGCTAGTAGCTTGGGGTGGCTTATCGCTCAAATAGCGCTTTAATCTGTGGGAGGGGAACTGGTGCCGCGCGTGGCAAAACAGTCAATAGTGTTGTAATACTTTTCTCAGAATCGGATGACGAGTCTTCAAAATCTACAAGAATCAGACAGTACAAAGAAACACACAAATATTATCGGCAACAATGTTTCCTTCTTCCAGTCTGACACGCGCCTTTACCTCTCGCTTGCCTCAGGCTAAGAAAACACTACCTGCTACTTTCTTGGAAGGGCGCCCCAACCCACTACCTCAAACACCGCCGAACAGCCAGTAGTTGTGATGCCTACAATCTCAGTAGTCTCACGATCATTGTATCATCATATCATAGATTTTGTCAACCGGTTACTGTGTGGTGACTTCTATTGTACGGTCGGAGAGCTTGTCCGATTCATTTTAAATGATTAACTCAAAATTAAACGGCCTTCAATGATGCTGCAACATCCTCGTGAACTTCACTCAATGTTCTTTTGGTTTTTGTGACAGTCCAACCATTCAAATCCAAATGTTTGATAACTCGTTTTTATCCATTTTCATTCGCAGCCGACACATTAGACGGCTGTCAAAAATGAACTGTCCGCTGAACATTTTTGAAAAGTTTTATACGATCCTTTGAATAATCATGCTTTCGAACCATGAAGCCTCAACAAAAATGCCATTTTTATTAGAGAAATGTACCAGAATTATCAAACCACCCTCGTTGACATTCTTTTGCTGTCGGATAGATGCTTCATTGATACGTTGTGGGGTTTTGCGTGGGTTTTCCGTGAATGGATAGCGTCAGTTAAAATGTAAGAATATTAAATGGAGGCTTTTAACAGATCTCTTTGGATCGGGTTGCCGACTGTTATTAACTTGAGTAATCATTAAACTGTTCCTGAATCTAAGCACAAGGAATTATAACTCTGTCGTATTAAATCAGCGAACTTTGACTATTAAGCACTTTATGGTCTAGGTATTTTTACTTTCTCTACACCTACTATGTACGTAGTGTACAGAGAAGATATTCTATTGCACCCAAATATTCGATACAGAGATTTCACTGGAAATATTATGTTTGGAGATCCCCTGAATCCAAAAATAGCATTTTTAGAAAAATCTTCGTGTGTGTCTGTGGGCAGCATAGCTCAAAAATGAAAAGATCGTTATAAAACCAAATTTTTTATTTAAGTTTGGTATCTTTTAAGCATGCGACACGAAGATTTTCAAGATTTACCCTTTACATGGAAAACATTTCGAAAATTTGGATTTTCTTAAAAATGGCTCTAACGATTTTTAGTTAAAATATCGTATATTTAAGATATGTACATGCCAAATAAAATGTATATCTTTAATTTTCTGGGAATAGTCTCTGAAGACTACTTTATTCTGGATCAATTTTACGGAGCTCTGCATAACTGCTAAACCGTAATAGATGGACAAAAGCTTACCCCACCAAAAGCACACAATTTATGTTAAACCTTTACATTATTTTCGTGTAGTTGATCGTTATTTAGATATTCCTTGTTTTTGGTTTCAGCTTTAAAAAACTTTTCTCTTACAGGAATGTGTCAACTCCTGTCCATACAAACAAAAGAACTACAGTCACATAGCAACCAGCGTTTGACTATCTCTTTAACCTATGGTAGTCCCTTATTTCACTGCTACTTACATGTAATAAGACTATTTCTGCTAATTTTATCTCGATTAGCATGAAGTAAATTGAAGTAAATTTTTTAACAATAATTTGTTGCAGAAATGTAGAGAAAATCATGTGAATGGAACACATAAGATTTTTTTTCTATGGTTAGGAGTTGACAAATTCCCCTATGAGAAAAGTATAAGCTATTAAAGCTGAAACCAATAACAAGAAAATATCTTAAAAACGTTTACTTAACGAAAAAAATGTACATAACCTTTTGAATTGATTTGCTTGAAAATCTTCGTGTCACATCTTTGGAAGATATTGAACATAAATATCAAGTTTGGTACTTAACGGACTTTTCGTTTTTCAGTTTTGGCATTTTATTCCACCAAAAAATTCGATTTCGATATTTCACTAGAAATGCATGTTTTGAGGCACTAAATGTTAGAATGTTGTGTATGTCTGGAAAGCACAATTGAAAAAGCAAAAGTCGGTTAAATACCAAACTTGGTATTTATGTTTAGTAGCTTCCAAGAATATGACTTGGGGATTTTCAGGACTCCCTTATTTCGTTTCTACTTACAAGGAAGGAAGTAATAAGTAATGAAATAAATGGAAGCATAAATTTTTAACAATTATTTGCTGCAGAGATATAGAGAAAGTCATGTGAATGGAACACATAAGATTCTTTCTCTATACGTAGCGTTTAGAGAAGGTACTGTAATGCATCCAAAAATTCGATATCCAAATTTCACCGGAAATACACGTTTTGAGACCCCCTGAATCCAATTTTTTTTTTTTTTTTTAGAAAAATGTCCGTGTGTGTCTGTCTATCTGTTTGTGTGTGTCTGTGGGCAGTATAATCCAAAAATGAAAACACTGTTAAAAACCAAACCTGGTATTTAAGTTTGGTATCTTCCAAGGATGCGACACAAAGATTTTCAAGAAAATCCCGCCCACCCCAAACTATCCTTTACGTGGAAAAATTTCGAAAATTTTGTTTTCCTAAAAATGGCTCTCACGATTTTGATTAAAATCTGCTACATTTAAGACACTTACTTGACAAATAAAATGTATATCTTGAATTTTCTGGGAATAGCCTCTGAAGACTACTTTATTCTGGATGAATTTAACGGATTTTTGCATAACTGCTAAACCGTAAGAGATGGGCGAAAACACCACTTAGAAAATGTAGAGCACATTAAAACACACAATCTATGTTGTATACATTTTTTCGTGGAGATGGTTGTTTTTAAGATGTCCCTTGCTTTTAATTTCAGCTTTAAGAAACATACTTTTCTCATACAGGAATTTTTGAACTTCTGTCCATACATACAAACAAAGGAACTTCAGTGTCATAGCAACCAGCCTTTGACTGTCAGTTTAGCCAATGGCACTCCCTTATTTCACTTTTACTTACAAGGAAGCAAGTAATAATGCTATTTCTGATAATTTTTTCTCGATTATCAAAGTAAGTAGAAGAATAAGCTTTTTATCAGTAATTTGTTGCCCTATAATATAACCAGGTTAGACTTTGTCGGGGGGAAGGGTGGGAGTATAGATTCGCAAACATGGAGGTATTTGTTTAATTATCTAATTATTCACATGCTTGTCTTTGTTCTTGGAAATATGCTACGTGCCTAAGGTACAGTTGTGCAGAGTTGCTTCTAAATTATTTTGTGCATTAACTCTGGAATCTGTTAATAAAGCAAGACGGGCTTCTAAAGAAAATCCACATGAAAGCAAAGTGCAGGTAATGAAATGGTAAATATGTCGCATCTCTAATGCATAACCCTAACTATATCGCGTGTACGCATGCAGACTTTGACATACTTCATTGCGTGCCTTTTGTCGATGACGTGGCAAGTCTTGGGAGGCTTTGTCTCCAAGACCATGTCCAGAAAAGTTTAATTCTGTGTTGTGCAAGTATTTGATTCTTCCTAAAAGTTTACTCATGACATTTCACAGGGAATACATATACCTAGGTTGCGAACCACCTCCCCCAATTATATTTAGTAGTACGATTGAATCGAATTTTATTTTGTACAAATCATAAATGGTGCGGCACCATGACAGAGCGGTTAGACCACTCGCCTCCCACCTGGGCGGGGTTTCTCTGGGTCATCCGATTTTAGATGGGATGAGAATGGTATAGAACTGTGTGTTGCACAACAACGTCCGTTACCTTTAACAAGAAACTGCCAGGTTTTACATGCTTCCGTCGTCCGAGATCTGGTAGACTTGTGGTGAGCCTAGGTGTTGCTGTGTACCTACCCTGGTAAGCTCTGAACCTCAGGGATGAAGGATAGCTTGGGTAAGGTGATTTTTTGTGAAGTTTCGGGTGTTTATGCTAAGGAGGCAGTGCTGTTGATAGGCTCCTCTACGTTTTTTTTCTCTCTCTCTCGTCTGCTCCGCCGGTTTTTAGTTTAATTTAGATTGACCCTCCCAAGGTTGGGAAGAGGAGTACTTAGTTCAGCTAATTTGCTGCTGGCCGGTTTAAAGCCGTTGTTACTGGAGATTCCCGCAAGCCATGGGTGGTAAGTAGTCCCCCAGCAATCTGACAAGATCATCCAATCTGGCGTATAATTTTTGAGCCCGGCGCCTAATTACATCCTTCACCTATAGGAGGACCCAGCTTCATGTAGTAGCCTCACTGGGAAACGCAGATATACAGAATAAATTGACCGGAGTCCTCTATTCTGTATCCATACTTCGCAGGCATCAATTATAATCAAGCTATTTCAGGTTCTGCTCTTTATAAAGTAAAATATTTCATGAAGATTGGTTTTTAAAACGACTAAGAATAGTAAATATGAAGATGCAATAGCTTGAATTAAAAATATTTTAATGAAGCTTTGGTGGAGTGTGTTTTTGTTTTTTTAAGATAACGATGGAATGAAGGAGAGTAAATTCAGCATTAGAGGGTACTCACGTTTCCAATGGGAAATCGTCCATCACACCCTCTACAACCCTGATCTCTGTGGTACCACCACTCTTCAGGCCTGTAAAAAAAATATCTTTTCGAATGACTGGTTCGTGAACGATGAGGTTCTATGCTCCGAGCAATTCAGATTTCTCTCTATCCAGTGTTAATTACATAACTGTGATAACTTTATGAACAAAAAGTACTGTAACAAATCGGTGAAATGTGCTAAAGCTTACGTTTATGTCTGTACTGTATGAAACCGCAAAAAGCTTAAATGGAGTGAAATGTCAACAAAATCCAAAGTTGTTAATGGGAAAGAAACAAAGAGCATAACGCAATGTCTGAGATTCATTTATTTCTCTATTGTGTAAATTCCAGCATGTTGTCGTTAATCTGTTTGAAACAAAAAATATCTCGGGTATTAAGTTTTTCCTGGTAACCTCAGTCTTCTCGAAAGCTGCCAAAATATGCGTCCAATCTTCCTGTTCGCTGCGTAATGGGTAACACCTCCTACTAGCAATGTCAACAACCTTCCGAGCTTTCTACTTTTCTATTCTAAACCAAGTTTTCTCTCCTATGTTTAATACCCAATAAAAATATTTTTTTCTTTAAGCTATCGGGTACTTATTTCATTGTGTAGCTCCTATGATGGAAAAAGGTAAATGTGTGTTTATGTGAGCAACATAACTCTAATAACAACGTCAACGGTCTTTAAGGGCAGAAGGTGCTGGTGATACATTTTAGGTTAGATGACAATAGTATGGGAGAGTGTTGCACAACAACGTCCGTTACTTTATACAAGACACTGCCTAGTTTTGCATCACATTTCCGATGAGAGATCCTCCATCATATCCTCTACAATTCTAACCTCTGGGGTGATGACAATAGTATGGGAGAGTGTTGCACAACAACGTCCGTTACTTTATACAAGACACTGCCAAGTTTTGCATCACATTTCCAATGACAGATCCTCCATCATATCCTCTACAACTAAAATCTTTGTGTTTATGAAAATGGCATGGGAGTGTGTGTTGCACAACAACGTCCGCTATATTTTACAAGACACTGCCAAGTTTTGCATCATGTTTCCGATGGTAGATCCTCCATCACATGCTCTAAAACTCAAATCTCTATGGTACCATCTCTCTTCATACCTGAAAAAAATAAATAAATAAAATCTTCTAGAATGACCAGTACATGAACGATGAGGCTCTAGGTTCAGAGCGATCCAAGGTTCCCATTGTTCAATGTTAATTACATAATTGTGATAACTTTATGGACAAAAAGGCATTGTAACAAACCGGTGAAATGTGCAAAAGCTTTCGTTTGTGCCTGTACTGTACCAAGCCGCAAAAGCTTAAATGGAGTGAAATGTCAACAAAATCCGAAGTTGTTAATGGGAAGGAAACAAAGAGCATGACGCCATGTCTGAGATTCAGCTGCTAGCTCCAACTTCATTTATTTCTCTATTGTGTAATGGAGGGAAATATCGACTTTGTAACACAGAAAGTAAACAGGGGGAGTAACAGGTGAGGTGCGCCTGTAACAACATTCACCTTGCTGGGCTATTTATGAAACTCTGTGTATACCAAGTTAAGCTGACGTGGCTATGTACACACACAACTTGCAGAAACGTGCCTTTCCAGTAATCACACCAAGCACTAGTACCTAGCTGATGAGCAAGAGGGCGTAACCCAATGTTCTTCCCAACTCTCAGCTGACCTAATTCATCAACTCATTAAAGGAGATCCTGCACAATATACATCCCCATTGTTCACTTGTTTCTTGTGATATGTGTACATTTATGAAAGTATTTTTACCTTGTCAACACGTACTGCAAACATAGGCGGTGCCATGGGTGAGTGCTTAGACCGCTCGTCTCCCATCTAGGCGGCTCGGGTTTGATCCCAAGCGTCCGCATGTTTCCCCCGCCGCTGATTCCCTAATTGCTCCATCATTACCTTTCCAATCATCAATTTCGCTAACATTTCATATCATCCACTTTCTGATGTTCATGCTCGTAAAATATATCCAATCTGTGATTTCGTGCGGAGGCTCCCCGACAGGCTTCTGACCCCTAGTCATTGGCTTGCAAGTGCTAGCGAGGTATAAGTCTTACCAATACGGGGAGGGTAAGCCGATTACGAAACGAAACTATGTACATAGTGTATAGAGAAGGTATTGTAATGCACTCAAAAATTCGATACCGTGATTTCACCGAAAATATCGAATCCAAAAAAGAAAAAGCGCTTTTAGAAAAATTCCCGTGTGTATGTCTGTCTGTCAGTGAGTGTGTCTGCGGGTAACAATTCAAAAACGAAAAGTCCGTTAAATAACAAACTTGGTATTGAACTTTAGTATCTTCCAACGATGCGACACGAACATTTTTAAGAACCCCGCCCCTCCACCCTCAACTACCCATTACATGCAAACATTTTCGAAAATTTCGACTTTCTCAAAAATGACTAACGATTTTGATTCAAATATCAATTATTAAATATATTTACATGGCAAATAAAATTCATTTCTTGACATTTCTGGAAATAGCCTCTGAAGACATCTTTATTTTGGATAAATTTTGCGGAAGCTTGCATAACTGGTAAACCGCAAGAGATAGACCAAAACTTAACATAAATCTGATGTGTTCCCTTCACATAAATTTCTCTACATCTCTGTAACGAATTATTATTAAAAAACTTATTGTTTTCTTTATTTCATGCTAAACGAGATAAACATTAGCAGAAATGCTTTCTTGTAACAAGAAGGGCGATAATAGAATACACTAGGCTAAAACGATAGTTAAATCTTCTAAAAGCTGGTTGCCATGTGGATGAAATCCGTATATTTGTATTGCCAGCAGCTGACAAATTCCCGTATGTGAACATTTTAACTATTTTAAGACTGAAACCAATAACAAGGAATATCTCGAAAACGGCCAACTCCACGAAAACGATGTATGATGGTGTGTTTTAACGAGATATACATTTTTTATGTAGTAAGTTTTTGTCTCACACTTATGAATTACCAGTTATACAAAATTAAAAAAACTCACCCAGAATAAAGAGGTCTTCAGAGGCTATTCACAGAAAATTCAAGATAAACATTTTATTTGTCATGTAAATATCTTAAATATACGAGCTTTTAATTAAAATCGTTATAGCCATTTTTTAGAAAACCAAGATTTTCGAAAAATTTTCCGTGTAAAGAGTAGTTGGGGGGGGATTTTCTTGAAAAGCTTTGTATCGCAACAGTGGGGGATATTAAACTTAAATATGAAGGTTGGTATTTAACGGACTTTTCATTTTAGAGCTTGCTGTCCATACACCCACTATGACCTGTTTTGTAAAATGCTTCTTTTTTTTTTTTTATTCTCAAAATATCTTTCTGGTGAAATCTCGGTATCGAATTTTGGGTGCAATACAATACCTTCGCTATACACTATGTACTTAGTTGCAGACATCGGTGCCCTGGAATACTTAACAACATGTCTCCGTCAGCAGTTGAACTTGTTCTCTCTCGTATTTTTAGTTTAGATAGATCACTATGACAGGCACATCCACGTGATATTGCTGACTTATAAGAGCGACAGAGCTGCGCCACAATCGAGTTCGCACATTGTAGTTCAGTTTTAGACTGGAACTCTGCCATTGGTCGATTGATCAACATGATTGCGCATGCGCAATCGGGCAGAACGAAGGGAAGACTGTATTTCGCACTGGAAAGAAGAGCCAATTTTCAGAAAGTCTATTTTAACTCTTAGGTAGATATAGCTCATTTAATCACACCTAATCTTGACGAAAGCTCAAAACCTGTCGCAGCCATAATGCCTCAGTAGTCAATACGAAAGTCTTAGTCTAAAACTCAACTACAATCTGCAAAATCGCGTGCCGCAAAGCCATAACCGGCTTGTAATATAACAGTTGCCGATCTAAATACGGCATATCACCTATATAGAGATTCTGTTATTGGTTTCAATTATACATTAGGATAGATAAGTAATATAGTTTAAGTAACTGAATATAACTGTGTAAATAATTGAAGATGTAACCAAATGTAATAAGTTTTATTATTATTATTTATTATTATTTTTATTATTATTTTTATTTTATTATTATTATTATTTTTATTATATTTATTATTATATTCATTATTAATATCTTTATTACTATTATCTATATTATTATTTTTATTATTATTATTATTGTTATTGTTATTTTTATTATTATTATTATTATTTTATTATTATTATTTTATTATTATTATTTTTATTATTTTTATTATTTTTATTATTTTTATTATTATTATTTTTATTATTTTTATTATTATTATTATTATTATTTTTAATTATTATTATTATTATTTTTAATTATTATTATTATTATTTTTATTATTATTATTATTATTTTTAATTATTATTATTTTTATTTTTATTATTATTATTATTATTTTTATTATTATTATTATTATTTTTATTATTATTTTTATTATTATTATTATTTTTATTATTATTTTTATTATTATTATTATTATTTTATTATTATTATTTTTATTATTATTATTATTTTTATTATTATTATTTTTATTATTATTATTATTTTTATTATTATTATTATTTTTATTATTATTATTATTTTTATTTTTATTATTATTATTATTATTTTTATTTTTATTATTTTATTACATCCTGTGATGTGGTCTTCGCTCAAATTTCATCATGATCTTAAGCAAATCGGCGTGCATTGGGTGACGAACTGATACAATAGTGTATCTAAAGGCCTTAGCGACAATTTCAGCTCATTAACCAACTATCTGCTAACACAGTGGAGAAGAAACTGCTATGCATCACTGTACAGCGCTTGCAGCCAGCCACTTAGCATCGTTTGTCATGCTTAATTTCGACTGGGAACCGCAACTGCGACTTCTTGTAGTGGCGCTGCACGTCGGTTCATTTGGGGTCGAGTTTGGGGAGGGAGGCACCATAATATGGGGTCGTCAACCATATGACTGCTATCTGCACCGCACAGAACATATGGGACTTGCGTGTGCCATAAACACTTTGTGGCAAAGGCCTTCAACAATTGACGACCATCGTAAATATGAAAGCGTTACGAAAATATACAAGTCGCTTCACCATTTTGAAAAGGCAGTTTTCCTGCCTGTATTTTTGCGCATATAATTATTATTATTATTAATAATAATAACAACAATGTGTTTCATTTAGACGACTTTCTCTACATCTCTATAACAAATTACAGTTAGTAATTTTATTATTCTATCTACTTCATACTAATCAAGAAAAACATTAGCAAAAATGATCCTTTTACTTGCTTAAAATCAATAGTTAAATCTTTTAAAAGTTGTTGCTAAGTGATAGAAATCCATTTCTTTGCATTGCCAGAAGTTCACAAATTTTCGTATGAGTAAAGTTTTAAGCATTTTAAAACTGATACCAATAACAAGGAATATTTTGAAAACAGTCAAATATATGTAAAAAACGTATATGACATAAATTGTGTATTTTAACGAGTTATACATTTTTTGTGCAGTAAGTTTTTGTGTATCTCTTAAGGTTTACTAGTAATGCAAAATTGAGCAAAATTCAACCATAATAAACAGGTCTTCAGGAGCTAATACCAGAAGATTCAAAATATACATTTTGTTTGTGATGTAAATGGCTTTAATACGATATACTTTAATCAAAATCGTTAGAGCTATTTTTGAGAAAAATAAAATGTTCAAAATTTTTTCCATGTAAAGAGTAGTTTGGGATGAGGGTATTTTCTTGAAAATCTTCGTGTCGCATCCTTGGAAGATACTAAACTTAAATACCAAGTTTGATATTTAACGGTCTTTTCGTTTTTGAGCTATCTGTCCTCAGACAGACAGAGAGACAGACAGACATCCAGACAGACACACACACACATCTAAAAATACTTCTTTTTTTCTTCAGTGGGTCACAAAACTTGTATTTCCAGTGAAATCTCGTATCGAATTTGTGAGTGGAATACAATACTTCCTCCTTACACTATACACATTGTACGTGTAGAGAAAGTAAAAATCTGAGGTGTTCCATTTGGATGGCTCTCTCTACACCTCTATAGCAGATTATTAAGAAGCTGTTTGTGTTAGTTAGCGTGGCGTATATAAAAGTATAATCTTTTGTAAGGAAAGTTTGTTTCTGGAACAGCTCCAAAAATTCGATACCGAGATTTCACCGGAAATATGTTTTAGGGTCCCCAATATCCCAAAAAAAAGCATTTTCACAAAAGATTCAGTGTGTGTGTGTGTCCGCGTGTCTGTGAACACGATAACTCAAAAACGAAAAGTCGGTAAAATACCGAACATGGTATTTAAGTTTATCTTCCAGAGATGCGACACGAAGATTTTGAGAAAAATCCCCCCACCCCAATTACCCTTTACATGGAACTTTTTTCGAATATGTTGATTTTTTCAAAAATGCCTCTAACGATTCTGATTAAAATTTCGTGTATTAAAGATATTTACCTGACAAATAAAATGTATATCTTGAATTTTCTGAGAATGGCCTCTGAAGAGTAGTTTATTCTGGATGAATTTTACTGAATTTTGAATAACTGCTAAACCGTAAGAGATAGACAAAAACTTACTCCATAAAAACGTAGAACACATTAAAATACATAATTTATGTGATATACATTTTTTTCGTGGAGTTCGTCGTTTTTTAGACATTCCTTATTTTTGGTTTCTGCTATGAAAAACGTATACTTTTCTCATACAGGAACTTGTCAACTCCTATCCATATAAACAAAGGAACTTCATTGACATAGCAACCAGCTTTTGACTATCACTTTAACCTATGGTAGTCCCTCATTTCGCTTCTACTTACAAGGAAGCAAGTAATAAGATTATTTCTGCTAATTTTTTCTGATTAGCATAAAGTAAGCTTTTTAAGAATAATTTGTTGCACGGATATAGAGAAAGTCATGTGAATGGTGCACATCAGATTTTTTTTAATTTAAAGTTACAGTGTTTTAAACAAAATGACATGCGCAGTGATTTTTAAAATATACAAAGTGGGAGATGCATAAGTGCAATTAATTTGATTTTTAGTAGCGAACTATGTGTATAACACAAAAGTGTATCTCATTTTTATTTTTTCTACACCTACTATGTGCATAGTGTATAGAGAAAGTATTGTATTCCACCAAAAAAACAAACATTTTTACAAAAATGGTCCGTGTGTGTGTGTGTGTGCGTTTGTGTGTGTGTTGTCTGTCTGTGTGTGTGTGTGTCTGTGGACAGCATAGCGAAAAAAAAAGACCGTTAAATACCAAACTTGGTATTTAAGTTTAGTATCTTCCAAGGATGCGACACGAAGATTTTCAAAAAAAAATCCCCCCACTCCCAACTACCCTTTACATGGAACTTTTTTCAAAATTTTTGAATTTCTAAAAAATGGCTATAACGATTTTGATTAAAATATCATATACTAAAGATATTTACCTGAAAAATAGAATTTATATTTTGAAATTTCTGGGAATAGCCTCTGAAGACTAATTAATTCTGGACTAATTTTTATGGAATTTTACATAACTGCTAAACCGTAAAAGATGGTAAAAAACCAACCACACAAAAACTTTATAGCACGTTCAAACACACACTTTGTTATATATATCTTTTTCATGGAGCTGATCTTTTTTATATATCCCTTGTTTTTTGGTTTCAGCTTTGAGAAACTTACTTTTCTCATACAGGAATTTGTCAACTTACGTCCATACAAACAAAAGAACTTCAGTGACATATCAACCAGCTTTTGACTATCACTTCAACCTATGGAACTCCCTTATTTCTCTTCTACTTACAAGGAAACAAGTAATAAGATAATTTCTGCTAATTTTTTCTCGATTAGCATGAAGTAAATAGAAGCATAAGCTTTTTAACAATAATTTGTTTCAAATATGTAGAGAAAATCATGTGAATGGAACACATCAGAATTTTTCCACTTACTAACAGCTTTGTCATATATGAAGCACAAGTTTCAGGGTCTTATATATTTTGAACGACCCTGAGTAATGTGTCTGTTGCGTTTACATTCATCACTCCACCTATAGTCGAGCAGAACATAGGAGGATCAACTGTGTGACCTCTTACGTAAATAATCTAACCTCGTGAAATTTTCTTCGCTATAGATAATACCTTTAGAAAATAGGAAATAAAAACTCAAATACTTGATCATCTCATTGTTCTCAAACGCTGATACAAATATTTGCTCTTATTCATCTCCCGAACTGTATATTTTAAAACTCTTATATATTCGTAATTGAACTATAAGATCCTATAAATATAGAACCTAATTTCAACTTTTTAGAACTTAAAATTCTCAGTTTGCTGATAGGTACATAAAATGTAAATATTTGCATTTATTCATCTCCCAACCTATATATTCTAAAAATCCTATAAATTCCTAATTTGAACGTAAAATATCCTATAAAGATAGGACTTAATTTCAACTTTTTAGAACCTAAACATCCGTAGCTTGATGGTTAGTTACATAAAATGTAAATATTTACACTTATACGTATTCATACCGCAACCTGTATATTTTAAAAATTCTATGATTTCCTAAATTAACGTATAAGATACTATAAACATAGAACCTAATTTCAACTTTTTAGAGCCTCAAAATATGCAGTTAGGTGATACGGTACATAAAACGTATATATTTGCACTTATTCAGTTCCGAACGTGTATATTCTAAAAGTCCTAAAAATTCCTAAATTAAACGTATAAAATCCTAGAAAGAACCTAATTTCAGATTTTTAGAAACTAAAGGTTTGCTGCTTGGTACATAAATTGTAAATATTTGCACTCATTCATCTACCAACCTGTATATTCTAGAATTGTATAAATTTCTAAAGTGAACGTATAAGATCCTACAGATAGAACCTAATTTCAACTTATTATGACCTAAAAATCCGCGGCTTGGTGATACGGTATATACAATGTGAAGCTATACATAGAATTTTGCTTAAGCATTAAAGAATATAGAATTGGCTCTCTCTCTCTCTCTCTCTCTTTGGCTCTCTCTCTCTGCATTTAATGAAGTTTCTGACATATAAGGACTTCTCACCGCTGGTTGTAAACGTTGATCCGGAGTCACTGGAGCACAGAAAGGCAGTTTAAAGAGCAAGTAGAGAGCTTTGAAGGAAAGAAAAGGGGAAAAAAAAGACGACTACTGCGGGCTGCAGTTGATGGCAGAACACAAGATGCGGGATACCAAGCGATTCTAGCGGAAGTCTGCTCAACAGATAGCCGTAATATTTTTGTGTTGCCTCGTTTTCTTCAGGCCATTTCCCAAAACGCCTGTTGCCAATCCTTAGATATACCGATTGTCTCTTCTGCAAATTAGATAATAGAAATGCCTTAACGAACAGGAAAACTAGTTCAAAAATCTTATGTGTTCCATTCACAGACTTACTCTACATCTCTGTAACAAATTATTCTTAAAAATCTTATTCTTTTGTTTACTTCATGGTAATCATGACAAAATTATCAGAAATAGTCTTATTACTTACTTCCTAGTTACTATAAGCGAAATAAGGGAGTAGCATAGGTTAAAGTGATGTCAAAAGCTGGTTGCTAAGTGACTGAAGTTCCTTTGTTTGAACGGACACGAGTTGAAAATTCCTGTATGAGAAAAGTATAACTTTTTAAAAACTGAAACAATAAACAAGAAATATCTCAAAACGTTAAAACTCCAGGAAAAAGAGGACTTAAATACCAAACTTGGTATTGAAGGGACTTTTCGTTTTTGAGCTATGCTGTCCACAGAAACACACACGGACCTTTTTCCAAAAAAGGCATGTATTTCCTGTGATATCTGGTATTCAATAATAGGGTGCATTACAATACCTTCTCTGTACACTATGTACATAGTGCATGTAGAGAAAGTAACATTTTAACGTGAAATAGTCAAGGAATTTTACAATATAACTATTGCAAAATAACTCCATATGCTTATTAGCATCGTCAGCATTTCAAGCATTATTTAACGGCATCTATATATTTTGTGTACATTAAGGGTACACATAGGTGAAAATGGAGTGAAATCCTTGAAAAAGAAAAATGCTATTTTTCCTAGTCCGTATGTACAATGTGCATAATGGATAGGGAAGATATTGTAAGCCACCCAATATTTCGATACAGAGATTTCATCGGATACATGTTTTAGTGTAAAAAAATTTTTAGAAAAAGATCTGTGTGTCTGTGAAAATTTCGGTAAATACTATAGTTAGTATATAAGTTTAGTATCTTCCATGGATACTGCACGAAGATTTTGAGAAAAAAAACCTCACCCCAAACTACCCTTTACATGGAATTTTTTTTTTTCAAAAATGGCTCTGACGATTTTGATTAATATGCCGTACATAAAAGATATTTACAGGAAAGGTAAAATATATTGCTTGAATTTTCTGGGAATAGCCTCTAAAGATCTCTTCATTCTGGATGAATTTTGCCGAACTTGCCTTAACTGGTAAACCGTAAGAAATAAACAAAACTTACTACCCAAAAGATGTAGATCTCGTTAAAACATACAATTTAAGTCATATACATTTTTTGTGGAGTTAAACACTTCCGAGATATTTCTTGTATTAGTTTCACATTTTAAAATACTTTAAACTTTTCTGATACGGGAATTTGTAGAGTGATGGTCATGCAAAGAAACGAATTTTAACCACATAGCAACCAGCTTTAACCTAGTGTATTCCCTTATTTCCCTTTTACTTATAAGGAACTAAATAATAAAACTATTTCTGCTAATGTTTATCTCAATTAACATGAAGTAGATAGAAGAATAAGCTTTTTAGCAATAATTTGTTACAGAGATGCAGAGAAAGTAACGTGAATGGAACACATCAGATATTTTGTTACAAATCTACTATTATGAATGAAAAATCTAAGACATGCGTCTCCATTACTACTTATTACAAATAACTTCAAGAGTTTTTAAATGTGTCTGCGTCAAAGGTCAGATAGTTTTACAGAATTTCAAAGCTGATTTTCTGGGGTTTTATTTTTGCTACATTTTACGTGTTAGAATGTTGCACTGTATGCAAAATACGTTCAATTGGCTTCAAATTTTGTAGAAAAACACCGAAACCAAAAATATTAAAATTTGGGAGTTATTATATTTATCGATTATAATTGCAAGACTGTTAATTAGAATATATAATTAACACCATAAAATTAGTGAAAGAGATTGTTCCTTGTCAGTTTATAAGTTGTTTCACAAAAATTAAATCAATAACAAAAAAAAATTCTGTGTCCCATTCACATGACTTTCTCTACATATCTGCAACAAATTATTGTTAAAAAGCTTTTCTATTTACTTCATGCTAATCGAGAAAAAATTAACAGATATAGTCTTATTACTTGTTTTCTTGTAATCTGAAGCGAAATAAGGGAGTACCATAGGTTAAAGTAACGGTCAAAAGCTGGTTGCTATGTGACTGAAGCTCCTTTGTTTGTATAGACAGGAGTTGACAAATTCCTGTATGAGAAAAGTATGTTTTTCATAGCTGAAAACAAAAACAAGGGATATCTTAAAAACGATCAACTCCACGAAAAAAATGTATGTGACATAAATTGTGTGTTATAATGTGCTCTACATTTTCTGTGCGGTAAGGTTTTGTCCATCTCTTACAGTTTAGCAGTTATGAGAAAATCCGTAAAATTCATCCAGAATAAAGTAGTCTTCAGAGGCTATTCCTAGAAAATTCAAGATATACATTTATTTGTCAAGTAAATATCTTAAATTTACGAGATTTTATTCAAAATCGTTAGTCATTTATTAGAAAATCAAAATTTTCGATTTTTTTCCATGTAAAGAGTAGTTTGGGATGGGGGGTTTTCTTGAAAATCTTCGTGTCGCATTCTTGGTAGACACCAAACCTAAATACCAAGTTTGGTTTTTAACGGTCTTTTCATTTTTGAGCTATGCTGCGCACACACACACACACACACACACACACACACAGACACACACTCGCACATTTTTCTAAAAATACTTTTTTTGGGCTTAGAGGGTCTCAAAACATTTATTTCCGGTGAAATCTTTGTATCGAATTTTTGGGTGCAATACAATACCGTCTCTATACGCTATGTACATAGAAATTAAAAATTGTTTCCAATATCCGATGGGCCTTTTCTCCGGCATTTGAGGTCTGCATATATTCCTTGGAGCATTAAAAGAGTAGCAGAACCTAACGGGAATATTTCAAGTTAAAACTCGGCAGTGGTACTGGCGAGAATAACCATTGCTTTACAATTCTTGCTATCACCGGAGCAGCTTATTGCGAAGGGAAGGCCTCGCCGTGGCCGAGTGGTTAGACCGCTCGCCTCTCACCCAAGCGGCCACGTGGGGATTTGTGGTGGACAAATCGGCGCAGGGGTGGGTTTTCCCACGCCATCGCATTCCACCGTAGCTCCACCTTCATTCCATACTTCACCAGTGTCATCCCCTGCGGTGCCACAAGTAATAAAAGCGGGCGTTAAACACCACAAAAAAAAAGTTTGCGAGGAGTAAAACAAAGGTTACTCTCGTCCATTTCTCCATTGGCAGGTTTTAGCTCAACCCTTAATTGCCTGCATTGGTATACTACATATGCCTTTTTCCTCTCATTCAAGCTTAAAACTGGAGTTCTATGGGAATAAATTTATAAACTTATTATATGAAATAAATAAAGAAAATAAAAATAAATGTAGATACTTTTTATTATTCTTTTTCATACCAATTAAAGCTTTAAATTCTTCTAATCCAGTTTTCATAATCCTGCCAAAGGCACTACCAAAAAGTGGTTCAAATAGTCATTAGTATTAAGCGATACGAAATGAACTGGCTATCCATTCAAAGCCAAATGTTGCAAATTCAAATCCCAGTGACACTGGTAAAGGACGGGGAGAGTCCAAGTAAAATAATCGGTGTGATGCTTGGAAGCTAATGGGGTTACATTTGACTCTGGTTATGTGGATTATTCTTTCATTTATTTAAAAAAATCACTGCAATTTTAGGGCAATACAATATAAAATAGTCTGGTTACTTGTCGTTTATGGTTGAAGGTTAGTATAACATGAAATTAATCCTAGAGTACAACCTATTTGTATAGTTACGCTTAAAACAAATGGAACTTATAGGTACCGACATGCAACAAAGGGTTAAATTAGTTCCGATGAGTTCTGCAGCTCTTTTTATTACACCAAGGGATATATACACACGCAGATTATAAGAGTAAATTAAGGAAATAGTATCTTTAATACCAGCTGAAGTATTGAAATAAAACTTCGCATACATACTTATGCTTTGGTGTGGTACTTACGTTATAAGTTCAGATACCCAACTTTTCCTATCAGGGCCAAAGGATAGAATGGGGGAATTCCATCAAATACCTGGGCGTCACTCTTGATAAGGATCTAACTTTCAGTGAACACGTGCGGGGAACGTCGGACAGAGCGAAGGGAGCGGTAGCGTCCCTTTACCCTGTACTGGCCTCACAGATGCCGGTTCACTTAAAGTTACGCCTTTTCAAGGCGCTTGTAGTCCCCCTGATGCTCTATGCCTGCGAAGTGTGGGGTATGGCAGCAGACTCCTGGCTTCTCTGGCTACAGCGGGTACAGAATAGAGGACTTTGGTCCATATATTCTGTATGTCGAAGTTTCCCTTTGAGGCTACTACATGAAGCTTCGGCCCTCCCATATGTGGAAGATGTTATTAGGCGCCGGGCTCAAACATTCTACGCCAGATTGGGCGACCATGAGAACGCTCTTGTCAGATCTCTGGGGGAGTACTTACCCTCTGAACGCCGAAAGAGGCGGTTCCGGGTTCCCGCATATGGTTGTGGGCACCCCCTATAACAACGGCTTTAAACCAGCCAACAGCGTAATAGCTGAACAAAGCACTCCCCCCTCCCGTTGGGAGAGGTCTATCAAAATTTCACCACCATAATTATATAAAAAATAAACACCAGCGGAGCAGAGGAAAGGATGCTGCTCCTGAAAATGCAACCACTCGAGGAGTCTACCAGCGCTACCTCCTTAACACCAACACTCGAAAACTCCAAAATTAAAACCTAAACCTTCACCTCATCCCTGTGGTTAAACCCTTACCAGGGTAGGTACACAGCAACAACACCTAGGCTCACCACGAGCCTACCAGACACGGACGCACACGCACGCGGTATAAGTTTCAAAACATACCTTCATAAATGTAGAATTTAGAAATTTCATCTATTTGTAACCTTAAAATTTTGTCCAACGCACGATATACTCATTATACAAATCATTTAGAATGAAAACCGCTTCAGGGGCTCTCCTATAAAATCCGATATCATATATTTTATGTGTCAAAAAATATCTCAAATGTATGACATTTTAATTAAAATCGAACAGCTATTTTATAAAACAAACAAAAGATCTGATGTGTTCCATTCACATGACTTTCTCTATATCTCTGCAACAAATTATTATTAAAAATCTTATGCTTCTATTTACTTCATGCTAATCGAGAAAAAAAAAATGTCGGAAATAATCTTGCTTCCTCTTAAATAGAAGCGAAATAAGGGAGTACCATAGGTTAAAGTGATAGTCAAAGACTGGTTGCTATGGGACGGAAGTTCCTTGTTTGCATGGACAGGAGTTGACAAATTCCTGTATGAGAAAATATAAGTTTTTGAAAGGTGAATTTAAAAGCAATGAATAACTAAAAAACGATCAACTCCACAAAAAAAATTGTATAACATAAATTGTATGTTTTAACGTGCTTTACATTTTCTGTGTAGTAAGCTTTTGTCTATCTCTTACCGTTTAGCAGTTAAGCAAATTCAGCAAAATTCATCCAGAATAAAAAGGTCTTCAGAGGCTATTCCCAGAAAATTCAAGATATACATTATATTTGGTGTGTAAATGTTAGTAATATACCGGATTTTAATCAAAATCGTTAGCCATTTTTTAGAAAATCAAAATTTTCGAAAAAAGTTCCATGTAAAGGGTAGTTTGGGGTGGGGGGATTTTCTTGAAAATCTTTGGGTCGCATCCTTGGAAGATAACAAGCTTGAATACCAAGTTTGGTTTTTAACGGTCTTTTCGTTTTTAGAGCTATGCTGCCCACAGGCATAGACAGACACACACGGACAAGTTTCAAAAATGCTTTTTTTTGGATTCAGGGGGTTTCAAAACATATATTTCCGGTGAAATATCGGTATCGAATTTTTGGGTACAATGCAATACCTTCTCTATTCACCATGTACATAGTATGTATAGAGAAAGTAAAAAGACATATCAAACGTTTTCCTTTTACATCGTAGTTTTGATTGGAAAATTAACTTTAAAATATAGTGTGTCCCGTTGAATCGTTATCCCTAAGAGATGAAAATATCTCCTCACACAGTCATGTTATAAATATGCTTTTCAGCTTGTCTTGTGTAGAATGCCTCAAAGTTTGGTGACAATGAAAATTATAACGCTACTGCGCATGCGCGTGGTATGACAACGCACAGTGCTAAAATGGCGGAATTCACGGTACATCAGAAAGTGAAATTTTATTGGTTAGCCCAATTGAAGTTTCCAATTGCAGGATAGGCAGGAATGTGGTGCAAATGTTTCAGATCATCATACCATTGTGAAATTACATAATCAGCTATTGGAAACATGATCTGTGCTGAGGAAGAAGGGAAGCGGCAAAAAAAAAAAAAAAAAAAAAAAAAAAAAAAAAAAAAAAAATCTGATGTTTCACTCACATGACTTTTTCTATGTACTCTACAAAACTCCTACAAAAGATTATTCTTCTTTATACACAATGCTAATCAAGATAAATGTTAGCTGAATGTTATTACTTAGTTCTTTATAAGTAGAAGGGAATAAGGGAATGCACTATGCTAAAGTGGTTGTCAAATGTTTTAAAAGCTATCGTTATGCGATTGTCATTGCAAATCACTTCTTTGCCTGCCCAGGAGTAGAACAAAAGGAAAACAGACACTTCCTGTCTGAGAAAAGTTTAGGTACTTCTGAATTGAAACCAATAACAAGGAATATCTCCAAAACGGTTACCTCCACAACAAAAACATAACGGACAAAAATGGTGTGTTTTGTCATGAGGTACATTTTTTGTGCAGTACTTTTTTTTGTATCTCCTACGGTTTAGCAGTTAAGCAAAATTCAGCAAAATTCATCCAGAATAAAGAGGCCTTCATATGCTATTCCCAAAAAATTCGAGGTATACATATACATTTTATTTCGGACATAAATAGCTTTAATATACGGGATTTTAATCAAAATCGTCGGAGCTATTTTTTAGAAAATCAAAATTTTCAAAATGTTTTTCCATGTAAAGGTTAGTTGGGGGTGGTGGGATTTTCTTGAAAATCTTCGTGTCGCATCCTTGGAAGATACCAAACCTAAATACCAAGTATTTAACGGTCTTTTCGTTTTTGAGCTATGCTGTCCACAGACACACACACACAGATAGACACACACACACACATACACACGGACCTTTTTCTGAAAATGTTTTTTTTTTTTGATTCAGGGGGTCCTAAAACATGTATTTCCGGTGAAATCCCGGTATCGAATTTTTGCGTGGAATACAATACTTCCTCTATATACTATGTACATAGTACGAATAGAGAAAATAAAAAACAGTGTTCGCAGCTACAGTTGGAGATGTAAGGCAAGCATTTCAGTGAGGTCCAAGTAGTCAATTCGATTGGCCAGTTTAGAGCTAGGTATTCCAAAAACGACTGTCTACACGGTTGTCCATAAGAGACTGCTCGTGCAAAAGTTGCAGCGGAATGATAAACCCAAACGGGCCGAGTTCGGACCTGCATTATCGTCCCCCATTTTTTTGTTTGTTTGTGTTTGTTTTTATAAATACCGGAGTCTGATCAGGACTCCAGCGCTGTATCCCCTATTTACATCCCCCCCCCCCGTATGATTACTGGTTTTACTGTTCTTTTACACAAACATATACACATTGCACAAACATATAACACCAATGCCCAAGGCGGGACTCGAACCCACAATCCCCTGCTCACGAGGCACCAAAGTGAGACGCCTTAGCGAGCGTGGCCATGGGGACCGGCGCATTGATGGTGACAATGAATTCCTCAAGCACGTCGCATTTTCAGAAGAAGCAACCTTTCACCATTACGACACAGGAACACCAATAGGGACAACATAACTGGGTATCTGGAGAACTATGCAGTTCCACTGATATCGAACCCCAGTACAGGACATGCCTGAATTCCGAAGGCTGATAATAAACGCTTGTGCTTCCGTCACACCAGTGATGCTGCGGAAAACATGGAGGGAGATAGAGTTCCGTCTTGATATTCTTCAGGCCACCAAAGCTACACATGTTGCGATTTATTGAAAGTTGGCGAGTTTTTACTTTCTCTAGCCCCATATGTACAATGTACATAGGGATAGAGAAGTATTGTATTCCACCCAAAAATTCGATACCGAGATTTCACCGGAAATACATGTTTTAGGACCCCCTGTATCCAAAAAAAGCATTTTCAGAAAAAGGTCTGTGTGTGTGTGTGTGTGCGCGCCCGTGTGTCCGTGTGCCTGTGATGACGATAACTCAAAAACGAAAAGTACCTAAAATACCAAACTTGGTATTTAAGTTTAGTATCTTCCAGGGATGCGACACGAGGATTTTGAGCAAAATCTCCCCACTCCAAACTACCCTTTACATGGAACTTTTTTCGAAAATTTTGATTTTCTTAAAAATGGATCTAATAATTTTGATTAAAATATCATATATTAAAGATATTTACCTAACAAATAAAACGTATATCTTGAATTTTCTAGGAATAGCTTCTGAAGACCTGTTTATTCTAAATTAATTTTGCTTAATTTGGCATAACTAGTAAACCGTAAGTGATAGACAAAAAATTACTATACAAAACATTTAGGTCTTGTTAAAATACACAAGTTATATCATATACATTTTTCTCGTGGAGCTTACCGCTTTCGAGATATTCATTGTTATTAGTTTCAGTTGTGAAGTACTTATACGTTTCTTAGACGGGAGTGTCCGTTTTTCTTTTGTTCTACTCCTGGCGAAGAAAAGAAGCGATTTGTAATGACAATGGCATAGCGACAGCTTTTAAAACATTTGACTATTGGTTTAGCCTAGTGTATTCCCTTATTTTCTTCCTACTTATACGGAACTAAATAATAAGAACATTGTGCTAATGAGTACCACGATTAGCAAGGTACAGAAAGAAGAGGAATCTTATGTATGAAGTTTGTAGAACAGCTAGAGAAGCTCATGTGAGTGTAACACATCAGATTTTTCTAACATGCAATATGATTTCGGCTCTTCTATGTCTATTAATTTATAAGATATTAAAGTTTCTTTGTGGCAACACACTGTATTCGTCTTGTATTTTAGGAAGCTACAAAATCTAAATACCAGATTGAGTTTTCACCAAGAAAATGAACTTTCCGGTTGGGGAAAGCATGAAGCTGGCCAAATCAGCTCCCGTATCGGTTGGATGACCACCCTTTTCTGCTGTGAGTACGTGGGTGCGAGGCCGGTAGTTGGATTGGCAGGCACAAAAAATGAAATGGCGTTTTATTTATGGACGGTCTTTAACTGCTGTGGTTCTCAGCGCACCATTCTATACTGGACGTGAAAGACCACTAAATTTTGCTCTGAGGCCTCTCTATCAAGGTTGAGGTTCTTTTACGTGCCGTAAATCATATGAATTCAACACATCAGATTTTTAGAAGTATTTAAAAGGCTTTACTTACCAACTTTATGAAAGGGGATATTGGAACTGGCCACCATCATCCGTACATTTCTCGCACCTCTTTAGGACACTATTCGCCGTAGTTCACATAGAGAAATGCTGGTAATTTCCTGGTGCTCATTTTGTTTTAATTTTTGCTGGGCGAGTGGGTTTGCCCTGCATACTTCGTTTTTATCTACCTAAGAAATAGAAATTGCAGGGGGTTATTTCAGGGGAATGTGGGGGCCATCAATCGCTACTAACAATTCTGTCTCCAAACATACTTTCAATTGTTCTCATCGAAAAATTGTGTGTCTGTGTGGCTATGGATAGCATATCTCAAAAAAGGAAACTACCATTGAATACCAAAATTGGTATTTAAATTTAGTATCTTCCAAGGATGCGACACGAATATTTTCAAGAAAATCCCCATCCCCACTACCCTTTACATGGAACTTTTTTCGAAAATTTTGATTTTCTTAAAAATGGCTCTAACAATTTTGATTAAAATCTCTTATATTTAAGATATTTACGTACCAAATAAAATATATCTTGACTTTTCTGGGAATAGCCTCTGAAGACTACTTTATTCTGGATGAATTTTACGGAATTTTGCATAAATGCTTAACAGTAAGGGATAGACAAAAACTTACCACACAAAAAATGTAGATCACGATAAAACACACAATTTATGTCATATACATTTTTATCGTGGAGTTGATCGTTTTTGAAATATTCCTTGTTATTGATTTCAGCTTTAAAAAACTTATACTTTTCTCATACAGGAATTTGTCAACTTCGTCCATACATACAAACAAAGGAATTTCAGTCACATAGTAATCAGCTAACGTATGACTTTCTCTTGTTTCGCTTCTACTTAAAAGGAAGCAAGTAATAGACTATTTGTGCTTATTTTTCTCAACTAGCATGAAGTGAATAGAAGCTAAGCTTTTTAACAATAATTTGTTTCAGAGATGTAGAGGAAGTCATGTGAATGTAACACATCAGATTTTTTATTTTTGCTGCTTATACATTCTCACGCACACGCGCACGCACACATGTGGTTTTTACTTTGTCTAGCCTGCAGTAATACACACACAGTGGAAAGAGAAGGTATAGTTTTTCACCCAAAAAATTCGTTGTCTAGATTTCACCCGCAATATAAGTTTTTAGGTGCCCTGAGTCTAACAAAAGCTACTTGTGTCACCAAAACCAAAAACGTTAAATACCAAAGTTGGTATTGAAGTTTAATGTCTTTCAAGAATGCAGCACGAAGTTTTTTAAGAAAATCTCCCCCCCCCAAACCACAAACTATACATTACATAAAAAATTTCGAAAATTTTCATTTTATCAAAAATGACTAATGATTTTCGTATATTAAAGACATTTACACGGCAAATAAAAGGTATAATTTTAATTTTATGGGAATAGTCTATGAGGACCTCTTTATTCTAAAGATAAGAGATAGACATAAACTTAACTGCACAAAAAATGTAGATCTCATTAAAACAAAATTTATGTCGTGTACAATTTTTTCATGGAGTTCACTGTTTTCGAAATATTAATGGTTTACGCTTTAAAATACTTAAGCATTTTCACAGAGGGGAACTTGTCAACTCTGGTCATGCAAACGAAATGGATTTTAATCCCATAGCAAACACATTTTAGAACATTTGATTGTCAGTATTCCCTTAGTAATAAGACCATTTATGTTAATGTTTTTATCGATTAGAATGAAGTAGAGAATTCGTGTGAATGGAACACATAAGGTTTTCTTGGTAAAATTTCCGAAATTTCTCCACCCGTAAAGTTTTGCTCGAATTTATAATTTTACGAAGGAGATGATAACTTTGTATGTTGCTTGAAGTTATCCAATCGTCCTAGAATTACGAGATTTGAACCCAAGTTTACTAGTTAGTATGTTGCCAGCGTATTTGATTCTGGTTGATTTAGTTAATTTTCCGATGCAGCGGCCGAGAATTTCGTCTTGGAAGCTGGAAGACAGCAGAACCCGGGGTTTACGCCACGAGTTGAGGCGGCAACGGTCTCGTTAACGATTTGATTTCCCGGAGAACGCGTGACTGCTTGCAGCTCGTATAAGAACCACCCTTCTTTCACTCGTGTGCCAGTTTTTAGCATTTCTGACTAATCCTGGCTGCTACAAAGTTTAGATGCAAATTATTTAATTAATTCGATGCAAATGGTGCGGCGGGTGGGCCAGTAGTAGCGCGGTGCGCATGCGCGGCGACGTCTGTCGGCAGGGGTCGCAGCTGCGACGCCAGGCGTCGTTTCAGTAGGAGACAAGTCTTGTTGTGGGCCGCACACGCGAGAGAGGGTTCGTTACAAACAAACACGCCCTTCTTCAGGGAAGGCTTTTATAAACCGGGAGGGGATCCAGCGTGCACATACACACTCATTCAGGTAGGTCTTTTGTCTGCTGACTTGTGGACCAGTTAATTACCTTAACGTTTACACCCCACCCTCGACAGGGCACCGCACGTGTCTCCTCTTGATGGTGCAGTATCCGCTTCACGTGGTCTTGTCACGGTTGCAACAGTTTTGTGTGTTATTAGTGCTATATATGGTGAAACTAAATATGTGTTTGTTGTAAGTGATACATCGAGGTTATAATCTGGTTTATAGACATACAGATAAATGATTAGAATTTTTTAACATATATAAATTTATTTGTGTATATTTAATACTGCGGATGAAGTATATTTTGTTTTAATGTACTCTAGAAATGATAAGAAATCTCCAGTCGTAATAGTAAATATGACAATTATAATTCTGACGTAAAAGCTTTGACGACTCAACATTGAATTTATCACATTTTAATTGATCTAAAGTGATTTTAACACATAACGTGTGTAGATTGATACTGTGGATGAAGTATATTTTACTTTAAATAGATTATTTTAGATATGCGAAGAATTCTTCGGTCGTGACCTTAATTATGGCAATAAGAAATGTGATGTAAATGTTTAAAACTTCAACATTGTCCTTAATTGATCTAAAGTGCGTTTACGCTTAACTTGTGTAGATTAAATGCAGTGGATGGAGTATATTTTGATTGTAATAGATAATTCTAGACTTGCGAAGAAATCTTCGGTCATAGCTGTAATTATAAATATTATGAAAGTGACATAAAAGCTTTGAAAACGCAACATTGATCTAAAGTGTTTTAACACTTATCTTTATCTGTAAATTTATTAAATAATTAGTTTACCTTATTATTACTTTCTTTATCTCGTAATAACAAACTACATATTAGGTACAGAAAACATTTTAATCCACCCAAAAACTGTTAGAAAAATATTTGTGTGTGAGTGTGTGTCTCCGGACAGCCTAACTTAATAGCGAAAGTTGGTATTTAAATTTCAAGGAGGTGACAGGAGGATTTTCAAGAAAATTCCCTGAAGTGCTCTGAATTCTAGTAAAACTGGTAAACCGTAAGAGCAATACAAAAACTTACTACTCAAAAATTTAGATCTCGTCTAAGCTCGCAATTAATGCCCTACTCATTTTGCTGTGAAGCTAGCCGTTTCCGAGATATTCCTTGTGATTTAATTGATTTTTAAAATATTTATACGTTTCTTAAACAGAAGCCACCCCTGTTTCTTTTGTTTTACTCCTGAATATAAAGAATAGCCGCATTTCAATGACAATCGCATGGCGATATCTTTTAAAACATTTGACTAACGCTTCAGTCTAGTATATTCCCTTATTACCCTTCTACATATAAGAAACTAAAATAAGAACGATCTGCAGGTGTTTATTTCGATTAACATTAAGTGGAGAGAAGAATAATCTATTATAAGAGATTTCTTTGCAAAATAGATATTCATTACAATGGAACACATCAGATTTTTTAAATAGACAAGTCTAGAAAGAGACCAAATGTTCAGTCCTAACCTAATTATGACACATAAATTTGACGTAAAAGTTTGACGATTCAACACAGAACTTTTCAGATTTTAATTCGTCTATAGTGCTATTACCTTTTTTGTATAAATTTTCTAAATAATTAGTGTAGCTTATTATTTTTACTAGACTAGCCTTTTAAAACTTCAGAAATAATTCTGTGTGTCTTATACCATTATCTGTTGCTTCACATATCATTTTTATAGAACCTAAGATTGAACTGTTTTGCATTCCCTACCGATTAAGAAGTTAAAAAGTATTGTGTTCCGTAAAAATAGCTTAAAGAGATTTTTTTTGTAAGTAAAATGTTTCAAGATAAACACAGAAAAGACATTTATAAAACAGAAAACTGTGTGTGTGAGTCAGAGAGAGGAGGGAGGGAGTAAGAGAAACGTTATTTCTAGAATAAACACCGTATTTTCTAGAACTTTCTGACGATTTTGCTTAACACACAATTATTTCAGATACTTAGTGGTAAAAATACGATGTGTTCCATTCACATGACTTTCTATATATCTCTGCAATAAATTATTTTTAAAAACCTTATGCTTCTATTTACTTCCTGCTAATTGAGAAAAAATTAGCAGAAATAGTCTTTTTCTCGCTTCCTTGTAAGTAGTAGCGAAATAAGGGAGTACCATAGTTTAAAGTGATAGTCAAAAGCTGGTTGTTATGTGACTGAAGTTCTTTTGTTTGTATGGACACGAATTCACAAAGTCATGTAGGAGAAAAATATAAATTTTTATAGCTTGAACCAAAAACAAGGAATATCTAAAAAACAATCAACTCCACGAAAAAAAAGTATACAACATAAATTATGTTTTAATGTGCTCTACATTTTTTGTGTGGTTAGTTTTTGTCTCTCTCTTACGGTTTAGCACTTATGCAAAATTCCGTAAAATTCACTCAGAATAAAGTAGTCTTCACAGGCTACTCCCAGAAAATTCAAAATGTACATTTTATTTCTCATGTAAATATCTTAAATGTACTACATTTTAATCAAAATCGTTAGAGCCATTATTTAGAAAATCAAAATTTTCAAAAAAGTTCCATGTAAAGGATAGTTTGGAGTGGAGGATTTTTCTCAAAATCTTCGTGTCGCAATACCAAATTTTTTATTTTACCGACTTTTCGTTTTTTAGTTATCATTTTCATAGATACACACAAACAGACCTTTTCCTGAAAATACATTTTTTTTTTGATACAGGGGAGCCTAAAACATGTAATTCCGGTGAAATCTCTGTATCGAATTTTTTGGTGGAGTGCAATACAATCTCTATACACTATGTACATAGTGCGTATAGAGAAAGTAAAAATAAAATATACATCTTGAATTCTCCAACTGATTGAATTTTTACTTTCTCTATAGGCACTATGTACACAGTGTATAGAGAATGTATTGCACTCCAAAAAATTCGATACCGAGGTTTCACCGGAAATATATGTTTTAGGGTCAACTTTATCTAAAAAAAACATTTTCGCAAAAAGGACCGCGTGTGTGTGTGTGTGTGTGTGTGTGTGTGTGTGTGTGTGTGTGTGTGTGTGTGTCCGTGTGTCCGTGTGTCTGTGAACACGATAACTCAAAAACGAAAAGTAGGTAAAATACCAAACTTGGTATTTAAGTTTAGTATCTTCCAGGGATGCGACACGAAGATTTTGAGAAAAATCCTGCCACTCCCAACTACTCTTTACATGGAACTTTTTTCGAAAATTTTGGTTTTCTCAAAAATGGCTCTAGCGATTTTGATTGAAATTTCGTATATTAAAGATGTTTACCTGACAAAACGTATATCTTGAATTTGCTGGGAATAGCCTCTGAAGGGTAGTTTATTCTGGATGAATTTTACTATATTTTGAATAACTGCTAAACCGTAAGACGTGGACAAAAACTTACTGCACAAAAAATGTAGAGCACGTTAAAACACACAATTTATGTTGTATACATTTTTTTCGTGGAGTTCGTCGTTTTTGTGACATTCCTTATTTTTGGTTTCTGCTATGAAAAACTTGTACTTTTCTCATACAGGAACTTGTCAACTCCTATCCATATAAACAAAGGAACTTCATTGACATAGCAACCAGCTTTTGACTATCACTTTAACCTACGGTTGTCCCTTATTTCGCTTCTACTTACAAGGAAGCGAGTAATAAGACTACTTCTGCTAATTTTTTCTGATTAGCATAAAGTAAATAGAAGTATAAGCTTTTTAAGAATTATTTGTTGCAGGGATATGGAGAAAGTCAGGTGAATGGTACACATCAGATTTTTTAAAATGGAAAGCTGTTTATTTGTGTGTATGTGTGAGTGAGACAGAGAGAGAGAGAGAGAGAGAGAGAGAGAGAGAGAGAGAGAAAGAGAAAACTGTCATTCCAAAGATTAAGCAATATTTTCTCGAAACTTCTGACTATTTTGCTTAAAACATCAGTAATTTGTGATACGTGAAAAATAAAATATACAATTTCAATTATCCACTTGATTGAATTTTTAAATTATGCATAACTGCTAAATTGAAACAGTTAAATGAAAAATGTCAAACGGCAGGAAGCAGTTGTTATTAAGCAGGCAATTTGTGTCCAATATATTTTGTCATATTGATTATTTCTAATATATTCGTTTCTATTGATTTAAACTTATAACATTTTACTTTATACGCTAGTGAAGTAATTAACGAAAGTAGTGTATTCTAACCCAAATAATATTTTGGGTTTCACCATAAATATAAAAATTTGATGTGTTCCATTCGCCTGACTTTCTCTGTTCTGCAAACAAGCTTTCTAAGATTACTATTTACAAAAGATTATCATGATAATCGGCACAAACGTTAGCATTACCTCCTTGTAAGAAGAAGGGAAAAAGAAACAAACTAGATTAAAGCGATAGTCAATTCTTTTAAAAACTGCAACTATATGAAATAATTCATTGCTTGCCAGGAATAATAAACAAAGCGAAATTAAAAAAAAAATATGATGTGTTCCATTCACATGACTTTCTCTACATCTCTGTAACATATTATTGTTAAAAAGCTTATGCTTCCATTTACTTCATGCTAATCGAGAAAAAATTAGCAGAAATAGTCTTATTATATGCTTCTTTGTAAGTAGAAGCGAAATAGGTTAAAGTGACAGTCAAAAGCTGGTTGCTATGTGACTGAAGTTCCTTTAAAACAAAAAGACAAGGACTATCTAAAAAAGAAAAAAAAAAAAATCAACTCCACGAAATAAATGAATATAACATAAATTGTATGTTTTAATGTGCTCTACAACTTTTGTGTGGCAAGTTTTTGTCTATCTCTTACGGTTTACCAGTTATACACAATTCCGTAAAATTCATCCAGAATAAAGTTGTCTTCAGAGGCTATTCCCAGAAAATTCAAGATATACATATTATTTGTCAGGCACATATCTTTAATATACGATATTTTAATCAAAATCGATAAAGCAAGTTTTTATAAAATCCAAACTTTCGAAAAATTTTCCATGTAAAGGGTAGTTTGAGGTGGGGGATTTTCTTGAAAACCTTTGTGTCGCATCCTTGGAAGATACTGAACTTAAATACCAAGTTTGGTGTTTAACGGTCTTTTAATTTTTTAGCTATGCTGCCCACAGACACACACCCAGGCACACATACACAGACAGACAGACACCCACGGAGAATTTTCTAAAAATGTTTTTTTTTTGTATTCAGGGTGTCTTAAAACATGTATTTCCGATGTATCGAATTTTTGGGTGCATTACAATACCTTCTCTATACATAGTACATGGAGAGAAAGTAAAACATACGTGACCCGTTTGAAAAAGTGCCCTAAAACTGATAAAAAATGACTCTGAATATCTTGAATACGGTCAACTCTACAAAAATACCTTTTTTTGTTTATGAACCTATGTTTGTGTTTATAGTATATCAGTTACACAAAACATGTATGAAAGCCATGCACAATGAAGGGATCTCCAGAGGTTATTCCCAGAAAATTTAAGATATACATTTCGTTTTTCATGAAAATATCTTAAACATATTACATTTTAATAAAAATCGTTAAGAGCCAATTTTATGAAAATAACAATTTTTGAAAAATGTTTTATGTTAAGGTTTGTTGGAATGGGGGTATTTTATTGAAAATCTTTGTGTCGTTTCCTTGGAAGATACCAAACTTAAATACCGAGATTGTTTTTTAACAGACTTCGTTTTTGAACTATGCTGCTCACAAACAGATGGACGTGTTTCTAAAAATGCTTGTTTTTATCCAAAAGGGCCTCACAACATATATTTCCGGTTAAATCTCGATATCGAATATTTGGGTGAAATAAAATCCTGCTCTATTTACTATGTAAATTGTACATACTTGCTAGAAAAATTTTAAGTATAGACCCCGTTAAAGCACACAGTTTATCATAATTATTATGCAGAGTTAACCATTTCCGAGATATGTCTTATTATAGGTGTGAATTTATTATTGCTAGTACTGATTTCAAATCGAAATACGATGTTCTGTGTTTCATATAGCGACCAGCTTTTAAATGATTTGACTTTGGCTTTTATCTGATACAGGTATCGACAACTGGTTGCAATTTAAGTAAAACATAGAGAGCAAATTTGCTCGAAGCTCCTGCATATCGCTTACGTGATCAACAGCTTGGAAAGCAAGAGCAGATATATCCTTCAGTGTTATTACAGTGCACAATATTTTAATTTGAAATATACAATTCACCTTAGGAATATATTAGGCTAAAGCGATAACTAAATATTTTAAAAATCTGATTTGCTCTATTCACATGACTTTCTCTATATCACTGCAACAAATTATTCTATTTGCTTCATCTAATGGAGCAAAAATTATCAGAAATAGTCTTATTACTTGCTTCCTTGTCAGTAGAAGCGAAATAAGGGGGTACCATAGGTTAAAGTGATAGTCAAAAGCTGGTTGTTCTGCGACTGAAGTTCCTTGGTTTGTGTGAACACGAGTTCACACAGTCCTGTATGAGAAAAGTAAAAGTTTTTACAGCTGAAACCAAAAAACAAGGAATATCTCAAAAACAATTTACTCCACAAAAAATGTATATTACATAAATTGTGTGTTTTAAGGTGCTCTACATTTGTTGCATGGTAAGGTTTTGTCTATCTCTTACGGTTTAGCAGTTATTCAAAATTCCGTACAATTGACCCAGATTAAAATAGTCTTCAGAGGCTATTCCTAGAAAATTTAAAATATACATTTTATTTGTCAGGTAAATATCTTTAATATACGATATTTTAATCAAAATCGATAGAGCAAGTTTTTATAAAATCAAAACTTTCGAAAAAAAAGTTCCATGTAAAGGGTTGTTGGGGTTGGGGGGGATTTTTCTCAAAATCTTCCTGTCGCATCCGTGGAAGATACTAAACTTAAATACCAAATTTGGTATTTTACCGGCTTTTCGTTTTTGAGTTATCGTGTTCACAGACACACGGACACACACATGGACCTTTTTCTGAAAATACTTTTTTTTTGGATACAGGGGACCCTAAAACATATATTTCCGGTGAAATCTGGGTATCGAATTTTTTGGTGGAGTGCAATACCTTCTCTGTACACTATGTACATAGCAGTATAGAGAAAACTGGTCACTTTGCGAAACCATTGAGCTTCGGTTCGCTTTGCATGGAGAAAAATTAGGAAATTTAAAGTTGAAATCAATAAGAATATCTTGAAAACGGTCCACTCTACAAGAAAAACATATATAGTTTAAATTATGTGTTTTAACGAGATCTAAAGTTTCTTGTGCGTAAGTTTTTACCTATTTCTGAAGGTTTAACCGTTATGCTAATTTCTGAAAAACTCGTCCAAGTTAAAGAGGTTATCAGAAGCTATTCCCGGAAAATTCACAATTTACAGTTTATTTGGTCTGTGATGCAAATATGTTTAAATACGATAGTTTAATCAAAATTGTTAGATGCACTTTTGAGGAAAAGGTGATTTTTAAAATTTTTACAGATAAAGTGTAGTTCGTGTTATGGAGTTGAACATCTTCGTGTCGCATTCTTGGAAGATACTAAAGACAAATACCAAGTTTGGTATTTAACGGTATTTGCGATTTTGAGCTATACTGTCCACAGACACTAACACACGCACACACATACATAGACACTCTGACATTTTACTTTATCTACATATTTTATCTTTATTTTCACAGGAAATATGTGTTTTAGGGTCCTCTGTTTCGAGGATTTTTATTTTCTCAAAAAATGGTTTTAAATATCGTATATTAAAGATATTTACATGACAAATAAAATGTATAGCTTGAATTTTCTGGGAATTCTGTCTGAAGACTACTTAATCTGGATGAATTATACGGAATTTTGCATAACTGCTAAACCGTTACGTCACCAAAAATGTAGAGCATATTAAATCACACAATTTGTTTTCCATACTTTTTTTCGTGGAGTAGATCGTTTTTGAGATATTCCTTGTTATTGGTTCCAGCTTTAAAAAACGTACTCTTCTCATACGGGAATTTTTCAACTTCCTTCTATCAAAACAAAGGAACTTAGGTCATAGAGCAAACAGCTTTTGACTAACACTTGAGTTCATGCTACTACCTTGTTTCCCTTTTGCTTGCATAGAAGCAGGTAATAAGAATATTTCTCCTAATTTTTATCAATTAACATGAAGTAAAAAGAAGCAGAAACTTTTTACTTTCTGTACACACACTATGTACAAGGTGTATAGAGAGGGTATTGCATTTCTCCCAAAAATTCGATACCTAAATATCACCGGAAAACATGGTTTGGATCACCCTGAATAAAAAAAAAAAAAAAAATGTTTATAAAATCGTCCGTGTGCATGCTGTGTACATTATAGCTCAAAAACGAAAAGTCCGTTGAATACCAACTTGGTATTTAAGTTTGTATCTTCCAAGGATGCGATACAAGATTTTCAAGAAAATCCCCCAACTACCCTTTAAATGTAACTTTTTTCGATAAACTTTGATTTTCTCAAAATTATCTCTAACGATTATGATTAAAACATCGTATGTTTAAGACATTCACCTGACAAATAATATGAATATCTCGAACTCTCTGGGAAATAGCCTCTGAAGACTACTTAATTCCGAATGAATTTTACAGAATTTTGCATAAAATCTAAACCGTAAGAAATGCACAAAGACTTACCACACAAAGATGTAGAGCACATTAAAACACTCAATTTGTGTTATATAAACCTTTTTCGTGGAGATGATCGTTTTTGAGATATTTCTTGTTTTTGGTTTCAGCTTTGAAAAACATACTTTTCTCATACAGAAGTTTGTCAACTCATGTCCACACAAACAAATCAACTTCAGTCACATAGCAACCAGCTTTTTACTATCACCTTAACCCATGGTACTACATTATTTTACTTCTACTTATAAGAAGCTGACTGTTTCTGCTAATTTATTCTTAGTTAGCATGAAGTAAATAGAAACATTAGATTTTTAATAATACTTTGTTGCAGAGATGTAGAGAAAATCGGGTACATGGAACAAATAGGTTTTTTATGATTTTTTTATTCAGAGGCTCTCAAAACATGTATTTTCGGTGAAATCTGGGTATAGAATTCTTGGGTGGAATACAATGCCTTCTCCATACTTAACTGTACATGCATGCTGGAGAAGGTAATTAACGTTAAGCAGATAAAGTTTTGTGGGAGTAATGTATAAGTTTTGTGATTTTTAATTGGTCTGAAATCTAGAGGGATGAACGATCAAAGCAGCAAAGTGTCCGGATAGCTGTCTAAGATATTTAAATTCACGTTCCTTGGACTACTGAGCAGAAATCCTGTCTCCCATTTGCATCACGGAGATTGGCAAACTTACTTAATGCAGGCATTGTACATTTTCAATCCACTAGGAACACAGTTTTACACTAACGACATCTAGACACGCGAAGAAGTCCGTCAACGTCCAGCGCGAACTGTGACCTTTGGCAATTATAAATACGAGGTGAATCAGTACATCTTCAGGATAAATGGATAATCATATCTCTTCTTGACCTATTGACTTTGATAATTTACCTAAAACACTCTCGAGCTTAGTTTTTCCTTTTTACTTTTTTCAGCACGTACAATGAACATTAGAGAAAGTATTGTATTCCTCCGGAAATTCGATATCGAGATTTTACCGGAATATATGTATATATATATATATATATATATATCTATATATATATATATATATATATATATATATATATATATATATATATATATATATCTTGAGGTCCCCTGAGTTCAAAAAAAGGCATCTTTAGAAAAATGTCCTTCTGTGTGTGTGTGTGTGGGTGGGTGGGTGGCACAGCTCAAAAACGAAAAGTACGTTAAATACCAAACTTAATACTTAAGTTTACTATCTTCTAATGATGCGACACCAAGATATTCGTAAAAGCCCTCCACCCCAATCTACCCTTTACATGGAAGGTTTCTCGAAACTTTTGATTTTCTAAAAAATGGCTCTAACGAAAAATGGCTCTCGACAAAAAATTAGCAGAAATAGCCTTATTAATTGCTTCCTTATAAGTAGAATAGAAATAAGGTAGTACCATAAGTTAAAGTGACAGTCAAAAGTTGGTTTCTATGTGACTGAAGTTCCATTATTTGTATGTGCAGGAGTTGACAAAATACTGTATGAAACAACGTAAGTTTTTCAAAGCTGAAACCAAAAACAAGGAATATATTAAAAACGATCAACTCGATGAAAAAATGTATACAAATGTATACAAAAATGTGTTTTAATGTGCTCTACATTTTTTGTGAGGTAAGATTTATCCATTTCTTACGGTTTAGCAGTTATGCAAAATTCCGTAAAATTCATCCAGAATAAAGTAGTCTTCAGAGGCTATTCTCAGAAAATTCAAGATATACATTTTATTTGTCAGGTAAATATCTTTAATATACGATATTTTAATCAAAATCGTAGAGCCATTTTTAAGAAAATTAAAAATTTTTGAAATTTTTTGAATGTAAAGGGTAGTTTGTGGTGGGGGATTTTCTTGAAAATCTTCGTGTCGCATTCTTCGAAGATACCAAAATTAAATATCAAGTTTGGGCTTTAACGGTCTTCTCGTTTTTGAGCTATGCTCTCCACAGACACGCACACAGACTGACACTTACACACACACGCGGATATTTTTGTAAAAATGCTTTATTTTTTGGGATTCAGGGGGTCCTAAAATATGTATTTCCGGTGAAATTTCGGTGTCGAATTTTTGGATGGAATTCAATACTTCCTCTATACACTATGTACATAATAGTGTAGAGTAAGTAAGAAAGAGTAAATTATTATTTAGAATATCTAATTTAAACTACGTACATAAAGCTTCAGGCGCATTATGGGAAAATTATCATGCTATGTTTTTCTCTTGTTGACTTGCATTTGTTTTATCGTGGAGCTTCTTTTGCGAAGAGGTAGAGTGCATTTTAATTGATTATATAATCGTATAGGATAATCTCATTTATTAATGTATAAGGTAAAATTAAACGAATTAATGCTTTCAGAATGGTTTGAAGGTATAACCAAGATAAATTGGATCGTAATAATGTTATTGAAACTATTCTCGATAGAAAATCTGTTGAGTCCAATAATTCAAATGAACATACAGGATGAAAGAATTATTCTTTTATCTACATCATAATAATCAAGATAAACATTACCATAAATGACCTTATTAATAGTCCTTTATAAGTAAAAGGAAAATAAGGAAATACATTAGGCTAAAGCCCCAGTCCAACTTTTTAAAGGCTATCTCTATGCGTTGTCATTGAAGTTTCGTTCTTTTTTTCATGGCCTGGAGTAACACAAAAGAGAGGAGGGCTTACTGTTTGATAAAAGAAGGTTGAAAGTAATAAAAGGGAGTATCTCTGAAACGGATAGCGCTACAAAAATTGTATATGACATAAATGATATGTTTTAACGAGATTTGCATTTTCGTGTAGTAATGATTCACCAGTTACTTAAAAGACCTTCAGAGGTTATAATCAGAAAGTTTAATTTTCATGTAAATATACGATATTTTATTCAAAATCATTAGAGCTATTTTTGAGAAAGTATAAGTTTTCGAAAAATCTTTCATGTAAAGGATAGTTTATGAAAAGCCTCGTACAGCAACCTTGGAAAATACTAAAGCTAAATACCAAGTTTGGTATTTGACTGACATCTTATTTTGGGACTATACTGTCCACATACCCATATTCACACACAAAAACACACCATACCACACCACACATTACACACACAATATCACACCATATACATTCCCGCACACACCGCACAACCACCATACACACACACACACTCACAGGCCGTGCCATGGCCGTGTGGCGAGAACACTCGTCTCTCACCTAGGTGGCCCTAGGCGACCGCAATTGGGATTTCTCCGGGTTATCCCGTTTCTCTCAACATAATTCACCGGTGCTCCATTTTTACTTTCTCTTTACGCACTATGTACATAGTGTATAGAGAAGGTATTGCACTCCACCCAAAAATTCGATACCAAGATTTCAATGGACATATATGTTTTAGGGTCCCCTGTATCCAAAAAAAAACATTTCACAAAAAGGTCCGTGTGTCTCTGAACACGATAACTCCTAAACGAAAAGTTGGTAAAATACCAAACTTGGTACTTAAGTTTAGTATCTTCCAGGGATGCGACACGAAGAATTAGCAAAAAATTCCCAAACCCAAACTACACTTTACATGAAACTTTTTTCGAAAATTTTGATTTTCTTAAAAATGGCTCTTAACAATTTTGATTAAAATTTTGCACATTAAAGACATTTACCTGACAAATAAAATGTATATCTTGAATTTTCTGGGAATAGCCTCTGAAGGCTACTTTATTCTGGATGAATTTTACGGAATTTTAAATAACTGCTAAACCGTAAGAGATGGACAAAAACTTACTACACGAAAAATGTAGAGCACGTTAAAACACACAATTTATGTTATATACATTTTTTCGTGGAGTCATCGTTTTTGAGTCATTTCTTGTTTTTGGCTTCTGCTATGAAGACATACTTTTTTCATATAGGAATTTGTCAACTGCTTCCATACGAAGGAACTTCAGTGACGTAGCAACCAGCAAGGAACAAAGCAAGCATAGCAACAAGGAACCAAGTAATAAGATTATTTCTGCTATTTTAGTCTGATTAACATGAAGTAAATAAATGTATAAGCTTTTTAAGAGTAATTTGTTGCAGAGATGTAGAGAAAGTCATGTGAATGGTACACATCAGATTTTTATTTCATGTATCATAAGTGCCATTGCCAACTGTTTAAATTAATTTCATGACAAACAAAATACATATCATTAAATTTATGGGAACAGCCTCTGAAGACTTCATCTTCGTGACTTTTGTATAACTTGTAAACTGTAAAAGATACACAAAAACATAATACACAACATTATTAATCTCATTAATACATTCAATTTGTCACAGATTTTTTAGAGTTTCCTGTTATTGGTTACAATTTTAATTTTTTTTTCCAAGCGGGAAGTTAGCTTTTGTTTCATATCTTTTGTTTTATTCCCTGAAATACAAAAGAGAACCGAATACCAATTGTTTCACATAGCGATGAACTTCTAAAAGATTTGACTATCGCTTTAGCCTAGTGTATTTTCTATTTCCCTTCTACATACAAGGAAGCAAGTAATAATACCATTTATGTGTATCTCGATTGGCATGAAGCAGAAGAATATTATTTTAAAGGAAACGTGTTTGTGGAGCAGCTAGAGAAAGTAATGTGAGTGGAACATCATTTTTCTTTTTTTTACAGGGTATTCTAAGACACATATTTCCAGTGAAATTTCGTTATCGCATTTTTCGGTGGAATGCAATAGCTTCTCTACTTATATACTATATACTATACAATATAAATGAAAAACAAAATAAAATATAAATACTATGTTTTGCCTATATTTCAACATCTTTCAAAGAAGTGACACGTATATTTTATATAAAATATCTTCACCTGTAACTATTCAACACATGGAACAGTTACCTTTATTTTTGTTTCCCCAAAGTCCTGTAACAATTTTAGTTCAAATACTTAGCATATCTTTAAAATAATTATATGACGAATACATCATGAATTTTCTACGAATAAACTGCGAAGTTCTAAAAGGTCAGAAGGCATCTTATATAATGCTGCTTAACTAGTAAGCGTTAAGTAATAGTCAAAACATATCATAAGAAATGTAGAACTCAACACACAATATCAAATAACTACTTATGATTCAGCCATTTCTGAGATATCTCTTATTAATGGTTTGAATTTCCCCATACATATCGTACATAAAAATAGGCGGCTTAAGCGTGAATTTGTTGGCAGGAATTTCCATGGGCTAATAAGAAAATAACATTTCTAAGGAATCGCACACAATACGTGCTGTCGAAACACGTCACAACTCAAAGGCAAAGCAACGGCCGACACAGATGACAGGAATAAACGTGCCTTTGACACGTCCTGCGCATTGGCATAATGCCGAGTTGGGAAGGCAGAGTCAAACTGAAAAATTCAATGCCGTAGCGATCTCAATGCTGCCTCGGCCGATATACATGTAAGGCGATTGTGGCCTTGGTATTCAAAGAGAGAAGCACTATAAGAAAAATTCTGAAAATGTTTATCTTGAGTACATAAAATAGATTATATATATAGATTTTTACTTTCCCTACGCGTACTATGTATTTAGTGTATAGAGAAGGTATTGCATTCATATCAAAATTTTGATACCGAGATTTCATCGGAATTACATGTTTTGGGTCAGCATTGCTTAAAAACGAAATGACCGTGGAATACCAAACTTGGTATTTAAGTTTAGTATCTTCCAAGGATACGATACGAAGATTTTCAAGAAAATCCCCCACCCCAACTACCCTTTACATGGAAACATTTCCGAAAATTTTGATTTTCTCAAAAATTGCTCTAACCATTTTGATTAAAATATCATATATTATGGATATTTGCGTGACATATAAAATGTATATCTTGAATTTTCTGGGAAAAGCCTCTGAAGACTACTTTATTCTGGATTTATTTTGTGGAATGTTGTATAACCAGCGAACCGTAATAGAAAGAGAAAAACTTACTTAACAGAAAATGTAGAGCACGTTAAAACACACGATTTATGTAATATACACTTTTTTGTAGAGTTGATCGTTTTTGAGATATTCCTTGTTTTTGGTTTCAGCTTTAAAATACTTATACATTTGTCATACAGTAATTTGTCAACTCCTGTCCATACAAACAAAGGAACTTGTCAAATAGCAACCAGTTTTTGGCTATCACTTTAACCTATGGTACTTCTTATTTCCCTTCTACTTGCATGGAAGCAAGTAATAAGACTATTTCTGCTATTTTTTTTCTCTCGATTAGCATGAAGTAGATAGAAGCAGAAGCTTTTTAACAATAATTTGTTGCAGAGAGGTAGTAGAGAAAGTCATGTGAATGGAACACATCAGATTTTTATTAATCATTCACTCCCACGTTCATACTTGAAGACCCTGTGGTGGGTAGGGAATAATTGTGGTTAAAGAAACATTTCCCGTTACACCCGGGAATCAAACCCGGGACCTCCGGGTGAGATATCAGCTCGCTGACCATTCGACCTTGGAGGCAGTCCATCATATATTTGTATAAATAATGTATAAACAATGGGTGGAGAGTTATTAAAATGTAACATATGATTTTGCTTTTATGTTTATTACATACGGATAGAGAAGTATTGTATTCCACCCAAAAATTCAATACCGAGATTTTACCGGAAATATATGTTTTAGGACTCCCTGAATCAAAAAAAGAAAAAAAAAAGAAGTATTTTCAGAAACAGGTCTGTGTGTGTGTGTGTGTGTGTGTGTGTGTGTGTGTGTGTGTGTGTGTGTGTGTGTGTGTGTGTGTGTGGACAGTATAGCTCAAAAGCGAAAAGACGGTTAAATACTGAACTTGGTATTTAAGTTTGGCGTCTTCCAAGGATGCGACACGAAGATTTTAAATAAAATACCCCCACCTCTAACTACTCTTTACATGGAAAAACTTTCGAAAATTTTGTTTTTCTTAAAAATGGCCCTCACGATTTTGATTAAAATACCACACATTAAAGCCATATCTATCACAAATAAAATATCTATCTTGAATTTTCTGGGAGTAGCTTTTAAAGACCTGTTTATTCTGGATGAATTTTGCTTAATTTGGTGTAACTAGTAAACCATAAGAGTTAGACAATAACTTTCTTTACAAAAAGTGTAGATCTTGTTAAAATACACAAGTTATGTCATATACATTTTCTTCGTAAAGCTTGCCGTTTTCGAGGTATACCTTGTTATTAATTTCAATTGTGAAGTATTCCTACGTTTCTCAAACGAAAGTGTCCGCTTTTCTTTTGTTCTACTCCTGGCCGAGCAAAGAAGCGATTTGCAATGATAATCGCATAACGACATCTTGTATAACATTTGACTACCACTTTAGCATAGCGCATTCCTTTATTTCCATTCTACTTATAAGGAACTAAGTAATAAAATTCTGTTAACGTTTGTCTGGATTAGCATGGCGTTGAAAGAAGAATTATCTTTTGTAGGTTTGTAGAGTAGCTAAATAAAGTCATGCGAGTGTAACCCATCAGATTTTTTTTTACTTTCTCTATACGCACTATGTACATAGTGTATAGAGAAAGTATTTTAATGCCCCCATAAATGCGATAACGAGATTTCACCTGAAATGCATATTTTGAGGCCCCCTGAATCCAAAAACAAATTCTTAGAAAAATGTCCGTGTGTATGTGTGTGTGTGTGTGTTTCTGTGGGCAGCATAGCTCCAAACGAAAACACTGTTAAATACCAAACTTGGTATTTGAGTTTGATATCTTCCAAGGATGCGACACCAAGATTTTCAAGAAAATTCCCCCACCTCAAACTACCCTTTACATGGAAAAAATTTCGAAAATTTTGATTTTCTAAAGAATGGCTCTAACGATTTTGATTAAAATATCGTATATCAAAGATATTTACCTGACAAATAAAATGTATATCTTGAATTCTCTGGGAATAGCCTTTGAAGACTTCTTTAATCAGGAGGAATTTTACGGAAGTTTGTATATCTGGTAAACCGTAAAAGATAGACAAAAACTTACCCCACAAAAAATGTAGAGCACTTTAAAACACACAGTTTATGTTATACACATTTTTTCGTGTAGTTTATAGCTTTTGAGGTATTTGTTGTTTTTGGTTTTAGCTTGGAAAAACTTATACCTTTCTTCATACAGGAATTGGTCAACTGCTGTCCACACAAACAAAGGAACTTCAGTCACATAGCAACAAGCTTTTGCATATTACTTTAACCTATGCATTATTTCGCTTCTATTTAGGAGGAAGCAAGTAATAAGACTATTTGAGCTAATTTTTTCTTGATTAGTATGAAGCCTTTTTAACAATAATTTGTTGCACATCATATTGTTTGAAACAGATTAACACAACTGAAATTTCAATGTAGAATATTTGGTTAGAATGGAATACTTCTCTGCCTATTACAGGGTTATGGTCGAGGAAGCAAAAATGAGTAGGTTTAAGTGTGGGGGAGTTTCTCAGTTCGTTAATTTGAAAGTCGGTGGCAGTTGACGGGATGTTAAACGCTACCAAAAAAACGAACTGTCTCATCTCATTATGTGGGGCACTCGTGTGGTGAATGAAGGTAATTCTGCCGGGAGAGACGCCCCTGCCTGAGAAATGCCCGCACCCCGTGTTGATATTCTCATCTCAAGTGCACACGTTTTTCACTTGGACCGGCGCGTGTTGGAGAGCCCTTTTGAAAGGGGCGTGTGATTAATGTTCACCTGGGTTTCTGTAGCTGCTGCCTAACGGACTGTTACGGCGTTTCACGGTGTGCGATCTTTGTTGCTGTTTACCCAGGTGTGACCAACGGCGTCGTAAACACTGCGGGAAACCGGCGTCCAGGGAGTCGAACCCTGGGGTTTCGGCGCGGAAATGAACGCAGCGGAAATATAATACCTGCCAGCAGGGGTGGACAAATACTGTGTCGTCCTGCTTAAGATTTATTGGCCTGAAAGGATTAAATTATTTGCTCTTGTGTTCCGAACATTACCGAAGATTACCTCAGGAAATGTTCGGCGTTTACGAGAGGTTGTAAAGCAATGTTCGTGGATCTAAGTAGAGGATATTGCAACCGAATTACTCCCTATTTATTGTACAATAAAAGTGAAAAAAGGGCTTTAAAAAAAACTTTATAGTCTTGAGGATGGGCGGGCGATCCATCAATATAGACCGCGCCGTGGCCGAGTGGTTAAACCACTCGCTTCTCACCTATGCGGCCGGGTTTTTTTTTTTTTGAAAGTGAAGAAATAAAAATACAGTTCCGGAGGCTTGTCAGGACTCCGGCGCTGTATTCCCCCTCCTTTCTCCATTTCCTTAGTAGACCTTATTATTATTTACGTTTTTCCTTTTACATACACAAACATAGACACATTTACAAACACAGAAACACCCATGCCCAAGGCGGGACTCGAACCCACGATCCTGTGCACCACGAAGCGCCAAAGCGAGACACTTTAGTGAACGTGGCCACCGGGATCGGCCAGTGGTTCAATCCCATGCGATCGCATGTGGGATTTGTGGATAAAGTGGCGCAGGGGCGGGTTTTCTCCGAGATCTCCGGTTTCCCCCGCCATCGCTTTCCACCGGTGCTCCATCTTCATTCTTGTATCCAGTGTTATCACCTACGGGGACATGTGTACTAAAAGCGGGCGTTAAAAACTTTAAAAAATTCCATCAATAGGCATTTTGTCACAGAAGAATTTTAACTTCCTCTACACCTAATGTACACATAGTACATGGAGAAAGTATTGTATTGCACAAACAATTCGATACCGAAATTTCACTGGAAATGTTTTGAATCCAATAAAGCAATTTTGGAAATGGTCCGTATGTGGTTGTGTGTGTGTGTGTGTGTATGTTTGTGTGTGTGTGTAGGTGGACAACATAGCTCAAAAACGAAAAGACTCTTACATACAAACTGGGTATTTAAGTTTAGTATTTTCTAAGGATACGACACAAAAATTTTGAGAAAAATCTCCCCACCACCTTTGACATATAATACTGTTTGAAAATTTTGATATCAAAAATGGCTATAACGGCTTCGATTGAAATATCTTATGTTTAAGATATTTAAGAGACAAACAAAGTATACATCTTGAATTTTCTGGGAATGTCCTCTATCGATCTCTTCATTCTGGATGACTTTTGTATGACTAGTAAACCGTAAGAGAGAGAGACAAAAACGTAGCACACAAGAAATATAGATCTTTTTGAAAACCACAATTTATGTCACACACATTTTTTCTTTCTCTAGCCCCGTATGTGCAATGTACATAGGGATAGAGAAGTATTGCATTCCGCCCAAAAATTCGATGTCGAGATTTCACAGCAAATAAATGTTTTAGGACTTGATATTTAAGTTTGGTACCTTCCAAGGATGTGACACGAATATTTTCAAGAAAATACCCCCCACCCCTAATTACCCTTTACATGGCAAATTTTTCGAAAATTTTGTTTTTCTTAAATATAGTTCTAACGATTTTGATTAAAATACCACATATTAAAATCATTTCTATCACAAATGTAATGTATATCTTGAATTTTCTGGGAATAGCTTCCAAAGACCTGTATATTCTGGATGAATTTTGCTTAATTTGGCATAACTGTAAACCGTAAGAGATAGACAAAAACTTAATATAGAAAAATGTAGGTCTTGTTAAAATACACAAGCTATGTCATATACATTTTTTTCGTGGAGCTTACCGTTTGCGAGGTATTGCTTGTTATTAGTTTCAGTTGTGAAGTACTTATACTTCTCTCAGACGGGAGTGCTCGTTTTTTTTTTTTTTTTTTTGTTTTGTTTTTGTTTTTTTGTTTTTTTCTATTCCTGGCCAAGCAAAGAAGCGATTTGCAATGAAAATCGCATAACGACAGCTTTTAAAACATTTGACTATCATTTTAGCCTAGTGCATTCCCTTAGTTCCATTCTACTTGTAAGAAACTAAGTAACAAAATTCTGCTAATGTTTACCTCGATTATCGGGGTGTTGAAAGAAGAATATCTTTTGTAAGAAGCTTGTTTGTAGAGTAGCTAGAGAAAGTCATGTGAGTGTAATACATAAGATTTTTTGTCTTTGGTTTCAATTTTGAACTACTTAAAACCTTTCTTAGACGGAAAGTCATGTTTTGCTCCACATCTCTCTTGGTTTTTCCTGGCCTGGAAATCGCATAGTGAAAGCATTTTAAAACATTTGACTGTTGCTTTAGCCTAGTGCATTCTCTTATTTCCCTTCTATTTGCAAGGAAGCATGTAATAAGACCATTTCTGCTAATGTTTATCTTGGTTAGCATTATGTAGACAAATGAATAATCCCTTGTATAAGATAGGAGTAGTGCTCTGAACGGAGCACGTTAAAATGTATCTTTTACTTAAATTCTTATATATTCAATAGCTGAGAAATTCATTTTACGTTCTCTACATGTACTATGTACACAATGTATAGAGAAGGTATTGTAATGCACCCAAAATTTCGATACCGAGATTTCAACGGAAATACATGTTTTGAGACCCCCTGAATCCAAAAAAGAAATTTTAGAAAAATGTTCATGAGTGTGTGTCTGTCTGGCTGTCTGTGGGCAGCATTGCTCAAAAACGAAAATACCGCTAAATACTATACTTGGTATTTAAGTTTGGTATTGTCCAAGGATGCGCCACGAAGATTTTAAAAAAAAATCCCCCATCCCTAACTACCCTTTACATGGACAACATTTTGAAATTTTTGATTTTCTTAAAAATGGCTCTAACAATTTTGGTTAAAATATCGTATATTAAAGATATTTACCTGACAAATAAAATGTATATCTTGAATTTTCTGGGAATAGCCTCTGAAGACTACTTTACTCTGGATGAATTTTACGGAATTTTGCATAACTGTTAAACCGTGGGAGATGGTCGCAAGTAATAAGACCATTTCTGCTAATTTTTTCTCGATTAGATTAAGTAAATAGAATAGTTTGTTGCAGAGATGTAGATAAAGTCATGTGAATGGAATACATAAGATGTTTGCTTTATCTATTTGGTACATAGAGAAGATATTACATTTCACCAAAATGTTGATACGGAGATTTTACTGAAATTATAAGCTATAGGGTTCACTGAATCAAAAAAAGAAGAAAAAGAATACCTTTTTTTTTTTTTTTTTTGGTGAAAATGGTCCCTGTGTGTGTATGAACAGAATAATTAAAAAATGAAGTGTCCCTCATGTGCCAAACTTGGTTTTTAATTTAAGCGTCTCTAAATAACGTGGCGCGAAGAGTTTCAGGAAAAATCCCCCATCCAAACCATTCTTTACATGGAATAGGTTTCGAGAATTTTGATTTTCTTAAAATGCCTAACGATTTTGATTACAATACAGTATGCTTAAGATTTTTATCACAATTAAAATGATAACCTCTGAAGCCCTTTGGACCCTGAATAGTTTTTCATAACAGTAATCCACTGGCTGCACAAAAAATTGGATCTCTTTAAAACCACAATTTATGTTATATGCTATTTTCTTGAAGCGCTAACCCCTTCTGAGACATTCCTTGTTATTTATTTCAATTTTAAAATACTTTAAACTTTTCTCAAAGAGGAAATTGTCATCCGTTTCATTCCTTTTATGTTTTACGTCATCCAAAGAGAACCAAATTTCAATTGTATCACATAGCAGTTTTTGAAATGTTTAAACTATTATTTTAGCCTAGTGTATTCCGCTAATTTCCCTTCTATTTACAAGGATACAAATAATAAGACAGTTTCTATTATGGTAAAAAAAAAAGCACAATTAAAGGCAAAGTTTCCATTGTTTAAAACTGTATAAGATGACAATATTTATACTTCTTGCTGGTTGAGTTAGTTTTACTGGCATTGTTTTGTTTCATTATATAGTTAAAGTTGAATTTCTTGAGAATCTCAGCTCAATCACTTTTTACTTCCTCTGTACGTATTATGTACACAGTGTATAGAGTAGGTATTGCATTCCACCCAAAAATTCGGTACCGAGATTTCACCGGAAATGCATGTTTTGGCTCCCTATAATCCAAAAAAGCATTTTTACAAAAAGTCCGTGTGTGCGCGTGTGTGTCTGTGTGTGTGGACAGCACAGCTCAAAAACGAAAAGACCGTTTAATACCAAACTTGCTATTTAAGTTTAGTTCTTCCAAGGATGTGACACGAAGATTTTCAAGAAACTACTCCAACTACTTTTACATGGAAATTTTTTCGAAAATTTTGATTTTCTCAAAAGTGGCTCTAACGATTTTGATAAAAATATCGTATATTAAAGATATTTATCTGACAAATAATATGTATATCTTGAATTTTCTGGAATAGCCTCTTAAGACTACTTCATTCTCGATGAACTTTACGGAATTTTGCATAACTGCTAAACCGTACAAGATACACAAAAACTTACCACACACAAAATGTAGAGCACATTAACACACACAATTTATGTTGTATACATTTTTTGTGGAGTTGATCATTTTTGAGATATTCTTATTTTTAGTTTCAGCTTTAAAAAAAAGTATACTTTTCTCATACAGGAATTTGTCAACTCCTGTATATACAAACAAAGGAACTTCAGTCACATTGCAACCAGCTTTTGGCTAACATTTTAACCTATGGTACTCCCTTATTTCGCTTCTACTTACAAGGAAGCAAATAATAAAACTATTTCTGCTACTCTTTTTCTCGATTGGCATGAAGTAAATAGCAGCATAGATTTTTAATAACAATTTGTTGCAGAGATGTAGAGAAAGTCATAAGAATGGAACACATCAGATATTTAATTTACATTTTAAAGCATTTTGAATTAAACCAAAAGTAGCCAAGCTAATGTCGGCTATATTGTCACGAACATCTTGTGATAGAGCAATACATGTTTTGAAATTTTTGACTAAAAGTTTTAATTCTCTTGAATTAAGAGTTTCTGTTGATATATTACTAAACGTTATGTTCTTTTTTACTTTTCTTTGATGATTTTAATAATTATTTGGTAGTTATTGCTATTTATATCAGTTCATTTTACTTTTTAAAATATTCCAGTACAACTAAAGCAGCAAATAGCCGTCTCTGATAGATATATAAAAGACAATTCCTGGTGATGTTTATCTCGATTAGAATGGTATAGATAAAAGAACAATCGTTGATAGCACTTGTTTGTTTGCAGCACAGTTATAGAAAGTCTTGTGAATGAATACGTCAGATATTTTCAGTCGTTACACTATGTACGTAGTGCGTATAGAGAAAGTAAAAATCTATAGTTGACTCCATTAATGGCCTGAGGAGAATAATTTGAGAATTTCGTGTTTGCTAATGTTCGTAAACGCAGCAGAGGAATACCAGCGCCACCATCGCATAACAACTGCATGCGATTTAGACACGGTTATCGTTAGTAAATTGATTTTATTTGCTGGGTGCCGAAATTGGTTTTAAAAGTACAATAATTGCTCGCAACCATTCAAGAGCGAAACCAAATAATGGCGAAAAAATTCTTTGATATAATAGTTACAGCAATTAACCGTATTTTGAGGGTTCCTTTTTGTTGCTCTAACCGTATAGACCAGAAAAAACAAAAAAACGTTTTGTAATCGCTTAAATCTGTTGTGGGAGTCAAAAAAACAGTTCAATCGTGTAACAAGGAGAGGAGATAGAACGGAAATATAATGTTTGGTTTGTAGAGAAACCCACTCCTTGGCTTAATTGCTGTTTTTTTTTTTTCCTTTTTTTTTTTTTTTTTAGAATATGAAATTACCCCAGTTTTACCACGTTCTGGTGTTTTCTGTGCCTGCAGAAGTAAAAGCAAGCAACGCTATTCTACCATCTGCTGTGTGTAAACGTGCTCGATTCTTGCCTTATTAATTGAATATTAATTGGAACACTTTCCATGCGGTATTTGGCTACATCTGTTTTTATCTATAAATGTACGTACGTTGTTCTCGTTTTAATTGTTCTGGAAGTTTCCACTGATTTTGTTTGTGGAAGACACTCCTCGTTTTCTCATTCTAGTACGCGGTTGTACGATCACCATGCATTTCTGTTGTAAATGAACAGAAGATATAGGAATATTAAAATGAACGAAACCACATACACACTGAAAGGTCTCATATTTATTTACTTAATTATTTATCCTGGTTTGAGTTGAGGTCTTAAGGCCTTCTCGTCCACTCTACCAGGAAATACGTTAAATTCAATACAGCAATGATACAATGAATAAAAGGAATAAAGAACAATTTAAAAAATATATAAAAATCTGTTGTGTTACACTCACATGACTTTCTGTAGCTCTTCTACAGACTTCCTACATAAGATTATTCTTCTTTCTCCACCTTGCTACTCGAGATAACCATTAGCAGAATGTTCTTACTACTTAGTTCCTTATAAGTAGAAAGAAATTAAGGGAATACACTAGGCTAAACCGATAGTCAAATGTTTTAAAATCTGTCGTTATTCGATTGTCATTGCAAATCACTTCTTTGCTTGGCCAGGAGTAGAACAACAGAAACACGGACACTTCCTGTCTGAGAAAAGTATAAGTAATCACAAGTGAAACCAAAAACAAGGAATATCTCGGAAACGGTTACCTCCAAAACAAAAATGTAAAGGACATATAGTGTGTGTTTTGCTCAGAGCAGCATATTCAGTTTAGTAAGTTTTTGTATATCTCTTACCGTTTGGCAGTTAAGCAACATTTAGCGAAATTCATCCAGAATAAAGAGGCTATTCACAGAAAATTCAAGATATACATTTTATTTGATATGTAAATATTTTAATATACGGGATTTTAATCAAAATTGTTTGAGCCATTTTTTAGAAAATCAAAATTCTCGAATATTTTTCCATGTAAAGGGTAGTTGGGGATAAGGGGATTTTCTTGCAAATTTTCGTGTTGCATCCATGGAAGATACCAAACCTAAATACCAAGTTTAGTATTTAACAGTCTTTTCATTTTTGAGCTATGTTGTCCCCAGACTCTCACACATATACACGTACCTTTTTCTGAAAATGCCTTTTTTTGGATTCAGGGAGTCCTAAAACATGTATTTCCGGTGAAATCTCTGTATCGAATTTTTGGGTGGAATACAATGCTTCCTCTATACGCTATGTACATAGTCGTTCTAGAGAAAATAAAAATCTTTTGTGTACCATTCGCATGGCTTTCACTACATCTCTGCAACAAATTACTCTTAAAAAGCTTTTACTTCTATTTACTTATTTACTTAATGCTAATCAGAAAAAATTAGCAGAAATAGTTTTATTACTTGCTTCCTGGTAAGTAGAAGCGAAATAAGGGAGTACCATAGGTTAAAGTAATAATCAAAAGCTGGCGGCTATGCCACTGAAGTTCCTTTGTTTGAATGGACACTAGTTGACAAATTCCTGTATGAGAAAAGTACAAGTTTTTCAAAGCTGAAACCAAAAACAAGGAATATCTCAAAAACGATCAACTCCGCGAAAAAAATTACATAATATAGTGTGTTTTAATGTGCTCTTCACTTTCTGTGTTGTAAGTTTGTCCATCTCTTACCGTTAGCAGTTATGCAAAACTCCGTAAAATTCATCCAGAATAAAGTTATCTTCAGAGGCTATTCCCAGATAATTCAAGATAAACATTTTATTTGTGAAGTAAATATCTTAAATATGAGATTTTAATCAAAATCGTTAGAGCCATTTTTAAGAAAATCAAAATTTTCGAAATGTTTTCCATGTAAAGATTAGTTTGGGGTGGGTTGTGGGGGATTTTCTTGAACATCTTCGTGCCGCATTTTAGGTAGATACTAAATTTAAATACCAAATTTGATTTTTAACGGTCTTTTCATTTTTGAGCTATGCTACCCACAGACACACACACATAGACGGATATTTTTCTAAAAATGCTTTTTTTTTGTATTCAGTATTGCACTCCACCAAAGAATTCGATACCGAGATTTCAACGGAAATATATGTTTTAGGATCCCCTGTATCCAAAAAAAGTATTTTCAGAAAAAGGTCCGTGTGTGTGTGTCCATGTGTCTGTGAACACGATAACGCAAAAACGAAAAGTCGGTAAAATACTAAACTTGGTATTTAAGTTTAGCATATCCCAGAGATCCGACACGAATATTTTGAGAAAAATCCTCCCACCCCAAACTACCCTTTACATAGAACTTTATTCGAAAATTTTGATTTTCTAAAAAAATGGCTCTAACGATTTTGATTAAAATATTGTATGTCAAAGATATTAACCTGACAAATAAAATGTATATCTTGAATTTTCTGGGAATAGCCTCTGACGGCTATTTTATTCTGAGTGAATTTTACCGAATTTTGCATAAGTGCTAAATCGTAAGAGAGAGACAAAAACTTACCTCACAAAAAATGTAGAGCACATTAAAACACACAATTTATGTTGCATACATTTTTTTCGTGGAGTTGATTGTTTTTGAGATATTCCTTGTTTTCGGTTTAAGCTATAAAAACCTATATTTTTCTCATACAGGACTTTGTGAACTCGTGTCCATACAAACAAAGGAACTTCAGTCACATAGCAACCAGCCTTTGACCATCACTTTAACTTATGTTACTTTCTTATTTCGTTTCTACTTACAAGGAAGCAAGTAATAAATCTATTTCTGCTAATTAGAAATAATAGAAGCATAAGCTTTTTAAAAATAATTTATTGCGGAGATACAGAGAAAGTCATGTGAATGGAACACATCATATTTTTTTCACTTCTACTTACAAGGGAGCAAGCAATAAAGACTATTTCTGCTAAGGTTTATCTCGATTTGCATGAAGTAGATAGAAGAATAAGCTTATTAAGAATAATTTGTTACAGATATGTAGACAAAGTCGTGTGAATGGAACACATTAGTTTTTATACAACGATAAGATAATTGTATACTCCAATCCATTGGCCCTCGTTACCCAGGATACCAAACGCGTGGGATAAGTTGCTATTATTAACTTGAGATCAAATATAACATAAAGCCTGAAGGGTTTACTGCAGCGTGCAAAGCCAAACTAACATCAATACTTTACGTTACCTATATTACCCAATTATAAACAAATTTATGTTTTGTTGTTTTATGTACAAAACAATGTCATGTTCGTTATTCATTGTCGGTGCCGCTTTCATACAATTCAATAAAGTTGTTTTTACTTTCTCTAGGCCGTATCTGCAATGCACATAGTGTATAGAAACGGTATTGTATTCCACCCAAAAATTCAATACCGAAATTTCACCGGAAAGCGTATATGGTTTCAAGTCCCCGGGTCCGAAACAAAAAGCATTTTTATTTTCGGTAGCTCCATATTTACAATGTACATCCCCAAGGTCGCGGGTTCAAAGCCGGTAGAGGACGATGACTTTTTTCGGGTGTAAAAATCCTGATCATGATATTGATAAAATCCCCCCACCCCAAACTACCCTTTACATGGAGCTTTTTTCGAAAATTTTGATTTTCTGAAAAATGCCTCTAACTATTTAGATTAAAATTTCGTATACTAAAGATATTTACCTGACAAATAAAATGTATATTTTTAATTTTCTGGGAATAGCCTGTGAAGACTACTTTATTCTGGGTCAATTTTACGGAATTTTGCATAACTGCTAAACCGTAAGGGACGGGCCAAAACTTACCACACAACAAATGCAGATCACTTTAAAACACATTTACGTTATATACATTTTTTTCGTGGAGTTGATCGTTTTTGAGATATTCCTTGTTTTTGCTTTCAGCTTTCAGAAACATACTTTTCACATACAGGAATTTAACAATCCCTGTCCATACAAACAAAGGTACTTCAGTCACATAGCAACCAGCTTTTGACTATCTCTTTAACCTATGGTACTCCCTTGTTTCCTTCTGCTTACAAGGAAGCAAGTAATAAGACTATTTCTACTAATTGTTTCTCGATTAACATGAAGTAAGTAGAAGCATAGGCTTTTTAACAATAATTTGATGCAGAAATATAGAGAAAGTCATGTGAATGGGACACATCAGATTTTTTTCTTAGATGTGATAGTTTTATAAATATTCCATGCTATTGGTTTCGGCTTTAAAATACTTATTACATTGCCAACTCCTGACCTTACAAACAAAAGAACTTTAAGCACATAGCAACCAGCTTTTGACAACATGGAAGCAAGTAATAAGATAATTTGTGCTATTTTTTTCTCAATTAGTATGAAGTAAATAGAACAACAACTTTTTTTAACAATAATTTGTTACAGCAACGTAGAGAAAGTCATATGAATGGAACACACAATATTTTTAGAAATATTTAAGGGCCTCAGGACCAATGGAAGATGGAATAACCCTCCTGTAGTAAGGTTAGATGGACTCGAGGCATGGTTACTCTATTCTGCTATCTTATCTGCCTGAGCTGGGCCTTCTGTGTAGGATCCGGGCTTAAACAACCCAAGGCGCTACAATACATCGTATGGAGATAAGAACTAATTCCGTATAATCTAAGACTCCTAGAGGTCAAGCTTCTGTGCGTCCTTACAAGTTTATCATCCTTGCCCTTTATTTATTAAGTTTTACGATCTCTACTACCTCTAAAAATCTGATGTGTTCCATTCACATGACTTTCTCTATATCTCCATAAATTATTATTAATAATCGAGAAAAATTAGCACAAATAGTCTTATTTCTTGCGTTATTGTAAGTAGGAGCGAAATAAGGGAGTACCGTACGTTAAAGTGAAAGCCAAAAGCTGGTTGCTATGTGACTGATGTTCCTTTGTTTGTATGGACAGGAGTTGACAAATTCCTGTATGAGAAAAGTATAAGTTTTTCAAACATGAAACCAAGAAAAAGGAATATCTCAAAAACGATCAGCTCCACCAAAAAGTGTATATAACATAAATTGTGTGTTTTAACGTGCTCTACATTTTTTGTGGGTTAAATTTCTGTCCATCTCTTACGGTTTAGTAGTTATGAAAAATTCATCCAGAATAAAATAGTCTTCAGTGGCTATTCCCAGAAAATTCAAAATATACATTTTATTTGTCAGGTAAATAACTTTAATATACGATATTTTAATCAAAATCGTTAAGAGCCATTTTTTAGAAAAGCAAAATTTTCGAAAAAAGTTCCATGTAAAGGGAGTTTGGGGTAGGGGAATTTTTCTCAAAATCTTCGTGTCGCATGCCTGGAAGATACTAAACTTAAATACCAAGTTTGGTATTTCACCGACTTTTCGTTTTTGAGTTATCGTGTTCACGGACACATTGACACACGGACACACAAACACACGGACCTTTTTCTGAAAATACTTTTTTTGATACAGAGGACCCTAAAGCATATATTTCCGGTGAAATCTCGGTATCGAATTATTTGGTGGAGTGCAATACATTCTCTATACACTATGTACATAGTCAGTATAGAGAAAGTAATAAAAATATATGCTTATTACAGTAAGTATACAAAAGATTCCACGTCACCCAAAGGTTTGATACCACCATTTTGGCAGAAATAAACGCTTTAAACAAAAAGCCAAACTCATGTGTACAATTCACATGGCTTTCTCTACATCTCTATAACAAGTTATTTTAATAAGCTTATTCTTCTATCTATTTCACGCTAAAACATTAGCAGAAATGGTCTTATTACTTAGTTCCTTATAAGTAGAAGGGAAATAAGGTTATACACTAGGCTAAACCGATAGTAAAGTGTTTTAAAATGTGGTTGCTATGGGACTGAAACCCGTTTCTTTTCGTGGCCAGGTGTTGATAAGTTCCCATAAGAGAAAAGTTTAAAACTAAAACCAATAACAAGGAATATCTCGAAAATGGTCAACTCCACGAAAAAAATGTAAATTACATAAATTGTGATTCATTAAAAAGCAACAGGTCTTCAGAAGCTATATCTAGAAAGTTCATGATACATATTTTATTTGTGATATAAGTAGCTTTAACGTGCGGTATTTTAATCAAAACCAAAATTTTAGACAGTTTTTCCATGTAAAGGGCATTTTCTTGAAAATCCTCGTGTCGCATCCTTAAAAGATACTGAATTTAAATACCAAGATTGGGATTTAACCAACTTTTCGTTTTTGAGCTATGCTGTCCATAGACACACGCACACGCACACACCAAGAGACACACAGGGATCTTTTTTGAAATTTTTTTTCGGGCTCAGGGGACCTCAAATTATATATTTCCTATGAAATCTCGGTATCGATTTTTTGGGTGCAATACAATACCTTCTCTGTGCACTATGTACATAGTACGTGTAGATAAACCAAAAAAATCATATTAGAAAAACTAACTAATATTTTCAATTTACATGCCTTTCTGTGCGTATTCTACAACAAAATATTGTTAAAAACCTCATGTGTTTCATTCACATAATTTTCTGTAGCAATTTGATATACAAACTATTCTTACAAAAGATTAATGTTTTATTTACAACTTTTTTGTTAAAAAATGTGTTATATCCCAACCAAAATTCGATGTGGAATTTTCACCATAAATATGTTTTGAGGTCACTGGATCCAAAAACTATTTTCAAAAACGCAGCGCGGGTGTGACATCATAGTTCGTGAACTCAAAGATCGTAAAATACCATATTTGGTATTTAAGTTTGGTATCTTTAAATAATGCCACGCAAATAGAAAATTCCCCACCCCAAACTACCCTTTGCATGGAAAACGTTTTGAAAATGTTACATTTCTTAAAACTTACTGACCATTTTGATTAAAATACCGTATATTTTACATGATAAATAAAATGTATATATAGAATTTTCCGGGAATTTCTAGTGAAGATCTCTGTCATTCTAGCTGAACTTTGCATAATTGCAAAAGCAAAATCTTGCTACAGAAAACTTGCAGATCTGGTTAAAATACACAATTTATGTCATTTACAGTTTTTGTAGAGTTAAACTTTACGAGATATTCTTCATTTTAAGCTACTTAAACTCTTTTCAATTGGGAGGTCATGTTTCGTTTCATCTCTTTTTTGTTTTAACCCCTGGCCGTACAAAGCGAATCGAATTTCAAATGTTTCACATAACGTCAGACGTTAAAAAATTTGACTATCGCTTTAGCTTATTTCCGTTCTACTTGGAAGAAACCAAATCAACCATTTTGTTAAAAGTTTATCTTGACTTGCACGAGTATGTTAATGGAATAAGCTTTAGAACAATATTTTGTAGAGGAATTCATTTAAATGCAATACATACGAGCTTAATTTTGTTAAACTTTGTAAGAAGTGGAAGGAAATTAATTCTTCCATTACTAAAACTTATGAGTCTGCTTCTCATAGATATTTTAAACTATTCCTGGTCCGCGCTGTGGCCGAGTGGTTCTTCGGTTTTCCCCGCATTTCATTCCACCGGTGCTCCATTTTCATTCCATATTTCACCAGTGTCACAAGATGCCGCAAGTAGTAAAAGCGGACGTTAAACACTACCAAAAACAAAAATTAATAAACCATTCCATATTTTGTATGCTTATTGATTCATTTCAAATTATCTCTAGATAAGATTGTGTTTCGAACAACGTAATAAAATTTCATTCGTATAATACAAGCAAGTTGTAATGTATACATAAAGAAAAATATTTTTTGCACATAACAGTACATTTAAGATATAAATATTTTACCCCGTCCTATAGAATTTATGTATAAATTTCATTGATCCTAGGAAACAAATGAGTCTTTATTTCATCGTAAATAATGCTTATGTTTCTTTCATTGTAAATTATTTTAACTCCTTTGGCATCTACCCATTCTTTAAATAATGAAAATTCTTTAGGTCCTTCGACTTGCTGGGCAAAAAACTAGAGCATTTTTAGCATAAGCTAAAACTTTTGCGGGAATATATATTTTTATTTATTTGGTGCGGTTTAAACAACCAGAATTGAAACTATTTATTTCGGCGGGGTTACGCAGCAACGAACAAAGAAGGAACTATCTAGTCAGACTGAAATTGAATTTCTCGTAATGACGAGTCTAATATTATTAATACATATAAAAATATTTCAGTTAATATGAGTATAGGATAAAACGTTGTATATTACACGCGGCTTAAATAACTAATATTTAGAATAAAATAAAATTCATTATTATTTATGTGTTACTTGCGTGATACGCTTCAGAAGATTGATAAATTAGTGAACGCAATGGAGTCCAGTTCTCAACTTTACGTCATCAGCATCATAGAGAAAGGAAATTTTAGATAGTGTTCCATTATGCAATTTGAAGTGCACTTAAAAGGACATAAATTATTTTTCAGCCGCGATTAAAAAGGCAGGAGGTAAAAATAGTGGAGCTTGTTCACAGCAAAACACTCGACAGTGACGAGAGGAAGGCGAAACAAGAAAAAAAGTTTCCGGTCCATACCATAATTAATTTACCTGCAACAGGGCTTGACACTTCACCTTTCGGTATTCCATGGCTCAGCGCAGGCAAACGAATTCTATGGGGTCAACGGGGTGCAAATTAACGGCAGCTACAAAAGATATTACAGAAGGGGTGAGGGATCTCCTAAGCCCTCAAAATTATATTACAGCATTAGTGGGTTAATGCATTGCAAGCACCTTGAAGCTGTTTATACTTAACCTTTACTTTCTTAAAGCGAAATGTAAAACTCGTAGTTAAGAAAGCTTTTCTTTAATTCACAACTTCGTCGTAATCCAGAAGACTTGGTTATTGCAAAAACAAAATTAAACACGTCGGCTTGCTTACTCAGGTTTTATTTTTAAACTGCTGGAGAAAACATGGTTTGCTTTTACTTTCTCTACTGCATTGGAGCTTTCAATACATAAAAAAAAAATATAATGTGCTCCATTCACATGACTTTCTCTACATCTCTGCAACAAATTGTTGTTAAAAAGCTTATACTTCCACTTACTTCATGCTAATCGAGAAAAATTAGCAGAAATAGTTGTTACTTGCTTCCTTGAAAGTAAAAGCGAAATAAGGGAGTACCATAGGTTAAAGTGACAGTCAAATGCTGGTTGTTATGTGACTGAGGTTCCTTTGTATGGACAGCAGTTGACAAATTCCTGTATGAGAAAGCTGAAACCTAAAAAACAAGGAATATCTCCAAAACGATCAGCTCCACGAAAAAAATGTACATGATATAAATTGTGTGTTTTATCCTGCTCTACATTTTTTGTTTTGTGAGTTTTTGTCTATCACTTGCGGTTTACTAATTACATAAAATTCATTAAAATCATCCAGAATAAAGAAATCTTTAGAGGCTATACCCAGAAAATTCAAGATATACATTTTATTTGGCAAGTAAATATTTTAAATATAAAAATCGTTAGCCATTTTTAAGAAAATCAAAAATTTCGAAAATTTTTCATGCAAAGGGTAGTTGAGGGTGGGGGGATTTTCTTGAAAATCTTCGTGTCACACACTTGGAAGATACTAAACTTAAATACCAAGTTTGGTTTTTAATGGTCTTTTCGTTTTTGACCCATGCTGCCCACAGACACACACACATACACGGACCTTTTCCTGAAAATGCTTTTTTTGGATACAGGGGGTCCTAAAACATGTATTTCCGGTGAAATCTAGGTATCGAATTTTTGGGTGGAATACAATACTTCTCTATCCCTATGTACATTGTACATATGGGGCTAGAGAAAGTAAAAATCTGATGTGCACCATTCATTTGACTTTATATCTATGCAATACATTATTTTTAAGAAAACTTATTCTTCTGTGTACTTTGTGCTGATTTAAGATCAGCTAAACAAAAGTGGCTACAATGTTTTACATATATATATATTGTCATACTGTTGTGTTATGCTTTTTATATATTGTGTAATATTATATGTATATATTTCTTTTAAGTATAATTATCTATTATAAGAGGGGGCATTTATGAAGGTGTGCACTGTGCTGTAAATTTAAATTACTATATTTGAACAGCTTTGTATTTTTGCTTTCTCTGTACGTGCTATGTATATAGTGTATAGAAAAGGTATTGCACTCCACCAAAACATTAGATAACGAAATTTCACCGGAAATATATGTTTTAGGGTCTCCTGTATCCCAAAAGAGTATTTTCAGAAAAAGGTCCGTGTGTGTGTCCGTGTGTCTGTGAACACGATAATTCAAAAACGAAAAGTCGGTAAAATACCAAACTTGGTATTTAAGTTTAGTATCTTCCAGGGATGCGACATGAAGATTTTGAGAAACATCCCCCACCCCAAACTACCCTTTACATGGAACTTTTTCGAAAATTTTGATTTTCTAGAAAATGGCTCTAACGATTTTGATTAAAATATCGTATATTAAAGATATTTACAAGACAAATAAAATGTATATTTTGAATTTTCTGGGAATAGCCTCTGAAGACTACTTTATTCTCGGTCAATTTTACGGAATTTTGCATAACTGCTAAACCGTAAGAGATGGACAAAAACTTACCACACAACAAATGTAGAGCACCTTAAAACACCCAATTTATGTTATATACATTTTTTCCGTGGAGTTGATTGTTTTTGAGATATTTCTTGTTTTTTTCAGCTATAAAGACTTGCACTTTTCTTATACAGGACTTTGTGAACTCGTGTCCATACAAACAAAGGAAGTTCAGACACATAGCAACCAGCTTTTGACTTTCACTTTAACCTATGGTACTCCCTTATTTCGCTTCTACTAACGAGGAAACAAGTAATTAGATTATTTCTGCTAATTTTTGCTCCATTAGATGAAGTAAATAGAACACTTTGTTGCAGTGATATAGAGAAAGTCATGTGAATGGAACACATCAGATTTTTATTTTCGGGTTTACTTTTAATTCTTTATTGTTGTTTAAGATTGATTTTGATTCTGTATTATCTTTGTCTTTTTATTTTCGTGTTGTTGTTTTAATATTGCTTTCAGTGTACATTACAAAAGCGCGTATGGTCTATGGACCCGTGCGATTGTTGAAATTCTATGATATTGTTATGCAAATAAATACAGTTATTCATTCATATAAGCATTAACAGAAATAGTGTTATTACTTCCTTCCTTGTAACTAGATGCGAAAGAAGACATACACTAGGCTTTAAAAGCTGGCTGCTATATGATACAATTGAAATTTGGTTCTCTTTGCATAGTCAGGAGAGAAAAAAGCGACCTCAAACGAATGGTGACATCCCGTTGAATAGTTTAAGTATTTTAATATTGGAACCGCTAACAAGAAAAATATCGGGAATAGTTAGTTCTTCAAGAAAAAGTGCATATGAGGGATTGTGTGTTTTAAGAATCTAATTTTTTTGTGTAGCAAATTTTTGTCTATGTCTTACGGCTTACCAGTTGTTTGAAAGTCATACAGAATGAAGAGCACTTTAAATGTCATTTTCAGAAAATTCAAAATATATTTTTAATTTGTCATTAAATATAGCATACAACGTTTTAATCCGCATCGCAATTTCGAAAAGTGCATTTCAAGATATTCCTTTTATTTGGAGGTAATATCTCAATAATTACTCTTTTATCAAATGAGAAATCGTTGCTTTTTCTTTGATGGGCAGTGAAAATCAGAAGAAAGAAAGAAAGAGAGAGAGAGAGAGAGAGAGAAAGAGAGAGTGAGAAGCAAAAATAGGAATTAGTTATATTTGGTTGGAAGGAAAAAAAACATAGAGCGCATGCGTGGAGATCACAAAATGATCTAAAAGCTTATATCGACAGCAGACATTCCCACAATGAAATGATTAATTATCTTTAAGTTGAACAAAAGCTATCAAAAATTTAAAAAAAAATACTTTATTTAATAATAAAATTATATACATTCTAAAAATATCGTTTTACGCATTTTGTGCATTTATAACTATCAATTACTGAAGCTATAGATGGGTAGCCATTTAATTATTAGTAGGCACACCCAAATTCAAGTGTTGTTTTCTAACGAAGATTTTATTTTCTCTAGCATGCATGTACATATATGGTAATAATAGCGAGAGAGAGTATGATATTCCACTGAAAAAAGCCTTATAAAACAGGTTCATGTGTATCTGTGGACAGCATAATTCAAAAACGAAAAAACTGTGAAATACCAAACTCGGTATTCATACATGTTCTAAAAAATGACAACGATTTTTATTAAAATGACGTATATTAAATTTATTTACATAACAGATAAAATGCATTTCTTGAATTTTCTGGGAATAACCTTTGAGGTTGTCCTCCCTCTGTATGAATTTAGCTTAATTTTGTATTATACTTACCAGTCAGTACAGATAAATCAGATAACCGTAACAGATAGAAAAACACTTACTGCACAACAAATGTATATCTCGTTAAAACACAATTTATATCCTATACATTTTTTCATGGAATTGACAATTTCCGAGATATTCGTTTTTATTGGTTTCAGTTTTAAAATAGTTATACTTTTCTACTCGGGATTTTATCAATTGCAGGTCATGCAAAAAAAAAAAAAAAATAATAGCAGAAATAATCTTGATACTTGCTTCCTTGTAAGTAGAGGAGAAATAAGCGACTACCATAGGCTAGAGTGACAGTCAAAAGCTGATTGCTATGTGACTGAAGTTCCTCTGTTTTTACGGACAGGGGTTGAAAAATTCCTGTATGAGGAAGTACAAGTTTTTAAAGCTGAAACCAATAACAAGGAATATCTAAAAAACGATAAACTGCACGAAAAAAATATATAACATAAATTGTGTCTTTTCATGTGCTCTACATTTTTAGTTCGGTGAACTTTTGTCCATGTCTTACGGTTTAGCAGTTATACAAAATTCCGTGAAATTCATTCAGAATAAAGTAGTCTTCAGATGATATTCCCAGAAAATTCAAGATATACATATTATTTGTCAGGTAAATATCTTCACTAAACGATATTTTAATCAAAATTGTTAGAGCTGTTTTTGAGAAAATGAAAATTTTCAATAAATGTTTTATGTAAAGGGTAGCTAAAATCTAAGATCTTCGTATCGCATCCCTGGCAGATACTAAACTTAAATACCAAGTTTGGTATTTTACCGACTTTTCGTTTTTGAGTTATCGTGTTCACACACACACACACACACACACACACACACACACACACACACACGGACCTTTTTGTGAAAATGATTTTTTCGGATACAGGGGATATATATTTCCACGTAAAAATGTATCTGATACATGCTTGTCATGCAATTGTTTTACATTGCAATCAGCTTTTAAAGGATTTGACTATTGCTTTAGTTTGGTGCATTTCATTATTACTTTCTCTATACGCACTATGTACATTGTGTATAGAGAAGGCATTGTACTCCACCCAAAAATTTGATACCGAGATTTCACCGAAAATATATGTTTTCACAAAAAGGTCCGTCCGTCCGTGTGTGTGTGTGTGTGTGTGTGTGTGTGTCTGTGAACACGATAACTCAAAAACGAAAAGTCAGTAAAATACCAAACTTGGTATTTAGGTTTAGTATCTTCCAGGGATGCGACAGGAAGAATTTGAGAAAAATTTCTCCAACCCAATCTACCCTTTACATGGAACTTTTTTTCGAAAATTTTGATTTTCGCAAAAATGGCTCTAACGAATTTGATTAAAATATCATAATTTAAAGATATTTATCTGACTAATAAAATGTATATCTTGAATTTTCTGGAAATAGCCTCTAAAGACTACTTTATTCTGGGCTAATTTTATGGAATTTTGCATAACTGCTAAACCGTTAGACTTAGATAAAAACTTGCTACACAAGAAATGTAGAGCACGTTAGAAGACACAATCTATGTCATACACATTATTTTCGTGGACTTGATCGTTTTTGAGATATTCATTGTTTTTGGTTTCAGCAATGAAAAACTTACTTTTCTCATTTAGGAATTTATCAATTCCTGTCCATATAAACAAAGCAACTTCATCACAATGCAACCAGCTTTTGACTATCACTATAACCTATGGTACTCCTTTATTTCGGTTCTACTTACAAGGAAGCAAGTAATAGGACTGTTTCAGCTAATTTTTTCTTGATTAGCAGGAAGTAAATAGAAGCATAAGCTTTTTAAAAATAATTCATTGTAGAGATGTAGAGAAAGTCATGTGAATGGAACACGTCAGGTTTTTTTTTCTTGTGTCTACAAGAATATACATAATAATAAGACCATTTCTACCAACCTTTGCTGCGGTTAGTAAGCAGCAGATAGCAGAATAAGCTTTTGTATGAATAGTTTGTTACAGAATAAGTAGAGTGAGTCATGCGCTGGAACATATCGATTTTGTATATTACATTACACAGAAAACAAGAACGCTCGGAGTTTGCTGGCGAGGAGGTATAGTGTAATGGATGTGGGAACACAGCCCTAGAATGTCGTGTACAAGTTTTTGTCAGCATTGCAACACAAATGACTGCAAAAAGCTGCACAGCTTCCCTTTCAGCAAGACAGTGCTCCAGCTCCTCAATAATCCACTTATTTCAATGCTTTCTCTGGCTGCCTTCCAAGTGAAGGGTGCTCTTAGTGGTCACATCTCACTCCGAGGAGGCAATCGAGGCCTCGTGTTGAGAATGTGAATTATATGACCTTATCAGAGTACCCTACCTACCTCTATTAAGTCTTTTATTCCTTAAGGGAAGTCTTGTCAATGCTATCTTAACAACTATTTATTATAATGAGCTAAATTGTTCAAGGTATATTCAGCAATAACTTTAAATGTTGAACAATTCTTCTGCTCATTAGAAGAAAAGGTATGATTTTGTTACTTTCTCTACTCGTACCTTCTCTATACACAGTGTATAGAGAAGGTATTTTAATGTACCCACAAATTCAATACCGATATTTCACCGCGAATATATGTTTTGATCCCCCTGAATCAAAAAAAAAATAGAAAAAGGTCCATGTGTATGTGTCTGTGGATAGCATAGCTCAAAAACGAATAGGCCGTTAAGTACCAAACCTGGTATTTAAGCGAGGTATCTTCCAAGGATGGGACATGAAGATTTTCAAGAAAATTCCCAACCCGAAACTGCCCTTTTCGAAAACTTTGATTTTCTCAAAAATTGCTCTAACGATGTTGATTAAAATACCTTATGTATAGATATTTTATGAAAAACGAAATGTATATCTTGAATTTTCTGGGAATAGCCTCTGAAATTTTTTTCATTCTGGATGAATTTTGTATTACTGGCAAACCGTAAGAGATATACAATAATCTCATTAAAACAAACTTTGTGGCATATACCTTTTTCGATATTCCGGATTATTGGCTGTCGCCCTCCGTGGTGTAATGGTTACCATGCTAGCTTCATATACCTAAGGTCGCGGGTTCAAACCCGGCGGAGGACGATGGATTTTTTCGAGCGTAAAAATCCTTAGCATGGCTTCCTTCGGAAGTGAAGTAAAGCTGTGGGTCCCGTGTCATAGATTTACGGCACGTAAAAGAACCTCAAGCCTGATAAGAGAGGCCTCTGAGCAAAATTAATCGATCTTTCACGCCCAATATAGAATGGGACGCCGAGAACCAAAGCAGTTAAAGAGCGTCCATAAATAACACCATTTCATTTTTTTTGATTATTGGCTTCAATTTTAAGTCACTCTTTTTTCTACTTTCTCGTTTGTTTATCCTGGCAAGCAAAGGTATTGGAATTTCAATTATTTGACTTAGCGACTGGCTTTTAAAGAACGTGACCATCGCTTTAGCCCGTGTATTTTCTTATTTCCGTTCCACTTACAAGGAAGCCAGTAATAAGACTAATTCTGCTTATGTTTATGTTGATTAGCATGCTGTAGATAACAGATTGTTCTGAATAAAAGGTTTATTTACCGAAGAGTTAGAGGACATCATATGATTGGAACACATCAGATGTTTGGCAATATATATGTCTGGATTAGCACGAATTAAATAGAATAAATTTTTGTAAGAATAGTTTGTTGTAGAATTGAGAGAGAACGTTTCAGATGTTTACTTTCTCTACACGTACTATGTACATAGTGTATAAAGAAGGTATTATATTGCATCCAAAAATTCAATGCCGAGATTTCACCAGAAATACATGCTTTAGGTCCCCCTGAATCCAAAAAAAGCATTTTCAGAAAAAGGTTCATGTATGTGCGTGTGTGTGTGTGTGTGTCTGTAAACGAAAAGACCGTTAAATACCAAACTTGGTATTCAAGATTAATATTTTCCAAGGATGCGACACAAATATTTTCAAGAAAATCCCCCACCCCAACTAACCTTTACATGGAACTTTTTGCGAAAATTTTGATTTTCTTAAAAATGGCTCTAACGATTTTGATTGAAATATATATTAAAGATATTTACCTGACAAATAGAATGTATACCTTGAATTTCCTCTGAAGACTACTTTATTCTGGATCAATTTTAGGGAATTTTGCATAACTGCTAAACCGTAAAAGATGGACAAAATTTTACTGCACAAAAAATGTAGATCATGATAAAACACACAGTATATGTTATATACATTTTTTCGTGGGGTTGATCGTTTTAGAAGTATTCATTGTTTTTGGTTTCAGCTTTAAAGATCTTATACTTTTCTCATACAGAAATTTGTCAACTCGTGACCATACAAAGTAACTTCAGTCACATAGCAGCCAGCTTTTGACTATCACTTTAACCTATGGTACTCCCTTATTTCGCTTCTACTTACAAGGAAGCGAGTAATAAAGAGTATTTCCGCTAATTTTTTCTTGATTAGCGTGAAGTAAATAGAAGCATTAGTTTTTTAACAATAATTTGTTGCAGAGATGTAGAGAAAGTCGATGGAATGGAACACATCAGATTTTTAGATTAAGGACCGTCAATGTTGTTAGTATGTGTGCGTGCGTGTGTGAGAGAGTAACTCGAAAACGAAATTTGTGGCAACTACGTAGAACATGGTCTTCTCCTGAAGCCGAACTGTTTAGAATCGCCTCTTTCATTTACGGTTACGTTTTCACCAAATGCTGCCTTTTAACTTTGCACACATTTAAAACACAATGAGCGTTTAACCGCTTTCAGGAGGCCAGACTGGAAGAATGAAGCAATCTCGTTGTCAAAAGTTGATCGCACGGAATGGAAAACAAAGACCTCCGCAAAAGGCACAAGTTCCCAAACCTCGTAGATATATTGAACAAAGGAGACTGTCAAAGGGTCAGCAGACAAAACGGTGCTGATTGGCGGTTAAACATCCCCCCCCCAACAACTCCAAACTACTACACAAACACATGGTTAGTGCTTGTTTCTGATTCCATGCAAATGATTGATTAGCAAGCACCGAGACGCCCTAGCAACATCTGTGACGTCTGTTCCTCTTTTTCTCCCCTCTCTCGCAATAATTACTTCACAACTACTCTTGCTGACAAGGCTCCTACACAAGAATCGATCTAACCGCTTTCCGCCCTCACATGTTATCAGATTTAGGTTTTATTTCCTCTGCACGTCACCTTCTGTATTGCAGTCCACTCCAAATACCTCTGAAAACAATACCTTAGATTATTCACATGATCTTCTCTGCCAAACAATTTTTAAACTGTTCTAAAAATGTTTTCGCCTATTTTCCTACAGTATATACAGACACTTCACACAAAATACGCGTTTTGAGACTCCCTATATGCAACATTTTGGAAAATCTGATGTGTTCCATTAACATGACCTTCTCTACATCTCTACAATAAATTATAATTAAAAATCTTATCCTTACTTACTACTAATCGAGAAAAAATTAGCAGATAGGGTCTTATTACTTGCTTCTTTGTAAGTGGAAGGGAAATAAGGGAGTAACATAGCCTAAATCGATAGTCAAATCTTTTAAAAGCTGGTTGCTATTTTATTGAAATACCTTTGTTTGTATAGACAGGAGTTGACAAATTCCCGCATCAGAGTATAAGTATTTGAAAGCTGAAACTAATAACAAGGAATATCTCAAAAATGTCAACTTCAGGAAAATTGTGTACAACATAAAGTGTGTGTTTTAACGAACTCTACATTTTTATGTGGTGAGCTTTTGTCTATCTCTAACGGTTTATCAGTTAGGAAAAATTCATCCAGAATAAACACGTCTTCAGAGACTATTCCCATAAAGTTGAAGATATACATTTTGTTTGTCATATAAATATTTTAAATATAAGAGAATTTAATGAAAATCGCTTAAGTCATTCTTGAGAAAAATCTCAACTTTCCAACTTTTATCCATGTAAAGGGTAGATTGCGGTGGTGGAATTTTTTAGAACATTTTCGTGTCGCATTCTTGGAGGATATCGAACTTATTACTCACTCACTTACTCACTCACTCACTCACCCACCCACCGACACACACACACCAACAGACAGAGACACACATGGAAATATTTCTAAAATGCTTTTATTGGATTCAGTGTCTCAAAACATGTATTTCCGGTGAAATCTCGTTATCGAATTTTTCAGTACAATACAATGTCTTCTCGATACACTATGTACATAATACATGTAGAGAAAATAAAAATCTGCTAATTGAGATAAACATCAGAAAAAATTACCTTAATGAAGTAGGATCTGAAGGTTTCCTGGCGACGAACATATTCTAGACGTTCTCGGGCTTCAAGCCAGGTGTAGTGATGAAGAGTCATCGAAGTTTCGTGAGCGTGCACCTCGCCCATCATCAGGATGATGAATCATCTTAATGCTTGTTTCCTTGTAAGTAGACGAGGAATAAATAAATACTCTAGGTAAACCGATACTCGACTCTATTAAAAGGTGATTGACATTGAAATTCAGTGAGGATTTCTTGCTTGAAAAAAAAAAAAAAACTAAGAAATTTAAAATGAAAACCAATAACAATGACTATCTCAGAAACATTTAACTCTACAGAAAAGTATCTACATATATAGATGTGTTTTAACAATATCTACTGATTTTGTGTAGTAAGTTTTGTCTATCTCTTATGGTTTGTCAGTTATAAAAAAGTCATCCAGAATGAAGCAGTTTTTAGGGGCTACTTTAAAAAACTCAAGATATATGTTTGGTTTGTAACAAAAATATTTTAAGAATTATGCATTTAAGTAAAAACCGTTAGAGCCATTTTTGAGAGTTTTTTTTTTTGCAAAAAAAAAAAAAAAGATTCCATGTAAAGGGTAATTTGGTTTGAAAATATTCGTGTCCTATCTTTTGAAAATACTAAACTTAAATATCTAATTTAGTAGTTAACAATCTTTTTGTTTTTGAGCTATGCTGTCCGCACACACACACACACACACACACACACACACACACACACACACACACACACACACAAACACGGACCTGTTTGTGAAAATGCTTCTTCTTTTTTTTTTTTTTAATATTCAGTGGGTTCTAAAACATGTATTTCCTGTGAAATCTCGACATCGAATTTTTGGGTACAATACAATATTTCTCTATTCCTATGTACATTGTACATACGGGGCTAGAGAAAGTAATAAATAAAGTTCAAAATATTGATATCATTTATCATGTAAATATCTTAAATTTGCTACTTTAGACTAGACTAGACTAGTGTAGTTTGGGAGATTCCCTTGAAAATCTGTGCATCCCATCCTTTAGAGATGCAAAACTTAAATATCGACTTTGGTATTTAACCAAGTATTCCTTTTTGAATTTCCTATTCAGACTTGCACCCAAAACCGCGACAGCGAATTTTTGGAATACAATACATTCCTTACTACTACATGTAGTAGAGGAAATAAAAATTGCAGCTGGAAGTGGACCATAAGATAAGACATTAAGCTATAAATTTCACGTCTGATATTTTTAGTGTGATAAACTTTCCATATGTTGAAACCCCTTGGAATTATTCTGTTGTTTTTAAAAGTGCATAACTCCGCTCGAGCTCTGGGATGGGGAAATGCATTATTTCAACTGCAATTAAACCAAACATGAGTAATGCATTAAGGGAATGCGATGCACGAAGATAGATGATTCCACAGCGACCATATAATTAAAGATATACGAGGGTCATACAAAGTTGGGAGCAGCTCATTGTTAGGGTAGTCGAAATGTACTTGCCAATGTTTGACCCATTATCTTAGCAACTGTTTAAGATGGCCAGCTAAAGTGTTACTTTGTCTAGCCCCATATGTACAATGTGCATAGGGATAGAGAAGGTATTGTAATGCACCCAAAAATTCGATACCGAGATTTCACCGGGAATACATGTTTCGTATATGTTTTGGGGTCCCCCGAGTCCGAAAAAAGCATTTTTAAAAAAAGGTCTATGTGTGTGCGTGTGTGTGTATGTGTGTCTGTGGATAGCATAGCCCCAAAACGAAAAGACCGTTAAATACCAAACTTGGTATTTAGGTTTAGTGTCTTCCAAGGATGCAACACGAAGATTTTAAAAAAAAAAAAAAAAATCCCCCTACCACAAACTACCCTTTACATGGAACAAATTTTGGCAATTTTTGTTTTCTTAAACATGGCTCTAACGATTTTCATTAAAATCCCGTGCACTAAAGCTATTTATGTCCGAAATAAAATGTGTACCCCGAATTTTTGGGGAATAGCCTCTTAAGACCTCTTTATTCTGGATGAATTTTGCTTAACTGCTAAACCGTAAGAGATAGAAAAAAAGTCACTGCACAAAAAATGTATATCACGACAAAACACACAATTTATGTATATTACGTTTTTGTTGTGGAGGTAACCGTTTCTGAGATATTCCTTGTTATTGGTTTCAATTATGATGTACTTAAACTTTTCTCAGACAGGCAGTGTCCGTTTTTCTTTTGTTCTACTCCTGGCCAAGCAAAGAAGTGATTTGTAATGACAATCGCATAACGATAGCTTTTAAAGCATTTGACAATCATTTTGTCATAGGGCATTTGCTTATTCTCTTCTATTTATTAGGAACTAGGTAATAACATTCTGCTAATAATAATCTCGAAGAATAATCTTTTGTAGGAGGTTTGTAGAGCAGCTAGAGAAAGTCATGTGAGTGTAACACATCAGATTTTTCATGGTATATTCAACAATACTGTTACTGTTGATTGATGAAAAATAGAACACTTTTGTTGATTAGAAGGAAATATTTGATGTTCTTTAAATAAAGCTCTTAAAGTTAAGCTCAGTGGCAGAGCAACCGGCTAGAGATCGGGAGATCCGTAGTTCAAATCTCGGGTATGGCATTGAATTTTTCAGTCTGACCCTACCTATCCAACTCCTGTCCTACACACGGCTTGTGCGAAAAAGCAATTGAAACCAATGCACATTGACCATAATAGTTGGCTATACTATGAATCCTGGGACTTAAAGTACTTATAGTATTGTAAGTCGCCATTGGGGTTGTTAACTCAAAATGATTTGAGATCACCTTATGGTTTACGGGAAACATAGGAGTCACTTTAGAAATTCAATTCTATGCTGGTGTGTTACATTGGTAGCTCAGTGGCAGAGCAACCGGCTAGAGATCGGGAGATCCGTGTTTCAAATCCGGTCTGACTCTACCAATCCAAAGCTCTTAAAATGTTATTGGAAAAAGACGATTTTTAATTTAAAAAATAACTAATCCATATACATAGCTTTTTCGCTATCAGAAAAACTAATCAGAAAAAAATCAGCAGAAATAGTCTTATTACTTGCTTCCATGTGAGTAGTAGCGAAATAAGGGAGTACCATAGATTAAAGCAATAGTCAAAAGCTGGTTGCTAAATCACTGAAGTTCCTTTGTTTGTATCGGCAGCAATTGACAAATTCCTGTATGAGAAAAGTATAACTTTTTCATAGCAGAAACCAAACACAAGGAATGTCTAAAAAACGATGAACTGCACGAAAAAATGTATATTACATAAATTGTGTGTTTTAACGTGCTATACATTTTTGTATAGTTTGTTTTTGTTCATCTCTTACGGTTTAGCAGTTATTTCAAATTCCATAAACTTCATCCAGAATAAAGTACTCTTCAGAAGCTATTCCCAGAAAATTCAAGATATACATTTTATTTGTCAGGTAAATATCTTTAATATACGATATTTTAATCAAAATCAAAACACACATTTTTGAGAAAATCAAAATGTTCGAAAAAAGTTCCATGTAAAGGGTAGTTGGGGGGGGATTTTGCTCAAAATCTTCGTGTCGCATCCCCGGAAGATACTAAACTTAAATACCAAGTTTGGTATTTTACCGACTTTTCGATTTTGAGTTGTCGTGTTCACGGACACACACGCACATGGACCTTTTTCGGAAAATGCATTTTTAGATAATGGCGACCCTAGAACATATATTTCCGGTGAAATCTCAGTATCGAATTTTTGTTTGGAGTCAATACCTTCTCTATACACTATATACATTTTACGTGTAGAGAAAATAAAAATAAATAAAAAATCTAACGTTTATCTCGATTAGCATGATACAAATAAGGAATAATCTCCTGTAAGAATATTTTGTTGCAGAACAAGTAGAGTTACTCATTTGAATGGAGTATATCAGATTTGTATACTTATCTCTGCCTTAGGTCAAGGATTTGAAATCCATTTCGTCCGTTTGGTTGAATCTAACGCTTATATTACTCTACTGGAGCGTTTAAAGCGTCCACTTTAATGTGGGACGCTTTTCGCCCGAATACAATTTTGGCTTTTGCCCGCATCCGCTGTTTCTGGCAAGCACATGAAAACTTAAGTTGCTGGGTCTAATATATAATATACGATGGTGGTTCCATATGCATGAACTCTTCACTGGAGGCACAAAAACACAGAAGTACTTACTCCAGGCTACTTCAGTCACAGTCCGATGGACTTCATACACCAGTGCTAACAAAAGAACACGTTTCAATAAGCAGACGTTCCGCACCGTAAAACAGTCTCTTTCTAAATAAAGAGCTTGTACTGTACGCGAAACTGGGACAGAATTTAGTGCAAAATATAGTATTTTCCAAAATATCCGTCAGTCTTTACGATTTACATACTGTAATCACTTCAGTTTTTAGCCAAAGGTTCTTACAAACTTTAATGAATATTGACAATGACCAGAATTTTTGTAGGGTTCGGTTATAATCCTGGGAATCGCAATGAAATCAGCATTTAATTTTTTTTTTTTTTTTTTTTTGCTTTATTTCTCAACATAATCTCCAGAATTCGGTGTTCTAATTTAATTGAACCATTTCTGTAATGCAATTTATCAAGATCCTCAAAATAGTTGTTTACCGCATCAATGACCTCCTCGTTATTGTGAAACATTCGTCCTTCAAAAATATTTTGAAGTTTGGGAACGGGTAGTGCTAGATCTGGCGAATATGGTGGATGTTCAAGCAACTCGAACTTTAATTCGCACATTTTGCTCGCTGCAATGACTGAACGATAAACCGAGGCATTTTTATGATGAAACAATACTTTTTTTGCCAAATGAGGTATTTTTCTTTTCACTTCATATGTCACAAACGTTGCAGTAAGCTTGCGTAGTAGTCACCAGTGATACTTTTACCCTTGTCCAAGTATTCAGTAGAAATATCTCCCTGCGCATCCCAGAAAACACTCGCCATAAGCTTGTTAGCTGAAAAAATTGACTTTGCTTTAATTGGAATTGGTTCACCTGGCGCAATCCACTATTTTGACTGTGGTTTACTTTCTGGAATTTAGGGATGTATCCAGGTTTCATCCATGGTTATGGGCCGTCTCATAAATGTTCTGGAATTGTTACGGCAGAGCTCCACATTCTTAACTGAAACTGTTTATCTTTCCAACTTTGAACAGATATCAACCAACGCGGCACCCACCTTGTGAAAGCCCAAAACATTACTTAAAATATTACTTTTACGTTCTTTTGATATGTTTACAGTCTCTAATATCTCAAAAAAGCTTTAATCTGAGGTCTCCCAGTAATAAACGATGAATTTTTTCAATGATCTCTGGAGTTGTTACTTCTACAGGGCGTCCAGAGCGAGGCTCATCACTAGTGCTCGTACGTCCTATTTTAAACTCTGCAACCCACCTTTCAGTCATTGAATAAGAAGGAACAGAGTCTTTCAATGTACTGTCCATTTCCTCCTTGATTTCTTGAGCCTTTCAAATGGAAGTATTTAATCACTATTTGTTTTTCCAAATCCTCCTCTTTCGTGAAAACTCGAAAGTTGTCTTGTTTAAAATGGTGTCATTTGAAAACTAAACAAGATATTGACCTGTAACTATGGATACAAGCTAGTCTAGAGCTAACTATGTAACTGGCCTAGTGGCGCCATATCTGTGCGAGACCGGGATTTATCAGCCGACCCTCGAATTTTGAATTATAGAATCTTATGTTTAATTTAGGAACTTATAGTACGTTTGCTCTTTCTACACGTACAATTCCCATATTACATAGAAAAGGTATTGTATTCCACCAAAAATTTTATGTCGATTTCACCGGAATTATATGATTGCAAAAAAAAAAAAAATGGAAAAATGTTCGCGCGTATGTGAACGGAATAGCTCCTAACGAAAAGGCTGCTAAATACCACACCTATATTTAAGTTGAATACCTCCCAAGGGTGCGACACAAACATTTCCAGAAAATCCTCTCACCTTAACTATCTTTTACATGAAAAAAATTTGATTATTTTTATTTCCTCGAAAATGTCTTTATCGAGTTTTATTAAAAAACTGTATATTAAAGATATTTCCATGGCAAATATAATGTTTATTTTGGATTTTCTGAAAATAGCCTCTGAAGACCAGTTTATTCTGGATGAATTTTGCATAACTGGCAAACCATAAGATTACTACCAAAAAACGTAGACCTTCTTAGAACTCACAATATATCATACATTTCTGTTTTATAGTTGACCATTTCCGAGATAGCCCTTATTACTGGTTTTATTTTCAAACTACTTAAGTAACTTTTCTCAAACTGGTTCAACTTTCAATTTCTCTCTTTTCTGTTTTACTGGCAGTGCAAAGCGATCAAACTTCAATTGTTCATGTATTCTCCAAGTTTTAAAAGATTTGAATATTGGTTTAGCCTGCCATGTTCCATTATTTCCCTTTTACTTACAAGGAAGCAACTAAATAGGCAATTTCTGCTAATGTTCATCTCAATTAGCATGACGTAGATAGAACAATAATCTTTTACAAGGAAAGGTCGTTTGTAGAACAGTTATAGAGTGTCCTGTGAATTGAATAGATATTTTATTCAGGGGGCTTTAAAGTTTGCAATTTAGAGATGTTTTACATAACATTTTTGAGTTGAGTAATATCTCCTTAGGGAGCAAAGAAGTAAAAAAAAATTGATATGTTGCATTCACATAACTTTCTCTACATCTCTGTAACAAATTATTGTTAATATGCTATTCTTCTACCCACTTCATGCTAATCGATTTAAACACTAGCAGAAGCGGTCTATTACTTATTTCCTTATAATTAAAATGGAAATAAGGGAATATACTAGGCTAAACCGACAGTTATATGTTTTAATATATGATTGGTATCGAATTGAAATCCCTTTCTTTGCATGGCCAGAGGTTGACAAGTTTCTGTTTGAGAAAAGTTCAAGTACTTTAAAAGTGAAACCAATAACAAGGAATATCTCGAAAACGGCCAACTCCAGAGCAAAAATATATATGACGTATATTGTGTATTTTATGAAGCACTTCATTTTTGTGTATCTCTTGCGGTTTGCTAGTTATGCAAAATTAAAAAATCTGATGTGTTCCATTCACATGACTTTCTCCATATTTCTGCAACAAATTATTGTTGAAAAGCTTATGCTTCTATTTACTTCATACTTATCGAGAAACAATCAGCAGAAATAGTCCTATTACTTGCTTCCTTGTAAGTAAAACTATAGCTTAAAGTGATAGTCAAAAGTTGGTTGCTATGTGACTGAAGTTCCTTTGTTTGTATGGACAGCAGTTGACAAATTCCTGTATGAGAAAAGTATGTTTTTAAAGCTGAAACCAAAAACGAGTATCTAAAAATCGATCAACTCCAATAAAAAATGTATATAAGATAAGTTCTGTGTTTTAAGGTGCTCTACATTTTTGTGTTGTGAGTTTTTGTCCATCTCTTACGGTTTAGCAGTTATGCAAAATTCCGTAAAATTCCCCCAGAATAAAGTGGTCTTCAGAGGCTGTTCCCACAAAATTCAATATATACATTTTATTTGTCAGGTAGATATGTTTAATATACGAAATTTTAATCAAAATCGTTAGACCATTTTTGAGAAAATCAAAATTCTATGTAAAAGGTAGTTTGGGGTGGGGTGATTTTTTTCAAAATCTTCGTGTCTTGTCTCTGGAAGATACTAAAATTAAATACCAAGTTTTGTATTTTACCGACTTTTCTATTTTTGAGTTATCGTGTTCACAGACACACACAGACCTGTTTCGGAAAATACTTCTTTTTTGGATACAGGGGACCCTAAAACATATATTTTTGGTGAAATCTCGGTATCGAATTTTTTGGTGGAGTGCAATACTTTCTCTACACACTATGTAACACTTATAAAGAAAGTAGGAACATTAATCCAGAATAAAGAGGCTTCTAGAGGCTATTCCTAAACAATTCAAGATATACATTTCATTTTCATGTAAGTAGCTTAAATATAAGATATTTTAATCAAAATAATTTGAGCCAACTTTGAGAAAATGAACATTTTCGATTTTTTTTTCCGTGTAACGGGTAGATAGTCGAAGGGGTTGCGGGATTTGCCTGAAAATTTTCGTGTGATATTCTTGGAAGATACTGAACTTAAATATCAAGTTTTGCATTTAACGAACTTTTCGTTTATGATTTATACTGCCCACAAACACACAGACTTTTACTAATTTTTTTTTTATTCAGGGGGTCTCAAATCAGATATTTCCGGTGAAATCTCGGTATCAAAATTTTGGGTGCAATACAATACCTTCTCTATACACATATTACTTGTAAGGAAAGTAATAACAGGATTTAATTGGAATGAAACATCTATAGTTACCAACTTAAGATTGAAACCAAACGGTTCTTTATTGCATTGAACATGAGTTAAATTTCCTGCAGCAAATTTATTTGGTCGAAACTGTACACAGAGAAATTAAAATGTTCAAGGTGCCAAAACAGAAAGAGAGAGAAATGTTTCGCATGATGTGCACGTTTCTAGAATATCAATGCTTTGCGAGTACCAAGAAATATTTAATTATTTGGTTTTACAAAAGCAAACATTGTTCATAGCTGACCTAAAACGAGCAAAAAGAGAAATAAATGAAAAGAGGCTTTCGATAAGCTACGACTCCAGAACGTAACGAAAATATCTAATGTGTACCATTCACATGACTTTCTCTATATCCCTGCAACAAATTATTCTTAAAAAGCTTATACTTCCATTAACTTCAGTAAAACATTAGCAGAAATAGCCATATTACTTGCTTCCTTGTAAGTAGAGGTGAAATAAGGGAGTACAATAGGTTAAAGTGATAATGAAAAGCTGGTTGCTATGTCACTGAAGTTCCTTTGTTTGTATGGACAGCAGTTGACAAATTCCTGTATGAGAAATGAATAAGTTTTTCTTAGCACAAACCAAAAATAAGGAATGTCACAAAAACGACGAACTCCACAAAAAAAATGTATATAACATAAATTGTGTGTTTTATCGTGCTCTACATTTTTTGTGCTGTAAGTGTTTGTCCATTTCTTACGGTTTAGCAGTTATTCAAAATTTAGTAAAATTCATCCAGAATAAACTACTCTTCAGAGGCTATTACCATAAAATTCCAGATATACATTTTATTTGTCACGTAAATATCTTTAATATACGAAATTTTAATCAAAATCGTTAGAGCCATTTTTGAGAAAAACAAAATTTTCGAAAAAAGTTCCATGTAAAGGGTAGTTGGGGTTAGGGGAATTTTTCTCAAAATCTTCGTGTCGCATCCCTGTAAGATACTAAACTTAAAGACCAAGTTTGGTATTTTACCTAATTTTCGTTTTTGAGTTATCGTGTTCACAGACACACGGACACACGCACACACACACACACACACGGACCTTTTTCCGAAAATGCTTTTTTTTAGGTAAAGGGTACCCTAAAACATATATATTTACGGTGAAATCTCGGTATCTAATTTTTTGGTGGAGTGCAATACATTCTCTATACACTATGTACATAGTGCCTATAGAGAAAGTAAAAATGTTCTTTATTCTGAGGGAACTATTTTCACGGTAGAAAACCCTTGCAACAAACAGAATGACGTGTGCATCTGCATACAACGCAGCTGGTGCATAGAGTTTAAAAAAAAAGAGGTCACAGTCATGTACATCTTTTTGGTATAGCGTGCTAGCTCGCCTTATCTTTATTTTGTTCAAAAAGAAATGAAAACTTTTGCGGAATAGAACACAGAATACTATGAAAGACCTTATTTCGCTGTAGTTTAACACAAACTCTTGCGTGCCTTGAAAGATATTATGACTTGGTTCAGATTTTAACTACGCTTTACAAGGCACCAAATTGACTCTAAAAATTGGATGTGTTCCATTCACATGATTTTCTCTGCATCTATTTAACAAATTTTTGTTAAAAACTTATTCTTCCATCTATATTATACTAATCGAGATAAACATTACCAGAAATTGTTCTTATTATTTGCTTCCTTGTAAGTAGAGCAAAAATCTAATGTGCACCATTCACGTGATGTCTTCTAGCTGTTCGGCAAACAATCCTTTATTTCTGTTTGTTATCTACACCATTCTAATCAAGATTAATAAACATAAGCAGAATTAGTCTTACCACTAGCTCCTTGTAAGTAGAAGAGAAATAATAAAATGCACAGACTAGAGCGATATTTGGGTCCTTTAAAAGCCGCTCGATATGTGAAACAATTTAAATCCAATCACTTTGCATTCCAGCAATAAACAAACAAGAAACGAGAAGAAAGGTGTGCTCCCGTTTGAGAAAAGCTTAAGTGGCTAAACTTGAAACCAATAGTCCGGGATGTCTCCAAAACGATTAACTCTACAAAAAATGTTTATAACATAAGTTGTGTGTTTTAATGAGATCTACATATTTTGTGTAGTAAGTTTTTGTATATCTGTTACGGTTTGCCAGTTATACAAAAGTCTTCAGAGGCTATTCGCAGAAAATCCAAAATATACATTTCGTTTGTCATAAAAAATCGTTAAAATACAGTATCTTAATCAATATCGTTAGAGCCATCTTTGAGAAAATCAAAATGTTCGAAAAATGTTCCATGTAAAGGGTAGTAGAGGAATGGGAGATTTTCGCAACCATGGAGGATACCAAAGTTAAATACCAAGTTTGATATTTAACGTTCTTTTCGTTTTTGAGCCATGCTGTCCATACACACATGGACATTTTCTAAAAATACTTTTTCTTTGGATTCAGGGGGTCTCAAAACATGTACTTCCGGTGAAAGCTCGTTATTGAATTTTTACGTGCAATACAATACCTTCTCTATACACTATGTACATAGTATGTGTAGAGAAAGTAAAAATGCAATTTACGAAAACGGCAGACATGGAAATCTGCAGCAGTACTCTGTGTTGAACTTTTTGGTTTATATTAGTGAATACTATTGTATATATATATTATCAAAATTAAAAGCAAAATAGGATGTGTTCCACTTCTTATTATAAAATATTCTTTTATCTGCATCATGATAAATATTACCAGATTTGTCTTACTGTTTGTTTCCTTGTAAGTAGAAGGGAAATAACGGAATATACTAGGTTAGAGAGATAGTCAAATCTTTAAACACTATCACCATGTGAGACAATTGAATTTCGGTTCTCTTTGCTTGTTAGGAGTAAACAAAAGAGAGAGAAAACGAAGATGCATTTTTTGCTTGAGAAAAGCTTAAATAGCTTAAAAGTGAAACCAATAACTCGCAAAACTTGAAAAGGGAAATTCTATAGGATATAAATTGTGCTTTTTTTTCTATCTCTTATGGTTTACCCGTTATACAAAAGTTATATAAGTCTTCCAGAATGAAAAGATCTTCAGAAGCTATTCCTAGAAAATTCAAGATATAAATTTGGTTTATGATTAAAGTATGTTAAACATATGACTTTAAATAAAAATTATTATAAATGTGTGTTTTGAGGTTCTCTGAATTAGTAAAAATCTTTTTAGAAAAATATCGGTGTATGTATGTACAGCATAGTTGAAAACATAAAGACCGTTGAATACCAAACTTGGTATTAAAGTTTAGTATCTTTCAAGGATGTGACACGAAGATTTTCAAGAAAATTCTTCCAATTCAAACTATGCTTTACGTTGAAACATTTTTGAAAATATTGTTTTTCTAAAAATGGTACCTACGATATTGATTAAAGTGACGTATATTAACGATATTTGCATTAAGAAATGAAATTTATATCTTAAATTTTCTGGGAATAGCCTCTGAAGACCTCTTCATTCTTGATAAATTATTTATAACTAGTAAACGTAAGAGATAGACAAAAAATTACTGCTCAAACAAATAGATATCGTGAAAATACACAATTTATGTTATAAATTTTTAAGGAGTTAACCGTTTCTGAGTTATTCCTTGTTATTGATTTCAATTTTCAACTACTTTAGCTTTTCTCAAACGGTAAGTCCCTTTCGCTTTATTTTTCTTTTCTTTTACTCCTAACCATGCAAAGAGATGCTACCAGGTTTTGAAAGATTTGACTACCGTTTTAGCCTAATGCATTCCCTTGGCGCTTTATTGCTTACAAGAAAGTAGCAATAGAACCATTTCTGCTAATGTGTTTTTCGATTATCATAATACAAATATTTTTTTAAGAATAGTTTGTGGAACAGTAGTGAATGTCTTGTGGTTGGAACGCATCAGACTCTTTCCGAAGGAATTATGGCCCTATAGAAGAGATATCCGAGACGGATATTTGTTTGTTTTTGGTGTATTAACTGTATTAAATGCGAGAATGGTCCTTGTCAGTATACAAATATTAGAAAGCTATAATGCTTGTGTTTGTCAATATGATTTTATTAATTTAAGGATATTAAATTTTAATTCTTTTGTTTTTTAATTTTTATTTACTTTATACATTAAAATATTAAAGTGTATTCCTAAATTTAATTTTTCTAGAATATATAGCATAGGCTCTTGAAGTATCGTTTTTAAAATAGGTACACTTATGGGCATAAATTGTGGTCCATTCACCACGAACGCATCAGTGGTATTCCCTTAGAAAGGTTTCCACTTTCAAGTAACCAACCTGTTGAATCCACTAGATCATGTCGGTTGTCTATGTGACTGGACTGTAAAACGTTCCAGAAACACTAAAACAAACCTAATGGACGATGTTATCGATGTGAAATGACGGGGTGGTTCGGATACTCCCCCTATGAAGAACTTTCACTACGATTGGTACAAAAGGAATTGTTAGAGCAATACGATATAATACGGTCATCTAGAGGAAGGGGTGAAGAATTATTTCATGTGTCGTTTAAATGAACGACAGCTATTGTGAAATTTATGTGAAAGCTTTCAGCTGCGAGACAGGCACAAACACAAATTTTGATGGCTTTCCTTTCAAAGCGTTGTTGTTGTATATATTCAAATTTAACTAAGCATTGCCCGATACTTCGCTAGTGAGTGCGTATAATATTAAATTTGGCATTTCGGCCATATTCAGGATTACCTAAATGAAATAAGTCGGTGGGCCGCCGCAAACAAAGTGACAATGCTAGGAAAAGTATGTCAATTGTTTTTAGTCGTACTAACGGCAAAGTTCTTCATAGCTATCATATGGGCAGGAACAAATTATACAGGTGGACAGCTGCAAATATTTGGAGTGTGCTTGTCAAATAATGCCGATGGGAGGATCAGATATATTCTACATCTAGGAAAGCGAGGAAGGCATTGCACTTCGTAATGAGAACACTGAAGAAGGGGAGCGCAAAGTCCAGGGAAATTGCCTACAATCCTTAGTACGGCCAGCTATGGAACATTGAGTAGCTTGCTAAGATCCATATAGGGTTAATCAAAGTTATTTGCTGGGATACAGAGAAGGCCTGTAAAATTCATAAACAGAGGTAAAGATTTTGGGCTTAAGAAAGGCAAAGAAAATAAATGGGGCCCGCAAAGTCATTAGTTAGTCGCACTATTTAAGGCTTATACTGGTTTAAATGCATGGGTGGCGTTAGAAAGAGTTTAGAAAACCCAGCATACTACGGACAAAACGATATTTATATACAAATAAGTTTAGAAGGTACAGAACCGACGTAGGAACATTTTCTTCTGTTAATGGGACCATTGAAGAATGGGATGGATTGCCTGTAGCAGCATTTTATGGCTGCCCTCTGACCTTAAAAAAGTTTAGGGATAATTTAAAGAGAATAAATGTTAGATAATTAATTAAAATTAATATTCTGAGGTAATTAAGAATCTCAAAAACTGTTCTATAACTATTAATGTTGAGGCTTCACACTAGCTGTTAGAAATAGGCTTGTAATTGTCTTAGTATTGGTATACTGTATAAGTAGTGGTTAGGTATTTCAAAAACCATATATATAATATATTAATTGTATTACTATTGTTAATTTAACTGTGCTATTATTATTCTAAGTGAATTTTGTACATTTATCTCTGCCACCGGGCAGTACCCAATTGCAGAGAATACATACATTACATACATACATACATACATACATACATTACATTACATTACATTACATTACATACATTACATACATACATTACATACATACATTACATACATACATTACATACATACATTACATTACATACATACATTACATACATACATACATTACATACATACATTACATTACATTACATTACATTACATGCATACATGGGAATGTGACATTTACCATTAACAAGATAATCGGCCGTGTTCCATTATTATGGACCAATTTTATACACACAAGTACACATAGACAGTATTTGACGTGTACAGCAATCCCTTCGTGCGTAAAGAGTTACAGAACTCTACGGGGCCACTTCAAGTTAAAAACCGCTTGTGAAGAACTAGCAAGAGTGACCTTCACTTTATTCGGCTTGCTTAGTAGCGGGGACGGTGAACCGCTCGCTCTCATTGCGAGGGGTAAAACTAAGGTTGGTTTCGTCAGTTCTGCGTTACCCCGTTGAGTTCTGCAACTCTTAACGGACCGGACCAAGGGATGTCTGCATATGTCTGCTGACTATCGGGCCAGGTTGTTGTTCCAATTGCATGCAAAGCTGAAGAAAGAGGCAGAAACATGTGTATTATTAAATCTTTTATCTATTCTCTGGCACATATGTACAAGATAGTGAAGGCACTGCATTTCACCCAAAAAATCGATACCGAGATTTTACAAGACATCTTTTGAGAAAATCCAAATCCAAAAAAGGTTGTTTTTGTGTGTACGTGTATATGTGTGTGCACGTGCGTATTTAAACATGTGTGTTCTACTCACATGCCTTTCTCTACATCTCTGTAATAAATTTTCATTAAAAAGCTCATTCTTCCATCTACTTCATGCTAATTCGAGATAATAATTAGCAAAAATGGTCTTGCTACCTAATTCTATTACCTAGGGAACACACCAGGCTAAACCAACAGTCAATTGTTTTTAAATGTGGCTGCTATGGGAATGAAATTCATTTCTATGCATGGCCAGTGGGTAACAAGCTCCCTATGAGAAAATTTTAAGTATTTTAAAATTGAAACAAAAAATTATCTTGAAAACGCTCAACTACACGAAAAAAATGTATATGACATACATTGTGTGTTTTAACGAGATCTACATTTTTAATTAGTAAATTTTTGTCTATCTCTTACGGTTTACCAGTTATACAAACGTCATCCATAATGAAGAGGTCTTCAGAAGCTATTCTCAGAAATTTCAAGATATACATATAATGGAAGATTTTGAAATATTTAGATGGCAAATAAAATGTATATCTTGAAATGGGTAGTTGGGTGGGAGGGATTTTCTTGAAAATGCTCGTGTCACATCCTTGTAAGACACTGAGCTATCGTTTTTGAGCTATGCTGCTCACACACACATTTACATACACGCACATGTTTATAAAATTTTGTTTTATTCACCAGGTCTGAAAACATGTATTTCCGGTGAAATCTCTGTATCGAATTTTTAGTGGAATACAATTCTTCCTCTATACACTATATAGATGAGTACTACATATAGTGAGGGTAAAAACGAAAAGCCCATTAAATAACAAACTTGATATTAAACAGCTTCTTATAAAGTTGCGATCCAAGATTTTCAAGTATATCCTTCTACCTAAAACTACACGTTAGAGAGATTATTTTTAAAAAATTTGGGTTTAAAAATTGATCTTAAAGCCTTTAATTACAATGCCGTTATATGTATGGTGTTTTAGTGAAAAATGAATGTATGTCTTCAGCTATTATAGAAGAGAGAATGAAGCCTTTTTCATACGTACTGTATAAATTCCCTATAACTGGAGAACCATAAGAGGCCAAATGCAAGTACACAACAAATCGGATGTTTCATTCAAGTGACTTTTTCTAGCCGTTAACTTTGCTTAAAAGAAATTATTCTTATATCTGAGTCACTCTAATCGAGATAAACATTAGCAAAAATGGTCTTATTACATGTTTGTTTTAAGTCGAAGAGAAATAAGGAAATACACTAGATCGTCAAAATTTTAAGACAGTTGAAAGTCTCTTTTCTTTTGCGATTTCCGGGAATAAGACAAAAGGGATAAAGAGAAATTTTAAATTTTCCTTGAGTAAAGTTTAGTAGGTTAAAATTGAAACCAATAACAAGGAGTATCTCGGAAACGGTTAACTCTGCAGCAAAATGTATATGACATAAAATGTGTGTTTTAATGAAATATGCCTGTTTGTGCGGTAAGTGTTTGTCTTAGTCTTACAGTTTACGAGTTAAAAAAGTCGTGCGGAATGAAGAGGTCTTCAGGCTATTTCCAGAAAATTCAAAATATACATGTCGTTTGTTATCAAAATATTTGAAACACATAAATGGCAGTTGAATCAAAATTTGTAGAGCCAGTTTTGACAAAATCAAAGTTTTCGAAAAATGTGAGGAATTTTTATTGTGCTACATATTGCAAGACGTTGAACTTAAATACGAAATTTGGTATTAAACCGAGTTTTCGTTTTAAGCTATGCTACACAGACATACACGATATTTTTCTAAAAATACTCTTTTTGGATTTAGTTGTCTCAAAACATGTATTTCAGGTGAAGCCTCGGTATAGAATTTCTGTGTGGAATATAACATTTTCCCTATCTACTGTGTACATTGTCAAACATGCTAGAGAAAGCAAAATATAAATCTCCTTAAAGCCCACCACGTTGTCTTCAGTGGTCTAAGGGTACTATGTTATAGGTTAGGAGGGGATACAAGAACAAATCTTGCTCATAGGAAGTTGCTCTCCTTCCTTCCCTGCTTTTCTGCAATAGTTGAGAGAGGTAATAGATATGCCAGCTTGACGCGAGTAACACAACCACAACAGCGTGCAGCGTTTAACAATTATGCGGTTCACATAATAATTTTTGTCACATATTCATAGTTATAGCGAAATAACTTTTTTATAAAGCTAATTCTTATACATAAAATGTGTTCCATTCACATGACTCTCTACATTTCTGCAACAAATTATTGTTATAAAAGGTTATTCTTTTATTTACTTCATGCTAATCTAATCTAAAAAAAATCTGATGTATTACACTCAAATGACTTTCTCTAGCCGTTCTACAAACTTCTTACATAAGATTATTCTTCTTTCTGCACCTTGAGGTATTCAGCACAATGTTCTTATTACATAGTTCCTTATAAGTAGGAAGAAAATAAGGGGATACACTAGGGTAAATCGATAGTCAAATGTTTTAAAAGCTGTCGTTATGCGATTGTCATTACAAATCGCGTCTTTTCTTGGCCAGGAGTAGAACAAAAGAAAAACGGACACTCCCGTCTGAGAAAAGTATCACTACTTCACAACTGAAACTAATAACAATGAATACCTTGAAAACGATAAGCTCCACGAAAAAAATGTATATGACGTAAGTTGTGTATTTTAACAAGGCCTACATTTTTTGTAAAGCAAGTTTTTGTCTATCTCTTACGGTTTATTAGTTATGCCAAATTAAGCAAAATTTATCCATAATAAACAGGTCTTTAGAAGCTATTCCCAGAAAATTCAAGAGATACATTTTATTTGTCAGGTAAATATCTTTAATATACGATATTTTAATCAAAATCGTTAGAGCCATTTTTATGAAAATCAAAATTTTCCAAAAAAGTTCCATGTAAAGGGTAGTTTGGGGTGGGGGGGATTTTTCTCAAAATCTTCGTGTCGCATCCCTGGAATATACTAAAATTAAATGCCAAGTTTGGTATATTACCGACTTTTCGTTTTTGAGTTATCGTGTTCACACACACGGACCTTTTTTTGAAAATACTTTTTTTGGATACAGGGGATCCTAAAACATATATTTCTGGTGAAATCTCGGTATCGAATTTTTTGGTGGAGTGCAATACCTTCTCTATACACTGTGTACATAGCGCGTATAGAGAAAGTAATAAGCAAAAGAAATTTGCGACCTTGGGAAGCAGAGACTACAGCTCGTGAAACCAGACAAAAACAAAACATTAAGCTGCGCATTGGCAATTCTTTACCAGAAGGGTGAGAAGTTGCGCCAACATGTATGCGCAGAAGTCCCAACTTTTCTGACCACAAAGGAGTGAAGTATGTTTACGTTAGTTTTAGTGGAAGTGAATGTTGTAAGGGTTTATTTCATTTTGAAAAATTAGGAGTCGAATTCAATATCTCAAATGTTTGCATATTCATAATTTTGATATAATTGATATCTAATACTTTTTAATGGGTTTGAAATTTCCATCAATTAAACAATAAAGGTTAATAAATCCATTACGTGTAGCTGTTGAAATTACAGAGTATATAGGTAATTAAATGATAAGGAAATGTTGAAATAAAACTTAAATTTTAATTAGAGATTAAATAATTACACTAAAGGATAAGCAAATGTTTAAATAAAAGTTAATATTTTAATTACGAATTAAATAATATTTACAGGTCCCAAAAAACCAGAACGAACTTTTCACACACTTAATAGAACATTCTAAAAATATATAATTTTTTGCTTATTGCGTTTTATGTTTGCTTTTTCGTTCCAGGGCAATTAAAGACAACCACATTTCAAAGTCATTGCATAGCCAACAGCTCTTAAACGTATTGACTATGGCTTTTGCTAGTACATTTCCTTATTTCCCTTTTATCTAGAATAAAGGAAATAATTTGACAAGTTCTATTAGTTTTCTTAAATAGAATGAAGTACATATAACAACAAGCGGTTCAAAGAAAAACATTTTTGTAGAATAGGTATAGAAAGCCATGTAAAAGGAACACCTCAGATTTTTATTAATATCCTACATAAGAGAATTTTATTACTCTTTTTAAAACTACATTTACATAGTACACCGAGTGGGAGAGAGTGAAAGATTAGAAGGTAGAATAGTACGGGAGGAGGTGGAAAAACAGAGAGAGAGAGAGAGAGAGAGAGAGAGAGAGAGAGAGAGAGAGAGAGAGACCGTGAAGAATCTCCACAGTTGATGCTATTGCACAAACAGAATTGTGGGTTCAGTACTTATAAATATTGCTCTGAATGGTGAAGAAACAAAAGAATAAAAATAACAAAAGAAAATACAGAAACAGCGTACTAATTATTTTGCCATCCGCGAGGCTGTTGTTATAACGGCAACTGACGGTTTGCTCAACAAAGAATTGCTAACGGCAATCACGTCAAGCTCGAAGAACAATAGTCTGTAATTAGTTGCAACAACAATATTGTCAACTACATAATTTACAACTTCGCTCAGAGCTTTAAAAATAGTACAATTGCTAATCCATTTCACATACATAAAACAGATAAGAAAAAAAGAAAAACCTGTATTCCATTTCCATGACTTTCACTGTTCTTTAAACAAACTATTACTACAAAAGCTTATTATTCTATCCATTTCATTCCTAATTGAGATAATCGAGTTAGTCGAGTAGGTTAACTTGAAATGGTCTTACTATTTAGTTCCTTGGAAGCAGAAAGTAAATACACTAAGCTAAAGTGATATTCAAATCAAAGCTGTTGCTATACGATGATATTTAAGTTAAATCAGTTTCTCTTCTCATGACCAGGAGTAAAACAAAAGAAAAACAAATGAATTTCCGTTTCAGAGAGATATAGGTGCTTTAGGCGAATATCTCCGAAATGGTTAACTCCACAAACAAAAATGCATCTGACACAAATTGTGTTTTAACGAGATGTATATTACTTTCTCTATACGTGCTATGTACATAGTGTATAGAGAAGGTATTGTATTGCACCCCAAAATTCGATACCGATATTTCTACGGAAATACATGTTTTGTGGCCCCCTGAATCTAAAAAAAGTATTTTCAGATAAAGGTCTGGGTGTGTCTGTGAGTCTGTGAACAGCTACCTCAAAAACGAAAAGACCGTTAAATACCAAACTTGGTATTTAAGATTGCTATCTTTCAAGTATGCGACTAGGAAAAATTTTTAAGAAAGTCCCCCCCAACTACCCTTTACATGGAACATTTATCGAAAATTTTGATTTTCTTAAAAATGGCTCTAACGATTTTGATTAAAATGTCTTATATTTAAGTTGTTTATTTGCCAAATAAAATGTATATCTTGAATTTTTTGGGAATAGACTCTGAAGACTACTTTATTCTGGATGAATTTTACGGAATTTTCCATTTCTGCTAAACCGTAAGAGATGGAAAATAACTTACTGCACAAAAATGTAGAGCACGTTAAAACAAACGATTTATATTCAAAATCTTCTCGGGCTTCTAGCCAGGTAAACACTTGGCTTGACACCAACATTTCGAAGAAGTGCATCTTCCTCGTCTTCAGGGTGAACTGATGGTTTGAGCTTGCGGATACTGATATTTATAAGACCTGGGATGAAGCTAACATCTGATTGGTTCGCGTGATATTATGGCGTGATATTTAAGATGACTGAGACATGGTGCGAGCGTTCCATCGGAGCGCCCTCGTTAGGTCTCTTGGGGATTACGATCCCACAAACCGCCGCTTCAGGCGATACCGGCTTCCCCGCATGGCTTGCGGGCATCCCCGGTAACGAAGGAGCACCACCAACAGCTGCTACGGCTAAGCTACTATAATCCTTCAAGAGTTGCTTGGATTCAAAATTAAAACCTCAAAAGAAACATTTTGATAAAAACACACCAACGGTGCACAAGGGCCATTGCACTATCAAGGCAACCGTCGAGGAGCAATATTTGCCTCCTCCTGTCACTCCACAACCCCAAAACACACCCGCTATCCTGCAAAACCCACAATCCCGTCAGAACGTGGTTAAGTTCTCTCCGAGAACAGGGACACGTCTAGCACACCTCGGGCTGCCCTCAGCCTGCCAATTACACTGGACTGGGCACGGACTTCGCCCATGTCTCAGTCATCTTAAATACCACGCCATAATATCACGCGAACCAATCAGATGTTAGCTTCATCCCAGATCTTATAAATACAAGTCTCCGCAAGCTCAAACCATCAGTTCACCCTGAAGACGAGGAAGATGCACTTCTTCGAAACGTTGGTGTCAAGCCAAGTTTTTACCTGGCTAGAAGCCCGAGAAGATTTTGAATTAATACGTCGCCAGGAAAGCTTCAGTTCTTATTTTAAACGATTTATATCTTATATAATTTTTCGTGTGGTTGATCGCTTTTGAGATATTCCTTTTTTTTGGTTTCAGCTTTGAAAAACATACTTTTCTCATACAGGAATTTGTCAACTCCTGCTCATACAAACAAAGGAACTTCAGTCACATAGCAAATCCAGCTTTTGACTATCACTTTAATCTATGGTACTCCCTTATTTCGCTTCTACTTACAAGGAAGCAAGTAATAAGATCATTTCTGCTAATTTTTTCTCGATTAGCACGAAGTAAATAGAAGCATAAGTTTTTCAACAATAATTTGATGCAGAAATGTAGAGAAAGTCATGTGAATGGAACACATCAATTTTTTTTGTATTGCAAAATGCTGTCTATCTCTTATGGTTTACCAGTTATACTAAATTCCTTCATAATGAAGAAAGCCTCAGAGGCTACTCCAGAAAAGTCAAGATATATATATTTAACCTGCCATACAGCTAACTTTAATGTATGACAAATCAGTCAAAATCGTCAGCCTTTTTTGACAACACTTAAACTTTCGAAAAATGCTCCATGTGAAGCGTAGTTTGGGGTAGGGGAATATCCTGAACATCTTCATGTTGTATTCTTGGAAGATAGTACATTTAAAAACTAAGTTTGTACTTAACCGTCTTTTCGTTTTTGAGCTATACCTTTCACGCGCGCGCACACACATATATACACACATACACACACGCGCGCGCGTACACGTACCTTTTCATAATATGCTTTTTCTTATTCTTATGTCCTCAAAATATGTATTTCTGGTAAATCTCGGTATTGAAAGTTTAGACGTAGTGCAATATTTTGTCTATATGCTATGCATATTGTACTCGTGTATGGTAGAGAAAAAAATCTGACGTGTTCCATTCACATGATTTCTCCACATCTCTGTAACAAATTATTGTTCAAAAGATTATGCTTCTATTTACTTCATGCCAATAAGAAAACAAATTAATATAAATAGTCTTATTACAATCTTCCTTGTAAGTAGAAGGGAAATCTTTTAAAAACTGGTTGCTATGTGACTGAAATTCGTATCTTTGCATGGCTCGGAGTAGTCAAATTCCCATATGCTAAGTTTAAGGTATTTTGAAACTGAAATCAATAATAAGAGAATTTTGGAAATGATCAACTCGATAAAAAATGGTATATTATATAAATATTGTGTTTTAAATGTAATAAATTTTAGTCTATCCCTTAGGGTTCACCAATTAAGGAAAAGCCATTTAAAATGAAGAGTTCAGAGGCGCTTTCCAGAAAATTCAAAATTTACAACTTATTTGTTATGTAAATACCCTTAATTAAACGGTATTTTAATCAAAATCTTTGGATCCACAAGATCAAAATTTAAAGTTTTTTTTCCATGTAAAATATAATTTGAAATGGGGGGGATCCTATGAGGATACTAAACATATACACAAAGTTTGATATTTTGTCGATTTTTCCTTTTAGAGTTTTCGTGTTCATGGACACGAGCGGACTTTTTCAAAAAAAATCTTCGTTTTTTTTTTTGGATACAGAAGACCCTAAAACATGTATTTTCGGTGAAATCTCAGTATTAGATTGTTAGCTGGAATGCATTACCTTCTCTACCTATACACTAGATACTAAATAATAACTTAAACACTCATGTATTCTAATTTTACTGAAAAAAGTAATGATTAATGATTTCATGGTAATAAAAACTGAGAATAAGTTATTATAATCAACCATGTTAGTAGAAATTTAATTTGTACATTTAATGCATTGAATATTTCCTTTTCTTGTGTTTTTAAAAGCTTAAACATCTGACATTTGTCGATGAATAATGTATATTCTTCGGAGAATATGCCAGCCTTAGCTGCTTAAACACCTTAGCATTTATTTTATAGTAAATTAATTAGTTGGGACGTTAAGTTTTTGTTACAGACGTTGAATTTTCCTTGGATGTAAATCCACATAATCATTACTAGACGGTAACGTGTAGCTCGAATTCGAAGTACTGTGTTCAAATTCCGCGGGCCAATCAAGTTGACTGGGGTTTTCCCTCAGTTGTCAAGGTAAATCCGGATCGGATATTTAATACCACAAGTTCAAACCTCGATTCGAAACAGTAGTTAAACTGAAAAATAGATTTTAATTGCATTGCTCTGCAAATTATCCACAGATAGTGAAAGTAGCTTGACTGGATGGCACCCCAATAGTATCAGATTTTTGCAGAGCGAAGTGGTATGTTATAAAAGGATGAAACGTCTAAGACTAGCTGTACTATTATATATGGCGCCATCTGAAAGCAGATATAATAATTACTTCCGCTTGGCCAAAATTATTCTAATATAGGTATATAAAAATTCATAAAATCATTTATGTAGAATAAGGAAAAGAACAAAATAATTTAAATTATTGTATAAATGTTAGTTTTAAACTTTTACAGTAAAAATCTGATGTGTTCCATTCATTTTATTTTTGCTACATCTCTGCAACAAATTTTTGTTAAAAAGCTTATGCTTCTATTTACTTCATGCTAAGTGAGAAAAAATTAGCAGAAATAGCCTTATTACTTGCTTCCTTGTTAGTAGAAGCGAAAAAAGGGAGTACCATAGGTTAAAGTGATAGTCAAAAGCTGGTTGCTATGTGACTGAAGTTCCTTTGTATGGACACGAGTTGACAAATAGCTGTATGAGAAAAATTTAAGTTTTTGAAGACTGAAACCAAAATCAAGGAATATCTAAAAACACGATCAACTCCATTAAAAAAAATGTATATAACATAAATTGTGTGTTTTAAGGTGCTCCACATTTTTTGTGTGATACGTTTTTTTCTTTTACGCTTTACCAGTTACACAAAATTCTGTAAAATTCATCCAGAATAAAGTAGCCTTCAGAGGCTATTCCCAGAAAATTCAAGGTATACATATTATTTGTCAAGTATATATCTTTAATATATGATATTTTAATCAAAATCGTTAGAGCCATTCTTTTTAGAAAATCAAAATTTTCGAAAAGTTTTCCATGTGAAGGGTAGTTGGAGGTGGAGGGATTTTCTTGAAAATCTTCGTGTCGCATCCTTGGAAGATACTGAACTTAAATAGCAAGTTTGGTATTTAACGGTCTTTTCGTTTTTGAGCTATGCTGCCCTCAGACACGCACACACTGACATTTTTCTAAAAATGATTTTTACTTTTTCTATACGTACTATGTACATAGTGAATAGAGAATGTATTGCGCTCCACCAAAAAATTCGATATCGAGATTTCACCGGAAATATACGTTTTAGGGTCCCCTTTATCTAAAAAAAGCATTTTCACAAAAATGTACGTGTGTGTGTGTGTCCGAGTGTGTGTGTGTGTGTGTGTCCGTGTGCCTGTGAGCACGATAACTCAAAAACGAAAAGTCGGTAAAATACCAAACTTGGTATTTAAGTTTAGTATCTTCCAGGGATGCGACACGAAGATTTTGAGAAAAATCCCCCACCCCAAACTACCCTTTACATGGAATTTTTTTCGAAAAGTTTGATTTTCTAAAAAAAGGCTCTTAACGATGTTGATTAAAATCTCATATATTAAAGATATTTACCTGATAAATAAAATGTATATTTTGAATTTTCTGGGAATAGCCTCTGAAGACTACTTTAATCTGGATGAATTTTGCATAACTACTAAACCGTAAGAGATGGACAAAAACTTAACACACAAAAAATGTAGAGCACGTTAAAACACACAATTTATGTTACATACATTTTTTACGTGGAGTTGATCGTTTTTGGGATATTCCTTTTTCTTGGTTTCAGCTTTGAAAATCTTATACATTCCCATACAGGAATTTGTTAACTCCTGTCCATACAAACAAAGGAACATCAGTCACATAGCAACCAGCTTTTGGCTTTCACTTTAACGTATGGTACTCCCTTATTTCGCTTGTATTTACAATAAAGCAAGGAATAAGACTATTTCTGCTAATATTCCTCGATTAACATGAAATAAATAAAAGATATGCTTATTAACAATAATTTGTTACAGAGAGATAGAGAAAGTCATGTGAATGGAACACATCAGATTTTTTTGGATTCAGGTGGTCTCAAAACATCTATTTCCGGTGAAACCTCGGTATCTAAGTTTTTGGTGCAATGCAATACCTTCTCTATAAACTATGTATATAGTACGTGCACAGAAAGTAAAAATAATAGGGTATCTAATCCTTGTTTATATTTAATGTCACATTACATTTTCATTATGAAAATAAAAATGAATTTTTATAAATATTTTAAAAGATAATAGTAGTCTCAATAACAGCTTCAGTGTTATACTATAATATGGAAGCGAAATTAGTATGGTAAGGGGTTGAGACCTTGAAGGCTACTTATCCACCAATTAGCAATAAAAGACTATTTCACAAAAAATAAGCATTGCGTATGACCAAGTAGTTAAAAACTATGTAAAATAAATACAATACATAAATACATAATCATTGTGCTGCTGAAGGGTTGACCTTGGGAGTTTGATATGCTTTTGTTTAAAAGCAAGTATTTTATAGATGGATAATATTAACTGGGTTCCTTCCAATCTTTGTTTTCTCTCTCTCTCTCTCTCTCTCTCTCTCTCTCTCTCTCACTATCTAGAAGACGGAAGGGGTATTCCTTCCTCCCAAAAGTTTGATATCGATGTTTCGCTGAAAATCTATATTTTGTTCCCGAAAAGCCATAAAAGCTATTTCAAAATTAGTATTTAAAGTAATCTTGAAAGGATGCAACATAAGGATACTAACCCCTCTTGGTAATGTGGGGGTAGCATGTCTGGCTCGCATTTAAGAGGTCGAATTCTGTCATTTGAGATTTTTCGTTATCCTGAGAAGAAACATCTCAGGGACAATGCCGAAGTACTTGCAAACAGGGACAGAAGTGGATACGCCACTTAGGCTTGTCAACCCTGAGGGGAACACTTCCGGAAACCACAGTAGGGCCGACCTTTACCAGCTTAGGTCTATTAACTTTCCAGGTTAGTGCCCAGGGACATTAAGGGTCTCACAACCCCATCACCGCCCAGACGTACCCATTCTTCCACGGGTATCGGGCCATTGCCACGCCGAGTCCAACCCAATCCGAACAGCTGCCTTTAAGGAGGGGCTCAGATGTTTGGCTCGACTACTTCTAATAATATCAGAAGTACCACGGGTGTCCGCAGCGCTCGCACCGGAGCAGCTGAAGAGCTCAGAAACTCCCCCCTATAGGAATCCTGAGAAGACGGATATTCCATAGCCTCCTAGATCATTTGAAAACAAGATGACCAACAAGATTTAAGGAGTTAACTGAAAAATGAGAGAAAAACTTTAAAAAATTTACCTTTATTTTCTTAAAATTTATCCTAAAGATGTCATTAAAATAAAGTGTACATCTTGAATTTTCTGCCCTGCGCCGTGATGCAGTGAAAAAGGCGTGGTTCTCGGTTACGGAATGTGCCTTTGTTCGACCCCAAGCATGGCAGTGCGATTTATTTAATTTGTATTGTTTATTTTATAATTATTATTATTGTGTTCTATATGTTCATGATGGCCAAGCAGGCTTTGAACATAAAACATGCCAAAACTGACAAAATTAAATACACCAAGCATACAGCATTTGTCATGTATGGCCGAAAGCTATAAATTCAAAATAACACGGACGTGGTATAGGTGCAAATAAGCTACAGTGAACATTTCATACATTTTAGTCTATTAGTTTGCAGGTTATGGCCAAATTTGAGTATGTTTTTGTTACGTCGCTAAATAAGTCCATTGCTATAAAAAATTAATATTTTGGTCTAATATTTTAACCCTAGGTGTACAATGCATTAAGTTTTTTAAACTACTCTAGGTTTCCCTGTGTCATTTTGGTTTAGGTTAAAAAAAAAAAACATCTGATGTCTTCCATTCACATGACTTTCTCTACTTCTGTGTAACAAATTATTATTAATAAGTTTATTCTTCTATTTAATTCAAGCTAATCGAGAACAAAATAGCAGAAATAATCTTATTACTTGCTTCCTTGTAAGTAGAAGCGAAATAAGTATCATAGGTTAAACTGAAGTCAAAAGTTGGTTACTAGGTGACTGAAGTTCCTTTGTTTGTATGGACACGAATTGACAAATTCCTGTATGAGAAAAATATGTTTTTCAAAGCAGAAACCAAAAACAAGTAATATCTCAAAAACGACCAACTCCTCGGAAAAAGTCATATAACATAAATTGTGTGTTTTAATGTGCTCTAAATTTTTTGTATGGTAAGTTTTTGTCCATTTCTTACGGTTTAGCAGTTATGCAAAATTCCGTAAAATTGACCCAGAATAAAGTAGTCTTCAGAGGCTATTCCCAGAAAATTCAAGATATGCATATTATTTGTCAGGTAAATACCTTTAATATACGATATTTTAATCAAAATCGTTAGCCAATTTTGAGAAAAACAAATTTTCGAAAAAATTTCCATCTAAAGGATAGTTGAGGGTGGGGGATTTTCTTGCAAATCTTCCTGACGCATCCTTGAAAGATGCCAAACTTAAATACCAAGTTTGGTATTTAACGGTCTTTTCGTTTTTGAGCTATGCTGTCCACAGATACACACGCACCCACACACGGACCTTTTTCCAAAAAATGCTTTTTTTTTTGGATTCAGGAGACCCAAAACGTGTATTTCCGGAGAAATCTCGGTATCGAATTTTTGGGTGGAATACAATACCTTCTCTGTACACTATGTACATAGTACTAGTAGAGAAAGTAATTATAAAAGTCATTTTTTTGTTTTAAAAGTATAATTTTTATCTTTAAAAATTCAAAACATATGCCTAAATGCATCTAACAGTAAAATCTAGGATGTTAGAACAGTGTTAAATTTGAAACAAATAACAAGGGATATCTCAGATATGGTCAATTCCACGAAAAAACCTATATGGCATAAATCGTGTGTTTCAACGTGATCTACACTCTTTGTGTAGCAAGTTTTTGTCTATCTCTTAAGGTTTACCAGTTACGTAAGATTGATTTAGAATAAAGAAAATTCAGGTTATAAATTTTATTTGCGATATCACTATCTTTAATATACGTATTTCAGTCAAAAACGTTAGAGCCATTTTTGAGCAGATGAACGTTTTCGATTTTGTCATCTTGGAAAGCGTAGTTTGGGTTGGTGCGATTTTTCTCAAACTTTTTGTGTGAATCTTTGAAAGATACTAAACTTAAATAGCAAATTTGGAATTTTACCGACTTTTCGTGTTCACAGACACACGGACTTTTTCTAAAAATCTGATGTAATCCATTCACATGACTTTCTCTATATCTCTGCAACAAATTTTTGTTAAAATGTTTATGCTTTTATTTACTTCATGCTAAGTGAGAAAAAATTAGCAGAAATAGTCTTATTACTTGCTTCCCTGTAAGTAGAAGCGAAATAAGGGAGTAACATAGGTTAAAGTGATAGCAAAAGATGGTTGCTATGTAACTGAAGTTCCTTTGTTTGTATGGACAGGAGTCAACAAATTCCTGTATGAGAAAAGTATGTTTTTTAAGGCTGAAACAAAATACAAGGAATATCTAACAAACGATCAACTCCCGAAAAAAATGTATGTAGCATAAATTGTGTGTTTTAATGTGCTCTACATTTTTTGTGTGGTAAGTTTTTGTCTCTCTCTTACGGTTTTCCAGTTACAAGAAATTCCGTAAAATTCATCCAGAATAAAGTAGTCTTCAGAGGCTGTTCCCAGAAAATTCAAGGTATGCATATTATTTGTCAAGTATGTATCTTTAATATATGCTATTTTAATCAAAAATTTTAGAGCCATTTTTTAGAAAATCAAAATTTTCGAAAATTGTTCCATGTGAAAGGTAGTTGGGGGTGCGGGGATTTTCTTGAAAATCTTCTTGTCGCATCCTTGGAAGATACTGAACTTAAATACCAAGTATGGTATTTTTCTAAAAATGTTCTTTTGGATTCAGGTGGTCTTAAAGCATGTATTTCCGGTGAAATATCGCTATCGAATTTTTGGGTACAATGTAATACCTTGTCTGTACACTTTGTACATAGCATATATAAGGAAAGTAAAACTGGCATCTTACAGAAGTAAAGTTCGTAAAAATATTTAGTCAACAAAAACAAAAGGTATTGTAGGTAACGAAAATGGTCGCCTCCTCTTTTCGTTACCGCAAGTTAACGAGCTTGTTATTTCGTTCCATGCTAAACAGTAACGTTCTCGGAGAGGTTATGAAGTCTGCCGAGAGATTTCTCCATCTGCGCCCATGCAAAATCAAATTTGCTCGCAACAAATTGAATCACTCGCAATACTGGTGCACTTTCATGGACGAGCTTGCCACGAAATTCAAATCCGGAATGCCAACACACTTGAAAAAAGAGGAATGCTATTCATAAGAGCTGACGAGATTCCGCCTGGATCCATTTTGCCTCCCTCAGGAGCAGAACAATAAAGAGCGGCATTTTCTCTGTAAGCGGCTTTCAAATGCAGACGAAGAAATAGGAATTTGAAATGCTTAAGGTTAGAACTGGCTTTTAGAAGGGCAAATCAGAAATAATCTGACGCACGACAAATGTGAACAAATCTCATTACAAAAACGTGGCAAAGCCACCAATAATCGATAACTTTGCTTTTAGCAATCAGCGTTCATGAAAACGATGGGCAGGACCATATTCCTGCCACGTCTCTGTGCACAGCTACCAATAAAAGAATCTTGGTGAGTTCCATTCACTTTCTCTACTTCTTCTATACCCTTAATGCTAATCGAGATAACTGCCTTTTTAACTAGTTCCTTATAAGAAAAAGTGAAATACGGAAATACACTAGACTAAACCGATAGTCACGTGTTTTAGCCCTTTGTTTCCTTTGTTGTAAAAATACATACAATTTTTGCGCTAAAATTGCAATGATTTTTTTAAATAAATAAATGAGTAAAACCCACATAACTACAGTCAAATGAAACCCTATTAGCTTCCAAGCATCACACCGATTATTTTACTTGGGCTCATCCCATCCTTTACCACACTCACTAAGATTTGAATTGCAACATTTGGCTTTGAATGGATGGCCAGTTCATTACCTATTACCAACACTCATACTCACTTGAACTACGTTTTGGTAGTACCTTTGACAGGATTATGAAAACTGGCTTAGAAGAATTTAAGCTTTTAATTGCGAAAAAAAAATTAATAAAGAATGTACATGTATTTTCTTTTCTATTATTTTTTCTATTATTTTACATATTAATTTTATAGGTTTATTTCCATGTATTTTTACTAGAACTCCACTTTTAAACTTGAATTAAAGGAAACACGGCATTTCTAGTATACTAATGCAGACAACTAAAGGTTAAAATGTGGTTGCTATGGAATTGAAATCCGTTTCTTTAATTGGCCAGATGCTGACAAGTATTTTAGAATTGAAACCAATAACAGGAATATCTCAAAAATGGTCTAGAGAAACCAAAGTATATTACTTTCTCTAAACGTACTATGTATAGAGAACGTATTGTATTCCACTAAAAATTGGATACCGAGATTTCACCTTAACCCTGCAGTGGTCGCGTGGTTCATAGTTACATTAAAGGTCGCGCGGCGTGTCACAGACGCCAATACGTTTCTGCGTTGTCTGTGTTTTTAACTCGGTCAGTTCAAATTTATGAGTGTAAACGTACTGTTTTATATAAAACTAAAGAGGAGATTACATTCTCACTGGTATATACATTATTATTGTGATTTTAGTTTACTAGGGTTACTACAAAAGAAATAGACAACTTCAACTGCCTGTAAAACAAAAACTATTAGAGATAGCAACCTAATTATTTTGGACGTATGTTGAGAAACTCTCAAAGTTTCGTTTGTTACTATTGGTAACGCTGTAGTGTTTTGTTTGTTGTTGCAGAAGCTGAAATGGCGGAAAATCCTGTGGAAAAGGCATATTGCGTGTTGGAATTTGCTAGAACACAATCAGCAACATTTTAGAACACGTTACCACAAAACGCCACTGACTAGACATTCAATCTACGACTGGTATAGAAAATTCGAGACAACGGGATGTTTGTGCAAAGGGAAGAGCTCGGGAAGACCAAGAGTTTCGGAAGAAAACGTTGAACGTGTTCGTTCTGCCTACATAAGAAGCCCACAGAAATTGACATCTAGGGCAATCATGCAATTACAAATTCCACAGCAAACTGTGTGGAAAATCTTGCGGAAGCGACTGCACATGATGCCTTACAGATTACAGATGTTGCAGTTTCTGAGTGAAGAAGATAAGGTCATACGGCGTGACTTTTGCATCGACATGTTGCGACATGATGAAGACGATGCTGGTTTTTGTGAGCGCATCATTTCATTTTTGTGGTAACGTGTTCTAAAATGTCGTTGGACAACAGTTGCTGATTGCGTTCTAGCAAATTCCAACACGCAATATGCCTTTTCCACAGGATTTTCCGCCATTTCAGCTTCTGCAACAACAAACAAAACACTACAGCGTTACCAATAGTAACAAACAAAACTTTGAGAGTTTCTCAACATACCTCCAAAATAATTAGGTTGCTATCTCTAATAGTTTTTGTTTTACAGGCAGTTGAAGTTGTCTATTTCTTTTGTAGTAACCCTGTATATATAATCCGCAAATGTGTTTGCTGCATGAAACTTCTTCCCATTTCAATACAAACTATGTGTGAAAATCCCTTATCGAAAAACAAATGTTTCTATTCATGTACTCCTAACATAATATACATAATGCGGTTTATAAATTGAGCAGTACAATCAGCGCATACTTGCTGTGCATGTTCTAAACACAAAAATTTGTTACAGCTGCGGCATTTATATTTGGTATATCGGTTCTTTGAACGAACACGTTCACAGCACCTCTGTCTTTTTGTGCCTCGGTCCTCTTCTGTAGTTTGCACTGCATGTTCATCTGGAAAAAGATTTTGAATGTCTCGTTTAAGGTTTCTTGGCAGTGATGAACAATGAAAACGTAAACGCAAGTAATCATCTGCTAGATTACGTCCTAAAAGCTTAAAAAATTCACTGCTCCTGTTTCTAACATCAGAATTATTTGCATGGCATATTATTTGCGCATTTATAGCTGCAATGTTCATCATGCTACATTAAAGATTACCATAGTTCGTTTTTCTGGATATTTTGTACGTGCTGCACATTTGATCCACAGTATCAACGCCCGATTTGGTTATATTATAGGTTATCATTTCCGATTTTTCCTTATCGCCAGGCGTTGCATCAATTGCATTATCAGAACCACTTTGTTTTTCTTTGTGACATAGGACATTAGGGTTGCATTTTTCTGAAACCCAAAAAATTTTGTTCCTACCACCCGGTTTTTTGCTCGTATAAACTCCGGGGGAATTTCTGGTTTGTTCTTTCTCATGGTTTCAACCAGTGTAAGGTTATTCTGAAGCAAATAGTCAGCTAAATCTAAGGAGCTAAACCAATTGACCACGGTTATATTACGCCCAGTTCCTGAGATCACAGAAACGAGACGTTTCACAACATCTGCTTGTTTGTTGCTAACTTCAAATGGCCCTCCAGGTTGTTTTCCAGCATAAATATCTAGGTTGACGGTGTAATACATCCTAGCATCCACCAAAGCAAATATTTTAAGTCCATACTTATTTGGTTTGCTAGGGATGTACTGCCTGAAAAAACGATTGCCCCTAAAAGGTACTAGCTTTTCATCAATAGTGCAGTACTCTCCAATTGAATAACCATTTTTACAATTATCCACAAAATAAATAAATATTTCACGTATAGGGGCTAAATCATCAGCTTTCTTTCTTTCTTTTCTAGTATCCTTGTTATCAAACCTCAAATAGTATAATGGGAACCTGAATCAACTTTCAGGTATTTCAGACGGCATAACTCAAATCCTATTTTATTTGAAGACCATATATCTTGGGTGTGTGTATGATTGTCTTTCCTAGATGCGCATATGCACAATATTCCTAACAATGGGATGCTCTGCATAGTGAGCATCCCATTCCCTGGAATTATATCCCTGAACTTCAGAAATCTTTTTATTTGAGTACTCAACAATACTAGATAACAACTCAGTGTCGAAAAAGTATTCCCAACATTCCATTGGCGTTTTCGCAATTTTTGGTGGACACACTTTTGACCATTTTGAAGATTTGTTTCCCCAAAAATATTCGACTTGGTTATCACTGTCACTATCATTGGAGTCCGCTTCTTGCTCAGTATCCGTATTTTCTTCTCTCGATTCCAATCCGTCTTCTTCCAAGTCACTATAAATATCAAACTCGCCACCAGATTCATTCTTCTTCCTGCAACAGCCGGAGTACTGTTTCCCGATCACGTGCATTTTACAGGTTGTAGGTCTTCTTTGAGGTCATATTGGATCTGAAGATTAAAAATATTATTTACTTAGCAACAACTATTAAAATGCATACGTAAACTACTGTATAAAGTAAAAAATAAAATATTCACCTTCAGTACCGTAGAAGGTCGCGTGGCGTCTGGTAGACTCCAGCAACGCGGCTCCGGAAACAATCTCTTCCTTCGAACACTGAATTGAAACTAATGCGAAGTTGATGAGCAAAATATGTTTGTATTTAGTTAATAGAAAAGTAGATGTCACCACAAGTCAGCCAGAGTATCTGTTCAATAACAACGTGTAAATAAAGAACACCTGGCGTCTGTGAGACGCCACGCGACCGCTGCAGGGATATGTTTTGAGACTCCCTGACTCCGAAAATAGCATTTTTAGAAAAAGGTCCGTGTGTGTCTGTGGACAGCATAGGTCAAACTTGGTATTTAGGTTTAGTATTTTCAAAGTATGCGACACGAAGTTTTTCAAGAAAATACTCCCACCGCAAACTACACTTTACATGAACAATTTTTTTGAAAATTTTGCTGTTCTCAAAAATAGCTCTAACGATTTTGATTAGAATACTGTATATTAAATATATTTACATCACAAAAGCTTACTACAAAAAATGCAGATCTCGTCAAAAAACACAATTTATGTCCTTTACACTTTTGTTATGGAGGTTTCCGAGATTCTCCTTGTTATAGGCTTCAATTGCAAAGTACTAAAACATTTTTCTCAGATAGGAAGTGTCCGTTTTCTTTTGTTCTACTCCTGGCCAAGCAAAGAAGCAAATTGCAATGACAATGGCATAATGGCAGCTTTTAAAACATTTGACTGTCGGTTTAGCCTAGTGTGTTCCCTTATTTCCCTTCTACTTATAAGGAACTAAGTAATAAGGCCGTTTCTGTTAATTGTTTAGCAATAAATAGAAGAAGCTCTTTAAAAATAACTTGTTACAGAGAAGTAGTGAATGGGTATTTTTGTTTCATGAGGTTAAAGTTAATATAGAGAATATGCAGACTTGGATAATCTGCTGCTAATTTTGTACGAGACTTGGGTTAGGAAGTTTCTATTTGTCTCTGAATTACAGAGAAAGTTGGGACAGACAGAGCTGGATAAAGAAAAATTGCAAATTAGTGTTATCCTTGTTATCCGACATTACGTTTTATTGGACATGACATAAACTGGGTGAGAGGGAACTTGGCATAATCAGTTTACTGTCCGGGAGATGCGCGCGCATTCCTCCCTTGTCAGCGTCACTGCAGCCATCTGTAGGTGGCGCAATTAAAACACTCCCACTAGAGCATATTTATGCCCTTCCCTGACCTAGCAGGGTACGGTGAAGCCGCAATGAAGGTCAATTAAACACAAATTTCAATGTTGTTCACTAACCTTAATATCTGAAAGAAGTGAGTTGGAACGTGCTTAGGTTATTGAAATAAAACTTTGATGTGTTCCATTTACATGTCTTACACAAATAACTTTTCTTACAGAAATTATTCTTTTATCTACTACATACTAATCCAGGTATACGTTACAATAAATGCCTTATTACTTCCTTCCTTCGTAAGTAGATGGGAAATAAGGGAATATAATAGACTAAAGTGATTGTGAAATCTTTTAAAGCTGGCTGTTATGTCATTGAAATTAGTTTTTCTGCATAGCCAGTAGTTGAGAAGTATTTTAAAAATGAAACCAATAACAAGGAATATCTCGAAGTGTCACCTCCACAAAGAAAATGCAAATGAGATAAATTGAGTGTTTTAACGAGATCTACATTTTTGTTAAGTACTGGGGTCGGCTGATAAGCCCCAGGCCTCTCAATGAAAACACCATTTGTTTTTTTTGTTTTTTTGCTTTATTTCTCAACATAATCTCCAGAAAGGCTAAAACATTTGTCATATCGGTGTTCTAATTTAATTAAACCATCTCTGTAGCGCGATTTATCAAGGTCCTCAAAATAGTTGTTTACCGCATCAATGACATCCTCGTAGGTGTGAAATCTTCGTCCTCCAAAAATATTTTTGAGGTTTGGAACAGGTGGTAGTCAGTCACTGGGTGCTAGATCTGGCAAATAGGGTAGATGTTCAAGCAATTCCAACTTTAATTCTTTCCCTTACAATGACTGAACAATGGGCCAGAGCATTGTCGTGATGAAAAAGTTTTTTTTTTTTTTGTGCCAAATGAGGTCTTTTTCTTTTCACCTCATCACTCAAACGTTGCAGTAAGCTTGCGTAGTAGTCACCAGTGATACTTTTACCATTTTCCAAAAAATCAATAAAAATAATTTCCCTGTGCGTCCCAGAAAACACTCGCCATAACCCTGTCAGCTAACAAAATTGATTTTGCCTTTTTTAACTGTGATTTACTTTCTGGAGTGTGGTGATGTATTCAAGTTTCATCCGTGGTAATAAGCCGTCACAAAAATTCACTGGGATTTTTACGGAAGACTCCACATTCCCAAGAGAAACAGTTTTTCTTTGCAAATTTTGATCAGGTGTCAACAAACGTGGTACCCATCTTGCACAGACCTTGTGAAAGCCCAAAACATTACTTAAAATATTACATGCACGTTCTTCTGATATGTCCACAGCCTCTGCTATCTCAAAAAGTTTTTATCTGTGGTCTCCCAGTACTAAACGAGAAGGTATTGCACTCCACCAAACATTTCGATAGCGAGATTTCACCGGAAATGTTTTAGGGTCCCCTGTATCCAAAAAAAGTATTTTCAGAAAAAAGTCCGTGTGTATGTGTGTTTGTGAACACGATAACTCACAAACGAAAAGTCGGTAAAGTATAAAAGTCGGTTTAATGTCTTCCAGGGATGCGAAACGAAGATTTTGATAAAAATCCCCTCACCCCTTTACATGGAACTTTTTTTTGAAAATTTTGATTTTCTAAAATATGGCTAACGATTTTGATTAAAATATTGTATATTAAAGATATTTACCTGACAAATAAAATGTATATTTTGAATTTTCTGGGAATAGCATCTGAAGACTACTTTATTCTTGGTCAATTTTACGGAATTTTGCATAACTGCTAAACCGTAAGAGATGGACAAAAACTTACCACATAACAAATGTAGAGCACTTTAATACACACAATTCATGTTATATACATTTTTCTCGTGGAGTTGATTGTTTTTGAGATATTCCTTGTTTTTGGTTTCAGTAATAAAAAACATACTTTTCTCATACAGGACTCGTGTCCATACAAACAAAGGAACTTCAGTCACATAGCAACCAACTTTTGACCATCACTTTAACCTAAGGTACTCCCTTATTTCGCTTCTACTTACAAGGAAGCAAGTAATAAAACTACTTCTGCTAATCTTTTCTCGATTCGCAGGAAGTTAATAGAAGCATAAGCTTTTTAACAATAATTTATTGCAGAGTTGTAGAGAAAGTCATGTGAATAGAACTCATCAGATTTTTTTCAATGATCTCTGGAGTTGTCACTTCTACAGGGCGTCCAGAGCGAGGCACATCACTAAAGCTCGTACGTTCCATTTTAATCTCTAAAATTAATCATTGAATATGAAGGGACAGAGTCTTTTAATGTATACTGTCCATTTCCTCCTTGATTGCTTTAGGCCTCAGGCCTTTCAAATGAAAGTATTTAATCACAGCTCGTTTTTCCAAATCCTCCATTTTTGTGGAAAACTCTTAAAGTTGTCTTGTTTTAAATGCTATCATTCGAAAACTAAGCAAGATATTGATCTGTAACTATGTATACAAGCAGGTCTAGAGGAAAACAATACCATGCTACCTTTTAATTGATCTAGTGCTGTCGTATCTGTGAGAGACCCGGGACTTATCAGCCGACCCTCATAAGTTTGTGGCTATCTCTTACGTTCACCAGTTATGCAAAAGTCATCCAGAATGAAGAAGTCTTCAGAGGCTATTCTCAGAAAATTCAAGATACACATTTTGTTTGTCATTTAAATATACTTAATATACGTTATTTTAATCAAAGTCGGTAGCCATTTTAGAGAAAATCAAATATTTCGTAACGATTTCCATGTATGGGGTTGTTTGGGCTGAGGAAATTTTGGCATCCTTGGAAGATACTAACTTAAATATATCGCCCTCCGTGGTGTAATGGTTACCATGCTAACTTCATATACCCAAGGTTGCGGGTTCAACCCCGGAGGAGGACGATGAATTCTTTCGGGCGTAAAAATCCTTAGCATGGCTTCCTTCGGGACGGAAGTAAAGCTGCTGGTCCCGTGTCGTAGATTTACGGCACGTAACAGAACATCAAGCCTGATAGAGAGGCCTTTCACGCACAGTATAGAATGGGACGCTGAGAAAAACAGCAGTTAAAGAGCGTCCATAAATAAAATACCATTTATATTTATTTCTAATTTAAATATCAAGTTTGGTATTTCATAGAGTTTTCATTTTTGAGCTTTGCTGCCTATACACAAACACGAATATTTTTATAAAATTGTTTTTTTTTTGTTTTTTTTTATTTAGAGGTCTCAAAACATGTACCTCCCGTGAAATTTCGGTATCGAATTTTTGAGTGGAATGCAATACTTTCTCTATACTCTACGTACATATTTGGTAAGAAATGTTCGCTGCTGAAAAGGTAGAAAGGACTATGTGAATAGCATATCAGACTTTTCTAGATTCTTGAAAGCTGCATGGATGACAGAGTTTATGGCCTTCTTTCCAAGGAAATCTATAGCACCTGTTTATTTATTCACTAGTACTTGAAAGGTAAATGTCGAAGTTTGTGTCGCTGTTCTCCTAACTTGACAAGAAGTCAGCCGTTCGATTTTTGAGAGACCAAAACTGCTACTTTTCACTCAGGGAAAAGGAAAGAAAATGTACAGATTCTAAGCCAACGCAAAAGTTTTGCTATTCCTACGATTTACATACATATAAGTAGAATGAAATGTATGAGATTTCTACCATTAAGACAGTGCATATTTGGGCACGTACATATTTACCTATACGTGCTGGAATACAGTTAACTGCTTAAAAACTTCCTTTTTGGATTTGGTGATTCACCTAGGACATGTTTTGGAAATTATTTTGAAACGTTGAGCTGATTAAATGACCCTATATAAAATTTGAAAGCCATTTTTCTCAAGTTGAATTTTTTACTTTCTCTGTACGTACTATGTGCATAGTGTATAAAGAAGGTATTGTACCCAAAAATTCGATGCCGAGATTTCACCGGAAATATATGTTTTATGGTCCCCTGTATCCAAAAAAAGCATTTTAAAAAAAAAAAAAAGTCCGTGTGTCCATGTGTCTGTGAACACGATAACGCAAGTCGGTAAAATACCAAACTTGGTATTTAAATTTAGTACGTTCCAGGGATGCGACACGAAGATTTTGAGAAAAATTCCCCACCCCAAACTACCTTTTACATGGGAATTTTTTCGAAGATTTTGATTTTCTCAATAATGGCTATAACGATTTTGATTAAAATATCCTATATTAAAGATATTAAAGATATTTTCCTGACAGATAAAAAGTATATCTTGAATTCTCTGGGAATAGCCTCAGAAGACCTCTTTATTCTGGATGAATTTTACGGAATTTTGCGTAACTGCTAAGCTGTCGTAGATGGAGAAAGAATACCACACAAAAAATATAGAGCACGTTAAAACATACAATTTATGTTACATGCATTTGTTTCGTGGAGTTGATCGCTTTTTAGATATTCCTTGTTTTTGGTTTCAGCTTTAAAAAAAAAACTTTACTTTTCGCATACAGGAACTTCAGTCACATAACAACCAGCTTTTGACTATCACTTTAACCTATGCTACTCCCTTATTTCGCTTCTACTTACAAGGAAGCAAGTAGTAAGACAATTTCTACTAATTTGTTCTCAATTTTTTAACAATAATTTGTTGCAGAGATATATCTTCCAAATATGCGAATCTTAAGATTTTTAAGAAAATCCCCTCACCCCAAACTACCCTTTACATGGAAACATTTTCCAAAATAGCTCTAACGATTTTCATTAATAAAACACACAATTTATGTTAATACATATTTTTTGTGGAGTTGGTCGTTTGTTATTGGTTTCACTTTTAAAATACGCAAACTTTTCAAATGCTTATTTCTGGTAATGTTGTTTTATTATTATTATTAATGATATTATTATTATTATTATTATTATTATTATTATTATTATTATTATTATTATTATTAGCATGAACCAGATAGGAGAATAACAATAATTTGATTCAGAGATGCTGAGAAAGTTCGTCTGAATGGAATATATCAGATTTTTTAAACATTGGAGCAAAAGTTGACCATACTGTAAAGGGTTTTATTCTCCTAGGATGGATGTTTTGAACGCTATATTAAAGCGTTCAGTTGATTAAATGACACTGTGTCAAATTTTAAAGAAACTTTTCTCAAGTTCAGTTTCTTTCCCCCTATTTTCTCATATTCAGAATCTTCTCCCACAAAATGCTGTTACATATCTGAAAATATCTTCCAATGTACTTCAGAAGGTGTGCAATATAATAACTTATTCGAATTGTGATATTCGTCACCCTTTAGATTTTAAAAAAATCTGATGTGTTCCATTCACATGACTTTCTCTACTTCTGTGTAACAACTCATTGTTAATAAGCTTATTCTTCTATTTATTTCATGCTAATCGAGAAAAAATTAGCAGAAATAGTCTCCTTATTTGCTTCCTTGTAAGTAGAAGCGAAATATGGGAGTATCATAGGTTAAAGTGAAGTCAAAAGCTGGTTACTAGGTGACTGAATTTCCTTTGTTTGTATGGACACGAGTTGACAAATTCCTGTATGAGAAAAGCATAAGTTTTTCAAAGCTGAAACCAAAAACAAGAAATATCTCAAAAACGATCAACTTCACGCAAAAATGTGTGTAACACAAATTGTGTGCTTTGATGTGCTCTACATTTTTTGTGTAATAAATTTTTGTCCATCTATTACGGTTTAGCAGTTATGCAAACTTTCGTAAAATTCATCCAGAATAAAGTAGTCTTCAGTGGCTATTCCCAGAGAATTCAAGATATGCATATTATTTGATATACAATATTTTAATCAAAATCGTTAGAGCCATTTTTGAGAAGATCAACATTTTCGAAAAAAGTTCCGCGTAAACGGTAGTTGGGGGTGGGGGGATTTCTTGAAAATCTTCGTGTCGCATTCTTGGAAGTTTGGTATTTAACGGTCTTTTTGTTTTTGAGCTATGCTGTCCACAGACACACACACACGCACACACATATGGACCTTTTTCCAAAAATGTTTGTTTTGGATTCAGGTGCACCCAAAACAAGTATTTCTGGTGGAATCTCGGTATCGAATTTTTGGGTGGAGTGCAATACCTTCTCTATACACTATGTACATAGTTACGTGTAGAGAAAGTAGTAAATAACATAATCATACTTTTCTATTTCTCAGTTTTTACTTTCTCTACGCCTACTATATATATTAAATTGAGAGGATATTGTATTTCATCCAGAAAAAAGAAGAAGAAGAAGAAGAAGAAGAAAAGAAAAACCTCGAAACTCACCGATGAGAGCTTAAGAATTGGAAAATATCGATTAGATATAGAGACAAGTGTAGATAAAATTTTGTTATTCGTAGAAAGAAGAAAAATACATAAATGAAGTTTAAGTACCATAAAAAGGGAAAGAAACAGCATATGAAAACGAGGATAAGAATCTTCTTCTTCAGTGCTAACTCAGCAGATGTATAGATACATCGTTAGGCACGAAGCGCACATAAGAGACCAGCACTGTACACAGATAAAACACGTCGTTTACGACCATAACTGTACGGACTAATTGCACCAGCCCTGCTTCGTATAAATGAATGTTACAATGGCACAACACTGACTGGATCGTTTGCACTCGTGGCTTTGTGAAATTCAAGTTGCCATAGCGTCATTACGTCACCAACATAAAACGCCAACAAAATGGAAAGGCAGATGACGCAAGCGATTGAACATGGACCAGATGGCAGCACGAGTGCATTAAAGTGTCATTTTACACAAGTATACGAAATGGATTTTGAATGAGAAAATTAAACGCTGTGACAGTTACAGATTTACCAGTTTTTATATGATCGACGTTTAGAAGTGTTACAGCGGCCTCGCATATCTCGAACGCTCGTATATTTTTATTTTGCTCATACAGTTTTAAAACATTTTAAGCTAATCCTGTAATTTCAGAAAGGATAAACGATAAATATATCGAGAGAAATGTACATTTAATACTAATCGCTTTCGATTAATGGAAAAATATTCTCTGTTTCTGTCGAACGGAATCGTAATCCATTCATTTATCGATTTAGCCCTATAAAATTACTTGTGATTACTTCTGCCTTGTCTGTGACATCGTTATTATTGTTATTATTATTATTATTATTATTATTATTATTATTATTATTATTATTATTATTATTATTACAACGAGGGTTATCCGGAAAGTGACAGGCGGTATGGCATAGGTAACAAAAGATATCAACATGCGGCGGTAACTGGTGGCGGGTTCGTATCCCGGGCGCAGGTTATGGGTATTGGGAATGAATAGGGTGGCTGAGCTCATTGTTTTTAGTGGCATGGAAACCCTTGCAGATTGTGGTGAAACACAAGTGCTTTATTGATTTAGTTCGGCCTTTTTCCGCCGTCGAACACACACGTATACTTCTTAATTATTATTTATTAGTTTTTACTTTCTCTACACGTACACGGAAATATATTTTTTAGGGTTCCCTGTATCCAAAAAAAGTATTTTCAGAAAAAGGTCCGTGTGTCTGTGAACACGATAACTCAAAAACGAAAAGTCGGTTAAATACCAAACTTGGTATTTAAGTTGAGTACCTTCCAGGGATGCAACACGAAGATTTTGAGAAAAATACCCCCACCCAAAACTACCCTTTACATGGAACTTCTTTCGAAAATTTTGATTTTCTAAAAAATGGCTCTAACGAATTTGATTAGAATATCGTCAATTAAAAGATATGTATCTGCCAAATAAAATGTATATCTTGAATTTTTTGGGAATAGCCTCTGAGGACTACTTTATTCTGGATGAATTTTACGAAATTTTGCATAACTGCTAAACCATAAGAAAGGGACAAAAACTTGCCACAAAAAATGTAGAGCACATTAAAGCACACAATTTGTGATATATTCATTTTTTTTCGAGGAGTTTGTACGTTTTTGAGATATTTCTTGTTTTTGATTTCTGCTTTGAAAAACTTGTACTTTTTTATACAGGAATTTGTCAACTAGTGTCCATACAAACAAAGGAACTTCAGTCACTTGACATTTTCGAGAAAATAAATTTCGAAAAAGGTTCCCTGTAAAGAGTTCTTTGGAGTGGAGGGTTTTTCTCAATCTTCGTGTCGCATATCTGGAAGATACTAAAGTTAAATACCAAGTTTACGGACGTTTTCCTGAAAATGCTTTTTGATACTGGAAACCCTAAAATATTTTCTTCCTGTGAAATCTTGATATCGAGTCTTTGGGTGGAATACAATATTTCCTCTGTATATATGTGTACATAGTAGGTACGTGTAGAGAAAGTAAAAAACGCCATCTGGCATGATTTCTACTCTACAGACATGACAGAAGAATGGAATCAGGTGAACCATGACCTTCGGCGCGTAGTTACACGATACGCAGTACTTGGATTCCATCACCATCTCTGCAACAACAAGAAATTCTACCAGCCAAACGAAGACTGCATGTGCGAGCAGTGGAACAAACCATGTGAAAGATACCACACACAAAACTGCAATAAAAGACAAATGACAATAACAATGCTAGCCATAGAGTAATACTAATCAACTTCATTATTTGCACATTTTGCGCACTTCCGCTAATATTACAAAATCTTATCCATCATCCTCGTTATAGTTACACTGCCGCCACCGCCGCCGTCACGTTGTATCATCGCACCCATACCGTACATTTTCGTACTCCCCTCTCCGTTAATCACTCCAAACGTGAATTTTTAGTGAAAATTCAAACTCAGTAAATTAAAAAATAAAAAATAAGGGACTTAATCACATTGTCTCCATTGGTTTGTTGAAAATATAGAGCAAAACTTTTAATTTAATTAAACATTCTTCTGTTTACGATACCATGTGTTATAACAAGTTACATTTCATTTTATACATGTAGGTAATAAATTCCAATATTAAGTTCTGCAAAATAGGGGTCATCTTGCATTCGGATAAATACGGCATGTGTTAGAGTCAGTAATAAAAACGAAGTTTACATTCATTTCAAATGCTCTGGTTCCGTTTCACAACCGCTAGCCTTTAAGTCCCTTGTGAGAAATGCTCGCCTATTGCGAGGCACTTGGTGCGCTGCTATGGACTCTGGCATCTCTGGCAGGACAAAACAATCCATTACTTTACTCACGATATTTGGAACAGAGGGAAAGCAGATACCGTGTTCCGGCATCCAAGGAGGAGGAGCGGGCAGTTTAAAGTGGTGTTGCAGAGGTCAGAGGATCGTGTCTCGTAGTTTTCCTTTCCCCATCTCTGGGTCAATTAGCCCATTAATCCCGGGACAATGGCGCGGGGCGTGTCGCTTTTGTTTCGCTAACAAAAGAAAGGAGCAGCGCGCTCGATTGTTCTGTAATTTGCATTGTCCCTACCACACCACGCACGCAGCAGCGCTCCTGTTTTTGTTGCTAATCTAACGAACCTTTTTTTTTTTTTTTTTTTTTTTTTTTTTTTTTTTTTTTTTCCCTTTTTTTTAAACTCTCGGCTGTTTTGAAAACTAATGAGAGTGTGCCCCTCTCTTTCAGAAAACAGGGAATTCCTTAAATAAAAAAGTTGTCTTGTTTAACAGCATGCATAGTTCTTGGAGAGTTACGAGATTAGACTGGTTCCTATCTACAGCCGAGGTTTAATTAACAAATGAATGTGTTTTCTGTAATAAAACGTTTGCTGCGTATTTTATTACAGAGATTGCTGCCAACATATTTCTATACGTGTAATCCTTCGAGGCTTAAGTTTTCATTACTATAATTATTATCATTACCACTATTGTACCGTCGCTCTATCTCCGGCTCTGACGTTTCATGAGGGTGTACAGCCTGGGAGATTAATAAATGCAAATATTTTTATGAGCCTATTCGCAGTTTTTACGCTATTTTCTAAAGTTATGTTAATGATGAAAATTTCTCGTTGTTCTTATTCCCATCTCAGACGGTGATTGCGAACAGATTACACTGTTGACACCCACTCCTACCGTTGCCCTGCTTAACCCCTGGTGGTGTGATGAGGGCAGAATTATCGATCGCACTGAAACTTCAACCTACGTAATCATAGCTTTTACACACAACATTATATGTGATTAAGATTTACGATGCATTCGGGGCAATATTAAACACAATGTCATTATTATTGGTTTTATTGAACAAATATATAAGTAAGCATTTGCTCAGCCATTTTTTACTTTCTCTATACGCACTATGTACATAGAGTGTAGAGAATGTTTTGCGCTCCACCAAAACATTCGATACCGAGATTTCCCCGGAAATATATGTTTAGGGTCCCCTGTATCCAAAAAAAGTATTTTCAGAAAAAGGTCCGTGTGTGTGTGTGTGTGTGTGTGTGTCCGTCCGTGTGCCTGTGAACACGATAAATCAAAAAGGAAAAGTCCGTAAAGCACCAAACTTGGCATTTAAGTTTAGTATCTTCCAGGGATGCGACACGAAGATTTTGAGAAAAATCCCCCACCCCAAACTACCCTTAAATGGAACTTTTTTCGAAAATTTTGATATTCTTAAAAATGGCATTAACAATTTTGATTAAAATATCGTATATTAAAGATATTTAGCCGACAAATAATATGCATATCTTAAATTTTCTGGGAATAGCTTCTAAAGACCTGTTTATTCTGGATGAATTTTGCATAGTTTGGCATAACTAGTAAACCGTAAGAGATAGAAAAAGACTTACTGTACAAAAAGTGTAGGTCTTGATAAAATACATAAGTTATGTCATATACATTTTTCTCGTGGAACTTACAGTTTTCGAGGTATTCATGTTATTAGTTTCAGTTGTGAAGTACTTATACTTTTCTCAGACGGGAGTGTGCGGTTTTCTTTTGTTCTATTCTCCTGGCCAAGAAAAGAAGGGATTTGTAATGACAATCGCAAACGACAGATTTTAAAACATTTCACTATGGCTTTAGCCTAGTGTATTCCCTTATTTTTAAAAAAAGGTCCGTGTGTAAGTGCGTGTGTGTGTGTGTGTGTGTGTGTGTGTGTGTGTGCGCGCGCCTGTGGACAGCATAGCCCCAAAACGAGAAGACCGTTAAATACCAAACTTGGTATTTAGGTTTAGTACCTTCCAAGGATGCGACACGAAGATTTTCAAAAAAAATCCCCCCCACCACAAACTACCCTTTACATGGAACAAATTTCGAAAATTTTGGTTTTCTTAAAAATGGGTCTAACGATTTTAATTAAAATCCCGTATATTAAAGCAATTCATGTCCGAAATAAAATGTATAGCTCAAATTTTTGGGGAATAGCCACTTAAGACCTCTTTATTCTGGTTGAATTTTGCTTAACTGCTTAACCGTAAGATTTAGAAAAAAAAAAAACTCACTACACAAAAAATGTACATCACGACAAAACACACAATTTATGTCTTTTACGTTTTTGTTGTGGAGGTAACCGTTTCTGAGATATTCCTTGTTATTGGTTTCAATTGTGAAGCACTTAAACTTTTCTCAGACAGAAAGTGTCCGCTTTTCTTTTGTTCTACTCCTGGACAAGCAAAGAAGTGATTTGCAATGACAATCGCATAACGATAGCTTTTAAAACATCTCACAGTTACTTTAGCATAGCGAATTCCCTTATTCTCTTCTACTTATAAGGAATTAAGTAATAAGAACATTCTGCTAATATTTATCTCGATTAGCATTGTGTACAAAGAAACCTTCTGTATAAGGTTTGTAGAGCAGCTAGAGAAAATCACAGGAGTGTAACACATCAGATTTTTTTCTAAAGTTATGTCCATGATGAAAATTTCACGATGCTTTTAAAATAGCTATTATTCCCTATCTCAGACGGTGATTGCGTAGCATTACACTGTTGAAACCCACTCCTACCTTTCCCCTGCTCAACCACTGGTGGTGTGATGAGAGGGAAGAATTATCGATCGCACTGAAACTTCAACCTACGTAATCATAGCTTTTACACACAATATTATATGTGATTATGATTTACGATGCATTCGTGGCAATATTAAACACAGTGTCATTATTATTGGTTTTATTGAACAAATATATAAGTAAGCATTTGCTCAGCCGTTTTTTACTTTCTCTATACGCACTATATACATAGTGTATAGAAAATGTATTGCACTCCACCAAAAAATTCGATACCGAGATTTCCCCGGAAATATATGTTTTAGAGTCCCCTGTATCCAAAAAAAGTATTTTCAGAAAAAGGTCCGCGTGTGTGTCCGTGTGTCTGTGAACACGATAACTCAAAAACGAAAAGTCGGTAAAATACCAAACTTGGTATTTAAGTTTAGTATCTTCTAGGGATGCGACACGAAGATTTTGAGAAAAATCCACCGACCCCAAACTACCCTTTACATGGAACTTTTTTCGAAAATTTTGATTTTCTAAAAAATGGCTCTAACAATTTTGATTAAAATATCGCATATTAAAAACCTTTACCCGACAAATACAATGTATATTTTGAATTTTCTAGGAATAGTATCTGAAGACTACTTTATTCAGTGTGAGTTTTCCGGAATTTTGTATAAGTGCTAAACCGTAAGATATAGACAAAAACTTACCAAACAAAAAACGTAGAGCACATTAAAACACACAATTTATGTTGTATACATTTTTTCTTGGAGTTGATCGTTTTTTAGATATTCCTTGTTTTTTTTCTTCTGGGTCGAAAATCTTAGCTTTTCTCATACAGGAATTTGTCAACGCATGTCCATACAAACAAAGGAACTTCAGTCACATAGTAACCAGCTTTTGACTATCGCTTTAACCTATGCTACTCCCTTATTTCCTTTCTACTTACAAGGAAGAAAGTAATAAGACTCTTTCTGCTAATTTTTCTAGATTAGCATGAAGTAAATAGAAGCATAAGGTTTTTAAGAATAATTTGTTGCAGGGATATTGAGAAAGTCATGTGAATGGTACACGTAAGATTTTTAAATGACTGAATCACCCTTATTACTCCTACAAAGGCGAAAAATCAAAATTAAATATCAACTGTTAAAAAAACCTTCAGATCGGGAATTAAGAGAACTTGAGTCACAGATTCTTTTATGACTGCAATGCATGTTCGTCTTTAGGAAGATGACTTATAAATACCTAAGTTGCTGTGTAAATTAAATAAATATCTGCTAATTCAGCATATGCAAAGGAAAGTTTGCGTCTGAATCGGTTCCTTATTTCCTCACCATGTATGAGTCACGGAAATGTAGGTCAACGGTGTGCGAGTTTTACGAAACACTGCAGCACACTTTAACCTATGGTCCTCCCTTATTTCGCTTCTACTTACAAGGAAGCAAGCAAAAAGACTATTTCTAATTGTTTCTTGATTAGCATGAAGTAAATAGAAGTATAAGCTTTTTAGCAATATTTTGTTGCACAGATATAGAAAAAGTCATGTAAATGGAACACATTAGATTTTTTCTTCCTGTAAAATTATACACCCGGAGCAGTATTTCTGTTCCACAAATAAAATTTGTTGGACATGTTCACAAAATTACGATGAATAAAACTTCGCCTGAATTATATTTTTATGAAAAAAAAAAAAAAAAACATTCATAACTTAATGTTTGGAGCTTGAGCTAAAGGTGACACGGGGAAACCTAAAGCAATTTCAAAACGTAAATGTATTGTGAGCCTAAGATTATATAGTAATTTTTTTGTCGTAAAGTACTTTTAGTGACGTGACAAAAACATATACAAATTTGACCATAACCTCCAATCTATTGGAGCAAAATGAATGATATTTGCACTATATCTTATGTGCAGTATGTTACGTCAATGGTATAAGTTTCAAAAAATTACCATTATGAGTTTTGAATTTCAAACTTTGTCATATATGTCCTGAAACATCTTGTGTTAATTAAACTACATTTTTCCAGTTAACATTGTGTTAAATCTTGTTATTTAAATCTAAATACTTCTACTAAATTAAAGATTTCTTTAAAGGAAAAAAGTAGAAATTGTTTTTAAAACTTACGATTCAAAATACCAAGAAAACACGCTTGTGGTAGCTTGATTAACTGTCTTGCTCGCGCGTCCCAAAATAGCGACAATATTTCAAAATTGTGTGATATAATTGATCTTACGTTTAACATGTATTTAACTGCCCGGTGGCAGAGTTAAATGTACAAAATTCACTTACAATAATAATCTTACAGTTAATAATGGTGATACAAATTAATTATAGTAATACAACACACTATATACATGTTTTTAACTTTTTCGATACTCACTATGTACATAGTGTATAGAGAATGTATTGCACTCCAACAAAAAATTCGATACCGAGATTTCACCGGAAATATATGTTTTAGGATCCCCTGTATCCAAAAAAAGTATTTTCAGAAAAAGCTCCGTTTGTGTGTCCGTGTGTCTGTGAATACGATAACTCAAAAACAAAAACGAAGATTTTGAGAAAAATTTCCCCACCCCAAACTACCCTTTACACGGAACATTTTTCGAAGATTTTCATTTTCTAAAAAATGGCTAACGATTTTGATTAAAATATCGTATATTAAAATATCGTATATTAAAGTTATTTACCTGATAAATAAAATGTATAATTTGAATTTTCTGGGAACAGCCTCTGAACACTACTTTATTCTGGATGAATTTTGCATAACTACTAAACCGTAAGAGATGGACAAAAATTTAACCCACAAAAAATGTAGGGCCCGTTAAAACACACAATTTATGTTATATAAATGTTTTTCGTGGGGTTGATCGCTTTTGAGATATTCCTTTTTCTTGGTTTCATATTTAAAAAACTTATACTTTTCTCATACAGGAAGTTGTCAACTCCTGTTAATACAAACAAAGGAACATCAGTCACATAGCAATCAGCTTTTGGCTTTCACTGTAACCTATAGTACTCCTTTATTTCGTTTCTACTTACAATAAAGCAAGAAATAAGACTATTTCTGGTAATTGTTCTCTATTAGCATGAAATAAATAAAAGATGAGCTTATTAACAATAGTAATTTACAGAGATATAGAGAAAGTCATGTGAATGGAACACATAAGATTTTTTAAATACATAACTACCTATTATTCATTATAGCAGCACTATGTCAATCACCAGAATGTTAATAAACAGTCACTAAGGAGCCTCACATTAATAGCTATAGAACAGTTTTTGAGATCCTTAATTACTTCACAATATTTACTTTAATTATTTATATAACATGTATTCTCTTTAAATTATCCCTAAACTTCTTTAAGGGGACAAGGTAGTCTAAACATACGGAAATTACACCTTACACCACTGCTCTTAAGGTATTCAATTGATTTTTCCACAAATTTCTATGGATTATTCTATAAATCATGAACATTATTTCAAGTGGTTGTTTGTATTAATAGCTTATGTGATTAAGTCTATGAAACGTATTTCATTGAGCATAAAAGTAATAAAAATCAGCTTTAAAACATGTGAATTCATGTAGTTTTTACTTGCAATATATAATCACACTTTTGCATGCTTGTTCTTAGTATAATCAGCTATCTTCTGAAACCCAATTATTTACCTATCATAAAATTTCAGTAGAAATCAAAAAAGAAGTATATTTGCAAGTTAAAAAAGTACAAATTTGTAAAATTTGTAATGTTGTTTCTTTCTTAATATGATCGATATATACTATAACATTACGATTGTGCTTCAGAAAGTTCAACTATGTGTTGTAAATATGTGCTGAAAATTTCAGCTTTCCAGCTCTCATTGTTTCTGAGAAAAAAGTGCATAAGTGTCCAAAAATGCTGTTTTGAGAAAACTGAATTTAAAGACTCTAAAAATCTCCAAAACGAAAAGTCAGTAAAATACCAAACTTGGTTTTTAAGCATAGTATCTTCCAGGGATGCGACACGAAGCTTTTGAGAAGAATTCCCCCACCTCAAACTAACCTTTACATGGAACATTTTTCGAAAATTTTGATTTTATAAAAAATGGCTGTAATGATTTTGATGAAAATATCGTATATTAAAGATATTTACCTGACAAATAAAATTTATATTTTGAATTTTCTGGGAAAGGCCTCTGAGGACTACTTTATTCTGGGTCAATTTTACGGAAATTAGCATAACTGCTAAACGGTAAGAGATATACAAAAACTTACTACACAACAATTGTAGAACACTTTAAAATATACAATTTATGTTATATACATTTTTTTCGTGGAGTTGATTGGTTTTGAGATACTCCTTGTTTTTGGTTTTAGATATAAAAAACTTACACTTTTCTCATACAGGACTTTGTGAACTCGTGTCCATACAAACAAAGAAACTTCAGTCACATAACAACCAGGTATTGACTTTCGCTTTAACATATGGTACTCCCTTATTTCGCTCCTACTTTTTTCTGGATTAGCTGGAAGTAAATACTAGCATAAGATTCTTAAAAACATTTTGTTGCAGAGATGTAGAGAAAGTCATGTGAATGGAACACATCAGCTTTTTCCAAGAATATCTAATAATAAAATCCCAATTAACTCAGATTAATCCCTAAGGAATGAAATATTACTAATTTAATATAAGTTAAACACTCGCTAATGACGCACTTGGTAGTATGAATTATAGCAAACAGGGGTTGCATTATAAATTATAGCATTTAATATACAGGAAGTAAAAATCTGATGTATATCAACCACATGACTTTCTCTACATCTGTGTAAAAAATTATTGTTAAAAAGCTTATGCCTGCATTGACTTCATGCTACTCGAGAACAAATTAGCAGAAATAGTCTTATTATTTGTTTCCTTGTAAGTAGAAGCGAAATAAGGGAGTACCATACATTAAAGTCAAAAGCTGGTTGCAATGTGACAGGTTCCTTTGTTTATATGGACTGGAGTAGACAAATTTCTATATGAGAAAAAGAAGTTTTTCTTAGCTGAAACCAAAAACAATGAATGTCTCAAAAATGATTAACTCCACGAAAAAAATGTATATATCATAAATTGTGTGTTTTAACGTTCTCTACATTTATTGTATAGTAAGTTTTTATCTAAGTCTTACGGTTTAGCAGTTATGCAAAATTCCGTAAAATTCATCCAGAATAAAGTAGACTTCAGAGGCTATTCCCGGAAAATTCATTATATACATTTTGTTTGTCAGGTAAATATTTTAATATTTGATACTTTAATCAAATTGGTTGGAGCCATTTTTGCGAAAATCAAAATTTTCCAAAAAAAGTTCCATGTAAAGGGTAGTTTGGTGTGGGGGGATTTTTCTCAAAACCTTCGTGTCGCATCCCTTGAAGATACCAAACTTAAATACCAAGTTTGGTATTTTACCGACTTTTTGTTTTTGAGTTATCGTATTCAGGGACACACGGACACACACACACACACACACACACACACATGGACCTTTTTGTGAAAATGCTGTTTTTGGACATAAGTGACCCTAAAACATGTATTTCCGATGAAATCTCGGTATCGAATTTTTGGGTGGAGTGCAATATTTTCTTATACACAATGCACATAGTGCGTGTAGAGAAAGTAAAAAAGCGTATAAGATGCTTCTGGATGTCACGTGAGCAACCTGGGAATTATTCTATAGCACTCGAAGCAGTAGATGATATACTGTTTGCTGTGATTCACATTTACAGATATCTTTCTCTTGTGGCTCTGTCCAGAAAAAGTTAAAATAGCTCTGGTATTTCCCAAGAGTGCTGAAGATGTCAGGCGAGATGAAGAATGGTGGGACACACAACATCTGAAGGTGATCTCTCGCCTCACATTTATTTTAACTTTCACGAGAAGCACCTATTCTCTTTTTACTTTCTCTATACGTATCATATACATAGTGTATAGAGAAGGTATTGCACTCCAGCAAAAAATTCATACTGAGATTTCACCGGAAATATATGTTTTAGGGTCCCCTGTATCCAAAAGAAATGCATTTTCAGAAAAACATACGTATCCGTGTGTCTATGAATACAATCACTCAAAAACGAAAATTCAGTATTTGAGTTTAGTATCTTCCAGGGATGCGACACGTAGATTTTGAGAAAAATCCCCCACCCCAAACCACCCTTTACATGGAACATTTTTCGAAATTCTTTTATTATCTTAAAAGTGGCTCTAACGATTTGGGTAAAAATAAGGTATATTTAAGATATTTATCTAAGAAATAAAATGTATAGCTTGAATTTCCTGGGAATAGTCTCTGAAGACTACTTCATTCTGGAGAATTTTGCATGACTACTAAACCGTAAGAGATGGACAAAACTTGCCACAAAAAAAATGTAGAGCACGCTAAAGCACACAAGCTATGTTATATACATTTTTTTTCGTGGTATTCATCGTATTTCAATTATTTCTTGTTTTTGGATTCAGCTTTTAAAAACTTATACTTTTCTCATACATGAATTTATCAACTCCTGTTCATACAAGCAAAGGAACTTCAGTCACATAGAAACCAGCTTTTGATTATCACTTTAACCTATGGTAGTCCCTTATTTCATCTCTACTTACAAGGAAGCAAGTAATTAGTAGAATGAAATAATTGGAAATGTAAGCTTTTTAAAAATAATTTGTTGCTGAGATGTAGAGAAAGTCATGTAACTGGAACACATCAGATTTTTTGAAAAAAATATTCAGTAAAGCGTAATAATTGATGAACGGTTGAATGTTGTGGACGAAAACTAAAATGCTGGAATGGTATTGTTGCCATAGGCTAGGATGATAGGCTTTTAAGTATAACTATTTCAAATAGTTGATAACACAGGAAGTAGACTAATTGGTTAATAGCTTGATGGCAAGTGTTTTGGCTTCTCTGGTTTATGAAACACCATAATTTCAGCTAATTTCCATGATCGAGCGAAGTAATCACTCCCTAATGACGCTTTGAAAGTTTCATTTAGTTGTACCAGTGCCCTGTTGGTGAGGTTTTCGCTTCTATTTACAAGGGATCAAGTAATAAGGAAAAGTTCTGCTATCATGAAGTAGATAGAATCATCAGCTTTTCAACAACAATTTGTTACAGAGGCGTAGATAAAGTCATGTGAATGGAACACATGTGATATTTTTATTCAATGAGAAGTGCGGAAGGAACTGAAATCATTACTAGAACTTCACTATTAAATTTAATAGTGACTGTACTTGATAATTCTCTGCATAGAGACATGTGAAGTAAAAATCCCAGTGATGCTTGAACCATGACTTCATCACAATGAGATACGCTGCTAACGAAGTCAAATTACTCACCTCCGAGCCTTCATTTAAATGTTTCAGTGCTCAAGAGCCTAAGGTGCGAGCTGTATAGGACGCCAAAATAAAGTCTGATACGTTCTATTCACATGAGTTTCTCTACCCGTTCTGCAAACAAACTTACAAAAGAAATTACTTTATCTACACCATAAAGCATTAGCATGATTCCTTGTAAGCAAATTGTCATGGCTAAAGCGATTGCCATATCTTATAAAGCTGGTCAATATTTGAACAATTGAAGTTCGGTTCGCTTTGCAAGACCAGCAGTAAACAAAGGCGAGATGAAAAGAAAGATAACCATGTTTGATAAAAGCTACGTAATTTAAAATTGAAACCATTAACAAGGAATAAATTGGAAATGGTCAACTCTACAACAAAAATCTGATGTATTCCATTCACATGACTTTCTCTATATCTCTGCAACAAATTATTGTTAGAAAGCTTATGCTTCTATTTACTTCATGCTAATCGAGAAAAAATTAGCAGAAATAGTATTATAAATTGCTACCTTAAAATTAGAAGCGAAATATGGTAGTACCATAGATTAAAGTGATAGTCAAAATCTGTTTGCTATGTGACTAAAGTTCTTTTGTTTGTGTGGACAGCAGTTGACACATTTCTGTATGAGAAAATTTGTTTTTTAAAAATGAAACCAAAAACAAGGAATATCTAAAAAACGATCAACTCTATGAAAAAATGTATATAACATAAATCGTGTGTTTTAACGTGCTCTACATTTTTTGAGCAGTAAGATTTTCTCCATCTTTTACGGTTTAGGAGCTATGCAAAATTCCGTAAATTTCATCCAGAATAAAGTAAGCTTCCCAGAGAATTGAAGATGTACATTTTATTTGTCAGGTAAATATCTTTAATATATGATATTTCAATCAAAATCGTGAGAGCCAGTTTTAAGAAAATCAAAATTTTCGAAAAAAGTTCCATGTAAACTGTACTTTGCGGAGGGGTGGAGGGGTTCCTCAAAATCTTCGTGTCGCATCCCTGGAAAAAATTAAACTAAAATATCAAGTTTGGTACTTCACCGACTTTTCGTTTTTGAGTTATCGTGTTCACAGACACACGGACCCACGAATACATGGACGCACACACGCACACGCGGACCTTTTGTTTAAAATGTTTTTTTTTTTTTTTGATACAGGGGAACCTAAAGCATAATTTCCAGTGAAATCTCGGTATCGATTTTTTGGGTGGAGTGCAATACCTTCTCTATACACTATGTACATAGTACGTATAGAGAAAGTAAAACTGCATTATGGAATAAATTGTCTGTTTTAAGCAGATCTAATTTTTGTGCAATTTACCAGTTATGCAAAATTCAGCAAAATTCATCCAGAATGAACAGAAGCTCTTTCCAGAAAATTCGAGATATGCATTTTATTTGTGATGTAAATAGCTTTAAAATGCGATATTTTAATCGACATTCGTTAGAGCCATTTTGAGAAAATCAAAATTATTACACCTTTTTCCATGTAAAGGGTAATTTTGTGTGGGGGATTTTTTTATTCAAATTCTTCGTGTCGCATCTCTGGAAGATGCTAAACTTAAATATCAAGTTTGGTATTTTACCGACGTTTTCTTTTTTAGTTATCGTGTTCACAGACACACGGGCACACACACACGCAAACATAATCACGGACGTTTTTATAAAAATAATTTTTTTTTTTTTGGATTCAGGGGGACCCAAAGATGTATTTTCGGTGAAATTTCGGTATCGAATTTTTAGGTGGAATGCAATACCTTCTGTTTACACTATGTACAGAGTACGTACTTCTATCACATAGCAACCAGTTGTTGACTATCATTTAACCTATGGTACTCCCTTATTTCCCTTCTACTTAGATGGAAGCAAATAATAACACGATTTCTGCTAATTTTCTTCTCGATTAGCATGAAGTAAGTAGAAGAATAAGCTGTTTAACGATAATTTGTAGAGATGTAGAGAAAGTCGTGTGAATGGAACACATCCGAGTTTTATATTCAGGAATTTTTGTGATCTTTCATGAAATTTCAATCATACATAACCTTATTTCAGGACAGTTTCGCGATAACAAATGAAGCAAGTGGTTTCATCGCATGGCCAGTGAGGTCGCTAAGAGAATTCAGATTTCATTCAACTGTCCGCACCTGCGCCGCGCCTACCTGCGGAATTGCATTGGTTTGCTCCACGAGAGAGTTAAACTGCCTTTTTTCCCCGATTGTTCCCAGCTACCTCATATTGAATACGTCGCTAAAGATGATGTGCCATTATACCAGGTGAAGCATGGCCGCCCCGACAGGGCCCAACCCTCCCTCATTATCGCCCTAATTTCATAAGTCGCGCCTCGTGGTTGTGACCGAAATTACACGCTCTTAATCGGCCAAGTTTCGGCAAGATCAAAGGTGTCATCATCGGCCTCCGTAATGTAATTATAACCTCTCCCCCTCTGGCGTTTGTTGACGCTACAAACAGTTCTTTGTGCTCGTAGTGTGCACACCCTCGTACTCACATTATTACAATATGCAGCATAACCCCGTTAATACGCCCTTCAAGGGACTGCAGCCTAAACAGCCAATAAATGGGATAGCTTTGTGCACGCGAAATGATTTATGAGGCAGGAGTAGATAATTGACACACTACTACAGTAAATATGTTATTATTCATTTTACTTTCTCTAGCACGTATGTACACAAAATGTATATACCCAATTCGTGTCGAGATTTTACTGGAAATATATGTTTTAAAGTTCCTGAGGCTGGTATTTAGGTTTAGTATCTCCCAATGATGCAACACGAAGATTTTAAAGAAAGCACCCCCCACCACCAACTACTCTTTACATGGAACCATTTTCGAAAAGTTTAGTTTTCTCAAAAATGGCTCTACTGATTTTGATTAAAATCACATATATTTAAGATATTTACATGACAAAGTGTATAACTTGAATTTTCTGGGAATATCCTCTGAAAACCTCTTAATTTTAGATAAATTTGTTTTAATTTTGAATAACTGGTAAACCGTAAGAGATAGACAAAAGCTTACCACATAAAAATGTAGATCTCCTTAAAACACCCAAGTTTTGTCATATACATTTTTTTCTAGAAGTTCATCGTTTTTGAGGTATTCTTTGTTATAAGTTTCAGTTTTAAAAGTCTTACTTTTCTCATACGGGAATTTGTCAACTCCTGGCCACACAAGAAACGCATTGCAATCCCATAGCAACCATATTTCAAAACATGTGACTGTCGGTTAAGCCTAGTGGTCAACGTATATAACAGATTTTATCTACTTTTATTTACAGGTTTAGTATTTATAAGACCACTTCGAAATATCGGGGCTTTACTGTAGATGTCCCACTCGATTTAAATTACGTATATTAAATCTCAAACTGAGTCTTAAAGGCAACTACTTACTAGTACAGCATCAGTAACCGCCTGTCTTCAGAGACAAGTTGCTATTCTTCATAGAGCAAGTTAGATTTGTCGTGATAAACGAACTAGAAAATCAGTGTCTTGGCTTGCGAATTGGCCCCATTGTGTTTCCTCCCTCCGTCTGCGGGTCAACTTTCAAACTGCAACTTATTCTTCTCTGCTCACATTTCCAATTCCATTATTTTTTTCCTCCTTTCCACATCGTGGACTCTATGCTTCTACACGCGATCTGCTTGCTATGTAGCGTACACAGAGATAAACGTCTGATGTGTTCTACTTACATGACTTTTTCCACATCTCTGCAACAAATTATTGTTAAAAAGTTTATACTTCTATTTACTTCATGCTAATTGAGAAAAAAATTAGCAGGAGTAGTCTTATTACTTATTTCCTTGGAAGTAGAAGCAAAATAAGAGAGTACCTTAGGTTAAAGTGATAGTCAAAAGCTGGTTGCTATATCACTGAAGTTCCTTTGTTTGTATGGACACGAGTTGACAAATTCCTGTATATGAAAAGCGTAAGTTTTTAAGATGGCACCAAAAATAAGGAATATCTAAAAATTGATTAAACTTGAAGCATAAAATATAAGCCTCTATAAGCGCTCGTCAAATGTTAAATTAAAAGTCTACTCGCGCTTATGTTTGACTTTGAGTAGCAATTGACTCTTCTCAGGGCGTTTTTATCGGGCTTGTTGGGCTTCACAGACCCAGATTATCTGGCGGCTTCTTAAATAATAAGTTGCTAAGATCTTTGTAGAATCAAATTTTATTTTATAGTTACTTCTTTTACAATTCCAAAGAGAAACTGTAATCGCTCGATGCAATTTTTACTTTGTTGAACACTGTGAATCCGCGTGCGCGTATAATTTAACGCGGATGCATTTTTACGCGTTATCTCTTAGCGGCCTTTTCCATTACGCGTAAAGAATAACCTGGCGTCACAGCAAAAAAAAATCAACACGCGACTATAGATACTGTTGAAAAACAAAATCGCATCGAGAAAATCAAAACACTTGTATGCGACGAAAGCACAAAGAATAATAAAATTTTGCATCCAACGATTTCAACTTAAGAAGCAAAGGAATAAAAACAATTGAACATCAAACATTACAAACATGACACTAAAATCATAAAATGTCGGCAGATTTTGTGAATAATATATAAATATTGCTTCAAAATCCAACAAAAAAAATGTATATAATATAAATTGTGTGTTTTAACGTGCCCTACATTTTGTGTGTGGTAAGTTTTTGTCCAACTCTTACGGTTTAGCAGTTATGCCAAATTTCGTAAAATTCATCCAGGATAAAGTAGCTTTAAGAGGGTACTCCCAGAAAATTCAAGATATACATTTTATTTGTCAAGTAAATATCTTTAATATACTATATTTTAATCAAAATTAATAGACATTTTTAAGAAAAACAAAATTTAGAAAAAAGTTTAATATAAAGGGTAGTTTGGGGTGAGGGGATTTTTCTTGAAAATCTTCATGTCGCATCCCAGGAAAACACTAAACTTCAATATCAAGTTTGGTATTTAACCGACTTTTCATTTTTGAGTTATCGCGTTCAAAGGCACACGAACACACACACACACACACACACACACACACACACACACACACATACGGTCCTTTTTCTGAAACTGCTTTTTTGGGATAAAGGGGACCCTAAAACATATATTTCCCGTGAAATCTCGGTATCGACTTTTTGGATGGAGTGCAATACCTTCTCTATACACTATGTACATAGTACATGTAGAGAAAGTAACTAGTAATGGTGGCACGAACGGTATGATTTCATGCAAGCGAGCACATCAGCTGACGTTTACATCCTCTTGGACAAATATTATACAAAAAGAGGTACTTAAAACTGCGCTAAGCTATAGTGTTTTTACTTTCTCTAAACGTACTATGCACAAAGCGTATAGAGCAGGTATTGCATTCCATCCACAAATTCGATACCGATATTTCATTGGAAATACACGTTTTGGACCCCCCCCTAAATCCAAAAAAAAGCATTTTTACAAAAAGTTCCGTGTGTGTGCGTCTGTGTGTCCTTGGACAGCATAGCGCAAAAACGAAATGACCGTTAAATACCAAACTTGGTATTAAACTTTGCAATCTTCCAAGGATGCGACACAGATTTTAAAAAAAAAAATACCCCACCCCCAACTACCATGTACATGGAACTTTTTTCGAAAAGTTTGATTAAAACGCCGTATATTAAAGATATTTACCTGACAAATGCTATCTTTATCTTGAATTTTCTGGGAATAGCCTCTGAAAAAAGAATTGAAAGAATTTTACGGAATTTTGTATACCTGCTAAACCGTAAGGGATTACAAAAACTAACCACACAAAAATTGTAGAGCACATTAAAACATACAATTTATGCTATATACATTTTTTCATGGAGTTGGTCGTTTTAGATATTCCTTGTTTTTGGTTTCAGCTTTGAAAAATTATACTTTTCTCATACAAGAATTTGTCAACTCCTGCGTATACAAACAAAGGAACTTCAGTCACATGGCAACCAGCTTTTGAATATCATTTTAAGTTATGGTACTCCCTTCTTTCACTTCTACTTACAAGGAAGCAATAAGACTATTTCTGCGTTTTTTTCTCGATTAGGATCAAGTAAATAGAAGCATTTGCTTTTTAACAATAATTTGTTGCAGAGATATAGAGAAAGTCATGTGAATGGAACACATCAGATTTTTTGTATAAAACCTGACCGCTCTCACTAAGCTTTTCGTCTGGGTAGCTGGACGCACGATAGCCGACCATGCCAGTGCTCTATCTTCGCCACTTAAAACTGTATTCTAATTATATGGAATCAGTCAAAGCTCATCAAACTTTATCCATTAATTAATAAATACTCCAAGATTGTCTTGGACTGCTCTATTCTTCTTTACAAATCTTTAATTCGTTCTCTTCTCACTTATGCAACTCCTATATGGTCCACAATAAATAAAACCAATATTCATAAACTGCAAGTTGTACACAATAAGTTTCTCCGCAGAGCTACAACTGCACCAGGTTTGCAAGAAACACGCAGCTTCAACACGAACTCTCGAGAACATTCTTCAAGAAATTAAATAATGCATCTGGTGCTCAAACATATAACCTACAATTCGAAATTACACTCAAAAGGCTGAAAAGAAAAATACCACAACATTTCTTAACAACTGACACAGAGGACTCCTGTTAATAGTTACCCATAATATTCATAATCATGTCCTTTCATTTTTTAAATTTATTATTATTACTTTATACTTTTATTCATTTGTAACATGTATTTGTAAATTTATATTATCATTTCTGTATTAATAACTATTTCTGTTTATGCTAGAGAAACCAACATGGTCAACGTCAAAAATAAATATATTTAATGTTCTTGTTATCTATGACCTGTATAACATAAATGCAACTCTGCCAACAATAAAATTAAAAAAAAAAGAATCTGATGTGTTACATTCACATAACTTTCTCTACATCTCCGTAACAAATTATTGTTAAAAAGCTTATGCTTCTATTTACTTCACTCTAGTCGAGGAAAAATTAACAGAAATAGTCTTATTATTTGCTTTCTTGTAAGTAGAAGATATAAAAGTACCATAGATAAAATTGACATGGAAAGCTGGTTGATATCTGAATGATGTTCCTTTCTATGGACAGGAGTTGACAGATTCCTCTATGAGAAAAGTATAAGCTTTTCAAAACTCATACTTTTCCAAAAACTACGAATATCTCAAAAGCGATCAACTCAGCGAAAAAAATGTATATGACATAAATTTTGTGTTTTATCCCGATCTACATTTTTTGTGCAGCGAGTTTTTGTCTATCTCTTACGGTTTGCCAGTTAATGCAAAATTCAGTAAAATTCATCCAGAATAAAGTAGTCTTCAGAGGCTATTCCCAGAAAATTCAAGATATAAATTTTATTTGCCAGGTAAATATCTTTAATACACGATATTTTAATCAAAATCTTTAGAGCCATTTTTAAGAAAATGAAAATTTTCTAAAAAGTTCCATGTTAAGGGTAGTTTGAGGTGGGGGGACTTTCTTGAAAATCTTCGTGGTATTTAACGGTCGTTTCGTTTTTGAGCCTTGCTATCCACACACGGAGCTTTTTCCAGAAATGCTTTTTTTTTGGATTCAGGGTCTCAAAACATATATTTCCTGTGAAATGTCGGTATCGAATTTTTGGGTGCATTAAAATACCTTCTCTATAAACTATGTCTATAGTACATGTAGAAAAATCTGATATATACCATTCACATGACTTTCTCTATATCCCTACAACAAATTATGCTTAAAAAGCTTCTTCTTCTATTTACTTCATACTAATCTAGAAAAATTAGCAGAAATAGTCTTGTTACCTTCTCCCTTGTAAGTAGAAGAAAGGAAATAAGGGAGTAGCATAGGTTAAAGCGATAGTCAAAAGCTGGTTACTATGTGACTGAAGTTCCTCTGTTTGTATGGACATGAGTTGCAAATTCCTGTATGAGAAAAGTTAAGATTTTCGACCCTGAAAACAAAAACAAGTAATATCTAAAAAACGATCAATTCCAAGAAAAAAATGTATATAACATAAATTATGTGTTTTAATGTGCTCTACATTTCTTGTGTGGTAAGTTTTTGTCTATCTCTTGCGGTTTAGCAGTTATACAAAATTCCGGAAAATTCACTCAGAATAAAGTAGTCTTCAGAGGCTATTCCCAGAAAATTCAAAGTATACATTTTATTTGGCGGGTAAATATATTTAGTATACGGTATTTTAATCAAAATCGTTACAGCCATTTTTTAGAAAATCAAAATTTTCGAAAAAAGTTCCATTTTAAGGGTAGATTGGGGTACGAGATTTTTCTTAACTTAAATTCCAAGTTTGGTATTTAGTGAACATTTCGTTTTTGAGCTGTGCTGTCCACAGGAGCACACACGCACAAACGGATTTTTTAATTTTTTTTTTTTTTTTTTTGATTCAGGGGAAATCCAGTGAAACCTCGGTGTCGAATTTTGGGTGGAACACAATACCTTCTCTATACACTATGTAGATAGTACGTGTAGAAAAAGTAAAAATAAAACAGTGATATAAATTTGAAATTAGGTGCAGGAAATGTCTTGCTCGGGTTTATGGGCTGGCACCCTTGTTTTGTACCAAACTTATCGACGTATTCAAAGCCTTTGCTGGTTGACGATGCTAAACAGGAGCTGTCCCGTCTCCTCATCTGGATACACTCTTGTCAAACCCCCCTCCCCATTTGCGAAGCTCTATCTGACGGTCGAAATCACGGCTCTATAATGGACAGGAAGGGAGAAGGGCTAAAGAGAACAATGAAATATCTGAGGAATATGGCGATAATGGAGAACGAGACGCAGCAAGCCGTATATCCCTCCTCTTCCAACAGCTCATGTTCTGCTCAGGCCTGTTGCAAATCATTTCCAATGTGTAACGGTTCGAAATATGAAGAGCTGCCCTTGTGTTTAATACAAAATGAGTAGCTTTGTACTAATAGAATAATAACCTTTAAAATTATAACAGGCACTTAAAACTGTACTAATAAGCCTATCATACATTCAACGTTTTGAATTCAAAAGGTTAAATTTGGCAGCCTGATATTCAAGACCAGCTGAGAGAAAAATCTAATGTGTTTCATTCACATAACTCTTCTCTAACTATTATGCAAACAAACTTTTCTCATAAATCATTATTTTTATCTACATCATGCTAATCAAGATAAACATTAGAGGAATTGCCTTCTTTAATTGGTTATTTGTAAACAGCAGCGAAATGAGGGAATACATTAAAACGATAGTCAAATCCTTTAAACGCCGGTCGTTACGTCAAACAATTGAAATTATCTTTGCTCGCCAGGATAAAAAAAACAAACAAAACTGATGTGTTCCATTCACATGACTTTCTCCACATCCCTGCAACAAATTATTCTTACAAAGCTTATACTTCTATTTACTTCATGCTAATCAGAAAAAATTAAAAGAAATAGTCTTATTACTTGCTCTCTTGTAAGTAGAAGCGAAATAAAAGAGTACCATAGGTAGTAGTCAAACGCTGGTTGCTATGTCACTGAAGTTCCTTTGTTTGTATGGACAGCAGCTGGCAAATTCCTGTATGAGAAAAGTATACGTTTTTCATAGCAGAAGCAAAAAACAAGAAATGTCTCAAAAACGATGAACTCCATGAAAAAAATGTATATGACATAAATTGTGTGGTCTACATTTTTTGTGCAGTAAGTTTTTGTACAACTCTTACGGTTTAGCAGTTATTTAAAAGTCCGTAAAATTTATCCAGAATAAAGTAGTCTTCAGAGGATACTCCCAGAAAATTCAAAATATACATTTTATTTGTCAGGTAAATATCTTTAATATGCGGTACTTTAATTCCAAATCGTTAGAGCCATTTTTGAGAAAATCGAAATTTTCGAAAAAAGTTCAATGTAAAGAGTAGTTTGGGGTGGGGGGATTTTTCTCAAAATCTTCGTGTCGTATCCCTGGAAGGTGCTAAACTTAAATACCAAGGTTGGTATTTTACCGACTTTTCGTTTCTGAGTTATCGTGTTTACAGACACACTGACACACGGACTGAAAAGTATACGTATCACATATGTAATATACTGCAAATAAGTTACAGTGCAAATTTCATTCATTTTGCTCTAATAGTTTGGAAGTTGTGGTCAAATTTATTTATGTTTTTGTCACGTCACAAAAAATATGATGTATTCCATGCACATGACTTTCTCTACATCTGCAACAAATTACTGTAAAAAGCCTATTGTTCTTTCTACTTCAAGTTAATCGAAAAATATTAGCAGAACACGTCGTATTACATAGTTTCTTATAAGTAGAAGGGAAATAAGGGAGCACTAAGCTAAACCGACAGTCAAATGTTTTAAAACTATTGCTAAAAATTTAAAAACCATTTCTTTGCATAGCCAGGAGGTGATAAGCTCCTGTATGACAAAATTGTATTTTAAAACTGAAGCTAATTACACGGAATATCTCGAAAACGGTCAAATCTTAGAAAAAAGTATTACAACATAAATTGTGTGTTTTATGATCTAACTAAATCATCTATGTAGATTATCTTACTATATGTTTTGTGTACTAAGCTTTTGTCCGTCACTTACGATTTACCAGTTATGCGACATTCAGAAAAATCTGACGTGTTTCATTCACATGACTTCTCTATATCCCAGCAACAAATTATTCTTAAAAAGCTTATGCTTCTATTTACTTCATGCTAATTTAGAAAAATTAGCAAAAATAGTCTTACTACCTTCTTCCTTGTAAGTAGAAAGGAAATAAGGGAGTAGAATAGGTTAAAGCAATAATCAAAAGCTGGTTACTATGTGACTCAAGTTCCTTTGTTTGTATGTACATGAGTTGACAAATTCCTGTATGAGAAAAGTTAAGATTTTCGACCCTGAAAACAAAAACAAGGAATATCTCAAAAACGATCAACCCCAAGGACAAAATGTGCACTACATAAATTGTGTGTTTTAATGTGTTCTACATTTTTTGTGTGGTAAGGTTTTGTCTATCTTTTACGGTTTAGCAGTAATACAAAATTCCGGAACATTCACTCAGAATAAAGTAGCCTTCAGAGGCTATTCCCAGAAAATTCAAAAGATACATTTTATTTGTCGGGTATATATCTTTAATATACGATATTTTAATCAAAATCGTTAGAGCCATTTTTTTTAGAAAATCAAAATTTTCCAAAAAAGTTCCATGTAAAGGGTAGTTTGGGGTGGGGGGATTTTTCTCAAAATTTTCGTGTCACATTCCTGGAAGATTCTAAAGTTAAATAACAAGTTTGGTATTTTACCGACTTTTCGTTTTTGAGTTATCGTGTTCACAGACACAAGAACACACGGACACACACACACGGACCTTTTTCTGAAAATACTTTTTTACTTTCTCTAGCCCCGTATGTACAATGTGCATAGGGATAGAGAAGTATTGCAATCCACCCAAAAATTCGATGTCGAGATTTCACAGGAAATACATGTTTTAGGACCCCCTGAATCCTAAAAAAGGCATTTCCAGAAAAAGGTCCGTGTGTGTGTGTGTCCGTGTGTCTGTGAACACGATAACTCAAAAACGAACAGTAGCTAAAGTACCAAACTTAGTATTTAAGTTCAGTATCTTCCAGGGATGCGACTCGAAGATTTTGAGAAAAATCCCCCACCCCAAACCACCCTTTACATGGAACTTTTTTAGAAAATTTTTATTTTCTTAAAAATGGCTCTAACGATTTTGATTAAAATATCGTATATTAAAGATATTTACCTGACAAATAAAATGTATATCTTGAATTTTCTGGGAATAGCTTCTAAAGATCTGTTTATTCTGGATGAATTTTGCTTAATTTGGCATAACTAATAAACCGTAAGAGATAGACAAAAACTTACTATACAAAAATATAGGCTTTGTTAAAATACACAATTTACGTCATATACATTTTTTTCGTGGAACTTACCGTTTTCGAGGTATTTATTGTTATTAGTTTCAGCTGTCAAGTACTTATACATTTCTCTTTTGTTCTACTCCTGGCCAAGAAAAGAAGCGATTTATAATGACAATTGCATAACGACAGCTTTTAAAACATTTGAATATCGGTTTAGCCTAGTGTGTTCCCTTATTTTCTTCCTACTTACAAGGAACTAAGCAATAAAAACATTGTACTAATGAGTACCTTGATTAGCAAGGTGCACAAAGAAGAAGAATTTTATGTAAGAAGTTTGTAGAACAGCTAGAGAAAGTCATGTGAGTGTAACACATCAGATTTTTTTAGATAAAGGAGACCCTAAAACATATATTCTCGGTGAAATCTCGGTGTCGAATTTTTGGTGGTGTGCAATACCTTCTCTATACACTATGTGCAAAGTTCGTATAGAGAAAGTGAAAACTTGATGTGTTTCATTCACATGAATTTCTCTACGTCTCTGTGACAGATTATTGTTAAAAAGCTTATTCCTCTATTTACTTCATGATAATCGAGATAAACATTAGCATAAATTGTCCTTTTTACTTGGTCCCTTGTAAATAGAAGGGAAAAATAGAATGTGCTCCATCACGTGATGTTCTCTATCTATTCGGTAAACAAATATTTTATTCAACATTAATCTGTTATCTACATCATGCTAATCAAGATAAACATAAGCAGAATTAGTCTTATTACTAGCTCTTTGTAAGTAGAAGGAAAATAAAATGCACAGGCTAAAGCGATAGTCTCGGCCTTTAAAAGTCGGTCGCTATGTGAAATAGAACAAGAAACTAAGGAAGATGCCTTTCCGTTCGATAAAAGTTTAAGTGGCTTAAAATTGAAACCCATAATCTGGAATTTCTCGAAAACGGTTAACTCTACAAAAAAATGTATTTCACATAGATGTGTGTTTGAATGAGACCTACAGTTTTTGTGTAGCAAGTCTTTGTAATTCACTTATTGTCGGAGGCTATTCCCAGAAAATTCAAGATCAAAATTTGTTTGTCATAAAGCTATCTTAAACATACGGTATTTTAATCAAAATCGTTAGGCCATTTTTGAAAAAATAAAAGTTTTCGAAAAATGTTCGATGTAAAGGGTATTCGGGGGTGGGGGAATTTTCTTGAAAACTTTCGTGTTCTTCGTTTTTGAGCTATGCTGTCCACAGGCGCGCGCGCGTACACACACACACACATATATGTATGACTTTTTCTAAAACTGGTTTTCTTTGGATTTAGGGGGTTCAAAAGCATGTATTTCCGGTGAAACCTCGGTATCGTATTTTTGGGTGCATTTCTATACACTATGCACATAGTACGCGTAGAGAAAGCAAAAAGAGCACTTTTAGAGAAAACGAGTGATGGTGTGGTGTGTATACCATAGCAGTTAATACTTAACGGAGGCCTACTGTAAGCACTTTGTATCTGGGTAATACCAACTATTGGGTTATTTTATTATACAGGGCTATTCAAAAAGAAAGAACAGATTTCAAACTTTTGTTGCTTCCAAACTACAAAAGATAGGAGCATGATTCCAACGTTTATGGAGAGAAAAAAGTTTACAATTGAAATACCGCTGGAGGTAGAAGTTCCAACCACGGCCGTATTGGCGCTGTTGTTTGTTGTATGTCTGTAGTGAAATGGCGGCGACACCACAAGAGAAATCATTTTGTGAGCTGCAATTAGCTAAGCTAAAGTCCATTGTTGCAGTTCAACGAGCATTTCGCCGTCAATTTAATAAACAACCGACGTGTCAGAAGCAAATTTACGAGTGGCATCGAAAATTCATCGATGATGATTGCATGTGTAAAAGGAAAAGCACGGGACGTCCTCGCGAATGTCGAGCATATTCGTACAATATACGAAAGGACCCTAAAGAAATCCACATCACGAGCAAACAACCAACGGTATGGCGAGTTCTAAAACATCGCCTGCACCTGAAGCCATAAAAACTCCAGTTATTGCAAGCACTGAATCCTGACGACCACAACAAAAGGTACGAATTGTACATTGGCATTTTAGAAGATGTGGAAGAACACAATTTTACTCAACGATTAATGTTTTCCAATGAAATGTTTTCATGCAAGATGGTGCCCCGCCTCATTTCTCTTACCACGTCCGACGTTACTTGAATAACACATTTTCAGGACGGTGGATTGCGAGAGGAGCAGCAGATCAACTTTATCGCCAGTGGCCTCCCAGGTCTCCAGATCTCACTCCGTGTGCTTTTTATCTATGAGGTTACGTAAAAGACCATGCTTTTATCCCTCATATGCCTGATACTCTTGAAGATCTACAACATCGAATTGTTGAAGCTGTGAATTCGATAACTGGAGACCAGCTGCTTCGTGTGTGGCAAGAAATGAACCATCATTTTGACATATGTCGTGTTGCACACGGTGCTCATATTGAATGCATATTATAAAAATGTACATTTTTCTTTCTTCATAAACGTTGGAATCACGTTTCCATCTTTTGTAGTTTGGAAGCAATAAATGTTTGAAATCTGTTCTTTCTTTTTGAATAACCCTGTATTAGGATGTTATTAAAGGCAATATCTCCGAAGTGGGACATATCGCTTGATTAACCGATTAAAACAGAATCACTTATAGAATTTAATGTCACTCTGGAATATTTTCATAGTAGTCCAATGATCAGAACAACTGCACGGAGAACGAGAGAACCGAGGCCAAAACCCGGCTGTGGCTTTGTGTTCTTCAGCTTGTTCTAACGATAATTTGAGTTAGACGTACACTTATATAGTTTTACCTTACATAATAACCAGAAAAAATCTGAGTGTTCCATTCACACGACTTTCTCTACATCTTTTAAACAAATTATTGTTATAAAGCTTATTCCTCTATTTCATTCTAATCGAGATACACATTAGCAGAAATTGTCTTATTACTTGCTTTCTTGTAAATAGTAGGGAAATATGTGTGGGTATGGATTAGCCTAAAGCGATAGTCAAATCTTCTAAAAGCTGGTTCCCACGTGCTTGAAATTCGTTTCTTTGCTTTGCCAGGAGTTGATAAATTCCTGAATGAAAAATCTGATATGTACCATTCGCATGACTTTCTTTATATCCCTGCAATAAATTATTCTTAAAAAGCTTATAATTCTATTTACTTTATGCTAATCAGAAAAACAAATTACCAGAAATAGCCTTATTACTTGCTTCCTTGTAACTACGAAGAAGCGAAATAAGGGACTACCATAGGTTAAAGTGATAGTTAAAAGCTGGTTGCTATGTAAATTAAGTTCCTTTGTTTATATGGATAGGAGTTGACAAGTTCCTGTATGAGAAAAGTGTGCGTTTTTCATAGCAGAAACCAAAAATAAGGAATGTCTTAAAAACGACGAAATCCAAAACAATTTATATAACATACATTGTGTGCTTTAAAGTGCTCTACATTTTTTGTGTAGTCAGCTTTCGTCCATCTCTTACGGTTTAGCAGTTATTCAAAATTCAGTAAAATTCATCCAGAATAAACTACTCTTCAGAGGCTATTCCCAGAAAATTCAAGATATACATTTTATTTTTCAGGTAAATAACTATAATATACGAAATTTTAATCAAAATCGTTAGCCATTTTTGAGAAAATCAACATTTTCGAAAAAAGTTCCATGTAAAGGGTAGTTAGGGGTGGGGAGATTTTCCCCAAAATCTTCGTGTCGCATCCCTGGAAGATGCTAAACTTAAATACCAAGTTTGGTATTTTACCGACTTTTCGTTTTTGAGTTATAGCGTTCTCAGACACACACACACACACACAAAAACACACACGGACCTTTTTTCGGAAAATAATTTTTTTTTATACAGGGGACCCTAAAACATATATTTCCGGGGAAATCTCGGTATCGAATTTTTTGGCGGAGTGCAATACCTTCTCTATACACTATCTGCATAGTGCTTATAGAAAAAGTAAAAAAAATAGTCAACTCCAAATGACTTAAATTGTGTATTTTAACGAGGTCTACATATTTTGTGTTGTATGCTTTTGTCTATCTTTTACAGTTTACATTCCTCATACGGGAACTTGTCAACTCCTGGACATGCAAAGAAACTGTTTTCAATCCCATAGCAGCCACAATTTATAACTTTTTTCTGTTTAGGTTTAGGTTTACCTTGTTTATTTCCTTATTTCCCTGCTGTTTATGAGGGATTAAGTAATAAGTGATTCCTGCTAATTATTATCTCGATTAGCATGAAAAAGATGGAAGAATAGCTTTCTAATACTAATTTATTTCACAGATGTAGAGAATGCCATATGAATGGAACACAGAATTTTAGAATTTGTTTGTGAATGTGTGGGTGTTTGTGTATCCGTGGACAGCATAATTCAAAAACGAAAATACCATTACATACGAAACATGGTATTTATTTTACTATCTTCCAAGAATGCGACACAAAGATATTTAAAAAAAAATTCCCACCAGCTATTGCATGGAACATTTTGGAACATTTTAGTTTTATCAAAAATGGTTTCATGATTTTGATTAAAATATTGTATATTTAAGATATTTTTATCGCAAATAAAATGTATATTTTTAATTTTCTGGGAATAGCCTCTAAAGACACCTTTGTACTAGAAACGATTCGTTGTCTGTATGTTAACGTTTGTTTTAAAGCATTTTATTTTGCTTAAATACACACACATGCACTCTCACATACATACTCCCAGACTCTGTGGGGGATAGGGAATAATTCTGGCTAGAGAAACATTCCGCCCCAGTCGGGAATCGAACCCGGGACCTCCGGGTGAGAAGTCAGCTCGCCGACCACTCGACCATGGAGGTAGTCCATTTTTACTTTCTCTATACGCACTATCTACATAGTGTATAGAGAATGAATTGCACTCCACCAAAAAATTCGATACCGAGATTTCTCCGGAAATATATGTTTTAGGGTCCCCTGTATCCAAAATAAATATTTTCAGAAAAAGGTCCGTGTGTGTGTCCGTGTGTCCGTGAACACGATAACTCGAAAACGAAAGGTAGGTAAAATACCAAACTTGGTATTTAAGTTAAGTATCTTCCAGTGATGCGACATGATTTTGAGAAAAATCCCCCCACCCCCAACTAAACTTTACATGGAACTTTTTTCGAACATTTTGATTTTCTCAAAAATGGCTTGATTAAAATTTCGTATATTAAAGATATTTACCTGACAAATAAAATGTATATCTTGAATTTTCTGGGAATAGCCTCTGAAGACTACTTTATTCTAGATGAGTTTTACTAAATTTTGAATAGCTCCTAAACCGTAAGAGATGGACAAAAACTTACTGCACAAAAAATGTGGAGCACGTTAAAACACACAATTAATATTTAATACTTTTTTCGTGGAGTTTGACGCTTTTGTGACATTCCTTATTTTTGGTTTCTGCTATGAAAAACTTGTACATTTCTCATACAGGAATTTGTCAACTGCTGTCCATACAAACAAAGAAACTTCAGTGACATAGCAACCAGCTTTTGATTATCACTTTAACCTATGGTACTCCCTTATTTCACCTCTACTTACAAGGAAGCAAGTAATATGGCTATTTCTGCTAATGTTTTACTGATTAGCATGAAGTTAATGGAAGTATAAGTTTTTTAAGAATAATTTGTTGCAGGGATATAGAGAAAGTCATGTGAATGGAACACATCAGATTTTTATTATTGGTTTAAATTTTAAATTATCTAGCTTTTCTCAAACGGGATCATTTAAAGCGAACCAAACTTCAATTGTTTCTTATAGCGACCAGATTTTAAAAAATTTGAACAACGCTTTATCCTAAGTTATTCGTTTATTTTCTTTATACTCGCAAGGAAGTAAGTAATAAGACGTATTCTGCTAATGTTTATCGGGATTGGCATGATTTAGATATAAGAATAATCTCTTGTAGGAATAAATAAGTTGCAAATGGAACAGCTAAAGGAAGTTATGTGAATGGGACACACTGAGGGACATCAAAACCAGTGAAATTTCACCGGTGAGCGCTCAGAATCGAATTTTTTGCTTGAGTGCAATACCTTCTCTGCGCAAGTGCCATGTACCAAGTAGAGAAATTAATAATTACTTTTTGTTTTATTTACCCCCAGGAAGTGTATAAAAATATCGCTTGTATTTAAATATTCTGGACAAATGAACACTTTTCCAGAAGCATCTTGTACTGAAGGGCTGCAGGACAAAGGATACGGCTCAGTCTGTACATGGAATTGCTTTCTTCCCTACAATAGATCTTGGCAAACATAATGCGCTTTTGAGATACAATTTCCAAATGTTTGGTTAAGCTTTGAGAATCACATTGTTGTGTTTTAATCCGGGTACGAAGCGTCCGAACTAATCCCATCTTCCCTCTCCGGATTTTAATCCCCGGAGGTGCATGCAGCGCGGCGCACAAACACGTGTACATCTGTACCACAAGCAAGCCTTGCTGCTTGTTATTAATAACCGCAATGGGAATGCATTCATGTTGCCCCCGCCTACCGTACGATCCTAGTGTCCTATTTACGTATGGTACGCGACCCAGGTGTCCTGTGAGCATCCTGTAATTATTTGGTAGAGGCTCTATGAATCCTATTAATGTATGGTATATGACCCTGGTATTGTCGTTCAATATGGTATAGAATCTAGTCGTGATGGGGTATATGAGGTCCTTCACTGTATGGTATAAGATAATTAATTCTGTAATCCTGTGGATTACATCAGAGTGTACTATTCAATAAGTTTTGCCATTACGTGACGCAGATTTGCTCCTTTCATAATGTTGTTCAGGATTCGATACTGGTACAAGATCTGGACTGCCTCCGATACTGTGGTACAGGATCTGGACTTCCTCCGATATTTGTACAGGATCTGGACTTCCTCCGATACTGTGGTACAGGATCTGGATTTCCTCCGATACTGTGGCAAAGGATCTGGATTTCCTCCGATACTGTGGCACAGGATCTGGATTTCCTCCGATACTGTGGCACAGGATCTGGATTTCCTCCGATACTGTGGCACAGGATCTGGATTTCCTCCGATACTGTGGTACAGGATCTGGATTTCCTTCGATACTGTGGTACAGGATCTGGATTTCCTCCGATACTGTGATACAGGATCTGGGTTCTTACCATACTCTGATACAGGGTCTGCATTTCTCCGATACTATACTATAGAATCTTGATTTCCTCCAATTATATAATACAGATGATGTGGATTTCTTCCAATATCGTGGTACAGGATCTGGACTTCCTCAAATAACATGGTACAGTATCTGGATATTTTCCAATAACGTGGTACAGGATCTGGCTTTCCACAGATGCCATAGTAGAGGATCTGGATTTCTTCCAGTACGTGGTACAAGGATCTGGATTTCCTTAGAATCTGGATGTCCTCAATTACCATGGTGCAGGGTCTGGATTTCCTCAGCTACAATGGTACAGAATCTGGATTTCCTCGGATACCATGGTGCAAGATCTGGATTACCTCAGATACCATGGTACAGGATGTGGGTTTCCTCAGCTGCAATGGTACAGGATCTGGATTTCCTCGGATAGCATGGTGCAAGATCTGGATTTTCTCATTTACCGTGGTGAAAATCTGGATTTCCTCAGATAGCATGGTATAAGATCAGGATTTCCTCAGATACCATGGTACAGGATGTGGATTTCCTCAGATACCAAGGTATAGGATCTCTTATTTCCTCCGATACTGTGGTATAGGATCTGGATTATTTCACGGTACAGGACCTGGTTTTCTTGCTGTTGTGTCGAAGATCAACAGATTCTCCTACCATGTTGTGGAACAGGGTTTGGTGTGGTAGAGTATTAAGTTTTCTTACCATGGTATTCTACAAAATCTACTTCTCCTTGGTACCGCAATTGGGTTCGAATGACACAGAATGTGTCTTAATGTTATAGTGTAGCACAGGATATGGTTTTCCTACCATTGTGTAACACAAGAGATGCATCTTCTACCATAGTGACACTTGATGTGGTTTTCTAACAGTGTAATACAGAATATGGTTTTCCTACTTTGTTGTAACAGTAGGAGTAGTTTTAATATCATAGTGTGACACAGGATATACTTTTTCTGCCATAATGTGGTGCATGGTTTGCTTTTTCTATCATTATATAGCACAGGATATACTTACTCTTCCATTGTGACTAACGTCTGTTTTCGTTTCGAGGTGGGCTAGAGGATCTAGACCCCTATCATGGTGTAATGCAGGATCTAGCTTTTACATTCTCTACTTAGTACATATGTAGAGTAGTTATTACATTCCACCCAAATATTTGATACCAAAGATTCACTGAAAATACACGTTTTAGGGTCTCCTGCTACTAAACAAAAATCTGATGAATAATAATGAATAAAGAATTGTTCTTTGTCATTTAATGTATGTATACCTTATTTTAATGAATAGTAGTGTCTAAGATTCGCATTGCGCCACTGCTATATAGGAGGAATACATGCAGGAGGAGTGCGTGTGACAGTCAATGTTGCCGGTTCCCGTGTCCACGCTCGCTAAGGCGTCTCGCTTTGGTGCTTCGTGGGTAGGGGATCGTGGGTTCAAGTCCCGCCTTGGGCATGTGTGTTATATGTTTGTGCACTGTGTATATGTGTGTGTGTATTCAACAGTCGTACAGTAAATTTAGGGGTATATAGTAAAAAAAAAAATGTCAAGATATCTGTCGCCGCTTATGCAACAGGGTGCAGTTATATATACAGTTGATGAACTGTACCGAAATACTTTCACAGAATATGTAGATTATTTAAATAAGTAATTTGAGATGTAAGACTTATTGCCTGTTTATTGAAATTTCGAACTAACGACTCTAAGTTTCTGAAGTGCCAGTACGCCATGTACCGCGGCACTTCGTCTGGAATGAAAAAAATAATGATGCAAAACATTTACTCTTTGACAGGTATCAAATTCATGACATTTGGGATAGCGTTACGCTTAAGCCACCAGAGTAGGCTACATAACTCAAGAACGTAGTTAATGAATGCTCAGTGTCGCACTGTCAAGTGATTAGTTTGAGATTTTACAGATGTTTGCGAAATTAAATCTTGAGAAGGCTAGTAACGAGCTGCTAAAAATCGATATTTATATACTCAGGCAGCAGTTTTAAAGACATTCTAAGCCATTATTTTAACCTACTTTGCTTTAACACTGACTTATCAGCACCTGATACCCATACGTTTAACGCTATGTAGCTGCATAATGTTTATCCGGAGACCATACATCGCTGTCTCAAATTACTTATATCAGTCACGCGCACAACCTCGCATAGTATTTCGGTGTAGTTCATTAACACCCTGTAGATAACTTTTAACCCCATGACACGACAACTGCTGTTTCACGGTCAGGATGTCGATTCCAGAAGTTTGATTTGCACTGTATTTTAAAACAGATGTGGTCATTTACATTATGCAGAAAATGAACACCACTTGAACCTGGAATTTCTTGCTCATGCCACTTACTCACAAAATCATATTTCACAGCACTACATGACTGTGAAGCTTCATTGTAGCTTTAAAAGTAAATACTTTAGTTTACTGTTTGTTTGTGATTAACAATAAAAAGGAAGGTCCTTTTAATATTTTGGAGATCCAAGAGTGCTTGTCTTTTACCTGCTGCTTCGTTAGCTTTCCACATTTATTTCACCACGACCTGCTCGTTTGTGTGTGCTAATTGAAAAGGGGCTTCAAGGATCTCTGGGGTATTCTCATCTTACGGTTTTGCATTTCGTCCAAAATAAATAAAGACGTAATTTATTATGCTGCTCTTCCAAAGGCAGATGTAGGTCAACTAATGGGGGACTGATTCTTTTTACTCAAAAATGAGAAACACTTGCCATAGTAGCTTTTAAACTCAAAAATGAAACCTTGCTATATTTAATCCAATGTCCATGTGATATCAGGTTATTTGCTTTATAGTTTTAAAATGTATATTAATTTCTCTACACACAATGCACATAATAGGAATGGAAGGTTTGTATTACACCCAAAAATTTGATAACAAGATTTCACACTGAATAAATAAATAAAAATCTTTAGAAAAAGTCCCTCTGTGTCTGTGAGTGCGCGCCCGTGCGCGCGCATACAGTTTAACTCAAAACGAAAACACCGTAAATACCAAATTTTGTATTAACTTCAGTGACTTCAGGGATGCGACAGAAATATCTTTTAAGAAAATACCCTACCCGAGCTGCCTTTTACATGGAAAATTATTTTGAAACTTTGTTTTTATAAAAGATGGCTCTAACGGTTTTCATTAAAATACCGTCTGTTAAGGATATTTACATGATAAATAAAATGTACATTTTTAAATTTTTTGGGAAGAGTATTTTAGGATCTCTTCATTCTAAATGAGTTTTGTATAAGTGGTAAACCATAACCGATAGATTAAAAACGTACTATACAAAACATGTATATCTCGTTACAATATACAATTTTTCATATATATTTTTTGTAAAGTTAACCGTTTCCAAGACATTTCCAGTTATTGGCTTAAATTCTAAGCTACTAAAACGTTGCTGAAAAAAGTTCTGTAGGTCATCCTTCGTTTCGTCTTTCTTTTGTATTGCTTCTGGCCGTACAAAGTGAACCGAATTTTAATTGCTTCTCAAAGACCTGACCATCGCTTTAGCCTAGTGTATTCTTCTTTTCCCTTCTGTTTAGAAGGAACTAATACAACCACTTCTGGTAATGATTATTTTAATTATCACGATGTAGATGATGGAATAATAGTTTGTAACAATACTTTGTAGAGAAAGTCATGTGAATGGAGCACATAAGAGAAAGCATTGCACTCCACCCAAAAATTCGATACCGAGAGTTCACCGGAAATATATGTTTTAGGGTTCCCTGTATCCAAAAAAGTATTTTCAGAAAAAGGTCCGTGTGTGTGACCGTGTGCCTGTGAATGCGATAACTCAAAAACGAAAAGTCGGTAAAATACCAAACTTTGTGTTTAAGTTTAATATCTTCCACGGATGCGACACGAAGAGTTTGAGAAAAATCCTCCCACCCCAAACTATTCTTTACATGGAAAACTTTTCGAAAATTTCGACTTTCTAAAAATGACTCAAACGATTTGATAAAATATCGTACCGGACAAATAAAATGTATATTTTGAATTTTCTGGGAATAGCCTCCGAATTTTCCATAACTGCTAAACCGTAAGAAATGGACAAAAACTTAGCATACAAAAACTGTAGAGCACATTAAAACACACAATTAATGTTGTATACAATTTTTTCGTGGAGTTGATCGTTTTTGAGATACTCCTTGTTTTTGGTTTCAGCTTTGAAAAGCTTAACTTTTCTCATACAGGAATTTGTCAACTTCTGTCCATACAAATAAAGGAGTTGTCACATAGCAACCAGCATTTGACTGTCACTTTACCCTATGGTACTCCCTTATTTATTTTTTTTATTTATTTATTTACGTATTGTAGTTTAACGTCCTTTAACCTGGTTTGGTCATTTCGGACGATGAATGCAATTGATGATATGATGCTCAAATGATCTCGGGGTCCATGGACCTTAAAGTTACTCGACATTCGTCTTCTCAAGATAAGGGAAAACCCCAAAAAAACCTTACCCGGGTAACTCACCCTAAGCGAGATTCGAACTCACGACCTTTTTAACGTGAGGCAGACATGCTACCACCACGCTACCCAGGCGGGATGGTACTCCCTTATTTCTCTTCTACTTACAAGGAAGTAAGTAACAAGACTATTTCTGCTAATTTTTTTGTCGATTAGCACGAAATAAATAGAAGCATAAGCTTTTTATTAATAATTTGTTGCAGAGATGTAGAGAAAGTAATGTGAATGGAGCACTATAGATTTTTTGGTAATATTTTTCCACTTTTATAGCTAAACAGATGTCAAGGTAATTCCTTGATTTTGATCGTAGCTGTTACCTTCAGAACTGGATCACTGGGATGGTAATTCTGGTCAGTCATATTCAAGGCCTCATCTCTAACTGATTCTGGATTTGCCAACCGATTGCCTTTTGAATAAAGTACAGATATTTAGCTTGCACTGAAAAACCTACTGTGCCCTGTGTGACCTTCAACTGGATAGAAATTAGTTCAGTGAAGTGGCGGTATGCAACATTTTGCGTTTAAAATATGTAATCGCCATTTTAGTTAATGTCTATTGTAGGTTCATGATCGTAAAATAATTGTTTTGTTTTAAAATCTAATAAATTCTAAATTAAGGTACCCTAGCAAAAACTACAAGACATGTGCTATACTTCTAACTACTGTTTGAGATCTTTTTACTCCATAATGTACAGTTTGAAGTAGATGTTACAGAATTACCTGCATATATCTTTAATCTATTTTCTTCTCTTGTTTACCATTTTTTGTAATCCTTATTCTCAGATGTTTATATTCCCTTGTGTGTTTAATTAACTCCATCTTGCCTTCCTGTGCTATATATTGATGAACATCTCAAATAGATGTATACGAGGGATGATCAGAAACTAAAGTTACAAAGCCTGCAGTGAAACCAACACAGCCATCTGAAAGTACGTACATTAAGTTATTTTTTGACATAGTTTCCATGTTGGTTGAAGCCCTTGTTGCTTGGTGGGAAGAGTTTGAACATTCCCTCCTGGTAAAAATTATGTCCTTGCATGTTCAGCCACGTGGACCTTCTCATCTGAAGCGAATCGTCGGCCTCCTAGGTGTTCCTTCAAGTGAGGAAAAAAGTGAAAGCCGCTTGCAACGAAATCCGGGCTATAGTGATTGTGGTTGATGATATTCCAACAAAGAAAGATGATCCGGTGAGTAGCCTGGTTGTTTCCTCTTGATTGCTTCGCGTAATCGTGTCATGGTTTTGAAATATTCGGTCATCGGTGACTGTGTGCCCTCTTTCCAAAACCTCCACGAGCATGACACCCGCGCTATCCCAAAATACTGGGGCCATCATCCTCCCTGCAGATGACTTCACTTAAACTTCTTTGAATTTGGAGAACAGGGGTGTATCCATTCCATTGACAACTGCTTGCTGTTGAGGGTATAGTGGTGGATCCATATTTTGTCACACGTGACAATGCAGTGAAAGAGCTGTTCCTTCCTTGGAGAACCGTTGCAAAAGTTGCAGATTTACCCAATACTCTTCTCCTTGTGTCGGTTGGACAGATTTCTGGAACCCATTGGGAACAAATTTTGCGGTATTGCAGATAATCGTGAACAATATACTGAACGAACGGTTGGAAAATTGAATGCTATACCGGCGGATTGTCACAATATCTCAGTGGTTAGAGCAACCGCACGGAGAGCGGGAGAAACGAGTTCAATTCCCGGCTGTGATATTGAATTGTTCAACTGGTCCTAACTAATGTACTGAATACTTCCAAAAATCATTCCCATTTCTAACGCTATACGTCGTAACTTGACCCTCCTGTTGTCCTGAATCAGCTCTTCCACACGAGCTGTGTTCAAATCTGTGGATGCCGTGCTGGGTCGATCCTCGTCGGTGACGTTTTCTCTGCTGCCCACAAACTTTCAACACCATTTTGAGCCATGCTGGTGAGACTTTAAATATGTCGGTGAATATCAGCCACGATTGCATGTTTCGCCTACAGAAATCGAATAACTGAGCGGAATTCTTCGCGAGAAGAGATTTCCAAACGAGTCGCCATTTGTGTGTACCTTGCAGTAGCGCTGTAGATGTCAGTTGGCTGAAACTCTTCACAGCTGCCAACCGCATATATTCGAATTACTGCACACCAAAGTGAAAGACGAAATGCCAAGTGTATGGGCCTTGTAAAGCTAGCTGCCGATCATTCCTCGTGTTTAGATGTATCCAAATTTACTTTGTTGTATTTAATTATTAAACTAATAATGTTCTATAATCATATAGATGACAAGCTGCATTCCAACTGGGAGAGATATCGTTCTCATCATGCCTTTCCCCAAACCAATTATTAGTTACCTACGTGTGCCATTTCGACACTAGTTACTTCCTCTACACGTACTATGTATAGTGTATAGAGAAGGAATTGAAATGCACCAAAAAATTCGATACCGAGATTTAACCGGAAATACATGTTTTGGGTTCCCTGAATCCAAGAAAAAATAATTTCCTGAAAAAGGTCCGTGTGTGCGCGTGTGTGTCTGTGGACAGCATAGCTCGAAAACGAAAAGACCGTATCTTGTAAGAATGCGACACGAAGACTTTACATTGAACTTTTTTCAAAACTTTGATTTTCTCAAAAATGGCTGTAACAATTTTGATTAAAATATCGTATATTAAAGATATTTACCTGACAAATAATATGTATATCTTGAATTTTCTGGAAATAGCCTCTGAAGCCTACTTTATTCTGGATGAATTTTACCGAATTTTGTATAACTGCTAAACCGTATGAGATACACAAAAACTTGCCACACAAAAAATGTAGAGCACATTAAAACACACGATTTATATAGAGTTGATCGTTTTTTGAGAAATTCCTTGTTTTTGGTTTCAGCTTTGAAAAACTTATACATTTCTCATACAGGAATTTGTCAACTCGTGTCCATACAAACAAAGGAACTTCATTCACATAGCAACCAGCTTTTGACTATCACTTTAACCTATGGTACACCATTATTTCGCTTCTACTTACAAGGAAGCAAGTAATAAGACTATTTCTGTTATTTTATTATCGGTTAGCATGAAGTAAATAGAAACATTAGCTTTTTAACAATAATTTGTTGCAGAGATGTCGAGAAAGTCATGTGAATGGAACACAACAGATTTTTTTTTTGATTTAACGTAACTAGAAATCGGCAAAATAATTTTATTTCAGTATTAGTTCAAATATTATACTAGATGCCACGTAAATATTCCAAAACAACAGTATTTCTATAAAACTGCAATTGATTTACTGATTCCTTCGATCCGCGTTCCTGCATAATAAATCGCGAATCTTCGCTCCGTTACGAAAACATTTGACAAACGATGACTTCCCTTTCACTTCTTGGCTACACCCTATATTTAGAACTGCACATATTACTACTATCTTCTATTTACTTCACTCACTTTAAAGCAATTCACGTTTAGTATTATCGCATTAGCTGATTTGCATTGGTTTTAATGATTATATGTTCCAAAACGACATCTCGGGTAATTGACTTAATAGCATAATTAAATGTGATCGTCTGGAAACTTTTTCGATGGGCGTTGGCCTCTGTTGGCATTTGCAAGTACTAAAATAGGAACAGCTTCAAGCTAATATATCAGTGTTGCACACTTATAACTGGTGTATTGTGACGTAATGTTTGGTTATTATAGATATCTGATGCGCAATTTGATGACTTTTTCCACCGAATCTTCACAAAAGTGTATTTTTTATCTATTTTTATGCTTTTGCTTTCTCTGCTATTATAAAATGTAAATAGTAGGTAGAGGTGTCGCATTCTACCTAGAAATTCCGAGATTCCACCGGAAATACACGCTTTGAAGTCCCCGCGAACGCGTGGTGCCCCTAAAAACCATATCTCAAAAACAAACTTGATACTTGAGTTAAACTAAAGATGCGACACGAAGATTTTCAAGAAAATTCCCCATACCAAGCGGATCTTTACTGCAAACATTTTTCCAAATGTTTGATTTTTCAAAAATGGCTCTAACTACTTTGATTAAAGTACAATAATTAAAGATACTTACCTGACAAAATAAATATGTTTAACTCTCTGGGAATAGCCTCTGAACACCTCTTTACTCTGGATGACTGGTAAACCTTAAGAGATAGACAAAAACTTACTATACATAAATGTCGATCTCATTAAAACACGCGATTTATGTCATTCACACTTCTTATGTTAGCCATTTCCGAGATATACTTTGTTATTGGTTTAGATTTAAAATACTTGAAACTTTTGTCATGCAGGAACTTGCATTCCTGCTTCTTTTGTTTTACTCCTGGCCATGCAGAATGAACCAACTTTCAATCGTAGTCCAACCAGTTTTTAAAAGATTTGCTTATCGCTTTAGCCTAGTGTATTTCCTTATTTCTCTTGTGCTTATAAGGAACTACGTAATATATCAATGCTCCTAATGTTTATCTTGATCAGTAGGAAGTAGACAGAAGAATAAGCTTTTGTAAAAATAATTTGTTACAGAATAGAGAAACCCATGTAAATTGAACACATAATATTTTTATTTTACTACATAGTACGTGCAGAGAAAGTAAAAATGTTGGAGCCGAAACCAAATCAGACAAGAAAAAGCTAGAGTAATTTCAAAAAGTAGTACTATTTTGAACCTAAGATTTAAATATTAGATAAATTTGCACTGCAGCCTGCTTACATTATATTACATCTGTGGTATAAATTTCAAAAAGTTAGGGTTTTTAATTTCGAATTTCAAACTTTGTCATGCATGTCCTTAAAATTTATTTCCAGGTTTGATGCAGATTTTAAGCAATCCTTAGATTCGACATTTTTTGTAAACAAAACAATCTGATGGGTTACACTTACATGACTTTCTCTAGCTGCTCTACAAATAAACTTCCTACAAAAGATCTTTCTACACCATTCTAATCGAGATTCTCAGTTCCTTTTAAGTAGAAGGGAACTAAAGGAATGTGCTATGCTAAAATGACAGTCAAATGTTTTAAAACTGTCATTATGCGATTGTCACTGCAAATTGTTTCTTTGCTTGGCTAGGAGTAAAACAAAAGAAAAATGAACCTTCCTCTGAGAAACGTATAAGTACCTTACAACTGAAACTAATATCAAGGAATATCTCAAAAAACAGTGAATTCCACGAAAAATGTATATCATATAAATTGTGTATTTTAACGAGATGTATATTTTTTGTGCAGTAGGTTTTTGTCTATCTCTTATGGTTTACTAGTTATACTAAATTAAGCAAAATGCATCCAGAATGAACAGGCCTTTAGAAGCTGTTCCCAGAAAATTCAAGATGTACATTTTATTTGTGATAGATATGGGTTTAATATATGGTATTTTAATCAAAATGGTTAGTCATTTTTAATAAAAACAAGGTTTTCGAATATTTTTCCATGTAAAGGTTAGGAATGGGGGGATTTTCTTGAAAATCTTTAACCGTCTTTTCGTTTTTGAGCTATGCTGTCCTCACACACACACACACACACACACACACACACACACACACACTCACACACCTGGACCTGTTTCTGAAAATGTTTGCTTTTGGATTCAGGGGTCCTAAAGCATGTATTTCCGGTGAAATCTAGACATCGAATTTTTGGGTGGAATACAATACTTCTCTTACCTTATGTACATTGTACATAGGGGCTAGAGAAAGTAAAAAGAATATCTGGTTTTCAGTTTGAATGAGATTGCTAATACCTGAGGAGCTAGCAGTGATATTCCCATTTACCGTTGCTAGGTAATATGCATTCCAGAAACATCTGCCGAGTCCACGATAAATGCAAATTCATTAAAGGAAAGAAGAATAGCGGAGAGCACTTCCAACAAGTGAACAACGCAATTGAACAGATGAATTACTTAAAGGCATGCGCTGAAGTTACAACTGTTGTTATAAATCGATTTCCTGGCCAGCCCTGTTCAGATAACGGCCACCGTAAATTATTTAGTTTAGTGGCATTCCACTGAGCACACGTTTGTAATATTAATTATTCCGGTCTCCCATTTGGTCTGCCTAACTTCACAGTTGCAGCACAAAGATAAGTAATCACTTAAGAGTTGACCTAAATGAAACGTTTAAGAGATGAGGCTTTAATAGCGCACTGAGCTTTTACTCTTCTATCCAATTAGGGAAAAATGGGCGTTGAAAAGAATTAACAGTTCATAATTTTGTTTTCTTCTATGTATTTGATTTTAATACTCTGTACAGAAATATTTCTACATGGCTGAGAGCGTATAGAAAAGTATGTGTGTGTATATGTGTGTATATATAGGATGTTAATAAACTTCACCGAAATAATTTGCGAGATTGTGCACGTGACTGATATAAGTAATTTGCGATGCATCGAATAAACGTAACGCAGCTACATAGCGTTAAATGTGTGGGTATCGGGTGCTGATAAGTCGGTGATAAAGCAAAGCAGGTTAAAATAATGGCTTAGAATGTCTTTAAAACTGCTGCCCCATATGGATTTTTAGCAGCTCGTTCTTAAGATTTAATGTCGCAAAAATCTGCAAAATTTCGAGCTAAACACTTGACAGTGCGGCACTGACCATTCATTAACTACGTTATTGAGTTATATAGCCTGCTCTGGAGGCATTTTTTGAACTGCTCGTGGCTTATTGCGTAACGCGGGAAGATGCTATTCCAAAGAAGCTGAGTTCGATTCCTGGCATAGAGTAAATGTGTTTATTATTATTTTTTTCATTCCAGACGAAGTGCCGCGATACGTGGCGTACTAGCGCTTCAGAAACTTACAGCGGTTACTTCGAAAGTAAGCCATAAGTCTCCTATCTCAAATTACTTATTAAGTAATCTACATATTCTGTGAAAATATTTCGATATAGTTCATTAACACCCTATGTGTGTGTGTGTGTGTGTGTGGAAGGTATTGTACTCCACCCAAAAAAGTCTGAATGTGTTACTCTCGTATGACATTCTCTGCATTTCTGTAACAAACTATTGTTAAAAAGCTTATTCTTCTATCTAGTTCATGATAATCAGATCAGAATTAGCTTTATTACTTGGTTCCTTGTAATTAGAAGGGGAAAAAATATAATGTGTTCCATTCACACAATGTTTTCTAGCTGTTCGTAAACAAAGTTTTTATTCAAAACATCAATATGTTATCTACATCATGCTAATCAAGATAAACATAAGCAGAATTAATCGTATTACTAGCTTCCTTGTAAGTAGAAGGGAAATAAAAAAAATTACAGGCCAAAGCTAGTCTTTTAAAAGCTGGTCGCTATGTGAAACAATTGAAATTCCAATCTCTTTGCTTGTCAGGAGTAAACAAACGAGAAACCAGAAGAGAGATGTCTTCCGTTTAAGAAAAATTTAAGTGTTACATTGAAATCAATGATCCAGAATATCTAGTAAGCGGTTAACTCTAAAAAAAAAAAAAAAAAAAAAAAAATATATATATATATATATATGGCATAAATTATATTTTTTTATTGAGATCTACATTTTTGTGTAGAAGTTTTTGTATTTCTCTTAAGGTTTGGCAGTTATATAAAAGTCATCCAGAATGAAGAGAAGTTTTCATAACGGCTGAACCGTAAGAGATAAAAAAAAACTTGCTACATAAAAATGTAATCTCATTAAAACACGCAATTTATATCATGTACATTTGTTTAAGTAGAGATAACGTTTCTGAGATATTCCTTACTATTTGTTTCATTTTTAAGCCACTTAACGTTTGTCAAACGGGACCATGCAAAGCGAACTGAGCCTCAATTGTTTCACTTTGCGACTAGCCTTTAAAGGATTTGACAATCGCTTTAGCTTAGTGTATTTCCCTTCTACCTATAGAAATGCAAGTAATGAGACCAATTCTGCTAATTTTCAAGCTGATTAGCGTGATAAAAGAATAATCTTTTGTAAGAAAAACTTGTGGAACGACTAGAGAAAGCTATGTGAATGGAATAGATAAAAAAAAGTTAATGGTTGTATTTCTGTTACAGGTTGGTACGTGCTGCTGTATAATCCAGGTCACGTGTGGTCGCCGCCCACAAAAGTAAGCATTTTGCAATATTAGCAATATACAAAGAACACATATAGGCAGACAACTCTGAAAGCAAATCCATAAATTATTCCTAGTTTTAATGTGAAAACTGCGCGGACATTGTCACCGTAACTTTGAGGCTTATTGTCTGTTAAATATTTCTAACCCACCGCTGATGACACATCAACGTACTTCGTGCAATAAATGTTTTAATAGACGGCGAGGGGTTCGTCAGGAGAGGGCATAAATCAAAGTGCATGCCCTGTGTGACATACAGGCTGGGAAGTATTCCTTGCTTGCTATCAGTTAACGCTGCGTTAACGTGCAAGATTTTCGGGAGCTTCTCCGGTTCCCTAAGTTCACCCGTCTATTGTTTCTTGTCATCTGTTTGAATTGAAGGACCAGGCACCGGTGTTCGGCTTGTTGCGGCTGGGTGGTGGTTTGGGCACTGTAAAGGTTTATCTTGTCATAGTCGTCGGTACGGCTCGATTGTGTGACGGTCCGCGGCTTCGATGCTAGCTCATTAGGTTGGGTTCTCTTAATAGTAATGGTTAATCCAAGACTTGGGAGCATGATACTCAGGTTTTCAAGGGTGGTATCACAAAATTAGCCTTTCCTAATGAAGTTGTAAACTTTGAAGTTTATTGCCTTTCATTCGTCACCAAGAAATCAGATCGCCATTTGTTACCCTAGAAGCACAATTACTGTGCAGTTATATTGTCCCTAATGGTAAAATTCTTGACATAATTGACGAGGATTTATTGCTTTCAATCTAATGAATACTAGCTTGGTGCTTAAACGCGCCTTTATTGATAGATCTGAGGTTACGTCGCTTGGCGAAGAATTAAGCGAGAAGTAACCTTCTCGGATTAAGTGAGAATATGTTCGTTTTCCTTTGTACATCTGTTAATATCCTTCTACCCCTTTTAAGCGTTACACATATTTGACAAGTAAAACTTTACAAGTCTGTTTGTTCTCTGGTGAAAATCCACCACCAGTACCGTTATCTATTCACTATTTGGCTGGAATGTCATTATCGCTTAAACGGCGACTGACCGACTCTCACGGTCACATGTTTATACCATCAGCTATTTTGTTGGAAATACTATTTTACCGTGTTATAATTTGTGTTGTAATTTTCCTGGCCCAGCATCATTTTCATATCTATTATTACTTATATTACTATCGAAAGTATTATCAATTATTGTATTATTAGCTCGTGATTCATTAGAATAATTATATGGAATAATCAGTCTGAATTGGCATCCGATTTCGATTTGATTTGTATTGTTTTCATTTTTCTCAAATATATTAATTCAATAAATATTATGAATTTATTCAGTATCTTATATTAGAGTATAACACTGAAGTTATTATTGAGATAATTATTATATCCAATTTATATTTGGAACTATAGTTTTAATTGTTACTTTATTAACTTGAATTGGGGCTCGACCAGTGGGTTCGGGCATCTTCGGGAGGAGGTTCGGAGTTCGTTAGCAGGGACCTGGCGGTGTCGAAACTAAAGCATCTGTAACCGTTAGCAACCCCTGGTCGACCTTCGGGTCTCACTTTCATCTCTCTTTCCATGTGGTCACATGGGACGCAAGGGTCCTTACGTACGTGTTCTGGCCCAGATGTGTTAACCTGTCCGTGTGTAATCTAATTCTAGGGTTGAGAAAGCTCCTTGCATATAGTACCTATACTATTTTAACTTAATTTCATTATATATTCAATTAATTATTATGTTCGTTTAATACTTTTGTTATTTATGTTGTTGGTCATTAGTTTCCCTTTTGAGTATTTTGAGTTACTAGTGATTGTTTTCCTAATACTTATGTTATTTATATTGTGTGTTGATAGTTATACTTAGTTTTCTGTGTATATGCAATTAACTATTATTGCTAGTCTAATATTTGAGTTATTTTTATTCTGTGTTCATTAGTTTCACTTAATTTCTTCATACTTAAAAATAATTATTTTTGCTCTTCTAATATTTATACCATTTCTTTTTTTATTTTTTTTTTATTAGTTGCACTTAGTTTCTGTACATTTTAATTTGTTTTTGTTATTATTATTATTATTATTATTATTATTAATAAAAATAATATTAAAATATTTGTGCTATTTCTATTCTCCTTTAATTATTCTCACTTAGTTTCTGAACATTTTCAATTAATTAACAATGTTCGTATAATATTTTTTCATCAGTCTCGCTCAGTTTCTGTACATTTTCAATCAATTATTAATGTTCGTCTAACATTTTTTCATCTAACATTTGTTCATCAGTCTACCTTAGTTTCTCTATATTTTTAATTAATTACTATTGTTCTTCAAATATTTGTACTACTTCTAATCTGTTTTGCTAATTTTACTTCGTTTCTGTACATTTTCAATTATTAATGTTCTAATATCTGCTATTTCTATGTTTTTTTCATTGCTTCTACTTTGTTTCTGCGAATTTTAAATTACTTATTATTCTTCTTCTTCTAGTATTTGTACTATGTGTATTCTCTTTTATTTAGTTTCACTTAATTTCTGTATTTTTTTAATTATTTATTGTGTTTGAACTAATATTTGTGTTAGATGTCATATGGATATTTTGAATTTTTCTTTTGGGTGAGCGAAAAAGACTCCAAGTGACTTAAATCTGCCATAATAAATAAATAAATAAATAGATAATACAAACGAAACTTTATCTTAAAACATATTTTTTGAGACCTAGAGGTATCAAAATCTCTATTATTAATTCTCGATATTCAATTCTTGAGTGGAATATGAAACTTCTTCTAACCATCATAAGCAGCTAAAGGATAGAGTATTAAACTTTTATATGACGTAAATTTTACCCCCATAAAACAACCATAAACATGAAAACACAGGAGTGGAACTCAACATTCTTGTCTATAAGCAATAATCCATTTCCAAAGCGCCTGCGCCGAATCGTGTGCTTCAGCAGAAAATGAGGTATTTGTGAGGAAGGTTGATATCCTTTGAACTGCAGTCTAATCTCCGAATAGTGAAATTAAACCTTAGATTGACTTGCACATGTTTGCTGAGGCGGGGATTTTCATTAGCATCGGTGGTCGTATATTGCGGGTGACATAACCACCCCAAATTATAGGCTGAAGCGCTGTCCTTGATTACAAGAACTCACAAAGCGAGGGCTCATATAGTGTATTGTAACACTGCACGATGGTCAGTGTATCATATTGGTTTCGTAGCCATTGACGTAATGTTCCCTCAAATTATTTAGCAAATCTGGTTAACAGGAAGTAAGTAATTCTTTAGCATTTTGGTTAAAGAAGTCGATGTTTTTTACTTTCGCTACACACACTATGTGCAAATTTCACCTAGCATATATTTTTGAGACCCCCTGAATAAAAAAAAACATTTTTAGAAAAAAAGAAAACACCATTAAATACCAAACTTTGTGTTTAAGTTCAGTATCTTCCAAGGATGCGACACGAAGATTTTAAAGAAAATCCCCCACCATTTATTTTCCCTTTACTTGGAAACTGTTTCTAAATATATTTACAGGAGAAATAAAATGTATATCTTGAATTTTCTGGTAATATCCTCTGAAGACATCTATACTCCGGATGAATTGCTGAATTTTGCATAGCTGTTAAACCGTAATAGATAGACAAAAACTTACATAACAAATCATTTAGAGATCGTTTGAAGACAGTTTATATTGTACATATTTTTTGGTAGCGTTGACCGTTTTTGAAATATTCCTTGCTGTTGGTTTCAGTTTTAAAATACTTATACTTTTGTCAAATCCTGGTCATACAAATAAAGGAACTTGAATCACATAGTGAACAGTTTTTAAAACATGTGACTATCGTGTTAATCTAGTTTATTCCATTATGCATCTTCTACTTACAAGGAAACAAGTAATAAGATCATTTATGCCAATGTTTATCCCGATTAGTATGAATTAAATAGAAAAATAAGCTTTTTAACTAGAATTTGTTAGTCGTGTAAATGGAGCACATCAGATTTTTATTTCTGGTACAAAAATAAACAATATTTTACTAGCTGAACCAACTATTCTTACAAAAGATTATTCTTTTATCAACATCATACATAAACATTAGCATAATTGGTCAAATTACTTAGTTGTAAGCAGAAGGGAAATAATGTAACATTTTAGGCTAAACTAATAGCCAATTATTCCTTTTAAAGCCGTTCGCTATGTGAAACAATTGAAATTCCGTTCTATTTGCTTGCGCGGAATAGGTAAACAGAAGACAGACGAAAGAAAGATGACCTACTATTTGAGAGAAGTTTAAGTAGCTTAAAATTGAAACGAATATCTCGAAAATCTGATGTGTTCCATTCACATGGCTCCTCTACATCTCTGTAACAAATTATGGTTAAAAGCTTCTATTTACTTCATGCTAATCGAGAAAAACTTAGCAGAAATAGTCTTATTACTTCTTCCTTGTAAGTAGAAGCGAAATAATGAGGTACCATAAGTTAATGAGATAGTCAAAAGCTGGTTGCTATGTGACTGAAGTTCCTTTATTTGTATGACAGGAGTTGACAAATTCCTGTGTGAGAAAAGTGTGTTTTTTAAATCTGAAACAAAAAACAAGGTGTATCTGCAAAACGATCAACTACACAAAAAAATGTACATAACATAAATTATGTGTTTTAACATGCTCTACAGTTTTTGTGTGGTAACTTTTGTCCATCTCTTACGGTTTAGCAGTTATGCAAAACTCCGTAAAATTCATTCAGAGAATATTCCTAGAAAATTCAAGATATATATTTGTCAGGTAAATATCCTTATATACGATATTTTAATCAAAATCGTTAGTCATTTTTTTTATAAAATCAAAATGTTTGAAAAAAATTCCATGTAAAGAGTAGTCTGGAGTTGGGGGATTTTTCTCAAAATATTTGTATCGCATCCCTGGAAGACAGTAAACTTAAATACGAAGTTTGATGTTTTACCGACTTTTCGTTTTTGAGTTATCGTGTTCACAGACACACACATGGATCTTTTTTCTGAAAATGTTTTTTTTTTTTGGACACAGGGGACCCTAAAACATATATTTTTGATGAAATCTCGGTATCGAATTTTCGGGTGGAGTGCAATAGCTTCTCTATACACTATGTACATAGTACGTGTGGAAAAAGTAATTGTAAGTTTTAATGAGATCTATGTCTTTTGTGCAGTAAGAACTTGTGAAGTATATATGTAACCATTTTCTATTTTACCAATGAGCAAATAACTATTTTATATACAATTTGAAAGGTCGCGATATGACATATTATTAAAGCGACTCAAGATGAATAATATTAATAAAAATCTGATGTATTCCATTCAGATGACTTTCTCTACATCTCTGCAACAAATTATTGTTAAAAAGCTTATAGTTCTTTTTACTTCATACTAATAGAGAAAAAATTATCAGAAATAGTCTTATTACTTGCTTCCATGAAAGTAGAAGGGAAATAAGAGAATAGCATAGGCTAAATTATTATTCAAAGCTGGTTACCATGTGACTGGAGCTCCTTTGCTTGTATGGACAGGAGTTAAAAAATTCCTGTATGAGTAAAGTATAAATTTTTTAAACCGGAAACCAATAACCAGGAATATCTCTAAAATTATCAACTCTACGAAAAAAATGTAAAGGACATAAATTGTGTATTTTAGCGTGATCTACATTTTTGTGTTGTAAGTTTTTATTTATCTCTTACGGTTTACCAGTTATGTAAAATTCAATAAAAATCATCCAGGTTAAGCGGAATTTAGTGGCTACTCCCAGAAAATTCAAAATATACATTTTATTTGGCATATAAATATTTTTTAAATATAAGAGATTTTAATCAAAATCGTTAAAGCCATTTTTGATAAAATCAAAATTTCCAAATTTTTTCCATGTAAAGGGTAGTTGTGAGTGAGGGAATTTTCTTGAAAAGCTTCGTGTCACATCCTTGAAAGATAGCAATTTTAAATGTCAAGTTTAGAACTTGAAGGTATTTTCGATTATGAGCTACGCTGCCCACAGACACACACAAACGAACATTTTTCTAAAAAAGCTTATCTTGGTTTCAGGGGGTCCTAAAACATGTATTTCCGGTGAAATCACGGTATCGAAGTTTTGGGTGCATTACAATACCTTCTCTATGCACTATGTACATAGTACGTGTTGAGAAAGTAAAAACAAACTCGTTGCCTGTATTTTTTTTTTTTTAACGTTTGGTTTAATCATTATATTTTCTTCATACACACACACATCCTCACGTGCATACTTCCAGACTCTGTGGGGGACAGGAAATAATTCTGGCTAAAGAAAAATTCCTCGCCCCAGCCGGGAATTGAACCCGGGACTTCCGGGTGAGTAAAACTGTTGTTTTACAATGACTGTGTTTAATTATTCAAGGAATTTTTAAAAACTGTTTTATAGAAGAGACTCGTGTAATACTCTATTGCACTGATAGTCTCCAGAGAAAGGAAGGAACGCTGGTATTCCAAAACTGCTCGTCCAGGAGCATTTATTTGCTTTTGTTTGGGCTCCCATGGGTTTCTTATCATTGCAAAAGCACAATTGTTGTGTGTGGACAGACCCATTAATTCTGAGAGAGGAAGTTTATCTTGTTGCTGCATGTTTACTTCAACCTCAATGTCACTGCTACAAACATAGGATGTTATATTTCATGTCGTCAGTGACTGCCGTCGCACTTTTGTCAGTCATCTAATAGAATCACTGCATCAGGGAACTGGGTATAGCATGGCAAATCCTGACAGTTTCTGTTTCTAGTGAAAATAAATCATTACTTCTTCCTGCTTTAGAAATATCTGCTTGACTATTAGTTACTTAAAATACACAAAGATGAAATTGTATATTTCCGTTAACATATTTTTGCTTTCTCTACACGTACTATGTATGCACATAGTGTATAGAGAAGGTATTGCATTCCACCCAAAAATTCGATATCAAGATTTCACCGGAAGTACATGCTTTGAGTACCATGAATCCAAAAAGAGCTGCCTGTGGACAGCATAACTCAAAAACGAAAAGACCGTTAAATACCAAACTTGGTATTTACGTTTTGGTATCTTCCAAGGATGCGACACGAAGATTTTCAAGAAATTCCCCCACCCCTAACTACCCTTTGCATGGAACCTTTTTCGAAAATATTTATCTTCTCAAAAATGGGTCTGACAATTTTAATTAAAATGTCAAATATTAAAGATATTTACCTGCCAAGCAAAATGTATATGAATTTTACGGAAGGAATTTGTCAACTCCTGTCCATACAAACAAAGAACTACAGTCACATAGCAATCAGCGTTTGATTATTAGTTTAGCCTGTGGTGATCCTTATTTCGCTTCTACTTACAAGAAAGCAAGTAATAAGACTATTTCTGCTATTTTTTTCTCGATTAAAATGGAGTAAATAGAAGCATAAACTTTTTAACTATAACTTGTTGCAGAGATGTAGAGAAAGTCATGTGAATGGAACACATGAGATTTTGTTCAAATGTGCACCATACAGTATATCTACAAAGAATTCTAGCGTTCTGGGATTTGTGATAATTTAATTGTTTTCTCACAATTGCCCATAATAGGTGGCTATATTATGAACCTTGGGTCCTGATGTACTTACAACATTGTAAGTCGGTATTGGGGTTGCCATCTCAAAATAATTTGAGATCACCTTGTGGTTTAGCGGGAAACGTGCGAATCAGTTGAGAAATTTAATGCCGTACCAGCATGTTGCCATGGTAGCTCAGTGGTAGAGCAACCGGCTAGAGAGCGGGAGATCCCTGGTTCAAATCCCGGCAATGACATTGAATTTTTCACTCTGACTCTGCTTATTAAATTCTGGGATTCTAAACAATCAAACTGACCAAGCTTGGACACATACTTAATAGAAGTACGTGCCTTAAGAGATAAGATATGTGTGAATATTGTATAGACTTATTTGGTGTTTGAATAATCAATATGTGTGAATACGTGGGTGTGTGAAATATCGGAGTGTTCCATCTTTTATTATTCTGTGGTTAAGTTGCCGTAGCGCTCGAGCGTGTGTATGTGTGTGTTTGTGATATGTATAATAGATATATAAATATATATATATATATATATATATATATATATATATATATATATATATATATATATATAAAATAGATATGTAGGTAACATTTTAAATTAAAGTATTTTTAGACCCATGCGATTATGTGACGCAAACATTGTTTTATTGTAAACTTAATAAACACTACAACTACTACAAACAATTCTGTGGAATATATTTAAACGTTTTGAAAGTATTATTCCCTAAGCAATAACTTCATTATAAACTGAAATTTTATCACAGGAATTATTAATTTTATTAACTATAATATTTCTTCCAAAATAGGCAAACATATAAAAAAAACATTGAATACAGCTTTATTGTACCGTTTTTAGTTTGGCAGAATGTATTGTTTTACTTTCTCAACACGTATTATGCATATAGTAGGTAGAAAAGGTAATGAAATCCACTCCAAAATTTGATGTTTAGAAATATATTTTGAGGTACCCTGAGTTCAAAAGGAAAAAAACAATTTTAGAAAAAGGTCCGTGTATGTGCGTGCTTCTTTGGGTAGCATTGCATAAAACTTGGTATTTAAGTTTAGTATTTTCCAAGAATGCGACCCGAAAATTTTCTAGAAAATGTCCTACCTTGAAATTATCCTTTACATGGACTATTTTTCGAACATTTTTATTTTCACAAAAATAGCTCTATCGATTTTGATTATAATGTCAAATATTAAAGATATTTACCTGACAAATAAAATGTACATCTTGAATTTTCTGGGAATAGTCTCTGAAGACCACTTTATTCTGGATGAATTTTACGGAATTTTGCATAACTGCTAAACCGTAACACATGGACAAAACCTTAACCCACAAAAAATGTAGAGCACATCAAAATACAAATTTTATGTCATATGCATTCTTTTCGTGAAGTTGATCTTTTTTGACATATTCCTTGTTTTTGGTTTCAGCTATGAAAAACATACTTCTCTCGTACAGGAATTTGTCAACTCCTGTTCATACATACAAACAAAGGAAATATAGTCACTTAGCAACCAACTTTTGAATATCAGTTTAGCCTATGGTAATCCTTATTTCGCTCCTACTTACAAGGAAGCAAGTAATAAGAATATTTCTGCTATTTTTTCTCGATTAAAATGAAGCAAATAGAACAATAACCTTTTTAACAATAATTTGTTGCAGAAATGTAGAGAAAGTCATGTGAATAGAAAACCTCAGATTTTTCACTTATGCTATTCGAAGATATACATACTTGTACTGCACGTGTTTTTCTAAAAATGTTTTTGTCATCAGATAAGGTAAAAACATGTATTTGCGGTGAAATCTTGAAATACAATTTTTGACTGGTAGAAAAGGTAAAAAGCGGCGTCGTGGTTGTTGTTTAGACCTCTCGCCCCCCCCCATCTTGGCGGCCCGGGTTCCATCTCAAGCGCTCACATGTGGGATTCGTGGTGGACGAAGTGGCGTCTGGGGGGTTTTCTCCGGGTCCTCCTGTTTACCCCACCACTCATTCCACCAATTGCTCCATCATCCCCCTTCCAATCTTGAATTTCGCTTACATTTCATATCATTTGCTTCCTCATGTTCATGTCTGGCTACGGGCCGACCCCTCGTAAACAGGTTCTCCATTCTGTGGTTTCATGCCGTTGGCTCCCTGATAGGCTTTTGCCCCTAGGCATTGATTTGTATGTCCAAGGGGGTGTCAGTCATATAAATACGGATTGGGTAAAGCAATTCAAAACGAAAGAAAAAGTAAAAAGATGTAAACTCCTAGGACATACTGAACTTTTATAACGTGCCTTAATGTGGGATATTATTACAGTTAATTATATGTATTATGAATGTTTTGGAATATAAAACTAATCGGATTGGATGATAAATGTAATTCTGATTTTGAGAACAACTTTTATTTAATTTGTAATGAAAGTCAACGTCTAAACATTTAGACATTGAAAATATTCCCCTCTTTAAAATACACGTGCTCTACAAAACCTTTCAGCGCCAGGTCAAAGCCCAACAAGTTTTCCGCCGCACGATATAGACGCATCTTCGTCACGAATGCTAAAAGCTTGCGCGCCATTTGCCTTACAAATAACCTCAAAAGATTGCGACCCATCATCGTGCAGGCATCTGAGGTAGACACTGGTACCGCTAGAAATGCTGAAAGGAGACCTAATGTACATACATATGCACACACTTTGAATAAGCCAGTGAAATAGCGTGCACAGTTTACAGAAACGCAAATGCCAAAGTGAAGGACCAAAGCGCGAACATTTCGTAGGCAAGGTTACCTTTCGAGGTTCTTTGTAATAATAATAATAATAATAATAATAGTAATACACTTAGCATAAAAGTATAAAATAGGTCGTGGTGTGAAAGGTAATACCCTACTTGAAATGAGACTCTATGAGAGAGTGATATCTCTAGATAATAAATTATATTACATTGTGGTACAAAGATGAGGAACTTCTTACATGTTTTACATTAATTTTGGAATGTGGTTACTTACCTCTTGACTCAGAGTGTTGATGTGTTTTTAGGCATTGCTGGAGTTATTGAAGTAATTTACTAGTAAAGATATCGAAGTTCCCTTCGGTGTGCAAAGCGACACAGATTAGGATGGCAGTGATGCTTAGAAGACACTGAGGTACCAACACCTGGGGTTTAAATTAAAACTGATATCAGCAATAGGTTAGCATTATTCTAATAGTCCTTAGCTCACATCGGCAAATAGCAAAGAGCTCGCACAAAACTGAATTGTTATGGGATATTTGATGCCTACTAGGTCAGTCGTAGACAACTGTGATTCTAGCCCACAACGCAAATCTTATTTTCGTGTCTCAGATTTATATGCGGTGAAATATTAAATTAACTATTAATACGGGGAAAATGAACACGCCAGAATTTTACCTCACAATAATAACAATAGCAATAATAATGATGATAATAATAGCAATAATAATGTGTGTACCTGTAAGAATAAAATATACCTACATCTCATATACCATGCTCGAGTTTTACCAAATCATTAACAAAATGTTGCGTATTAATGGGCAAAGTTGTTGTCTACGAAAAGAGATGGTACTGGGTGAATGCCAAGTAAGGGGGCAAATATTTGATGAGAAATAAAACTCCATAGAAAACAACTTGCTCAACTGTATTGCCAGTAAACTGTAACAAAAACAGTGATCAACTTGGGCTCCATTCAACATTTAACATGTCTTTCTGCAGACCTCCATGAGAAATAAATTCAATTTCTTAGTGATAACCTGGCAAGTTGAGTTTCTTTTTAGGTAGTATGCTTGTAAAGATTATCCTTTAAAAGCAATCAAAGAAAAAATCTGGAGCTGTTATATCGGGTGATCTTAGAGGCCATTCAATGGGACCCCTACTCCATATTGTTGGAAACCGCTCATCAAGTCATTCTGGTAGTATCGGAGCGTACTGTGGAGGAGCTCCATCTTGCTGCCACTGCTGTCACAAACTATAAATTCAAAACCGATCACGGGAATATCGTAACGATGCCCTTTGCTCCACTTAGGGGATATAGGAAATACTTCCTCTGTAACTTTGTAAATAAAGTTTTGTGTTGATATCTTTCGTTTATATTTTGTTATACTAAATTGTTCATTTACTTTCTGGATGGCCCTCATATAATATTTGATAAATATCAGAAGGAATAGTATAAAGTAATTAAATCTAAATTCGAGTTTAAAAAGTTACTCCGGGGAGACATTTAATTTAATACATTTAGAAACCTAACGCTGAAGTTGGTTCTTTTCAAAAGAAACTTGCTTAAAGAAAATAAATACAGGAGATTAGCCGCCATATCCAGCAGTGCTGTCAGCAAAGGAAGCGAGGTTAAAGAGAAGCGATAAAATACATTTTGGACCATCCCTGTCACACATGACCGAGCAGAAAGCAGAATTAAAATACACGAGGATCATCCAGAAAGTAACGAGCGATTTGGCGTAACTAAATATAACCAAAGATATGAAAACAAAACTTTATTTACAAGGTTACGGTGACTTACTCTATTTCTCAACGTAATTATCATTGCTATCAATGCGTTTATTGTCACGTGTAATCCGGTTTTCAATGACGATGTTATACTTTTCTACCACCAACGGCTCAGATCTCTTGATAGAAATGGCGATTGCGTTGAGAAATAGAGTTAGGTACTGTAACTATGTAGTCATTTCGCCTTTAAAATCTAAAATTGCAGGTTCAAACCTGGCGGAGGGTGATGCATTTTTTTTTTTTATCGGACGCTAAAATCCTTAACATGGCTTTCTTCGGAAGGGAAGTAAAGCCAGTGATTCCGTGTAATGTTTATTTGCCCGTCAAAGAGCCCCATACCCTGAAAAAAGAAGGCATCTGGGCAATTTTTTCCGCCATTTCGCGTCCGCAAGTTGTGAATTCGCCCTACAATGCCATCTGTGTGCGAAGAGCTGATTCCTCGTCACCATGGCACATAGCGGCGAACTCACGAACTAGAAATTTAAATCTGATCACATAAACATCGTAACAGAGATGCAGAAAATACTGTTACTGCTGTACCTTTGTAAATAATAGTTCCGTTAATATTTAATTATGCGAAATAGTTCGGCACTTTCTCTCGTATAAATGTGAAAAAAAAAACCCATAAGGAAAGACTAAATTAATTAAATTGAATTTCAAGTTTAAAAAGCTATTCCGGGCAGATATTTAGTTTGATACACTTTGAAACCTAACGCTGAAGTTGGTTACTTTCAAAAGAAACTTCGCTTAAAGAAAATAAACACAGGAGATTATCCACTTTATCCAGCAGTGCTGATAGTAAAGGAAGCGAGGTTAAAGATAAGCAATAAAATACACTTTAGACCATCGCTGTCTCATGACTGGGCAGAAAGCAGAATTAAAATACACGAGGCTCATCCAGAAAGTAATGAACGATTTGGAATAAGTTAATAATAACGAAAGATATCAACACAAAACTTTATTTACAAAGTTACTCCATTTCTCAACGTGATCGTCACTGCAATCAAGGTATTTATTGTCACGTGATACCAGTTTTTCAATGACAATGTTATGCCTTTCTACCACCAAAGAACTTATTCCGTCTTTTGAAATAGAAAATGTTCAGCCATCGAATTTTATAGGCAAATAACGTAAATGTATGGTGATAATGCAATGGACGAGTCTTCAGTGAAGAAATGATGCATAATTAACGAGTAATGAAGGAAGAACCAATGTGCACGATAAAGATCGGAATGGAAGTTCATTAATCGTTATGAAGTGATTGAAAGCAAATGTTGATAAAACAATTCAGAAAAATCTGATGTGTTACACTCACATGACTTTCTCTAGCCGTTCTACAAACGTCTTACATAAGATTATTCTTATTTCTGCACCTTGTTAATCGAGGTATTCTATACAATGTTCTTATTACTTAGTTCCTTATAAGTAGGAAGAAAATAAGGGAATACACTAGGCTAAACCAATAGTCAAATGTTTTAAAAGCTGTCGTTATGCGACTGTTATTACAAATCGCTTCTTTTCTTGGCCAGGAGTAGAACAAAAGAAAAACGGACACTGCCGTCTGAGAAAAGTATAAGTACTTCACAACTGAAACAAATAACAATGAATACCTTGAAAACGGTAAGATCCACGAAAAAAATGTATATGACGTAAATTGTGTATTTTAACAAGGCCTAAATTTTTTGTATAGTAAATTTTTGTCTATCTCTTACGGTTTATTAGTTATGCCAAAATTAAGCAAAATTCATCCTGAATAAACCGGTCTTTAGAAGCTATTCCCAGAAAATTCAAGATATACATTTTATTTGTCAGGCCAATATCTTTAATATACGATATTTTAATCAAAATCGTTAGAGCCATTTTTAAGAAAATCAAAATTTTCGAAAAAGGTTCCATGTAAAGAGTAGTTTGGGGTGGGGTGATTTTTCTCAAAATATTCGTGTCGCATCATTGGAAGATACTGAACTTAAATACCAAGTTTGGTATTTTAGCTACCTTTCGTTTTTGAGTTATCGTGTTCACAGACACACGGACACACACACGGACCTTTTTCTGGAAATGGTTTTTTTTTTGTATTCAGGGGGTCCTAAAACATGTATTTACGGTGAAATCTCGACATCGAAATTTTGGGTGGAATGCAATAGTTCTCTATCCCTATGTACATTGTTCATACGGGGGCAAGAGAAAGTAAAAATCGATGTTATACTTTGGACACTGTGCAGTGTGCGCACAAAGTCCGTATACCTCTGTACTAAAATTAAAATTACGTGAGTAAATATGTTTTTTTGAGGTCGGTATATGTTCATAATATTCTCCTGTCAGATACCCATTGTTGACGACTTCGATTGTTCGATTGTTGTCGCTCTTATGGCACTAAATCAACAAATCTTATGTATCAAATAAGTTGATGCCGAGATTTGAGAAAGAATGGCTGATACAAGTGATTACACGATTGAGGAACGCTCAGTGTCCGCTGTGTGGGTTCATGAGCGTCAAATTAATAGCAAATCAATGAAAAATGTCATGGACGATTTAGTTGCACAGTTTGTGAAAGCAGCACCGACAAAGAAGACGTTTTTATCGTGGGAACGGATAAACAATGTTTAACGGGCAGAGTTCGCGACGCACGAGAAATGGAAGACCATACACCAGACTTGGACTTTCTGCTGACCTGGAAAAATCTATCCAACAATCTCCGGTTAAATCCCTAATTAAACGTGCTGCAGTGTTAAGGGTACCTGAATCAACCATGAGGAAGCACATTAAAGTGGATCTGAAAATGAAGTGTTGGCGTCCATTGAATGAATTATGAGATGCTGATTTGGAGACACGTGTTAATGCTTGTGGTCGGATGCTGCAACAATTCCAAAGAATGTCTGAGAAAGTAAGTCATGTTCACAGACGGATGTGCGGTTTATTGCAGCTCCCCTAACCGCAGTGTCTGTTTGACAACGTCTGAATGCAGTCTTTGGAAACCGTTGGATCTGTAAAGGATCGGACAATATCACATGGCCTCCAAGGAGCCCTGATCTAACAGTTCCAGATAATGTATTATGGGGTTACATCAAAGAGAAGGTGCGGAAGCAGCGGTACGCTACAACTGGTGAACTGCAAAAAGTGGTGCGAGTAGCTTTCCAGACGATGACTCCAATGATGTTGAGTAAGATGAACACGAGAACATGGTGACGTATTCGGCTGTGCAGAGACAATGCGGGGACACATACCAATGTTTTGGAGTCCTAGGATGTAAGGAGAAACAGTTAATTTCATAAATATTGGAAATTTGTAGTTTTATTTCACGTCAGTTTGAATTTAATATAGGAGTATACGGACTTTGTGCGCACACTGTATATGACTTCCAAACCGATGAAGGCCTCAAAGTAGCAGTGACATCTTGGATTAGATCTTCAGCGGTGGAAGAGTTTAACATATGCTTTGAAAAAAAAATTTGATAGAAATGGCGATTAGGTACTTTAGCTTTGTCGCCCTCCGCGGTGTAGTTGTTAGCAAACTAGGCTCTAAAATCCAAGATTGCAACTTCAAAACTGGCGGAGGGTGATGCATTTTTTCGGATGCAAAAATCCTTAGCATGGCTTCCTTCGGAAGTGTAGTAAAGCCGGTGGTTGCGTGAAATGTTTATTTGCACTAAAAGAACCCCGTACCCTGAAAGAAATAGGTTACTAGACAAAATTGTCCGCCATTTCGCGTCCGCAAGTCAAGTTTTCGTCCTACCGAGCCATCTGTTAGTGACGAGCTGATCCTTCGACACCATGGCGCATAGCGGCGAACTCACGAACTATAAATTTAAATTCGATCACAGAAACACCGTAACAGAGATATACGAAATGCTGTTAGTGCTGTAGCTTGTAAATCAAGTTTTCGTTAATATTTAGTTATGCGAAATAGTTCGGCACTTTCTCTCATATAAATTTGATGAAGGTCAGAAGGAAAGGATAAATTAATTAAATTGAATTTTAATTTTAAAAGTTTATTTCGGGCAGACATCTAGTTTGATACATTTAGAAACCTAAGCTGAAGCTGGATACTTCTGAAAGAAACTTCGCTTAAAGAAAAATACAGCAGATTAGCCGCCGTATCCAGCAGTGCTGTCAGTAAAGGAAGCGAGGTTAAAGAGAAGCGATAAAATACACTTTGGACCATCCCTGTCACACATGACCGGGCAGAAAGCAGAATTAAAATACACGAGGGCCTGCTTCGTACCTTTTGTCTGGCAGGCAGATTAAGGCTCGGGGACGCACGTCGGCGATAAAGCGCTTAGTTCTTAACAATACGGGCTGGCAGCGGTGTGCTAATCCTAAAGGAGTGTCGGAACATGAACCACGGTCCGGATACCATCACAGGAACACCTTTTCCTGTCTTTCGGATTATACCGCACGCTTTTGAGTGCTTAAAAATTATCGAGACGACGCTAGTCCCATAAAAAGAAGCTTAGCGCTAGAAGCTAACGGGCTAGTTCTATCCAATAAACGTAAAGAAACGTAGCTGAGTCCTATGTTTCTAACGTTTTTACTTTCTATATGTGTACTTGCATACATAAAAACTCTTGATGTTCCATTCACATGACCTTCTCTAAACCTATTTAAAATGTATTTTTAAAAAGCATATTCTTTTATATCCCTTATCATAATCGACATAAACATTAGCAGAAATTGTCTTAATTACTTGCTTCCTTGTAAGTAGAAGGAAAATAAGGGAAAACACTAGACTAAAACGATAGTTTGTTGCAATATAGTTGAAATCCGTTTCTATGCAGGGCCAGGAGTTTACAAATTACCGCGTGAGAAAATTATTTTAAATCTGAAACAAATAACAATATTTGAGAAATAAGAACTGAAGCTTTCCTGGAGACGTGTTAATTCAAAATCTTCTCGGGCTTCTAGCCAGGTAAAAACGTTGGTGTCAAGCCAAGTTTTTACCTGGCTAGAAGCCCGAGAAGATTTTGAATTAATATTTGAGAAGTTATCAATTCTACGACAAAAAACATATATGATGTAAATTGTGTTTTAAAGTGATCTACATTTTTTGTGTAGCAAGTTTCTGTCTATCTCAGAATAAATAGGTATTTAGATGCTATTCCCAGAAAATTCAAGATATACATTTTATTTGCCATATATATATATATATATATATATATATATATATATATATATATATATATATCTTTAATACACCGTATTTAATCAAAATCGTTAGAGCTATTTTTGGTAAAATCAAAATTTTCGAATTTTTTCCAAGTAAAGGATAGTTTGGATTGGGGGGGGGGGATTTGTATAAAAATCTTCGTGTCGCACCCCTGGAAGGTACTAAACTTAAACACCAAGTTTGATACTTTCCCGACTTTTCGTTTTTTAGTTATCGTGTTCACAGACACACGGACACACGCTCGGACCTTTTTCTAATAATGCTTTTTTTTGGATACAAGGAACTCTAAAGCGTCTATTTTCGTGAAATCTCGGTATTAAATTTGTGGGTGGAATGCCTTACGTGAAGAGAAAGTAGAAGTATGATTTATTTCATTGAGATAACTTTCTGTAACTGTGGGGCGGATTTCGAAAGGATTGGAGGGATGGATGGATGGATGGATGGATGGATGGATGGATGGATGGATGGATGGATGGATGGATGGATGGATGGATGGATGGATGGATGGATGGATGGATGGATGGATGGATGGATGGATGGATGGATGGATGGATGGATGATCTGCTGTGTAGGTTGCAAGGGTTCTCAACGTTGCTGCTTGCTGCGCTATGGTATTTTAAACCTTTTTACGGGTTTGAAATTGCCGCTGTATAAGAAGTTGGTAACTTGCTGTTGGCGAAACTGTAATTAGCTAGTTGCGCCGGACTTAATTGTTGAGGCAGTTAAGGTTACTGTCTGCAACGAATTATTTATTGTGTACAGCCGTAGCCTACGTCATTATAACAGGTCTTAGAATGCCGTCTGCAAAGGTATTACAATTGATGCAGCTATATGTCGGGTGTTTTCCCTGTCGTTCATCATGTGTGTTAAATGGAAGTATACGCTAATTTGTGGCATATTTTGCGGTAGTGTGGTTTTTATTTTTGTTTTCAAGAATAAAGTGAACATATATAAATTAAATCATCCAAGGATGCGACACGAAGATTTTCAGGAAAATCCCCCCCCCCCGCCCCCAACTACACTTTACATGGAACTTTTTTCGAAAATTTAGATTTTCTCAAAAATGGCTCTAACGATTTTGATTAAAATGTTGTATAACAAAGATATTTACCTGACAAATAAAATGTATATCTTGAATTTTCTGGGAATAGTCTTTGAAGACAACTTTATTCTGGACGAATTTTACGGAATTTTGCATAACTGCTAAATCGTAAGAGTTGGACAAAAACTTACCATAGAATAAATGTAGAGCACATTAAAACACAGCATTTATGTTATATACATTTTTTTCGTGGAGTTGATCGTTTTTGAGGTATTCATAGTTATTGGTTTCAGCTTTAAAAACGTATAATTTTCTCATACGGGAATTTGTCAACTCCTGTCCATACAAACAAAGCAACTTTATTCACATAGCAACCAATTTTAACTATCACTTTAACCTATGGTATTCCCTTATTTCGCTTCTACTTACAAGGAAGCAAGTAATGAAACTATTTCTGATAATTTTTCTCTCTCGATTAGCATGAAGTGAATAGAAGCATAAGTATAAGCTTAAGCTTTCTAACAATTTGTCGCAGAGATGAGAAAGTCATGTGAATGGAACACATCAGATTATTTTTTATTATTATTGTTTCATTTATATAGCCTCCTTTAACGTCTAAGATGATATCGGTATAATAGCGTAGGCGACGGTACAGCAGTCAAGTTTTCTATTTTTTTAGCTAGCTCTAGTCGGTGAGTACGAAAATCTTAACCTCTCAGCTTGGACGGTAGGATGTGATAATAAATAAAATTAATCTAAAATATTTCTTGATATATATGACTTTCTGTTTGTTAACTTGTCGAACAATGTGATGCATTAAGGCACGCTATTAGAACAGAATCCTCTTTTTATAAAACTGTGCCACATATATGCAATATAATGTGTACTTACAATGAATCTCTTCTTGATAAATAATACAATGCTATGGTTTACACCGAATCGCCGTATAAGAGGTCGCGATTGGCGAGATTATCTCTTTGCGTTCTTATCCCTGGTGTCTATCTCAATAACTGCATCCCGGAAGCATATTGAATTTGTTATCTATATACAATAGTTGAAGATCAGTGTTTTATACATTGTAATCTGTCCGTCTCCATGAGAACGGCAGATTTTCCATTCTACATTTCGTGAAATACAAATTTGTAATACATTTTATACATTCCTAATAATTTAAAAGCAATACATTTGTGTAATTTACATTAAAATGCTCTTTTAAATAGCTAACATTACTTAAATACACATGTGTTTAACTTTTGTTCCTATGCTTTGTTAGCGGTATAAACAATTTAGAGCATCCGGTATCTCGTTCATCTTTGTAATTCTTCTTCTCTCATATTACTGTTTTTAATTATGTTTTATAATAAATATGGTTTTCTAACTACCGTTTCTTATCTATATATTGTACAATATAATGTGCTGTATTCGTTTTATAGCTTTGGCTATGTTATTTTTGTAGAAACACGTCCTTTAAGGCTATATTCCTGCTTATCGTGAGGCGATGACGTCATGCTGGCATTTTTATACATATTAATTTTGGCTTACATTGCGAAACAATATGTTTTATTATTTTATAGCATTCTTTTAGGGCAGTATTGTCCCATTTTCTGTTGACTTGATTTACTTAGTATTAAATCCTGCGTCAACTGTTATATATAAAAACTATTCTTTCGTCTTCTTCTGCACTTCAGGGATTAGGCAATAATGCCTGTTCCGTCTTCACAGCCATCTCTTCCTTGGAGGTCCTACATCTCTCTTCCCCCTCAGCTGATAGGCATTTACTGAAGCTGGTATTCTTCCTTCCTCCATGCGGTATAGATGGCTTCTCCAGTTTTCTTTATATTCTTAAATTTTATCATTTATGTTGTAAATTTCCAGCTCTCCCCTTATTTCCTCATTTCTCAAATGATTTCTCTCTGTTGATTGTATTACTTTCTCTAGCCCCGTATGTACGATGTACATAGAGATAGAGAAGTCTTGTATCCCATCCAAAAATTCGATGTGAAGTTTTCACCGGAAATACATGTTTTAGGGCCCTCTGAATCCAAAAAAAAGAAGCATTTTCAGAAACAGGTCCATGTGTGTGTGGGGGGGGGGGTCTGTAGACAGCATAGCTCAAAAACGAAAAGACTGTTAAATACCAAACTTGGTATTTAATTTGGTCTATTCCGAAGATGCGACACGAAGATTTTCAAGAAAATCTCCCCACCCCTAACTACCTTTTACATGGAAACATTTTCGAAAATGTTTTTCTTAGAAATGGCTCTAACGATTTTGATTAAAATACCACATATTAAAGCCATTTCTATCACAAATGAAATATATATATATTGAATTTTATGGGAATAGTTTCTAAAGACCTGTTTATGCTGGATAAATTTTGCTTAATTTGGCTTAACTAGTAAATCGTAAGAGATGGACAAAAACTTAGAATAAAAAATCTATATATTTTCTGAGAATGCTTTTTTTGGATTCAGGGGGTCCTAAAACATGTATTTCCGGTGAAATCTCGGTATCGAATTTTTAGGTGGAATACAATACTTCGCTATCCCTATGTACGTTGTACATATGGGGCTAGAGAAAGTAAAAATGTATATGGCACAAATGATGTGCTTTAACGAGATCTTCACGTTTATGTACTTAGATTTTATCTATCTACTACGGTTTAACTGTTATACAAAATTATGCAAAACTCATGCAGAATAAACAGTTCTTCAGAGACTATTCCCGGAAAATTCAAAATATATATTTAATTTGTGATGTAAATACTTTTAATATACAGTATTTTAATCCAAATCATTAGAGCAGTTTCTGAGAAAAACAAAATTTTTAAAAAGCTCATGTAAGGGGTAGTTTCTGGTGAGGGAATTTTCTTGAAAATATTCGGGTTGTATTCTTGGATACACTAAAAATAAATGCCAAATTTGGTATTTACGCTCTTTTTGTTTTTTAGCTGTGCTGTTCAAAAACACACACCCACACACGCGCGCACAATATATACAAGTCATTTTATAAAAATGCCTTTTACGGACTCAGGGGAGCATAAGCTTTCTAATAATAATTTGTTGCAGAAATGTAGAGAAAGTCATGTGAATGGATGTATTTACCTAACAAATAACATGTATATCTTGAATTTTCTGGGAATAGCCCCTGAAGACGACTTTATTCTGGATGAATTTTACGGAATTTTGAATAAACTGCTAAACCGTAAGAGATGGACAAAAACTTACTACATGAAACATATAGATCTCGTTAAAACACACAATGTTATGTGCATTTTTTTTCGTGGAGTTGATCGTTTTTTAGATATTCCTTGTTTTTGGTTTCTGATTTGAAAAACTTACACTTTTCTCATACAGGAATTTATCAACTCATGTCCATACAAAGGAACTTCAGTCACCTATCAACTAGTTTTTGACTATCACTTTAACCTATGGTACTCTCTTATTTCACTTCTACTTACAAGAAAGCAAGTAATAAGCTATTACTTGCTTTCTGCTATTTTTACTTTCTCCATACGCACTATGTACGTAGTGTATAGAGAAAGTATTGCACTCCACCAAAAATTCGATACCGAGATTTCACCGGAAATTTATGTTTTAGGGTCCCCAATATCCAAAAAAAGCATTTTCACAAAAAGGTCCGTGTGTGTGTGTCCGTGTGTCTGTGAACAAGATAACTCAAAAACGAAAAGTCTGTAAAATACCAAACTTGGTATTTAAGTTTAGTATCTTCCAGGGATGCGACACGAAGATTTTGAGAAAAATTTCCCCACCCTCAACAACCCTTTACATGGAACTTTTTTCGAAAATGTTGATTTTCTCAAAAATGGCTCTAACGATTTTGATTAAAATTTCGGCTATTAAACATATTTACCTGACAAATGAAATGTATATCTTGAATTTTCTGGGAATAGCCTCTGAAGAGTAGTTTATTCTGGATGAATTTTACTAAATTTTGAATAACTGCTAAACCGTAAGAGATGGACAAAAATGTAGAGCACATTAAAACACACAATTTATGTTATATACATTTTTTTCGTGGAGTTCGTCGTTTTTGTGACATTCCTTATTTTTGGTTTCTGCTATGGAAAACGTATACTTTTCTCATACAGGAACTTGTCAACTCCTATCCATATAACCAAAGGAACTTCATTGACATAGCAACCAGCTTTTGACCATCACTTTAACTTACGGTTGTCCCTTATTTCGCTTCTAATTACAAGGATGCGAGTAATAAGACTATTTCTGCTAATTTGTAGCATAAGTAAATTGAAGTATAAGCTTTTTAATAATAATTTGTTGCAGAGATATGGAGAAAGTCATGTGAATGGTACACATCAGATTTGTTTTCTCGATTAGCATGAAGTAAATAGAAGTATAAGCTTTTTAATAATAATTTGTTGCAGGGATATAGAGTAAATCATGTGAATGGAGCACATCATATTTTTTGGATACACGGGCACTAAAACATGTATTACATTCTCTAGCCCCATATGTACAATGTACATAGGGATGGAGAAGTATTGTATTCCACCCAAAAATTTTATACCAGGATTTCACCGGAAATACATGTTTTAGGACCCACTGTATCCAAAAAAAGCATTTTCCGAAAAAGGTCCGTGTGTGTCTGTGTGTCTGTGAACACAATTACTCAAAAATGAAAAGTAGCTAAAATACCAAATTTGGTATTCAAGTTTAGTATCTTCCAGGGATGCGACACGAAGATTTTGAGAAAAATCCCCCCACCCCAAACTGCCCTTTACATGGAACTTTTTTAGAAAATTTTGATTTTCTTAAAAATGCCTCTAACGATTTTGATTATAATATCATATATTAAAGTTATTTAACTAACAAATAAAATGTATATCTTGAATTTTCTGGGAATAGCCTCTGAAGAGTAGTTTATTCTGGATGAATTTTACTAAATTTTGAATAACTGCTAAGCCGTAAGAGATAGAAAAAAACTTGCTGCACAAAAAATGTAGGGCACATTAAAACACACAATTTATGTTATATACATTTTTTTCGTGGAGTTCGTCGTTTTTGTGACATTCCTTATTTTTGGTTTCTACTATGAAAAACGTATACTTTTCTCATACAGGACTTTGACAACTGCTGTCCATACAAACAAAGGAACTTCAGTCACATAGCAACCAGCTTTTGATTATCACTTTAACCTATGGTACTCCCTTATTTCGCTTCTACTTTCAGGGAAGCTAGTAATATGGCTATTTCTGCTAATTTTTTACTGATTAGTATGAAGTAAATAGAAGTATAAGTTTTTTTTAAGAATAATTTGTTACAGAGATATAGAGAAAATCATGTGAATGAAGCACATCATTTTTTTTGATACAAGGGTCCAAAAACATGTATTTTTGGTTACAATACAATACTTATATTCTCTATACACTATGTACATAGTATGTGTAGAGAAAGCGAAAAGCAGTTAAAGAATAATTTGTAAAATACTTATGGTTTTAAATTCGATAGATCTGCACATGATTGTAAAGTTTCATGTCTGAATCTAGATGTGCAACTATATAACGCTGAACTCGTCGACAGTAACCACACATGGCTCTCTAGTTTGCACTATTTTAAATTGTGGTTACAGCACAGCAGTTTATTTAAAATGACCATAAATAGAAACGAGTTAATTATCGAGAGAACTGCAAGTTATGAGCATGGTCTGCGCAACCGGAAGAGGCATAAACTGGAAATTAATGTTCGACCACACCTTAGGCAACATATTTCTGTAGTGTACGTTACAGTAACAAAATAATTAAATTCCGTCCATTAATAGGATATTGGTTATCTCTGTTCCCACGGCAGAGAAAGTGTGACAGTGTGTAATCGTAGTTTGTGTGTGTATTGAATCGATATTTATGGACGCTCTTCAACTGCTGTGGTTGTCATTTTATATTGGGTGGAAAGACCGCTGAAGTTTGCTAAGAGGCTGCTTTACCAGGCAGGAGGTTGTATTGCATGCTCTGAATCTATGACACGGGAATCCCTTCCGAAGGAAGCTATGCTAAGGATTTTATTCTCGTCGTCCGTCAGGTTTGAACTCACGACCTTGGGAACTAGAGACCAGAATCCTATTCTTTATACGGCTGTAAATAAGCTCTAATTAGCCTAATTGTTCGCCGCCTCCATACCGCGGTGATAGCGTTGCTGCTCGGGGTACACTCAGCCTCGTGAGGTTCCTGGGGGACCAATTGAGGAGCTACTTGATGAAGTAGTGGCTCCAGGTTGTGAAGACCGCATTAACTGACCGGGGGCATCGATGCGCTGACCACGTCTCACTGCACCCCATCCTTGACGTCCTTAATGGACCGGGCGGTAGGCCAAGGCTCATAGTGAGCTGTGCCACGGAGTCAGCCTAATTGTTGGCTAAACTATGAAGCGCAGGACTTTTGTTTTTACTTTCTCTACACGTACTATGTACATAGTGTATAGAGAAGGAATTGCATTCCACCCAAATATTGCATACCGAGATTTCACCGGAAATACATGCTTTGGGTCTCCTGAATCCAAAAAAAGCATCTTTGGAAAAAGTCCTCTGTGTGTGTGTGTGTGTGTGTGTGTGTGTGTGTGTGTGTGTGTGTGTGGATAGCATAGCTCAAGAACGAAAACACCGTTGATATTTAGATTTGGTATCTTCCAAGGATGCGACACGAAGATTTTCAAGAAAATCCTCCCACCCCTAACTACCCCTTACATGGAAAAAAGTTCTAAAAGTTTGATTTTATCAAAAATGGCTCTATCGATTTTGATTAAAATACCGTATAGGTATTAAAGATTTTTACTTGACAAATAAAATGTATATCTTGAATTTTCTGGGAATAGCCTCTGAAGACTGCTTTATTCTGGGTGAATTTTACGGAATTTTGCATAACTGCTAAACCGTTAGAGATGGACAAAAACTTACCACACAAAAATGTAGAGTACATTAAAATGCAAAATTTATGTTTTACACATTTTTTTCATGCAATTTATCGTTTTTAGATATTCCTTGACATTGATTTCAGCTTCTAAAAGCTTATACTTTTCTCATTCAGGAATTTGTCAGCTCCTGTCCACGCAAACAAAGAAATTTCAGTCTCATAGCAACCAGCTTTTGACTATCACTTTAACCTATGGTACTCCCTTATTTCGCTTCTACTTACAAGGGAGCTATAAATAAGACTATTTCTGCTATTTTTTTCTGATTAGCATGAAATAAATAGAAGTATAAGCTTTTTAAGAATAACTTGTTGCAGAGATGTAGAGAAAGTCATGTGAATGGAACACATATTTTTTTCTGTTATAGTGTATCTCCATCTACTGATTTATGATGGAACTTCAGATTATTATTGTTACCTGAGACAAAATTCACACGGATTATATTCTGTACAGAACACAGGTTATCATTTGTTGCTTCCCAGTTTAATTTTAAACTCTCATGCTTTCCTAATTCACGCCATCGTTAGTTTATATTAAATTGTGATAAAAGTGTTTAAAAACAGCAACACACTCCTAGATAGTGTGCATAATAGTAACAGTATTTTCTACATATGTTGTCTAGCAACCTGGAAAGCAAAGAGAAGAAATTTTATCACCAACGTTAGGAGAGTTGCAGATGTTATGTTAATTAAAATATACACAGAACAAGAGAACTGAGGATTCGGGTTTGTTGTGGGTTTTGAAACTGGGTGGATTAAAATATTGATATGCTTGTGTTCAATGACTTCATAATTATAGTAATATTCCCTTGGAAAGGGCTCGTTCTGGTGAACTGCATTACATCTATAGAAATACACGTTTTAGTCTGTTAAGGCAGAAATACATCCACACAACAATTCTACCATGGCCATAATTTTTGTCCTAAAACAATGAAATTTTGCACAATTAACTGTCGTGATATCTGCTATTTTATAAATACTTTGTCAACAAATAAAGAAATTAAACTACATTGGAATTATCAAAACATAAAAAGCTTATGTACCTTTTTTTTTTTTAGTATTCCTTTATTAAACTTGCTTGAAAACAGCTATACATAAAGTATTACAACTATGCTATATTTTGGTGTAGAATGTTTTATCTATCTCCCTTCAATGATTTTAAACTAATTTTCAAGGTATGCCAGTTTTTTATTTCAAATTATTATGTATTTCATAGCACAATACTTATAGAATCTAAATAAAAAGAAGACTATCTGCGCCAAAATACTCACTGTGGCCTGAAATTTTTGTGTACAAAATTTCATTGAAATATCTTAAAACAGTTTCCAAGAAAAAGGTACACAAGTTTGAAAAGCTATAAACCTGAGAAATCGAGAATAGAAATTTTTGTTAGATTGTTTTATTTAGTGAGTGATCTACATACTTTAGATACTGCCTAAAATCCACTATAACTGTAGTCAGCTTGTTCTTCCCGGTCAGGAACTTCTTATAAATATTTACAACTATGTTTGCCTGTTAGAAATGTAGGGAAACAAGGGATTAAAGCTGATAATTAAGCAAGCAGAAAAAGGGGGCGTGGCACGATAAGTCCTAAGTTTTTAATTTATTTGGACCATAAAGAAACCGAATTAGGTTATGAAACTTTGGGAACATAAAGCTGAGTGTATTAACAATAATTAGCTTAGTAAAAAAATTGAAAATTCTGCCATTTTTAGCCTACGTCCCCCCTTAAATTTATTACGGGCTCTGCCACGTGCATTTGATGTATAAAAAGAGGTCATTTCCTTTAGATTGTAAAATGGTTTTCTCTCCGTAAGGTTTGCACCCTAAAGTAACCACACTTTACCTCCTCGCGACCTGTTACTGCTCTGTAAAACAAATAGGAATTAAAACTCAATGTGATTATAATACTTAAGAATTGCAGAGATGGATCATATACCACCTCTATAATAAAGTTTTGTCAGCACTAGTACACAATCAAAGATTAGTTTTTTTATTTTTTTTTCACGCAAGCCGCTTGTAGGACAGGTTCGGGAGATCTGTGCTTCAAATCCTGGCTATGGCATTGCATTTTTATTCAGACATCCAAAGATTAAATCAATTGCAACGTTATATGACAATCAAATGGGTGAAAGATTATTTGTATAATAATGGACCGAATTTACGACCTTACATATATCACAGCAAGCATAAGCTACATGGAGACGAATATATTGCCGTTGTCAAACGGAAATAAGCAAACCAATATTACGAAAACCGCAGTTTAGCATGAAAATACAAGATTAAAGTTGTAAAGTTACCCTTTGGCAGTTTAGGGGAAGGCATAGTATAATGGTTACAATTGTGCTCTGTAAAAAGAGATTCGAGCGAGATTTGGTCAGTACCAACTTAACAGCTCCGTTCCTTGTGTACCATTTTTTTGCACGCCTATAGGTCAATGCTTTTGGTTTCCTGTTATGTTGTTTTTCTTTATTCATTGTTGACTGAATCCTGCTATCAGTTGTGTTCTGCATGATTCTGTTAATCTTTTATTGGTTTGACAAGGGTGAACCCTAGAGGGTTAGAAAACGGAAGCATTTTACCTAAATGACATGTTTATCCGTCTCCTATCGGTTTGATGTCAAATGTCTCAAACCCTAACCAATGGACCATGGTAAGCTTTCGGCTCAGGAGAAAGGAGAGCACCGGAGGTAAAGACGAAATTATGCGGGATGGTTGATGTTTAGAGAAATCACCTTGTATGTATTGGCCTCTTTATTATATATATTTAAATATTATATATGTGTACTATACATTCGGTTTGTTGTCCATATATGTTTGAAAGGGACAAAAGCGTAGACAAAAATATAGTGCTGCAAGGATAGCGAAACTTATTGAAGCATCTTCAAAAACAGCATTAAAATGGTGGAAGAAATACCAAGGTTACTGGACAAATTTGTTATTGCAAACAAAATAAAGAACTCTAATGTGATCCATTCACATGACTTTCTCTACATCTCTGCAACAAATTATTGTTAAAAAGCTTTTGCTTTTATTTACTTCATGCTAGTCGAGAAAAAAAATAGCAGAAATAGTCTTATTACTTATTTCCTTGTAAGTAGAAGCGAAATAAAAGAGTACCAAAGGTTAAAATGATAGTCAAAAGCTGGTTGCTATGTGACTGAAGTTCCTTTGTTTGTGCGGATACGAGTTGACAAATTCCTATATGAGAAAAGTATAAGACTTTTAAAGCTGAAATCAAAAACAAGGAATATCTTAAAAACGATCAACTCAAAGAGAAAAATGTATATAACATAAATTGTGTGTTCTAACATGCTCTATATTTTTTGTGTGGCACGTTTTTGTCCATCTCTTACAGTTTAGCAGTTATGCAAAATTCTGTAAAATTCATCCAGAATAAAGTAGTCTTCAGAGGCTATTTCCAGAAAATTCATAATATACATTTTATTTGTCAGATAAAGATTTTTAATATGCGATATTTTAATCAAAATCGTTAGTCATTTTTGAGAAAATGAAAATTAAAAAAAAAAAAAAAAAAGCTGCATGTAAAGTGTAGTTTGGAATGGGGGGATTTTTCTCAAAATCTTCGTGTCGCATCTCTGGAAGATGCTAAACTCAAATACCAAGTTTGGTACTTTACCGACTTTTCGTTTTTGAGTTATATTATTCACAGAAATACACACACACGGACGTTTTTCTGAAAGTGCTTTTTTTATGCAGGGTAGCCTAAAACATATATTTCCGGTGAAATCTGGGTATTGAATTTTTGGGTGTAATACAATACCTTCTCTATACACTATGTACATAGTACGTATAGAGAAAGTAAAAACATGACGAGGATCGAGTTGTACACAAATGGCACACGTAAAATGATGACGCGTTTCAAAAAAAGCCGCAAACACTGTCCTACTTGAAAAGGATTGCAAATCTTCCTTACAGATAATCAAGTCTGATGATATGCTTTTAATGTAATATTAATACCGAATTATTTGTAAATATATAGAATAAGAATAAAAGCTTCAGTGCTATGGTTTTAATTTGATCTTCCAATCGATCATCCATCAATTTGTAGGCAACGAAGGCCGCAAACAACGCAAGCTATGGCGTATCTGTTCGGTCGATGGAGCTAGCAAGTGCTCTACCATCCACCATACTCCCCGGACTTATGCCCTTGAGACTTTGATTCGATTCCGATGATGAAAGAACCACTTCGCTACTGAACTGTTTCAAATATTCGTCAGTCAGTAGACCGCTCCATTGGAACTATCAACACAAAAGACGCATTGCATCCCATGACTTCCATATCACTAGGTTGAACACAATGCTGGTGACTACGAGGTGCGTTCAAAAAGTCCTTAGAAAATCCAAGAAATTACAATCGTAACATCGAAAAAAAATCTGATGTGTACCATTTACATGACTTTCTCTATATCCCTGCAACAAATTGTTCTTAAAAGCTTACTTCTATTTACTTTATGCTAATCAGAAAAAAATAGCAGAAATAGCTTTATTACCTGCTTCCTTGTAAGTAAAAGGGAAATATGGGACTACCATAGGTTAAAATGATAGTCAAAGCTGTTTGCTATGTCAATGAAGTTCCTTTGTTTATATGGAAACAGTTGACAAGTTCCTGTATGAGAAAAGTATGTTTTTCATAGCAGAAACCAAAAATAAGAAATGTCTCAAAAACGACGAACTCCATCAAAATCGTTAGAGCCGTTTTTGAGAAAATCAAAATTTTCGAAAAAAGTGCCATGTAAAGGTTAGTTGGGGGTGGGGGGATTTTTCTCAAAATCTTCGTGTCGCATCCCTGGAAGATACTAAACTTAAATACTAAGTTTGGTATTTTACCAACTTTTCGTTTTTGAGTTATCGTGTTCACGGACACACACAACACAAACACACACACGGACCTTTTTGTGAAAATGCTTATTTTTTTTTTTATATATTGGGGACCCTAAAACATATATTTCCGGTGAAATCTCGGTATCAAATTTTTGGATGGAATGCAATACCTTCTCTATACACTATGTACATAGTGCGTATAGAGAAAGTAAAAATTGTATTTAGTAATCGTCATCTCTTACGGTTATATCCATCGCGTGATTTCGCTGCCATAGGCGATTGACTCAACAGTTTTGTGCTTCTTTAGAAAGAATTTCGTGCAGTGATTAAACACTTCTAACTCCGAAAGCGATAAAAACAGAGTTGGGAGAAGTTCATGGCACATCTGCTCCTGCGTTTGCAACAACTTACAATTGGATAAATGAAATTAATCGTGGCCGTACATCCGTTAATTATGAAAATTGTTCCGGACGTCCAGTAGAAGTGATTTCCTCCGAAATAATCTACAAAATCCAGGATATGCTTTTGAGTGATCGAAGAATCAAATTTGGCGAAATAGTAGAGGCCACAGGCATATCACAAGGTACAGTGTTCTTAATTTTGCACCAAAAATTAGGTCTCACAAAGGTCTCGGCCAGTTGGGAGTCGCATTTGCTCTCTATGGAGAATAAACACAATCATGTGATCGATTCGAGAGCTAGTTTAGCACTTTTCCGTCACAACCCTGACGAGTTTCTGCGTCGATACATAACTGTGAATGGAACATGATACACTACTACAGTCCAGAGACAAAAGTACAGTCGAAGCAGTGGGTTTTTAAAGGCCAACTGGCTCCGAAGGTGATGGCCTCAGTATTTTTGGGATGCACATGGATCACCTACATTGATTACTTGCAGAAAGGAAGAACGATAAATTGATAGTATTGTGCATCGTTAACGCCCTCATCTGGTAATGAAAAGATCTATCTTCTATCAAGACAACGCAAGTATGCCCATGCCTACGCATTTCCATGACGAAAATTATAGAATTAAGGATAGAATTACTACAACGTGCATTGTATTCACCAGATTTGGCCCCCAGTGACTTTTCTTTTAATTTCCAAACACGAAAAAGTGGCTAGGCGGAAAACGATGTATGTGTAACGAATAGGTCCTCCCTGTCCCATACATATGTCTATTTTAATGATCTTCGAAATCCTATTTTTAGGAAGGCTTAAAACTGTTGGAGAAACGCGGGAAACGTGTATCTAGCTAAAAAGAAATCATGTTGAACCTTTTTAAAAATCTACCAATTTTAATTTGTTTTTCTGTATTTTTGTAATGACTTATAGAACGCGTCTCGTAATTTGAATTGCAGTAAAACCGTGTAGCTCTCTTTTGTATCAGTCATAAATAAATATTGTCGTGAACAAGGTACTGCGACGTGGGAGATAGCTATTTTAAGGTGGTGAAAGGAAGCTAGATGGTAGAGCAATGATAACTGGACTTGAATTAAGCAAATATGTTAAGTAAGATTAAATCAGCTGTTAGTAGCGAATGCTTGCTTTATAAAGGTGGGGGTTTGCAAACTATTCCATTAATCCATCCTGGCTAATATTATTCTGATTTTGGAGTTGCTAACATAAAGCCTTACGTTAAGAAATAGGTCATGGTGTGTCTAGGCGAGGTGAGAGATGAAGTGGTAGTTGAACGGTTGAGCCCGGAGCGCCGCCCCAAGACGCACACAAGCAAGCAGAGGTTCCCCAACGGTTCCCCAATTATTCTATTCAAACAACCAATTTCCCCTAGTAAATTTAATGAATCAGGAGCTGCTATATTGCAAGAAGATAATAAAAATCATCATAATGCCATTCTTGGCATTAAATTCAATAACCCTTTATTAATTAACAATCTCCGTCTACCTAAATGGTGGCCGTTCTTCTAGTATGGAGAACCAACGCCCTGATAGTCTTAGCCAATCAGCACCGAATGCTTAAAAGTTATAGAATATCCTATGTGTCCGCATGTGAGATTTGTGGTGGACAAAGCGGCGCTGGGGCGGGTTTTCTCCTGGTTCTCCTGTTTCCCCGCCATCGCATTCCACCGGTGCTCCATCTTCATTCATGTATCATCAGTGGCGCTGCCACTACTGATGTAGTTAAAGCGAGCGTTAAACACTACCAAAAAAAAAAAAAAAAAAAATCCTTTGTGACGTCAAAGTGCGAATGTGCACGTAGACATTTGGCATCAATTTGGTGGCATCAAAAAGTCCACTAGAAGTGCCGTCGGAAGAGGCTAGTCACTTCCATCCTGTTACTTAATCAGTTTATAACAAAAATTGTATTTTCCTAAGAATATCTAAGCATCAAATCCATTTTAATTCAGATTAATTAACTTATAATTAATAAAATGTTACTAAAACAATATAAGTTAAACTCTCGCCAATGACATATGCGACACTATTAAACTTCCAACTTAGTATATATTGATTTAAAATACGTATAAGTAAAGAAACTCAAGAATGATGGAGGGTCTAATGAACCTCTATCCCAGAATTGCTGAACTTCGCGATATTTCCAACTATATAATGCTCCTTTGATTCTGAATTTTGACAAGAAATTTCTTCCTTCAAATTTTTAAGCACGGTAGCATTTCTGAAATAGGTCCCACAATATTTAACTTAAAGCTGCTCTCTTCGCTGCGTAATTCAGTACAGAGCTGTGAAAATTATTGGACCGAAAGCAAGGATTAGGTTATTTACTGCTCGAGGTGTTTTCCCAGGTTATTGAAGATTTAATACCATAAAATGGCTATACAATTTTTCAACCATTAGAATTAGTTGACTGCCTGTATGAAAAATCTGATGGGTTCCATTCACATGACTTTCTCTACATTTTTACAACAAAGTATTGTTAAAAAGCTTATTCTTCTATCTACTTCATGCTAATCGAGAAAACATTAGCCGCAAGTTTCTTATTACTTATGTGAATGGAATATATCAGTGCTACTTTATCTACACGTGTGTGTGTGTGTGTGTTGGCAGCATAGCTCAAAAACGAAAAGTCCGTTAAATACAAAACTGATATCATTAGTTCAGTATCTTTCAAGGATGTGACACGAATATTTTCAATGAAATCCTCCCACAGCAACTACCGTTTACATGGAGCAAATTTCCGAAAATTTTGAATTTTTCAAAAATGGCTCTAACGATTTTGATTTAAATCTCATATAGCGAAGATATTTGCATGAGAAATAAAATGTATATCTTGAATTTTCTAAGCATAGCCTCAGAAGATCTCTTTATGAATGGTGATGAATCATGGATGTATTTTTCTGAGTTTTGCATAACTGGTAAACCGTAAGAGATAAAGAAAAATTTAGTACATAAAAATGTGGATCATTTTTGTAGATTGCAGATGATCTGTTTCTTGTAGATTGGTTCTATTACAGTTTATGACCGCAGTTGTAATATATTTGTATTAAATTTGGTATATACATTGATTTTGTAAGAATACTTTGGTCGCTGATGGCCTGTGTTGTTATAAACTGACCTTAAATAAATAAAAAACGCAGATGTTCCATTCACATGACTTTCTCTACATCTCTGCAACAAATTGTACTTAAACAGCTTATGCTTCTATTTACTTAATGCTACTCGAGAAAAATTAGCAGAAATAGTCTTATTATTTGCGTCCTTGTAAGTAGAAGCGAAATAAGGGAGTACCATAGGTTAAAGTGATAGTCAAAAGCTTGTTGTTATATGACTGAAGTTCCTTTGTTTGTATGGATAGGAGTTAACGAATTCCTGTATGAGAAAAGTATACTTTTCAAAGCAGAAACGAAAAAATGATTAACTCCACAAAAAAAATCTATATGACATAAATCGTGTGTTTTATCGCAAGCTACATTTTCTGTACAGTAACTTTTGTCCATCTCTTACGGTTTAGCAGTTATGCACCATTCCGTAAAATTCATTCAGATTAAAGTAGTCTTCAGAGGCTATTCCCAGAAAATTCAAGATCTACATTTTATTTGTCAGGTAAATATCTTTAATATACGATATTTTAATCAAAATCGTTAGAGCCATTTTTAAGAAAATCAAAATTTTCGAAATTTCTTCCACGTAAAGGGTAGTTTGGGGTGGGGAATTTTCTTGAAAATCTTCGGGTTCGCATCCTTGGAAGATACTTGGACTTCAATGGTCTTTTTCGTTTTTTGGGCTATGCTGCCCACAGACACACACACACACGCAGACAGACAGACACAAAGGGACATTTTTCCAAAAACTTTTTTTTTTTTGGATTCAGGGAGTTTCAAAACATGTATTTCCGGTGAAATCTCGGTATCGAATTTTTGGGTGCAATACAATACCTTCTCTAACCACTATGTACATAGTACGTGTAGAGAAAGTAAAAATCAATGTATATCTCGTTAAAACACTCACTTTATGTAGCACACATTTTTTTTCGTGAATTTCGAGATATGCCTTAATATGATTTCTATTTAAAATACTTTTCTCATACTATCAATTCCTGGCCACGCAAAGAAACGGATTTCAATCCCATAGTAACCACATTTTAAAACATTTGACTGTCGGTTTAGCCTAGTGTATTCCCTTATTTTCCTTCTATTTATAAGGAACTAAGTAATAAGACAGTTTCTGTTAATGTCTATCTCGATTATCATGAAATGAATAGAAGTATAAGCTTATTAACAATAATTTGTCACAGATATAGAGAAAGTCATGTGAATGGAGCACATCTTATTCTTTTAGCAATAAGAAAAATTATTCAGCGCATATCGAGCTACCTTTTTTTTTTTTTTTTTTTTTTTTTTTTTTGGATTCAATGTTTATCTGCTCCTCAAAATGCTTTTGACCGCATTTCGTGCAAGTCTTACATACGAGAAGAGTAAACAAAGTAAGTTTATAACTATCCTCGACGATACTACACGCTCATAAGGTAGTGCAACAGTATTGATTAAAATGAAGTGAACTGTATGGTGTTCTTCCAGACAACAAAACTTTGGAAGACGGTGCAAAGTGCACTTAGCACTGCTAGGTCAGGTGCACTAAATCGATTTCTACACAAACTTTACTTCATACTCCACTCTTATTTACGTCATGTTGTTGAATATTATCTGTAGACACGCGCTGTCAGTTCTGACAGCTGATGTCAGACCTAATAATGCTGCTGTTACTAGATTGATACCCTCAGTAAAGAAAGTACACCACTTTAAAAAATCTGATGTGTTTCATTCACATAACTTTCTCTACATCTCTGAAACAAATTATTCTTATAAAGCTTATGCTTCTATTAACTTCATGCTAACCGAGAAAAAATTAGCATAAACAGTCCTATTACTTGCTTCCTTGTAAGTAGAAGCAAAATAAGGGACTACCATAGGTTAAACTGATAGTCAAAAGCTGGTTACTCTGTCGCTTAAGTTACTTTGTTTCTATGGACAGATGTTGACAAATTCCGATATAAGATAATTAAGTTTTTCAAAGCTGAAAATCAAACCAAGAAATATCTCAAAAAGGATTAACTCTACGAAAACAATATATATAACATAAATTGTGTGTTTTAATGTGCTCTACATTTTGGCAAGTTTCTTTTATTCAGAATAAAGTAGTCTTTAGAGGCTATTCCCAGAAAATTCAAGATGTGCATTTTATTTGTGAGATAAATATCTTTAATATACGATATTTTAATCAAAATCGTTAGTCATTTTTGAGAAAATAATAATTTTCGAAGAAAGTTCCATGTAAAGGGTAGTTGGGGGGGGGGAGGATTTTCTTGAAAATCTTCGTGTCGCATCCTTGAAATAAACCAAACTTAAATACCAAGTTTGGTATTCAACGGTGTTTTCGTTTTGTCGACACACACGCACATGGCCCATTTTAAAAAAATATGTTTTTTTTTTTGGATTCAGGGGGACCCAAAACATGTATTTCCGGTGTAATCCCGGTATCGAATTTTTGGGTGGAATGCAATACCTTCTCCTTACACTATGTATATAGTACGTGTAAAGAAAGTAAAAATATGATGTGTTCCATTCACATGACTTTCTCTATATATCTGTTACAAATTATTCTTAAATAGCTTCTTCTATCTACTCGTACATCATGCTATTTGAGATAAACATTAGCAGAAATTGTCATTATTTGGTCCCTTGTAACTTGAAGCGCCAAATTCTAATGTGTTCCATTTACATGATGACCTCTAGTTGTTCGGCAAACAAACATTTTATTCAAAAGATTTATCTGTTATCTACCTCATGCTAATTCAAGATAAACATAAGCAGAATTAGGCTTAATACTAGCTTCCTTGTAAGTAGAAGGGAAATAAGAAAATGCATATTCTAAAGCTATAGCCTCGTCCTTTAAAAGTCTATTTGCTTTCCAGGAGTAAACAAACGAGAACGAGAAGAAAAATATCTTCCCTTTTCAGAAAAGTTTGTGGCTAAAATATAAACCAATAATCCGGAATATCTTGGAAAACGGTGAACTTTACAAAAAAAATATGTGTTCCATTCATATGACTTTCTCTACATCTCTGCAACAAATGGTAGTTAAAAAGCTTATGCTTCTATTTATTTAATGCTAATTAGCAGAAATAGTCTCATTACTTGCTTCCTTGTAAGTAGGAGCGAAATGAGGGAGTTCCATAGGTTAAAATGATAGCCAAAAGTTGGTTGCTATGTAACTGATGTTCCTTTATTTTTATGGATAGGAGAAAAGTGTAAGTTTTTCAAAGTTAAAACGAAAAACAAGGAATATCTTACAAATGATCAACTCTACGAAAAAATGTATATGACATAAATTGTGTGTTTTATCGTGAGGTGAATTTTCTGTGCAGTAAGTTTTCCCCCCATCTCTTACGGTTTTGCAGTTATGCACAATTCCGTAAAATTCATTCAGAATAAAGTAGTCTTCAGGGCTATTCCCAGAAAATGCAAGATACACATTTTGTCAGGTAAGTATCTTTAATATATTTTAATCAAAATCGTTAGAGCCATTTTTAAGAAAATCAAAATTTTCAAAAATGTTTCCATGTAAAACGTAGTTTGGAGTGCGGGGATCTTCTCGAAAATCTTCCGTGTCGCATCCTTGGAAGATACTAAACTTAAATATCAAGTTTGGGATTTAACGGTGTTTTCGTTTTTGAGCTATGCTGCCCACAGGCACACATACACAGGTAGACAGACACACACGTGGACATTTTTCTAAAAATGCATTTTTTATATTCATGGAGTCTCAAAACATATATTTCTGGTGAAATCTCGATAACAAACTTTTGGGTGCAATGGAATACCTTCTCTATACACTATGTACATAGTTCGTATAGAGAAAGTAATAATGTATTTGACATAAATTTTTGGAGTTTTAATAAGATCTACATTTTTTGTGTAGTATTTTTTTTTTGCATATTTCTTATGATTTTTCCCGTTATACAGAAGTCATCCTGAATGAAGAGGTCTTCAGAGGTTTTTCCCAGTAAGTTCAAGATATACATCTCTGTAGTCATAAAAATCTTATACATAAGGTATTTTGAGAAGTATATCAGTGGCAATTTATGATGTTTTTTTTGTTTTTTTTTTTTTTTTGTTTGTTTTTTTTTGTTTTTTTTTTTTTGTTAGCTTAACGTCCTTTAACCTGGTTGGTCGATGAATGAAATTGGTGAAATGATGCTCAAATGATCTCGGGGTCCATGGAGCTTAAAGTTCACGACATTCGTCTTCTCAGGATAAGGGAAAACCCCGAAAAAAACCTTATCCAGGTAACTCGTCCTGAGTGAAATTCGAACCCACGACCTTTTTAATTTGAAGCAGACATGCTACCACCGCACTACCCAGGCGGGCTTTATGATGTTCTAAGTGCTTTAAGTTCCGGGTTTCACAGTTTAGCCAACTATGAGGTTAATTGTTGCAGTAAGACAGGCTGTGGAAAGGTAGAATTAGACTTAAAAAGTCAATGTCCTAGCCGTAATTTGAACCACGGATATCCTGGGCTACTATGGCAACAGTATCTGGATTCAGGACAACTGGAGGGGGGGGGGGACCTGAAGATGCCTGGTTCATAGGTCGAATATTGCATTGAATTTTTCAGTTTGACTCTATGTTTCCACATTGTTATAAACTGTTACTCCTGCATCTACTTCATGTTAATCAAGAGAAACATTTGCAGAATGTGTAATTTTGCATTGTTCCCTGAAGTATAAGCCGGCCAAGGCGAGTGGAGTCCTGTACCGGGGAGTGCCACTTGTACATAGAATGGCTTCTACGATCGCCTGTACAGTAATGCTGGGATAGCGCGAACGATAGTTCATGACGGTATTTGCCTTGGGCGTGTTAATAATGTGTATATACTCATATCATAAACAATCAAATATATTCTCAAATCCATTACAATAAATTTGTATATCTCTTTCTTTCTCTCTATCACTCTCATTTTCTCTCTCTCTCTCTGTCTCTCTCGCGTGCTTGGTATTATTCTGTGATTTTTTTGTAGTGTTTAACGCCCGCTTAACTACTTATGGCACCACAGGCGACGACACTGGTGATACATGAATGATGATGAAGCACCGGTGGAATGCGATGGTGGGGGAAACCGGAGTACCCGGAGAAAACCCGCCCCAGCGCCGCTTTGTCCACCACAAATCTCACATTCGGTCGCTTGGGATCGAACCCCGGCCGTCTAGGTGAGAGGCAAGTGGTCTAACCACTTGGCTATGGCGCGGCCTTATTCCGTGATATCTACCCCACCTGCCGTGTCGGCCTCCGATCCAGTGGTCATTTCTTCTCCGGATTCAGTATTTCTGCCGAACCATAGACTGATTATTATCCTTTCCTTTTCTTCTTCATTCGTGCATCTCTATTTCAAGACACTTCTTGAATATTTTTCACCTTCTGAAGCGAATTTTTCTAGTCATTTGCTGTTATTGGCTCAATAGCATTTTAAGAAGCTATGATCTTTGAGTCACTACGTCAGAGCGTTCTTTCAGCAAACTCCATTTATCTTTACACATTTCAAATTTCAATATTTTCCTAGGAGTATTTTTACATTCAAACAAATCAATCTCCTTGCAAGAGTTAAATAATTTTCGCAGCGCAGATATTTCTTTTTAACATCGTAATACTTCTGATATTTCCTTACACTCGGCCATATCGTCCAAAATGGCTTTGTTAATAAGAGGTGTGTAATTTTTCTCGTCCCACCTTCTTCAAGCCGGCCCTCCCTTCTGATCTTGTATATCGTTGTCTTATTCTAACCGATAGAAGAGACCAGTCCAGTAGCATTTTGATAGGTATTTTCTGTGCTTCTTTAGTCTCTTTGTTACAAATCTTAAGAACGTTATAAATGTTCATCACTGTCACTGAAACTACGCGGCGTGCTAGTGAAGTAAACCAGACTGTACTGCATTTCATGACGTATGCGTGAAGTCATATTGCGTATTCGCGTTAGTTCGCCTATTGTCCGCTCATAGTGTAGCACTGCACTGGCCTTGGCCGGCTTATACAAAATGATTAGAGGAATACAGAGGCTTTCAGACGTGAATAAACAATTTTAAGCAATACCTACAGACCTTCAAACCGGGAAGAAATGTTACCTCAATAAAATATTTTATTTATCAAAATAGAAAATAAAGACTATTTTGGCAGTAGCATTGACCTTGAATTTAACATTTTACTTTCTCTAACCGTATATATGTACATACAATGTTCATATATGTATTTTGAGATCCCCTGAGTCTGAAAAACCATTGTTAGAAAAAAGGTTCGTGTGTGTATCTCAGTGGACATCAGAGCTCAAAACGAAAAGGCCGATAGGTACCAAACTTCGAATTTATGTTTAGTATACTCCAAGGATGTGATACAAATGTCCCCACGAGAAACTACCCTTTACATGGAAAATTTAAAAAAAATTGTATTTCTTAAAAATTGTCTCAGTTTTGATTAAAATACCGTATATTAAAAATATTTATATCACAAATAAATGTATATGTTGACTTTTCTGGTAATTGCCTCTGAAGATATCTGTACTCGGGATGAGCTTTACAGAATTTTGTATAACAGTTAACCGTAAGAGATACACAAAAACTTGACATAAAAATGTAAATTTCAATAAAACATACGATTTATGTCATTTACGTTTTTCTTGTAAAGTTGACCGTTTCTGAGATATTGCTTGTTATTGGTTTTATTTTTAAGCCACCTAACATGGATACAAACCTCAATTGTTTCACATACTGACTAGCTTTTAAACGATTTGACTATGGCTTTGGCGTAGTACATTCCCTTTATTTCCCTTCTGATTACAAGGAAGCAAGTAATAAGACCGAATTCTACGAATGTTTATCTCGATTAACATGATGTAGATAAAATAATCTTTAGTAAGAATGGTTTGTATTTGAACAGCTATAGAAAGTTATGTGAATATAACACATCAGACTTTTTTACCTTCTCTATATGTACATAGTGTATAGAGAAGGTATTGTACTCCACCAAAAAATTCGATACCGAGATTTCACCGGAAATATATGTTTTAGGGTCCCCTGTATCAAAAAAAAAAGTATTTTCAGAAAAAGGTCCATGTGTGAGTGTATCTGTGAACACAATAACTGAAAAACGAAAAATCCGTAAAATACCAAACTTGGTATTTAAGTTTAGTATCTTCCAGGGATATGACACGAAAATTTTGAGAAAAATCCCCCACCCCAACTACCCTTTACATAGAACTTTTTTCGAAAATTTTGATTTTCTCAAAAATGGCTCTAAGGATTTTAATTAAAATATCGTATATTAAAGATATTTACCTGACAAATAAAATGTATATCTTGAATTTTCTGGGAATAGCCTCTGAAGAGTAGTTTATTCTGGGTCAATTTTACGGAATTATGCATAACTGCTAAACCATAAGAGATGCACAAAAACTTACCGAACAACAAATCTAGAGCACTTTAAAACACACAATTTATGCTATATAAATTTTTTTTCGTGGAGTTGATTGTTTTTTTGTTTTTTGTTTAGATAATCCTTGTTTTTGGTTGCAGCTATAAAAACATACTTTTCTCATACAGAACACGTGTCCAAACAAACAAAGGAACTTCAGTCACACTGCAACCAGTTTTGGACCATCACTTTAACCTATGGTACTCCTTTATTTCGCTTCTACTTACAAGGAAGCAAGTAATAAGACTATTTCTGCTAATTTTTTCACCATTAGCAGGAAGTAAATAGAAGCATAAGCTTTTAAACATTAATTTATTGGAGAGTTGTAGAGAAAGTCATGTGAATGGACCACATCAGATTTTTTTGCAGTAGCATTGACTTTAAATTTCCCTCTCTTTTTTTTTTTCCTGATAACCACCGCTAATATCAGGTTTTATTGCGTCCTAAATTTCCGTCCGTTACAATGAAACTCACTGTATATTTTGAAATATCACACGCTCAGGACCTGTAGCCCTTTTTGTTTTTACACTTGATTAAAATACATTGTTTTTGAGGCACGTTTTGGGAACCCCCTGAATGAGCTCTAAATGCAATTTACGTGCAGGCGCATAATGTCCGTAAGCGGTCGGTCGGGTGGCGAGGTGATCACATAAGCCTGTAATAAAAATGGGAGGAAGGGTTAATAAATGTACGAAACACTTGTATATACGTAACACGGCCGCTATGTGACAGCGTTATTTATATAACGGCCGAATTCTATGCTCGTAACATCTAGATTTTAAACGTCCGTTGTTCACCCACGCAGGAAATCCACTAAAACAATTTTTCACCCAAAAAGAGCATTATTAAGCCGTTACAGCGATAGGCCAAATGTTTCTAAACCACTAAATCGCTGCATTACGGTTCCATCTGTCGTTCGTTTCCCGAAATGGAATCAATTTCAATGTTTTAATTTCGTGGTCAAGAGCTGTTCAGAAAATATGATTGGAAGAATAATGTGAACTCAGAGGTGTCCCATATACAGGATGATTCAAAAATACTTTTACAACGTTTGGAGATTAATTTCTTACGTAAAAACAAGAAAATACGAGGGTCATCCAGAACGTGACAGACAATTTGTCATAACTAAACAATAACGAAAATTATCAACACAAAACTTTATTTGCAAATTGATTTTATTGTTTTTTCACACAAGCCATGTGTAGGACAGGAGTTGAACGGATAGATTCAGACAGAAAAATACAATACCATAGCCGGATTTTGAACCATGGATCTCCCGGTTTCTAGCCAGTTGCTTACCACTGGCAACATAGCATTGAATTTCTCAACTGACAAGGTGCTCTCAAATTATTTTTTGAGATGACGCACCCCAATGGCAACTTACAATGTTGTAAGTGCTTTAAGTCCAAGAATTTATAGTATAGTCAAATTTTATGGTAAATTTGTATTGATTTAATTGTTTCACACAAGCCTGAGTAAGACAGGAGTTGGATAAATAGTCACACTGAAAAATGCAATGCCATAGCCGGGGTTTGAACTATGGATCTCTCGGATTCTGGCTGGTTGCGCTACCACTGAGCTAACATGTCAATATGTCGGCATAGCATTGAATTTCTCAACTGACTCGCGTATTTCCCGGGACACCACAAGGTGAGTTCAAATTATTTTTTGAGATGACAACCCCAATGGAGATTTACATGTTGTAAGTGCCTCATGTCCTAGGATCCATAGTAGAGCCAACTATTATAGTCAATTTGTATTGATTTAATTGTTTTTTCACACAAGCTGTGAGTAGGACAGGAGTTGGATAGGTATTTATTTACAAAGTTGCAGTATTTTACTCTATTCTTCAACGTAATCGTCATTGCTATCAAAGTATTTATCACGTGGTACCGGTTTCTCAATACAGATATTATACTCTTCCACCGCTTAAGATCTGAGCTACTGCTACTTTGAGGTCTTCATCGGTTGGGAAATTTTTCCATTCAAAAAGTCATGTACGATGTCTAAAGCGAAACGCCGGTTTTTTTAATTATTTCATCAACATTTGCTATCAACTCCTCCATAACGATTGAAGAACTTCCATTCTGGTCTTCATCATACACACTTCTTCCTTGATTGCTCGTAAATTATGCGCCATTTCCTCACTGAAGATTCGTTCATTGCATTAGCACCATAGACTTGCGTTATTTGTCTATAAAATTCGATTGACCGAACATTTTGTGCATTCAAAAAAATCTGATGTGTACCATTCACATGACTTTCTCTTGATCCCTGCAACAAATTATTCTTAAAAAACTTATACTTCTATTAACTTCATGCTAATCAGTAAAACATTAGCAGAAATAGCCATATTACTTGCTTCCTTGTAAGTAGAGGTGAAATAAGGGAGTACCATAGGTTAAAGTGATAATCAAAAGCTGGTTGCTATGTCACTGAAGTTCCTTTGTTTGTATGGACAGCAGTTGACAAATTCCTGTATGAGAAATGTACAAGTTTTTCATAAGAGAAACCAAAAATAAGGAATCTCACAAAAACGACCAACTCCACGAAAAAAATGTACATAACATAAATTGTGTGTTTTAACGTGCTCTACATTTTTTGTGCAGTAAGTTTTTGTTCATCTCTTACAGTTTAGCAGTTATTCAAAATTTAGTAAAATTCATCCAGAATAAACTACTCTTCAGAGGCTATTCATAGAAAATTCAAGATATACATTTTATTTGTCAGGTAAATATCTTTAATATACGAAATCGTTAGAGCCATTTTGCCATTTTTGAGAAAATCATGGGGGGATTTTTCTCAAAATTTTCGTGTCGCATCCCTGGAAGATGCTAAACTTAAATACCAAGTTTGGTATTTTACCTATTTTTCGTTTTTGAGTTATCCTGTTCACACTCACACAGACACACACGGACCTTTTTCCGAAAATGCTTTTTTTAGATAAAGGGGACCCTAAAACATATATTTCCGGTGAAATCTCGGTATCGAATTTTTGGGTGGATTGCAATACATTCTCTATACACTATGTACATAGTGCGTATAGAGAAAGTAAAAAGGTATAGTTCTTTGGCGGTAGAAAAGTATAACATCGGCACTGAAAAACTGGTACTACGTGACAGTAAATGGTTTGACAGAATGGAGATTATGTTGAGAAATAGAGTAAGGTACTATAATTTTATAAATAAAGTTTTATGCTGATATCTTTCGTTATGTAGTTATAGCAAATCGCCTGTCACTTTCTGGATGGCGCTCGTAGTTTCATGTAAACACGTGAACTAAAACCTTTGGTTTTCGCGTTGTCCATTATTAATGGAAGTTGAACTTCGAAGCCTTTCTGAGTTCAACCCAACAACTTAATTTATTTGAAGACGTCTTTGACCCATTTTACCCTATAGAATTGGCCTTTTGTCGCCATAGCTACATGTCTACATTAGAGGTTTGTCAGTTGTGTAATACATTTTTTCGACACTTCAGGTACTGTATAAAGCGACTTCATTCAGAACACTCTCCCAGACTTACTAGAATATGTGCCCCTGCAAATAAAAACATTAGTTTATGCATAATGGGGCTCCAGCATATTTTTGTCTCATTGTTCTAGATGCACTAGCTGGTATCTACTGTAACAGTGGGATAGGTAGTGGAGGACCAGTCCTATGGCCTGCACGTTCCCTCGAACTCAATCCTTTGAATTTTTGTCTTTGAGGGCGGTGTCACCGTGACCTAGTGATAAGACCGCTCGCCTTCCACTTAGGTTCAATTCCAAGCACCCAAATGTGGGATTTGTGGAGGAAGAAGCGGCGTCTAGGTGGGTTATCTCCGGGTCCTCCGGTTTTACCCGCCACTCATTCCTTTAATTGGTCCATCATCACCTTACGTATTATCCATTTCGCTTACATTTCGTATCATCCACTTCCTCATGCTCATGCGTGGCTATGGTCTGACCAATCGTTCCAGGTACTCCACTCTATGGTTTCGTACCGTTGGCTCCCCCACAGGTTTCTGACCCCTAGACCTCAACTTGTAAGACCTAGGGGGGTCAGTCCTAAATATGAATAGGATAAGCCGAATTTTTGGGGGCGCCTTAAACTATAGGTTTATAGAGCAGACATCGCGGATGAAGAAATTCTAAATCTACGTGCCATGGAAGCCTGCAAAACCATACGACACCGACAGAGTATATTTGATAATCCATGCTTTGACTAGTCCATGCGTGTCTAGACAAAAAGGAGGGCATTTCGACAATTTTATATAGGTGGAGTTAATGTTGAACACCCCCAAGAAGCTGACAACGCCAATAATAAAATAATTTGTCACTTAAAATTTTGATTAATAGCATTTTTGTAATACTTGATATGCAAGTTAATTATTCTGAACACACGTTTGGTAATGTAAACTAAATTTACAATTCATTTATCAATTGCCATGCCAACACGCTCTGTAGGTACTAACAATAAGAGTTTGAGAGGTGATTGATACTTGCAGTACAATTAGGACATGATTTAACAATCAAGACATGTGCTACTTCAAATAAAGCATGTATATTACAAAATTCATTAACAAAAGAGTATATAAGAAGGCTTTGTCCATATAATTTAGATGTAGCCTTGTATTTGTTCATATAGAGAATTCATTTTTACTTTCTCTACACGTGTGTGTATAGAAATTATTGTAATGGTTTAAAAAAATTGATACGGATATTTCACCGGAAATACATGTTGTGGGTCCCACTGAATACAAAAAGAAACAACACATTTTTGGAAAAACGTACGTGTGTGTGTGGGAGTGTGGACAGCATAGCTCAAAAACGAAAAGACCATTAAATACCAAACTTGGTATTTAAGTCTGGTATCTTCCAAGTATGCGACACGAAGATTTTCAAGAAAATCCACCCACCCCCAACTATCCTTTACATGGAACATTTTTCGAAAATTTTAATGTTTTCAAAGAATATCTCTAAAGATTTGGATTAAAATATCGTAAATTAAAAACATTTACCTGACAAATAAAATGTATATTGAATTTTCTGGGAATAGCCTCTGAAGACTGCTTTATTCTGGATGAATTTTACGGAATTTTGCATAACTACTAAACCGTAAGAGACGGACAAAATCTAACCACACAAAAATGTAGAGCACGTTAAAACACAACATTTATGTAATGTGCGTTTTTTTCGTGGAGTTGGTCGTTTTTTAGATATTCCTTGTTTTTTGTTTCAGCTTTGAAAAACTTAAGCAGAACAAAGGAACTTCAGTCATATAGCAACTAGCTTTTGACTATCACTTTAGCCTATGGTGCTCCCTTATTTCGCTTCTAATTTCAAGGAAGCACGTAATAGGACTATTTATTTTTCTCAATTAGCATGTAGTAAATAGAAGCAAAAGCTTTTTAACAATAATTTATTACAGAGATGTAGAGAAAGTATTATGAATGGAATACATCAGATTTTTTAGTCATGTATAATGTATATTATTATTTTTCCTTCGCTTCATTTGAATAGCATGTTACGTCACTTTCTTCAGTTTTCCTTTGAGAATTCTTTCCTTTCGCGTTCTTCAGTTACTTTAATATCCTTTGTTTCTACGTTCCTATTAAGCCTTCGTTTTACTTTCTTATTTTTTTTTTCGGTTGCTTTAATTTTCTGTTCTGCTCCCACTTTCTTGCTTTGTTCTTTTGTTGCATTTGTATGTTTATTTTGTTCAGTTCTCTTCTCGCTCTTTCTTTGCTGCAGGTTTTGTTCTCCGCTTCCCCCTGCTACATACATTCTAATTTACTACACGGGATTGCCATCTTTTCCTATGGTTAACATTCCCTTTGTCTTCCGGACGACAGCAACACTTTTTCTGATTATCTTAAAGCTTCACAAGTTTCGTTATTTTTGCTGGAGCACGTGTGTAGCTTCGGGCGCTATGAAATATACATTTCGTACATCTGCCATGTCCCCAATAGCAAAATATCGTGATCTGTGATCATAATTTCATTTCTCAAACTTTTAGGTCTCTTGGAGGTTATGGACGTGCACAGAATTTCCATGGAGTGTTTGAATTATGACCTCTCAGTATTAAGCCGCAATTGGTGTATACGAATTGAGCAAAAATGGTTGAAAATTACAATTTATGTTCCTTAACTTACTACTTTCTCAACTAGTATAATATATTGGGGAAGGATTGTGTTCCAAACTAAAAGTCAATACGAAATTTTACCTGAGATATATGTTTTGAGACTCCCTGAATCTAAATACCAGTTTACTTTCTCTACACGTGTTACATATATTCAACCCAAAAATTCCATACGGATATTTCACCGAAAATACATATATTGGAACCCCCCTGAATAAAAAAAAAAGCATTTTTAGAAAAAGGTACGTGTTGGTCTTTGAGCAGCATAGCTCAAAAATGAAAAGTCCATTATCTATCCAACTTGATATTTAAATTCAGTATTTTCCAAGGATGCCGCACGAAGATTTTCAAGAAAGTCCTCCAACCCCAACTACTCTTAACAGTGTAACAATTTCAAAAATGTTTATTTTTCGAAAAATGGCTAAAACGATTTTGATTAAAATCTCTTATATTTAAGATGTTTTCACGACTTAAAATGCATCTTGAATTTTCTGTGTATCGTCTCTGAAGACCTATTTATTCTGGATGAGTTTTTCTGAATTTTACATAAGTGTTAAACCGTAAGAGATAGACAAAACTTACTACACAAAATGCCCATCTCGTTAAAATACAAAATTTAAATCACATACATTTTTTGTGTAGTTGGCCATTATCCAGATATTCCTTGTTATAGTTTCAGTTTTAAAATACTTAACTTTTTCTCATTCGGGAGCTTGTCAACTTTTGGCCGCGTAAAGAAACGGCTTTCAATCCCATAGCAACCATAAAACATTTGACTGTCGGTTTAGCCTAGTGTATTCCCTTATTTCCCTTCTGCTTATAAGGAACTAAGTAATAACCTTTCTACTAATGCTTATCTCAATTAGCATGGAGTAGATAGAATAATAAGCTTATTAAACAATAATTTGTAACAGATGTAGAGAAAATCATATGAATGGAACCATGAGATGTTTTTTGGTGAATTATCGGTTTGTGTATGTGTGTCTGCCAATGTGCCAATGAACGGCATACCTCAACAAAATTCAGACTTGATATTTGTGTTCAGCATGATGGTATTGAATTTTACGGTAGAATGCAACCCATCCATTACTTATTACACATAGCAGAGAAAGTAAGAACAGCTCGCTATCTGCTTTAATAACTCGCTCGTGACATCATTTACTCTTACACTACCAGTGAAGAAATTCTAGAAATTCGCGGGAGGCAGGAAGAAAGAAATCACTAAGCATTAAACAAAATCAGTTTACTTACGCACATCCACCCACGCTCACACATACTAATTTAGATGTAGCGGCGGATGCGAGTGAAGCGAGGATGCTTTGCTGAAGCCAGTGGAGCCTATTTATACCTTAATATAGAAAAAAAAAATCGGATGTGTTCCATTCACATGACTTTCGCTACGTCTCTGCAACAAATTGTTACTAAAAAAAACTTCTGCTTCTATTTACTTCTTGCTAATCCAGAAAAAAAACAGCACAAATAGTCTCCGACTTTCTTCCTTGTAAGTAGAAGCGAAAAAAGGGAGTACAATAGGTTAAAGTGGTAGTCAAAAGCTGGTTGATATGTGACTGAAGTTCCTTTGTTTGGATGGACAAGAGTTGACAAATTCCTGTATGAGAAAAGTATGTTTTTCAAGGCTGAAACCAAAAATAAGCAATATCTAAAAAACGATCAACTTCACGAAAAAAATGTATATAACATAAATTGTGTGTTTTAACGTGCTCTACAATTTTTGTGTGGTGCGTTTTTGTCTATCTCTTACGGTTTACCAGTTAGTTATACACATTTCCGTAAAATTCGTCCGGAATAAACTAGTCTTCAGGAGGCTATTCCCAGAAAATTCAAGATATACGTATTGTTTGTCAGGTATATATCTTTAATATTCAATGTTTTAATCAAAATCATTAGAGCTATTTTTTAGAAAATAAAAATTTTCGAACATTTTTCCATGTGAACGGTAGTTTGGGGTGGGGGGATTTTCTTGAAAACCTTCGTGTCGCATCCTTGGAAGATACTAAAATGAAATACTAAGTTTTGGTTTTTGAGCTATACTGCCCACAGACACACACACACACACATAGACACACACACGGACATTTTTCTAAAAAAAATTTTTTTTGTATTCAGGATGTCTTAAAACATGCATTTACGGTGAAATTTCGGTATCGAATTTTTGGGTGCATTACAATACCTTCTCTATACACTATGTACATAATACGTATAGAGAAAGTAATAACTTTAACACCCACGAACTTACCCCTAATACAGTGAATTATTGCTAAACTTTAGTTCTACAATCTTTTAATAGCATGTGATAAGTTGTATTCAAATGGTAGTTCTGAATTTTTCAATAAGCACACCAACTGTGAATGATATGAACAATTTTACCGCTGACTGCCCGATAGCTAATGAAACAGTGGAAATTGTTGTAAGAAACGAAAACGATTATTTATATTCTTAAAGCTTTGTAATAAGATATTACGGTTAGTAAAAGTAAATAATGCCTAGACAGAATGATGTTACCCACATCAGAGATAGAACTTTTCCACCTTCTTATCTCTTTAACCGGCTAGTCGACTGGTCGCCTTCCACGTGATAAGTAGTACATGACAGAGTAACGTCTTCAACTAACAAATTAACAATGCAATATATTACCATTGCTATACTTGGGTAGTAATCCAAAGGGTTGCTCTAGAAAGAATTAAGAAAATTGCATTTTTAGAAGTGAATAAGTGTAAATTTTGGATAATAGATTCTGAGGTAAATAGAGGAATTTCCAGGTTTTTATGTTATAAAGAGGCACTGAATTAACGTTTTCAGTGGGAAATAACCATCACAACGGTGATTCTACATAACATTTAGCATATAGAGTTATTTACAATTAGGCATGTTAAATTATAGAGGTATTCTATTCATACAATAAAGATCTTAACTTTCTCACATAGGCATTGCTAACTATACAATATAATTAACGTTCATATATATAAAACTCCATGGCACGACAGCTCACGGGGAACCTTGGCCTACCGCCCGGCCGCTGCGTCCCCATCTTGGTCCCCTTCAGACGTCATGGATATTTATATATATAAAATGGAACTGACAACTTTTATCTCTGAACAATTTCTATCCTAAGCAACTTTTCCGTCAGTTCTATTCTATTTCTTGTTACTTTGTATACATGTACTATGTACATATTGTATAGGGGAACTATTATATTCCACCCAAAAATTCGATACCAAGATTTCACCCGAAATACTTGTTTTAGGGCCCCCTGAGTCCAAAAAAAATGCATTTTCAGAAAAAGTCCACATGTGTGTGTGTGCGTGTGTGTGTAGACAGCATAGCTCAAAAACTAAAAGACCGTTAAATACTAAACTTGGTATTTGGGTTTGGTATCTTCCAAGGATGCGACACGAAGATTTTCAAGAAAATCCGCCTACCTCCAACTACCCTTTACATGAAAGAATGTTCGAAAATCTTGATTTTCTGAAAATTGTTATAACGATTTTGATTAAAGTCCCCATATTGTAGATATTTACATACCAAATAAAATGTATATCTTGAATTTTTTGGGAATAACCTCTGAAGACATCTTTATTATGGATGCATTTAGCCAAATTTTGCTTAAGTTCTAAACTGCAAGAGAGAGAAAAACTTTCTACACCGAAAATGTAGATCTCGTCAAAACACACAATTTATGTCCTTTACAATTTTGTTGTGGTGGCAACCGTTTCGGAGATATTCCTTGTTATTGGTTTCAGTTGTGAAGTAATTACATTTTTCTCAGACAGAAGTGTCCGTTTTTCTTTTGTTCTTCTCCTGACCAAGCAAAGAAGCGATTTGCAATGTCAATCGCATAGTGACAGCTTTTAAAACATTTGACTATCGGTTTAGCCTAGTGTATTTACATATTTTCTTCCTACTTATAATTAACTAAGTAATAAGAATATTCTGCTAATGATTATCTCGATTAGCAAGGTGCAAAAAGAAGAATCTTATGTAAGAAGAAAGTCATGTGAGTGTAACACTTCAGATTTTTTTAAATGCTGCTCCAGAGTCTGGTGGGATTTCGGCACTGTTGTCCTTTCTTTTTCCTCTTTTTTTCTAGTTTCCCTACATTTCCTTCGTGAACTAATTTGTTTTACCGTTTTTCTTTTTCTTTACAAATGCACACACATATGCATTTCTAATTACATCTAATCCATTAATGAACAATTCTTAGTATTGGACGATTAAATCAATTAGGTTACTTGATTTTCAAACATACAAACACCCACTGCCAAGGCCGGAGTCAAAACTACGATCCCCTACGCCACGAAGCACTTTAGCGAGCGCTGTAACGTTGCAGTAATGTTGAGGATAAGTTTCCTACAACAGATGGCGCGGTAGCAGATAATTTTAGGAGGTCCGAAGGCCGCCGGTATTGCAGTGCCCAAAAGTTGGCAACACTGAGACGATCGGGAGAGAGAGTCGAGACCTGAACGTCTCATTCTGAGTCGGATTCTGATTGGGTCAGCATGAGCTAACCTGACGTGATACAGCCCAGTTATATGCGGTTCAGGGACGTGGTGTGAAGCAGCCATTTTACAGTAACTCTTCAGCACAAATATATACGGCACTGGCATTACGTAAATGCAATGTCCTTTGAAAATGTTCGTTTACGCAAATGTGTAAGTCTTCTAGAACATCAATGAGAAAGTTGTATTCTCAATTGGGAAGGAAAGAAGTATTTCTTACTTTGTGTCATGTAACCGATGCAAAAGTCAGGTTTCTGACTTGCTGTGGTTTAAGCATAACCAGTTTGATGTTAGTCTGCTACCTCCCACTGTTCCCATGGTTCTTCTTCAGCACTCTATTCCAAAATTATTTTCGGAGTTATGACCACTACCAGTCTTTTATCGTCTTTTCTCATTTACTTCAAGGATATTCTTATCCCTTTTCATCAACTCTTTAGCTCTATGATATAAAATCTTACCCATGCACGTTAAAACACACAATTCATAGTATATACATTTTTTCGTAAAGTTGATCGTTTGAGATATTCCTCGTTATTGGTTTCAGCTTTGAAAAACTTATACATTTCTCATACAGGAATTTGTCAACTTCTGTCCATACAAACAAAGGAAGCAAGTAACAAGTATATTTCTGCTAATTTTTCTCATCTAGTATGAAGTAAGTAGAAGCATAAGCATTTTAACAATAACTTATTGCAGAGATGTAGAGAGTCATGTGCATTTTAGTTCTTTTGCTTTCTCTAGTATGAATTGGATGTACGAGATATCGTATCATTAAAAAACATTTAATGTTAGATTTCAACCAATATATATGAGTGTTTTGAGGTCTCTAAGTCTAAAAAGTAAATAATTTAAAGTAATTTAGAAAAAAAAAATGTCTCAAATACAAATGGAAAAGTTTAATATGTTTGATTTTCTTAAACTGGATGTAACGATTTTGAATAAGATATTTTCTTGACAAATCAAATACGAATCTTAAATTAACTGGGAATAGCTCTGAAGTCCTCTTCATTCTGGGTAAGCTTCGTATAATTTTTAAGTCGGAGGGGAGAGAAAATCTCACCAGAGCAAAAATTTAGATATCATTAAAGGACACAGTTTATTTCCAATACCTCTTTACTTTCTCTATACGTACTATGTACATACTGTATACAGAAGGTATTGCATTCCACCCAAAAATTCGATACCGAGATTTTATCGAAAAAGGATCTGTCGTGTGTCCGTGTGCCTATGAACACGATAACTCGAAAACTAAAAGTCCGTAAAATACCGAACTTGGTATAAAAGTTTAGTATCTTCCAAGGATACCCCAAGCTACCTTAACACGGAACAATTTTCGTAAATTTTGATTTTCTCAAAAATGCCTCTAACGATTTTGATTAAAATACCGTATATTAAAGATATTTACATGGTAAATAAACCGTATATCTTGAATTTTCTGGGAATGGGATCTAAATAACTCTTTATTCTGGATAAATTTTGCTGGATTTTTGCATAAATATTAAACCGAAATAGATAGTTAAGAACTCACTACGCAAAAAAATGTAGATGTCGTTAAAACACACAATTTATGTCATATAATTTTTTTTGGTAGAGCTGACCATTTTGAGATATTCCTTGATACTTCTTTCACTTTTAAAATACTTTAAACTTTTCACACACCGAGATTTGTGAACACTTGGTAGTGCATAGAAACGGATTCTATCCACATGGCAACCAGCTTTTAATATCGTTTTAGGCCATTAGCATGACGTAAACTTTATTTAACAGGCGCTTGAGTTTTTTTAACAATAATTTGTTATAGAGATGTATAGAAAGTCATATGAATGGAACACATCAGATTTTTTTTTATAATTTGCCCAATTCTTATATATTCTTTTTTCTGATTTAAATTTTCCAATATTTATGCTTTTCTTAAATAAAATGTCTTCTTTCGTTTGTTTTATTTCATTATTATTCCTGCCATGCTAAGAGAATGGAATTTCAGTTCAGTACATAATGAGCAGCTCTTGTAAGATTTAACTATCAGTTTAGCATGAATTAGGTAGAAGAGTGAGCTTTGTAGCAATAGTTTGTTCCAGAATAGGTTGGGAAACCCGTGTGAACGAACCATATCGGATTTGTTTTGTTTTCGATGTGCTTCTCTCCATCAAGAAACTTCTTAAATGGATCACAAATATTAAATTTGTTGAGTATGTGAATTTCGAGTTCCTTAATCTCTAGTCTCAATCTTCCATCTTCAATGTAATATATTAATTTTTGCAATCGGCATTAAAAGTAAAAAATTGGAAAGGTTTTATCTTTATACAAGCAAGCTAATTAGCGAAATATGGTAGACAGCACCCTTTTCAAAAACGTCATCCATTCCCTTTAAAAATATGCAAACACAGCTCGCTGAAGAGTTAATTATGCTAAGATGAGCAGTGAACTGAATACTTATGCTAGAATGATTACTGAAACCATTAGAATAGCGGCAGACCAAAAATATCAAGTTTTGAAATCGTCGTACAGTTGTAGCGAAAGGTCAGCTTGTGAATTAAAAACAGAATCCACGTAATTTTGCAACTACTATATAAAGTATATCGGCGAAGAAAAAGATGTTCTCTCCTAATTCTATCAATTCAAATTATGATTGTACAGCAATTGTTGCATTAAATTATTTACTAGACCAGTAGGAACTACGGCCATCTGGTGGTACATATTTTAGGTATTCGTCGCTAGGAAAGCTTCTTTATTTTAAACGATAGGAGTGAGAAAAGACTGTTAATAAAAAAATATATTTGAATTTCACTGCTGCATTATCTCATCTCGATAAACTGTTGCGTTTCTTTAACATTGGATAGGAAGGAAAAATATTACTAAAGCCATCTAGTAGCAAATAAAATAAGTACTGTTCGCCGTTAGAAAAGCTTCTTTGCTTCTTTATTTTAAACGATAGGGGTAAAGAAAGGACAGTTAACACATAAAAATGTATTTTAATTTCACTGTTGCGTTGCGTCAATGTCTTGATAAACTGGTGCATTGCCTTAACATTGAATGGGAAGGGAAATATATAGCAGTACCACGACCATTTGGCAACAAATAACTTGTACCACTGCCATCTGGCGGCCATTAACTGAAATGCGTTCACTTAGCACGGCTTTTATTCATATTATATTTTAAATACTTTACCGTACTATTTTTAAACATTTTCATTTCCACAAACCTTGTCGTGACAATAACGAACACAACAAATAAAGAATTGTTCAATTTTTCAGCGATTCATTTATATATATAGATAGATTAAAATGATTAGTAGAGGTATAAAAATCGAAGTGACGTCACAATGACGTGTGTAAAGCAAACATGTATTGTTGTTTTGTTCCTCTCGTAACCCCAGTCATATTCAAACAGAATAATATTTTTACTTTTTTACACGTACTACGCACATAGCATACAGAGAAGGTATTATATTGCACCCAAAAATTCGATACCAAGATTCACCAGAAATATATGTTTTTAAAAAAAGCTTTTTTAGAAAAACGTCCGCCTATGTGTGTCTGTGGCCGTATAGCTCAAGAATGAAAAGTTCGTTAAATACCAAACTTGATATTTAAGTTAATGTTCTCCTAAGGATGCGACACGAAGATTTCAAGAAAATCCCCCCCACTTCCAGCTATTCTTTATATGGAAAAAAAATCGAAAAGTTTTATTTTCTCAAAAATGGTTGTAATTATTTTATTTAACATCTATTATATTAAAATATTTACATGACTAATAAAATTTTTATCTTGAAGTTTATGGAAATAGCCTGTAAAGTCCTCTTTATTCTGGAAGAAATTTTTTGAATTTTATATAACTAGTAAATCGTAAGAGCTAGACAAAAACCTTCTACACACACAAAAAGGTAGAGCTCCTAAAGCATACAATTTATGTCTTATACATTTTTTCTTGTAGTTTACAGTTTTCGAGATATTCCCTGTTATTGTTTTCAGTTTTAAAATACTTAAATATTTCTCATACAGAAACTTGCCAACACTTGGCCATGCAAAGAAAAGATTTTCTATCCCAGAGCAACCACTTTTTAAAACATTTGCCTATTGATATAGTGTATTCCCTTTCTACTTATTAGGAACTAAGTAATGAGCCCGTTTGGGTAGTGTGGTGGTAGCGTATCTGCTTCACATTCCAAAGGTCGTGAGTTCAAATTTCGCTTAGAGATAAGATTTTTTCGGGGTTTTCCCTTAGTCCGAGAATACGAATTTCGAGTAACTTTAATCTCCGTGGACCCCGAGATCATTTCAGCATCATTTCGCCAATTTCATTCATCGTGCGATATCACAAACCAGATTAAAGGACGTTAAGCTACACAAAAAAAATAAGACCGTTTCTGCTTGTGTTTATCTCGATTAACATAAATTGGATAGAAGAATAAGCCTATTAACAATAATTTGTTACAGAGATGTAGAGAGAGTCATGGGAATGGAACGTGTCAGATTTTTTATTTGCTTATGCTATTTTACGTTCAATTCCTAATAAAGTTGGAGGTGTAATTGCAATTAATTCTTCAACTTTGGTTACATTAGGAGTTTATTTATTAATTCATTTTAGTAAGGCTTTCCTAGGTGATTATTACATTCTTGATTATGATTATTTTGTAATACACCTTGATGAATTCATGAAATAGCAATTTCTGAGGCTTTGTTTTCACATTTCAAGTTGTAGCTGAATTTTGGGAGGCCCTGGATTCATTTCCTGGAGATCGCCCACAATTATTAATCTCTCTAACATGTATGTGCAATGTACATAGTAGATGGAGACTGTATTAAGTTCCAATCAAAATTTCTATAGCGAGATTTCAACGAAAATACATGTTTTGAGACCCCTGAAAGTTTTGAGAAAAGATGCCCTGTGTGTGTCTGTACATGTGGACAGCATAGCTCTTAAACGAAAAGTCGGTTAGTTACCTGACTCGGTATTTAAGCTAAGTATCTCCCAAGGATGTAACATGAATACTTTACAATATTCATTTTCTCAAAAATAGCTCTAACGACATTGATTAAAGTGTCACATGCATAGTATATTTTCATCACAGACGAAATGTGTATCTTTTCTCTGAAGACCACTTAATTTTTAATGAGTTTTGTGTAACTCGTAAGAGACACACAATAACTTTCCATACAAAATATGTAGATCTCATTAAAACACACGCTTTATGTCATATACATTTTTTTGTGCAACTAACCGTTTCCGAGATATTCCTTGTTATTGGTTTTAGTTTTAAACTGCTGAACATTTTCTCAAGCGAGAAGTTAGCTTCCGTATCATCCCGAGAACGCAAAAGAGAGCCGAATTTCAGGGGCATAGTCCTCGCGAAGTTGCTGGTCGAAGTCCGCCTCGAAGAAGTTCATCTGTCCTCTGGGTGTTGTGACGTGAACTAAAACAGGTTTTGGTAATGAAACGGTTGCGGCTTTTATGCCGCCAGAATTCCAAGTTTGCAGGGCTGTTCCTGCTAGACCGTCAGTATTGTTGATAGGCTAACGGAAGTCGCCTCGTTGTGTATGTATAATTTAAAATTGTTTTAATTGTGTCCTATGCGATACGTTAAATACCGTAATCAGCTGTTAGGGAGTATGTTTCCTTAATCTCGCAAGCAAATCTTTTCATGGGACATAAAAACGTATTTCTTTTCCTTCCAGATGCTTGTAATATCAAAACAAGTTATTATACTATTGTTTATAAGGCGAGTGCGGTTACTTCACGTTATTTATATGTTAATAAGAGCGGGGGAGTGGTGACGTTTGGTTTCATGTGAGAACTCAAATTTCTTACCTTAATTGAAGCTTCTCGGAAGTACTACACATCTCCAGTCTTTTCAATTTGTTAAAGCAATAATCCGTTCTGTTTTGATTTTTTTTTCTGATACTCCAGCCAGCAGCCAAGCGTACTGAACGACACGGAACCAACGGCTTTACTCCCATTCCGAAGGAAGCCATGCTAAGAATTTTTACACCTGAAAAAATCCATCGCACTCCGCTGCGTTTGAACCCGCGACCTTGGGGATAAAAAGTTAGTATGGTATCCATTATACCACGGAGGGATCCAAGATGATATAATTCGGGGTGGGGAGATTTTTCTCAAAATCATCTCGCATTTCTGAAAGATACTAAAATTAAATACCAAGTTTGGTATTTTACCAACTTTTCGTTTTTGAGTTATCGTGTTCACAGTCACACGGACACACACGGACCTTTTTCTGAAAATGTTTTTTTTTATACAGGGGACCCTAAAACATGTATTTCCGGTGAAATCTTGGTGTCGAATTTTTGGGTGCATTACAATACCTTCTCTATACACTATGTGCATAGTACGTGTAGAGAAAGTATAAACACCTGTCACTGAAAAACTCCCTGTTACTTAGACCTTTGATGCTCCAAAACCTTGCTCTTACAAAAGCATTTGTGTTTCTGGATTGAGAAAAGAAGTAACCTTGGTGTACATTCTTACTCTCGTGTTTTGTTCTGCGATCTGCCAAGTCTTGGCTTCTGAAGCAAATATCTTTCCTATACCAAACCTGTGCAAATTAATAATTAGAATAATGAAAAGCAAAACGTGTTAAAATACTGTTGCAGATGACTAATTTTTTATTGCGATTGGTGTACATTGTACATTCGGGCCAGAGAAAGTAAAAATACACTCATTTATAATGACTTTGTTAGTATATTACATTGTAGATGTGAATTCGTAATTGAAATGCAGATATTTACCTATCAGTAGTGGCAAAGTATTCTCAATGTTCTACATACTCATCGATTTTTATAAACAATAATTGCATATGTTATTTTTACTTTCTCTATACACGCTATGTACATAGTGTATAGAGAAAGTATTGAACTCCACCAAAAAATTCGACACCGCGATTTGACCGGAAATATATGTTTTAGGGTCCCCTGCATCAAAAAAGGTATTTCCAGAAAAAGGTCCGTGTGTCTGTGAACATGATAGCTCAAAAACGAAAATTGGTAAAATACCAAACTTGGTATTTAAGTTTAGTATCTTCCAGGAATATGACACGAAGATTTTGAGAAAAATCCCCCCATCCCAAAGTACCCTTTACATGGAACTTTTTTCGAAAATTTTGATTTTCTAAAAAATGGCTCTTAACGATTTTGATTAAAATATCGTATATTAAAGATATTTACATGACAAATAAAATGTATATTTTGAATTTTCTGGGAATAGCCTCTGAAGACTACTTTATTGTGGGTCAATTTTATGGAATTTTGCCTAACTGCTGAACCGTAAGAGATTGGCAAAAACTTAACCACACAACAAATGTAGAGCACCGTAAAACACACAATTTATGTTAAACACATTTTTTCGTGGAGTTGATAGTTTTTGAGATATTCCTTGTTTTTGGTTTCAGCTATAAAAACTCATACTTTTCTCATACAGGACTTTGTGAACTCGTGTCCATACAAAGAAACGAACTTCAGTCACATAGCAACCAGCTTTTGGCTTTCACTTTAACCTACGGTACCCCCTTATTTCGCTTCTATTAACAAGGAAGCAAGTAATAAGACTATTTCTGCTAATTTTGCTCCATTAGATGAAGTAAATAGAATAATTTGTTGCAGGGATATAGAGAAAGTCATGTGAATGGAACACATCAGATTTTTTTTTTTAATTGTTTCATTTGTATAGCCAGCCCCCTAACTTCAGTGATCATATCGGGGGCTTTGACTTTGAAACTGTAGGTTCAGAATATTAGGTTAATCAACTTTATATTACTAAACACACGCGCATTTACTCTCACATTCATACTTCCAGGCTCTATGGGGGATAGGGAATAATTCTGGTTAAAGAAAAATTCCCCGCCTCAGCCAGGATTCGAACCCGGGACCTCCGGGTGAGAAGTCAGCTCACTGACCACTCTCCCACGGAGGCAGTCGTATGTTATTTTAAATCATTTGTTGGCAAATATTTATCGCGTTTCACAAGAAGAAATGGGAATAATCTCTCTTATAAAAAGCTCTTGCAGCCCGTAAAAAAGTTAATGTGAATTTTACGATACGATACTGAGCTGGTGTTTAGAAGTGCCTGTACCGCGCCATGTTTACATATTCTGTATTATATCAAGGTGATGCAGGGCTTATCGTGTACCAAGTAATTAAATTATTTCTATTTGAATAACCTCACAGTTATAGCTCGGTCGGTGGTTCTCGTTGATTATGCGCATGCGTGAACAGTAGCTTGAGAGCGAGTCAGCGGCCAGTGACCCGTATGTTTATTGCGGTTTTCGATAAAGTGCTTTTGAGATATGTCTTTCTCTTCTCTGAATAAATAGCGAAGCTTTTCGGAATTATAAAACTACTAGAAGTTTCTCAAATGTTATATTTGGTACTATGAAATCATTACACAAAACGTATGGATATTAATAACGAAAATGCGGGGAAGATTTCCTTTTAGCTACTCGAGAGGAAAAACACGTGCTAATCTATTTAATACCCTATAATGCTTTTCTTTTTTACTTTCTCTACACGTACTATGCACATAGTGTACAGAGAAGATATTGTACTCCAACAAAATATTCGATACCGAGATTTCACCGGAAATATATATTTTAGGGTCCCCTATATCCAAAAAAAGCATTTTTTACTTTCTCTATACTCGCTATGTACATAGTGTATAGAGAATGTATTGCACTCCACCAAAAAATTCGATACCGAGATTTCACCGGAAATATATGTTTTAGGGTCCCCTGTATCCAAAAAAGGTATTTTTAGAAAAAGGTCCGTGTGTGTGTCCGTGTAGTCTGTGAACACGATAACTCAAAAACGAAAACTCTGTAAAATACCAAACTTGGTATTTAAGTTTAGTATCTTCCAGGGATGCGACACGAAGATTTTGAGAAAATTCCCCCCACCCCAAACTACCCTTTACATGGAACTTTTTCAAAAATTTCGATTTTCTCAAAAATGGCTAACGATTTCGATTAAAATATCGTATATTAAAGTTATTTTCCTGACAAATAAAATGTATATTTTGAATTTTCTGGGAATAGCCTCTGAAGACTACTTCATTCTGGATGATTTTTTCATGACTACTAAACCGTAAGAGATGGACAAAAACTTAACACACAAAAAATGTAGAGCACATTAAAACACACAATTAATGTTATATACATTTTTTTCGTGGAGTTGATCGTTTTTGAGCTATTCCTTTTTCTTGGCTTCAGCTTTGAAAAACTTATACTTTTCTCATACAGGAATTTGTCAACTCCTGTTAATACAAACAAAGGAACATCAGTCACATAGCAACCAGCTTTTGGCTTTCACTTTAACATATGGTACTCCTTTATTTCGCTTCTACTTACAATAAAGTAAGAAATAAGACTATTTCTGCTAATTTTTCTCGATTAGCATGAAATAAATAAAAGATAGGCTTATTAACAATAATAATTTACAGATATATAAAGTCATGTGAATGGAACACATCAGATTTTTACAAGAAAGGTGGGTGTGTGGGTAGGCGTGCGTGTGTGCGCGTGCGCGTGTGCACGTGCGCGCGCGTGCGCACGATAACTCTCAAAAACGAAAAGTCGGTAAAATACCAAACTTGGTATTTAAGTTTAGTATCTTGCAGGGATGCGACACGAAGATTTTGAGAAAAATCCCCCACACTAAACTACCATTTACATGGAAACTTATTCGAAAATTTCAATTTTTTTTAAAAATGGCTCCAACGATTTCGATTAAAGTATCATATATATTAAAGACATTTACCTGGCAAATAAAATGTATATCTTCAATTTTCTGGGAATAGCCTATGAAGAGAAGTTTATTCTGGATGAAGTTTACACAATTTTGAATAACTGCTAAACCGTAAGAGATGGACAAAAACTTACTATACAAAAAATGTAGAGCACGTTAAAACACACAATTTATGTTACATTCATTTTTTTCGTGAGTTCATCCTTTTTGAGACATTCCTTGTTTTTGGTTTCTGCTATTAAAAACATATTTTTCTCATACAAGAATTTGTCAACTGCTGTCCATACAAACAAAGGAACTTCAGTGATTAAAGACATTTACCTGACAAATAAAATGTACATCTTGAATTTTCTGGGAATAGCCTCTGAAGAGTAGTTTATTCTGGATGAAGTTTACGCAATTTTGAATGACTGCTAAGCCGCAAGATATGGACAAAAACTTACTATTCAAAAAATGTAGAGTACGTTAAAACACACAAATTATGTTATATTCATTTTTTCGTGAGTTCATCTTTTTTGAGACATTCTTTGTTTTTGGTTTCTGCTACGAAAAACATACTTTTCTCATACAGGAATTTGTCAACTGCTGTACATACAAACAAAGGAACTTCAGTGACATAACAACCAGCTTTAACCTATGGTACTCCCTTATTTCGCTTCATCTTGCAAGGAAGCAAGTAATAAGACTATTTCTGCTATTTTTTTCTGATCAGCATGAAGTAAATAGATGTATAAGCTTTTGCAAGAATAATTTGTTGCAGAGATGTAGAGAGAGTCATGTGAATGGTACACATCAGATCTTTTAATGTTGGCACAATCTACAACACAATAATTAAACTTGTGGAAAACTTGGGTGATGACAAAATTACAGTTGGAAAGTTGGAGAAACAGATGTTAAGGAAACTTTTCAATGGGATGAAGAGGGGTGGAGTATACGCACAAATATGGAACTAAATCTGATATATAAAAAAAATCTGATGTGTTCCGTTATCATGACTTCTCTACATCTTTGTAAAAATTATTGTTAAAGGTATATTCTTCTACTCGACTGTTGAGTATTCATACACCCATTTAAGTGAAACCAAGATTTGTCAGAGAAAACAAAAGCTGTGGGTCAATGAAACCGTCTACAGATTGGAAAAACCTATTGCAACAATTCACAGGTTTACTGAAATCATTTGCTTTTAAAGCTTGCACTCGTGTATAGCTATAAGATTTTACTTTCAGCAAACATATAGATATCATTTCTAGCAGAAGATGAAGATACACCTGTTTGCGTGCTAGTTTGTTCAGCGGTTTTCGAAGCGAACGCCCCAAAGTGGCATCCGCTTCATCCAGTTTATTTTCAGTTAACACTGACCTTCTCTAGAATGTTTCTTGTCCAACACTAAACCCGAAGCTTCAAATTTATTGACAAGCGCATGTATAGTTTTTCTTGCAGATGGTTCAAAACTTTTCAGAAAACTCGGTACGCACACGAGCAGATTCACGTTTAAAGTAAACTTTACAAAATAACTTGTATTTTTCCACGGTTAAATGATACACCACGTTTATTGCAGCGACAGAAGCACCTAGCTGACAATGATTGACTGCACGAACGCTTGACTCAGCAACAATGTATTTTCGAGCGGGAATTGGCAGTCCGAAGTCCCGGCAGACAGCGCAGGAATAGCGAAGGAGAGAAAGACCGCGAATGGGTTACCATATAATATGTCGATTGTTGAAAATCCTTAGGTCATAACACTATATGTGAAATATTAAAATGATAAGGGTATCGCTCTCGCCTTACACAAATCATTCTTCCCCAATTTTGGAATTCATGATCCTTTGTTTTTAAATCCAAAAGATACAAAATTAGAACATTGCTCATTATCATGTCACCATATTTGTTACACAGAAAGACCACGTCATTTGTTAAGCCGCACAAACGTGTACCATCCAATTAAAACTGCCCATAGATAAACGGAATGGCACGAACATACTTAATTTTAATTATGTACACTCTTTATATGCACTATGGACATTGTCAATGAAAAACGTAAAATATAAACTATAGGACGTTAATATGCAAAAACTCTTTTACAAAATAAAAGTAATTATTTATGAGCCAGAATGTTTATTATCAGCCAACAAACTACTGCCTCTTCCCGCGTTAGAACAATCTAAGTATGAGCTCCAGTCGGATTTATGTGTAGCTATACCAGCACCATCTCGATTCAGGTTGGCGCACCTGAACCTATCCGAGTGCAGCAATCAAATACAGCTCTCAGGACATTCTCAAATGAGAACTGTGCATTTGAACGGATCCGGTTGAAATTTTCGAATACAACATTCAGGTTTAAAAATATTTCCAGAACATCCAGAATCGAACACATCGACATTTTGAGTTCGAATACTCCCAACATTAGTCCGGAGTCTTTGCTCGGTCACAGGATGGAGTCAGAAACGTGGTCATCAGATACTTATCAGGTAAAGGTAGCCTTACCGATCCAGGTGGCTCTGGGACTGGCATTCTGGAGGTCCGGGTTCGCTTTGACCGCACTCTCTAGGTTTTCCCGTGATTTCCCTGGGGCCTCTTAGGCGAATACTGTGGTGCTGTACATCTACCACAGTCCCTTTCCCTTTCATTCCTTTATTTAATTTCCCTTCTTCATCTTTCAGGTCGGCGCAGATGTGGCTTGAGGCTCTTCTGGCAGATGACACAGTTGCTTGCTCCGAGTGAAATTCTCTTCCCCCTGGTTGCGCTAGTTGAGGCTAGGTGCCGTTGTAGAGGCCTCTTTCCGGCCACCCGGTGCCTGTATAGCCGCCGTTGCGTGCCAGGGCTGCCATTTGGCGAACTGTTAAGGACTTCCGTGCGTCTCTGTGCTTAGCTCCGTCGTGTACTCACCTGTGGTTTCCCCTCTTCTCATCTCTTCCCCCGGGGTATGGTTGACTGCAATGGATCAGTACTTGGTCGCAGTTGTCGAGGTATCCCCTGCTGTTAACATGCTCTAACCCCTGAAGATAACTTTAATAAATGTTTGTTTTGAAGTTGATATGATTATCTTGTGATGTGTGTAGTACCAGCTCCAATTTAGCTTTTCTACCTGATGTGATTTATGGCTACTTTAACTTAGTACAATCTGGTACACCTCGAGCAAGCGAGTAGGTCGCGCTCTCCATGTTGTGTTCCAAAATATACATTTCTGTCCCACTTTACCCAAATTATCCATTCCCTATTTTGGAATTCGAATATCTTGCCTTTCTGCCTCAGATCCTTTGTTTTTAAATCTAAAAGGTAGATGATAATGAAATGCTACCAGGTAGATACAAAATTCGGTCATTGCTCATTATCATGAGGTCACCACGTTTGTTACAGAGAAGGCCACGCCATTTGTTAAACCGCACAAACGTGTACCATCCAATTAAAACTGTCCATAGATAAACAGAATCGCGGATTCTTCACTTGTTAAATATAATTGGGGTTCGGCGAGACTTCTTTCTAACACTTGAAGCACGTTAATAAGCCATTAACGTGGCCCGCTGATGCACTTAATTGAAGAGTGCGTGGAGACGCTGACATCCCACAAAAGGGACTTTCTATCTAATTACGGTGACGTGTTTCTGCGTGCTGATGCAACGTTCTACACTCTGCTCCTGCATCATAACATGGCGCACCGCGCACCACCCCTGACTAAACTTTACTCTTTCCATCTCTACTACTTATCTGTAGTAAATAAAAGAAATATTGCATTCCATCCAAAAAGTCGAAGGCGAATGTTCACAAAAACGTGTGCATTGAGTCATCTGATATACAGAATGGGGACGGATTCTTGACATAAAAACATATGCTCTAGAACTCTTCGTTTTCGCGTTATCAGTTCATTAATGATAGTCGCCTTCAAGGGCTTTCCTGGTCCACCCTAATAACTTTATTTATGCATCCAATCATAGAAGGCTTTGATCCATTTAACCCTGCAGAGTTGGCCTTGTGTTTCCATGGCTACTTGTTAACATTTGTCATTTATCAGATGTGTAATACATTCCCTCACCACGCCTTACAAGTGCTGTCTACAGGGACTTCATCTCTCCCAGACTTATTAGAAAATATGACTTTTCGTTTTTGAGCTATGCTGTCCACAAACTCACACATAGACACACACATACACACATGTATCTTTTCGTAAAAATGTTTTTTTGGATTCAGGGGACCCAAAACATGTATTTCCGGTGAAACCTCGGTATCGAATTTTTGGATGGAATAGAATACCTTCTCTATACACTATGTACATAGTTCGTTTTTCATTTATCTTAATAATCTAGAGCATAGTTTTATGGGTAAATAGCTGGTTACTAGTTATTTGTGTTACTGGATTCCAGTAATTAATAATAGATGATTTAGTGTTAGTAAAAGCTGTTTTATGGTTGGAATTTATTTTATTTCAGTTTATGTTAATTTTTAAGTTAAATTTTGAGTTATTAGTATATAAGTATTATTTGAAAAATAATAATGTATAACAATAATTTAAAAGTGGGAAATAAATTATAAAGTTTGCAATATACGTCCTGGTATAGGGAACAAGATGCCAGGATGTTGTATTACAGATTTTATTTTATGTTATTTTATTTTTATTTAGTTCGTATAGAGAAAGTATCAACATTCCAGAAAACAACTGTGGGTCATTTCGTGAATTTGCTCTGAGGTATGGGAACAATAAATTCAGTTTTACCAGCCTGGCTGCGGAACAGACAAAATAATTATCCTTAGTGAGAAATTCTCTTCTTCAGCGAACAGCCTGTCCGTATTTCTATTATAAATGTAGAGAAAAAATATAATATTCAAAATACACTGCGAGGACAGTAAAATCTAAATTCACCGAAATTAAAATAATGGCTCTAAAGAAGCATACAATCCTCGCTTAATGCACCAGAGATGATAGATATGCGTAACACTGCCTTTTTATTATTAAAAAGAAAGGGGATGTTATCTATGAAATATATTGGTGGCTCTTTTTATTTGAAGCGGAGAGCCATCTACCCATAAATATGTCAAAGTATTTCTTTTAATTTATCGTTGTAAACTCGCTAACAGGTTCTCTGCTTTTACAAAAAACGTGGTGTAACTTTTCCACCAGGAAATGCCTCTAGCATCAGCAAAAGGTATTTTGAATTAATTCTTTTGCTGTATGACATAAAAAACCATGTTGCGATTACTATTTATCCTGCCGATGGGCATATGTAATGTTTTAAATATTTCAAAACGGTAGGAGGTTTCTGATTAATTATTAAATTACCGTAAAAATACCTCTTCCTACTGAAAAAACCTGATGTGTTCCATTCACATGATTTTCTATATCTCTGCAATAAATTATTTTTAAAAAGCTTATGCTTCTATTTACTTCCTGCTATTCGAGAAAACATTAGCAGAAATAGTCTTATTTCTTGCTTCCTTGTAAGTAGAAGCGAAATAAGGGAGTACCATAGGTTAAAGTGATAGTCAAAAGCTGGTTGCTATGTGAATGAAGTACCTTTGTTTGTATGGACACAAGTTCACAAAGTCCTGTATGAGAAAAGTATGTGTTTTATATATGAAACCAAAAAAAAAAAAGGAATATCTCAAAAACAATCAACTCCACGAAAAATATGTATATAACATAAATTGTGTCTTTTAAAGTGATCTACATTTGCTGTATGGTAAGTTTTTGTCCATCTCTTACGGCTTAGCAGTTATTCAAATTTCCGTAAAATTGAGCCAGAATAAAGTAGTCTTCAGAGGCTATTCCCAGAAAATTCAAAATATACATTTTATTTTTCAGGTAAATATCTTTAATATACGATATTTTAATCAAAATCATTAGAGCCAATTTTTAGAAAATCAAAATTTTTTAAAAAAGTTCCATGTAAAGGATAGTTTGGGGTGGAAGGATTTTTCTCAAAATCTTCGTGTCGCATCCTTGGAAGATACTAAACTTAAATAACAGGTTTGGTATTTTACCGACTTTTCGTTTTTGAGTTATCGTGTTCACAGACACACGGACACACACACACACACGGACCTTTTTCTGTAAATACCTTTTTTAGACTCAGGGGACCATAAAAATATATATTTCCAGTCAAATCTCGGTATCGGTTTTTTGGTGGAGTGCAATACCTTCTCTATACACTATGTACATAGTGCGTATAGAGAAATTAAAAATCGGAACTTGCAATCCCTACAAAACTCTTGCCTTGCAATGTAATATTTGATAAAAAAACGGATGTGATCCATTCACATAACTTTCTCTACATCTATGTAACAAATTATTCTTAAAAGCTTATTCTTTGCTAATTAAAAATAATAATAACAGAAAGGGTCTTAATACTTATTTCCATGTAAGTAGAAGGGAAATAAAGGGAGTACAATTCCATAGAATCATTGTCAAAAGCTGGTTGCTATGTGACTGATGTTCCTTTGTTTGTATTGACAGGAGTTGACACATTCCTGTATGAGAAAAGTTTATGTATTTTAAAGCTGAAACCAATAACAAGGAATATATAAAAAAAGATCACTTTTACGAAACAAAGCTATATAGGTAACATAAATTGTGTGTTTTAACGAGCTCTACATTTTCTATCAGGCAAGATTTTGTCTATGTCTTACGGTTTACCATTTATGCAAAATTCCGCAAAATTCATCCAGAATAAAGGAGTCTTCAGAAGCTATTCCTAGATAATTCAAGATATACATTTTATTTGTCGTGTAAATATCTTTAATATACGATATTTTATTTACTATCGTTACAACTATTTTTGACAAGGCCAAAATTTTCGAAAAATTATTCATGTAAAGATTTTCACACACGCACTCGCACACGGACATTTTTCCAAAAATCTTTTTTTTTTTTTTTTTGATTCAGAAAGTCTCAAAACTTATATTTCCGGTGAAATCTCGGTATGGAATTTTTGGGTGCAATACAATACCTTCTCTATACACTATGTACATGGTTACGTGTAGAGAAAGTAAAAATAAGCTGAAATTGTTTTAAGTTCCTACATTAAATTATCTATCCAGCAAGTTAAATATTGAGTTGGCAAATAATTTATTTTCATGAAACATAACATTATCAAACATGCATATCTGATATATTACATCCATTTTAACATCATTTTTCCTTTTATTCTAGAAAAAACTTATTTCTTTCGCTGCTTAATAATAATAATAATAATAATAATAATAATAATAATAATAATAAGCACAATATAACAATGAAATGGCAATTATTACGTATGTTAGATTGGTCGCTAAGTTTGATCTTGTCCACATTTCAGAAAAGCAGACATTTAAAGCAACAATTGAATATTACAATAACCTTTTATTCTTACAAGTACTTATACATTTTCCGTTCCAATCAAGTGTTCTGTACATATCGGATAGAGAAGGTATTTTATTCCACCCAAAGATCGATATTGAGTTTTCACCGGAAACAAAATTTGAGGACACTTTAATCCAAAAATGCATTTTTGCTTTCTCTATACGGACAATGTATATTAGTGTATAGAGAATGTATTGCACTCCACCAAAAAATTCGATACCTAGATTTCACGGGAAATATATGCTTTAGGGTCCCCTTTATCTAAAAAAAGCATTTTCACAAAAAAGTCCGTGTGTGTGTGTGTGTGTGTGTGTGTGTGTGTGTGTCTGTCTGTCTGTCTGTCTGTGAACACGATAACTCAAAAATGAAAAGTCGGTAAAATACTAAAATTTTATTTGGTATCTTCCAGGGATGCGACACGAAGATTTTGAGAAAATCCCGCCACCCCCAACTACCCTTTCCATGGACCTTTTTACGAAAATTTTGATTTTCTCAAAAATGGCTCTAACGATTTTGATTAAAATGTTGTATACCAAAGATATTTATCTGACAAATGAAATGTATATTTTGAATTTTCTGGGAATAGCCTCTGAAGACTACTTTATTCTGGATGAATTTTTCATAACTACTAAACCGTAAGCGATGGACAAAAACTTAACCCAGAAAAAATGTAGAGCACGTTAAAACACACAATTTATGTTATATACATTTTTTTCGTGGAGTTGATCGTTTTTGAGATATTCCTTTTTCTTGGTTTCAGCTTTGAAAAACTTACATTCTCATACAGGAATTTGTCAACTCCTGTCCATACAAACAAAGGAACATCAGTCACATAGCAACCAGCTTTTGTCTTTCACTTTAACCTATGGTACTCCCCTATTTCGCTTCTACTTACAAGGAAGCAAGTAATAAAACCATTTCTACTAATTTTTTCTTATTAGCATAAAGTAAATAGAAGTATAAGCTTTTTAAGGATAATTTGTTGCAGGGATATAGAGAAAGTCATGTGAATGGTACACATCAGATTTTTTTTTTTCATGGGACTGAAAAATGTGTTTTTCCAATGAATTTTCGATATGGAATTGTTGGATGGAATGCAATATCCTCTCTACCCATGTACTATATACGAATTTGAAAAAGTAAAAACCCTACCCTTTATTACTTTCTCTACACGTACTATGTACATAGTGTATAGAGAAAGTATTGTATTGCACCCAAAAATTCCATATCGAGATTTCACTGGAAATATATGTATTATTTCCCCCTGAATCCATAAAAGCATTTTTATAAAAATGTCTATATATGTGTGTTTGTACAGCATAGCTCAAAAACGAAAAGACCGTTAAATACCAAACTTGGTATTTAAGTCTGGTATCTTCCAAGGATGCGACACGAATATTTTCAAGAAAATCCCCTCACCCACAACTACCCTTTGCATGGAAACAACTTCGAGAATTTTGATTTTCTCAAAAATGGCTCTAATGAGTTTGGTAAAAGCTCTTATATTTAAGATATTTACATGACAAAATGTATATCTTTAATTTTCTGGCAATAGCCTCTGAAGACATCTTTATTCTGGATGATTTTTATTGGATTTTGCAAACTAGTAAACCCTAAGACATAGACAAAAACTGATTACACAAAAGACGTAGCTCTCGATAAAACACACAATTTGTCATATACCGTTTTCGAGATATTCCTTGATATTGATTTCAGTTTTAAAATATTTAAAACTTTTCTCATTCAGCAGCATTGCCATACAAAGAATCGAATTTCATTTCCATAGCAACCGCATTTTACAACGCATGACTATAGGTTTAGTCAAGTTTATTTCCTTATTTCCCTTCTACTTACAAGGAACTAAATAATAAGACCGTTTCTGCTAATATTTTAGTATGAAATAGACAGAATGATAAGCTTATTAACAATAATGTGTTACGAGATGTTGAAAAAGTCACGTGAATAGAACAATTCAGATTTTTATTACAGAATCCAGTATATCATTCTTAGAAGATTTACTGTCATTTTTCAACATTGTCTCCATTTCTTTGTTGAGGAAGTTTGAAAATCCACTTGCAGTTTCTTCGATGGCGAATCTAAGTGGTGCTATTCCATACTGTGTTTTGTTTCAGCCTCGTAATGAGAGAACTAGCTTTCGTTGCCTGTCGCAAAACTCGTAAAAAAGCATTACCTTCATGTTGAAATCTGATGAAACTTTTGGATGAGGTTCTTCTGTGACATTTGAAGTCTTTGTCAATAAACGTGAGACCAACAGTCACACTCTTTTCGATAAACTAAGCTTTCAACCATTTATTGCACTGCACTATGTCCTGCTGCAAGTTTTGTAGCGTTTTTATCTACGGTGACATGTTTGTCTTATCTGTCAACTGTTTCCTTGTTGCTCATCTGGGATATTCGTATTCACATCTTTCAATTGTTTCACTGCAGACATCTTCATAACTATTAAACCGTAAGATGGACAAAAAACTTACCACACATGAAATGTAGAGCACGTTAAAACCCACAATTTATGTTATATAGATTTTTTTCGTGGAGTTGATCGTTTTTACTTTCTCTATACGTGTTATGCACATAGTGTATAGAGAAGGTATTGCACTCCACCCAAAAATTCGATACCGAGATTTCACCGGAAATATATGTTTTAGGGTCCCTTGTATCCAAAAGAAGCATTTTCAGAAAAAAGTCCATGTATGTGTGTGTCCGTGTGTCTGTGAACACGATAACTCAAAAACGAAAAATCGGTAAAATACCAAACTTGTTATTTAAGTTTAGTATCTTCCAGGGATGCGACACGAAGATTTTGATAAAAATCCCCCACCCCCAGCTACCCTTTACATGGAACATATTTCGAAAATTTTGATTTTCTAAAAAATTACTCTAACGATTTTTATTAAAATATCGTATATTAAAGATATTTACCTGACAAATAAAATGTATATTTTGAATTTTCTGGGAATAGCCTCTGAAGACTACTTTATTCTGTTAATTTTACGGAATTTTGCATAACTGCTAAACCGTAAGAAATGGACAAAGACTTACCACACAACAAATGTAGAGCACCTTAAAACACACAATTTATGTTATATACATTTTTTCGTGGAGTTGATTGTTTTTTTTTTTTTTAGATATTCCTTGTTTTTGATTTCAGCTTTAAAAAACTTAGTTTTCTCATCCAGGACTTTGTCAACTCCTGTCTATACAAACAAAGGAACTTCAGTCACTTAGCAACCAGCTTGTCAACAGACTTTAGCCTATGGTGCTCCGTTATTTCACTCCTACTTACAAGGAAGCAAGTAATAAGACTATTTCTGCTAATTCTGCAATTTGTTGCAGAGATATAGGGAAAGTCATGTGAATGGAACACATCATATTTTTTTTTTAAATTGTTGATTACCGACGCCATCAACTGCCAGGACCTTATCACTACCGCGAGCGTGCAGGAGTTTTTCACGTGCCAGTGTATCCAGTGCGCAGTAAATCTACTGATATGGGGCTATCGTTTTTAAGCATTAAAAACCATTGGTCTGGGCTGGTTTCAACCTGCGATCTTAGATTTTTTTTTTTTTTTTTTGTATTAAACAGTAACGGAGTCTGAACAGGACTCCGGTACTGTATCCGTATTTATATTTCCCCCCGTAGGTTTTACTGATTACTGGTTTACTGGTTTTACTGTTTCTTTTACAAACATAAACACATTGCACAAACATATAACACCCATGCCCAAGGCGGGACTCGAACCCACGATCCCCTGCCCACGAAGCACCAAAGCGAGACGCTTTAGCGAGCGTGGCCATGGGGACCGGTTGGATTCAGTCAGCCAGCGCCTAACCAATGAGACACATTGATCGACAATTAATGCTTGTAAGCTATGGGGATAGAATATGGTAGATCAAGTAAATAATATACAACGTGATTTCTGGAAACTATGCTATCCACAGACAAGACACACATTTTCTAGAATTGTATTTTATTCTGATTCAGAGGTCCCAAAACACGTATTTCCGGTGAAATCTCGGTATCGAATTTTTGGGTGCATTACAATACCTTCTCTATATACTATGTACATAGTACGTGTAGAGAAAGTAATAAAAATCTGTATTGCTCCTAAACGGTTCCCTTTATACACTCCATTCTCAAGTTCTCACTGCATCCAGTATTTTAAAAATCTGATGTGTACCATTCACATGACTTTCTCTATATCCCTGCAACAAATTATTCTTAAAAAAACTTCTATTTACTTCATGCTAATCTAGAAAAATCTGATGTGTTCCATTCACATTACTTTCTCTATATCTCTATAAATATTATTGTTAATAAGCCTATCTTTTATTTATTTCATGCTAATCGAGAAAAATTAGAAGAAATGGTCTTATTTCTTGCTTTATTGTAAGTAGAAGCGAAATAAGGGAGTACCATAGGTTAAAGTGAAAGCCAAAAGATGGTTGCTATGTGACTGATGTTCCTTTGTTTGTATGGAGTTGACCAATTCCTGTATGAGAAAAGTATAAGTTTATCAAATATTAAACCTAGAAAAAGGAATATCTCAAAAGACGATCAACTCCACGAAAAAAATGTATGTAACATAAATTGTGTGTTTTAACGTGCTCTACATTTTTTGTGGATTAAGTTTTTGTCCATCTCTTACGGTTTAGTAGTTATGAAAAATTCATCCAGAATAAAGTAGTCTTCATAGGCTTTCCCAGAAAATTCAAAATATACATTTTATTTGTCAGGTGAATAACTTTAATATACGATATTTTAATCAAAATCGTTAGAGCCATTTTTTAAAGATCAAAATTTTCGAAAAAAGTTCCATGTAAAGGGTAGTTTGGGGTGGGAGGATTTTTCTCAAAATCTTCGTGTCGCATCCCTGGAAGATACTAAACTTAAATACCAATTTTGGTATTTTACCGACTTTTCGTTTTTGAGTTGTGTTCACAGACACAGGGACACACACTCACACACACACGGACCTTTTTGTGAAAATGCTTTTTTTAGATAAAGGGAACCCTAAAACATATATTTCCGGTGAAATCTCGGTATCGAATTTTTGGGGGGAGTGCAATACCTTCTCTATTCACTATGTATATAGTGCGTATAGAGAAAGTAAAAATTAGCAGAAATAGTCTTATTACCTTCGTCCTTATAAGTAGAAAGGAAATAAGGGAGTAGAATAGGTTAAAGCGATAATCAAAGCTGGTTACTATGTGACTAAAGTCCTTTGTTTGGACATGAGTTGACAAATACCTGTGTGAGAAAAGTTAAGATTTTCGACTCTGAAAACAAAAACAAGGAATATCTCAAAAACGGTCATCTCCAAGAAAAAAATTTATACAACATAAATTGTGTGTTTTAATGTGCTCTAAATTTTTTGTGTAGTAAGGTTTTGTCTATCTCTTACGGTTTAGCAGCTATACAAAATTCCGAAAAATTCACTCAGAATAAAGTAGTCCAGAGGCTATTCCCAGAAAATTCAAAATTTACATTTTATTTGTTAGGTAAACATCTTTAGTATACAATATTTTAATCAAAATCGTTAGAGCCATTTTCTAGAAAATCAAAATTTTCGAAAAAAGTTCCATGTAAAGGATAGTTTCGGGTGTGGGGATTTTTCTCAAAATCTTCGTGTCACATCCCTGGAAGATACTAATCTTAAATACCAAGTTTCGTATTTTACCGACTTTTCGTTTTTGAGTTATCGTGTTCACGGACACACACACGGACCTTTTTCTGAAAATACTTTTTTTTTTGGATACAGGAGACCCTAAAACATATCTTTCCGGTGAAATCTCGGTATAGAATTTTTTGGTGGAGTGCAATACCTTCTCTGTACACTATGTACAAGGTACATATAGAGAAAGTAAAAATGTTACTGATACACTGATCCGCACAAAGGATCCGGTTCATTTAAGGGAGTGAACCATTGAACGGCGTTCATGAAGGTGAATCGTTTTGCCCATCTCCACTCGAGACTGTTGTACACGGTAGAGGAAGAAGATTAATCTCTCAGAGAAAAAAACAGGCATACAACCCTTGGAGAATACTCAGTTTCGTGTTGCACTAGGAAATAAAACAATGTTCATCACTGGTGCCGTGGGGAATTTTCTTTGGGAAGGCTGGCAGTAGGTCAATTGGCTTGGTGCGGGATCGATTCCCGCTGAGGTGGTATTGTCTAAACAGATTGGAACCACTTCATGCCCTTGAGGCATGACAGGTGATCCGAACAGGCATGCATGTGGCTTGTTGCACTTGGTTTGTATCTAGGTTAGTGTATTTAACAGACCAGTGAGAGAGAGAGAGAGAGAGAGAGAGAGAGAGAGAGAGAATGTCTGTATTGTGATTTAGTAACAATAATTCTTTCACCACTGAAATATACTATTCCTTCTGATGCACGTAAGCTATAAAAATAACTCTTTCACCACTGAAATACACTATTTTTCCGGATGCAGGTAAGCTATTGAAATAATTGTTTCAGCACTGAAATACAATATTCTTCCGGATGCACATAAACTATGAAAATAATGTTTTCACCATTGAAATACACTATTCTTTTCGATGCGCATAAGCTATAAATATAATTCTTTCACCACTGAAATACACTATTCTTCCGGATGCACGTGAGCTATGAAAATAATTCTAAACAATTTAGCGACTTTTATATTCAAGTTATGTACATTCAAGCCCGTTTAATTAAATATTAATATCGGAGGATGTTTAGGTACTTTATTACGAACATGGTGGATTGTTAATGCCTTCCAGCCTTTTAAAAATGAGCCACTGAATGGAAAAAAATGTATATGTGTTTAATTCCCAAATTTACACTGACTTGGTATGCTTTTGATAAAACTAGCGGTAGTTACTAAAACTGGAAAAGATAAAAAACAATCTTATATGTTCCAGTCACATGACTTCTCTATCTCTTCTGCAACCAAACTATTCTTATAAAACATTATTCATTTTTCTGCTTCATGCTAGTCAAGATGCACATTACCAAAAATGGTCTTATTGCTAAGTTCCTTATAAGTAAAAGAGAAATAAGAGAATACATTAGCTGTAAATCGGATATGAGCAGTAGGCTAAAACAACCACGAAGAGCTATATGAATGTCGAATTGGGTTTTGTGGAGAACCATGTTAAACTGTAAAAAGAAGAGGCTTTTCAAGACTGTGGTGGAAAGCATAATGACGTATGTGCCGTGGACATTGGTAGAGGGACAAGAATCTAAGATTCTGGCAGTGGAAATGAATGGAATAAGGCGAAGTGCTAGAGTATCAAAATTGCAAAGAAGGAGAAACGAGGAGGTGAGGCAGATGATGAATAGGAGAAAACAGTGGTGGAGAGAATTGAAAGTTCAGGTCTTCAATGATGTGGACAGAAGAATGGAGAATAATAGGTGGACCAACATTTTTTAAGAACGGTCAGCTTATGGAAGCAGGAAGTGGGGTAGACCAAGAGGAATGTGGAGAGGATAGATTCACAGAATGATGAACGAATGGTGCCTGGAGGAGGATGACTTGTTCGGGAGGAATGGACATTGGGAACACAGGGAACTGCTGAAGAAAGGAGAAGCCCTTAAAAAGTAAAAGACTAAATAATACGCAAGCTAACTATCTTAAGCCAGTTCAGGGTATTAGGTATAAAAGCTGAGCACTCGCACGGGATTTCCCGACAGGGTAGCACGACATTTAGCAGCTGGCCGTATCCATGTAAACCTATAGTGGAGGTGCTGGTAGAATTCTCCCACTCTTCTAGGAAGTATAGGGACCTTAATGAACGCAAGCCAGCATATTCTGTTCTTTGACAATACCTTAATTTTCTTCCAGCTCTTTCCTGAAACTTCTGCCTCTTTCTTGACATTTCTGTGCCATGTAATTCTTGGTTTACCTGATCTCCTAGTTGATCCTTAGGCAACTTCCTCCCGTGGCGAATTGCGGCGGAGCTAACAACTTTTGGCCAGCCCCTCGTACTATTATTATTACTATTATTAGTAGTACTACTACTACTATTATTATTATTATTATTATTAATGGTAGCAGTATTAGTTTTATTATTATTAATATTATTAATATTATGAGTTATATTAATATTATTAGTAATATGAGTATTATTAATATTATTAGTAATATGAGTATTATTAATATTATTAGTATTATGAGTTATATTAATATTATTAGTAATATGAGTATTATTAATATTATCAATATTATGAGTTATATTAATATTATTAGTAATATGAGTAATATTAATATTATTAGTAATATGAGTATTATTAATATTATTAGTAATATGAGTATTATTAATATTATTAGTAATATGAGTATTATTAATATTATTAATATTATGAGTTATATTAATATTATTAGTAATATGAGTATTATTAATATTATTAGTAATATGATTATTATTAATATTATTAATATTATGAGTATTATTAATATTATTAATATTATGAGTATTATTAATATTATTAATATTATGAGTTATATTAATATTATTAGTAATATGAGTATTATTAATATTATTAGTAATATGAGTATTATTAATATTAATATTATCCTCACAATCCTGAAGACGTAAATCTGTAATCATAGTGGTGGTTTTGGTGGTGGTAGAGCCCTCCCACTCTTCTGGAAGCATATGACCTTAAGGTACGCAGGCCAACGTATTCTTCTTTGACAATAACTTCATTTTCTTCCAGCTCTTTCCTGAAGCTTTCTACCTCTTTCTTGACTTCTGTGCCATGTAATTCTTGGTCTACCTGATCTCTTAGCAGATTCTTGGGTATGCCAATCGAAAACCCTTTAGCTATACTACCATCTTATCTCCATACGTTTCCTATATTTCACCTCTTTCCCAATTTCCCATTGATTAGTTATTTTCCACAGGTAAATGGTTGAAATGGTTTTTGGCCACCATATTTCCATGATTATTCTCAGATGTTTATTATTAAACACTTATAATTTCTAAGCAACTGAGTTAGTAACTTTCCAAGTTTCACGTCCATATAATAAGACAATTTTCACATTTGTATTAAATAGTTTAACTTTCAATTTTAAGGATATTTGTTTTGATTTTCATAGGGAGAATAGCCATGTAAAAACTGATTTTGCTTTTCTATTCTAGTATTAACATCTTCATCTGATCCTCCAAATAAGAAAATTCACTAACCTCTTCTATCTCCGCATTTCCTAGTTTGACTTTAGTGTATCTTTTACTGTGTTCTCATAAATTTAGTGTTTTTTTGTTTGTTTGTTTGTGTAAATCCTACGTAAATCTGTACATGAAACAAAATCGACTCTTATTTCTGAATGACTGCATCGCTAAGAACGCCAAAGTAAATAAGGTAATTGATTTCGATCGGCAAATATCGCTTCTAACATGAATTTGACCGTAATAGAACATTCTAGATTACACGCTCCACTTACACATTGTGATGGTTGCATAATATCAAGTCTCACGTTACCTCGTCCACTAGTAGAGACAGTCATGTGAATATAAAACATCAAATACTTTTTTCTCTGAACTTGTTTCAAGCTAGTCATAAAAAGGAAGTGATAAGAGCTGCTTGCAGTTCGGAGATGTAGGACCCTTACGGAGAAAAAGAACATTATTGTGATCTGCTATATTTTCTGCGCGCAAGTGTATCACCCTAGATTATTCCAGGTGACTAATTTTCTACTCGCGACGTTGATATTGAGTTCCTTTTCCTTCATATTTATGAGAGAGCTTCGCGTAAATCTGTTCATCGCTGGCTGTAAAGCAATGTCTTATAGCTGAAATTCCAGGCTTTGCTAGTAACCATAGCAACGGCAGCAAAGGCGGAGAAGCAGCATGTATCAAGGTAGAAATCTTGAGCACCGCTCTGCGTTATTTCATTTGCATTTACAAGCCTTTGAAGATTCCGAGACTGCAGTTGTATCGTTGCGGATGAACATTCTTTGCTAAAACTTGAAATCATTAACCGAAAAACAGACGCAGTCCATTAAAACAAAAGAAGGGGAAGCTTGAGCAGGTCGTTAAAATGTTTTGCAGATTACTACCACTGCCTAGAAGAATTAAAATAAAATATCCGCCTGCATTTCTCAACATGAACTATGGCAAGTGATGGAGCCAAAAATGTATGGACAAACGCGGTGGCCAGTTGTAGCATCTCTTTTAGTAAGATTGGTAAGTAAAACCTATACAAGTAGTCTTAAAAACGTTGCATGGTCTCATCCACGGCTTTCTATAATAGCGATAGACAGCAATGAGCGCCGAGGTTGCGGACAAGCAACACATCGCGCAGCCGGTTCGGACGTTTTTGGATCTTGCTTTATTGTTTCAATTTTAATCTATTTTCCCCTTTCACTTCCATTTTCTGATTTTTTTTTTAAAAGTTAATTAACACGAATTTACCTAAACTTTTTTTTTACTTTCTCTACACGCACTATGTATATAGAGTATAGACAAGGTATTGCACTCCACCAAAACATTCGATACCGAGATTTCACCGGAAATATATGATTTAGGGTCCCATGTAACAACAAAAAAGTTGCGTGCCTGTGAACACGATAACTCAAAAACTAAGAGTTGGTAAAACACCAAACTTGGTATTTCAGTGTAGCATCTTCCAGGGATGCGACACGAAGATTTTGAGAAAAATCCCCACACCCCAAACTAACCTTTACATGGAACTTTTTTTCGAAAATCTTGATTTTCTAACAAATGGCTAACGATTTTGATTAAAATAGCGCATATTAAAGATATTTACCTGACAAATAAAATGTACATTATGAATTTTCTGGGAATAGCCTCTGAAGACCACTTTATTCTGAGTGAATTTTACGGAATTTTGCATAAGTACTAAATAGTAAGAGATAGACAAAAACTTACCACCGCAAAATGTAGAGTACATTAAAACACACAATTTATGTTCTGTACATTTTTTCTTGGAGTTGATCGTTTTTGAGATATTCCTTGCTTTTGTTTTCAGGTTCGAAAAACTTAACTGTTCTCATACAGGAATTTGTCAACTTCTGTCCATACAAACAAAGGAACATCAGTCACATAGCAACCAGTTTTGACTTTCACTTTAACCTATGCTACTCCCATATTTCCCTTCTACTTACAAAGAAGCAAGTAATAAGACTATTTCTGCTAATTTTTGTGGATTAGCATGAAGTAAATAGAAGCACTTTTTAAAACTAATTTGTTGCAGAGATATAGAGAAAGTCGTGTTAATGGAACAGATCAGATTTTTATTGTTTCATTTGTATAGCCCCCTTTAACTTCTATTGGCATATCGGGGGCTTTGACTTGTGAAACAATTCGTCTGATTACATTAGGTTATTGTCATTAGGTTTATCATTTTTATCATCAAACTCACTCGCGCACAGGGAATCGAATCGGGGACCTCGGGGAGGGAAATCAGCTCGCTGGCCACTCGACCACGGAGATCTAATAGTTTGTTAAACTATGATGCCTGCGACTTAAAGCAATGTCTTATAGCTGAAATTCCAGGCTTTGCTAGTAACCATAGCAACGGCAGCAAAGGAGAAGAAGCATGTATCAAGGTAGAAATCTTGAGCACCGCTCTGCGTTATTTCATTTGCATTTACAAGCCCTTGAAGATTCCGAGACTGCAGTTGTATCGTTGCGGATGAACATTCTTTGCTAAAAATTGAAATCATTAACCGAAAAACAGACGTAGTCCATTAAAACGAAACGAAGGGGAAGCTGGAGCGGATCGTTAAAACTCGTTTTTGCAGATCACTAGCGCCGCGGTGCGCCGATTAGACACCGCTTGGCGATCGTTAACGTAGTCCCTCAGGATATTAGTTTACCGCTGCAAATACGTATATGCTCTGGTTCACTACTGACCAAAACAGAGCAAGCTTCCAAACATGCGCTCGCCTCTAGTTAACTGATATGCCAAAAATTATATTTTTACTTTCTCTACACGCACTATGTACATAGAGCATGGAGAGTATTGTAATAGAACTAAAAATTCAATAGCGAGATTTCACCGGAAATGCATGTTTTGAGGTCTGCTGAGCATTATGTAGAAAAAGGTCCGCGTGTATATAACTGTGGGCAGCATAGCTCAAAAATCTGTTGTGTACCATTCACCTGACTTTCTCTATATCCCTGAAACAAATTATTCTTAAAAAGCTTATACTTCTATTTAATTCATGCTAATCAGAAAAAATGAGCAGAAATAGTCTTATTACTTGCTACCTTGAAAGTAGAAGTGAAATAAGGAACTAACATAGGTTAAAATGATAGTCAAAAGATGGTTGCTATGTCAATGAAGTTCCTTTGTCTATATGGATAAGAGTTGACAAGTTCCTGTATGAGAAAAGTATACGTTTTTCATAGCAGAAACCAAAAATAAGGAATGTCTCAAAAACGACGAACTTACGAAAAAAGTGTATATAACATAAATAATGTGTTTAAACGTGCTCTACATTTTTTGTGTAGTAAGTTTTTGTTCATCTCTTACGGTTTAGCAGTTATTCAAAATTCAGTAAAATTCATCCAGAATAAACTACTCTTCAGAGGTTATCTCAGAAAATTCAAGATATACATTTTATTTGATAGGTAAATATCTTTGATATACGAAATTTTAATCAAAATCGTTAGCCATTTTTGAGAAAATCAAAAATTTCGAAAAAAGTTACATGTAAAGGGTAGTTGGGGGTGGAGGGATTTTTCTCAAAATCTTCGTGTCGCATCCCTGGAAGATACTAAACTTAAATACCAAGTTTGGTATTTTACAGACTTTTCGTTTTTGAGTTATCGTGTTCACGGACACACTGACACACGGACACACACACACGGACCTTTTTGTGAAAATGCTTTTTGTTGGATATTGGGGACCCTAAAACATATATTTCCGGTGAAATCTCGATATCGAATATTTGGGTGGAGTGTAATACCTTCTCTATACACTATGTACGTAGTGCGTATAGAGAAAGTAAAAATTAGAAGACCGTTAGATACCAAACTTGGTATTTAAGTTTAGTATCCTCCAAGGATGAGACACTCCAAACTGCCGTTTTCATGGAAATCCTCTCTAAAATTTTGATTCTCTCAAAAATGGCCCTAACGATTTTACTTACTCTACACGTACTATGTACATAGTGTATAGAGAAGGTATTGCACTCCACCAAAAAATTCGATACCGAGATTTCACCGGAAATATATGTTTTGGGGCCCCGAATCCAAAAAAAAGTATTTTCAGAAAAGGGTCCGTGTGTGTGTCCGTGTCAGTGTGTTCGAGTGCCTGTGAACACCATAACTCAAAAACGAAAAGTCGGTAAAATACCAAACTTGGTATTTAAGTTTAGTATCTTCCAGGGATGCGACACGAAGATTTTGAGAAAAATCCCCCCACCTCAAGCTACCCTTTACATGGAAATTTTTTCGAAAATTTTGCAGTTCTAAAAAATGGCTCTTAAGAATTTTGATTAAAATATCGTATATTAAAGATATTTACTTAATAAACAAAATGTATATCTTGAATTTTCTGGGAATAGCCTCTACTTTATTCTGTGTGAGTTTTATGGAATTTTGCATAACTTCTAAACCGTAAGAGATAGATAAAAACTTACCTCAAAAAAATGTAGAGCACATTAAATCACACAATTTATGTTGTATGCATATTTTTCGTAGAGTTAATCGTTTTTGAGATATATCTTTTTTTTTTTCAGGTTCGAAAAACTTAATTTTCTCATACAAGAATTTGTCAACTCTTGTCTATACAAACAAAGGAACTTCAGTCACATAGCAACCGCTTTAACCTATACTACCCCTTATTTCCCTTCTAATTACAAGGAGGCAAGTAATAAGACTATTTCTGCTAATTTTTTGTTGATTAGCATGAAGTAAATAGAAGCATGAGCTTTTTAAAACTAATTTGTTGCAGAGATGTAGAGAAAGTCATGTGAATGGAACACATCAGATTTTTTATTTAAAATATCTCGTAATAAAGATATTTACATGACAAACAGAATGTAAATATTGACTTTTCTGGGAATAGGTTCTGAAGACATCTCTATTTTGTTTGAATTGAACAGACTTTTGCATTGCGGTAAACCATTAGAGCAACGGTTCCCAACCGGTGTGCCCCGGCACCCTAGGGTGCCGTGTGATTGGCTAAGGGGTGCCGCGAGATATTCTGACAAAGAAAAAAAAATTACCTTCTACTGAAGCCTTAAGTCTTGTAAGGTCTTGAAATAAAATAAGTCAAATCAATTACTCTCATGCACGGCAGATGGTGATAGTGGTCGATTCATTTCAATAATTCAGTTATACTAGTATCCCACAGATGGCATTACAGCTATACCCTGCCGAACATTCCCGAGACTACTCGCTTCCTCACGAACATTCGCGAGACTTCGACAGATGAATATATAAAAGTGTACGCCGCTTGGCGCTTTCAGTTGTCTTCCTCGCGTTGATTCACAGTGTTTAGCTGTGGATAAGTTCATTGTTAAACGTAAACGCCAGGACAGTGAAAGTGAACAGTCGCCTCCTACTGCTTGCTTTAAGAAGCCAAATCTTACAGTTTCTCCCGGACCGTCGAATTCACCACATAAAGAAGACAAACGAAAGAAAAGAACATACCAGGACAGTTACTTAGCGTATGGATTTAAGTGGAGTAACAACGAGGAAAACCCTATCCCTGTGTGTTTAGTTTGTGGCGAAACACTTAGCAACGAGGTCATGGTACCTAGCAAACTGAAGCGGCATCTTACAACAAAGCATCCTAGTGTGTCACAGAAAAGTGTAATGTATTTTTCACATATATTAGAAGGGGAGAAGAAAACAGCTGTGCGAATGGTAAAGAGAATGACCATAGGTGATACTCCTCTTGAAGCCTCATTTAAAGTAGCAGAACTGATAGCTAAAAAAAAAGAAACCTCATACTCTTGGAGAGGAAATCATTGGCCCTGCATGTCAATTTATAGTTTCAACAATACTTGGCGAAGGAGCAGCTAATCAAATTTCGAAAGTTCCTCTGTCCAACAACACCATCAACCGCAGGATATCTGAAATGACATGCAATATCAACGAACAAGTCACGGAGAAAATAACAACTTATAGAACATTTGCTTTGCAAGTGGATGAGAGTCTTGATATTGGTGACAAACTGCAACTCCTTGGTTTTATCAGATATATTTATGAAAAAGATATTAGTGAACAGTTTCTGTTCTGTAGACCGCTGGAGACTACAACCACAGGCCATGATATTTTCGTTTCTATTAATTCCTATCTCAATGACCATGATCTTTCATGGAAAGACTGTTGTGGTATATATACAGATGGTGCACCATTTATGTCTGGGAAAATTAAAGGTTTTACTACCAGAGCTCTCAATGAAAATCCATCCAGTATTATAACACACTGTTTTCTGCATAGAGAGACATTAGTCGTGAAAGCGTGTAATGAAGATTTTGCTGAAGTGTTTAACCAAGTTGTGAAAATGGTGAACTATATGAAGTCTCGACCTTAAAGTGCAGAATTTTTGAACAGTTATGTCGCGCAACGGATGCAGCTCATGCCTCTTTGTTACTTCACACAGAAGTAAGGTGGTTGTCGCGGGGTCGTGTATTGAGCCGGTTTCTCGAACTTAAAGAACAGCTAAAAACTTTTTTTAAGGATGAAAATCAAGACACATTTCATGAGCTCTTACTAAGTGATTCTTGGTGTTTTGAACTGTCGTATCTGGCAGATATTTTTCATAAACTGAATGAACTGAATGTTTCGATGCAGGGTCGACATGAAACAATAATCTCCTCAACCAATAAAATGAAAGGTTTTAAAAGAAAACTTAGTTCTTGGAAGTCTGCAGTTCAAAAAGGAGATTTGTCGAACTTTCCATCCCTTCTTAATGTGGCAGGAGATAAAGATCTGGGTAAACTGAAAGACCGCATTTGTGATCACTTATCAAGATTGCAAGAAGCAATAGATGCGTATTTTCCAACTATTTCCACTACGAATCTTGACTGGGTTGTCTCACCATTTGATTTCGTAGATAGTGCAGAGGAAATAGATTTCACTGCTTGCGAACGAGATGAATTTATTGATCTTTGCGCTGATTCCACACTCAAAGGTAAGTTCACCAAGAGTGAGGCGTCGGTGGCTAGTTTTAGGCTTCAACGGAGAGAGGAGTACCCTAACCTAATGGAGAAAGCAATTAACGCACTTTTGCCCTTTTCAACATCCTATCTATGCGAGCAAGCCTTCTCTGCTATGGTGACAATAAAATGCAAAGCAAGAAATAGACTGAATAACCTAGAGGATGATTTGCGTGTTTCACTGTCAACTGTAAGACCCGACATCACATATCTGTGCTCTAAGCATCAATCACAAGTTTCACATTAATCACTAATCGAACGAAATTTATTGATGTATTTTTACTCAGTGATTGTAGTAAAGTTTACTGTATTATGTTATGGTGTACGTTATTATTATATAATATTTCAATAAATTAACATATTAAGCTTAATTTTCTTTTAATTCAAGGAAGGGTGCCCCTGGTGTTTAATGTTATTCCCAAGGGTGCCGTGAATTTCAAAAGGTTGGGAAACACTGCGTTAGAGAGACAAAAACGTGTTATATACAAAGCTTGTGAAGCTCGTTAAAACACACAATTTATGTCATAAATATTTGTTTCGTGGAGGAGTTGGCCGTTTTGAAGATATTCCTTGTTAATTGTTTTTGCTTTAAAATGAATATATTTTTCTCATACGGGCCTTTTCAACTCTTGGTCATACAAATAAGGCACTTCAACCACATGACATCTACCTTTTAAAAGATTCTATCCTAGTATATTTCCCTTCTAATTACAAGGAAGCAAGTAAAAATACTATTTTTGCAAATAATTTCTTGATTTGCACGAGAGAACTAGAAGAATACGCTTTTCAACCATAATTTGTTGCAGAGATATAGAGAAAGTCATGTGAATGGAACACAATAGATTTCTTAGAAAGAGGTCCGTTTGTGTGTGTGTGTGGTGTGTATGTGTGTGTGCGGACAGCATAGCTCAAAAACTAAAAAATCAGTTAATACCAAACTTGGTATTTAAGTTTGGTATCTTCCAAGGCTGCGACACGAAGATTTCCAAGAAAATCCCTCCACCCCAAACTATCCTTTACATGAAAAGAATTTGAAAATGTTTATTTTCTCAAAAATGGTTCTAACGACTTTTTTTTTTTTTTTTGGTAGTGTTTAACGCCCGCTTTAACTACTAATGGCATCGCAGGCGATGACACTGATGATACATGAATGATGATGGAGCACCGGTGGAATGCGATGGTGGGGGAAACCGGAGTACCCGGAGAAAACCCGCCCCAGCGACGCTTTGTCCACCACAAATCTCACATGTGGTCGCTTGGGATCGAACCCCGGTTCTAACGACTTGGATTAAATTAAAACTATTGACATCACAAATAAAATTATCTTGAATATTTTGGATATAGACTCTGAAGAGCACTTTGTACTCATTGATTTGTCACAATTTTGCATATCGCTTAAAGAGATGGAAAATAAACTTACTACACCAAAATTTAGGTCTTGTTAAAACACGCCATTTATGTCATATGCATTTTATGGTACAGTTTACCGTTTCCAAGATATTCTTTGTTATTGGTTTCAATTTTAAAATAATTATGCTCTTCTCAGAGAGGAAGTCTCCGATTTTCTTTTGTTTTACTCTTGGCTTAGCAAAGAACTAAATTTCAATGACAATCGCATAACGCTAGCTTTTAAAACATTTGACGCATGCCTTTAGTTCTACTTATAAGGAACTAATTCTGCTAATGTTTATCTCGATTAGCATAGTGTAGAAAGTAGAAGAATCTTTTGTATGAAGAAAGTGGAATAGCTAGAGGAGGTCATGTGGGTATAGCACATCTGATTTTTACTTCCTCTACTTAATACAGAAACACAGGTAGAATAAGTATTTCATACCTCCCAAAAACTATACTTACATTTCACATGAAATACATGCTCTAGTCTCCTCTGAATCAAAAAAAAAAAAAAAAAAAATCTTCAGAAAAGTCGGTAAAATACCAACCTTGTTATTTAAGCTTAATACCTTCTCATAATGCGACACGAAGATTTTGTTCAAAATCCCTGCACCCCAACTACGCTTTATATGAAAAAAATTTATATTTTCTCAAAAATGGTTGTAACAGTTTTGATTAAAATAATGTGTTTGCATGTCAAATAAAATGTATGTTTTGAATATTATTGAAATAATCTCTGAACCTCTTCATTCTAGTTAACATTTGTATAACCGGTAAATCGTAAGAGATAGACAGCAACTTCTTTGCTTAGTCCAGGTCCTCCGGTTTGCCTGGCCACTAATTCCATCAATTGCCCCACCATTACCTTTCCTAACATACATTTCGCCTGCATTTTATATCATCCACTTTGTCACGCTCATGCCTGGCTGCGCGCCGAACACTCATTCCAGGTTCTCCATTTTGTAGTTTCGTGGCGTTGGCTCCCCGACAGGCTTCTGAACCTAGGCATTGGCGGGGTTCAGTCCTACTAATACGTTGAGAGTAAGCCGAATACGAAACAAAAATTTTCACCTCTCTTACAGTTTGCCAGTTATGCAAAATTTTGCAAAATTCATCCCCAATAAAAAGATCTTCAGAGGCTATTTCCAGAAAATTCAAGATATACATTTTATTTGTTAAGTGAATATTTTTAATACACGGTATTTTAATCAAAATCGTTAGAGGCATTTTTGAGAAAATCAAAATTTTCAAAATTTTCCCATGTAAAGGATAGTTTGGGGTGGGAGGATTTTTCTCAAGATCTTTGTGTCGCATCCTTGGAAGACAGCAAACTTAAGTATTAAGAGGGGACCCCCTCCAAAAAAAAAAAAAAAAAGAAATCCGGTGAAAGCCTGGTATCGAATTTTTGAGTGGAATACTATATCTCCTCTATACACTATGAACATAGTACATGTAGAGAAAGTAAAAATGCAATATTATGGTATGTAAACTTTTTTCATGTGACAAGGTAGGCAGAATTTTAAAATTAAGAGACTTAATACATTGTTAATTAATATATTTTCATTGTTTATTTCAAAAGTAAATCTAAAATCTATATAATTAATCCTTATAAAGAAATATAAATTTACCATAGACAAGTTACTATTATATATAATTATGTATATAATATAAGGTGCCTTCGTTTTCTACCAAGGCCACCACGTCCTTATATGCGTATCAACCTCTGTGTTGTGCCAGCTCAGGACGTGACAAAGGTACGTTTATCAGCTGTGAACTGTCTCCGTCCCTACTTTATCTCCGTATTGTGAAATATTTTGATATTATATGTGCCTTGTGTGATTTACTTTGAAATGTTATTCTCTTATTAGTGTATAGAAATTAGCGCTTGAACAGAGCATTTTTATAATACATTTGTGAAAGCTGAATCGTGTAAACAGGTGTACCCGATTTTAGCAGCAATACTCTGGTTACTCATACATTCCCTGATTCCTGGAAGAGACACCAAGAGATGTTTGGTCAATAAACACTACGGCAAAGAAGCAAAAACGATATGCTCAAACGGAGGAAGAGCTAGACGAAATTGATGCTGCATTCGAACGTTCACCTAAGTCTCCCAGCCGTGTTTACAGCAAATGGATGTTTCACAAATCAGTTTTCATACTGCTACTAAACTTTAAAAACTGAATGAAATCCTACTGTGTAACTATAGTGCAGAAATTGTAAACTTATCCAAGAATACTTATGCGTGTAAAATATTGATTTCATCCGACGTTATCAAAAATATCTTCGCGCAGATGGTCACTACTTTCTACAATACATAACAAGGTTTCATACCTCTTTTATTTTACTTCTAGTCATGCAGAGAACGGAATTTCAATTGTTTAGCATGATGATACATTTAAAAATGTGACTTTTCGCCTTTGCCCAGGTATACTCCCTTATTCCCCTTCTACTTACAAGGAAACACGTAATAAGATAATTTCTGTTAATGTTTATCTTGGTTAGCAAGATATAGATAAATGAATATTCTTTTATAAGAAAAGTATGTTTGCAGAGCAGATACAGAAACGTATGTGTATGTAGTAGCACTTCAGGTTTTAGTGAATAAGTGAAGATCATGACTAGAGCAACACATGTTATGCTTTATTACTTTCTCTATACGTACTATGCACATAGTGTATAGAGAAGGTATTGTAATGCACTCAAAAATTCAATACAGAAAGTCTGAATCCAAAAAAAAAAAAAAAAAACAGTTTTAGAAAAATGTCCGTGTGTCTTGTCTGTTTGTGTCTCTGTGTGTATGTGTGTCTGTGGGCAGCATAGTTCAAAAACGAAAATACCGTTAAAAATCAAACTTGGTATTTTATGTTTGGTATCTTCCAAGGATGCGACACGAAGATTTTCAAGAAAATCCCCCCCCCCCCAACTATCCTTTACATGGAACTTTTTACGAAAATTGGCTCTAACGATTTAAATTAAAATAGCCCATATTAAAGGTATAAAGATATTTACCTCACAAATAAAATGTATATCTTGAAGTTTATGGGAATAGCCTCTGAAGACTACTTTATTCTGGATAAATTTTACGAATTTTACATAACTGGTAAACCTTAAGAGACGGACAAAAACTTACTTCACAAAAAATGTAACACGTTAAAACACACAATTGTGTTATACATTTCTTTCGTGGAGTTGATCGTTTTTGAAATATTCCTTCTTTTTGGTTTCAGCTTTAAAACACTTTTAATTTTCTCATTCAGGAATTTGTTTACTCGTGTGCATACAAACAAAGGAACTTCAGTCACATAACAACCAGCTTTTGACTATCACTTTAACCTATGATACTCGCTTATTTGACTTCTACTTATAAGGAAGCAAGTACTAAGACTATCTCTGCTATTTTTTCTCGATTAGCATGAAGTAAATAGAAGTATTAGCTTTTTAAAACTAATTTGTTGCAGAGATGTAGAGAAAGTCATGTGAATGGAACACATCAGATTTTTTTTTAAATGATGCTTTGTTGCGTAAACTGATTGGAAATTAAGGTTAAAAAACGAGTTTATTTTATTGCGTACAACCAATACAGCCATTAGATAGTACATACAATGGATTGTTTTTCTACATAGTCTCCATATCGGTTGAGGCATTTCTCGCTTCGTTGGATGAGTTTGAACATTCCCTCCTGGTAAAAATTCTGTCCTTACGTGCACAGCCACGTTGTCGTAAAGTGCTGTATCTCCTCTGATGAAATTGTTGGCCTTCTAAGTGTTCCTACAAGTGAGGGAAAAGGTGAAAGTCGCTTGGAGCGTGGTCGATAATATCCCAGCGAAACTGCTTCATGTTCTGGCAGTATCAGTCAGCGGTCACTTTATAAAACTCCACGAGTATGACACTCGCGCTGTCACAAAACACTGTGGCTATCACCTTCCTGGCAGATGGCGCCTCCTTAAACTACTTTGTCTTTAGGGTAGGGGCGTGTTTCCATTCCATTGACGGCCGCTTACAGCGGAGGGTATAGTGGTAGATCCATGTTTCATCATTCGTAACAATGCGGTGAAGAAAGCATTTCCCTTCCGGGGAGTGCCAGTAGCAGACTTTCTCCCATGCGCTTCTCCTTGTGTTGGTTGAACACATTTCGTAGAAGTCACTTTCCGGTACTACATAGTATCTTGGACAATGTGATGAATGCTTCCAAAAGACATTCCCAGTTCGACCAGTAAAAACGTGATCGACTGTTGTCCGGTATCAGCTCCTACCTGAGCTGTGATCAAATCTGTGGATGACGTGCTGAGTCGGCCACTATGATCATTGAGGTTACGTTTTCTCTACCTGTTGCAAACTTTTACATCATTCTGCGACATGCCCAAAGACATCATCAGTCTCTCAATAAACCTCTACCAGCTGTCGGTGAATGTCAGCCGTGGTTACATGTTTCACCGACAGAAATTAACAGCTGAATGGATTTCTTCGCGAAACCAGTTTTGAAAATAAGTCGCCATTTGTGTTAACCTTGCAGTTGGCCGTTGACTAAAACTCTGCACAGTTGTCAACCGGATATATTCTTATTACTGCATACTACTAAGTTCGCTGTGAAAGAAGAAACACCAGGAATACGGGGCCTTGTAACCTTGTATTATGATTTATTTTTGCTTTCTCTATACGAACTATGTACATTGTATAGAGAAGGTATTGTATTGCACCCAAAAATTCGATACCGATTTCACGGGAAATACATGTTTTGAGACTCCCTGAATAAAAAAAAAAAAGCATTTTTAGAAAAATGTCCGTGTGTGTGTCTGTGGGCAGCATAGCTCAAAAACGATAAGTCCGTTAAAGCCCAAACTTGGTATTTAAGTTTGGCATATTCCAAGGATGCGACACGAAGATTTTCAAGAAAATCCCCCCACCCCAAACTGACCTTTACATGGAAAAAATTTCGAAAGTTTGGTTTTCTTAAAAATGGCTCTAACGATTTTGATTAAAATATCGTATATTAAAGATATTTCCCTGACAAATAAAATGTATATCTTTAATTTTCTAGGAATAGTCTCTGAAGACTACTTTATTGTGGATGAGTTTTACGGAATTGTGAATAACTGCTAAACCATAAGAGATGGACAAAAACTTACTACACAGAAAATGTAGGTCACGATGAAACACAATTTATGCCATATACATTGTTTTCGTAGAGTTGATTGTTTTTAAGATATTCCTGGTTTTTCGTTTCAGCTTTGAAAAACATACTTTCTCATACAGGACTTTGTGAACTCGTGTCCATACATACAAACAAAGGAACTTCAGTTACATAGCAACTAGCTTTTGACTCCCTCATTTTACTTCTACTTACAAGGAAGCAAGTAATGCTATTTCTGCTAATTTTTCTCGATTAGGATGAAGTAAATAGAAGCATAAGCTTTTTAACTACAATTTGTTGCAGAGATGTAGAGAAAGTCATGTGAATGGAACACATCAGATGTTTAGCATAAATAATAGCAATACTATATTTTATGGCTATAAATCTAAGCCAAATACTGTCTATGTATATTTTGTCATGAAATTGAATTATTTATGACCAATATTAGTTTGCATACTGCTGTTAACAGATGTAAAACCTCCTGATTCAAAGTGTGTGCTGGAAATAAAACCGTTAACTTGTTTTCTATGATGGTTATTTTAATTGTTGCCTGTTATTGACCAAATTACAATTATTTTTATTCTTAAGTTTGAAAATTCCATTGTTGAAAGACTAGCTTATCATTGTTGATATGAATATTCTTAAAGTGCATTGAAGCATTTCATTGTGTAAGAGGTGTGCTCTAATATATATATATATATATATATATATATATATATATATATATATATAATATGAGGTACGTCCAGAAAGTAAGTTCCGTTTGGTAATAAAACTAAATTGTATACAGATAGAAAATAATTGTTTATTGCACAAAAGTCTACAGCTCTTAAACTACTTTTCCACATAACTGCCGAAATGTTGCAGGCATTTGTCATAGCGTGGCACAAGTTTTTATATACCTTCTTCAAAGAAGTTTGCCGCCTGTGTCTTTGGTACCCAACGTGAGCCAAGTTTACGAAATTTCAGTTTTCGGTAACAATTTCGTGAATTGGTGATCGTGAGCTTTGGGGAAATTCCATAGCGAGAGCACTAATTGTAAACTTGCTGTTTTCCTGGAGCTTGTCATCAATCGCGTGAACCAGTTCTTCTGTAACCAAAGATGGACGCCCACTTCGTTCTTCATCGTGCACTTCACTACGTCCTTCATTGAACTGTCGGACCCATCTTCTCACCATTGAATCACTCATCGCATTTTGTCCGTAAACTTCGCAAATTTGCCGATAAATTTCAATTGGTTTCACTTTCCTAGCGTTAAGAAAACGAATTACAGATCTGCTTTCACAAGCGGCGGGATTTTCAATCAACACCGACATTGTAAACAAGCACAACAAAGCGTATGTGGCTGACAGCGATCTCAAAATGGCGCACGTTTCTTCTCCTTGATACAGAGCGTCTACCGCGCATGTGCGGAACTGCGATCGCAGCGCTGCAGCGGAGATAAATTGAAACGGAACTTACTTTCTGGACGTACCTCGTATTTTTATGCTTTAATTTTAAAATTATTATTTATTGTGCTTTTAAAATTAGTTTCATCGAGACTCTTGGACTACCAAATTTATATTCTGGGTGCAGTTATATATCTAAGGTCCTGTATGCTTTCAATGCTGATGCTTTTGGGATGCCTTAAACATGACTATGAATGCTCGTATGGTTTTGAAAGTTCATAATGTATCTTTGGGAATTTGCATTGCTGAAAACATATGACAGATCCAGTCTGGCGTTTGTCAAATTAAGGACGGCTCTAAGCGCGCACTGATTTGTCGATACTAAATCTTTTCAACCGTTGGTTAATACCATCAAGCGTACCAACTTTTGTGATACTTCGCCAACTCTGCAGCAATGACCTCTCAATTGATTGTACCGCATAGGCTCGCTGTGAAGCTGAATGGTTTAACGTAGGGCTCGGAATAAATAAATGATTGAGGGTATTCAGTATGGTCAACTGCACCTGTGATCCGGAGTTTATCTGTGGGAGGGTTCCATTACCGAGCGATCAATGATCAAAGCTGCCGTTCTTCTTGCACAAGCTTGTGTGGGCGTGTGAATTATACATCGCTTTTGGAAAAAAAAAAAAAAAACATGGTCACATACAAACCTTTTATTAGCGAAAATAATTCTGCTGATGCTGAATCCATGGCAGTGAACGCCACGCCATCAAACGTACTGAGGGAATTTAGTTCAAAGATCAGACAACCGCAGGAACTGTCGTCTCTTTTGGTAAACAGATAGTACGATTAACTCAAATCGGCTTCCTTCAGTTTCGTTTTGTGTACTCCTTTTCAAAATATGCTCCGAGTGTAAACTGTATAGGACGAAATTTAGTTGGCATTGAAAACAAGATGTAAATATAGTATGTTTAAGAGAGAATTGCTGAATGAAATGAGAAAGAACGAAATAACCTAGAAATATTTTTACTTTCTCTAGTCCGCAGGTACAATTTACGAGGGCCATTTTTTTCAACCTCTAATAGGTTATAAATAAAAGACAAGTTCATAGAAAACAATTATTTTATTGCTAACAGTTTTGTACACTTACGGTTACTTTTCAACATAATCACCGAAAAGGTTGAGATATTTTTCGTATCTGTGCACAAGCTTTCCAATACTCACTTAAAAAAATGTTGCCGCCAATGATTTCAAATGAGCAGTGACGTGTTTTGAAGATCTTCGATCTTTACGACGTTTGCGGAGAGCCATTCAAAACAAACGAAGAGGAATGCTGACTTCAGGAATTGTGTTGATCCGACAACGCTCGTCCACACACTGCTGGCACGACCAATCGGCTCCTTGAACAATTTCAATGGGACATTTTCATTCATCCGCCGTACAGTCCTGACCTGGCACCCTATTCCCTGAACTGAAGAAGTGGCTAGGAGGGCAGCACTTTTAAACCAACAAAGATCTTCAAAAGAACGTTAATGCTCATTTCAAATGATTGGCGGCAACATATTTTGAAGCGGGTATTGCAAAGCACGATAAATGTCTCAATCTTTTCGGTAATTATGTTGAAAAGTAACCTCAGTGCACAAAACGTTTAGAAATAATGTTTTCTATGAACTTGTGTTTTATTGTTAGCCTATCGGAGATTGAAAAAAAAAAACGGCCCTCGTACATACTGGATAGAAAAACCCAAAATTTTGATGTCGAGATGTCATCGGAAATATATTTTTTGTGGTACCATGAGTGCGAAAAAAGATTTTTTTTAGAGAAAGGTCCTTGTGTGTGTAAGTGGACAGTATAGCACATAAACGAAAAGACTGTTAAATACCAAAGTTGATATATAGTTTTTGTATCTCCCAAGTTTTTTTTAACTTTTTGTTTTATTGTTTCATTTATATAGCCCCCTTTAACATTCCCCTTTAACATATAAGGTCATTTTCGGGGGCTTTGCATTAGAAACAACTTGTCTGTAGGTTCATTTCGTTGGCTTTAAATCGTTTCATTTTCCTCTAACACACACACACACACACACACACACACACACACACACACACACATTCACTCTCGCATACATTCATCCAGACTCTGTGGGGGATAGGGAATAATTCTGTTTAAGGACACATTCCCCGCCCCAGCAGGGAATTGAAACCGGGACCTCCGGGTAAGAAGCCAGCTCGCTGACCACTTGACTATGCAGGCAGACTCTTGCCAAGTTTGCGACACGTAGATTTTCAAGAAAATCCCCCACCATAAACTACCCTTTACATGGAAAACTTTTCTAAAATTTTGATTTTCTCAAAAATGACTAACATTTTTATTAAAAAAGTTGTATATTAAAGATATTAACAAGACAAACATACATCTTGAATTTTCTGGGAATAACCTCTGATATTGTGGATATAGTGTGCCGAAGTTTGCTTAGTTGTTAAACCCTAAGAGATAGACTAAAACTTCCTGCACAAAATGTAGATCTCGTCAAAACACAAAGTTTATGTCCTTTACGTTAACCGTTTCCGAGATATCTCTTTTTATTGGTTTCAATTGTGAAGTACTTATACTTTTCTGTCCGGAAGTGTCTGTTTTTCTTTTGTGCTACTTCTGGACAAGCAAACAAGCGATTTGCAATGACAATCGCATAACGACAGCTTTTAAAACACTTGACAATCACTTTAGTGTAGTGTGTTCCTTTGGCTCCCTTCTACTTATAAGGAACTAAGTGATAAGAACATTCTGCTAGTGTTTATCTCGATTAGCATGCTATAGATAAAAGAATAATCTTTTGTAAGAATAGCTTGTATATCTTGAGTATGAGTTATTGCCAATTTTAGTGGCAAACGGAGAGAAACTGAAGGAAGAATCCTACCTCTGTTCCTTTATTTCTCTAAGTGAGCTACGTTTTAAAGCCAGAGGTCTTAGGTTTGATTCCCAGAGTATAAATAAGAAACTAATTTTAAAAATACGATGTGTTCCATTCACATGACTTTATATGTTCTGCCGGGTTCGATCCCAAGTGACCACATGCGAGATTTGTGGTGGACAAAGCGGCGCAGTGGCGGGTTTTCTCCGGGTTCTCCAGTTTCCCCCGCCATTACATTTCACCGCTGCTCCATATTCATTCCACGTGTTATCGCGTGCGGTGCCTGAGTAATGGAAGCGGGTGTTAAATACTATCAAACAGAATTATCAGTTCTGCAAACAGACTGTTCTTGCAAAAGATGATTATTTTATGTACATCCTGTTAATCAAGACAAGTTTCACCAAGATTGGAATTATTTCTTACTAGTTCCTTAAAAGCAGGATAGAAATAAGGGAATATATTAGCCTAAAGCCCGTCAAATCTTTCAAAAGCTGTCGCTATGCAATTGTCATTGAGATCCGGTTTTCTTTGATTGGCCGGGAAACAAAAATATTGAGTTTTATGGATGCTCTTTAATTGCTGGGGTTCTTAGGCGTGATGCCGTGAAAGCTTCACTTCCCTTCCAAAGGAAACCATCCCAAGGATAAAAATCTGTTGTGTTCCATTCAAATTAAATTATTTTATGTTTAAGATATTTTTTATTATTATTGTTTCATTCAAGGTTATCTAAGGTTATATCGGGGGCTTTCCATTTGAAACAACTCGTTTACGTTGGTTTAAATCATTTTGTTTTACTCATACACACACAAACTTCCAGACTCTGTGGGGGATAGCGAATAATTCTGGCGAGAGAAAAATTCCCCGCTCCAGCCGGGAATCGATCCCGGGACCCCCGGGTGAGAAGTCAGCTCGCTGACCGCTCGACCACGGATTGTCCATCTGTTACGGTGTAGCAGTTGTGCAAAATTCCGTAAAATTGACCCAGAATAAAGTAGTCTTCAGAGGCTATTTACAGAAAAATATACTTTTTATTTGTCAGATAATATCTTTAATATACGATATTTTAGTCAAAATTGTTAGCCATTTTCAGAAAATCAAAATTTTCGAAAAAATTTGCATGTAAAGGGTAGTTTGGGGTGGGGAGGTTTTTCTCAAAATCTTCGTGTCGCATCCCTGGAAGATACTAAACTTAAATACCAAGTTTGGTATTTTACCGGCTTTTCGTTTTTGAGTTATCGTGTTCACGGACACACACGGATCTTTTTCTGAAAATACTTTTTTTGGATACGGGGGACCATAAAACATAATTTCCGGTGAAATCTCGGTATCGAACTTTTTGGTGGAGTGCAATACCTTCTCTATACACTAAGTACATAGTGCGTATAGAGAAAGTAAAAGTTATGTGAATGGAACACGTCAGTTGGCTCATGGGACTTGAATGTTCCTTTATAAAATTTAAAATATATTTCTGTATATGATACAGAATGCTAATTTTAGGGATAACTAAACGTAACTTCATGGCACGACAGTTTACAAGGAACCTTGTTCTACCGTCCGGCCGCTGCATCACCCATCTCAGCCCGAAGGTGTCATACATGGAGTGCAGTGCTGGAGGATGAGACATGATCAGCGCTTCGAGTCGCTCCCGGCCGGTTGTTGCGGTCTTCCCGAACTGAAGCCGCTACTTCTCAATCAAGTAGCTCTTCAATTGGTCCCCCAGGGACCAATATTTCTCACGCCAGCACCGGAAATCGAACACAGGTCTTCCGCTTGGCAAGCACCGCGTTACCACCGCACTAAGGAACATATAAATAATCAGTTAATGTAATAGCTCTTATCCCATAGCATGCGAAGCCCTTTTCATTAATACAGATATTCCGTTTGCAATTTTCGTTTGACCTATCCACGTAAACCAAAGACGTTTTGTTTCTTCCAAGGGCCCAACTTGAGCTGCCTCTAGAAGTGCTCCCTTGAAAGCCATTTTGGCCGCAGCGTGGTTAAGGAATCGTTTGATCTCCCTGTAGTTCAAACATTTGAAACTTTATAGCGGATTCCAGCTTCAAGAGTCTGGCTATGAAGTGCCGGTGCTGCTAACTGGAGGCCCAAACGCGAACTAGTAGTCGAGAAAAAAATCTTTGTTCACTCACATTAGCTGTTCTATATACTTATTCTTCTTACTGACCTTGTTAATCGAGATAATAATTAGCAGAATGTTCTTATTACTTCTTATAAGCAGGAAGAATTACACTGGGCTAAAACGATAGGCAATTCCTTTAAAAACTGTTATTGCAATTCTTTGCTTGGCCAGGAGTAGAACAAAAGAAAAACGGACCTTTCCTGTCTGAGAGAAGTATCAGTACTTCACAAATGAAACCAATACCAAGGAATATCTCGGAAACGGTTACCTCCTCAACAAAAATGTAAAGGATATACATTTTGTGTTTTGGCGAGATCTACAGTTTTTGTGCAGTAACTTTTTCTCTATCTCTTACGGTTTAGCAGTTAAGTAAAATTCGGCAAAATTCATCCAGAATAAAGAGGTCTTCAGAGGCTATTCTCAGAAATTTCAAGATATTCATTTTATTTGGGATGTAAATATCTTTAATATACGGGATTTTAATCAAAATCGTTAGAACCATTTTTTAGAAAATCAAACTTAAAAAAAAAAAATCCATGTAAAGGGTGTTGGAAGATAACCTAAATACTAAGTTTGGTATTTAAAGGTATTTTCGTTTTTGAGCTACGCTGTCCACAGACACACACACACACAAACACACGGACCTTTTTCTGAAAATACTTTTTTTTAACTCGGTGGGTGCTAAAACGTGTATTTCCAGTGAATCCTTGGTATCGAATTTTTGGGTGGAATGCAATAATTCCTCTATACACTATGTATATAGTACGTGTAGAGAAAGTAAAAAGAAATATACTTGTACGAGTGCTTTAACACACTTTAAGATTCTTTGCCGGAAGCAGGAAGTATTGCAATTTGTGCTGTGACGAGAATATATTGGCAATGTATTCTCTATATCGTTATGTGTGGGGGTCACGTAGACACAGGCACTGAGTCTGGTGGTCATAAAACACCCATAGAAGACAGCTGTTGCAACCATGACCGAGGAAGCAGCACAGCATCGCTGTTTGGAGAACCAGTTTTTAAACTACCCCAATAGCAACTCATAAATACATACATACATTCACCAAAACAGAATCTAAGAACTCTGGTCTTGGAATTTTAATTATATAACAAGCTTTACTTTCTCTGCTTAGAACACGGATAGAGAAGGCATTGTACCTCATCCAGAAAATGTAACCGCAAATACACGTTTTATGATCCCCTGTATAAAAACAAACTTTTTATAAAAAGGTCCATGTGTGTATATCCGTGTCTGTGAACACATAACTCAAAAACTCAGTAAAATACCAAACTTAGCATTTTAGTTTAGTATCTTCCAAGGATGCGACACGAAGATAGCACATAGCAACCAGCTTTTGACTATCACTTTTACCTATGGTACTCCCTTATTTCCCTTCTATTTGCAGAAGTAAGAAGAAGTAATAAAACTATTTTTGCTAATATTTTTTCGAGTAGCATAAAGTAAATAGAAGCATGGTATTTTTAACAATAATTTGTTGCAGAGATGTAGAGAAAGTCATATGAATAGAACGCATCAGATTTTTTTATTTACTTTATTTATTTTTTATTTATTTCTAAACAATATGGAGCATCTGAACGAATACCTTACTCATAGTTGGTAGGCGTAGCCTTCGCTTTACCTGTCTTGCTTATTAGCGGCGACTGTGAAGGGCAAAACGTAGGTCAGTCTGTCCAGTTTCCCACTGATGGATTTTAACTTAACATAGCCTCGTTGAGTTTTGCAACTCCTGTAACGCACACGTCAAATAGGGACAGCTGGGCCACCTGGTCTACAAATATTTCTCCTTTTACGTCATTTTAATTCACTTAAACTAAATGTTCATATCCTGATAGTTGTGTTAGAAATACGTCATGGATCGGTGTGTGCCTTCTGGAACTCATCCATGAACCATAATATCTTCCTTCTTCACGTGTTCACAAAGACCTTGGTGCTTGGCATATGTATCTAAGCTTCTATAACTGGCAGGCAGGTGATTGCCTCCATTGGGACCGTACGTAATACCAGCAAAAGAAGTTCTGCTTTTATACATCGTCGTCCTCCGTGGCCCAAAGAAAACATGCTAGGCTGTGATGCCCAAAGTCGCGGGCTCAGACCCAGCGGAAGGCGATTAACCTCTTTGGGAGTGAAGCGCCTTAGCATGACTTCCTTCGGAAGGAAAGTAAACCAGTTCCCGTGTCGTAGATTTATGGCATCTAGAAGAACCTCAAACCCGATGAAGAGGCCTTTAAGCTAAATTAAGCTGTCTTTCTAGTCTAATTCAGAATAAAACACTGAGAACGGCAGCAGATAAAGAGCCTCCATATAATAAATAAAATTCAGTTCATTTCTGCTTCTACTGGCACATTTTATTGCTTCTGCAAAGAACATTAAAATTCTTTGAATGTTATTTTGGAAGGAAAACCACTCGAATACGTTTCAAATTTTAACTATCTAGGTTTTGTGATATTAATATAAGAAACTATTCTTTAGATGGTGTTAATCAGAAACTATCAAAATGTGACGTCATCCAAGAGGCTTTAAGCGGGTGATGGTTCAAATTTCAGTCATTTTTGGAAAAAATATACTTTTTTATTGTTATTAAAGTACATGTACAGAACGTTTCACATCTGCAAGTTTCTTAATTATAACATATTTAAAAGTGTGTATTATTAAAAGTCCCATGTTGGGCGTGGCAGGCGCTGTTTTCCTGATCCGTTGTAAGAATTTCTGTAATTTTGCATTTTTTCTACGACTTTTTGTGTTAATTAAAATACTGGCTTTGTCCATAAAACGATCGTGGCTGCATACTACAATAATGGAAAATAATCGGTAGATGGCAGCATAAGAAGCAATAATGTAGTTTTTTTTGTTTGTTTACTTTCTCTACACGTACTATGTACATAGTGTATGCAGAAGGTATTGTACTCCACCCAAAAATTCGATACCGAGATTTCACCGGAAATACTTGTTTTGGGTCCTCCTGAATCCAAAACATTTTTGGAAAAGGTTCGTGTGCCATATTCAAGAATTCAGAAAAATGCCTTTGGAGCAATTAAACAATGTCTTACTTTAATCAATGTTATGTATAGAATGTTTAATATTGTACATATGGATAGAAACCGCGATATGACCTAGTTGTCAAAGTACCCATAAAAAATCCTTTTACTTTCTCTAGCGCGCATGTGCAATGTACATAGTGGATAGAGAAACTATTGTTTATCACCCAAAAATTCGATTACGATAATTTGCCGGAAATATATGTTTTGGGGTCCCCTGAGTCCGAAAAAAGAATTTTTTGAAAAAAGGCCCCTGTGCGTGTTTGCGCGCGCGTATGTGGACAGCACAGCTCAAAAACGAAAAGACCATCAAGTACCAAAGTTATTTAAGTTTGGTATCTTCCAAGAATGCGGTAAGAAGATTTTCAAGTAAATCTCCCCACCCCCAACTACCCTTTACATGGAACTTTTTTTGATTATCTCAAAAATGACTAACGATTTTGATTAATGATATTTACCTGAAAAATACAATGTATATCTTGATATTTTTGGGAATGCCTCTGAAGACTACTTTATTCTGCATGAAATTTACGGAATGTTGCGTAACTGCTAAACCGTAAGAGATGGACAAAAACTTACCACACAAAAAAGTAGAGTACATTAAAACACACAATTTGTCATATTCATTTTTTCGTGGAGTTTAGTTTTTTAGATATCCCTTGTTTTTGGTTTTAGGTTTGAAAAACGTATACTTTTCTCCAACAGGAATTTGTCAACTCCTATCCATACAAACAAAGGAACTTCAGACACAAAGCAACCAGTTTTTTTTTATTAATAATAATAATAATAATAATAATAATAATAATAATAATAATATTATTATTATTATTATTATTATTATTATTTAACCTATGGTACTCCCTTATTGCGCTTTTATTACAAGGAAGCAAGTATTTCTGCTATTTTTTTCTCGATTAGCATGAAGTAAATAGAAACATAACTTTTTTAACAATAATTTGAGATGTAGAGAAAGTAATGTGAATCGGACACATCAGACTTTTTTTTTTAATTTCCCTACACGTACTGTATATAATGAATATAGAGAAAGTATTACATTCTATAAAAATTCTATACTAAACCAAAAGTTCGTTTTAAACTTCCATGAGGATTGCTGATTTGCAGGTTATGTTCGGTTTAAATTTCTCCATCCTACCCTCGGTAAAATGATGTTGACATTGCATCTTAGGTGGTGTTGCCAACGTAATGTGCCCCTTACATATTTTATGTAAATTACACTAATTTAATAGTAATTTCCCTGCCGTAGAAAACCCTGTTTTGCGTTTAAAAGCTCTTTTTATTTTACCGTGAAGTCAGTGTTTGCTCAGTTCTTTTCCCTTCTTTCTTTTCTTCTCAGCAGAGGATATAGGCTGTGATGGTTTCACATAGCAGACATATAAAGCATAATGAGGACATAATAAGAGCTTTGCAGGTTTTATGTTTCGTGTCACACAGAGTATAAAAGCGACTAGGAATTTCTGGTGTTTCTTAGAATGCACATACAGCGTTAAACATTCCATGCAAAAGATTACTCCATTCACATAACTTTCTGTACATCGCTGTTACAAATTATAGTTAAAAACCATATTCTTCTGTCTAATTTATGATAGTCGGTGTAAACATTTGCAGAAAAGGTCTTAGTTACTTGATTCCCTGTAAGTAAAAGGAGCATAAAGGAATACACTAAGCTATAACAAATGTCAAATCTTTTAAAATCTGGTTGCCATGTGGATGAAATCCGTTTTTCTGCAGGGCCAGGAGTTTATACTTTGTGTGAAAAAAATTTAAATATTTTAAACTTTAAAGAAATAACGAGGAATACCTCAGAAACGGCCAATTCCACGAAAAAGCATATATGATATAAATTGTGTGTTTTAACGTACTCTACATTTTTATATAGTAAGTTTCTGTCTGTCTTATACAGTTAACCAGTTACGTACAATTCAGCAAAATTCTTTCAGAATAAAGAGATCTTTAGAGATTATTCCCAGAAAATTCAAGATATACATTTTATTTGCCATATAAATATCTTTATTATATGGTGTTTTAATCAAAATCGTTAGAACCATTTTTGAGAAAATTCCAAATTTTCGATTTTTTTTATGTAAAGGATAGTTTGGGGTGTCTTCGTGTCACATCTCTGGAAGAGAGTAAACTTAAATACGGAGTTTGGTATCCAACCGAATTTTTGTTTTTAAGTTATTCTGTTCACACACACAAACGCACACACACACACATACATGCACACACATACACATACACGGACCTTACTCTTTTTTTATACAGGGGACCATAAAACGTATATTTTCGGCGAAATCTCGGTATTCAATTTTTGGGTGTAGTGCCATATATTATCTTATAAAAGATTATTCTTCTTTCTACACAATGCTAATCGAGATAAATATTAGCAGAATGTTCTTATTACTTAATTCCATATAAGTATGCTAAAGTGATAGTCAAGTATTTTATAAGCTGTCGTTATGAGATTGTCATTGCAAATCGTTTCTTTGCTTGGCCAGGATTGGAATAAAACAAAAACGGATACCTCGTGCCTGAGAAAAGTATACGTACTTTACAATTGAAAGAAATAACAAGGAATATCTCGGAAACGGTTACATCCACAGCAAAAATGTAAAGGTTACAAATTGTGTGTTTTGACGAGATCTATATTGTTTGTGGAGTAAGTTTTACGGTTTAGCAGTTAAGCAAAATCCGGCAACATTCATCCCGAATAAAGAGGCCTTTAGAGGCTATTCTTAGAAAATTCAAGATATACATTTTATTTGGGATGTGAATATATGATATACAGCATTTTAATAAAAATCGTTAACATCATTTTTTCAAAAATCAAAAATTTCTAAAATGTTTGCATGTAAAGGGAAGATTGTAATGGGAGGATTTTTTTTTAAATTTTCGTGTTGATCCTTGGAAGATACTATACCTAAATACCAAGTTTGGTATTTAACGGTCTTTTCGTTTTTGAGTTATGCTGTCCACAGACACACGCGCACACACTAAACGCGCTCGCACACAACACACACGGGCGTTTTTCTAAAAATGCTTTTTCGGACTCAGGGGATATCAAAACATATATTTCCGGTGAAATCTCGTAATGGAACTTATGGGTGGAAAACAATAGCTTCTATATCCACTATGTACATTGCATATGCGGCATAGAGAACGTAAAAGCTAATTGTTGTTGTTATTTTTTTTTATAGGTACTTTGACAACTAGGTTATATTGCGATTTCTGTCCATATGTACAATGTTAGATATTCTATACATAACATTGATTAAAGTAATACATTGTTTAAAATTGCTATAAAGTATTTTTCTGAATTCTTGAATATGGCTGGAATACTATAACCTATTATATATTATATACACCTTATTTGATATATTTGTTATAGTTAAATCTTGTTAGAGAGTTTGAAGCCTGTAAAGAAAATAAATACATTTTTGAAATGTGAAGGGTTGTATCGAATCTCTGGATGGAATACGTTACCTTCTCTACCATGTGCATTGTATATACTTGCTAGAGAAAATAAACATGACATTTTTTGGACTTAAACCTATTTCCCCCGTGACTGACGATTTTACAGGTCATTCGTCGTCTTTTCGGCTAAGGGTTTTAGGAGCGGGAAGGGTGCCGCTCTGTGCAGGAACCGCTCAATCCCCTCTTTCCCACCTGCTATCCTAAAAGAATGCAAATAGGCCATAAATTCGTTTCCTAATCGGCTTACCCTCCCCGTATTTGTAGGACTGCCACTCCCCTAGGACTTATAAGGGGTCAGAAGCCTGTCGGGGAGCCAACGGCACGAAACCACAGAATGAGAACTTGTTACGGGAATATCAAGAAAGTCTGAATAGAAAATTCCTTACATTATGAATTACTATTCCGAATACATAAAAAAATTTGATGTGTTCCATTCACATGACTCTCTCTACAACTCTGCAGTAAACTATTGTTAAAAAGCTTATGCTTCTATTTACTTCCTGCTAATCGCAAAAAAAAAAAAAAAAAAAAAATAGCAGAAATAGTCTTATTACTTGCTTCCTTGTAAGTAGAAGCGAAATAAGGGAGTACCATAGGTTAAAGTGATGGTCAAAAGCTGGTTGCTATGTGACTGAAGTTCCTTTGTTTGTATGGACACGAGTTCACAAAGTCCTGTATGAGAAAATTATCTTTTTTATAGCTGAAACCAAGGAATATCTAAAAAAACATTCAATTCCACGAAAAAATGCATATAACATAAATGGTGTGTTTTAAAGTGCTCTACATTTGTTCTGCTGTAAGTTTTTGTCCATCTCTTACGGTTTAGCAGTTATTCAAAATTCCGTAAAATTGACCCAGAATAAAGTAGTCTTCAGAGGCTGTTCCCAGAATATTCAAAATATACATTTTATTTGTCAGGTAAATATCTTTAATACACGATATTTTAATCAAAATAGTTAGTAGCCATTTTAAGAAAATCAAAATTTTTTATAAAAGTTCCATGTAAAGGGTGGTTTGGGGTGGGGGTATTTTTCTCAAAATCTTCGTGTCGCATCCCTGAAAGATACTAAACTTAAATACCAAGTTTGGTATTTTACCGACTTTTCGTTTTTGAGTTATCGTGTACACGGACACACACGCGGACACACACACGCGGACCTTATTCTGAAAATACTTTTTTTTGGATACAGGGCACCCTAAATATATATTTCCGGAGAAATCTCGGTATCGAATTTTTGGGTGGAGTGCAATACCTTCTCTATACACTATGTACATAGTGCGCATAGAGAAAGTAATAAATCCATAAATAAAGCGAAATTAATGATAGAGCAATTTAGAGGAATCGGTGGGGGAAACCGGAGGGTCTTGTTGATGTTGTTTGATTGTTCCTTTATGTATCTATTTAACGATAAGGAGAATAAAATATTTATTCATTATAACAAGTACTGTTGATTTCCAATCAAAAATTCTATAATATTTTAGAATAAATAATACAAATTTTAATTTTTATATCCACAATCCTATTAACAATTGTGGAAAAACCGCTCTGATACCGCTTCGTACAATTTTATTAACAATTGTGTAAAACCCGCCCGGACACCGGTTCGTAAGATTTTATTAACAATTGTATAAAACCCGCCTAGACGCCGCTTCGTACAATTTTATTAACAATTGTTCAAAACCCGCCGGGACGCCGCTTCGTAAAATTTTATTAACTATTGTAGAAAACTCGTCCGGATGCCGCTTCGTACAATTTTATCAACAATCGTATAAAACCCGCCCTGATACCACTTCGTACAATTTTATTAACAATTGTATAAAACCCCCCCGGACACCAGTTCGTAAAATTTTATCAACAATTGTGGGAAACTCGCCCGGACGCCGCTTCGTACAATTGTATTAACAATCGTATAAAACCCGCCCTGATACCACTTCGTACAATTTTATTAACAATTGTGTAAAACCCGCCCGGACGCCGGTTCGTACCATTTTATTAACAATTGTGGAAAACTCGCCCGGACGCCGCTTCGTATAATTTTATTAACAATTGTGGAAAAGCCGCCCAGATGCCGCTTCGCCCACAACAAACCCCATATGCTGGCGCTTGGGATCGAACCGATAGACTATAAATGCCGTAGTAAACCCATTCAGATAATTTGCTTCGTAATACTCTTTGCCTAAGGAATGACTTTCTCTACATCTCTGCTACAAATTATTCTTGTAAAGGTAATGCTTCTATTTACTTCATTCTCATTAGCAGAAATAGTCTTATTACTTGCTTCCTTGTAAGTAGAAGCGAAATAAGAGATTACCATAGGTTAAAGTGAAAGCCAAAAGCTGGTTGCTATGAGACTGAAGTTCCTTTGTTTGTATGGACATGAGTTGACAAATGTCTGTTCGAGAAATGTAGAGTTGAAGCCAAAAAAAAAAAAAAATATCTAAAATATGATCAACCCCATGAAAAAGTATATTACATAAGTTGAGCGCTTTAACGAGCTCTACATTTTTTGTGTGGAAAGTTTCTGTCCATCTCTTACGGTTTAGCAGTTATGCAAAATTCCGTAAAATTCATCCAGAATAAAGTAGTCTTCAGAGGCTATTCTCAGCAAATTCAAGACCTACATTTTATTTGTCAGGTAAACATCTTTAATATACGAGATTTTAATCAAAATTGTTAGCCGTTTTTAAGAAAATCAGCATTTTCGAAAAATGTTCCATGAAAAAGGTAGTTGGGGGTGAGGGGATCTTCTTGAAAATCTTCGTGTCGCATCCTTGCAAGATACCAAACTTAAATATCAAGTTTGGTATTCAACGGTCTTTTAGTTTTTGAGCTATGCTGTCCACAGTCACACAGACACACACAGGCCCACACACGGACCTGTATCTGAAAATGCTCTTTTTGGATTCAGGGGAACCTAAAACATGTATTTCCGGTGTAGTATATAGTACGTGTAGAGAAAGTAAACATTATATTTGGACTTAAATCTCTTTCCGGCGAGACTGGAGATATACAGACCTTTTGTCCTGTTTTCGGATAAGGCTTGTAGTAGGGGAAGGATGCCGCTTGATGCAGGAACCTCTCTCCCACCTGCTGTCCCAACAGAATGCGAATAGAGTATAGTAAAACCATTAGTTTCGTAATATTCTATGTCTAAGGAATTTGTGTAAATGTTCATCTGTGGAAATGCTGCACTACTGTGGAAGTTTTAATGGAGGTGCTGAGTAAAGCAAGTGTCAGAGCGTTTAGAGTATCTTAACAGTGGCGGTGGGTGCGAGGCCAGAAACTGTGATGAATGGTCAAGCGGTGAGGCGCTGGTAGACAGCCCAGTTAATGTGCTGCTTGTATCTGAGCATCATTATTGTGGGGAGCCAACTGTCAGTTCTGCCATTATAATGCAATCAACAGCACACAACTCCTTCCTGCCTGCCTGCACATGTTTTAATCACTACATAAGGATTACCTTGCTATATTACCTGAAACTTACCCAACAAGTTCCCTCCGCATGTCACCACTGAGCTCTAGGTCCTGGTCTGGGTTCGTCGTCAAGTCCAGGTCCTAGCCCACCGACTCCTGAGACACTCTCTTATGTTAAGGACATCTTTATGTAATCACCCACAAATATCAGATTACTTTGGCGGTACCTGACTTAACCTTTACCTGCTTCCTAACCATCCCCTAGCTCTAGTGCATGATAGCGAAGGTGATGTAGATCCCTATGCCTCTCTCTGGGGGCATTTTCAAATTTTTCAATTAAAAACAACAAATTAAATAAAAGTAGTAACATTCAGATATACGTTCAAGTAGCTTAGACGTTTTGTCTGGGCCTGGCATTCTAGAGGTCCCGGTTCACTCCCCGTTGACTGCGCATTCTTGCCCTGGTTTTATTGTGGGTTTCCTGGGGCTGCTTAGGCGAATGCTGGCGTGTTGTATTTATACTACAGTTTCTTTTGCTTTCATTCGTTCATTTGGTTTCCCTTTTTTATCTTTCAGGTCGGCGGCAGGTGTGGCTTGAGGGTTTTTAGGCACATGCTATGGTTGCTTGCTCCGAGTAAAACTCTGGTTGAGGCTAGTGTCCGTTTAGAAGCCTACTTCCGGCCTCCCGGCGCTTGTATAGCCTCCATGGCACGCCAGAGCAGCCATCTAGTGCAACTATTAGGGAATTCCGTGCGTCTGTGTGCTTAGCTCTGTAGTTTCCTGTGTACTGGTCTGTGGTTTCACCTCCTCTCATCCCTTCCCCTCCTCTTTGCCCCTTAAACCTCAATCATCATCATAATTTCCACCACCATCATTCCTTCGTTTCATTTCCCTTCATCTTTCAAGTCGGCGCACGTGTGACTTGAGACTGCTGGTAGATGGAGCGGTTGCTTGCTCCGAATGAAATTTTCTTCCCCCTGGTTGCGTTGGTTGAGGCTAGGTACCTCCTTCCGGCGCCTGTATAGCCTCCGTGGGGTACCAGGGCTGACATCTAGTGAAACTGTCAGGGACTACCGTGCGTCTCTGCGCTTAACTCCGTCGTTTCCTGTGTGCTGGCCTGTGGTTTCCCTTCCACTTCCTTAGGTCACACTAGATTAGTACTTCTCGCAGTTGCTGAGACGTTAATTTCCTCATTCCTCATAAACCTATCTTTTACTTTTTATTTCGATATCGATATTTCGTCACAATTACACCTTCCAGCTCTCTGAATAAAACATATCTGATATGGTAGATTCATTTCCCTTTCTCTACCTATTCTTCACCAAACTTATCTTAAGAATCTGATTACTTCTCTATTCTGCTAAAAAACGTCTTACAAAAGATTATTCTTTTATCACTTCATAATATGCATTAGCAGACTGACCTTATTATTCAGCTCCTTATAAGTAGGAGAGAAATAAGGCTAAAGCGAGAGTCAAATTATTTGATAGTCCTCAAATATTTGAAACAATTAAAACTCGGTTCTCTTTTGCATTCCCGAGAGTACAACAAAAGCTTTCTTTCGGGTTGAGAACAGTTTAAGCCAATAACAAGGAATATCTCGGAAACAGTTAGCTCTACAGAAGCACTGACATAATTGTGCCACGAGTTATAAAAAAAGTCATCAGAATGAGCGGTCTTCAGTGGCTGTTCCCAGGAAATTCAAAATGTACATTTCATTTGCTATGACAATATGTTAAATATATATTTTAATCAAAATCTTTGGAGCTTTTATTGAGAAAATTAAAACTTTTCGAAAAAGTATTCCATGTAAAGAGTGGTCGAGGATGGGGATATTTTCTTGAAAATCTTCGAGTCGCATCCTTGGAAAATACTTAACTTTGGATACTAAGTTTGGTATTTAACTGACTTTTCGTTTTTGAGCAAAACTGGCCCCGCCATACAGGGAAATATTTCTAAAAATGTTTTTTTGATTCACAGGGTCTCAAAACATATATTTCCGTTGAAATCTCAGTATCTAATTTTTAGGTAGAAAACAATACTTTTTCTATTCACTACGTATACTGCGCATGCGTGTTAAAGAAAGTAATAGGCGGTAAGTTATTGGTGAACCTATAAGTTGTAGGTGCATGCTTATTGAGGTACTCCCAACTTTAAACCTTAATCAGGCCAACTTTTTGCCGGCACTTTCTATATTGAAAATGTTCCAAACGATGCAAATTTCGTTAATTTCTTTGAAAAATTGTTAATGCCTCTTAAAAGCATACTAAAGAAAATGGACATTAATTTTTCAAAATAATGCTCTATTTTACAATAATTTCTTTTAAAAAAATTGATAATGCCTCTAAAAAACATACTAAAGAAAAGTATCGTTATTTTTCAAAACTCAAACTGTTATAGTTAAATAGATAAATTTTGAAAATAAAATGCTTCGGAGAGTATCAGGTATCAATACTTTTATACACTAATTAGAGGTAATATAAAAGTATGACACTTATTTGTAATATTACTAGATGTAAAACTGGATTTTATATGAATGGTTTTAAGAATGCATCACGTGGTTCCTGCTCATTAGAACAATGCATTTAGGCAATAAAACATTGTTACTTAAACAATGATAAAAGCTAACACTTTGATACATAAAAATAAATTCTGATATATTACATTCACATGGCTTTCTCTACCTGTTCTGCAAACAATCTATTATTACAAAAGATTATTCATCTATCTACTTCATGCTAAACGAGTTAGACATAAACACTATTATTACTTAGTTTCGTATAGGTAGAAAGAAAATAAGGGAAATCTACCAGGCTAAAGCCGATCAATATATAAACAATTGAAGCTCTGTTCGCTGTGCATTTCCAGAATAACAAAAGAGAGATGAAACGAAAGTGATCGCGTTTGAAAAAATGCGTAGATTAAATTTGAAGCCAATCGGAAATGGTCAACTCTGCAACAAAAATGTAAATGAAATAAATTGTGTGCTGTAACGATATCTGCACGTGTTATGTATTAAGTTATTGTGCCTCTTACGGTTTACCAGTTATGCAAAATTCAGCAAAATTCATCCAGAATGAACAGGTCTACAGAAGCTATACCCAGAAAATTCCAGATATATATTTTATTTGTGATGTAAATGACTTTAGTATATAGTATTTTAATCAAAATCGTTAGATCCATATTTGAGAAAAAAAAAATCGAAAGTGTTTGCATGTAAAGTGGGATGGAGAGATACTCTTGTAAATCTTGGTGTCGCATTCTTAGAAGCTAATTAAACTTAAACTTGGTAATTTAGTTTTTGAGCTATGCTGTCCACAGACACACCGAATCTTTTTCTAAAAATCCTTAGTTTGAACTAGGGGGACCTCAAAACACATATTTCCGGTGAAATCTCAGTATAGAACTTTTGAGTGGAATACAATACTTCCTCTATACCTACACTATGCATTTAGTACGTATAGAGAAGTAATTATCTCATATTGTATATAATAACTGAAATAAATTTCAATAAAATATCTTATATACCTACCAAATTTCCCAGGTACATCATTGTAATCCCCTTTCACCTATGAAGGAATATGAAATAAGACAAATTTACAAATTTTTATCTCGTTTAATATTAAGTAGAAAAAAGAATTAGCGTTTGTAAGGATAGTTTGTACAAAGAAAGTCATGTGAGTGTAAAATTTCAGATTTTTTTTCAAATTTTGTTCAATCCTAGTGCATTCCTAATAACTAAAGTTGGATAGAACACTGGATACATTTCAATTGATAATGGACAAAGAAAGTATTATGAATACTAAATAAGTATGGAATTGAGGTTAAAGCCAGTACGCCGCTGCTATTCCAGGCACGTTGCCGGGTAGGGATTGAGTGTACGCAGCTCAAATTGGCCTTTGTTCCCTTCTCCAACTTCAGGGGCATACTAGCGAATACAAATTTGCACACCACTGCCCCATATTCTTCTGGCGGTCAGAGCGGAAAGTGGAATACTTTTTCAATAGAGGCAACAAGGCAGCCTTTTTAAATATTGAATAACACGCATCATCTACCAACGACAGCATTCAGAGAGGCAGCGACCTACTGTTGAAACGGTAACAATGGCGATGCTGCAGAACGTAAACTAACCATTATAGTGTACCAAGTTCCAAGCAGTTGCTTCATCTGTTGCCTGGCTACGGAAGATGGTGAATAGAGATCAACTTCCTTCATAATACAGGACTTTCTCTGTGAATTACAACTGTACATAGTTCCTCATACATTTTCTGTACACAAATAATTTCAGAAAGTTTAAAATTATGTGTTCTCTGAGGTATAAAGTACGAGTTAAAGAGGACTTAAATTTAAAAATCTGATGTGTTCCATTCACCATAGGTTAAAATGATAGTTAAAAGCTGGTTGCTATGTGACTCAAGTTCGTTTGTTTGTATGGACACGAGTTCACAAAGTCCTGTATGAGAAAAGTAAAAGTTTTTATAGCTGAAACCAAAAACAAGGAATATCTCAAAAACAATCAACTCCACGAAAAAAATGTATATGATATAAATTGTGTGCTTTAAAGTGTTCTACATTTATAGAAAACAAAACCGGGCTTGTAGGCCGTGGTCCCGTGGTCTACGACATTGCCGTTTGGGTCAACCAGAAAATTCGGCGGTAGCACTTCATGCTCTAGAAGCAGAAGGGGAACATGTGATCCGTTACGACGAAACTGACATCCTCTCTTCCACTACTCATTACTACACACGTTTGCACCGTGAAGCTATTGAGATCTATAAACATGCCAACAATTTCAATAGGAAAGAAGAAACATTCAGACTAAATAAAACTTGGCACCCAGCCCTACAGAACAGACCAACCAAGAAAGCACGTACACCAATCAGAAACAGCACGGACACAAGGGACCGCAATCCGGACCAATCAGGTCATGCGAGGGCGGTACCTCCCACACTATATAAGCCGAGCGCTCCGGAGCTCCTGGCTCCAACGTACCAGTAGTCGCTACTGAGAGACCACGGAGATGTACACGCCACTGATGATGCCTGCCGCAGACGCAGGCGAAACGTCTGGGGAACGAAGGGAGAAGCCCAGTGGACCACGGTCTACAAGCCCGGTTTTGTTTTCTATAAGTGATTCTAACACCGGCCGTGAAAGCCTTCGAACTTTAATGTTCTACATTTGTTGTGTTGTAAGTTTTTGTCCATCTCTTACGGTTTAGCAGTTGTGCAAAATTCTGTAAAATTGACCTAGAATAAAGTGGTCTTGAGAGGCTATTCGCAGAAAATTGAAAATATACATTTTATTTGTCAGGTAAATATCTTTAATATACGATATTTTAATCGTTAAGAGCCATTTTTGAGAAAATCAAAATTTTTTAAAAAAGCTCCATGTAAGGGGTATTTGGGGGTGGGGGTATTTTCTTGAAAATCTTCGTGTCGCATCTTTTAACGGTCTTTTCGTTTTTGAGCTAAAACGTGTATTTCCGGTGAAATCTCGGTACCGAACTTTTGGGTGCAATAAAATACCTTCTCTATACACTATGTACATAATACGTGTAGAGAAAGTAATTAAAAACCTCTCTCAGCTATGGGTCAATAGCACTTTCGTATAAATGTTTTAAGTACCTAGATGTTAGATTTGAGACTCATTTGCCCCAAAACCCCGAATTATATTGCTGTCTATAAACCGAATATTGATATATATGGAATATAGTTTCAGCTGTTGAAATGAGGAGGATCTTGGCGCACATTTCTCTCTAACCTCACAATAATTACGTTTCCTTGCCGAAGCAACGCTGTAGCACGGCCTTATTTAAGACGGAAATTTCTTTCCAGCACACATTTTGAGTTGGTTATCTGAAAGGATTTGGAATGATGACGTCTTGGGAAGGCAGTAGAGGAAAAGTTTCTCTACTCCTCGGTGGCTGAGTGGATAAGTTTGGAGAAGATTTTAAAAGAGGAGGAAAGATTTGAGTGGTGCAGCCCTTTTTGTGTGCCAGACTGACATTGCTTAGAAATAGCTTATAAATCAAGGCGATATGGAAATGCTGGTCGCTGTCACAAATTCTGATATATTGCACACTCTTTATCGTCTGGGAATGAGGTCACGGTTCGATCCTATACCGCGGCAATTAGTTATCATAGTGAAATATTGCCGGTCTTCAAACAACGGTCACCTGTCCAGCGCCACTCGCAAATAATGCCGTTATGAAGATGAATGTGCTCTGACACCTATTAAGACCAACTGGAGGGCTTGCCACTTTTTTATCCGGGTGCTTTTTAATTTGAAAGATTTTGAAGATTTGTCGGCCCCTTGCAGGGTATGAAGGCATATATTTCTGTCTGTAGGGCCCGAGACATCTCGAGAAAAACTTAATACCTACAGCGGATATTTATTAGAAAGAGTGTTTTTGATGGATCAATATTTTGTATATTAAGTTTTGGGCCGTCCCTTATAGTTAATCAATTCTACAAAAATCTTTCCCAATCGTATTTCAATTTACTTTTAGACTTGCGTTGCAAATAACGACACAAAAATAATCCACTCTGTCTTCCAGGTTTTCATTAGAATATCCAACACAGGACTTCTCTTCTCTCTTCCGATCGTCACTAAAGTGTAGAGCACAGGACCACCTTCAACCTCCTCCCTCTCTTTATTGCTCACTAGAGAGTCAAAAAAGACTGGACTCGTAACCTAGATAACACTGAGTTCGCCAAGAAAATTCTGTATAGTGTTTGAAAAGAGAAGATACAGAGCAGTCACCGTCACTAACTTGTCCTGTGACGTAATCATGCTCGATAAGTTTGCCCTGAAAAAAGTTTACTCAGTACGACTGACGATGGGGCAGCAGACCGTACAGCAGAGGGACCAATCGACACCTTCTCTATTTCATGTGCGTTATGAATCTTAAAATATTGATGATAGCTACGTGATATAAAGACAATGCTATTCAATATTATTCATGTGTTATAAAATAGCTTTAAACAGAAATGGACTTTGTGCACAAGAAACAAAATAGTACTACTTATCCGCCTATTTAACGAAAATGCTGTTTACAGAATAACACTATCTATTATGTTTTAGAAATAATTATTAAATTCTGATGACAGTATTTAAACAAATTACTCCTTTGTCCCTGTTATAATGGGTTATTGATTTTATAATGCATACACTGTTGATGTAATCGGAATATAAATGTACTGTGAGTCCGTACTACATCGTGGAGATACTTTTAATTTGTTTGTCCTTCAATAGTTTTCAACATTAGACACTATGCACGACTCACAAACAAAGAATACATTTTGAGTTATGGTCTGATAATTGGTTTCTGTGACGTGGTCTACAAGAATATTAGACTTTCACACATGAGCCGCCACTGAACAAATGACAACCGCGCCTGCGTTATCCCCCACTATAGTACACCTACTGGCTTCCTCTCTGCCCTACTCTTGTTGCCCGCATAGTCAATGCTTGCCCTAACGTTATTTCCCTTCGTAATGACGGCCGCTGATCTAGAAGCTTCTCGTTGCAACCAGATTACACTTTTGCAGTATCCAGGGCGCAGTATCCGGTCTTCTTAGCCAAAATTATACCGGCGGGCATTGCAAATCTGGCTCGCTAAGACGCTTATTTAATGAAGATTTTTAAACAGTATGTAGGATCATACCAATGTCGTCAAATAGTGGTGGTACTACTGATAAATATTATTATTATTATTATTTATTATTTATTTATTTTTTGTTATTAGTTTTGCTATTAGTTTTGTTATAAGTTTTATTATTATTTTTATTATTATCTTTATTATCATCATTATTTTTGCTATTATCATTATTTTTGTTATTATAATCATTATTTTTGTTATTATAATCATTATTTTTGTTATTATAATCATTATTTTTGTTAGTATCATCATTATTTTTGTTACTATCATCATTATTTTTGTTATTATCATCATTATTTTTGTTATTATCATTATTTTTGCTATTATCATCATTATTTTTGCTATTATCATCATTATTTTTGTTATTATCATCATTATTTTTGTTATTATAATCATTATTTTTGCTATTATCATTATTTTTGTTATTATCATTATTTTTGTTATTATCATCATTATTTTTGTTATTATCATCATTATTTTTGTTATTATCATCATTATTTCTGCTATTATCGTCATTACTTTTTGCTATAATTATCATTATTTTTGCTATTATTATTATTTTTGCTATTGTTATCATTATTTTATAATTATTTTCTATTATCATTGTCAGCAACAACGCTGCTGTTCAATACAAAAATCCTACCTATAATGACTTATGGATTAAAAAATTGTATGGGAGAGAAATTAACAAAAAAACGAATTACACTCCATTGAAGGGGTTAAAGCAAAATTTTTAAAAACGGCAATGGATGTTTCAAAATACATACCATCGCGCCTAATATACCAGCTGGCAAGGGAAGCCTTCCCCATCGAGAACCTACGAACACAAGAAATGTAAATATCCAATTAAGAGAGAGGATAAAGAAGAGTAAAGAAATCGCAACGCTTCTATGGCACAGAGTAATGACGAACGGGAACTGGACCAATGCTAAGGCATGCAATAGTAACTTTCTAACTGTATTTTTGTGGAAGAAGATTTTGAATATGGGAAAATAACAAAATGACTTTAAAAAGTTTAGCATAGACAGTTAACATACATAACACTTTAAAATGCAGTCCAAATATATGTAACCTCTTAGGACAAGCAGTTATTGCAAGTATTTGCTTTAAATTATGGTGCATTATATTTTTGTCCAAAATCGCTGATAAAGTACATCTGTGACACCTTAAGTGTTTCGGATTTTGGAAAATTTAATGAGAATGAGGAGAAATTCGGGGCTGTTTAAGGAAAATTCAAATATATATATATATATATACTTTCTTTACACGTACTATGTACATAGTACATAGAGGAAATATTTATTGTATTCCACCCAAAAATTCGATACCGAGATTTCGCCGGAAATAGATATTTTAAGACGCACTGAATCCAAAAAAAGCATTTTTAGAGAAAGGTCCCTGTGTGTGTGTCTGTGGACGACATAGCTAAACCCGAAAAGACCGTTAAATACCAAACTTGGTATTTAGATATAGTATCTTCCAAGCATGCAACACGCAGATTTTCATTAAAATCCCCCCCACCACAAACTACATTTTATTCTGGATGAATGTTGCCGAATTTTGCGTAACTGCTAAACCATAAGAGATGGACAAAACTTACTACATCTGACGTGTAGAACACGTTAAAACACATAATTTATGTTGTATACATTTATTTCGTGGAGTTGGTCGTTTTTTAAATATTCATTGTTTTTGGTTTCAGCTTTAAAAGACTTGTGCTTTTCTCATAGAGGGATTTAACTCCTGTCCTTACAACTATTTCTGATAATGTTTTCTCTATTAGCATGAAGTAAATAGTTTTTTAACAAAAATTTGTTGCTGAGATGTAGAGAAAGTCATGTGAATGGAACACATCAGATTTTTATTTTACTATTCACATAAACGTTTTAAAAAAACATGCCTGTTAAAGATGCAAGAAAAGCTGTTATTTCAAGTGAAATTTTCGTTTCGAGATTCTGCGTGAAATGTATTTCTTCCCATACCTAAAATATATGGCAGAGGATAATTATATACCTTTCATTAATCAACTCTAGGAAACTCAACCGAATTGCATTCCACTTTTTAATGGAAATATAATGTAAACATAAGTAAAACATGTTAGTAAATAAACGTAATGTATTTAGAAATAAAGTACAAAAAGCGTGGTAATCTTTTAAAATTTAAATCTAATCCATATTTGAGAGCTCTCTGTACATTTATTTATATATTATTAATGATAAAAGTGGAAAGAGAGTGCAGAGAGTGGAGCAATCCTGCAATGCACCCTGAAGGATCCTGATTTATTCCTTGCGTTTATTTGTAGCTGGGTCATAGATCGCATTTATACATAGTTCGCTTGCGCTGCAGTGACCTCGACATTGTTTCATTAGCGGTAAATGAGAGTTATTGTATCAGTTATTCTTTTTAGTAGTTCGAGCTTGGACTAGAGCCTGTTCTTTATACATGTTTATTCCATAAAACTATGTTGTGTGTAAGTTTCCTATTAGTTTACTGAAATGTCTACCGAAAAATACATGCCTGAGCAAAGAATTGTTATATACGATATGTGTGCAAAACTCGATTCGTGTAGACCGGTGTATAGTGAGTTTCAGAGAAATTTACTGGTGTTTTATTTCCAGATCACCATGCATTATTCGAAAATAATAAAAGCCAAGTTTATCAACGATTAATCTTCACTAATTTGCTGATTGAGTATCTTTATAATACGTTTAGGATAACGGGATCAGTAAGGTGGAAAAAAATCTGATGTGTTCCATTCACATAATTTTTTCGACATCTCTGCAACAAATTACTGTTAAAAAACTTATGCTTCTATTTACTTCATGCTAATCGAGATATACATTAACAGAGACAGTCTTATTACTTGCTTCCTTGTAAGTAGAAGCGAAATAAGGGAGTACCATAGGTTAAAGTGACAGTCAAAAGCTGGTTGCTATGTGACTGATGGACAGGAGTTGACAAATTTCTGTATTATAAGTTTTTTTTTAAAGCTGAAAGCAAAAAAAGGAATATCAACTCCACGAAAAAAATGTATATAACATAAATTGTGTGTTTTAATGTGTTCTAAATTTTCTGTGTGGTAAGATTTTGACCATCTCTTACGGTTTAGCAGTTATGCAAAATTTCGCAAAATTCATCGAGATTAAAGTAGTCTTCAGAGGCTATTCCCAGAAAATTCAAGATATACATTTTATTTATCAGGTAAATATCTTTAATATACAGTATTTTAATAAAAATCGCTAGAGCCATTTTTGAGAAAATCAAAATGTTCGAAAAAAGTTCCATGTAAAGGGTAGTTGGGGGTAGGCGATTTTCTTGAAAATCTTCGTGTCGCATCCTTGGAAGATATCAAACTTAAATACCAAGTTTGGTACTCAACGGTCTCTTAGTTCTTGAGCTATGCTGTCCACAGACACACACACGGGCCTTTTTCCAAAAATGATTTTTCTTCAGGGAGACCCAAAACGTGTAATTCCGGTGAAATCTCGGTATCGAGTTTTTGGGTGCAATACAATACCTGTTCTATACACTATGTACATAGTAAGTGTAGAGAAAGTAAAAGCTAGCAGAGGAAAAATTGGTGACCATGCGAACGCTCCCCAGAGAAGTCTGTTAAGACATTTTACACCGCAAATGGATGTTTTAAAAATTTCTGTACATAGAACTATTTAACTGCTGAGAACCCTGAGTACCGTGGTACTTCTGGCGTTTCTAGATGTACGTTGGGCCGAAAATCTGAGCCTCTTCCGCAAAACAGGTGTTCGGATTGGGTTGAACTCGGTGGGGTTCCCAAAACTCATGGCAGATAAGGTGCATTTGGGCGGTGGTGCCTGAGTTGGGTTATGAGACACCTCAATGTTCACTAACCTGGACCGCTAGTAGATGACAGGCTAGATGGCTGTCACCCCTACTGAGGTTCTTCGGTAGTCTTCCTTGTGGGGTTGACACGCGTTAGTGACGTATCCTCTTTCGGTTTTTTTTTTCTTTTGGTAGCTTAACGTCTTTTAACCTGGCTGGTCATGTCGGACGATGAATGAAATTGGTGAAATGATGCTCAAATGAGCTGGGGTACATTCGTCTTCTCAGGATAAGGAAAAACCCCAAAAGAAACCTTATCCGGGTAACTCACCATAAGTGAGATTCGAACTCGCGACCACTTGAATGTGAGGCAGACAAGCTACTCTATTACGTAGTGTTCGCACGCCGGAAGGCTGTTTGGTGAGCTAGGTATTTCCTTAATGGAAAGATCCTCGAAGGATTTGCTCCTTGGTGACCACAGAGAGCTCTGGCTCCGCGCAAAGCCTCGCGACTGAATTACTGACTGATGGTCCGAAACCTTGATATGTGTAAAGAGTACCGGCAAGTGGCCCATTTGCCCCGTGTTTGACGTGTGCAGGTATCCCTTCATGCGTTAAAACAGTTGCAGAACTTAACGGAGCTATTTCAAGCTAAAACCTGTGTGACCTTCATTTTGAGTAAAATGAATTTAACCCTGTTAAGTTCTGCAACTCTTTTAGCGCACCACACACAGGGTAGATGGGCCACCTGGTACAAGAAGCGCCTGCAGCATAGATAGCATTAAGTTTCAAACTTGTTTAAAGAGAATAGAAGGGCAGATATTACGTCAATACTCTCAAATCTACAGCTGCATAAATTTGGGCACAGATATTATATTTTGAGTAATGTAAGGGGAAACTGGCAGCAGCTGTCGGGCCCATATCTCCCGAAAGAAGCTCGTAAAATAAGTTGGCAGTATTTTAAATTTCGAGCAACATTATTTTCCTGTCCTTTACGTTACACCCCTGAGTGCTCGTGCCAGGTGTTGGCACTTCAGTACGAATTATGAGATAGTCTTTAATCACACCACGCCTACTCGTAAAAGACGTAAGAGAGTAACAAGTTTTTCTCTACTGAAGAGAATATGGCTAATGTGCGCAATACTGGTTCTACTTTATTCGTTCATCCTCAAGCTGTTTAGTATTAGCACTTTACCAACTCGCGAATTTATCTACTGTACACTACTAGCTTCTTCAACTAATTACCATCATCAACATCAAAATTGTTAAGATTGCTCATTGTGAACAACATGCTGTGTTTGAGTTATTTAAGTGAAATACCAAGTGTCAAGTTGGCACCATTGATGAGAACTGGATTTAGTATTACACTCCGGAAACTATGCAACGATCAAAATATTAGGTTGCTTCCAGTGAACCGTCTCCAAAGAACACAAAAGTGATTGAAACTATTCAAGAAATAACGGTGCCTTTTGGTAAGAAATAAATTGCTGTTACTCCACATAACGCACCAGCCTATTCATCCGGGGTTCTCGCGGCACAAATGCTGCCGCATCCCGCATACTCGCCCGACTAGGCTCTCTGAGATTTCTTCTTTTCCCCAAACATGAATAAATGCTCACGCGAAAAACTTAGATTAAATAACGTCACTGTCAAAACGGATAATTATTTTGCAGAGTTTGACAATTCCTACATTTAGGGAAAAAAATAAAATGTGTATATATAATATAATAAAAATGTAAATATATATTTGTTGAGAAATAAATGTTTTGTATTTTTAAAGAATCTGCTGTGTTCCATTCACATACATTTCTCTATACCTCTGCAACAAATTATTGTTAAAAAGTAATTGTTCCATTTACTTCATGCTAATCGAGAAAAAATAGCAGAAAGTCTTATTAGCTGCTTCCTTGTAAGTAGAAGCGAAATAACGGAGTACCATAGGTTAAGTGATAGTCAAAAGCTGGTTGCTGCGGACTGAGGTTCCTTTGCTTATATGGACAGTAGTTGACAAAGTCCTGTATGAAAAAAGTATAATTTTTTAAAGCTGAAACAAAAAACAAGAAATATCTCAAAAACGATCAACTCCACAAAAAAAAATGTATGTAACATTATTTGTGTGTTTTAAAGTGCTCTAAATTTTTCGTGTGGTAAGTTTTTTTTTTTCCATTTCTTACGGTTTAGCAGTTATGTAAAATTCCGTAAAATTCGTCCAGAATAAAGTAGTCTTCAGAGGCTATTCCCAGAAAATTGAAGATATAAATTTTATTTGTCAGGTATATATCTTTAATATATGATATTTTAATCAAAATCGTTAGAGCCATTTTTAAGAAAATAAAAATTTTCGAAAACGTTGCATGTAAAGGGTAGTTTGAGGTAAGGTGATTTTTCTCAAAATCTTCGTGTCGCATCCCTGGAAGATGCCAAACTTAAATACTAAGTTTGGTATTTTACCGACTTTTCGTTTTTAAGTTATCGTGTTCATTGACACACAGAGACCTTTTTGTGAAATTGTTTTTTTTTTTTTTTTTTTTTTTTTGTGGAAACAATCGACCCTAAAACATATTTCCGGTAAAATCTCTGTATTGAAGTTTTGGGTGGAGTGCAATACCTTCTCTCTACTCTATGTAAATAGTATGTGCAGAGAAAGTAAAAATGGCTCTTCAGTCCTAATACAAGAAGTGTCTTGCTCTAAAGGTTTAAATTTAGAGGATCAGCTTTGATCTGAATTTCTGACTAATGTTGTAGATTGCTAATATTTGGTCCAAACCTACTCAACGTTTCTTCGTTTTTTCCTTCTTTTCTTCTCAAAGGGATAACATTTAGTTTCGTAATAAGATATTACGTTAAGGACTTTTAATCTAACGAAATTACTCGTTATTTGCACCAGAGATACTCTTCTGTCCGCTAAAGTTCTTTTTGCGCTCACAAGAAGGAAGAAGAATTTATTCAAATAGAGCACTTGTGAAAGGATATTTAAAAAAGAGCTTTTAAATCACGCCATCATCCTATTACAACTGAATCTTCACAGAAGATAAAAAAACGTCTAATGCAAAGAGGAGAACAGAAAAACAAAAACCGGTTGAAAGCTTTGTTCCTGGTGTTGCTTGTTGAGAAAGTTGTGGGAAACAGTGGCGCAACTGTTTACTTGAGGCGAGCCAAGATGAAGTGATATCGATTATAATGCCAGAGAGAGAACTAAATAACGCCAGCAAGTTCGGCGTATCGCTAGACTCCTAAAGGGGAATCCCATTTTCACTGTCTAGTTCGATATCGTACTCAAACATCGCATAAGTTTGGAAACTTGCTGCCTTTGTCACTGTAAGACACCCACGTTGCAGAGTACAACAGAAGAAAATCTTATGTGTTACACTCATATGACTTTCTCTAGCTACTCCACACACAAACTTCTTACAAAAGATAATTCTTCTTTCAACACCACGCTAATCGACATAAACATTAGCAGAACCTTATTTATTAGTTCCTTATAAGTAGACTCGAACTAAGGGAATTTACCAGGCTAAAGTGATAGTCAAATGTTTTAAAAACTGTCGTTATGCAATTGTCATTGCAAATCGCTTCTTTGCTTGGCCAGAAGTAGAACAAAAGAAAAACGGACACTTCCGCCTGAGAAAAGTAGAAGTACTTCACAATTGAAACTCACAAGGAATACCTCAAAAACGGTAAGCTCCACGAACAAAATGTATATACATAACTTGTGTATTTTAACAAGATCTACATTTTACTTTCTCTATACGTACTATGTTCATAGTGTATAGAGAAGGTATTGCACTCCACCAAAAAATTCGATACCTAGATTTCACCGGAAATACAGGTTTTAGGGTCACCTGTATCCAAAAAAAAATATTTTCAGAAAAAGGTCCGTGTGTGTGTCCGTGTGTCTGTTAACACAAATCAAAAACTAAAAGTCGGTAAAATACCAAACTTAGTATTTAAGTTTAGTATCTTCCAGGGATGCGACACAAAGTTTTTGAGAAAAAAAAACCCTCCCCAAACTACCTTTTACATGGAACATTTTTCGAAACCTTTGATTTTCCAAAAAATGGCTCTAACGATTTTGATTAAAATATCGTATATTAAAGATAATTTACCGGACAAATGAAATGTATATTTTGAATTTTTCTGGGAATAGCCTCTGAAGACTTCTTTATTCTGGGTCAATTTTACGGAATTTTTTATAACTGCTAAACCGTAAGAGATGGACAAAAACGTACTACACAACAAATGTAGAGCACTTTAAAACACGCAATTTATGTTATATACATATTTTTCGTGGAGATGATTGTTTTTTTAGATATTTCTTGTTTTTGGTTTCTGCCATAAAACATTTGTACTTTTTTCGTACAGGACTTTTTGAACTCGTGTCCATACAAACAAAGGAACTTCAGTCACCTAGTAACCAGCTTTTGACTTCACTTTAACCTATGATACTCCCATATTTCAATTCTACTTACAAGGAAGCAAGCAATATTTCTGCTAATTTTTTCTCGATTAGCAGGAAGTAAATAGAAGCTTAAGCTTTTTAAAAATAATTTAGTGTAGAGATATAGAGAAAGTCATGTGAGTGTAACACATCAGATTTTTTATATGGTAAGTTATTATCTATGTATTACGGATTACTAGTATGCTAAATAAAACAAAATTCGTCCAGAATAAATAGGTCTTTTAAAAGCTATTCCCAGAAAATTCAAGTTATACATATTATTTGTGATAGAAACGACTTTAATATGTGGTATTTTAATCAAAATCGTTAGAGCCATTTTTAAGAAACACAATTTTTTCGAAAATATTTCCATGTAAAGGGTAGTTAGGGCTGGGAGGATTTTCTTGAAAATTTTCATGTCGCAACCTTGGAAGATGCCAAACTTAAATACCAAGTTTGGTATTTAACCGTCTTTTCGATTTTGAGTTATGCTGTGCAAAAGACGCACACGCGCACACACACACACGAATCTGTTTCTGAAAATGCTTTTTTGGACTCAGGACGTCCTAAAACATGTATTTCCAGTGAAATCTCTACATCCAATTTTTGGGTGGAATACAATACTTCTCTATCCCTATGTGCATTGTACATATGGGGCTAGAGAAAGTAAAAAATTAAAATCTGATTCCTAACATTCACAAGACACTCTCTACACACTGTGTTTATTAGTAGTTACACATACTCTTCTAATGAAATACTATTTTTACTTTCTCTACTTAGTATATAGAACATTGCATTCCCCGAAAAATACAATCCGGATATTTTTACTGGAAATGCATGTTTTTAATGTTCCCTGAGTCCAAAAAAGCAATATTATTTAGAAACGTTACGCGCCCCCACGCGTGTGTGTCTACGAACAACATAAATAAAAACATCAAAAAGTCTCTTCAATATAAACTTGATATTTAAGTTCAACATCTTCCAAGGATGAAAGACATATTTTAATCAAAATTGTTAGAGCCACTTTTGAGAAGATCAAAATTTTCGAAAAAAGTTCCATGTAAAGGGTAAAAATAAGGGGGAATTTTCTTGAAAAGCTTCGTGACGCAACCTTGGAAGATACTAAACATAAATACCACGTTTGGTATTTAACGGTCTTTTCTTTTTTGAGCTATGTTGTCCACAGAGACACGCACGCACGCACGTACACACACACACACACACACATTTTTTTCCAAAAATGCTACTTTTAGATTCAGGGGGACCCAAAGCATATATTTCCGGTGAAATTTCGGTATCGAATTTTGGGTGCAATACAATACCTTCTCTATACACTATGTACATAGTACGTGTAGAGAAAGTAAAAATGTATATCACATAAATTGTATATGTTAACGAGATATACATGTTTTTAGTAAGCTTTTGTGTATTTCTTACAGTTTGCCAGTTATGCAAAATTCATCCAGAATTCTTCAGAAGCTATTCCATAAAATTCAAGATAGACATTTTATTTGCAATGTAAATAGTTTTAATATATGGCATTTTATTCAAAATCATTACAGCTAGTTTTGAGAAAAAAACATGGAAAAAAAAAAAAGTCCAAGTAAAGGGAGTTTGGGGTGGGAGTGGATTTTCTTGAAAAGCTTTGTAACGCATTCTTGAAAGATATTAAACGTAAATACCAAGTTTGGTATTTAACGGTCTTTTAGTTGAGTTATGCTGTCCATAGACACACACGGACCCTTTTCTAATTTTTTTTCCTCGTTGAAATCTTTTTATCGAATTTTTGGGTGGAATACTATACTGTCTCTATACACTATGCACATAGTACGTGTAGAGAAAGTAAAAAATCTACCACACTATGCTAGGATAGAGCCTGCAAAGGAATGTAATTCTTTTCTTGTAATGCTGCTCTTCTGCTAAATTAAAAACACGTCAAATCTGACGTGTTTTAGATGCTGTGATGGGCATTTATCATATACATATATAGCAATGATGGTATTCCATGAAGAGGGACTCTTTTAAACCTGAGAGTACAGAATTTTTAAGTTTTTGTTTCTTAGGCCCTAGAGACTGTTCCATGCGTCTAGCCATTACATGCACAGGCACTCAGCTGCATAAACTCTTATTTATATTTTGAGTACCATCCTTCTGAAAGCCTTTATCTCCAGGGACAGATGAATGCACACTTATTACGTAAAATGGTTAGTTGTACCTTAAGTTGTCTCAACATTAATCTAAAAACCTGACGTGTTCCATTTACATTACTTTCTCTGTCTGTTCAAAAAACAAATTTGTTACAAAGGTGTTTTTACCTTCTCTACACGTACTATGTACAAATTAGTGCTTCATCAAAACTATCGATACCAAGATTTCACCGGAAATATATGTTGTGAAGTTCAAGTCAAAAAAAAAAAAATAGAAAAGATTCCATGTTTGTGTGTGTGTGTTTGTGGACAGCATAACACAAACACTAAAAGACCATTAAATACCAAATTGGTGTTTAAGTTTAGTATACTCCAAGGTTGCGATATCTAGAATATTTTCAAAAAAATCTCCCTGCCTCAAACCACCCTCTACTTGAATACTTTTTTTTTAAATTTTGTTTTTCTCAAAAATAGCTCTAACGATTTTGATTTAAGTACCGCATATTATAGACATTTACAAATAAAATGTATATCTTGAACTTTCTGGAATTTTCTGGGAATATCTTCTGAAGAGCTGTTCATTCTGAATGAATTTTGCTGAAATTAACATAACTAGTAAACCCTGATAAATAGGTAAAAGCTTACAACACAAAAATGTTGCCCTCTGTAGAATTAACCATTTTAACCTACTATTTGTTTCAAGTTTAAACTACGTAGCTTTTCTCAATCGGGGTTACCTTTCCTTTTAACTCGCTTTTTTTACCGCTAACCTTGCAAAGCGAACCGAAATTCAATTGTTCATATAAGTACAAGCTTCTTATAGGATATGACTATCCTTTAGCCATATTTCCCTTCTGGTTACAAGGAATCAAATAGTAAGACAATTCCTGTTAATGCTTATCTCTATTAGCATGATTTAGATAAAGGCATCTCCTTTATAAGAATAGTTCGTCAGAACGGGTAGAAAAAGTCAGATGAATGGAACACGTAAGCTTTTTCTTCTTTCTGATTCATGCTAATTGAGATAAACATTAGCAGAATGGCTGTAATACTTAATTTCTTACAAATAGAAAGGAAATAAAATAATACATTAGGCTAAAGCGATCGAAAAATGTTTTAAAAGTAGCCGCTATGCAATTGTAATTGAAATTCCCTTCTTTGCGTAGGAGGAACAAAACAGAAAAAACAAGGACGACTTCCTATTTGCAAGAATAAGTACTTTACAACTGAAACCAATAACAAGGAATATCTCGGAAACAGTTACCTCCACAACAAAAAGGTAAAGGAGATAAATTGTGTGTTTTGACGAGATCGACATTTTTATTTTTCTATCTCTTATGGTTTAGCAGTTAAGCAAAATTCGGAAAAATTCATCCAGAATAAAGAGATTTTAAAGGGTAGTCCCAGAAAATTCAAGATATACATTTTATTTTGGATGTAAATATTCTTAACATACGGGATTTTAATCAAAATTGTTAGCCTTTTTTTAGAAAATCCAAATTTTCGAAGATTTTTCCATGTAAAGGGTAATTTGTGGAGGGGATTTCTTGAAAATCTTTGTGTCGCATTCTTGGAAGATATCAAACCTAAATACCAAGTTTGCTACTTAACGGTCTTTTCGTTTTTGAGTATGCTATCCACAAGACACATCCCACAGACAGAAATACTCAGGACCTTTTTTTAAAAATAATTTTTTCGGACACAGGGGACTTTATAACAAATAGTTCCGGTGAAATCTCGACATCACATTTTTGAGTGGAATACAATACCCTCTTTATCAATTAGGTACATTGTACGAGCGGACTAGAGAAAGTAAAAATAGTTTGTATATAGAACAGCTACAGTTATCTGAAGATAGATATTCACATTAGATATTTTTATTGTCTTTGAGTGTACAGCAACTTTTCTATCTACTATGCATAGTGCACATTATATGAACTAGATAAAGCGAAAATAAACTTTTAGAGAATAATTTGTGGAATAGATATCAAAATAAACGACAGTAGAGAAAATCGTGTAGGTGTAGCACGTCAGATTTTTATTTAGATTACAGAGTGGATGCAGCAGCACGTGTATAAAAATTCCTAGCGAATGGAGTATGCATACATAATAACCGTTTGTTTATTTTTAAGGCAGACTATGCAAACGATAATTTCCACTTTTAGTTCAAAGTATTTTTCTAGCGTATTAGCCTATTTTTACTTTCTGTACATGTAGTATGTACATAGTGTACAGAGAAGGTATTGCACTCCTCCCATAATATTCGATACCGGGATTTCAGCGGAAATATATGTTTTAGGTTCCCCTGTATCCAAAAAAAAAACATTTGTATAAAAAGGTCCGTGTGTCTGTGAACACGATAACACCAAAACGAAAATTCAGTAAAAATACTAAACTTGGTATTCAAGTTTAATATCTTCCAGGGATGCGACACGAAGATACTGAGAAAAATCTCCCCACCCCAAATTTACATGCAAAAAGTTTCGAAAATTTTGATTTTCTGAAAAATGGCTCTAACGATTTCGATTAAAATACCGTAAATTAAAGATATCTTTACGGCAAATAAAATGTATACTTTGAATTTTCTGGGAATAGCCTCTGAGAACCTCTATATTCTGAATGAGTTTTGCTCAGATTTGCGTAACTGGTAAACCGCAAGGGATAGAGAAAAGCCTACTACACGAAAGATGTGGATCACATTAAAACACACAATTTTTGTCATATATGTATTTTTTCGTGGAATTAACCATTTCTGATATATCTCTTGTTATTTTTTTCAGATTTGAAATACTTGAAACTTTCTCTCTCCTGCATAAAACTGGATTTCAACCACATGGCAAACTCTTTTAAAAGATTTGACTATCGTTTCAACTTTATGTATACCTTTATTTTCCTTTTACTTACAAGCAAACAAGTAATTAAGAAAATTTCTGGTAATGTTTATATCGATTAGAATGAAGTAGGTAGAAGAATGAGCTTTTAGCAATAATTTGATGTAGACAAGTAGAGAAAGGCATGTGAAAGGAACACATCAAATTTTTTTCGTGGAGTTGACCAGTTTTTTTAGATATTCCTTATTATTGGTATCAGTTCCAACATAATTAAACCCTTTCTCACATGAATGGAGATGGAGCACCGGTGGAATGCGATGGCGGGGGAAACCGGATAAGCCGGAGAAAATTGCAGGGGCGGGTTTTCTCCGGGTTCTCAGGTTCCCCCGCCATGTCATTCCACCGGTGCTCCATCTTCATTCATGCATCATCAGTGTCACCTCCTGCGGTGCCATAAGTAGTTAAAGCGGGCGTTAAACACTACCAAAAAAAATTCTCACACGGAATGCTGTATGCAAACTCCTGGCCCTGCAGTGGAAACGATTTTAGCCACATGGATCAGCTTTGAATATTGCTCCCGTTTTTACCTCACAGGAAAGTAAGTAATTAGATCATTCTGATAATACTTACCTCAATTAGCACGAAGAAGATAGAAAAATAAGCGTTTAAACAACTAGTTATAGAGATATAGAGAAAGGCATGTGAATGGTGCTCATCAGAGTTTTATTGTCTTTGAGTGTACAACTCCTGTACCATTATGTACTAGATAAACTGAAAATAATCTTTTTGAGAATAATTTGCGTAACATGTAAAAGTAAACAACAGTGGAGAAAATCGTGTAAGTGTAGGACATCAGAGTTTTATTTAGATTATAGAGTGGATTCAGCAGCACTGTGCATGAAAATTCCTAGCGAATGTTCTATAATAACTGTTTATTTTTTGAGGCAGACTATGCAAACATTAATTTCCACTTTTATTCCAAAGTATTTTCCTACCGTATTAGACTATTTTTAGCACACATACACTCACATAGGTATAATTGCCGAGGTGTGGTTTTGAATGTTCAACATTTTTCGCCCGGAGTACGAAATATTTAGAGATGAGAACAAAGAAGTTGAATGTTTTAAAAATGAAATGGGAAAACCTTGTCGATTCCAATTACCACTGGAGAGAGAGAAGAATAATGTTTACTCGCTTTCTGCTTGAGCTGTTCTATAGGAGACGCTGATTGCATTGAATTTCCTGAGCGACTTCCGCAGCCTTAAGGGCCAGTTTCTCGTGCTTCCTCCCTAGCGATATGAGCCTTATTATATAATATTCTTTTACTGCCACATTTGTGTGTCGGAAATGGAAGTTGTCTACTTGAAACACTAAATTATATTTTTGTGTCGTCTGTTGCTGCGCCGGAAATATGAAGTTGTAGATATTGTAGATGGCAGCACTCGACGGCCCATCCTACTCTCTCGGTTCCTCTCTCTCTCCAGACGCCGTATAACCGCTAATACACCTCAGGGCACAACCGATGACACAGCCGTGCTTTGTTTCGCCCAACTCTGAGAAAAGCGATCTTCCTCTGCTAATATATTACAGAGGCATTCATTCCTCTGATCCGTTGTTTCTTAATACCGCCTTTCATAACAAAAACTGCTGAAAATTCCCACAAACGAAACACCTTAAGCGACACCGGAAGTGAAACAATCGACCAAAAAAATCGATAATAGCTACCATTGAATTTTACACACTGTTGTCAGGACGTAAGGTGAACTTTTGTATCATATAAGCGTAAAAATAACACGTTGTAACTCTACATTCTTATATCAATATCAAGCGAATCGAGATAAAAGTACTTTCTTCATTGTAAGTAGAAGAGAAATAATAATATACTAAAGCGATAGTAAAATGTTTTAAAAGCTGGTCGCCCTGTGAAGCAATTGAGGTTAGGTTCGCTTTGAATGATCCCATTTCAGAAAACTTATGTAGTTTAAAACTGAAATCATTAAAAGGGAATATCTCAAAAAAGTTCGACTCTATAAGAAAAATGTTTGTTTTAAATTATGTGTTTTAACGAGATCTACATTTTCTGTGTAGTACGTTCCACCTCCCCTACATCTTACAGTTTAGCAGTTAAACAAAATGCTGCAAAATTCATCCAGAAAATACGTCTTCAGAGGCTATTCACAGAAAGCTCAAGATATACATTTTATTTGGGCTGTAAATATCTTTAATATTCAGAATTTTAACCAAAATCGTTAAGAGCCATTTTTGAGAAAATCAAAATGTTCGAAAAGTTTTTCATGTAAAGCGTAGTTTGTGGTAGGGGTATTTTCTTGAAAATTCTCGTGTCGCATTTTTGGAAAATGCTAAACTTAAATACTAACACACACACTCACACACGGACCTTTACTAAAAATGTGTTTTGTTTTTTTGTTGTTTTTTTATTCAGGGGAACCCATATCATATGTTTCCAGTATCGAATTTTTGGGTGCATTACAATACCTTCTCTATACAATGTACTATACACTGTTGTCAGTGCGTAAAGAGAACTATTGTAACACATAAGCGTAAAAATAGCAAGTTGTGACTCTACATTATCGTAAAAAAAATGTTATATGTTCCATTCTCTAGCTATTTAAAATATCAGCTGTTCTTACAAAGTAATTTTCTTTTATCAACATCAAGCTAATTCAGATAAAAATTAATTTATTCCTTGTTAAAAACGGAAATAAGGGAATATATTATACTGAAGTGAAGTCAAATATTTTAAAAGATGGTCGCTATATAAAGAAATTGAGGTTAGGTGCGCTTTCCATGGTCCCGTTTGAGAAAAGTTAGGTAGTTTAAAACTGAAACCAATAACAATGAATATCTCGAAAACCATATTATTTACTTTAAAAGAAAACTATATATGACATAAATCGTGTGTTTTAACGAGATCTACACTTATTGTACTGTAAGTTTTTGTCTATGTCTTACAGTTTAATAGTTAACAAAATGTCGGAAAAATTCAGAATAAAGAGATTTTAAGGGGTTTTTCCATGTAAAAGATAGTTTGGGTTGAGAGGATTTTCTTGGAAACCTTCGTGTCGCATCATTAGAAGATACCAAACCTAAATATCAATGTGGTATTTAAGTCTTTTCGTTTCTGAGGTATGTTGTGCACAGACATACATACACACACGCGCGCGGACCTCTTTCTGAAAAGTCTCTCTTTTCTAATACCCCATAATTCAACAAAAATCCTTAAGAACCTTGATTAGAGATGTATTAATTTCACTGTGTGCCAATTCATGAGTAGATCTAGAAATTAATTTACTCTCCTTCATTCCATTGATATTTTCCAATAAAAATATATACTCCACTGTTTGTTTTCAAGAGGTCCTAAAGCATGTATTTCCGGTAAAATCTCGGTATTAAATTCTTGGGTGGAATGCAATACTTCCTCTATACACTACCTTCTGTGTAGAGAAAGTAAAAATCTACAGAGAATTCTCACAAACGAAATACCTTAAGCGATACCGAGGGTGAAACAATCGATCAAAAAATCGATAATATCGCTATCATAAAAAAATCTGATGTGTTACACTCACATGACTTTCTCTAGCTCTTCTACAAACTTCATTCATAAGATTCTTCTTCTTTCTGCACCTTGCTAATCGTGGTACTCATTAGCACAATGTTCTTATTATTTAATTCCGTATAAGTAGGAAGAAAATAAGGGAATACACTAGGCTAAACCAATAGTCAAATGTTTTAAAAGATGCCGTTATGCGATTGTCATTACAAATCGCTTCTTTTCTTGGCCAGGAGCAGAACAAAAGAAAAACGGACACTCCTGTCTAAGAAAAGTATAAGTACTTCACAACTGAAACTAATAACAATGAATACCTCGAAAACGGTAAGCTCCACGAGAAAAAGGTATATGACATACCTTATGTATTTTAAAAAGACCTAAATTTTTTGTACAGTAAGTGTTTGTCTATCTCTTACGGTTTACTAGTTAAGCCAAATTAAACAAAATTCATCCAGAATAAACAGGTCTTTAGAAGTTATTCCCAGAAAATTCAAGATATACATTTTATTTAGTAGGTAAATATCTTTAACATATGATATTTTAATCAAAATCGTTAGAGCCATTTTTAAGAAAATAAAAATTTTCGAAAAAAGTTCCATGTAAAGGGTAGTTTGTGGTGGGGGGATTTTTCTCAAAATTTTCGTATCGCATCCCTGGAAGATACTAAACTTAAATACCAAGTTTGGTATTTTAGCTACTGGGATACAGGGGGCCCTAAAACATGTATTTCAGTGAAATCTCGGTATGGAATTTTGAATGGAATACAATTCCTCTCTATCCCTATGTACATTGTACATATGGAGCTAGACAAAGTGAAAGCTCTTATGTGTTCCATTCAGATTACTTGTTCTAGCCTTTCCAAATAAACTATTCTTTCAAAATATTATTCTTTTATCTACATTAAGTTAATGGAGATAAAAAGAAGTTGTTTTATCACTTTCTTCATTATACGTAAAAGGGAAATGAGGGAAATTATTAGGCTAAAACTATAGTAAAATCTTTTAAAAGCTTGTAGCTATATGAAAAATTGAGGTTAAGTTACATTTGTATGGTCCCGTTTGAGAAAAATTAGATAGCTTGAAACCGATGTGTTCCATTCACATGACTTTGTCTACATCTCTACAGTCAATTATTGTTAAAAAGCTTATGCTTCTATTTACTTCATGCTAATATAGAAAAAATTAACAGAAATCGTCTTATTCCTTGCTTCCATGCAAGTAGAAGCGAAATAAGGGAGTACCAGAGGTTAAAGTGACAGTCAATAACTGGTTGCTATGTGACTGAAGTTCCTTTGTTTGTATGGACACGAGTTGACAAATTCTTGTATGAGAAAAGTAAAAGCTTTTCAAAACTAAAACTAAAACAAGGAATATCTGAAACGATCAACTGCACGAAAAAAATGTATACAACATAACTTTGTGTTTTAACGTGTTCTACATGTTTTGTCTGGTAAGTTCTTGTCCATCTCTTATGGTTTAGCAATTATAAAAACTTGCGTAAAATCCATCCAGAATAAAGTGGTCTTCAGAGGCTATTTCCAGAAAATACGAGATATAGGTTTCATTTGCCAGGTAAATATCTTTAGGATACGATATTTTATGAAAAATCGTTGCAGCAATTTTTGAGAAAAACAAAAATCACGAAAATGTTTGCATGTAAAGGGTAGTTTGGAGTTGGGGGGGATTTTCCTCGAAACCTTTGTGATGAATCCTTGAAAGATACTAAATTTGTATACCAAGCTTGGTGTGTTACCGACTTTTCGTTTTTGAGCTCTGCTGTCCACAGACACACGCAGATATTTTTCTGAAAATGCTTTCTTTTGGTTTCAGAGGGTCTTAAAATATGTATTACCGGTGAAATCTCGGTATCGCATTTTTGGGTGGAATGCTATACGTTCTCTATACACTATGAACATAGTACCTGTAGATAAAGTAAAATTTATCCAACTAGATATAATGCAGCAAAAGAGCATTCTAATAATACATGCAAAGAAAAGGTTACCTCGAAAAATCAACATTTTAGTAATGGTCAACTGTTAACATCGTCAACTTGCCTCGGTTTCCCCTACATTACAGCGTTTTATTCTATAAATGGTGCATAACTGACGAGTGATGAAAACCCAAGTGAGATTACCTTTACTGTAGGTCTCTGTAAAATACGAAGAAAACTGTCCAAACAAATACAAATTAGTGAACATTGGACCAACCCACGTGCGACCAGTTCAGGATTCCATTTGACAAAGGGAGCTTAGAAGTGGTAACATTCCCTTGTAGACTCCTGGCACCGCACAACTTCTTGTTTCTAATCATCTGGGGGAATACGCAAAATGTTCTTCAGCTCCACTCGAGACTTCGAGGGTTTGACATCTGAAGTGTGTCTGCAACAAGGTAGGCGGGGCTTTGGTGAGCGACCCTGTTGCGTGGACTACCGTATGCATATCCAACAGTGGGGATTTTGTTGCGGATTTTTATAGGTAATATGTATCAGATATGGCTGTGAATTTATCAGTATTAAGCATTCTTTATGCTCTCAGTTATAAAACATTTTATGTGTTTCATTCACATAACTTTCTCTACCTATTCTGTAAACAGATTAGATGATAGGCATAATAGAATTAAAATAAATAAATAATATGGGTAATATAATACCCTATCTGAATGACAATGTATCATACTATACTACTAAAATAATAATAATAATAATAATAATAATAATAATAATAATAATAATAATAATACAATATTAAAAGTTGTATAATGTAATATATATTAGTGATAACGCAATATTTCCCGACTATAAACACCATTTAAGTTCAGTATATTCCCAAGATGAGTCACGAAGATTTTCAAGAAAATCCCCCCACCACAAACTAACTTTTACATGGAAAATGTTTCAAAAAGTTTTTATTTTTCTCAAAAATGGCTCTAACGATTTTGATTAAAATACCTAATGTTTGTATGACAAACGAAATGTATATCTTGAACTTTCTGGGAATGGCATATGAAGATCTGTTCATTCTGGAGGACTTTTATATAACTAGCAACTGTAAAATATATACAAAAACTTGCGTCACAAAAAATGCAGATCTCATTACAATACACAATTTATGTCGTATACACTTTTTTGTAGAGTTAACCGTTTTCGAGATATTTCGGATTATTGATTTCAATTTTAGCCACTAAAGTTATAGGACGAGACTATCGCTTTATCATGTGCATTTTCTTATTTCCTTTCTACTTACAATGAAGCTAGTAATAAGACTAATTCTGCTAATGTTTTCTGTTGATTAGCATTATGTAGATAACAGATTAATTTTTCGAATAAAAGGTTTGCTTACCGCACAGCTAGAGGCCATGCGAATGGAACACATACTTACAACGAAGCAGATAATTAAGACAATTTCTGCTAATGTTTATCTCGATTATCTTAAATAGGCAGAAAAATATGTTTTTATTAATAATTTGTTACATAAGATTTTCTACTTAGTATATAGAGAAGGTAATTGTATTGCACCAAAAATTCGATACCGAAATTTCACCGGAAACACATGTTTTGAGACACTTTGAATCCAAAATGGTTCCAACGATTTTGATTAAAACAGCTTATATTTAAGTAATTTACATTACAATTAAAATATATATCTTCAATTTTCTGAGAATAGCCTCTGAAGACATGTTTACATAACTGCTGAGCGGTAAGAGATTGACAAAAACTTACTTCATAAAAAATGTAGAGTTCGTTAAAACACACAATTTATGTTATATAAACTTTTTCGAGGAGTTGACCGTTTTAGAGATACTTTTATTATTATTTTCAGCTTTAAAATACTTATATATAATATAATATAATATTCATTTTCTAAAAAATGGCTAACGATTTTGATTAAAATATCGTAGATTAAAGATATTTACCTCGCAAATAAAATGTATATTTTGAATTTTCTGGGAATAGCTTCTGAAGACTACCTTATTCTGGGTCAATTTTACGGAATTTAGCATGACTGCTAAACCGTAAGAGATGGACAAAAACTTACCTCAAAACAAATGTAGAGCACTTTAAAACACACAATTTATGTTTTCGTGGAGTTGATTTTTTTTAGATATTCCTTGTTTTTGTTTCAGCTATGAAAAACTTACTTTTCTCTTACAGGACTTTGTGAACTCGTGTTCCATACAAACAAAGGAACTTCAGTCACATAGCAACCAGCTTTTGACTAACACTTTATCCTATGGTACCCCCTTATTTCGCTTCTACTAACAAGGAAGCAAGTAATAAGACTATTTCTGCTATTTTTTTCTTGATTAGATGAAGTAATTAGAATAAGTTGTTGCAGAGATGTAGAGAAAGTCATGTGAATGGAACACAACAGATTTTTTTTGATAGGTTCAAAATTATTTCGCCATTTTAAAAAATGAATGCAAAAATGTCCGGTACCGGGGCAGGATAGCTTTAACCACGGGGCAAGATGGCAACCGTCATAAAATTTGAATGCATATTTATTCCCGTTTTACAAGTATAATAGGTCTCATACTACATTGCGTAACATTTGCAAATACTCTATCCACTCTTCTAATGGAGCATCTACGTAGATCTTGTCGCGGGAATGGGCGTCTCGTTCTAGCAGTGTCCTCAGCTCCTGCGCTACTGAAGATTCCCCTCCTAATCTCCTAATTAAACTTATTACAGGGGTTTGTGGGTGAGGGGCTAATATTAAATACACTATATATTCCCTTACGACTTGAATTTATTGTATCATGGGTTTAAACGGGCGGCTAGCTGTGTCTTTACAGCATGAGTTATAATTATATTTAGCCTTAGACAAAGCTCAAATGAATGGTTTTAGACACAGAATTAACCTGGAATTCACATGTTGAAATGGTCTATAAAGAGTTATCTAAAGTTGTGTATTTACTGAGAACCATTTACAATAAAGTACCTTGTAGCTATTTAAAGCAGCTATATCTTGCTTTGTTTGAAAGTATTTTTAGCTATGGACTGTTAGCATATGGGAACTGTTCTAAATTAAATGATATTCTACTTCTACAAAAGAAAGCCATGAGAATTGTATATCATACTTCTTGCAATGCTCCATGTAGACCACTTTTTAAGCAACAGAAAATTGTAACAGTGTACAGTTGGTATATATTACAATTATAATATATCCACAAGACTTTAAATAAATTTAAACTTAACAACATGTACACACATTAAATACCAGAAATATTGATAAATTACATGTTCCATACACTAGACTAAAGAAATTTAAAGCTAGTTATTTGATAACCGATATTATAGCCTATAATAAGTTTCCTGACCACATGAGAGATCTAAATGTAATACAGTTTAAGGCTAAAGTAAAAAAAAATGGTTGATGGACAATGTATTTTACAATTTGGATGAATTTCTTAATACTAAAATTGTTATATGACTGACTCTTACTTGTATATATTATTTTGACCATGTCTACTGTACTAATGTACCTAATGACTGAACAAATAAATACTAAAAAATACTTACATTATTAATCAGGAGCCTAATCTAATCACATGCACATCAATACCCCACCACTCAAGCACGTGGACGTACCCGCGACTCAATGTGACGTGAACACAAGCTCAAGCGAGATAGCTATAGAGTAACCACATAAGAGATCTACCTTGCCTTAAATACTAATCCTGGGTGACGCCAGCTTTCGCGCCATAAAATGTAACAGTATCTCTTATTGATTCTTAGTTAGGATTACCTCACATGTGCCATGTTCTGACGTCATAGCGTGCACATGACGCGTTTGGAAAAACCCAATGTTTTCTCTCATTTAAACTTTATGCTTGCTTTGTCTGTTTTTCCAATTTCCTGTTCTACTTGGAAGACAAGTCACTATTCCTGTCTCACTTCTTTATATGTCTGTTCTTTTCTATCTTACATTCTTTAGCCTTAAGCCTGTGATCATTAGAAGGTGGTGGTTGGTGAACTGTTACCTGGAATTCAGCTAGGTCGACTTGTCTTAATTTAGCTAGTTACAACGTCTTGCATTTATGCATATTTCTTCCCCTAAAAATAACAATTATTTTACTTTTCTTTTTATAAGCTAATAACATTTTATACAATTTTTCTTCTTATATATTTTGTGAGCATGTGATATATGCTCCTACAATCTGAATACTAGTATGACCCTACACTATACTTTTTTGGAAGTTTGCTAACTTCATATATGTCACTAGTCCGGACTTCTTTGTTCTTTTCAAACTTCACTTTAGCAGTAAAACTTCCTTTATTTTAGCTCGAGATTTTTACTTTGTCTACACGTACTATGTACATAGTGTATAGAGAAGGTATTGCACTCCTCCCAAAAATTCGGTACCGAGATTTCACCGAAAGACATGTTCTGGGTCCCCCTGAATACAAAAACATGCATCTTCTGAAAAAGGTCCTTGTGTCTGTCTGTCTGTGTGTGCGTACGTGTGTGTCTGTGGACAGCATAGCTCAAAAACAAAAATGCTGTTAAATACCGAATATTTGGTGAAATGCATTACCTTCTCTGTACACCATATACATATGCGTGTAGGGAAAGTAAAATATGACGTGTACCATTTACATGATTATTTTTCTATCCACGTCTTACTAATCGAGATAAACATTAGCAGAAAATGTCTTATCACTTGTTTCCTTGTAAGTAGAAAAAAAAAGAAACGGAAATCGGTAGGCTAAAGCGACAGTCAACTGTTTTAAAAACTATCGCTTTGCGTTTGTTATTGCTTAGCCAGTACTAAAACAAACGAAACACGGATGACTTCCTGTCTGACAAAAGTATAGGTATCTTGAAACTGAAACCACTAAAAAGGAGTAGCTCGGAAACGGTTAACTCTACCAAAAATGTGTATGGAGTGTGTTTTAATGAGGCCTACATTCTTATGTGGTAAGTTTGGGTTTATATCCTTCGGTTTACCACTTACACAAGTCATTCAGAATGAAGAGATCTTCAGAGGCTATTGACAGAAAATTTAGCTTATGCATCTCGTTTGTCATGAGGTGCCTTAAACATATGACAGATTCATCAAAAACTTTGGAGTTATTTTTGGGAAACTCAACATTTTTGAAAATGTTTGCATAAAAAGATTAGGTATGAGGAGGGGAATTTTCTTGAAAATCATAGTGTGGCATTTTTGGAAGATAACGGAAATTTAAATTACTTTTCGTTTTTGAGCAATATACCCACAGACACTCGCACACACGCACATAAAAATGGATACTGAACTTAAATGTTTGCTACTATGTGCATAGTATGTGTGGAGAATGTATAAAACCATCGCCACGCGCAGGATTTGAACCCGAGACCTTGAGGATTCTTTAACCTACCTTTGCTTGCACACTCGGATGCACACACACACACACACGCGCGCGCATACTCACACATGGAGAGTTTTCTAATTTTTTCTTTTCTCAGGGAGCCTCAAAAATTATATTAACGGTGTAATTTAAACATTCACCTTTTGACTGAAATGCAACACCTCCCAAAGTTACTTTAGAGTAGAGAAAAAAAAAAGCTGATGTGTTTGCATTCATTTGAATTTCTCTGCATCTAGCAGCAAATTACTGTTAAAAAGCTTATGCTTCTATTTACTTCATGCTAACTGAGAAAAAATTAGCAGAAATAGTCTTATTACTTGCTTCATTGTAAGTAGAAGCAAAATAAGGGACTACCATAGGTTAAAGGGATAGTCAAAAGCTGATTGCTATGTGACTGATGTTCCTTTGTTTGTATGGACAGGAGTTGACAAATTCCTGTATGAGAAAAGCTAGTTTTTTAATGCTGAAAACAATTACAAGGAATATCTCAAAAACGATCAGCTCCACGAAACAAAATGTATATTACATAAACTGTGTGTTTTATCGTGGCTACATTTTTTGTGTAGCAAGCTGTTGTCTATCTACAGTTTACCAGATATGCATAATTCAGTAAAATTCACCCAGAATAAAATAGTCATCAATCTGTTTCCAGACAATTCAATTACATTTCATTTGTCTGGTAAATATCTTTAATATACGATATTTTAATCAAAATCGTTATAGTGATTTTTGAGACAGTCAAAGTTTTCGAAAAAAGTTCCATGTAAAGGGTAGTTGGAGATGGGGGAAAATCATCGTGCCGCATCCTTGGAAGATACCAAATCTAAGTACCAAGTTTGGTTTTTAATGGACTTTTCGTTTTTGAGGTATGCTGCTCACAGACGCACACACAAGCACATTTTTCTAAAAATGTTTTTTTTATTCAGGGGGTCTCAAAACATGTATTTCCTGTGAAATCTCGGTATCGAATTTTGGGATGCATTACAATGCCTTCTTATGCACATAGTACGTATAGAGAAAGTAATAAGGCAGTTATTCACAATCCAGGAACGACATAGTCTGGCTTCAAAGTTGTTTTTGGCGATACAATGGAATGTACAATACGCAAATTCTGTTTGAAAATATCGGTTTCCAATATGGCGTTAAAACTATGACGGCTTTTAAACGTAATAGTAAAATTATTACGGAAGAGTGGAATGTCTGTCGATTATTATGTTTGTGGATGTATTTATCTGCCCGAGTGAAGGCGACTACATCGCAGCGTTACTTTCATTCTTGCTAATTAATACTGAACAATTAAAAAGAATTGCGCAATGCAATTTAAATGTACATAAACAAAACGTAATAAATAATGCATACATAATGTTTTATGAATGAGACAATAGCGCAGCGACACGACACCTGAATTTGTTACGCAAACTAAATGCATCGACATCTAATGCTAACGCGTTTATTTTGCAAATGCTAAGAGAACAATGCAAATCAAAATTACGTTCCCTGATTAACAGTAGTGTATTGGTTCGTATCTAACTGAATTTGCATGGTACTATTTGCCTGTACCACGTAAAATAGGATACACACAGGGGCTGGTGATATTTCTTAATTTTACAATTTACTTTCTCTACACGTACTATGTACATAGTATATAGAGAAGATATTGCACTCCACCCAAAAAGTAAAAAGCATTTTCACAAAAAGGTCCGTGTTTGTCCCTGTCCATGTGTCTGTGAATATGATAACTCAAAAACGAAAAGTCGGTAAAATACCAAATTTGATATTTATGTTTAGTATCTTCTAGGGATGCAACACGAAGATCTTGAGAAAAATCCCCCACCCCAAACTACCCTTTACATGGAACTTTTTTCGAAAATTTTTATTTTCTCAAAAATGGCTCTAACGATTTTGATTAAAATATCATATGTTAAAGATATTTACCTAACAAACAAAATGTATATCTTGAACTTTCTGGGAATAGCCTCTGTAGACTATTTTAATCTGGACGAATTTTACGGAATTTTGCATAACTGCTAAACCGTAAGACTTAGACAAAAACTTACTACACAAGAAATGTAAAGCATGTTAAATCACACAATTTATGTTATATACATTTTTTTCGTGGAGTTGATCGTTTTTGGTTTAAGTTATGAAAAACTTACCTTTCTCATATAGGAATTTGTCAACCCTTGTCCATATAAACAAAGGAGCTTCAGCCACGTAGCAACTAACTTTTGACTGTTACTTTAACCGATGATACTCCCTTATTTCACTTCTACATACAAGGAAACAAGTAATAAGACTATTTCTGCTAGTTTGTTCTCGAGTAGCATGAAGAAAATATAACCATAAGCTTTTTAACGATAATTTGTTGCAGAGATGTAGAGAAAGTCATGTGAATGGTACACTCGGATTTTTCATAGATATGATGTGCAGCTCATACGCCTATCAGCCATAATCAATTCAGAGACAACCTCAATGCTCCTCGAGGATTTGTATGTTGACGGAGACCAGTACTCTCATTCTTACTTGCAGATTCCCTTCCTCCCAGCGATCCACTTATAAGCGATCTTCGTGTACATATTAAAAATCTGTGGAATCTGTATAGTATAAAGTACTATATGTATTGTTAAGCAAAGAAATGGTTTGAAATACTCTTAAAATCAAATTTTGGGCAATTTGTGTATTTTGGCAGGGTAGGACTGTGTTCCGTTTATTTTCTCTACACGTAGTATGTAAATAGTGTATAGAGGAAATATTGTATTCCACCCAAAAATGCGATACCGAGATTTCACCGAAATACATGCTTTAGGACCCCCTGAATTAAAAAAAAAAAAAAAAAAGCATTTTCAGAAAAAGGTCCGTCTGTGTGTCTTTGTCTGTCTGAGTGTCTGTCTTGTGTGTCTGTTACATCATAGCTCAAAAACGAGAAGACAGACGTTAAACACCAAAATTGGTAATTAAGTTTGGTATCTTCCAAGATGCGACACGAAGATGTTTAGGAAAATTCCCTCACTGCAAACTTTACATGGAAAAATTTTCGAAAATTTTGTTATTCTCAACGGCTGTAACGATTTTGATTAAAATACCACATATTAAAGCCATTTCCATCACAAAAAGTATATCTTGAATTTTATGGGAATAGCATCTGAAGTTCCGGTTATTCTGGATGAATTTTACCGAACTAGTTAACCGTAAGAGAGACAAAAACTTGCTTTACAAAAAATGTAGATAAACAATTTATGTCATTTACGTTTTTTTGTGGAATTGACAGTTATCGATATATTCCTTGTTATTAGCTTCAGATTTAAAATACTTATACATAAAAGCTTTTCAACTTCTGCCCACGCAAAGAAACGGACTTCAATTCCTTTGCAACTACATTTTATAGCATTTTAATGTTGGTTTGCCTAGTGTATTCCCTTATTTCCTCTACTTATAATGAACTAAGTAATAAGGCCGTTTCTGTTAATGCTTATCTCGATTAGCATGAGGTAGATAGAAGAATATGCTTATTAACAATAATTTGTTACAAATATCTAGAGAAACTGATATGAATGGAACTTATCAGATATTTTACTTAGTACAACCATCACAAACAGAGCCTCCACAGCCCTCATAAACCGATCCAATACACCCCTCACAAACTGATTATTGGGAATGCAGTCCACGAGAGATTTCTAAAAACTAAAGTATATTTCCCATAAAATGTCCAATAAAGATATTTATGAAAATGAGTTTTGCCAGATATGAGACTTATATGGGTCAAATTATCGTCCTCTAAAATTCTTCTCTGATGAATTTCTTCAAAATACAACAATCAGATGGTCTACGAGTGCCAAGCGATTTGGCGTTACTAAACAATAACGAACGTTATCAACACAAAAGTTTATTTTCAAGGTTACAGTACCTTATTCTCAACGTAATCGTCATTGCTATTAAAGATCTGAGCCAAGATTTCACTGCCACTTTCAGGTCTTCCTTAATTGAGAAACCTTTTCCATCCAAAAAGTCATGTATGGTGTACAAAGTGACACACCAATTTTTACTTTCTCTATACGCACTATGTACATAGTGTATACAGAAGGCATTGCACTTCACCCAAAAATTCGATACCGATATTTCACCGGAAATATATGTTTTAGAGTCCCCTTTATCTAAAAGAAGCATTTTCGGAAAAAGGTCCGGATGCCTGTGAACATGATAACTTATAAACGAAAAGTCGGTAAAATACCAAACTTGGTATTTAAGTTTAGTATCTTCCAGGAATGCGACACGAAGATTTTGAGAAAAATCCCTCCATCCCCAACTACCCTTTACATGGAACTTTTTTCGAAAATTTTGATTTTCTCAAAAATGGCTCTAACGATTTTGATTAAAATTTCGTATATTAAAGATATTTACCTGAAAAATAAAATGTATGTCTTGAATTTTCTGGGAATAGCCTCTGAAGAGTACTTTATTCTGGATGAATTTTACTGAACTTTGAATAACTGCCAAACCGTAAGAGATAGACAAAAACTTACTGCTAAAAAAATGTAGAGCACGTTAAAACACACAATTTATCTTATATACATTTTTTTCGTGGAGTTCGTCGTTTTGAGACATTTCTAATATTTGGTTTCTGCTGTGAAAAGCTTATACATTTCTCATACAGGAATTTGTCAGCTGCTGTCCATACAAACAAAGGAACTTCAGTGACAGAGCAATCAGCTTTTGATTATCACTTTAGTCTATGGTACTCCCCTTATTTCGCTTCTACTTACAAGGAAGCAAATGCTATGGCTATTTCTGATAATTGTTTACTGATTAACATGAAGTAAATGGCAGTATAAGCTTTTAGCTTAATTTGTTGCAGAGATGTAGAGAAAGTCATGTGAATATTACACATGCGATTTTTCTTAATTCTTTAATCAACATTTGCTTTCAACTCCTTCATAATGATTGACGAACCTCACTCCGATCTTTTTTGTACACACTGGTTCATCCTTGATTATTCGTAAATTATGTTTCACATTCTCACTGAAGGCTTGTTCATTGCATTATCATCATACACTTACGTCACTTGTCACTTGCCTATAAAACTCGATTGTCTGACCATTTTGTGCATTCAAAAAATGAATAAGTTCTTTGGCGGTAGAAAAGTACAATATCGGCATTGAAAAACTGGTACCACGTGGCAATGAATATCTTGACGAATGGAGATTGCGTTGAGAATTAGAGTAAGGTACTGTAACTTTGTAAATAACGTTTTGTGTTGATATCTTTCGTTATCATTTAGTTACGCCAAATTGTCTGTCACTTTCCGGATGTATAGCAAAAGAGCCGATAAAAACCTGTTTAAACATTCGTCAAAACCTACAAAAGTGAAAGATGATCAAAGAAAGGTGATAACGAAGAAAGAAAGGAAAAGTAAGGGGACTAAAATAAGGGGCAACTTGGAATCAGAAGGGGAGAAATAAAGACGAGACAAACTAAATTACCCCTCCTTCCAAAAAAAAAAAAAAAAAAAAAAAAAAAGGAAATGCGGAACGGACACAGCGAATTAAAAAGCAAAGCACAGAGCGGTAAATGGGAAAGCAAGAAAGGAACAACAAAGGCAATAGAAAAGGAAAATCAAGAAGGGGGGATGGAGAAGAAATTAAGCGCACCCCACTGCAGATGTGAGGTCCCTAACCCCTCCACTGCAGGTTGAAAACGTGTTTCCGCTTTGAATTTAAAACATTAACAAGTTAGACTTGGCCAGCAACCCTGACGTCCATCCTATTATCGCAGTCCTCCGATCAACTTCGGACTCTAATGGAATTTCTCTCTAAAGCTAACAACAGCGCATGCGTGTCGGGATTATGCTGTGAAGTAATTGTATGTTTCTGCGATGTTCAAACCCCCAGTATAATAGCGATTTATGATTCAAGTGCGCAAAATAAGACAAGTTAATGCTATCGAATGTTTCTAGACGAGACAGAAGTCGATATGGGTCCGCTAAAGCTTTTATGCGCCCGATGTATTCAACTGTTTCTGTAAAATCTCTCTAAATATTTTTATTTCTTCTGATACGTACAGAGAAAATATTATATTCCGTACCTAAATTTCGATATTTTAACTCTTCAATATACGAAATGAACACATGAATACACAAAAAACTAATTGAGAAAAATTAGCAGAAATGGTCTAATTTCTTGCTTCCTTGTAAGTAGAAGCGAAATAAAGGAGTACCATAGGTTAAAGTGATAGTCAAATGCAGTTTGCTATGTGACTCAAGTACCTTTGTTTGCATGGACAGGAGCTGTCAAACTCCTGTATGAGAAAAGTAAAAGTTTTTCAAAGCTGAAACCGAACACAAGGAATATCCAAAAAACGACCAACTCCACTAAAAATATGTATATAACATAAATTGTGTTTTTATACATTTTTTGTGTGGTAAGTTTTTGTTTACCTCTTACAGTTTAGCAGTTATACAATATTCCGTAAAATTCATCCAGAATGAAATATTCTTCAGAGGCTATTGCCAGAAAATTCAAGATATACATTTTATTTGTTAGGTAAATATCCTTAATATCTATTTTAATCAAAACCGTTAGTCATTTTTGAGAAAGTCAAAATGTTTGAAAAAAGTTCCATGTAAAGGGTAGTTGGGGGTGGGGAGATTTTCTTGAAAATCTTGGTGTCGCATCCTTGGAGGATACCAAAATTAAATACCAAGTTTGGTATTTAACGGTCTTTTCGTTTTTGAGCTGTGCTGTCCACAGAGACACACACATACACACACGCACACACGGACCTTTTTCTAAAAATGCTTTTTTTGTATTTAGGGAGATCCAAAACATGTATTTCCGGTGAAATCTCGGTATCGAATTTTTGGGTGGAATGCAATACTTTCACTATACACTACGTACATAGTATGTGTAGAGAAATTAAAACTGTATATGATATAAATTATGTGTTTTATCAGCATCTACTTTTTTTTTTGTGCAGTAAGAGTTTGTCTCTCTCTTACGGTTTAACCGTTATTAAAATTTTTGCAAAACTCAACAGGAATAAAAAGCTCTTCAGGCGATATTCCCAGAAAATATACTTACATTTTATTTGCGATTCGAATATCTTTAAGATCGGTATTTTGATCAAAAAGTTTTTGAAGTTTTTCCATGTAAATGATATTTTGGGGTGGAGGGATTTTCTTGAGAAGCTTCGTGTCGCATCCTTGGAAGATACTGTACTTATTTCGTCCTATGGTACGCCTTATGTGCTATGTGCCATATAAGTTGATCCTCGTCACGATGTGCGCATAGTGGCAAACCTGGGAACTAGAAATTCCCGTTATCAAGAAACCATTATTTAGGTAGCCCAATATTACGTTATGGACTTTAAATTGATTTGAAATTATTATTCTGAATATACAGCTGTTACATAACTGTTTCTGAAAAAAATCTGCTGTGTTCCATTCACATGACTTTCTCTACGTCTATGCAACAAATTATTGTTAAAAAGCTTATTGTTCTATTTACTTAATGCTAATCGAAAAAAAATTTAGCAGAAATAGTCTTAAAGTGATAGTCAAAAGTTGGTTGCAATGTGACAAGTTTCTTTGTATGGACAGGAGTTGACAAAGTCCTGTGTGAGAAAAGTATATTTTTTTAAAGCTGAAACCAAAAACAAGGAATATCTCAAAAACGATCAACTCCGTGAAAAAAATCCATATAACATAAATTGTGTATTTTAATGTGCTCTATATTTTTTGTGCGGTAACTTTTTTTTTCTATCTCTATCTTATGCAAAATTCCGTTAAATTCGTTCAGAATAAAGTAGTCCTCAGAGGCTATTCCCAGAAAATTCAAGATATATATTTTATTTGTGAGGTAAATAACGTTAATATATGATATTTTAATCAAAATCGTTACAGCCATTTTTGAGAAAATCAAAGTTTTCGAAAATGTTTCTATGTAAAGGGTAATTTGGAGAGGGAGGATTTTTCTCAAAATCTTCGTGTCGTATCCTTGGAAGATTCTAAACTTAAATACCAAGTTTGGTACTTTACCGACTTTTCGTTTTTGAGTTATCGTGTTCACAGGCACACGGACACACACTTTGAATGCAAAGGATCCTAAAACACATATTTCCGGTGAAATCTCAGTATCGAATTTTTGGGTAGATGGCAATACCTCCTCTATACACTATGTACATAGTACGTGTAGAGAAAGTAAAAATATCAGCAACCAATATGAGCATATACAAACATTGAATGCGGTGTAGATTAAAGCTAGCTAAGAGTAATTAGATATTAACCACTTTTAAGCTGTTAGAATCAGTTTCATCGATCCGTTGTTCCAAGAACTGCTGAACAAGGCAGGGACCGTCATGTTAAATTCGTCCAGTTCCGCCGAATCATTTAAGTAAACACTATAAAATATTCATGTGCACAAATAGCCGAGACGCCCTCCCTCCCTCCCTCCTTCCTTCCTTTATTCCGTCCTTCCTTTATTCAACTTTATACAGTTTGCTGTTCTTATGTTGACAGGGAACCTAGCAAAGTTCAAATAATATATCAGTCACGACAGAGATCCTGAAAGTTAGATAATTTTCTCGAAGAATCGTGGAAGTCAAATTGAGATAATACAGGCCATTGCTATATATAGCTCGTGGAATATTTTAACGTTTCAAATTGCACACTAACTTTCAAATACACGCTTTTATACGATCGGTCAGGGTCAGAACCCGATGAAAGCACTTGAGTTTGCTTGAATCCAACATAACTGTAGATATAAGGATAAATATCATAAATTTACATTTATACTTCCTCTACACGTACTAAGTGCATAATGTATAGAGAAGGTATTATATTCCAACCAAAAATTAGATGCCGATATTTCACCGGAAATATATGTTTGGGTCCCCCTGAATAAAAAAAAAACATTTTTAGAAAAAGGTCTGTGTGTGCCTGTGTGTGGCTATGTACAGCATGGCTCAAAAAGACAGTTAAATACCAAATGTTCTATCTTCCAAGGTAGCCACACAAAGGTTTAAAAAAAAAAACAAAAAAAAAAAAAAAACCTACTACCCTTTACATGGGACTTTTTTCGCTTTTGATTTTCTCAAAAATGGCTAACGATTTTGATTAAAATACCGTATATTAAAGATGTTTTACCTGACAAATAAAATGTATATCTTGAATTTTCTGGGATAGCCTCTGAATACTACTTTATTCTGGATAAATCTTACGGTATTTTGCACAACTGATAAACCATATGAGATGGAGAAAAACTTAACCACACAAAAAATGTAGATCACGTTAAAATACACATTTTATGTCATTTACATTTTTTTTCGTGGAGTTGATTGTTTTTTTATCATTCCTTGTTATTGGTTTCAGCTTTAAAAAACGTATACTTTTCTTATACAGGACTTTGTCAACTCGTGTCCATACAAACAAAGGAACTTCAGTCACATGGCAACCAGCTTTTAACTATCATTTTAACCTGTGGTACTCCCTTATTTCGCTTCTACTTACAAGGCAGCTAGTAATAATACTATTTCTGCTAATTGTTTATGGATTGGCATGAAGTAAATAGAAGCATAAGCTTGCTAACAATAAATTGTTGCAAAGATGTATGGAAAGTCATGTGAATGGTACACATCTGATTTTTACATATTCCTTGTTATTGGTTTCAGCTTTAAAAAACGTATACTTTTCATATACAAACAAACAACCATACAAACAAAGGAACTTCAATCACATGGCAACCAGCTTTTGACTATCACTTTAACCTATGGTACTCCCTTATTTTGCTTCTACTTACAAGGAAGCAAATAATAATACTATTTCTGCTAATTGTTTCTAGATTGGCATGAAGTAAATAGAAGCATAAGTTTACTAACAATAATTTGTTTCAAAGATATAGAGAAAGTCATCTGAATGGAACACAAAAGAACTTTTAGTTTCTCTAGACAAACTAAGTGCATAGTAGGTAGAGATGATATTTATTTAATGTGGATATTTTGCCAGAAGTACATATTTTGAGATCCCTTGAATCTAAATAAGCATTTTAGAAAAAGGTCAGCATAGTTCTTAAATTAAAAATATCCTTTAGAAGCTTAAAAATACATAAAATTTACATACCTATAGACCCATGCTTAGCTGATTTTGGACTATTTGGACAATCAACCTTATTAGTACTTTTAGGAAGTAAATATAAACTAATACTTTTCGTTCCAAAAAATTAATAAAGTTGGTTATATACCAGATTTGGTGTTTAGTTACATCTTCCAAGGATGAGCCCGAGGATTTTCACGAAAATCCGCTGATCTCAAATTATACTTTAGGTGCAACATTTCCGAAAGTTTTATTTTTCTCAAAATGGCTTTAATGATTTTTATTAAAATGAGAAATAAAATTTATGTTTTGAATTTTCTGTGAATAGCCTTTGAGGCCTTCTTCTGGAAGACTTTTGCATACCGGTAAACTTTAAGAGATAGATAAAAACTAAGTACACAAAAATTATAGATTTCGAAAAACAAGAAATTTATGTCATATATATTTTTTTGTTTGACCCTGCCGTGGCCGAGTGGTTAGACCACTGGCCTCTGGACTAGACGGCCCGGGTTCGATCCTAAGCGACTGCATGTGGAATTTGTGGTGAATAAAACGGCGCAGGGGCGGGTTTTTTCCGGGTTCTTCGGTTTCCGCCGCCATCGCATTCCCTCGATGCCCCATGTATCGTCAGTGTCTTCGCCTGTGATGCCACAAGTAACAAAAGCAGGAGTTAAATACTACAAAAAAAATCACATTTGTTTTTCAATTTAACTATTTCCGACATATCCCTTGTTACTGTATTCAATTTTAAAATGCATTGTTTTCTCAAAGGCACTCATCATTTGTTTCATATCTGTTTTGTTTTATTTCTAGTCGTACGAAGGGAACCAAATTTCATCTAATAGTGCATTGTCTTGATGGAAGAGAATGCTTTTCTTTCCCAAATGTGAGCGTTTTGTCTTGATTTATCCGTTCAACCGGTACAATAACGATGTACAATACTTTCCATTTATCGTTCTTCCTTTCTCTAAGTATCAATGTAGATGATTCCTCGTGCATCCCAAAAAACCGAGGCCATTACCTTTGCCTCCTTCGCAACCGGTTCGCCTTTAAAAACCCACTGTTTCTACTGTACCTTTGTCTTTGGAGTGTAGTGGTGTATCCATGTTTCATACACAGTTATGTATCGACACAGACACTCGCTAGGAAAAGTTTCAAACCAGCTTACGAAGCGATCATACGATTGCGTTTATTCTCCATTGAGAGAAAACGCGGCAGCCATCTTGCCGAGATCTTTGTCAGATTACTTTTTGATTCAAACTATACCTTGAGATATGTCTATTTTGCGAACTTTGACTCGTCAAAATCTTATCCTGGATTTTGTCAATCATTTTGGAGTAAGTCACTTCTACTGGACGTCCGGAATCATTTGTGGATGTATGGCCACGTTTAAATTCATTTGTCTAATTGTAAATTGTTGCAAAGGGAGGAACAGATGTGCCATGAACTTCATCCAAATTGGCTTTTATCTCTTTCGATTTTAAGCCTTTTAAATAGAAGAAATGGAATAGGCGTGTTATTTATGGACGCTCTTTAACTGCTATGGTTCTCAGCGTCCCATTCTATACTGGGCGTGAAAGACCGCTTAATTTTGCTCAGAGGCCTCTCAATCAGGCTTGAGGTTCTTTTACGTGACGTAAATCTACGATACGGGACCCACGGCTTTACTTCCCTTCCGAAGGAAGCCATGCTAAGGATTTTTACGCCCGGGTTTGAACCCGCGACCTTAGGTATACGAAGTTAGCATGGTAACCATTACACCACGGAGGGCGGCTTTTAAACCGAAGTGTCTAATCACAGCACAAATCGCATTTTTTTCATCTTTATAAATAAGTACACGGGTTCGTCTCTTTAGCGCGGCGGAGTGCGGCTACTTACCAAGCGGGAGACCTGGGTTCAATTCCCAGTACCGGTGTGTGGATTTTTCATCCGCTGGGAGATCTGGTCCGGGGTGCACTCAGCCTCGTAAGGTCCCTGGAGGGCTAATTGAGAGGCTAGTTGATGGAGAAGTAGTGCCTCTAGGTCATGGGGGAATTTGAGGTCTTACCCTCCAATACTGCACCCCATCCATGACGTCTGTGTGGACAGAGATGGGGGACGTAGCTGCCGGACGGTAGGCCAAGGTTTCTTGTAAGCTGCCGTGCAATGGCGTTATTATTATTATTATTATTATTATTAAGAAGCACAAGATTCAATCGCCTATGGCAATGAAACAATGAAACCACGTGCTGGATATAGCTGCAACTTTAACTGCCATTTTGTAAGAGGTGACGGTTACTAAATACAAACTTTTTTGATGCTACGAGCGTAATTTGTTATATTTTATAAGGACTTGTCGAACGGCCCTAGTATAACAATAAATGGTTTTCACCTGTTTTACGATGTTTTCACGTTGATTGATTTGCACGAGTTTCGACTAGCGATGCGCCGTTGATTCCCCGAAGTGTCTACTTATCACTACCGCGTGATGACGTCTGATCACCTGGTTGCCAGGTTGCAGTGTGGTCTGGACGGCACCAATAAAATGTTAGCAGTAAAACAAAAGTAATAATCTGTAATCTGAAATCTTGGGTGTTTAAATTTGGTGACTGGAAAAACAATGTTTGGAAATATTACAAAAAGAAACACAAATTACTGTTTGGTAACAACTATGTATTTCTTAGAAATTTTTAAACATATGAAATTGTGTAGTATGTATTATTACTGTGTGAGCTTGTGATTTTTGGTGTTGCTGTGAAATTTCAAATTGTTTTTCAGTACTGTGTTTAAAATCCCTGGTATTGTAAACCAAGCATTTTGGAGAATTTAGTTCGGTTTCATAAACTGCTTATATTTTTCTTTAAATTTTAATTGGTACCAATAAATATGTAAATTCATTTAAAATTCTGTCCTTCTGGCCCAAAAAAAGAAAAATAAATTTTGTCCAGAAATGATTTTCTTCTTTTTTTAAAGATGAATTGCTTAATGTATTTGACTTAAATTGTCACAATAAATATTTGACAAAGAAAAAAAATTACACACTTCACAGCATTTGGTAGTGTATCTCTTGAGTGTTGCCGTGTGCGTAGGCGCGGTCAATATCCCACGGTTTGGACGTCCCTGGTCGTAAAACTGCTCGAGATAAAACTCCAGTTCCCATTGTGTTGAAGATCTTTATTCAGCAGGCCAGAGCTATATCTTTATGTTTGTCCACCACAAGTATGTTTACTGCAGTAATATGATAAAAGAAAATTATGGCGCCATTTCTTACCCTTTATTTTAAAGCTATAAATGATTCAAAATAGATATGTGTTTCATTCTCATGACTTTCTCTAGCTCTTCTGCAAACAAGCCATTCTTATAAAAATTATTCTTTTATCTATATCATACTAATCAAGATAAACGTTAGTATAGTTTGTATTATTTCTTACTTCCTTGTAAGTAAATGGGAAATAAGGTAATACAATAGGTTAAAGCGATGGTCACATATTTTAAAAATCTGATGTGTTACACTCACATGACTTTCTGTGGCTGTTCTACAAACTTCTTACATAAGATTATTCTTCTTTCTGCACCTTGCTAATCGAGGTACTCATTAGCACAATGTTCTTATTACTTAGTTCCGTATAAGTAGGAAAAAATAAGGGAATACACTAGGCTAAACCAATAGTCAAATGTTTTAAAATCTGTCGTTATTCGATTGTCATTGACAATCGCTTCTTTGCTTGGCCAGGAGTAGAACAAAAGAAAAACGGACACTTCCTGTCTGAGAAAAGTAGAAGTACTCACAACTGAAACCAATAACAAGGAATATCTCGAAAATGGTTACCTCCACAACAAAAACGTAACGGACAAAAATTGTGTGTTTTGTCATGAGGTTCATTTTTTGTGCAGTACGTTTTTTTTTCTATCCCTTACGGTTTAGCAGTTAAGCAAAATTCAGCAGAATTCTTGTACATCTATATTTATATCACATGTTTACGTTTAAAGCATTTTATAAGGGCGTTCTAAGAAGAAGCTCCTTTGCGTTCGCGCTAAATTTGAGGTAGAAATTTACTTGCGCTTGAGCCCAGTTTGAATTAGCAACCGACTCTTATCTCGGGGCATTTTAATAGGTGTTTTGGGCTTTACAGATCCAGACTACTTGGCAATTTCTAAAATGAGCCATCATTAGAACTTTCGTATTGGAATTGTAGTTTATTCAGAATTATTTCGTACAGTTGTCATAGGAAACTACAATCGCTCGATGCAATTATGTGCTTTGCTTCGAACGCGAATATTTTTACTTTCTCTACACGTACTATATACACAGTGAATAGAGAAGGTATTGCATTCCGCCCAAAAATTTGATACCGAGATTTCACCGGAAATACCTGTTTTGGTCCCCCTAAATCCCAAAAAAAAAAAAAAAAAAAAAAAAAAAAAGCACTTTATGCAGAAGGTACGCGTGTGCGGGTGTGTGTCTCTCTGTGTGCCTGTGGACAGCATAGCTCAAAAACGAAGTGACCGTTGATAACCAAACTTGGTATTTAAGTTTGGTATCTCCCAAGGATGTGACACGAGGATTTTCAAGAAAATCCCCCCACACCAAACTACCCTTTACATGGAAAAGTTTTCGAAAATGTTGATTTTCTCAAAAACTGCCTTTTGATTAAAATATTCCTATATTAAGGATATTTACCTGACAAAATGTGTATCTTGAATGTTCTGGGAATAGTCTCTGAAGATTACTTTATTCTGGATGAATTTTGCGGAATTTTTTATAACTGCCAAACCGTAAAAGATAGACGAAAACTTACCCCACAAAAAACGTAGAGCACATTAAAACACAATCTATGTTATATACATTTTTTTCGTGGAGTTGATCATTTTTGAGATATGCCTTGTTTTTAGTTTCAGCCTTAAAAAACAAACTTTTTCTCACACAGGACTTTGTCATCTCCTGTCCAGACAAACAGAGGAACTTCAGTCACTTAGCAACCATCTTTTGGCTATCACTTTAACCTATGTTACTCCCTTATTTCGCTTCTACTTAGAAGGAAGCGAATAAGACTATTTCTGCTATTTTTTTCGATTAGCATTAAGTAAATACAACAATAAGCATTCTAACAATAATTTGTTGCAGAGATGTAGAGAAAGTCATGTGAATGGAACACGTCAGAGTTTTTTAATAACTGGCTTCACAACGAAGACAATCAATACGTAGCTATGATACTTGTTATTGAATAAACAAAATCGCATAGAGAAAATCCAAACACTTACATACGACAACACAAGGAGTGATAAACATTGCAACCTGCGATTTCAACTTCGGAATCCAACAAAACCAAAACATTTGAATATCAAAAAATCTGAAGTGTACCATTCACATGACTTTCTCTACATCTCTGCAACAAATTATTATTAAAAAGCTTATAATTCTATTTCATTCATTCTAGTCAGAAAAAATAGCAGAAATGGTCTTATTACTTGCTTTATTGTAACTAGAAGCGAAATAAGGAAGTGTCATAGGTTAAAGTGAAGCCAAAAGCTGGTTACTAGGTGACTGAAGTTCCTTTGTATGGACAGCAGTTGACAAATTCCTGTATGAGAAAAGTGTAAGTTTTTCAAAGCAGAAACCAAAAACAAGGAATAAAAACGATGAACTACACGAAAAAAATGTATATAACATAAATTGTGTTTTATCGTGCTGTAAATTTTTTGCGTAGTAAGTTTTTGTCCATCTGTTATGGTTTAGCAGCTATTCAACATTTTGTAAAATGCATCCAGAATAAACTACTCTTCAGAGGCTATTCCCAGAAAATTCAGGATATACATTTTATTTGTCAGGTAAATGTCTTTAATATATGATATTTTAATCAAAAGTGTTAGAGCCATTTTTGAGAAATTCAAAATGTTCGTAAAAAATCCCATGTAAAAGGTAGTTTGGGGTGGGGAGATTTTTCTCAAAATCTTCGTGTCGCATCCCTGGAAGATACTAAACTTAAATACCAAGTTTGGTATTTTACCGACTTTTCGTTTTTGAGTTATCGTGTTCACAGACACGCGGACACACACACCGACCTTTTTCCGAAAATGCTTTTTTTAGATAAATGGGACCCTAAAACATATATTTCGGGTGAAATCTCGGTATCGAATTTTTGGGTGGAGTTCAATACCTTCTCTATACTATATGTACACAGTGCGTATAGAGAAAGTAAAAATGGAAATGAAATTCACAAGATGTCCGCAGATTTTGAGGTTAGGAAATAAAGATTGCCTCACGTTAGAGTAGTATACAAGAAGGAAGACATGTTATTGTACTTAAAACGATAAAGGTCCTAATTTAGAGAAGATTAGGTTTAAGAGAAATCATTACGGTTGTCTTTCACTGGGTTATATGCTTAAAGACATGTGTAAATGTTTTGACCAACAGGAGGCGCACCAGAGGAACCCTACCGGCGCACCGGCAAGCAACTTGGCTACGTGAAATATTGCCTGGCTGTCCGCCTCCACTCGGCCGTTATTTGAATTTGAATTGCATGTAACGCAATCTAGCGCACGCGAGGATAAATCCGAAAAAGGAAGAGAGAGAGACAGAGGGGGAAGGAGAAAGAGAGAGAGAACTCAATTTGATGCTAGAGAGGGAGAGAGTTCATTATATGTCACGTTACATATATTTTTGTGTTATCCCATTCTTCCATTCTGGCCGTAATCGATAGGCGTCCTGGCCATCAAATGGAAACGATATTTCAACATTTTTTGAAGCCGCTAGTGCAGCTCGGGCAGTCCTGACAGGGCCCCAAATTGACGGCAAATGATATTCAATGCCGCCACGCCGCCTCTTGCATTAACCTTGCTGATAAAAGGTTATCAAGCTTCTCGATGCAAACGGTGAAAACTGAATTCACATCTTGTTTGAGATCAACGAGCGGTTATCTTCCTGCGATGGAAAACAAAACGTAATCGAGTTGCTGTACATCATACACGTGTACGTTTAGCTACTATCTACCAGTGGCGAATACTGGTCAAGGATTTGTAAAGCTCAACTTTTATGGCTAATGATGGGCACTATCGAGTTATTCAATAGTCGGCAAACTATCGGTTATTCAATTGTCACCCATGTATTCGGTTTTCATTCTGTTTTAAAATGTTACTGTAGTATTGGTTACTTGGTAGTAAATAGTCCCCAATCACGCTCCAAGTCACTTTTATACTCTCTGTATAAAGTTATAACATAACTCCATGACACGACAGCTCACAAGGAACCTTGGCCTACCGCCCGGCCGCTGCGTTATGGATTGGGTGCAGCATTGGAGGGTGAGACGTGGTCAACGCCTCGAATCCCTCCCGGCCGGTTAATGCGGTCCTCATGACCTGGAGCCGCTACTTCTCCATCAAGTAGCTCCTCAATTGGCACCCCATGAACATCACGAGGCTGAGTGCATTCCGGTCCAGGTCTCCCTGCGGGGGAAAAATCAACACGCCGGTACTGGGAATCGAACCCAGGTATCCCGCTTGGCAAGCAGCTGCCCAATATAAGTTATTTACTATTTTATTTTCCTTGTTTAACTGCTTTGGCAATTAGTCATAAACATTATACCAAACAATTCTACATACCAACTTCCAAGTAAGAAATGTAAATGTGAGGGGCACTATTTATATTAAAGCGCCCGCATGTGGGATTTGTGGTGGACGCAGCGGCGTCTGGGCGGGTTTTCTCCGTGTCCTCCGGTTTCACCCACCACTCATTCCACCAATTGCTCCATCATCACCTTTCCAATCATCAATTTCGCTTACACTTCATATCACCCTCTTACTCATGCTCATGCTTGGCTACGTGCCGACCCCTCAGGTTCTCTTTTCTGTGTTTTCGTGCTTTAGGCTCCCCGACAGGCTTCTGACATCTAGGCATTGACTTGTAAGGCCTAGGGGGCTGTCAGTGCTAAAAATACGGGGAGGGTAAGCCGATTATGTAACTATTTATTTTAGCCCAATAACAAAAAAAAAAAAAAAAAAAAAAAAAACAACTAATTTGGCATCAAAAATTGCTTTATTGTTTCCCAAACTATTCTCCTTTATGATCAATACTCTTTTGCATGCATTCGAACCATTTGTCATAGCGTCGTAACAAAAATCGTAGTCCACACATTTTATTTTGATGTTCGGGGAGAAAAAAAAGAAATTAGGACTGTACGGCGGATGTTTGTTTTTTGGAGTGTTCATACAGTCGGTTGTTAGACGAGATGCATGAGCGCTCGCATTGTCTTGACGAAAAAAGATCCGACAGCTTGTTACACCGAAGACTTCAGGAAAAAAGAAATGATTCTGTACCATTTGACCGTTTTACGTTCCTCTAAAGGCACTGTTGCTACATGAAAAGTTTTTCTGAAAAACAGGCGACCATTTGTTTTGAAGTGTTTCAAATACTGTTGGATTTGGTTCATCTTGAAACACCCTTAAGTCAACTGCTGTTAATTTTCCTGCTCATAAGCACGAATCCAACGATTCGTCACCGATTGTACTCTTATATACCTGTTTTGAAGCCCCATTATTGTATTTCTTGAGCATTTGTGTGCCCCTATCGACAAGAGTTTCCTTTTGAGATTGTGTGAAATTATGTGGGATCCAACAGATTAAACCTTTTTCACGACTAAAAGATCATGCAATATTTTATATATAGTGGTGGAACTAATGCCTACGATTGCCTTTATGGCATGTCGATCTTGCACTCCCAAGTTTTATACAGCAGCAGTGTTTTCTGGCATCACGACTGATTTTGGACGACCTTCACGAATTCAATGAGCAAATGGCGGCCACCATTAAAATCATTATACCAGCGTTTCACATGGAGCTTCATCACCAAATGTAGTAGTAAATTAATCAATGCACCTTTGTTTTGCAATGCACCTTCACGTCCAAAATCATAATAAATCATCGCACGAATATTTTTATGAGTTAATTTCGTTTTCGCTGACACACAATTTTAAAGTCACTACAAAAAACATAAATAACGCTCTATTGACAGCATAACTGAAGTAGGTTAAGGTCAACAATGTCAAACTTTGCAGTGGAAACATCAGATGGCAGCTACATCAATCAGTGTTGCCAATGCTCAAAATATAAATAGTGACGCTCGTATGCAGTTACATTTTGTCTTAAACATGTCCATTGATAATCTCTAGTAGAATTCGCCATTTTGTGACGGATGCAGCCTTATTTCCTTTCTACTTATGTTACCTTCCACATTGACTTCTTAGAACAAAACAAAAACTATTTCTGAGCAATATCACACAGAATGATTGTCCCGATAAGAAGTTGAAAAAGGAGACAGCCCTCCTCAAAATCTTCATGTCACATTCTTGGGAGATACTAAATATAAATACCAAGTTAGGTAATTTATCGACTTTTCATTTTTACTTTCGCTGCACGTGTAAAGAGATACCAAATTTAAATGCCAAGTTTGATGTTTAACGGACTTTTCATTTTTACTTTCTCTAGCCCCGTATGTACAATGTACATAGGGATAGAGAAGTATTGTATTCCACCCAAAAATTCAATGTCGAGATTTCACCTAAAATACATGCTTTAGGACCCACTGAATCCAAAAAAAAGCATTTCCAGAAAAAGGTCCGTGTGTGTGTCCGTGAACACGATAGCAGAAAAACGAAAAGTAGATAAAATACCAAACTTGGTATTTAAATTCAGTATCTTCCAGGGATGCGACACTAAGATTTTGAGAAAAATCCCCCACCCCAAACTACTCTTTTTATGGAACTGTTTTCGAAAATTTTGATTTACTTAAAAATGGCTGTAACGATTTTGATTAAAATATCGTATATTAGAGATATTTACCTGACAAATAAAATGTATCTCTTGAATTTTCTGGGAATAGCTTCTAAAGACCTGTTTATTCTGGATGAATGTTGCTTAATTTGGCACGACTAGTAAACCGTAAGATATAGAAAAAAACTTACTATACAAAAAATGTAGGTCTTGTTATAATACACAAGTTATGTCATATACATTTTTCTCGTGCAGCTTACCGTTTTCGAGGTATTCATTGTTATTAGTTTCAGTTGTGAAGTACTTATACCTTTCTCAGACGGGAGTGTCCGTTTTTCTTTTGTTCTACTCCTGGCCAAGAAAAGAAGCGATTTGTGATGACAATCGCATAACGACAGCTTTTAAAACATTTGACTATTGGTTTAGCCTAGTTCATTCCCTTATTTTCTTCCTACTTATACGGAACTAAATAATAAGAACATTGTGCTAATGAGTACACGATTAGCAAGGTGCAGAAAGAAGAAGAATCTTATTTATGAAGTTTGTAGAACGGCTGGAGAAAGTCATGTGAGTGTAACACATAAGATTTTTAGCTATGCTATCCAAACAAAACGGACACGCTCTAATCGTTTTCTGAAAATACTTTTTTTTATTCAGGAGGTCTCAAAACATGTCTTTTTCGTGAAATATCGGATTCGCATTTTGGGTGATATACATTGCCTTCGGTATACACTACGCCGTCTTGTTCACTGGAAGCAACCCTATTTAGATTGTTGCTTGACTTCCGGTGTGTAGTGCTGATAGTCCCCTCGACGGTAGCAATCAACGCAAAAAAAATCTTATGTGCTCCATTCACATGACTTTCTCTACATCTCCGCAAAAAATTATTGTTATAAAGCTTATGCTTCTATTTACTTCATGCTAATTGAGACAAATTAGCAGAAATAGTCTTATTACTTTCTTCCTTGTAGTATAAGAGAAATAAGGGAGACCATAGGTTAAAGTGATAGTCAAAAGCTGGTTGCTGTGTGTTTGAAGTTGCTTTGTTTGTGTGGATGGAAGTTGTAAAATTCCTGTATGAAAAGAGTATAAGTTTTTTAAAGCTTGAATCAAAAACAAGGAAAACCTAAAAAACGATCAACTCCACGAAAAAATGTACGTATATAACATAATTGTGCATTTTATTGTCCTCTACATTTTTTGTGGTAAGTTTTAGTCCATCTCTCATGGTTTAGCAGTTCTACAAAATTACGCAAAATTCATCCAGAATAAAGTACTCTTCAGAGGCTATTCCCAGAAAATTCAAGATATACATTTTATTTTTCAGGTAGATATATTTAATATACGATATTGTAATCAAAATCGTTAAGACATTTTTTAAATAAATCAAAATGTACGCAAGAAGTTCCATGTAAAGGGTAATTTAAGATGGGGAGGGGATTCTTTTCAAAATCTTCGTGTTGCATCCCTAGAAGATACTAAACTTAAATACGAAGTTTAGTATTTTACCGATTTTTCGTTTTTGAGTTATCGTGTTCACAAGCACGCGGATACGCACACGGACCTTTTTCTGATAGCACTTTTTTGGATACAGGGGACCCCAAAACATATATTTCCGGTGAAATCTCGGTATCGAATTTTTGGGTGCATTACAATACCTTCTCTATACACTATGTACATATTACGTGTAGAGAAAGTAAAAAGTACTTTCGATTTCACTTGAATAGCTTCATACATAACTTCGAAGTTGAATGCCACACGCGTTTGTTGTTTATTGTTGGCAATTGCGACTAAAATATTACATTTCTTTCTGTCCCATAAAACGAGCTAACAGATGAATCACTACACAGTAAAGAATTATGAAAGAGAGAACCTCCAAGAATGCTCTTTTTAAATACCATCCACTTTCTTTCTCGAGGGAACAGATAAACAACGAACTAGGATATAATTAACTTACTTGGACAAAAACAACATGCCGGTCGGTTTGAATATCTAAGGAGTATGCTAAAGGGAAAGGATTGACCAAGAACAAAAGAGGCAAAACAAAAGAGGTTGGTGCCAAAGTTTTTAATCAAAAGTTGAATCTGAAAGCACAATACATTCCTGGAAACAAAAGTTTTCAAATTCGGCTATAGAAAAGTCTTCTTTTAAATACATGTAAGGTAAGGTAAGAGAAACATCTGATGTGTTCTATTCACATGACTTTCTCTATATCTCTGTAAATTATTATTGTTAATAAGCTTATCTTTTATTTATTAAGCATAAATAGTCTTATTTCTTTCTTTATTGTAAGTAGAAGTGAAATAAGGGAGTACCATAGGTTAAAGTGAAAGTCAAAAGCTGGTTGCTATGTGACTGATGCTCCTTTGTTTGTATGGACATGAGTTGACAAATTCCTGTATGAGAAAAGTGTGTTTTTCAAACCTGAAACCAAGAAAAAGGAATATCTCAAAAACGATCAACTCCACGAAAAAATGTATGTAACATAAATTGTGTGTTTTAACGTGCTCTACATTTTTTGTGGGTTAAGTTTTTGTCCATCTCTTACGGTTTAGTAGTTATGAAAAATTCATCCAGAATAAAGTAGTCTTCAGAAGCTATTCCCAGAAAATTCAAAATATACATTTTGTCAGGTAAATAACTTTAATATACAATATTTTAATCAAAATCGTTAGAGCCATTTTTTAGAAAATCAAAATTTTGGAAAAAAGTTCCATGTAAAGTGTAGTTTGGGGAGGGGGAATTTTTCTCAAAATCTTCGTGTCGCATCCCTGGATGATACTAAACTTAAATACCAAGTTTGGTATTTTACCGACTTTTCGTTTTTGAGTTATCGTGTTCACAGGCACACGGGGACACACACACACACACACACACACACACACACACACGCACACGCGCGGACCTTTTTCTGAAGATATATTTTTTGGATACAGGGGAGCCTAAAACATATATTTCCAGTGAAATCTCGGTATCGAATTTTTTGGTGGAGTGCAATACATTCTCTATATTCTATGTACATAGTATAGAGAAAGGAAAAACGAACGTGTTCCTTTCATATAATGTGTTCTAGCGCTTCGGTAAAAAAAACTTTTATTCAAAACATTAACCTATTATCTACAGCATGGTTAATCAAGCTAGACATAAGCAAAATTAATCCTATTACTAGCTTCCTTGCAAATAGAAGGGAAATAAAATGCACAGGCTAAAGAGAAAATTCAAACTATATGTATAAGTTATGAAACGTACATACATATATATGTATATATGTATGTATATATACATTTATACACAGGGTTATTCAAAAAGAAAGAACAAATTTCAAACATTTATTGCTTCCAAACTACAAAATATAGAAACATGATTCCAACGTTCATGGAGAGAGAAAAGTATACAATTTTATAATATGCATTCAATATGAGCACCGTGTGTTACACGACATATGTCAAAACTGTGGTTAATTTCTTGCCACATGCGAATCAGTTGGTCTCCAGTTATCGAATTCACAGCTTCAACAATTCGATGTCGTAGATCTTCAAGAGTATCAGGCATAGGAGGAATAAAAACACGGTATCTTACGCAGCCCCATAAAAATCACACGGAGTGAGATCTGGAGATCTGGGAGGTCACTGGCGATAATACACAATTCGTACCTTTTGTTGTGGTCGTCAGGATGCAATGCTTGCAGCAACTGCTGTTTGTATGGCTTCAGGTGCAGACAATGTTTTAGAACTCGCCATACCTTTGTTTGAGGAATGTTAAGTTCCATGCTTGCTTGTGATGTGGATTTCTTTGGGCTCCTATCGTACAGTGTACAAATACGCTCAACATTCGCATCCGATGTGTGAGAACGTCCGTGCTTTTCCTTTTGCAGATGCAACCATCTTCTACGAATTTGCTTATGACTCGGCGGTTGTTTTTAAATTGACGGTGAAATACTCGTTGAACTTCAACAACGGACTCTAGTTTTGCTAATTGCAGCACACAAAATGATTTCTCTTGTGGTGTTGCCGCCATTTCACTACACATATACAACAAACAACAGTGCCAATGCCGTGATTGAAACTTCTACCTCCCGCGCCATTTCAATTGTAACCTTTTCTCTCTCCATGAACGTTGGAGTCATGCTTTTATCTTTTGTAGTTTTGTAAGCAATAAATGTTTGAAATCTGTTCTTTCTTTTTGAATAACCATGTATATATAATCCTAAATCAGTGTAAATCTCATTAAAACCAATAATTGATGTCGTATAAAGTTTATTTTGTAGAAATGAACATTTTGAGGTATTTCCTGTTATTTATTTCAATTTTAAAATGCTTAAAATCGTTCTTAATTGAGAAGTCCTCATCCGTTTCATATCTATTTTGTTTTACTCCTATCAATGGAAAGAGGATCGAATTTCAATGACAATCACAAAGCAACATCTTTTAAAACGTGTAACTTTCGCTTTCGCTTAGTGTATTCTCTTATTTCCCATCTCCTTATATGAATCTATGATATAAGGCCATTTCTGGTAACGGTTTTCTTGGTTAGCGTAGTGTAGAAAAAATAATCTTTTGTAAGAACAATTTGTTTTCAGAGCTGACAGAAAACGTCATGTGAATGGAACACATCAGATTTCTGCTTTCTTTACATAGTGTATAGTGTGTGTGTGTGTGTGTGTGTGAGTGTGTGTGTGTGTGTCTGTGAACGGCATAACTCAAAAACGACAAGTCCGTTAAATGCCAAACTTGGTATTCAAGTTCAGTATCTTCCAATGATGCGACACAAACATTTTCAAGATAATCCCCTACCCTCAATACCCTCAACTACTCTTTAGTTGAAAATTCTGATTTTCTCAAAAATGCTCTGATAATTTTGATTAAAATATCGTATTTTAAAGATATTTACATAACAAATAAGATGTATATCTTGAATTTCCTATGAATATCCTTAAGACAGCTTTCATTCTTGATGAATTTTGCGGAGTTTTGCATTACTGGTAAACTGTAAGAGATAGACAAAAACTTGCCGAACAAAAATTATAAAGCTCGTTACAACACACAATTTATATCATATAAATTTGTTTCGTGGAGTTGACCGTTTTTGAGATATTTCTTATTATTTGTTTCAGGTTTGAATTTGTACGTTTCTTATACGGGACCTTTTCAACACCTGGCCACGCATGTTAAATTATTTGAGTGTCAGTTTTCAGCATAGTGTATTCCCTTATTTCCCTTCCACTTATAAGGAACTAAGCAATAAAATCGTTTATGCTAATGTTTTTTTGATTAGTATGTATAGAAGAATAAGCTTAGATATTTATAATAATTTATTAAAGAGATGTAGAGAAAGTCATATTTTTTTATTGTTTCATTTATATAGCCCCCTTTAACATCTAGCGTCATATCGGGGGCTTTGCATTAGAAACAACTCGTCTGTAGATTCTTTACGTTGGTTTAAATCATTTTATTTTACACACACACACACACACACACACGCACACGCACACACAAACATTCACTCTCCCATATGTCCAGACTTTGTGGGGATAGAGAACAATTCTGGTTAAAGAAAAATTCCTCGCCCTAGCCGGGAATCGAACCCGGATCCTCAGGGTGAAAAGTTATCTCGCTGACCAGAAAATGATGTGCAGAGTGAGATTTGAACCTAGGAACATATGAGTGGGAGCAAGGCCTTCTTAATCTCTCGGCCACCTTGTTCCATCAGATTTTTACTAGCATCGTGTATAAAAAAATAATCTGTGTTCCATTCACATGACTTTCTCTGCATCTGGGCAACAAATTATTGTTAAAAAGCTTATGCATCAATCTACTTCATGCTAATTGAGAAAAATGACCAGTAATACCTAGTCTTATTACTTGCTTCTTTGTAAGTGGAAGCAAAACAAGGGAGTACCATAGGTTAAACTGATAGTCCATAGCTGGTTGCTATGTGACTGATGTTCCTTTGTTTGTATGGATAGGAGTTGACAAATTCCTGTATGAGAAAAGTATAAAATGTTCAAAGCTGAAACTAAAAACAAGGAATACCTTAAAAACATTCAACTCCACGAAAAAAAAAAATGTATATAACATAAATTGTGTTTTAACATGCTCTACATTTTTTGTGTGATAGTTTTTGTCCATGTCTTAAGGTTTAGTAAAATTCATCCAGAATTAAGTAGTCTTCAGAGGCTATTCCCAGAAAATTCAAAATATATATTTTATTTGTCAGGTAAATATCTTTAATATATATGACACTTTAATCGAAATCATTAGAGCCATTTTTGAGCAAATCAAAGTATTCGAAAAAGTTCCATGTAAAGAGTAGTTTGGGGCGCGGGAATTTTTCTCAAAATCTTTGTGTCGCATGCCTGGAAGATGCTAAACAAGTTTGGTATTTTACCGATATTTTCGTTTTTGAGTTATCGTGTTCACAGATACACGGACACACACGGACCTTTTTCTGAAAATGCTTTTTTTTTTTTGGATACAGTGGACCCTAAAGCATATATTTCGGGTGAAATCTCGGTATCGACTTTTTGGATGGAGAGCAATACGTTCTCTATACATTATGTATATATTACGTGTAGAGAAAGTAATATCGAGTCATTTTGAATAAGAAAATGCTAATTTCTAGCAAGGATTACTTTCATTTTGCACAGTGCTTCAGTTATCTTCCAACTCAAACACTCAGGTTAAATATTTGCCTATCATTTGTCTATGATGTCAGTATTCCCCCCTCCCCTCTCGGTTTTTAATAAAACCTCTGTCTTTTATTGATTTCGCGAGCTGTTATTATATATTGCTTCTTGAGGAGAGTCATTACCGACATCCATTGCGCCCCAAATTTCATCGCCCCGAGACTTTAATCCCAGCACAGGATTGCCCGTCAGGCGGCTTTTGTTTCATTACTGCGTCCGCACCTTCTGTAGGCCAATAAATCCATTAATTCCTAACAACTCTCCCTAGATCTCCAATATTTTCTCATTTCCTCAACCACTGCCTCTCAATATCAACATTGTCATCACCTTCCGATCTTTCCACTTCTCTCCTCCTCTAATGAAAACACCATCTTGTGTGTCTAGCGCGTCAGCAGCATCGCTTTCAGAGTAATTGCAGAAAGGTGGCTGCTGAAACGCCCTCTCAAATATTTAAACGTTAGAAAGAGCTTAAGGTTAAACAGTAATTTTACCATAGGGGTATGCAGAATACAATTCATTGCTTCCACTGTCGATATTTAGAGTAAAAGAGTACAAAAATAGGATCCTGGGAATCCACCCCAAAAAATTAACTTTCTTGAAGTTACGTATGACCTCGTGAAGCCTGTGTGGCCATAATCGGAGTTATTTATGTTGGTACTATTTATATTTTGAGCCTTGGTAACACTGATTCCTGTAATTGCCATCTGGTGGATTTACCGGAAAGTTCAACATTATTGTCCTTAACCTAGTTTAGATATTTTATCAATAGAGCGTTGTTTATTTTTTTTTTTTGTAGTGTTTAACGCCCACTTTAACTACTAATGGCACCGCAGGCGGTGACACTGATGATACATGAATGATGATGGAGCACCGGTGGAATGCGATGGCGGGGGAAACCGGAGTACCCGGAGAAAACCCGCCCCAGCGCCGTTTTGTCCACCACAAATCTCACATGCGGTCGCTTGGGATCGAACCCCGGCCGTCTAGGTGAGAGTCGAGTGGTCTAACCACTCGGCCACGGCGCGGCCTTTATGTTGTTTACAGTGAGTTAAAGTCTGTGATGGAATTACTGTTCGTGTGATGATTTATTATGGATTTCGATGTGGATTATCGAGACAAGAGTGTGTTCATTAACTGAATATTACATTTGGCGTCGAAGTTCCCTCTTTTGCCACTGTGAAACGCTGGTATAACGAGTTTAATCGTGGCCACTCATTGACGAAATTAATGAAGGTCGTTCAAAAGCAGCTGTTGTGCTAGAAAACATTGATGTTGTGCAAAAACTGACAGTGCAAGATCGTCATCTCAGATCCTGTGAGTTCAGGCAACCCCAGGCATCACTTCCACCAGTTTAATATATAAATATTACAAGATCATTTAGCCGTGAAAAAGGTTTGCTCTCGTTGAATCCACATACTTTGACACAATCTCAAAAGGATGCTCTGTCATATGGGGCTATAATCGAACTGAGTTATTTATGTTGGTACGAGAGCCAGTATTTATACGAGGTACGTCCAGAAAGTAAGTTCCGTTTCAATTTATCTCCGCTGCAGCGCTGCGATCGCAGTTCCGCACATGCGCGGTAGACGCTCTGTATCAAGGAGAAGAAACGTGCGCCATTTTGAGATCGCTGTCAGTCACACGCGCTTTGTTGTGCTTGTTTACAATGTCGGTGTTGATTGAAAATCCCACCGCTTGTGAATTCAGATCTGTGATTCGTTTTCTGAATGCTAGGAAAATGAAACCAATTGAAATTTATCGGCAAATTTGCGAAGTTTACGGACAAAATACGATGAGTGATTCAATGGAAATTGCGCCGCGCAATACGGAATAAGCGCCGAGGATTGCTGTCAAAAGGTGTTTTTCTTCACGACAACGCACGACCACACATTGCAAATGTGACGAAAAACCTCCTACAGGGATTTGGCTGGGACGAGTTTGACCATCCTCCGTACAGCCCTGACCTCGCTCCTAGCTACTTTCATCTGTTCTTACATCTCAAGTCTTTCCTTAGCGGTCAACACTTTAACAATGACGAAGAGCTGAAAGAAAATCTTTCCAACTTTTTGAAGACACAGGCGGCAAACTTCTATAAAGAAGGTATACAAAAACTTGTGCCACGCTATGAAAAATGCCTGCAAAATTTCGGCAGTTATGTGTAAAAGTAATTTAAGAGTTGTAGAATTTTGTGCAATAAATAATTATTCTGTATCTGTACACAATTTAATTTTATTACCAAACGGAACTTTCTTTCTGGACGTACCTCGTATTTTGAGCTTTGGCAACGCTGTAGTTGCCATCTGGTGGTTTCACCGGAAAGTTTGACATTGTTGACCTTAACCTACTTCAGATATTTTATCAATAGAGGGTTATTTATGTAATTTACATTTACTTAAAATCTGCGCCTCATCAAAAATATGGAATTAATGGATTTTTAATTGGATTATCGAGATAAGATAGTACTCATTAACTTACTTCTACGTTTGGAGATTAAGCTCACTGTGAAACGCTGATTGACAAAATTACTCCAAAATCAGTTGTGCCAGAAGACATTGATGCAGTGCCAAAACTGATAATACAAGACTGCCATACCATATACTGTGAGGTAGAGGCAACCCTACACATTATTTCCACCAACATATATAAAATATTGCATGATCATTTAGCCATCAAAAATGTTCGCTCTCGTTGGACCCTACATAGTTTGACCCACTCCTAAAAGGATGATCGTGTCAATTGGTACACACAAATTCTCAAGAAATACAACGGTGGGGCTTCAAAAGACGTATGTAAGTTTGTAACGAGTGATGAATCATGGATCTATGCATATGATTCGGAACATAATGGATGGATGTTTCAAAATGAACTAAATCAACAAAAGCTGTTCGCACTCGAAGCTCTTTGAAACAAATAGTCCCCAGAAAAACTGATCATATGGCATCAGTGCCTTTAGAGGAATGTAAAACGGCCAAACCCAAATGATACACAACCATTTATATATACTGGAAGTCGTCGGTGAAATAAGCAAAACAAATAAGTGCCACCAAGACTAGAAGGTTTAAGTGTTATACTTTGGTGCTTTATGACGCAAGTGGTCTTAGATCGAGTACCACCTGGGGCATTAGTGTTGGTGCTTTTTTACTTTCTCTAGCCCCATATGTACAATGTACATAGGGACAGAGAAGTATTGCATTCCACCCAACAAATCGATACCGAGATTTCACCTGAAATACATTTTTTAGGACCCCCTGTATCCAAAAGCATTTTCAGAAAAAGGTCCGTTATTTAAGTTTAGTATTCTCCAGGGATGCGACACGAAGATTTTGAGAAAAATCCCCCACCCCAAACTACTCTTTACAAGGAACTTTTTTCGAAAATTTTGATTTTCTTAAAAATGGTTCTAACGATTTTGATTAAAATATCATATTTTAAGATATTTACCTAAGAAATAAAATGTATATCTTGAATTTTCTGGGAATAGCTTCTGAAGACCTGTTTATTCTGGATGAATTTTCCTTAATTTGGCATAGCCAGTAAACCGTAAGAGATAGACAAAAACTTACTATACAAAAAATTTAAGTCTTGTTAAAACACACAATTTATGTTATATACATTTTTCTCGTGGAGCTTACCGTTTTCGAGGCATTCATTGTTATTAATTTCAGTTGTGAAGTACTTATACTTTTCTCAGATGGGAGTGTCCGTTTTTCTTTTGTTCTACTCCTGGCCAAGAAAAGAAGCGATTTGATATGATAATCGCATAACGACAGCTTTTAAAACATTTGACTATCGGTTTAGCCTAGTGTATTCCCTTATTTTCTTCCTACTTATACGGAACTATATAATAAGAACATTGTGCTAATGAGTACCACGATTAGCAAGCTGCAGAAAGAAGAAGAATCTTATGTATGAAGATTGTAGAACAGCTAGAGAGTTATGTGAGGGTAACACATCAGATTTTTTATGGTGTTTAATGCCTGATTGGCTACAAATGGCACCGAAGGCGATGACACATGGAACACCAGTGGATTGCGATGGCGGGGAAAACCGGAGAACCCGGAGAAAACCCAGACCACCTTAGTGAGAATCGAATAGTGTAACCACTCGGCCACGGCGCGGCCTAAAGTTGTATTGGGGGAGGGAGAATGAATTATGGACAAAATTAAAAATTACAAAATAAAATCTGATATATTCCATTCACATGACTATACATCTCTGTAACAAATTATTGCTGCTAATAAGCTTATTCTTCTATCCATTTCATGCTAATTTAGATAAAAACTAGCGAAACAGTCTTATTACTTAACCCCTAATAAGTAGGGGGGAAATAAGGGAATACACTAGGCTAAACCGACAGTCACATGTTTTAAAATCTGGTTGCTATGGAATAGAAATATGTTTCTTTGCGTGGCCAGGAGTTGACAAGTTCCTGAATGAGAAAAGTTATAAGTATTTTAAAACTGAAATCTATAACAAGGAATATCTCGAAAATGGCCAACTCCAGGGAAAAAATGTGGATGACATAAATTGGGTGTTTTAAGGAGCTCTACATTTTTATGTACATGAGGTATTTGTCTATCTCTTATTTATACAAAAATTAAAAAAAAAAAAAAAAGCATATAGAATTAAGAGGTCTTTACAGGTTATTCCTAGAAAATTCAATATATATATTTTATTTGTCATGAAAATGTCTGTAATAACCGATATCTTAATCAAAACCGTTAGAGTCACTTTTGAGAAAATAAAAATTTTCGAAAAGTTTTCCATGTAAAGGAAAGTTGGCTATGGGGGATTTTCTTGAAAACCTTGGCGTCGCATCATTGGGAGATACTTAACTTAAAATACCAAATTTGGTATTTAACCGACTTTTCGTTTTTGAGCTATTCTGTCCAAGACACAAGGACCTTTTTTGCGATTTTGGATTCGGGGGGACCCAAAACATATATTTCCGGTGAAATCTCGGTATCAAATTTTAGGGTGCAATATAATACCTTCTCTATACACTATGTACATAGTACGTGTAGAGAAAGTAAAAACAAGTGCCGTCGGATCGTTCATCAAGTGTTATGACGCAGGGCATTCGTGTTTGTGGTGTTTTTTTTATAGTTTTGACTGAAAACGGTACCGTTGGTGAAGACAGATGATACAGGAATGAAGATGGAACAGTGGAATGCTTTGATGGGAGAAACCGGAGGACCGCTGCGCCGGTTTGTCCACTAGAAATCCTCACCTTGGCTCGAGTCGAGAAGTCCAACCATTCGGCCACGGAGCGGCCTGCAAATGTATTAGGGGAAGGAGAATGATTTATGGACAAAATTAATGAAATAACAACAAAAAATCTGATGTTACACTCACATGACTTTCTCTAGCTCTTCTACAAACTTCTTACATAAGATTATTCTTCTTTCTGCACCTTGCTAATCGTGGTACTCATTAGCACAATGTTCTTATTACTTAGTTCCGTAGAAGTAGGAAGAAAATAAGGGAATACACTAGGCTAAACCAATAGTCAAATGTTTTAAAAGCTGTCGTTATACGATTGCCATCACAAAACGCTTCTTTTCTTCGCCAGGAGTAGAACAAAAGAAAAACGGACACTCCCGTCTGAGAAAAGTATAAGTACTTTACAACTGAAACTAATAACAATGAATACCTCGAAAACGGTAAGCTCCACGAGAAAAATGTATATGACATAACTTGTGTATTTTAACAAAACCTAAATTTTTTGTCGAGTAAGTTTTTGTCTATCTCTTACGGTTTACTAGTTATGCCAAATTAAGCAAAATTCATCCAGAATAAACAGGTCTGCAGAAGCTATTCCCAGAAAATTGAAGATATGCATTTTATTTGTTAGGTAAATATCTTTAATATATGATATTTTATCGTTAGTCATTTTTAAGAAAATAAACATTTTCGAAAAAAGTTCTATGTAAAAGGTAGTTTGGGGTGGGGGATTTTTCTCAAAATCTTCTCGTCGCATCCCTGGAAGAGACTTAAATACCAAGTTTGGTTTTTAGCTAGTTTTCGTTTTTGAGTTATCGTGTTCACAGACACACGGACACACACACACACACACTCACACGGACCTTTTTTTGGAAATGCTTTTTTTGGATACAGGAGGTCCTAAAACATGTATTTCCGGTGAAATCTCGTTATAGAATTTTTGGGTGGAATACAATACTTCTCTATCCCTATGTACATTGCACATAATGCGGCTAGAGAAAGTAATAAACAAGAAAAACAGATTTGACACCAAGATACCATATTTTGAATAGCACAACTTTCGTGTAGTTAGTTCATTTTGTTTTATTTTTCCACTTTACTTGGGAGTAAAACCGCAGAACATCTGTAACACTGCATCACCCCAGCACTTCAACAGTTCTCCATGTTGGCTTGCCAGAAATAGGGGTGCCGCCCTCTTAAATCACCACCACCATCGTCCCTCTCAGCAAATACACGGGGAACTCAACCCAATCGTCCTTTTCATTAACGTAAATCCACTCAGGAAAACACCGAACCATTTTACAACTTCTTAGATGGATTTCAAATCAGAAACAGAAGAAAATGCTGAGATGTGCGTAATTTCTTTCGAGTCTCTATCGAAAGTTGGTAGAGGATCTACTCCTAACCCGTGTTCGATTTTCTCTCTCCGTTTACAGTTTCTTATTTCTGTCGAAACAAAAGACTGAGATGCATTTCAATCCGAGTTAGATTTTCCTTTTATCGAAGCTTCACCTCGGAGCTCTGTGTGCTATTTTAAAACAAGTGAAACTTGATAGAGCAAACAAATGCTTCTCACAGCTGAAGACGCTATTATTGATTGCGCATTATTACCTGCTCTACCACGAATAGTGAGTAGGGGAAATATTGTACGTATTCCAAACAAAAAATTCAAGTCGAGGTTTCCCCGAAGTTGTTTCCAGATCCTCTGAACCCATGTATAATGTACACAAAAGGCAAAGAAGATATTGCATTCAGTCAAAGATATGAAACGAAGATTTCGCCGTAAATACATGTTTTCAAGATTCCTGAATAAAAATCTAATGTATTCCGTTGACATGACTTTCTCTACATTTCTGCAACAAATTTGTGCTAAAAAGTTTATGCTTCTAAATACTTCATACTAATTGAGCTAAAAATGAATAAGTAGAATCAGACTGAAAAATTCAATGTCATAGCGAGGATTTGAATCACGGATCTCCCGATCTCTAGCCGGTTGCTCTGTCATTGAGCTACCATGGCAACATGCCGGCATAGACTCTACCTATCAAACTCCTGTCCTACACACTGGCTATACTATAAATCCTGGGACTTAAAGTACTTGCAGCATTGTAAGTCGCCAAGTCAAAATAGTTTACGGACACCTTGTGGTTTACCGGGGAAACATGCGAGTCATTTGAGAAATTCAATGCTATGCCGGCATGTTGCCATGGTAGCTCAGTGGCAGAGCAACCGGCTAGAGATCGAGAGATCCGTAGTTCAAATCCCGGCTAAGGCATTGAATTTTTCAGTCTGACTCTACCTATCCATCTCCTGTCCTACACACGGCTTGTATGAAAATCAATTACTAGAAATGTTTTCTTGTAAGTAGTTGGGAAATAATGTAATACACTTTTCTAAAGCGACAGTCAAATCTTCTAAAAACTGGTAGAAGCATAAACTTTTTGACAATATTTTGTTACAGAAATGCGTTTCTTTGAATTTCCAGGAGTTCACAAATTCCCGGATGTGAAAAGTTCTCTTTGAGTATTTTTAAACTGAAATCAATAAAAAGGAATATCTAAAGAATTGTCAAGTCCACGAAAAAAATGTATATGACTTAAACTGTGTGCTTACGTGTAGTAAGTTTTTGTCTATTGTAACGGTTTACCAGTTATACAAAATTCATCCAGAATAAAGAAATCTTAAAGGCTATTCTCAGAAAATTCAAGATATAAATTTTATCTGTCATGTAAATACCTTTAATATGCGATATCTTAATCAAAAGCATTAGAACCATTTTAGAGAAAATAAAAAATTTCGAAATATTTTCCATATAAAGGTTAGTTTGGGGGAGGAGGAATTTTTTCAAAATCTTCATGTCGCATCCTTATAAGATATTTAACTCAAATACAAATATTGCTATTTTACAGATTCTTAGTATTCACAGACACATGGACACAGGAACCCTTGCACAGATTTCTAAAAACGCTATTTTTGTATACACGTATTTCCAGCGAAATCTCGATTACGAATTATTGGGTGGAATGTCATACTTTCCCTATACACTATGTACATAGTACGTATAGAGAAAGTAAAAAAAAAAAAAGATGTGTTCTATGCACATAAATTTCTCTATCTGGTAACAAATTAGTGTTAAAAAGTTTATTTTTCTATCTACAACATGCTAATCGAGATTAAATTAGCAGAAATGGTCTTATTAGTTACTTTATTGTAAGTAGATGGGAGATAACGGAATACACCAGGCTAAAGCGATAGTGAAATGTTTAAAAAGTTGGTTGTCATGTGGTTGAAATCAGTGTCTTTCCATATACGGGAGGATGGAAGAATAAGCTTTTTAACAATAATTTGTTATAGAGAAAATTATGTGAATGGAAGCTACAGATTTTTTCGATAGTTTTGATCCTCTAAAACGTTCCTCTCATGGTTTTGATTAACATGCATTTGCATGACATGGTGAAACAAGGTATTGTGGAAATGTATATATAATTAAGTTTATTTTTAACAATATCTGTGTTATTAAATTCGAACATGTTTACATTTATCCTTTAAATAATATTTTGTGTATATATATATATATATATATATATATATGTCATTGTTTCTAACATTGTATTTGTTTAATCGTGATAAGACTGGAATTGTTGAAGTGGCCTATGTCATACCTTGAAGTTTCTGTTAATAACCTCTAAAGACCCCTTCATTCTAGAGATAAATAAAATCTTTACTACACAGATTATTATAGCTCAATAAATCACAAATTTCTCAACCAGGAGGACGTTATTAGGTGTTTTCTACTCTTGTTAAAGCAAAGAATATGGAATTTAAAAGCCATTACATAGCGACTAGATTTTAAAAAATGTGCTATCGCTTAAAACATATTTTTATTCTATTACTTTCTCTCTTCTACGTTTTACATAAATACAGGAAGGTTAGATATAAAGACGTTTTATTGGAAATGTAGAATCGTGAGTATGTGTAAGTTTTTGTTTTTTTTTGTAGTGTTTAACGCCTGCTTTTACTGATGTGGCACCGCAGGCGATGACACTGATGATACATGAAGATGGAGCCCCGGTGGAATGAGACGGCGGGGGAAACCGGAGATCCCGAAGAAAACCCGCCCCTGCGCCACTTTGTCCACCACAAATCTCACATGTGGTCGCTTGGGATCTAGGTGAGAGGCGAATGGTCTGACCTCTCGGCCACGGCGTGGTCCTTATGTGTACGTGAACAGCATTACTGTAAAACAAAAATTCCGTTTAATCTAAAACTAAATATTTTAGTTCGCTTCATTTAAGGATGCAACATGAAGATTTTCAAGAATATTCCCCATTCCAAATACCTTAAGAAGTAGTATACGTACTATGTATGTAGTGTATAGAGAAGGTATGGTATTTCACCCAGGAATTCGATACCGAGATATCACCGAAAATACATGTTTTTGAGACCATGAAACCAAAAACAGCATTTTTAGAAAAATGCCCGTGTGTGTCTGTGTGTGTGTGCATAGATCAAAAACGAAAAGACCGTTAAATACTAAACTTTGTATTTAAGTTCGGCATTTTCCAAGGATACGACACGATGATTTCTAAGAAAATCCCCCACCCCCAACTACCCTTCACATGGAAAAATTTTCGAAAATTTTTATTTTCTAAAAAATAGCTCTAACGACTTTGATTGAAATGTCTTATGTTTAAGATATTTTTATGACAAACGAAATGTGTATATTGAATTTCCTGGGAGTAGCCTCTGAAGACCTCTTCATTCTGGATGACTTTTATATAACTGGTAAATCGTAAGAGATACACAAAAACTTACTACACAACAAATGTAGATCTCATTAGAACACACAATTTATTTCATATACATTACTTTTGTAGAGTTATTCTTTTTCGAGATATGCCGTATTATTGGTTTCAATATTAGGGACACTTTTCTCGAACGGGAAAACATCTTGCTTCTCGTTTGTTTACACTTGGCAAGCAAAGAGGTAGGATGTTCAATTGTTTCACATAGCGACTGGCTTTTAAAGCACGGGGACTGTCGCTTTAGCTTGAGCACTCCCTTATTTCCCTTCTACTTACAAGGAAGGAAATAATAAGACTATTTCTGCTAATGTTTATCTCGATTAGCATGAAGTAAATAGAAGGATAAGGTTATTAACAATAATTTGTTACAGAGATGTAGAGAAAGTACTGTGAACGGAACACATCAGATTTTTAAGTTCGTTTTGAGGTTTGTGAGATAATCCTATATACTCGCATACGCGCCAGCTCGCAAAAATGTTGCCCATTACTAATATTAGTACAGAGTAATTTATGTAGAACTGACACATTTCTTTCTTTAATTATTCCGTTGGAAATTCATTCAATGACCCAATTATAGCACCCAATTAAGCAGAATGTTCTGGAGTATCGATTTCTTGTCACTAGATGCACAGATGTTTATATTTTATTCATAATGGCATTGTTAGTAGCTATTTCGACATTTTGTTCTTGTAGTCAACGTGAAAATGCAGTACAATATAGAGCTGAGTCAAGATATTTTCAGCATGATGACGCTACATACCATACATCAGATGAATCCATGAACCTAAGTGCAAGCTTCTTTGACGACTGGATACTTTCCATGACCCTGTGGCCACCGAGATCTCCGGATTTGACATTACTTAAAATACAGGGTTTACGCCACACGTCCCCAGACATTGGACAGTCTGAAGCATAACATCACAAAGGAGATTCAAGCTATTGACAACAGAGTCCTCCAACGAGTGACCAGTAACATAAATAATCTCCCAAACTTCCTCTACAATTTAGGAATAATAAGTTCTCGCTAGCATAACACGTTTTGAAACAATAAATGAAAGAAGTGTGTCAGCTCTATATAAATCACCCTGTAGTATAATGTATGGAGCACCTAGAAAGCACGCTATCCGATCTCTAGACCTCCACTTCCACACGGACAGACCTGAGAGCAACAGCAAGCACCATGGAACGCTACTAGAATCAATGACTCCGTTTCTTTACAGCGACACCTATACGAGCCATTACGGGGATTTACCGTCGTGTATAAACAAATGCGATCAGTAGCCGCCCTGTCGAACATGCAGGTGTTCAAGATTTATACTGGCACGAGGACCTGACTGGCGATTAGCGGGAAGTCGGCCCCCGGGGGCGGCACGGCGCTAACTAGCTGAGCGGTCCTAGGGGTGCAGTCCCCTGCCGTCGTGCTGATGCAGCACACAATACAGCTTACAGTAAGTAGCCGACGGGGAAGAACTGAGGGGGAACTTACAGACGTAATCGACCGGAAACAGAGTGAATAACGTTTCCGGAAGGAAGTGCAGTCATCTTTTTGTCTGTTGTCGTTATTCTGATAGATTATATTGGTATTTAGGGCGGCTATTCTTAGAGAAATGTGCTCAAAAGGAGAATTTGACAGTCAGTATTTAATTTTGGGAAGGGAAGGGAGTGAATTAGGAAGGAAATAATGTATCTTTTACCAAACACCTGAGAAGATGTAGATCTCAATGAGGTAACATTTAATATTACATACTTTCTCTACACGTACTATGTACATAGTGTATAGAGAAGGCATTGCATTTCACCCAAAAATTCGATATCCGGATTTCAACGAAAATACACGTTTTAGGATCTTCTGTATCCAAGACAATTAAGAGAAAGGTCTGTGTTTGTCCATATATCTCTGAAAACGATAACTCAAAAACGAAAAAAACCGGTCCCCTCGCTTTAGTACTTCGTGGCGCAGGGGACCGTGTGTTTGAGTTCCGCCTTGGACATGGGTATTTGTGCGAATGTATGTTTATTTTTCATAAAACAGAAAACGGTAAACAAAGGGAATTTAGGGAAAAAGGAAATAAAGAAAAAGGAATACAGCTAAAAAAAAAAGTTGGTAAAATATCAAACTTGGTATATAAGTTTTAACATCTCCAAGGATGCGACACGAAGATTTTGAGGAAATAACCCTCACCCTAAACTACGCTATACATGGAAAATTGTTTGAAAATTTTGATTTTCTCAAAAATGTCTAACGATTTTGATTAAAATGCCGTATATTAAAGATATTTACACTATAATATATATTCATTTTTTGGGAATACTTCTATAGACATCTTTATTCTGAAAGAATTTTGCTGAATTTTGCATTACTATTAAATCGTAAGAGATTGACGAAAACGTACTGCTCAAAATATATAGATCACGTTGAAATACACAATTTGTCATATGCATTTTTTTGTGAGTTGATCATTATTGAGATACACCTTGTTATAAGTTTTAGTTTTAAAATACTTGAAATTTTCATGTACGGGAATTTGTCAACTCCTGGCAATGTAAAAAACGGATTTTTACCCCATGGCACCTGACTTTAAAAGATGTGACTGTCGTTTTAGCCTACGTATTCATTATTTCCCTTCTTCTTACAAGAAAGCATTTCTGCTAATGTTTTTCTCGATTAGCTTGAAGTAGCTAGCAGAACAAACTGTTTAACAATGCTTACAGAGACGTAGAGAAAGTCGTGTGAATGGAACGCATCAGATTTTTACTTCCTCTATCCTGACTTAATAGATAGAGAAGATGCTACATTCCACTAAAAGATTTGATATAGAATTTTCACCGGAAATATGTACATTTTTTAAACCCTATGATAAAAATAAATTTAGAATAAGGACCTTGTGTGTGTGTGTGTGTGTGTGTGTGTATGTGTGTGTGTGTGTGGATTCTAAGTTAATCATGTATTTCCGGTAAAATCTCGGTATCGAATTTTTGGCTGGAATACAATACTTTCTCTATGTACTATGTAAATTGTACACACGTGGTAGAGAAAGTAAAATAATCTTATGTGTATGAATGAGTTGTGTGTTTTAACGATGCATTCCCTTTTTGTAGTACGTTTCGTCTTACTGTTTATAAGTTGTGGAAAAGTAATCCGGAACGAAGAGGTCTTTAGAGACTATTTCCATAAAGAGGTTATTACCTTAATACTCAGAATGTATATTTTATTTTTGATGTAAATATCTTTGATATACGATAGTTTAATCAAAATCGTTGCAGACATATTTAAGGAAATCAACATTTTCGAAAATGTCTCCATGTTAAGAGTACTTTTTGGTGGGAGGACTCTACTCAAAGTTTGATTTTTAACGAAACTTTCGTTTTTGACTTACGTTGTCCAAATATACACATTAAATTTTTGGATTTAGAGTATGTATTTTCAGTGAAATATGGATTTCAATTTTTTGATTGGAATTATACGCTCTCTGTATGCTATATGTATCGTCCTTACGTGCTAGAGAAAGCAATAAAAAGAATATCCGGACCTTTTTCAAAACAAGTATTTTTCAGTGAATCTTGGTTTGGAATTTTTAGGTGGAGTTCAACACTTTCACTAAGTGCGTTGGATGAGAAAGTAAAAACATTTCCTCAGGAGCCCCACCCTTGATATAATTAATATCTTGATATAAACGCTCAAGTAACCGTGTAACGTCACGTGACTGCTTGATCCAGACGTTTCTAATTGCTTGAACGCATATGAATTATTTGTTTACTGAACATGAAAAGCAGCTCGTCCCCAACAAGATATTAGTAACGTCAGATTAATGACCCGACCTACGCCCCTTGTAAGGGTGCAATTAAAATCCCACCCTCACAGTCAAGGGAGCGTGCTGGTGACAAGATGCGCCCCCTCTAACACCAAACAAATGAAACTTCTTGTTATGTACGCCCTCAAACCTTCAACAGCTTTTCAGATTACCCTTTTATTCCTGACTTGTGCCTGTTGCATCGGAACTGACAGCGTCTGTTACATCGCAATTTTAAATTGCATTGATCCGTTTGGGCAAACATTGAGCCAGCTGAAAATGAGCTTTTTAAGAGAAGGAATCTAGTGTCCTGGTTTTATACCGGCTGATCCGAAAACATCCGAACCGGCTGCGTGGTATTTTGCCTGTCCGCGCTCCTGGCGTTATCTGATTTGTTCCATTCACATGACTTTCTCTACTTCTGTATAACAAATTATTGTTAGTAAGATTATTCTTCTATTTACTTCATGTTAATCGAGAAAAAGTTAGCAGAAATAGTCTTATTACTTGCTTCCTTGTAAGTAGAAGCGAAATAAGGGAGTACCATAGGTTAAAGTGAAGTCAAAAGCTGGTTACTAGGTGACTGACGTTCTTTTGCTTGTATGGAAACGAGTTCACAAAGTCCTGTATGAGAAAGTACAAGTTTTTCAAAGCTGAAACCAAAAAGAAGAAATATCTAAAAAACGATCAACTCCTAGAAAAAAAGTATACAACATAAATTGTGGGTTTTAATGTGCTCTACATTTTTTGTGTGATATGTTTTTGTCCACTTCTTACGGTTTAGCAGTTATGCAAAAGTCATCCAGAATAAATTACTCTTCAGAGGCTTCCCCAGAAAATTCGAGATATATATTTTATTTGTCAGGTAAATATCTTTAATATACGAACTTTTAATCAAAATCGTAAGAACCATTTTTGAGAAAATCAAAATTTTCGAAAAAAGTTCCTTGTAAAGGTTAGTTGGGGTGGGGGGATTTTCTTGCAAATCTTCGTGTCGCATCCTTGGAAGATACGAAATTTACATACCAAGTTGGGTATTTAACGGTCTTTTCGTTTTTGAGCTATGCTGTCCACAGGCACACAGACAAACACACGCACACAGACACACACACGGACCTTTTTCCAATTTGGGGGGGGGTTCAGGGGGTAAAATCTCGGTATCGAATGTTTGGGTACAATACGCTATGTAGAGAAAGTAAAAAATGTTATGTAAAGAAAGTCATGTGAATGGAATACATCTCTGCAACAAATCATTATTAAAAAGCTTATTCCTCTGTTTGCTTAATACTAATAGAGAAAAAATTGGCAGTAAGAATCTTATTACCTCTTTCCTCGAAAGTAGAAGGGAAACACTAGGCTAAATCGATAGTCAAATCTTTTAAAAGCTGGTTGCTATGGACAGTAGTTGACAAATTTCCGTATGAGAAAAGTATAAGTATTTTAAAGCTGAAACTAATAACAAGAAATATCTAAAAAATGTTCCCCTACACGAAAAAAAAAATGTATATAACATAAATTGTGGGAAGCTTTTGTCTATATCTTACGGTTTACCAAATTTCCGAAAAATTCGTCCAGAATAAACATATCTTCAGAGGTTATTCCCAGAAAATTGAGGATATACACTTTATATACATAAATATAAGAGACTTTAATCAAAATCGTTAGAGCTAAATTTTCGAAATTGTTCCCATGTAAATGGTAGTATGGGGTGGGGGGATTTTTTCAAAGCCTTCGTGTCTCATTCCTGGAAAATACCAAACTTGAATACCAAGGTAGGCCTTTTACTGACTTTTCGTTTTTGGGTTATCGTGTTCACGGACACACAAACACGGACTTTTTTCTGAAAACACTTTTTTTTTGCATACATGGGACCCTAAAATGTCTATTTCCGGTGAAATTTCTGTATCGAATTTTTGGGTGGAATGCAATACGTTCTTTATACACTATGTACGTAGTACGTGTAGAGAAAGTAAAAATAATTTATATATTAGATAGAAAGTCATATGAATGGAACACAAGATTTTTAATAAAACCTATCCTGCTACAGTAATTTTTCATTGTATAAAATAGGGATTTATTTAGTAAGTTATGCAAATTAATTAGCTCTGAATTAGCGGTGCAGCATGCGATACGAGGGTGCCTCGGTTCGACTTCTGGTAGTGGCATGGAGAGTTTTTCTTTTGTTGCTGCGATATATGCTAATAATCCTCGTGAAGCCCTTGGGGACAAATTGAGTTTCTAGATGGAAAATTAGAGTAGGTCTTGTCTCGCTAAACCCCACCGAACCTGCGGCCGAGGAAGCATGCTGACCACACGCCATCCATATCACTGGACTCTGTGCATTCTTGTGTGGACACATGCTGAGGATAGCGGCCTTGTGGTAGGCCTTTTGCAGCAAGGAGTAAGACCCACAGACATGAGAGTAGGGAGTGACGAAATGCACCTCGCTTCTGTATGAAACTACTTGGAAATTTGGCGAAGAATGTGTTTCAATAAAAATCTGATGTTGGATACACATCTTGGCAGCCAATTATTATTAAAATGCTTATTCTTCTATCTACTTCATGCTAATCGCGAAAAACAATAGCAAAAATGGTCCTATTACTTACTTTCTTCTAAGATTCGAGTGATCCGAAAACATCCGAACCAACTGTGCGGTGTTTTGCCTGTCCACGCCCTCGGCGCTCGTTGCCTTCTGTCGCTATCATGGAAAGGCGCGGATGAGACCGTGCAACATTTTTACTTTCTCTTGTCCCGTATGCACAATGTACATAGGAATAGAGAAGTATTGCATTCCACCCAAAATTTCAATGTCAAGATTTCACCGGAAATAAATGTTTTAGGACCCCCTTAATCCAAAAAAAGCATTTCCAGAAAAAGGTCCGTGTGTGTATCCGAAAAGTAGCTAAAATACCAAACTTGGTATTTAAGTTCAGTATCTTCCAGGAATGCGACACGAAGATTTTGAGAAAAATTCCCCCACTCCAAACTACCCTTTACATGGAAATGTTTTCGAAAATTTTGATTTTCTTAAAAATGGCTCTAACGATTTTGATTAAAATTTCGTGTATTAAAGATATTTACCTGACAAATAAAATGTATATCTTGAATTTTCTGAGAATAGCTTTTAAAGACTTGTTTATTCTGGATGAATTTTGCTTAATATGGTATAACTAATAAGCCGTAAGAGATAGACAAAACCTTACTATACAAAAAATGTAGGCCTTGTTAAAATACACAATTTGCGTCATATACATTGTTTTCGTGGAGCTTACCGTTTTCAAGGCATTCATTGTTATTAGTTTCAGTTGTGAAGTACTTATGCTTTTCTCAGACGGGAGTGTCCGTTTTTCTTCTGATCTACTCCTGGCCAAGAAAAGAAGCGATTTGTAATGGCAATCGCATAACGACAGCTTTTAAAACATTTGACTATCGATTTAGCCTAGTGTATTCTCTTATTTTCTTCCTACTTATAAGGAACTAAGTAATAACAACCTTGTGCTGAATACCTCGATTAACAAGGTGCAGAAAGAAGAATAATCTTATGTAAGAAGTTTGTAGAACGGTTAGAGAAAGGCATGTGAGTGTAACACATCAGATTTTTAAAACTACTTTTAAAGGCTTTTCTTGCCAATGTTAGTAAAGGTGTTGCTAGAACTGCCGAACACGTCCATACATTTTGGCACCTATTTAGGAAACTATCCGTGGTTCACATTGACAAATGCTGGCAATGTTCTGGCGGATATTTTGTTTTTTAATTCTTCCAGTGTGCGTGTGTGTGTGTGTGTGTGTGTGTGTGTGTGTGTGTGTGTGTGTTACTCACTTTATGCTTTAAGTTAACCCATAGCTATAAATCGCAGGGGTTAGATCGGGGAATCGAGGGTGCCACAAATCTCTACTAATTATTCTGTCTTGGCACACACTTTCAATTGTTATTCTCATTGAAAGATTGGCTGTATGAGCTGTTGGAGAGTCTGGTTAAAAAAAAAAGAAAGGCAAAATCATGCTCCCTGGCTGTTAATTTTCGAAATATGGGGGGCAAAATTATATTCACATATATACGGGCGTCAAATGTTGATTCGCAAAAATTGGGCCTATAACTCTGCTAATTGCGCACCACACCAATTTTTTCCGTCATGAAGGGGTATTTCATGAAGAATATTGGGTTTCTGAGAACTCCAAAATCGATTATTTTGTATTCACACATGTCCATGAAGGTGGAAACAAACCTCGTTGTAAAAAATATTAAATGTGGGTCAATTTCGCCATTGTACATACTATGAGAGTCCATACACCAAATGTGTTAACATATGCGAACCATAAATACGAGGTACGTCCAGAAAGTAAGTTCCGTTTCAATTTATCTCCGCTGCAGCGCTGCGATCGCAGTTCCTCACATGCGCGGTAGTCGCTCTGTATCAAGGAGAAGAAACGTGCGCCATTTTGAGATCGCTGTCAGCCACATACGTTTTGTTGTGCTTGTTTACAGGAGATAAGACTTGGATTTCTTACGACACCACTGAAAGTAAGCGGCAATCAATGGAATGGAGGCACACTTCATCCCCAGCAAAGGTTGAGCCGAAACAAATCTTGACACCTCGAAAAATGATGTGCACAGTGTTCTGGGACTGGAAAGGCATCTTACTCATTGATTTCTTACCGCGTGGTCAAACAATCAAAGCAGATGTTTATTGCGAGACACTTAGAAAATTGCGCCGCGCAATACAGAATAAGCGCCGAGGATTGCTGTCAAAAGGTGTTGTTTTTCTTCACGACAACGCACGACCACACACTGCAAAGGTGACGAAAGACCTCCTACAGGGATTTGGCTGGGACGTGTTTGACCATCCTCCGTACAGCCCTGACCTCGCTCCTAGCGACTTTCATCTGTTCTTACATCTCAAGTCTTTCCTTGGCGGTCAACACTTCAACAATGACGAAGAGCTGAAAGAAAATGTTTCCAACTTTTTGAAGACACAGGCAGCAAACTTCTATGAAGAAGGTATGCAAAAACTTGTGCCAAATAGCTGCAAAATTTCGGCAGTTATGTGTAAAAGTCGTTTAAGAGTTGTAGAAGTTTGTGCAGTAAATAATTATTCAGTATCTGTACACACTTTAATTTTATTACCAAACGGAACTTACTTTCTGGACGTACCTCGTAAATCCACAATGTGCGGTAGAAAACAAATGCTGAGCCATAATACAATTTATGATTAAGTACAGGACAAAATAATTAAACAACTGATAACTCAACCACACGATATGACCGAAAGCTTAAAGGACAGAGTACTTTCGGAACAGATAAAAACAAGTCAGCACCGTGACTTTGAGTACAGCAGATGTGTGATATGTTTCCGTGTGCTCAGTCGAAAAACAGGCGTAGTGCTCCGGATGTTTTTGGGTAGTATTATATGTCAATTCCGTCTTATAAACAGAAGATTTATCTAGATTGTTAGCTTCTAGCTGAATTTGGAACGGTTGGTAGAGGCGTTTATTATTTATGGGAATGAGGTAAGAGGAGACACTGGACGGCCAAATTAGTAGCGAATGCAACATCACAGTGGACAGACAAGCCGCGGCAGCCGCAGTCACATAGGGTTCAGCGCCCCCGTCAGACCTCATTCCGGCAACCAGCGGAAATAATCACTTAGGGCATATTTTTACTTTCTATAGCACGAATGTACTACAATGTAAATAGTAGCTAGAGACCGTATTGTATTTCATTTAAAAATTCAATGTTGAGATTTTACCGGAAATGTATATTTTGAGGTCCCTGAGTCCGAAAAAAAAAAACATTTTAGAGAAAGGGCTGTTATGTGGACAGCATAGCTCAAAAACAAAAAGACTGTTAAATACCAAACTTGGTATTTATTTTTAGTATCTTCCAAAGAGGTGACACGATTTTTAAGAAAATCCTTCCTCCTCAAACTACCGTTTACCTGGAAACATTTTTGAAAATTATTTTTCTCAAAAAAATTTACGATTTTGATTAAAATAACGTATATTAAAGATATGTAAATCATAAATAAAATTTATATTTTGAATTTTCTAGGAATTGCCACTGAAGGCCTCCTTATTCTGGATAAGTTTTTGTACAATTTTGCATAAAGGTTAAACCGTAAACGTATACAAAAACTTACTGCACAAAAAATGTAGATCCCGTTAAAACACATAATGTGTTATATACGTTTTTCTTGTAATGCAGAGCGAATTGATTCTCAATTATTTCATATACTGACCGGCTTTAAAAAGAATTGACGATCGCTTTAGCCTAATGTATTTCCCTTCTACTTTCAAGGAAGCAAGTAATAAGACAATTTCTACTCATGTTTATTTAGCTTAGCATGACGTAGATAAAATTATAATATTTTATAAGAATTATTTGTATATGGAACTGCTGAAAGAAACCATTGCAATGAAGGATGAATGAAACAATAGAAACGACAGGGAGTGACAGGTGTAACGGATATTTCGTTATTATGTTATTTGTCGATAATGGTATCTGCATTGTTTACTCGATGTTAAATTTACGTTAAAGGCCATTGTATGCAAAACCTGTGAATTCTGTATGTGTGTTTAGTAATGCTCTTTATATCAAAATATTTAATACATAAAACGGATGATAAATAATTATATGACATTAGTGAGGCTAATATACGAGGTATGTCCAGAAATTTATCTCCGTTGCAGCGCTGCGATCGCAGTTCCGCACATGCGCGGTAGACGCTCTGTATCAAGGAGAAGAAACATGCGCCATTTTGAGATCTCTGTCAGCCACATACGCTCTGTTTTGCTTGTTTACAATGTCGGTGTTGATTGAAAATCCCGCCGCTTGTGAAATCAGATCGGTGATTCGTTTTCTGAATGCTAGGAAAGTGAAACCAATTGAAATTTATCGGCAAATTTGCGAAGTTTACGGACAAAATGCGATGAGTGATTCAATGGTGAGAAGATGGGTCCGACAGTTCAATGAAGGACGTAGTGAAGTGCACGATGAAGAACGAAGTGGGCGTCCATCTTTGGTTCTAGAAGAACTGGTTCACGCGATTGATGACAAGATCCAGGAAAACCGCAAGTTTACACTTAGTGCTCTCGCTATGGAATTTCCCCAAAGCTCACGATCACTAATTCATGAAATTGTTACAGAAAAACTGAAATTTCGTAAACTTTGTTCACGTTGGGTACCAACTTTTTGAAGACTCAGGCGGCAAACTTCTATGAAGAAGGTATACAAAAACTTGTCACTCTATGATAAATGCCTGCAAAATTTCGGCAGTTATGTGGAAAAGTAGTTTAAGAGTTGTAGAATTTTGTGCAATAAATAATTATTTTGTATCTGTACACAATTTAATTTTATTACCAAACGGAACTTACTTTCTGGAAGTACCTGGTATTAGCGCAGAAACCTCGTTGCGCAATATAAAATATATAACTTATTTTATTAATCGTCTCGAATATCTCTTGATTTAGCAACGCCATGATATAACAACATTTTCATTTGATGAAACATTAAAACAAAATGTCATTCTTGGCGTATTAATAAGTATTATTCCAATTTGTTACTATATAACCACAGTAAATAAGAAGAGATGTTTCATTTGATAGATTGTCACATTTATAATTTGTCTATTGTTCCGAATTCACATTGTCAATTACTTAGCGTATACACGTCATGATTTCTTATTATTCTAAATTAACATATCTAAATTAATATCAAATATCAAGGGAATTACGTAATTATTATTGGAGAAATTATAATATGCATATAACAAGATTAACTACATAATATACTCATAGTTTGTTCGTTGAGTTATTAACTATAAAAACAAAACAAGCACAGCTCATATACAGCCTTGGCCTTCCGCCCGGCCCCACATCTCGGTCCATTACAGACATCATGGATGGGGTGCAGTATTGGGGGGTCAGACTTGGTCAGCGCTTTGAACCCACCCGGCCAGTTAATGCGGTCTTCACGACTGGAGCCGCTACTTCTCCATCAAATAGCTCCTCAATTGGGGGGCCAACGAGGCTGAGTGCACCCCGGTCTAGGTCTCCTAGAGGGGGAAAAATCCCCACGCCGGTACTGAGAATCGAACCCAGGTCTCCCGTGGCAAGTTGCTAAGCTACCACCGCGCTAAGACGACCTATTAAATTGATCATATTTACACTCATCTCCTATTGGCTTTTCACAAGTTTCGAAGAAGAATGCATGTTAATATCAAACGAGAATTAGTTTTCATTACCTATACTTTTAAATTTAATACATGCGGCTATAATATACGTATAAAGAATTTAGTCATTATAGTAAGACTGTTAAACCGTTAATGCATATCTATTCCATGTTCAACACAGAAGAATAAACGAAAGGAGATCGAAGTCGTCTATTAAGAGCTCTTAAGACGTGCAAAAACCAATCCTAATATCCAATTTATGGAGTTGTAAGAAATACTATCAGAAATTGGCACCCCAACACAATCTGTATTATAAAATCTCTACACAGGTTATGCAGGGGATGAAAGAAAGCATTCGCCCTAAAAATCATGGCTTATTTAGGCAGGTCACGGAAGCGAACCTGTGACCTCCCGATCGAAACAGCTTGAACCATCCTGTTCAGTTTATTATGTATACTTATTACGAGAATTTTTTAAAAATGGGGTACAGAAATTGTGTAAATTTGGAAGAAAATAAAGTTTAAAATTAAGTATATGCTGCTCAAAATTGTATAAAACAATAATATAAATAGAAAGTCTCAAAAATTTTAAATGTAATATAATTACGATATTGAGACATTACTATAAATGCACGTTTTGAGATCCTCTGAATCCAAAAACAAAGTTTTTTAGAAAAAAAAAGGTATTGTGTATAAGTTGTAAAATACTAAATATGATATTTAAGTTTAGTATCTTCCAAGAATGGCACACGAAGATTTTCATGAAAATCTCCCCTCCGCAAAGTACCTTTAACATCGAATTATCTTGTAATTTTCTATTTTCTTATAACATTTTATAAACGATTCTGATTAAAGTAATATTACACAATTTTATGACAAATTAAATGTATATTTTTAATATATATATATATATATAGTTGACATTTATATTTAGTTAACCCTTTTCGGCATATTCCTTGTTATTGGTTTTAGTTTTTCCCTGGTGAAGAAAGAATGCGGAATTACAATCACATAGCGACCAGTTCCTGAAAAAGTTATCTATGACTTAAACCTCCTGTAATCCCTTAATCCTGTGTATCTACAGGAAAATATATTGTAGTTAAGTCACTTAAAACATGTCGATTTCGATTAATGGGTGGATAAGTACAGAAGAATAAGGTTTAGTAAGAATAATTTGTTGATGAAAGGATCGAGAAAATCGAGTGAACGTAGCACATAGAGATTTTTACTTTCTCTACACGTACTATGTACATAGTGTATAGAGAAGGTATTGCACTCCACCCAAAATTTTTATACCGAGATTTCTCCAGGAATATATCTTTTAATGTACCCTGCCACCAAAAAAAGTATTTTCAGAAAAAGGTCCGTATGTGTGTGTGTCTGTGAACACGATAACTCAAAAACGAAAAGTGGCTTAAATACCAAACTTAGTATTTAAGTTTAGTCATTTCCAGGGATGCGACACGAAGATTTTGAGAGAAATGCCCCCACCCCAAACTACCCTTTACATGGAACTTTTTTTCGAAATTTGCTATTTTCTTAAAAATGGCTCTAACGATTTTGTTTAAAATACCGTATATTAAGTATATTTAAAGTGACAAATAAAATGTATACCTTGAATTCTCTGGGAATAGCCTCTTGAAGACTACTTTATTCTCGATGAATTTTACGGAATTTTGCAGAACTGCTAAACGGTAACAGATGGACAAAAACTTACCACACAAAAATGTAGAGCATGTTAAAACACACAATTTATGTTATATACATTTGTTTCGTGGATTTTTTTTTTTTTTTTTTTTGTTTCAGCTTTGAAAAACGTGTACTATTCTCATACAGAAATTTGTCAATTTGTGTCCATAAAAACAAAGGAACTTTAGACACATAGCAACCAGCTTTTGATTATCACTTTAACCTATGGTATTCCCTTATTTCCCCTCTACTTACCAGGAAGCAAGTAATAAGACTATTTCTGCTAATTTTTTCTCAATTAGCATGAAGTAAATTGAAGCATAAGCTTTCTAACAATAATTTGTTGTAGAGATGTAGAGAAAGCCATGTGAATGGAACACATCAGATTTCTTGTGTAAAATCCGCCAGACGCCGTAGTGTAACAATGCCTCTAAATGCAGGACACGCTGCCTGTGTCTCCTTAGTTTCCTGCATGACGATGCCACAGCACATACTAATGAACAGTTGGAGAGTGGGCAGCAACTCCCCCAACAAGTTTCCCCTACTTGATGCAGTAAGCACAATCTGAGAGCTATTACACGAAATGGCTGAGTTGCACAACACAACATTCCCCCGCTATTAGCAGTAGATTCCCCTCTCTCTCTTTTGTGTCCACCACATGACCCACATTAAACGGTAACCTATGTTTCAATTCATCCTCACATAGGGATGGTATTTGTATGTGGCTGATAAGTCCCGGGCCTCTCAATGACTACAGCATTTAAAAAACATTTTTTTGCTTTATTTCTCAACATAATCTCCAGAAAGCCTAATATATTTGTCACATCGATGTTCTAACTTAATTAAACCATCTCTGTAGTGTGATTTATCAAGGTACTCCAAATAGCCGTTTACCGTTTCAATAACCTCCGCGTTGCTATGAAATCTTCGTCCTCTAAGACATTTTTTGAGGTTTGGGAATAGGTGGCAGTCACTGGGTGCTAGATCTGGAGAATAGGGTGGATGTTCAAGCAATTGAACCTTTCTATTTTTACTTTCTCTACACGCACTATGTACATAGTGTATAGAGAAGGTATTGCACTCCACCCAAAAATTCGATACCGAGATTTCACCGGAAATATATGTTTTAGGGTCCCCAATATCCAAAAAAAGCATTTTCACAAAAAGATCCGTGTGTGTGTGTCTGTGAACACGATAACACGATACCTCAAAAACGAAAAGTCGGTAACATACCAAACTTCGTATTTAAGTTTAGTATCTTCCAGGGATGCGACACGAAGAATTTGAGAAAAATCCCCTCACCCCCAATTACCCTTTACATGGAACTTTTTTCGAAAATTTTGATTTTCTCAAAAATGGCTCTAACGATTTTGATTAAAATTTCGTTTATTAAAGATATTTACCTCACAAATAAAATGTATATCTTGAACTTTCTGGGAATAGCCTCTGAAGAGTACTTTATTCTGGATGAATTTTACTGAAATTTGAATAACTGCTAAACCGTAAGAGATGGACAAAAGCTTACTGCACAAAAAATGTAGAACACGTTAAAGCACACAATTTTTGTTACGTACAGTTTTTTCGTAAAGTTTGTCGTTTTTGAGACATTCCTTATTTTTGGTTTCTGCTATGAAAAACTTAAACTTTTCTCATACAGGAACTTGTCAACTCCTATCCATATAAACAAAGGTACTTCATTGATATAGCAACCAGCTTTTGACTATCATTTTAACCTATGGTACTCCCTTGTTTCGCTTCTACTTACAAGGAAGCAAGTAATAAGACTATTTGTGCTCATTTTTTCTGATTAGCATAAAGTAAATAGAAGTATAAACGTTTTAAGAATAATTTGTTGCAGGGATATAGAGAAAGTCATGTGAATGGTACACATCAGATTTTTCCCATTGCAATGACTGAACGATGAGAGGAAACATTGTCGTGATGCAACAAGTAAACTTATGTGATGCGTTTACCGTTTTCCAAGTATTCAATAAAAATAATTCCCTGTACATCCAAGAAAACACCCGCCATATCCTTGTTAGCTAACAAAATTTACTTTGCCGTTTATGGAGTTGGTTCACCCGCGCAATCCACTGTTTTGACTGTATTTACTTTCTGGAGTGTAGTGATGTATCCAAGTTTCATCCATGGCGATAAGCCGCCTCAATAATTCACTGGCATTTTTACGGTAGAGCTAAACATTTTTAACAGAAACAGTTTTTCTTTGCAACTTTTGATCAGGTATCAACAAACGCGACACCCATCTTGCACAGACCTTGTGAAAGCCCAAAGCATTACTTAAAATATTACCTGCACGTTCTTTTGATATGTTTACAGCCTCTGCTATCTCAAACAACTTTAATCTGCGGTCTTCGAGTAGTAAACGATGACTTTTTTTCAATGATCTCTGGAGTTGTCACTTCAACAGGGCGTCCAGAGCTAGGCTCATCACTAGTGCCCGTACGTCCCAATTTGAACTCTGCAACCCACCTTTTAATTATTGAATATGAAGGTCCATTTCCTCCTTGATTTCTTTAGGCATTAAATATTTCAAATGGAAGTATTTAATCACTGCTCGTTTTATCCAAATCCTCCATTTTAGTGAATACTCTAAAGTTGTCTTGTTTACAATGCTGTCATTCGAAAACTAAACAAGCTATTGACCTAAAAGTTAGTCTAGAGTTAAATTATACGATGCTACCGTCTAACTGGCCTAGTGGCGCCATATCTGTGTGAGGCCCGGGACTTATCAGATGACCCAAGTAGTCATTTTATAATGATTTCCGCCTTATAATAAATAGGTTAAGATTTATTATAAGCTTACATGCAATTTATGTTTGTATAAAGGAACAGAAAAAACAGTTATCATACAGTAAATTCAGGGGGGAAATGTAAACAGGGGATACAGTGCCGGAGACCTGACCAGACTCTGGTACTGAACACTTATCTGTTACGTGGCAAGTTGAATGTCTTATATGACAAGAAATTTTCATTATTTAAAGAATGAGGAGCTGCCAAAGAAGTTAAAATAATTTACAATGAAATAAAGCACTTACATTATTTTACGATGAAATAAACACTAGGGTATATGAAGTGTATACATGAAGAGTATAGGATAGAATAAAATTCTTTAAAATCTGGCATGATATGATGACCATAAAATTCCATTTTCTTTGCATGAACATGAAATACAAAGAATAAGGACTTCGCAATTTCGAAAAGTGTAAGTAAAGGGACTAAACATAAACGGTTCATTTAATGTATTTTCCTTCATGCTTACTTTCTCTATCATGTATTTACAATGTACATATAGATAGAAAAATTCCATACCAGAAATGCATGTTTTGAAGACCCTGATTCCAAAAAGACAGTTTTAGAAAAAAAAAACCGGAGTGTGTATCTTGGATAACACGACTCAAAACCGAAAAGTCCGATAATACCATATTGGAGTTTAAATTAAGCATCTTCAAAACTACCCTTTACATGGAAATGTGTCTTCAAAAATGGCTCTAATGTTTTTGCATAAAATACTTTATATTACAAATAAAATGTATATCTTGAACTTTCCGAGAATTTCCTTTGAAGTCATCGTCATTATGAATGACTTTTGCATATCTGTAAAATTACTATATAAAAATTTAGATCTCGATAAAACAATTTATATAATACATTTTTTTAAAGTTATGTTTATGCGTGATATTTCCTGTTATGGGTTTCAATTTTAAAATACTTACAAGTTTTCTCACAGAGGAAGTCCTCATCAGTTTCATCCTTTTTGTTTTACTGCTCATCATAGAAAGAGCACTGAATTTCAATGACAGACGCAGAGCGACAACTTTTAAAAGATTTGATAATTACTTTAATCTAGCATTCCCTATTTCCCTCTTGTATAAGGAAATATGCAATAAGACAATTACTGCTAATTTTTATCTTGTTTAGCATAATGTAGATAGGAATAACTTTTGTAAGAATAGTTTGTCTGCAGTACAGTTAGAGAAATTCATATGAATAAAACATATGTTTTTCAAGCCAGAACTCATAAAGTGGTCTCATAATGGTCTGGTTAGGTTCTCAGCGTCCCGTTCTCTACTGGGCGCGAAAGACCGCTTAATTTCACTTAGAGGCCTCTCTATCAGGCTTGAGGTTCTTTTACGTAAATCTACGACACGGGACCAACAGCTTTACTTCCCTTCTGAAGGTAGACATACTAAGGATTTTTACACCTGAAAAAGTCATCGTTCTTGGTTATAGAAGTTAGTATGATAACCATTACACCACAGAGGGCGACACAAGGAAAGCTTAGCATGAAAATAACACTATTGCGATCTAGTGCAATGGGCCACTTTTACTGCTCTGAAGTGTACCAGGTGCTTCCAGAAGCATATGTCTAGTGCCATCTAATGTTTTTATTGAACGAATTTGAGTAGATGGGTAGCAGTGGCTGTTATAGGAGGAAAGTTCCATCACTGCGGTTTGTGAATCCCTTGCCGTAGCACATCCCCCAAGTGAAACTGCATACTGGTGACCCTTGACATTTTTCTGCTTCAAACGCATTTGTTCCCCCTTCATTTTTTCCAGCTCACTAACTACATAAACGGGAGAATTAAAAGCACATGTATCCAAAAACACCTAGTGTAATCTCGGATGCTAATTTAATTATTTCCAGAGAGATGACAAGCTCGGAGCTACGACCGGACTTCCCCTAGCGGCCGCAGCCAGAAAGGAAATTATATTTAATTCTCCCATTATGCTCTAGTGATGGCTACACTCCGTGGTTTTAATTACATCGTCAAATCAATTGTCTACTGGCATTCTTGCTCCAGGCCACTGTTTACCTATTACATTCTCCTTTAGATTTACCTTGCTTTTCAAATGAAATTTATGTTTGTATCAGTAGAAGTTACAGAAACCAGATCCGGTTATATGGGAGAAACTCTAAGAAGGCAAAGAGTATACAATATGAAGAAGCGTCCTATCCTACACACGGCTTGTTTAAAAAAAAACCAACTAAATTAAAAATAATTCATCTAATAGTTGCTTAACCCTTTTTTTTTTCATTTATACAGCTAGCACCCATTAACATCTAAGGTCATATCAGGGGCTTTGCACTTGAAACAACTTTGTCAGTAGGCTTAAATCATTTAGTGTTTCTTAAAGCACACTCACTCTCAAATACATTCTTCCAGACTCTGTGGGGGGATAGGGAAATTCTGGATAAAGAAAAAATTCCCGGGACCTCCGGGTGAAAAGTCAGCTCGCTAACCACTCGACTACGGAGGCAGTCCTGTTGCCTGTAGGTACCTAAAAGTTTCGCTTGTTTTAAGAGTAACTATACAAATAGGTCTGTACTCTAGGATTAATTTCATGTTATGCCAACCTTCAACCATAGACGACAAGTAATCAAGTAAGCTTTATATTGTAAAATTATATACAATTTTGCTCTAAAATTGAGGTGGCCTTTTAATATAAATAAAAAGGAAAACCGACATAACTGCAGCCAAGTAACCTGCATTAACTTCCAAGCATCACACCGATTATTTTACTTGGGCTCTCCCCGTCCTTTACCACAATCACTGGCATTTGAACTTGCAATATTTGACATTGAATGGATGGCCATTTCCATTTCCATTATCTATCAGCTAACAGTCATGGCCATTTGAGCTGCTTTTTTGGTAGTGCCTTTGGCAGCATTATGAAAACTGGTTTAGAAGAATTTAAACTTTTAATTGGGAAGAAAAATATTAATAAAGGATCTACATTTATTTTCATTTTTATTTTCTCTATTATTTTATATAATAATTTTATAGGTTTATTCACAAATATTTTTACTAGAACTCCAGTTTTAAACTTGAATTAAAGGAAAACCGGCATATGTAGTATACTAGTGCAGGCAACTAAGGGTTAAAATTTGAAGCCATGGACTTAGACATTTATGACTGAAAGTTTGAAATTCCAAAATAATAAGTCTAGCCCCCCCCCAAAAAAAACATTTTTAGAAAAATGAATGTGTGTATGTGTCTGTGGGCAGTATAGTAGTCCGTTAAATACCAAACTTGGTATTTAAGTTCAGTATCTTCCAAGGATGCGACACGAAAAGAAAATCCACCAACTGCCAACTACCACATGCAAAATTTTTCGAACATTTTGATTTCCTCAAAAATGGCTCTAACGAATTTGATTAAAATGTCGCATATTAAAGATATATACATACCAAATAAAATGTCTATCTTGAATTTTCTGGGAATAGCCTCTGAAGACTACTTTATTGTGAATCAATTTTACGAATTTTGCATAGCTGGAGAACTGTAAGAGATGGACAAAACTTACCACACAAAAAAGTGTAGAGCACGTTAAAACACACAATTTATGTTAAATAATTTTTTTCATGGAGTTGCTCCTGTTTGAGATATTCCTTGTTTTTGGTTTCAGCTTTAAAACACTTACACTTTTCTCATACAGGAATTTGTAAACTTCTGTCTGTACAAACAAAGGAACTTCAGTCACATAGCAACCAGATTTTGACTATCACTTTAACCTATGGTACTCCCTTGTTTCCTTCTACTTACAAGGAAGCAAGTAATAAGACTATTTCTGCTTATTTTTTCTCGATTAGCATTAAGTAAATAAAAGCATTAGCTTTTTAACAATAATTTGTTGCAGAGATGTAGAGAAAGTCATGTGAATGGAACACATCAGATATTTTTTTTCCAATGAAATTCAGTTTTTATTAGTAGAAGCTACAGATATATTATACCATAACGGATTATCTGGGAGGAGCTCGAAGTAGCAGAAAGGCTGAAGGCAAAGAGCATGCCATATGAAGAAGCCTGTCCTACACACGACCCTACATCTCTGCAACAAATTACTGTAAAAAGCTTATTCTTCTATTTACTCCATGCTAGTTGAGAAAAAATCAGCAGGTCATATTACTTGCTTCCTTGTAAGTAGAAGGGAAAATAGGGGAATACACTGGACTAAACCGATAGACAAATCTTTAAAAGCTGCTTGCCAAACAGTTGAAATCCGTTTCTAAACGTGGCCAGCAGTTTACAAGTTTCCGTGTCAAAAATATTAAACTATTTTAAATCTGAAAAAATAACGAGGAATGTCTCAGAAATGTTCAATTTCACGAAAAAAATGTATATGACATATACTGTGTGTTTTTACCTGATCTACATTATGTGGTACATTTTTGTCTATCTCTTACGGTTTACCAGTTACGTAAAATTCCGCAAAATTCATCCAGAATAAACATGTCTTTAGAGGGCTATCTCCAGAAAATTCAAGATATACATTTTATTTTTCATATAAATAGCTTTAATATACGATATTTTATTCAAATCCGTTTGCGCCATTTATTAGGAAAATCAAAAATTTCGAAAAATTTTCCATATGAAGGGTAGTTGGGAATGGGGGTATTTTCTTGGAAATCTTTGTGTCGTATCTTTGGAAGATGCTGAACTTAAATACCAAGTTTGGTATTTAATGGACTTTTCGTTTTTGAGCTATGCTCTCCACAGACACACACACACGTAAATTTGTATGGTACAGGAATTTTAACTAGCATGACTGCATCACTACTAATAACTGAAGGAAATCCTATTTTATGGATTAATTATTAGTAAGGCTTCTACGTTTTTAGTGAACCAACAAAGTGGTACCGTGACACCCATGCGATTCACCTTGGGAAGTTCCGGTTTGATCTGTCCGCTCTGACCCAGAGATTCTTCTTAGTTTTCCCGGGTCGGTAGGTGAATGCTGGTATAGTTGCTGTTCTACCACGACTTTTTGGCCCCATCCCAACACTACTTTTGGTGCATTTATTTCAGGGTTGTAGGACAACGGTGTTCGGCGCGTTGTGGCTGGGAGTTAAGAGGTTTCTTGCCTCTGACGTCGTTGCGATGGGGCTCAGGAGTTATTCGGACTGCGTTCGATTTAGTATCGTGGATGCTGTCATTATTCGAATCCTGCATCCCTTCGGCAATCTCCTTTCATCCCTCCCTCTCAGGCGTCATAGTACATCATGATCGACCGATCACGTCAGTATCTCCACTTGTTAAATCTTTAGTAGTATTGCTTTAATTGAGGGGGTCAGCGTAACAGTGGTCTAACCCAGAAAAAGATTTACACCACACCAATAAAAATCTGATGTGTACCATTCACATGACTTTCTCTATATCCCTGCAACAAATTATTCTTAAAAAGCTTATACTTCTATTTACTTTATGCTAATCACAAAAAAATAGCAGAAATAGTCTTATTACTTGCTTCCTTGTAAGTAGAAGCGAAATAAGGGACTACCACAGGTTAAAGTGATAGTCAAAAGCTGGTTACTATGTCAATGAAGTTCCTTTGTTTATATGGATCGGAATTGACAAGTTCCTATATGAGCAAAATATAAGTTTTTCATAGCAGAAACCAAAAATAAGAAATGACACAAAAACGACGAACTCCACGAAAAAAAAATTATATAACATAAATTGTGTGTTTTAACGTGCTCTCCATTTTTTGTGTAGTAAGTTTTTGTCCATCTCTTACGGTTTAGTATTTATTCAAAATTACGTAAAATTCAACCCGAATAAACTACTCTTCAGAAGCTATTCCTAGAAAATTCAAGATATACATTTTATTTGTGAGGTAAATATGTTCAATATACGAAATTTTATTCAAAATCGTTAGAGCCATTTTTGAGAAATTCAAAATGTTCGAAAAAAGTTCCATATAAAGGGTAGTTGGGGTGGGGGGATTTTTCTCAAAATCTTCGTGTCGCATCCCTGGAAGATGCTAAACTTAAATACCAAGTTTGGTATTTTAGCTACATTTCGTTTTTGAGTTGTCGTGTTCACAGGCACACGGACACACACACACACACACACACACACACACACACACACACACACACACGGACCTTTTTGTGAATTTTTTTTTTTTGGATATTGGAGTCCCTAAAACATATATTTCCGGTGAAATCTCGGTATCGAATTTTTTGGTGGAGTGCAATACCTTCTCTATACACTATGTACATAGTACGTATAGAGAAAGTAAAAATTATTAGGTATATCTCAACATTATGTTAACAGTACTCAATGTGTTGTTGTCTAATAAGCTGGAAAAGTGCCAGTGAACAATCTGTTGCACTGACCCCCTCAATTATACTTTTGTAATGCAGATATTGCTGAATATATTAATTTAAGTAATTTCTTTGTTTTCCAGATTCCGCTTCTTGCTTCGTGGAATTATCAACCATCCCGTGGCTGCAGGTAAGATTTTTATCACTTGTTTTTGCCTTTTCTACTTTCTTGGAAACATTTTAAAACTATGCAATTTTCTATATATTGTAGCAGGTCACTTATTAATTTCCTACTTTTATTAACTTATGATTTGGACCAAAGAACATAACCAGAAATGTACACAAACTATTATATTTACTGCTGGTTGCAGTTTATTCGTTCGTAGTTGATTAACCCCCCCCCCTATTTAGAACTGATGCTCCCTAGGTCTTACAAGCCAATGCCTAGGGGTCAGAAGCCTGTAGGGGAGCCAACGGCACGAAACCGCAGAATAGAGAACCTGAAACTAGTGGTCGGCCCATAGTCAGGCATGAATGAACGTGAGAAAGTGAATGATATGAAATTCAAGCGAAATGGGTGATAGGAACGGTGATGATGAAGCAATTGGTGCAATGAGTGGCGGGGGAAGTCGGATGACACTGAGAAAACCCGCCCACAAATCCCACATGCGGACACTTGGGATCGAACCTGAGCCACCTAGATGGAATGCGAGTGTTCTAAACACTCAGCCACGGCGCTGCCTTATAATTTGTTACTCACAGAAATGGTCTTTCATCTTCCATGATTATGTTTAACATAAATATCCTGACTTTGGAGTTACGGTCGGAGAGCCTGGAGATCATGTTCCTGCTTCAAGATCTTCTCAATGTCTAATTCAGACACTGGGAGGTCTTCCTCTTTGGTTACAGTAGACTCTATTCCTCCTTGACTGACTCCACCATCTCCTACTTTGTTTATTTCTGACACTGTGTAATAAGCAGTGGAGGAAGCATTCCTTATCGTCAGTCCTGGATATACAAGCATGACATAGGCTAAACTTTCCAGTCCTAACATCTTAACTTGAAACAATTTGCAGGGTGCATTATACAGTGTGAAACGTTGTATCTATGTTTGGCTCCTCATATAGAAGTGAATAACTATTTTCAATAATAAACTATAGTAAAAAAAATTGGAGACCTAATTTAAATGATAATACTCCGCTCTCTATTTAGCTCTTTTTCCTTTCTCTAGCCTGTATGCACGTTGTGCATAGTAGTGGATAAGGAAGGTATTGCATTCCACCCAAAAACTGGATTCCAGAAATGCATGTTTTGAGATCCCCAGGAATCAAATAAAGCATTTTAGAAACATGCATTTGTAGGTGTCTGTGTGCATGTGTCTCTGGGCAGCATAGCTTAAAAACTTAAATATCAAAATTAATATTTAAGATCAATATCTACCAAGGATGCAACATGAAGATTTTCAAGAAAATTCCTCCACCTGTTTATTCTGAATGAATTTTACGCAATTTTACATAATTGCTAAATCTTAAGATATAGAGAAAAAGTTACAACACAAAATATGTAGAGCACGTATATATTTGTTTCGTGAAGTTGATCGTTTTTTAGATATTCCTTCTTTTTTGGTTTCAGCTTTGAAAATCATACTTTGCTCATACAGGAATTTGTCAACTCCTGTCCATACAAACAAAGGAACTTCAGTCACATAGCAACCAGCTTTCGACTATCACTTTAACTTTTGGTACTCCTTTATTTCGCTTCTAATTACAAGGAAGCAAGTAATAAGACTATTTCTGCTATTTTTTTCTCGATTAGCATGAAGTGAATAGAAACATAATCTTTTTATAAGCAAATTGTTTTAGAGATGTAGAAAAAGTCATGTGAATGGAACACATCAGATTTTTACATTATGTAAATAACTACTTTTACTTCTTTTCAATTATCTCACTTAACGAGCAATTTTTCAAAGATCTGTCTATGTGTGTGTGTGTGTGCGTGTGTCTGGGAAGCCTAGTTAAAAAACGAAAAGTTCGTTAAATACCAAACTTCATATTTAAGTTCAGTATCTTCCAAGGGAGCATATAAGAAAATTTTCAAGAAAAGCCCCCAACTCCCCCTAACCTTAACACGGAAAACATTACGAAAAGTTTAGTTTTCCCAAAAATGGCTAAAACTATTTAAATTAAAATTTCTTATATTTCAGATAGGTTCAAGTTAAAATGTATATCTTGAAAATTTTTGGGAATAGTCTATGAAGACCTCTTTATTCCGGATGAATGTTTCGGAAATTTGCATAGCTGACAAACCGTAAGAGATAAATAAGCACTTACTTTATAAAAAATGTAGAGCTCTTTAAAACACACAATTTATGTCATATACATTTTTTCCCTGGAGTTGACTGTTTTTGAGATATTCCTTGTTATTGGTTTCAGTTTTAAAATACTTAAAACGTTTCTGTAACACGAAGTGGTAACCAAAGAAACCACATTTAAAACATTTAACTATTGGTTTAACCTAATGTATTTCCGTATTTCCCTTCTTCCTACAATGAAGCAAGTAGGAAATAAGACCATTATTTCTAATGTTTCTCTCGATTAACATGAAGTAGATATAAGAATATGGTTATTAGCAATAGTTTGTTACAGAAATGTAGAGAAACTTATGCGAATGGAACACATCAGATATTTTTGCTATAGTAGCAACTTTCACGGAGGATGTTTTGAAAACCTCAGCAAGTTCATAATAAGCTATATTCGGGGGATACTTTATGCTAAGTTCTCTTATACATTTTTACTTTCTCTACACGTAATATGTACATAGTGTATAGAGAAGGAATTGCACTCCACCCAAAAAATTGAATACAAAGTTTTCACCGGAAATATATGTTTTATGGTCACCTGTAACAGAAAAAAAAAAAATAGCTTTCACAAAAAGGTCAATGTGTGTGTGTGCATGTGTGTGTGTGTGAACACGATAATTCAACAATGAAAGGTCTGTAAAATAACAAACTTGGTATTTAAGTTTAGTATCTTCCAGGGATGCCACACGAAGATTTTGAGGAAAAAAAATCCATCCCAAGCCACCCTTTACATGTAACTTTTTTCGAAAATTTTGATTTTCTCAAAAATGTCTTTAACGATTTTGATTAAAGTTTCACATATTAAAGATATTTATTTATTGACAAATAAAATTTATATAATGAATTTTCTGGAAATATCCTCTGAAGACTATTCTGAATGAATTTTACGGAATTTTGCATAACTGTTAAACCATAAAAGATTGATAAAAATGTACCACACAAAAAATGTAGAGCACTTTAAAGCACACAATTTAAGTCATATGAATTTTTTGTAGAGTTGATCGTTTTTCAGATATTCCTTGTTTCAGCTTTTGGTTTCAGCTTTAACTTACTTCTACTCCATTATTTCATTTCATTTCTACTTACAAGGAAGCTAGTAATAAGACTATTTCTGCTATTTTTTTCTCAGTTAGCATGAAGTAAATAGAAGCATAAGCTTTTTAACAATAATTTGTCGCAGAGATGTAAAGAAAGTCATGTGAATAGAACACTTCAGGTGTTTATACGTCCATTCTTGATACTTCTTCGCCGAAATGTTGGTGGACATGTTTGGACAAGTAATCTTTATTATCCTCTAGCAGGTCTGACCTGTTAAATGAACACGTCCAAAAATGAGTGATATAAAATCTTAGCTTTTAATAGTCATTAAAGTATGTTCTCTATTAAGAGCTGCTTTTAGAGGACTACGTTACATAGCAGTGGCCTTACAACTGAGGTTAGACAGGCAGCCCAGGTTTCCATTAGATCGGCATTTATTTTACACCCCTCAATAACCAATCCGAGTTTTATTCTTGCTTATAGTTGTTCATTATTACATTAATCTATAGGTTAATTTAAGATTTTTGAAATTTCTAAAGGAAATTTTGAATTTTAAGCGATACAGGAAGTGGATAATTTTATTGATATTAAATTAATTAAGGGTTTGGTAAAGGCTGTGCCAGCATCCGCGATTAGACAGCAAAATCAAATGAACATTATTGGTTTTTAAGTAATTATGGTAATACATCTATGAAATTTGATCATAAAGTGCAAAAAATAAAAAAAGATTGCCTAGTTAATATTATGTTTTGTAGTTTAAAGCTTGATTTACTCGTTACAGTTTTTTCAACACTTTTTGGCATTCAAAATGTTCCACACGATGCAGGTTTTATTCAAGCTCTCTTAAAAGTTTAGGATACGTTCTTAATAAGCATAAAAAGGTTTCTACTATATATTTTTTATAGTTGCTAATATTGTTTTAGATATTGATTTTTAAAGTCAATTTTATTATAACATTTCTTGAAAATCTGTCTGTTTCTTGCTTTAATATTTTTTCCTCTAGAACTGGTACAATAAATTCATATGATAGTTCTGTTCCTGATACTTCAATGCATGTTTTGAAAAATCAAAAAATTAAATTTTTCATCATTTTTATCGTGTGGTGTGATTTGAATTTGGCGCCAGATTTTTAATTTAAAAATTAATAACCCAAAAACTACTAATGATACATAATCCAGATTTTAAAGCATGTAACTAGTGTACGACATAGATGCATGTTCAAAATTGCAGTTCGGTTACTTAGTTGAAAGCTTTTGGATTTTGGAATTTTACAGCTGCATTACCTTAATATTATTTTTTATATAATTATTAAGATAATTTGAGTTGAAATTTATATTATTCTGAGCTATTTATGTAAATATTATAGTATGGTTATTATGAAATTAAAAATATAAACTAGAATTAGATACCCTATTATTTTTATTGTAAAAGTTTATTGCTAGAGTATTAATAATTATGAGCTTTAAGCTTAAAGAATTTAGCGGTATTATGGTCAATTTAGAGGAATCTGTTATGTAATCGATAATCCACGTTGAACCTTACTTATATTAAATGTTTGTATACCACTGTTTCAGAATACACTTCTAAGTGATTTTCTGACGCACCACTTACCGCATCAACCCCATAGCGGAAAGTCTTTAGCTTATCAAGATAATTATAATATTGCCATATTTCGGTCCACATATCTCACGGCTTCAACTGCATCCCTTCTTCCCACTTTAGTCGAAGATGGTGAGTTTGCCATTACCGCTATAATGTTCATACACGTGAATGACGAGAACAAGCCTTGTTTCCCCAAGTAAATGGCAACATTGTCATCAATGTTTCTAGCCTGTCCTCTAAGGAACGCACCAGAAGAGAACTTAGGTGGTGAAGGTCCCAACATTACTGTTAATATTCTTAGTGTAGGTTCTCGTATAATAATAGTATACTATGATTTTTGTATCATTCAATGCAGCTTGTAATTCTCTCTCTCCTACCACTGATATGCACATACGTATCTGGTGTCACATGGACATGCAACAGAAGGGAGAATGACGTAATGTGCAATAGTTACGCCCACAAGCTTCTGCGCAACTTTTTCATTAACTTGATAGGGAATACCGAAGACCTCGGTGGGGGCAACCACTATAAGCTTCTGTCTACTAAACTCTTCGGGCTAGTGGCGGAGGACATTTAGGCACCTCAGAACCACACCCAGAAGTACCAAATTTCCTTTTGGTTTCGGGAGTCACTCCTTCACCGAGTCCAACTCAATCCGAACAGCTCCCTTTTGGGAATGGCTCAGATGTTCGGCCCGACGTACTTATAGTAACGCCAGAAGTACTACGCTCGCACCGAAGCAGCTGAAAGGGTCTCAAACTCCCCTAAACGGGGGAAGCTTATGACCTCCATGGGGTGAAATTGAAACTTAATGGTACCAATGAATAAACTCCTGGCTTACTGTTCTTACTACAACCCATGCTTCTGCATGCACGGCGTTCTATAGATGATCCGAACTACCTCTTAAGCGAGCTAATTTCTTGGTCATCCAAAATAATGACCAACAATGGGTATTGTTCCACTAAAGCATTCAAATGTTACTACCATTTAAATACACGAGAGATACTGCGCACCGTGCCAAATTGCTCGCTATTAAATGCGCAGAACTACCCGCCACACAATACATTATTTAACCTGCGCCAGCTATTTCATTACACGGCTATTTCAAGCAGTTTTGTAATCATATCGAAGATAAACAAACCTGTTGTATTGGCAAGAGGTAAAATTCTGATGAACTCCATTCACATGCCTTTTTCTAGCTGTTCCACAAACGCACTTTCCTTACAAGAGATTACTCTTTCATCTGTGTTATGCTAATAAAAAATCTGATGTGATCCATTCACATGACTTTCTCTACATCTCTTCAACAAATTATTGTTAAAAAGCTTATGTTCCTATATACTTCATGCTAATGAGAAAAAATTAGCAGAAATAATCGTATTACTTGCTTCCTTGTAATTAGAAGCAAAATAAAGGAGAACCTTAGGTTAAAGTATTAGTCAAAAACTGGTTACTATGTGACTGAAGTTCCTTTGTTTGTATGCATACAAGTTGACAAATTCCTGTATGAGAAATGTGTATTACCAAGGCACGTACGGTCTGTGGACCGTTGCGACTGTTGAAATTCTATGTATGATATTGCTATGTCAATAAATACACTTATTCATTCATTCATGTTTTTTTTAAAGCTGAAACCAAAAACAAGGAATATATAAAAAACCATCAACTCCACTAAAAAAATGTATTTCACATAAATTGTGTGTTTTAATGTACTCTACATTTTCTGTGTGGTAAGTTTTTGTCTATTTCTTACGGTTTACCAGTTAAGTAAAATTCCGTAAAATTCATCCAGAATAAAGTAGTCTTTAGAGGCTATTGCCAGAAAATTCAAGATATACATTTTATTTGTCAGGTAAATATCTTTAATATAGGATATATTAAATATAATCGTTAGAGCCATTTTTTAAAAAATCAAAATTTTCGAAAAAAGTTTATGTAAAGGGTAGTTTGGGGTGGGATTATTTTCTTAAAATATTGGTGTCGCATCCTTGGAAGATACTAAACTTACATACCAAGTTTGGTATTTTACCGACCTTTCGTTTTTGAGTTATCGTGTTCACGGACACACACACGGACCTTTTTTTGAAAATACTTCTTTTGGATCCAGGTGTCCCTAAAACATAAATTTCCGGTGCAATCTCTGTATCGAATTTCTGGGTGGAGTGCAATACCTTCGCTTTACACTATATACATAGTACGTGTAGAGAAAGTAAAAAGTGTTCTTATTACTTGCTTCTTGGTAAGTAGAAGGGAAATAAGGGAATACATTTGGATAAAATGATAGTGAAGATTTTCAAAACCGGTCGCTAAGTGAACCAATTAAAATTCGGTTCTCTTTAGTTGCTAGGAGTAAACAGGAGGAGACGAAAAGAAAGATGTCTTTGTTTCAGAAAAGTTTAAGTAGCTTAAACTGAAGTCAATAACTCGGAATATCCCGAAAACGATTAACTCTAAAAAAAATGTATATGATATAAACTGTGTTTTAATGAGATCTATACTTTTAATTTCTCTATATGATAATGTATTTAGTATATACAGAAGGTATTGTATTTCACCCAAAAACTCGATACCGAGATTTCACCGGAAGTATATGTTTTAGGGTTCCCTGTATCAAAAAAAAGTCATTTTCAGAAAAAGGTCCGTGTGTCTTTGAACACGATAACACAAAAACGAAAAGTCGGTAAAATACCAAACTTAGTATTTATGTTTACTATCTTCCAGGGATGCGATACTAAGATATTGAGAGAAATTCCCCACCCCAAATTACCCTTTACATGGAACTTTTTTCGAAAATGTTGATTCTCTCAAAAATGGCTAACGATTTTGATTGAAATATCGAATGTTAAGGATATTTACCTGACAAATAAAATGTGTATCTTGAATTTTCTGGAAATAACCTCTCGAGATTACTTTATTCTGGATCAATTGTACGGAATTTTGCATAACTGCTAAACTGCAAGAGATGGAGAAAAACTTACCACAGAAAAAATGTAGAGCACTTTAAAACACATAATTTATGTCATTTACATTTTTTTCGTAGAGTTTATCGTTTTTTAGATATTCCTTGTTTTTGGTTGGAGATTTTAAAAACTTACTTTCCTCATACAGGAATTTGTCAACTCCTGTTCATAAAAACAAAGGAACTTCAGTCACATAGCAACCAGCTTTTGACTATCACTTTAACCTATGGTTGTCCATTATTTCGCTTTTACTTACAAGGAAGCAAGTAATAACACTATTTATACTAATTTTTTTCTCGATTAGGATGAAGTAAATAGAAGAATTAGCTTTTTAACAATAATTTGTTGCAGAGATGTAGAGAAATTCATGTGAATGGACGACCTCAGAATTGTTTAATCCTGAGGGTCACAAAACGAGTATTTTTGGATTAAATCTCAGTATTGAATTCTGGTGTGCAATTCAATACTTTCTCTATACACTATGTACATTTTATGCGCAAAGAAAATAAAATTAAGCCAATTTACAATCATGTGTTAGTGCGAGAAATAAAGAGGGAGAGAGAAAGCGAGTGAGTTCGTATGCGAGTATTTAAATATTTGAAAAGAAGTTTTCTTTATCTCGAAAGGTCATTTTAAAATATTTTATATCACACATAATTGACGGAGGCTCCGTGGATTTGAAACAATATTTTTAAAAAGGGGAGATTGTTTCACACACAGTTTGGACGCGGAAAGCCACAAAATACCCTCGTTGGTGTTCAATGAAATGTTAGATATGGTTCAAGTACTTTACAATTGAAACCAATAACAAGGAATTTCTCGGAAAAGGTTATCTGCGCACCAAAAACGTAAAGGACATAAATTCTGTGCTTTGAAGGCGTTTACTTTTTTTTATGCGTTAAGTTTTTTTTCTATCCCATTGGTTTAGCAGTTGAGCAAAATTCATCCATAATAAAGAGGTTTTCAGAGGCTATTCCAACAAAATTCAATATATACATTTTATTTTTGATGGAAATGGTTTTAATGTGTGCTTTTTAATCAAACATTTTAGAACGCTTTTTGAGAAAATCATAATATTCGAACATTTTTTCTCGTAAAGGGTAGCTTGTTGTGGGAGGATTTCTTGAAAATATTCATGTAGCATCCTTGGAAGATACCAAACCCAAATACTAAGTTTGGTATTTAATGGTATTTTAGTTTTTGAGCTATGCTGTCCGCAGACACACACACATATGGACCTTTTTCTAAAAATTTGATGTGTTCCATTCACATAACTTTCTCCACATCTCTGCAATAAATTGTTAAAAAGCTTATGTTTCTGTTTATTTCATGTTAATTGACAAAAAATTAGCAGAAATAGTCTTATTACTTGCTTTCTTATAAGTTTAGGGTAAATAAGAGTTAAAGTGATAGTCAAAAGCTGGTTGCTATGTGACTGAAGTTCCTTTGTATGGAGAGAAGTTGACAAATTCCTGTATAACAAAGATTAAGTTTTTCAAAGCTGAAACCAAAAACAAGGAATGTCTAAAAAATGATCCACTCCATGAAAAAAATGTATGCAACATAAATTGTGTGTTTTAATGTGCTCTACATTTTTGTGTGGTAAGTTTTTGTACATCTCTTACGGTTTAGCAGTTATTCAAAATGTCGTAAAATTCATCAAGAATAAAGTAGTCTTCAGAGGCCACACCCAGAAAATTCAAGATACACATTTTATTTGTCAGGTAAATATCTTTAATATACGATATTTTAATCAAAATCGTTAAGAGCCATTTTTAAGAAAATAAACATTTTCTAAAAAAGTTCCATGTAAAGGGTAGTTTGGGGTGGGCGGATTTTTCTCAAAATCTTCGTGTCGCATCACTGGAAGATACTAAACTTAAATAACAAGTTTGGTGTTTTACCGACTTTTCGTTTTTGAGTTATCGTGTTCACGGACACACACAGGCATATGCACACGCACACGTACCTTTTTGTGATAATACTTTTTTTGGATACAGAGGAACCTAAAACATATATTTCCGGTGAAATCTCGGTATCGAATTTTTGGGTGGAGTGCAATACCTTCTCTGTACGCTATGTATGTGAAGAGAAAGTAAAACTATAGCCCATTTACCGTCATGTGTTAGAGAGTGGGGGGAGGTGTGTGGGTGAGATAGATAGAGAGAGAGAGAGAGAGAGAGAGAGAGAGAGAGAGAGAGAGAGAGAATTTTGCAAGTGAGTGTTTAAATATTTGAAAATAAGTTTTCTTTATCTCTAAAGGGCATTTTAAAATCTTTTATATCACATATAGTTAATGTTGCATGGGTTTGAAACGATCTTTCTAACAGGGCATTGTTTCACGCACAGTTTGGACGCGGAAAGCCACAAAACGCCCTCGTTGGGGTTCAATGAATGGCTGGATATTGCTTAAAACAAACAGGGGTCTCCGGCATGATATTCAAAGCTCTCGCTGCACAGTAATCTCTATGAATATGCATTACGAAGGAATTTTTAGCCAACGACTGTGAGGGAATGCCCCTTTGAGGCATGTTGCAGCATGGGAAATGGATACTTCACCCGCCCCTATGGGACGTAATGTCCTTGCGGCCTGGAAGGGTGAATTAAAGTCGTGTACGTATATATTCCGAGCTGACCGAAAGTGACAGAAGCAATACATGTAGACTGTACCTCTGTCCTGCTGACTATTTCATTAGGGTACACAAAACTGGATGTTCCTTCCAAACGTTTCCAGAAATGAAGCCTTACTAATTTCTCTACACGTACCACGCGCATAGTGTGTAGAGAAGGTACTGTATTGCACTAAACATTTGATACCGAGATTGCTCCGAAAATATATCTTTTGAGAGCCCCTGAAATCCATGAAAAGCATTTTTACTTTCTCTAGCCCCATTTGTACAATATACAGGGTTACTACAAAAGAAATAGACAACTTCAACTGCCTGTAAAACAAAAACTATTAGAGATAGCAACCTAATTATTTTGGAGGTATGTTGAGAAACTCTCAAAGTTTTGTTTGTTACCATTGGTAACGCTGTAGTGTTTTGTTTGTTGTTGTAGAAGCTGAAATGGCGGAAAATCATGTGGAAAAGGCATATTGCGTGTTAGAATTTGCTAGAACACAATCCGCAACTGTTGTCCAACGACATTTTAGAACACGTTACCACAAAACGCCACCGACTAGACAGTCAATCTACGACTGGTATAGAAAATTCGAGACAACGGGATGTTTGTGCAAAGGAAAGAGCTCGGGAAGACCAAGAGTTTCGGAAGAAAACGTTGAACGTGTTCGTTCTGCCTACATAAGAAGCCCACAGAAATCGACATCTAGGGCAAGCATGCAATTACAAATTCCACAGCAAACTGTATGGAAAATCTTGCGGAAGCGACTGCACATGATGCCTAACAGATTACAGATGTTAAAGTTTCTGAGTGAAGAAGATAAGGTCATACGGCGTGACTTTTGCATCGACATGTTGCGACATGATGAAGACGATGCTGGTTTTTGTGACCGCATCATTTCATTTTTGTGGTAACGTGTTCTAAAATGTCGTTGGACAACAGTTGCTGATTGCGTTTTAGCAAATTGCAACACGCAATATGCCTTTTCCACAGGATTTTCCGCCATTTCAGCTTCTGCAACAACAAACAAAACACTACAGCGTTACCAATAACAACAAACGAAACTTTGAGAGTTTCTCAACATACCTCCAAAATAATTAGGTTGCTATCTCTAATAGTTTTTGTTTTACAGGCAGTTGAAGTTGTCTATTTCTTTTGTAGTAACCCTGTACATAGGGATAGAGAAGGTATTGTAATGCACCCAAAAATTCGATGTCGAGTTTTCGCCGGAAATATATGTTTCGGGTTCCCCTGAGTCCGAATGTTTTTTTTAAAAAGGTCCGTGAGTGTGTGTGTGGACAGCATAGCCCCAAAACGAAAAGACCGTTAAATACCAAAATTGGTATTTAGGTTTAGTATCTTCCAAGGATCTGTCACGAAGATTTTAAAAATATCTCTCCACCACAAACTACCCTTCACATGGAAAAAAGTTGAACATTTTGACTTTCTTAAAAATGGCTCCACGCGAAACCACAGACTGGAGAGCCTGTTACGAGGGGTCGGCCCGTAGCCAGGCATAAACATGAGGAAGTGGATAATATGACATGTAAGCAAAATTGATGATTGTAAAGGCGATGATGGAATCATTGGTGGAACGAGTGGTGGGCGAAACTGGAGAATCCGGAGGAAACCCGTCCAGACGCTGCTTCGTCCACCACAAATCTCACCTGCGGGCGCTAGATGGGAAGCGACCGGTTTAACCACTCAACCATGGCGCCTCCCAAACAGTAATGTACGATATCCAAAGAGAAACATCGTTTTTTTTAAACTCCTTTAACAACATTTGCTTTCAAATACTCCATAACGATTGATGATAATATAAATTTACATTGAATATGTATGGTTTTGAAATTTTGAAATTTTAAAAAATTTAAATGTATATAAATACAGAGTTAAAAATAATTATAATTTCGTATTTTTTGGTAAAGTTTATAAAGTAATATATATATATATATATATATTTTAAATTTTATAAATAGAATAATAATCGTATGTATAAGTCTATGTATGCTATTTTAAGTAATAATATAATAGTAAGACTAATATAATTAAATTACTAAATAGAATAATTCTTAAAATAATAAAATGGTTTTTAAAATAAAATGTGTGTAATATAAATAAATAATATAAAAAAATTTTAATTAATAATAGTAATAGTAAAATTATACATTAAAATTAAATACAACTTATTAATATATATTAAAATACGAAATTATAATAATATTCATATTAATTAAATTGAAATTATATGAGTTAAATATTAACACACAGTTTAATTGATAATAATTATGGCTTTAATTGGTATTTATAAAAATGTTTAGGTATAAGTTAGGTTAAGTTTATATCTGTAAATTTAAGTTGTATAATTAAACTTGTAATTGGTATAAGTAGTAATAAATATATAAAGTTTGGGATATATGTCTCCGGGTTAAGAAATTAATTATCAGGGTATAATATACAGATTTTATTTTATTTATTATTTATTATAACGATTGATGAACTTCCATTCCGGATTTTGTCATACACACTGGTTCTTCCTTGATTACTCATAAATTATGCGCCATTTCCTCACTAAAGACTCGTCCATTGCATTGTCAGCACATTCGATTGGCCAAACATTTTGCGCACTCAAAAATTGTTTTTGGTGATAGAAAAGTTTACTATAGCATAACAATACCGTACCATGTGACAATAACTATCTAGATAGAATATAGATTACGTTGAGAAATGGAGTAAGGTACTGTAACCTTGTAAATAAAGTTTTCTGTTAACATATTTCGTTGTTCCAAATCGTTCTCTACCATCTGGATGCCCCTATGAGATAGGCGACTTATGGCTTGTTTATTGGAATTTCGAAGTAACGGCTATAAGTTTCTGAAGTGCCAGTGCGCCACTGGCTAATTTATCAACCATTCGAGAGCATAACACGAAAAACGAAGGGACATATTACGAGGGTGGTCTGAAAAGTTTCCGACCTAATAAAGATACAAGACATTTTTTCAGGTTATTTTTTATTTTCTCTATACGCACTATGTACATAGTGTATAGAGAGGATATTGCACTCCACCCAAAAATTCGATACCGAGATTTCACCGGAAATGTATGTTTTAGGGTCCCCAATATCCAAAAAAAGCATTTACACAAAAAGATCCGTGTGTGTGTGTGTGTGTGTGTGTGTGTGTGTGTGTGTGTGTGTGTGTGTGTGCCTGTGAACACGTTAACTCAAAAACGAAAATTTGGTAAAATACCAAACTTAGTATTTAAGTTTAGTATGTTACAGGGATGTGACACGAAGATTTTGAGAAAAATCCCCCCACCCCAAACTACCCTTTACATGGAACTTTTTTCGAAAATTTTGATTTTCTCAAAAATGGCTCTAACAATTTTGATTAAAACTTCGTATATTAAAGATATTTACCTGACAAATAAAACGTATATCTTGAATTTTCTGGAAATGGCCTCTGAAGAGTAGTTTATTCTGGATGAATTTTACTGAATTTTGAATAACTGCTAAATCGTAAGAGATGGACAAAAACTTACTACACAAAAAATTTAGAGCACGTTAAAACACACAATTTATGTTATATACATTCTTTTCGTGAGTTCGTCGTTTTTGAGACATTCCTTATTTTTTGTTTCTGCTATGAAAAACTTATACTTTTCTCAGACAGGAACTTGTCAACTCCTATCCATATAAACAAAGGAACTTCGACATAGCAACCAGGTTTTGACTGTCATTTTAACCTATGGTAGTCCCTTATTTCGCTTCTACTTACAAGGAAGCGAGTAATAAGACTATTTCTGCTAGCATAAAGTAAATAGAAGTGTAAGTTTTTTAAGAATAATTTGTTGCAGGGATATAGAGAAAGTCATGTGTATGGTACACATCAGATTTTTTTATTTTTGAACATAGTCTCCTTGTAACTCTACACACTTCTCCCAGGAATGCTCCCATCTCTGTAACCCGTCCAAATAGTACTCGGCGTTTTTCTCTGCAAAATAATTGTTCATGAAGGTGATTGCTTCTTCATTTGACGAAAATCTCTGTCCTCCGAGCGCAATTTTAAATGAGGGAACAAAAAGAAGTCTCTTGGGGCTAGATCTGGTGAGTAAGGCGGATGGTCAAGCAGTTCAAACCGTAATTCGTGGATTTTCGCCATTGCAACCGCTGAGGTATCTTGGTGAAACAGGATTTTCAAAAACTACAAGACGGTAAAATACCAACAAGGACGCATAACGATGATTTTTAAATAAATCCCCCACCCCAAACTAACCTTTACTAGAAAAACTTAGAAAATTTTATTTTCTCAAAAATGGTTGGAACGATTTTGATTTTATATATATATATATATATATATATATATATATATATATATATAAACTTGAATTTTCTGGGAATAGTCTCTGAAGACCTGTTTACTCTGGATGAATTTTGCTGAGCTTTGCATAGCTGGTAAACCGTAAGAGATAGAAGAAAAATAACTATACAAAAAATGTAGATATTCTTAAAACACACAATTATATCATATACTTTGTTCGTGGAGTTGAACATTTTTGAGATATTACTTGTTATTTGTTTCAGCTTTAAAACACAAACTTTTCTCATACAGGAATTTGTCAACTACTGGCAATGCAGAGAAACGGATTTCAACCACATGGCAACTAGCTTTTAAAAAATTAGCTACCGTTTTACCATGGTATGTTTACCTTATTTTCCTTTCCTCACAAGAAAGCAAGTTGTAAGACATTGTTTAATAATACTTGGCATGAACTAGATAGAAGAATAAGCATTTTAGCAATAATTTGTTACAGAGATGATCAGATTTTTACTTTCTCTATATGTACTAGGTACATAGTGTATAGAGAAGATATTGCACTCCACCCAAAAATTCGATACCGAGATTTCACCGGATAACTCAAAAACGAAAAGTCGGTAAAATACCAAACTTGGTATTTAGGTTCATTATCTTCCAGGGATGCGACACGAAGATTTTGAGAAAAATCCCCCCACCTCCAACTACCCTTTCAATGGAACATTTTTCGAAAACTTTGATTTTCTCAAAAATGGCTCTAATGATTTTAATTAAAATATCATACATTAAAGACCTGACAAATAAAATGTATATCTTGAATTTTTGGGAATAGCTTCTGAAGACTACTTTATTCTGGATGCATTTTACGGAATTTTGCTTAACTGCTAAAGATGTAGAGCACGTTAAAACACTCTATTTATGATATATAATTTTTTGTGGAGTTGGTCATTTTTGAGATATTCCTTGTTTTTTTGTGACAGCTTTGAAAACTTATACTTTTCTCGTATAGGAATTTGTCAATTCCGTCCATAGAAACAAAGGAACTTCAGTCACATAGCAACCAGCTTTTGACTATCACTTTAACCTATGGTACTCCCTTATTTTGTTATACTTACACGGAAGCTGGTAATAAGAATATTTCTGCTATTTTTTCGCGATTGGCACCAAGTAAATAGAATAATAAGATTTTTAACAATAGTTTGTTGCAGAGCTGTAGATAGTCATGTGAATAGAACGCATCAGATCTTTTGGAATGGAACACATCTCTAGTCTATGTTTCTATTTCCTGTATGTAACATATAAATTCACTAGAAATCTCATTCTCTCCTCACTGCTGCTCGGGCAGTAGAGCAGATAAGAATCGAAAAACAAGCAGCGCCAGCGACCTGCCTTCCTTTTGTACCCAAATCGAGTCTTTGAGAAAATCGAACTAGACCGCAGATGAGAAAATTCTGAAAATGTCTGTGCGCCTCCCAATAAACTTTTAAACAGTTCCAAACCAAGGGTAACTCCGCGTCCCATTCACAACCAACCGCACGCCAACCGGCGCTAAACTACACTCGGCCTTAAAGTTGCGAATTTTTGCTTTCTCTAGCACTATGTAGATAAAAAAGGTATTCCACCTAAAAATTTTACAAAACTCAGTGTATATATGTGTATATATATATATATATATATATATATATATATATATATATATATATATATATATATGTGTGTGTGTGTGTGGTGTTTGTGGGGAGAGGAGGGCAGCATAGCTCTAAAATGAAAAAATCCATTAAATACCAAACTCTGTGTTTAAAGAGATTCTCCTCACCTCCAACTACCCTTTACATGGCATTTTTTCGAAAATTTTGATTCTCTCCAAAATGATCCTAATGGTTTTGATTAAAATCTCTTATATTTAAGATAAATTTTGTTATCTTGATCAAGAACAGAATTTCAATTCCATTTCTTTACAACAGCGTTTTACTTTCTGTATACGAACTATGTACATAGTGTACAGAGAAGGTATTGTATTCTACCCAAAAATTCAATACCGAGATTTCACCGGAAATACATGTTTTGGGTTCCCCCTGAATCCAAAAAAAAAACATTTTTACAAAAAGGTCTGTTTGTGTCTGTGGACAGCGTAGCTCAAAGACGAAAAGCCCATTAAAAAGCGAAGTTTGGTATCTTCCAAGGATGCGGCACGAAGTTTTTCAAGAAAATCCCCACACCTCCAAATACCCTTTGTATGGAACCTTTTTCGAGAATTTTGATTTTCTTAAAAATGGCTCTTATCGATTTTGATTAAAATATCATATTTAAAGTTATTTACCTAACAAACAAAATATATATCTTGAATTTTCTGGGAATAGCTTCTGAAGAACTGTTTATTCTGGATGAATTTTACGGAATTTTGCATATCTGCTAAACCGTAAGAGATGGATAAAAACTTACTGAACAGAATATGTAGAGCACATTAAAACACACAAGTTATTTTATATAATTTTTTTTCGTGGAGGTAATCGTTTTTAAGGTATTCGTTGTTTTTTGGTTTCAGCTTTGAAAAACGTATACTTTTCTCATACAGGAATTTGTCCACTCCTATCCATACAAGCAAAGGAACTTCAGTCGCATAGAAAACAGCTTTTGACTATCAGTTTAACCTATGGTTTCCCTTATTTTGCTCCTACTTACAAGGTAGCAAGTAATAAGGCTATTTCTGCCTATTTTTTCTTGATTAGCATGAAGTAATTAGGAGCATAAGCTTTTTAACAACAATTTGTTGCAGAAATGTAGAAAAAGTCATGTGAATGGAACACATCAGATTTTTAAACATTTGACCATCACTTCAGCCTAGTGTATTCCTTTGTTTCCCTTTTACTTATAAGGAATTAAGTAATAAGATCATTCTGATAATGTTTTTCTTGTTTAGTAGAAGTAGATACATAGAAGAGTAGCCTACGTAATTATAGTTTATTTCTGAATATTAAGAGATGGTCAAGTTAACGTAACATATCGATTTGCAAAATTAAACTGCATTTTTAGACACTTTCCATACATCTGTGCATACTAATTCCATTTCAGGCGAAAGAAAAATCTGTTATCGGTAAGGAAAATCGAACCCAGGTCCCTGGCACTGCAGGCGGGGATAAGTGCTATCGGGAGAAACAACAGAACCAAGTTCCGGTAGGAGAAAAGTTTTAAGTATTTCAAAACTGAAACCAATAACAAGCAATGTCTCAAATACAGTTAACAAAATAGGTAGAACTCGTTAAAACACACCATTATTTCATATACATTTTTTTGTGGAGTTGACTAAGATATACCAGTTATGCAAAATTCCGTAAAATTCATCCAGTATAAAGATACCTTCTAAGGCTATTCCAAGAACATTGAAAATATAAATTTTATTTACTATGTAAATATTTTAATATAAGATATTTTAATCTAAATTGGTAGAGCCATGTTTTAGTAAATCAAAATTTTCAAGAATTTTTCCTTGTAAAGGGTAGTTGGGGGTGGGAGCATTTTCATGAAAGTCTTCGTTTCGCATCCTTGAAAAATACTGAGTTTGGTATTTAACAGATTTTTCGTTTTTGAGCTATGCTGCACACACTGACTCAAACGGACATTTTTCTGAAAATGCTTTTTTTGGATTCATGGGTTCTCTAAATATATATTACCGATGAAAACTCGGTATCGAATTTTGGGTACCATACAATACGTTCTCTGTGCACTATGTACATAATAGTGTAGAGAAAATAAAAATACGGTTTTCACTAAAATACGCAGTGAGTCACTTGCTTTTTTTGGTACTTAACCATTGCGGAACATTGTTATTATTACGTTTAAATGTTCTGGGTTTTTATACAACAAATGTATATAGTTTTATTCACTGATATCCTGGGTATAACGGAGTGATAAATCCTATATAATAAATGAAGCCACATGACTAATACCCATGAGAATCTTTTGGAGTTAACCGGATGTGTCTCAATAAATTTGCATAATTAAGTTTATTGAATTCTCAGGAGAGGCATATACAGAGTGATTTCTGTAGGACTGACACATTTCTTTCTTTAATTATTCCATTGGAAATTCATTCAATAAACCAATTTTAGCACCAAATTAAGCAGAATATTCTGGTTTTTCGATTCCTTGTCACTAGATGCGCAGATGTTTACGTTTTATTCCTAATTGCACTACATGCCATACAGCAAATGAATCCGTGAACCTAATTGCAAGTTTCTTTGACAACCGGATAATTTCCAGGAACCTGTGGCCACCGAGATCTCCGGATTTGACATCGCCGGACTTCTTTCTATGGGGTTACTTAAAAGACAAGGTTTACGCCACACGTCCACAAATATTGGACGATCTGAAGCACATCACTAAGGAGTTCAAGCTATTGACACTAGAGTCCTCCAACGAGTGGCCAGTAACATGGAACGACGTGTTGAGTTGTGCCTTATGCAAGATTTAGGACTTTTTCAACATTTGCTATATAGGTAAATAATCTCCCAAAATTGCTTTACAATTTAGGTATAATAAGTTCTCGCTAGCATAACGTATTTTGATACAATGAAAGAATTGTTTCAGCTCTATATAAATCAGCCTGTACCTAGTATACAGTGCGTGATCGGAATAAAGTTCCCTTTTTACTTTCTCTAAATGTACTATATACATAATATGTAGAACTGGTATTGCATTCCACCCAAAAATTCGATACCGAAATTGTACCGGAAGTACACGTTTTAGAGTCGCCTGTATCCAATAAAAGCTGTTTAGTAAAAAGTCCGTGTGTGTATCCGTGCGTCTCTGAACACGAAAACTCAAAAACGAAAAGTTGGTAAAGTACAACAGTGCGACACAAAATGTTTGAGAAAAATTACCCACCCCAAACTATCCTTTGCATGGAAAAATTTCGAAAAAAATTATTTTCTCAAAATTGGCTTTGATGATTTTGATTAAAATCTCTTATATTTAAGATATTTGCATGCCAATTAAATTTAATCTTGGATTTTCTGTGAATACGCTCATAAATAGCTCTTTATTCTGGATGATTTTTATTGAATTTTGCATAACTGGTAAAGCGTAAGAGATAGACAAAAACTTACCATACAAAACATGTAGAGCACGCTAAAGCACACAATGTATGCTATATTCGTTATATTCATGGAGTTGATAGTTTCTAAGGTATTTCTTGTTGTTTCACCTTTAAAATACTTATACTTTTCTCATACAGGAATTTGTCAACTCCTGTCCATACAAACAAAGGAACTTCAGTCACATAGCCACCAGCTTTTGACTATCACTTTAACCTATGCTACTCCCTTATTTCGCTTCTACTAACAAGGAAGCAAGTAATAAGACTATTTCTGCTAATTTTTTCTCAATTAGCATGAAGTGAATAGAAGCATAAGCTTTTTAATATTTTGTTGCAGAGATGTAGAGAAAGTCGTGTGAATTGAGCACATCAATTTGTTTGGTTTCATTTATATAGTCTCCTTTAACATCTAAGGTCATATCGGGGGCTTTGCACTAGAAACAACTCGTTGTCTGTAGGTTTTTTACGTTGCATTTACATTGTTTTTATTTTCTTCAAACATACACACATTCACTCTCACATACATCCAGACTCTGTGGGGATAGAGAATAATTCTGGTAAAAGAAAATGTCCCCAAGATACTAAACCTAAATACCAAGTTTCGCATTTAATGTACTTTTTGTTTTTGAGCTATTCTGCGCCCCCTCTCTCACACACACACACACACACACACACACACGGACATGTTTCTAAAAATGCTTTTTTTTTGGATTCAGGGTGTCCTAAAACATGTATTTCCGGCGAAAACTCGGTATCGAATTGTTTGGTGCATTAAAATATCTTCTCTATACACTATGTGCATAGAACGTGTAAAGAAAGTAAAAATGTGGATACGTTATTCCCTGTTTTGTAATGTCAAGTTTCATCCTTAACCGAGTTTTCAATATTAAGTTATGCTGTTTACGCTTATACGTAGATCTTTTTCTAAAAGGGGTTTTCTTGGGTCAGAATATACCTAAAGCATTTCATTTCGAACGAAATATCTGTATCAAACATTTTGAAGGAAAGCAATCGTTTCTCTACCCTAGTATTTACTTTTCATAGGTGAATGTAGCACAAATATTTTATAAACATTTTTTCTTTATTTTGGGAAGTTTAAAAAGTAATATTTCTGGAGAAATATTGACAAAAAGGCAATATTTCCTTTAATTTTAATAGATGGAGCGCAGGGAAAGTGAAAATAAGAGTACATTTCCAGTTAGCAAGGAATCTTGCTGTGGATATTCAACTTTTTTACTTTTTCTACACGTAGTATATACATAGTGTATAGAGAAGGTATTGTATATGCAACTAAAATTTTGATACCGGGATTTCACCGTGTATGTTTTGGTACCGAATACAATTTGTTTGGTACTGAATATAAAAAAAAACATTTCTAGAAAAAGGCCCGTTTGTGTGGGGGGGGGCAGCATAGCTCAAAAACGAAAAGTCCGTTGAATACCAAACTACCAGGGATGCAACACGAAGACTTTTATGAGAATCTTCCCACCTCCAACTACCCAATTACATGAAAAAAAAAATTACTTTTCTTAAAAATGGCTCTAATGATTTTGAATAAAATTCATTATATTTAAGATATTTACATGACAAAGTATATATCTTGAATTTTCTGTGAATAGGCCCTAAAGACTTCTTTATTCTGAATGAGTTTTGCGTAACTGGTAAACCGTAATAGCTAGGCAAAAACTTACTACACAAAAAAATAAATCACATTAAAAAGCACAATTTATGTCATATATGTATTTTTTTCGTGGAACTGGCCATTTCTGATATATTCGTTTTAGCCTAGTGTACTCCTTTATTTTACTTCCACTTACGAGAAGGAAATTGTCTGAAGTAATTCAGACAATTTCTGCTAATTTTATCTCGATTATCGTAAAGTAGACAGAAAAATATGTTTTAATAATAATTTTTACAGCGATGTAGAGAAAGATATGTGAATGGAACTCATAACATTTTCTCAATCTGTATCTCACTTTCTCTGATAGGACATAACCAAAAGCTGTCTTCGCGAGGCTTTCATTCATATTTACAGTACACTTTCAGGAAATTCAAAACATTTTGGCTCACTTTTGAAAGTTCTGGACTTATTCTAGAGGCGCATGACTGTAATATTTTAATCGAGCAGGTTGTTCCAAAGTGAAAAATCTGATGTGTTCCATTCACACGACTTTCTCTGCATCTCTGCAACAAATTATTGATAAAAAATCTTATGCTTCTATTTATTTCATTCTAATCTAGAAAAAATTAGCAGAAATAGTCTTATTAGTTGCTTCCTTGTAAGTAGAAGCGAAATAGGGGAATACCATAGGTTAAAGTGACAGTCAAAAGCTGGATGCTATGTGACTGAAGTTTTTTGACAGGAGTTGACAAAGTCCAGTGTGAGAAGTAATTTTCAAAGCTGAAACTCCCCCCCAAAAAAGGAATATCTAAAAAACGAACGACTGCACGAAAAAATGTATATTACATAAATTGTGTGTTTTACCGGGCTCTACATTTTTTGTGTGATAAATTTTTGTCCATCTCTTACGGTTTAGCAATTATGCAAAATTCTGTAAAATTGATCCAGAATAAAGTAGTCTTCAGAGACTATTACCAGAAAATTCAAGATATACATTTTATTTGTCAGGTAAATATCTTTAATATACGATATTTTAATCAAAATCGTTAGAGGCATTTTTTGAAAATCAAAATTTTAAAAAAAAATCCATGTAAAGGGTAGTTTGGGGTGGGGGATTTTTCTGAAAATCTTCGTGTGGTATCCTTGGGAGATACCAAAGTTAAATAGCAGACACATACAGACACACACACGGACATTTTTCTAAATTTTTTTTTTAATTCAGGGGAACCCAAAACATGTATTTCCGGTGAAATCTCGTTATTCGAATTTTAGGTGCATTGCAATACCTTCTCTATACATTGTGTACTTAGTATGTGTAGAGAAAGTAAAAAGACAATATCTCCTTTAGTTATAATAGAAGGTGTAAATAAGTGTACATTTCCGGGTAGCAGGAATCTTACTACGGATATTCGCTGATAAGGTATAACACAAAAGCTTTCGTAGAAGGCCTTTCATATACAGTAAATTTTCAGGAAATTCAAAATATTTTCATTAAATTTGATTGTTCTGGACGTATTCTGTCGGCATCTAGAGGCGCTTGACTGCAGTATTTTAATCGAGTAGGTTGTTCCAAAGTGAAAAATGTTGACGGTATCTAATCTTGAAGCCAGAATTTATGATGAAGATGTTTTATTTTGACGATGAAGGAAGAATTACTGGTGTTGATGCAACAGGCCAGGCAGCGTATGTTGCATGAAAAAGAAGTTGCGGCACACGCTGCCCCGCCGTCTCTACCGATTCTACCCGTGGCAGTATGTTCCCATAGCAACGATACGGGGAGGGCTCATCGATTGAAACGGCCAGGCCTGCTGCTACCGCGCGCTCTGTCTTTACATTTTGCATTAGTTGGAAGCCGACTCTTCTCTGGGTTACCGAGGAAGCGAAACAGTCACAAAATAGGTGCATTCGTTTCCTTCCTCGAATATCTTACATGGTGCCCTCCGTGGTGTAATGGTTACCATGTTAACTTCATATACCTAGGTCGATAGATGTTTTCCAACGTATTCCTTCGGAAGGGAAGTAAAACTGTAGGTCCCGTGTCTAGAAATCGGCGCGTAAAAGAACCTAAAGGCTAATAGAGAGGCCTCTGAGGAAAATTAAGTGATTTTTCACACCCAGTTTAGAATAACCATAAATAAAAAAAACCAAAAACAAACGGGATTGGATAAGTCGTTTATAACTTACAGTTTCTACAACAAATCTAGCCTATGGTACTCCCTTATTTCGCTGATACTTACAAGGGAGCAAGTAATGAAACTATTTCTCCTAATTTTTATCTCGATTAGAATGAAATAAATAAACTAATCATCTTTTGTAAGAATAATTCTTTTTGGATAGGTAGACTGAAAAACTCAATGCCATAGCCAGGATTTGAACCACGGATCTCCCAATCTCTAGCTGGTTGCTCTACCGTTTAGCACCTCTCACCTAGACGGACCGGGTTCTATCCCAAGCGACTGCATGTGAGATTTGTGGTGGAAAAAGAAGCGCAGGGGCGGGTTTTCTCCGGTTTTACCCACCATCGCATTCCACCGGAGTTCCAACTTCATTCATGGATCACCAGTGTCAACGCCTGCGGTGCCACAAGTAGTAAAAGCGGGTGATAAACACTACCAACAAAACTGAGCTACCATGGCAATATGCCGGTACGGTTTTCCCCTTCAACGCATTCACCAGTCCTCCTGTTTCATTTCATGTATCATCATGCGGTGCCACAAGTAGAAAAAGCGGGCGGTAACACTGTCAAAAAATGCCGGTACGACATTAAATATCTCAACTGACTCGCATGTTTCCCAGTGAACCGCAAGGTAATCTCTAACTATATTGAAAGACGAACCACAATATGTGGTCGATGGTCAACGAGCTGAATTCTCACCCGGGAGTCCCGGGTTTAATTCTTGGCTGGGGCGGGGAATGTGTCTTTAACCAGAATTATTCCCTACCCCCCCTACAGAGTCTGGAAGTATGAATGTGCGTGTGTATTAGTAATATAATAATGATTAACCTAATGTTCTAACCTACAGTAATACGAGTTGTTTCTCAAGCCAAAGCCCCCGATATGACCATTGAAGTTAAAGGGGGCTATACAAATGAAACAATAAAATGTAAGTACTTCAAGACCCACGACTCATAGTATAGCCAACTTATGGACAATTGAATTTTTCAGTCCTACTCTACCTATCCAATTCCTGTCCTCACACGGTTTCTGTGAGAAAACAATTAAAAAGGAATGCAGCCTTGGTATGGATGAAACTTCTTTTGGTTCTATGAACATTTTCCCAAAAAACTTTCTATCTCCTGCGAGCCAAAGTTTCGCAGCAGCATAAAATGCATTGGGCTGTTTCAGTCTCCTTCCTGCAAAATCTGCAGTCTAAGATGCCCTGAAGCACTCCAATTGTGTTAAGATGCTTTTTCACTGGGGCATGCCATGTGAGGAACACAGTAATTGTTCTCAGCTGAAGTCTGCTACATTTTAGCTGGCTGTCAGCTCTTTCCTTACATGGTCTTTTGATAAATAGTTTCCATGTCTGTTTCCTGGGATTTTACGGCAGGTCTTGTAATGTTCTCTTATGGTCCAGTTCTTAGTAGCTTCTCTAACTAAACGCCAACATGTTCTGTGAATGCTGTGTTATTTATGGACGCTCTTTAACTGATGTGCTTTTCAGCGTCCCATTCAATATTGGGCGTGAAACACTGCTTAATCGTGCTCAAAGGCTTAACTAACAAGCTTGAGGTACTTTTATGTGCCGTAAATCTACGACACGGGACCAACGGCTTTACTTCCCTTTCGAAGGAAACCATGCTAAGGATTTTTACACCCGAATAAAATCTATCGTCCTCCGCCGGCTCTGGTCCAATAAATTGTGAAGTTTGCAAGTTCTTCAGCTTTTTCATTGCCCTTTATGCCCTTATGGCCCGGCACCCAGATGAGTTGAACCTCATCTGTTCTGCCATAACATTAAGCATATTTGGGCAATTCCGGTTTCCTCAAAATGTATATTTAGCCTAGGTATTCTATCATGTCCCTTCTACTTGCAAGGAATAAGTAATAAGACCAATTATACTAATGCTTATCTCGATTAACATGAAGTAGATACAATAATAAGCTTTTTAACAATAATTTGTTACAGAGATGTAGAGAAAGTTATCTGAATGGATCACACCATATTTTTTATTTACGTTGTTCATTATCTTCGGCATATGTTTTGAGATATTGTCGAGAGAGAGAGAGAGAGAGAGAGAGAGAAAGAGAAGGCAAATATCTGAAGTTGTTATATGCTTTACTATACTTTTAGCATTTTCTACAACTACATAGAGTCTATTTTTTAACTTTTTAAGTGGATTGATAAGAGACTATAAAGTACTTTCTACATTCTTTAAGAATTTCAGAGAGTATATATAGCTCGGAAACCATAAAAACAAACAGTTATCGCAAGAATGATGCGCATGTTTTTAAAATATGCAGCTCATGTTTCAAATTTCTGAGATGTTCGCTTATTTGAATTTTACAATGTTTTGATAAAGCAATATAAACGATTTTGTAGTGCAAAGTCCATTCTTTTGTTTTTCGTGAAGTCGTGCCATATTTATGCCAACATATATGGGCTGCTTTATACAAATTGGATTCTGGTCTAAGCTCCCAATACAACTACAACAAAAGTTAGTCAAATCGATAATCGATACTAATATTGATTTTTGAGCATCTATAGGTACTCACTACTCACTCTATTAAAGCCATTTAAAGGCGATGCCTTGAACACATACTTATATTTTACTTTCTCTACCACGTACATACTAGATAGAGAAGGTATTGCATTGTCACATGCGTGATTGGAGGGTGCTGTGACTTATATTTATTTGAGAAATTTTATTCCAGACACTGTAGAATTAAATGGAATTTCATAGCTTCTTAAAGTACGGAAGCTTTGATAGATTACATGAATAAAAGGAAAACGGTGGGCTCTTCTTTGCGATGACAAATCCCATGGAAATTACAATGGCATCAGCTTCCCCTAGTCTTCGAACAGAGTTGCACAGAGCAACATGGAGTTTTGCTCCTGCTCACTCATACGGGATGTTCTGGAACAATGCAAATGCGCTATGCTGATTGGCTGCTTCAATTCAAAATTAATGTGTTGCAGGCTATATTTGGTATTACTCTTTGCCATGTTACAAAGCGCTTCCGGAAATGTCTCAAACTATACAGGCCGTTTCAAACTTGATGTTGCAACTTTCAAACTCTTCTATTTAAAGTTTTATGTTTGTTTAAAAATCGCACACATTTGGGATTAGGCAGCGAAGGAACAACAGTTGTCATACGCCACACCCACATGCTACGTTTTCCATTACTGAGGTGACCTGTCCCGCGCCGGCATGTCTATCAAACCACGACTGGGACCTTCGCTACCAACGAGCATCTCTCTTGGAGTGGGCCAGGCACGTGCCACACGACTGCCTGATCCATGGTGATTTTATAGCAGCTTTTTATGTACTGAATTTAGAGCTGAAAATTATATTCACGTATCACGTACGGCATGACCAACGTTGTCCACATCTTCGTTTGGTGTCGTTTTGAAACACTTTGTAAAACTGGACGCGAGGGCCTACTCGGTGGCTGTCTCTCGCTGGTTGGCACGTGATTTTGGCCTGGCGTCCCGGACTAGACCACTCACTCACTCATTGTCGACACATCTCTCAAGGTAAGGCCTACGAATTACTAAATCAGTCATAATAATGTTGTAAGTATTTAGCTAACGAAGTCCCTCTGTTTGTCAACAAAGCAAAAAAAAAAAATCACAAATTCTTCATTATATTGTTAAGCCTAGCGTTTGTTATTGCTCTACCATCCTAAATTCCAACTAAGCTATACCCTAGTTAGCACAATCTCAGTTGTGACAGCATTCGACCAAAATATTAGGTACTGGTATTTCACCGGAAATACATGTTTTGAGGGTCCTTGAATTAAAGCAAAAGCATTTTTAGAAAAAAGGTACAGTATGTCTACGAACAGCATAACTCAAAAACAAGAAATGTGTTAAATACCAAACTCAGCATTTAGGTTTAGTATCTTCCAAGAATACGACGTGAAGACTGCCAGAAAAATCCCCTCCCAAAATACCCTTTACATGGAACGTTTTTGGAAATGTTCGATTATCTAAAACAGTACTCTTTATTGATTTTGATTAAAATGCCATATATTGCAAATATTTACTTGCAACTAAAATGTATATAAATATTGAATTTTCTGAAAATAGTATATGAAGTCCGCTTCACTCAAGATGACCTTGCATAACTGGTAAACAGTAAAATATAGACAAAAACTTTTACACAAAAGATGTAGACCTCCTTAAAAAACAATTTATGTCATACACATTTTGTTATAGAATTAACCGTTTCCGAGATATTTCTCGTTATTGGTTTCAGTTGTAAACTACGTAACTTTTCTCAAGCTGAAAGTCATCTTTCATTTCATCTATCTTTTGCCTTGCTATTGGCCATGCAAAGCGAACCGATAGTAAATAGTTCACATAGCGACCGTCTGTTTAAAAAGATTTGATTATCGCTTTAGCCTAGTGTGTGCCTTTATTTCCCTTCTGCTTAGAAGGAAACGCGTATTAGGACAATTTCTCGATTATAATTACGTAGATACAAGAATAATCTGTTGTAAGAATAGTTTGTTTAAAGAATAGGTGTAGAATGTGATGTAAATAGAACACATCAGATTTTTAAAGCTGTTTTCGATGTATAAGAACACGCTTGTAACCGATTTTTTATTGATGCTAATTTCAAGGATCTTCCTGTTTGAAATGTTCTCATTGTGGAAAATATTCGTCATTTTTAAATGAAAATAATGTATTTTACATACACGTTTGATAACGAATTATTGGTTTGGACAATTTTCCGTACAAAGGTAACACCCTCCCCTCCCCGAGCTTACAATTTACATGACTGGTTTTAAATTTAGTGATTTGTTTTAGCATCGCTCGTTATACATGTTAACATCAATTATTCTCATCCGATATCGAAAATTAGTTGAGGACTTTCGGTCATGCGTCTGCAAAGTGTATGCCTCGCTGCCATAGCAGTATTACTTTCTCTACACGTGCTACCTACATAATATATAGAGCAAAAATTCAATACCGAGATTTCACCGGAAATATATATTTCGAGAACTCCTGGATCCAAAAAAAGAAAAGAAACTTTTTTTAGGAAAATGTCTATTTGTGTGACTGTGGGCAGCATAGCTGAACAACGAAAAAACCGTTTTATACCAAACTTGTTATTTAGGTTTATCATCTTCCAATGATGCGACACAAAGATTTTCAAGAAAATCCCCCCACCACGAAGTGTCCTTTACATGGAAAAAATTTCGAAATGTTTGATTTTCTCAAAAATAGCTCTATCGATTTTGATTAAGATATTTATATCCCAAATAAAATGTATATCTTGAATTTTCTGGGAATAGTCTCTAAAGACTTCTTTATTCTGGATAAATTTTGCCGAATTTGGCTTAACTGCTAAACCATAAGAACTAGACAAAAAATTACTGCACAAAAAATGTAGATCTCGTCAAAACACACAATTTATGTCTATTTATTATGTATTCTATACTTACTAAGTTTATTCTACCTATAAATAATGTAACTTATATATACACATATTTAACTGTTTACTTTCCACATTATTTTATTTATATAATTTAATGTTTAATGTATATTTCTTTAATACCTCTTCCATTTTTCTTAACTTTTTAACGGTTAATACATTAATTTCCTAATAACATTTTTCGGTGTATTAACATCGTGGTGAGGTATTTGAGGACAAATTGAGTTTCTTGATGGAAAATTAGAGTAGCTCTTGTCTGGCTTAACCCCACCTAAAATGCGGCCGAGGAAGCATGCTGACCACACGCCATCCATATCACTGCACTCTGTGCATTCTTGTGTGGACACATGCTGAGGATAGCGGCCTTGTGGTAGGCCTTTTATATGGAGGAGCACGAAAATTTCTGACGTGAATGGTATAAGAATCTGTCCCATTTGCGAGGAGGAAGAATCGTGGACTCACATCTTGGCAAGATGTAGGGGTACGGAGGAATGGCGGGAAAAATATTTGCCGCGATTTTTTACCACTGCGAATGTAGGGATAGAAGCATGTTGGACGCTACTGGCAGGCACGGAAAACATGGACGGGCTAGGTAAATTTATACTTAAGGCAAGACAGCTGAGATCTGAGGAGGCTGCCAATAGAGAAGGGGGGGGATAAGATCAACTAAACAAAAGTGACTACAATGTTCTACATACATGTATATTATATCAGACTTAGGTCACTGTTGTGCTAGGGTTGTATATATTATGTGTATATATGTCTTTTAAGTGTAATTATCTATGATAAGAGGGTGCATTTATGGAGGTGTACTCTGTGCTGTAAATTTAAATTGGTATATTTGAATATCTTTGTATCTTTATTATCGGATTCACTCTTAATTTTTATCGTTGTTTAATATTGCTTTTGACTGTGTATTTCCTTTGTCTTTTTATTTTCGTGTTTACTCTTTTAATTCTTTGTTGTGGTTGTTGTTTTAATATTGCTTGTAATGTGTATTACAAAAGCACGTACGGTCTGTGGACCCGTGCGACTGTTGAAATTCTATGTATGATATTGCTATATATTAATAAATACACTTATTCATTCATTCAACAAGTAGTGAGGTCCTCAAACATGAGAATAGAGAGTGACGAAATGTACCTCGTCTCCTAGCTGCTTCTGTATGAAACTACTTGGAAATTTGACGAAGAAAGTGTTTCAATAAAAATCTTATATGTTCCATACACATGGAACCAATTATTATTAAATTATTAAATTATTATCTACCTGATTCATGCTAATTGAGATAAATAATAGCAGAAATGGTCTTATTACTTGCTACCTTATAAATACCGGGTGATCCAAAAACGTCCGAACCGGCTCCGCAGTGTATTGCCTGTCCACGCCCCCAGCGCCCGTTGCCATCTGCCGCTATCACAGAAAGGCGCGGATGAAACATGCAACATTTTTAAAACTACTTTCAGAGGCTTTACTTACCAATGCCATTCAAGAAGATGCTGAAACTGGCCACCGCCGTTGTCCATATGTTTTGGCACCTCTTTAGGAAACTATCCACCACTCTCGTAGTTCACGTTGAGAAATGCTGGCAATTTCCGGCGGATATTTTGTTTTAATTCTTCCAATGAGAGTGGTCTGTCTTGTACACTTTATGCTTTAAGTTACCCCAGAGATAGAAATCGCAGAGGGCTAGGTCGGGGGACCGAAGGGGTCACAAATCTCTATTAATATTTCTGTCCTGAAACACACTTTCAATTGTTCTCATCAAAAAATTGGCTGTATGAGCTGATGCAGAGTCTTGTTGAAAAAGGCAAAATCACGCTTTGTCTGTTAATTCTCTCTAAAAAGGGAGCAACATTTTATTCACGTGTGTATGGGCCTCAACTGTTTTTTAATTTCTCTTGCCCCGTATGTACAATGTATATAGGGATAGAGAAGTATTGCATTCCACCCAAAAATTCGATTTCGAGATTTCACCGGAAATACATGTTTTAGGACCACATGAATCCAAAAAAAGCATTTCCAGAAAAAGGTCCGTGTGTGTGTGTGTGTGTGAATGTCCGTGTGTCCGTGTGTTTGTGAACACGATAACTCAAAAACGAAAAGTAGCTAAAATACCAAACTTGGTATTTAAGTTCAGTATCTTCCAGGGATGCGACACGAAGATTTTGTGAAAAATCCCCCCACCCCTAACTACCCTTTACATGGAACTTTTTTCGAAAATTTTGATTTTCTTAAAAATGGCTCTAACGATTTTTATTAAAATATCGTATTCTAAAGATATTTACCTGACAAATAAAATGTATATCTTGAGTTTTCTGGGAATAGCTTCTAAAGACCTGTATATTCTGGATGTATTTTGCTTAATATGGCATAACTAATAAACCGTAAGAGATAGACAAAAACTTCCTTACAAAAAATGTAGGACAGGTTAAAATACACAATTTACGTCATTTACATTTTTTTCGTGGAGCTTACCGTTTTCGCTGTATTCATTGTTATTAGTTTCAGTTGTGAAGTACTTATACTTTTCTCAGACGGGAGTGTCCGTTTCCTTTTGTTCTACTCCTGGCCAAGAAAAGAAGCTATTTGTAATGACAATCGCATAACGACAGCTTTTAAAACATTTGATCACATAGCAACCAGCTTAGTAATGAGACTATTCTGCTATTTTTTTTTCAATTAGCATGAAGTAAAAATACGATGTGTCCATTCACATGACTTTCTCTACATCTCTGCAACAAAGTTTTGTTAAAAAGCTTATGCTTCTATTTACTTCATGCTAATTGAGAAACAATTAGCAGAAATAGTCTTATTACTTGCTTCTTTGTAAGTAGAAGCGTAATAAGGGAGTACCATAGATTAAAGTGATAGTCAAAAGCTGGTTACTATGTGACTGAAGCTCCTTTGTTTGTATGGACACGAGTTACAAATTCCTGTATGAGAAAATTAGGTTCTTTAAAGCTGAAACCAGAAACAAGGAATATCTAAAAAATTATATAACTTAGATTGTGTGTTTTAATATGCACTAATTTTTTTGTGGTGTAAGTTTTGTTCTATCTCTTACGGTTTAGCAGTTATGCAAAATTCCGTTAATTTCATCCAGAATAAAGTTGTCTCCAGAGGTTTTTCCCAGAAAATTCAAGACATACATTTTATTTGTCAGGTAAATATCCTTGATATAAGACATTTTAATCAAAATCGTTAGAGCCAGTTTTTAAAAAATAAAAAAAATTGAAAAAAGTTCCATGTAAAAGTTGTTGGGGTGGGGGGATCTTTGTGCTGCATTCTTGGAAGATACCAAACCTAAATACTAAGTTTGGTTTTTAACGGACATTTCGTTTTTGAGCTATGCTGCCCATACACATACACATATACATACAGACACAAACACACGCGGACATTTTTCTAAAAATGCTTTTTTTGGATTCAGGGGGTCTCAAAACTTGTATTTCCGATGAAGACTCGGCAACGAATTTTTGGGTGCATTACAATACCTTCTCTATACACTATGCACATAGTACGTGTAGCGAAAGTAAAAAGAAGCATAAGTTCTTTAACAACAATTTGTAACTTCTCACCCAGAGGTGCCGGGTTCGATTCCCGGCTGGGGCGGGGTATTTTTCTTTAACCAGAATTATCCCCTATCCTCCACAGAGTCTGGAATTATGTATGACAGAGTGAATGTGTGCGTGTTTAAGGAAATAAAATGGTTTAAAGCCAACGTAAACCTACAAACAGCGAGTTGTTTCTATTTCGAAGCCCCCTATATGACCTTAGATGTTAAAAGGGGCTATATAAATGAAAAAAAAAAAATAATCGCGGAGATGTAGAGAAAGTCATTTAAATGGAACACATCAGGGTTTTTTTTTTCATTTTGTAATTCCAATAGTTCTTCGTAATCAGAGAACCGTAATAAGCGGTAGATGTGCGTTAGGTCCCTTTTGTGTGTAACTCTCCAAGGTCACATTTAGTATGTCAGTGGGTAGAATGGGGCCTGCAGGGGCTCGTCTGCTGACAGAAAAGTGCGTGGTGCCTGTACCCTGGCGGCGCGCCTCCACTGTATCGATTTTCTTGAGCCAGCAGCAGAACAAGACCTCGGATTTCCTCGAGAGCGGACCTCGTTGTCTGACATTCATCATCCCTTTGTTCATTACAGGGAGGAAATCGCGTATATTACATTATCTTGCTTCAGCAGAGATGGATCCCTACCAACTTCTTTCGCTCCTAGAAGTGTAAATTGTGTTAAGTCCGGCCAGACGCGCTTACCTCGCATCTCAAAGAGAACGCCATCAAGAGCCAACCATCGCTGCACTGTTTTAAACCTTGCTTTAAAGAGCAAACACACATTTAGTGCTACCTGAATTTTTACTTTCTCTATATGTACTATGTACATAGTGTAATAGAGAAGGTATTGTAATGCACCCAAAAATTCGATCCCGAGATTTTACCGGAGATATATGTTTTGAGACCCCCTGAATCCAAAAAAAGCATTTTTGAAAAATATCTGTGTGTGTCTGTGTATATATGTGTGTGTCTGTGGGCAGCATAGCTCAAAAACGAAAAGACCGTTAAAAACCTAACTTGGTATTTAAGTTTGATATCTTCCAAGGATGCGACACGAAGATTTTTAAGAAAATCCCCCCACCCCCAACTACCCTTTACATGGAAAAAAAATCGTAAATTTTGAGTTTCTTAAAAATGGCTCTATGATTTTGATTAAAATCCCTTATATTTAAGATGTTTACTTTCCAAATAAAACGTATATCTTGAATTTTCAGGGAATAGCCTCTGAAGACTGCTTTATTCTGGATGAATATTACTGAATTTTGTGTAACTGCTCTACCATAAGAGATGGACAAAAACATACCACACAACAAATGTAGAGCACCTTAAAACACACAATATATGTTATATAGATTTTTTTCGTGGAGTTGATTGTTTTTTAGATATTCCTTGTTTTTGGTTCCAGCTATAAAAAACATACTTTTCTCATACAGGAATGTGCCAACTCAGGTCCATACAAAGGAACTTCAGTTACATAGCAACCAGCTTTTGACCATCGCTTTAACCTATGGTACTCCCTTATTGTGCTCCTACTTTCAATAAAGCAGGAAATAAGGCTATTTCTGCTAATTTTTCTCGATTAGCATGAAGTAAATAAAAGATAAGCTTACTAACAATAATTTTTACAGAGATATAGAGAAAGTCATGTGAATGGAACACATCAGATTTTTTGTTTACCAATGTTCTGTATATCTCTTATAGTTTTCCAGATACACAAAAGACATCCAATACGAAGAGGACTTCAGAGAATATTCCTAGAAAATGAAAGATACACACTCCGTTTGTCATAAAAATATCCTAAAGGTATTTTAATCAAAATCGTTAGACCCAATTTTGAGAAAATTAAAATTTTCGAAAAATTCCATGTAAAGGTAGTTGAGTGGGAGGGGATTTTTTTTTAAATCTTTGTGTCGTATTGGTTGAAGATATCAAAATTATATACCAAGTTTGGTTTTTCAGGTATGCTACCCACAGACACACACGGACATGTTTTTAAAAGGTTTTTTTATTCAGGGGTTTTCAAAACATCTATCGAATTTTGGGTTCAATACAATACTTTCTCTATACACTATGTACATAATACGCGTAGAGAAAATTAAAAACGGAAACTAAATGTTAACATCCTTAAATTAATAAGTTTCTAAAATCACATAATTCTATTAATGAAATTATTAATGACCGCTAAAGGCCAGATAAATCTCGAAGAATTACTAGGTATTTACCTACATAGAGAATCTTTTAATGCGCTACTGAACGTTGCTGCTTCATAACTACGTGCTGAAATTTCCAGTATCCCCTCGAGTATTCTGGGCCAGACATTGCCTTTAAAGAATGCATGAGACTGCCGTATGAGCGTTCTATTGACTGTGCAAATTCAAGGTTTGCCAATTCAAACCGGTCGGCAACTCCACGGTATCAGTTAAAGATAAAAATTATACCAATATCTCTTGGGAAATTTCCTGTTTAGTTTTAGAAGTGTAAGGGTACGATCGAATATATCTTAAACAAACCTTTTCAGTGATGCCTTCATATGGGGTTTCCCTTGATAAACCTTAAGTACTAGTTAATTATTACAATACCTTGGTTTAAACCTCGGTGACATCCGAAACTCACATTTAGGAGGTCCTATGTTCGGGTCTTGAGGTAAGACACGGGACCACGTGTTTTTCGTGGTGTACCCTGCTTGGCAGGTCAATTTCTGGAATATGAAACAATATTAAATGCCATGTACACAGTAAGAGAGAAAGTGTTGCATTCCATTTAAAATGTGATACCGAGATTTCTACGGAAATACATGATTGAGATATCTGAGTTAAAAAAAATGTGTTCCATTCACATGACTTTCTCTACATTTCTGCAACAAATTATTGCTAAAAAGTTTATACTTCTATTTACTTCATGCTAATCGGGAAAAAATGAGCAAGAATAGTCTTATCACTTATTTCCTTGTGAGTAGAAGCGAAATAACGGAGCACCATAGGTTAAAGTGATAGTCAAAAGCTGGTTGCTATGTGACTGAGGTTCCTTTGTTTGTATGGACAGCAGTTGACAAATTCCTGTATTACAAAAGCGTTAAGTTTATAAAGATGAAATCAAAAATAAGGAATATTAAAAAATGATCAACTCCACGAAAAAAATGTATATAAAATAAATTGTGTGTTTTAACGTGCTCTACATTTTTTGTGTAGTAAGTTTTTGTCCAACTCTTACGGTTTAGCAGTTATGCAAAATGTCGTAAAGTCCATCCAGAGTTGAGTAGTCTTCAGAGGCTATTCTCTGAAAATTTAAGATATACGTTTTATTTGTCAGACAAATATCTTTAATATATGATATTTTAATCAAAATCGTTAGTCATTTTTGAAAAACTCAAAATTTTCGAAAAAAGTTCCATGTAAAGGGTAGTTGGGCTGAGGGTATTTTTCTCGAAATGTTGGAGTCGCATCCCTGGAAGATACTAAACTTCAATACCGAGTTTGGTATTTTACCGACTTTTCGTTTTTGAGTTATGGTGTACACACACACACACACACACACACACACGCACACACACACGCACACACACAGTAGCTTAAAATTGAAACAAATATCAAAGAATATCACGGAAACTTTTAACTCTACAAACAATGTATATAACATACATTATGTCTACATTTCTTCTATAATAAGTCTCTATAATAAGTGTGTTACGACTTACCAGTTATGCAAAATTCATCCAACATGAAGAGACCTTCAGGGACTATTCTCTGGAAATTCAAGATAAACATTTTTACTTTCTCCATACGCACTATGTACATAGTGTATAAAGAAAGTATTGCATTCAACCCAAAAATTCGAAGCCGAGATTTCACCGGAAATATATGTTTTAGGGTCCCCAATATCCAAAAAAAAAAGCATTTTCACAAAAAGGTCCGTGTGTGTGTGTGTGTGTCCGTGTGTCTGTGAACACGATAACTCAAAAACGAAAAGTCGGTAAAATACCAAACTTGGTATTTAAGTTTAGTATCTTCCAGGGATGCGACATGAAGATTTTGAGAAAAATCCCCCCGCCCCAACTACCCTTTAAATGGAACTTTTTTCGAAAATTTTGATTTTCTCAAATGGCTCTAACGATTTTGATTAAAATTTCGTATATTAAAGATATTTACCTGACAAATAAAATGTATATCTTGAATTTTCTGGTAATAGCCTCTGAAGAGTAGTTTATTCTGGATGAATTTTACTAAATGTTGAATAACTGCTTAACCGTAAGAGACGGACAAAAACTTACTACACAAAAATGTAGAGCACATTAAAACACACAATTTATGTTATATACGTTTTTTTCGTGGAGATCGTAGTTTTTGTGACAATCCTTTTGTTTTTTGCTATGAAAAACGTAAACTTTTCTCATACAGGAACTTGTCAACTCCTATCCATATAAACAAAGGAACTTCATTGACATAGCAACCAGCTTTTGACTATCACTTTAACCTACGGTTGTCCCTTATTTCGCTTCTACTTACAAGGAGGCGAGTAATTAGACTATTTGTGCTATTTTTTTCTGATTAGCATAAAATAAATAGAAGTATAAGCTTTTTAAGAATTATTTGTTGCAGGGATATGGAGAAAATCATGTGAGTGGTACACATCAGATTTTTTTTATTATGTACATATTTTAATAAGGATATAGTATTCAAAAGCATGAGAACCATTTTTGATAAACTCAAAATTTCCTGAAATGTTTCGATATAAAAACGTAAATTAAACTGGGAGAAACTTCTTTAAAATTTTGGTATCATATTTTTTGGATATATTAATCTTAAATACAGAGCTTGGTATTTAATGAACTTTCCATTTATGAGTTATACTGACCACAGACAGACAAACACTCGCGCATAGACAAGGACACTGATGTTCTTTTGGATTCAGGAGATAAAAAAGACTCGAAAAGAAAAGTTCGTTAAATACCAAGAAAATCTCCCACCCCAACTACCATATACATAGAACATCTTTCGAAAATATTGATTTTCTTTTCAAATATGGTACGCATATGTTTAAGATATTTTCGTGGCAAAGGAAATGAACATCTTGAATTTTCTGGGAATGGCCTCTGAAGACCTCTGCTTTCTGGATGAATTTTGTGTAACTGGTAAACCGTAAGAGATAGATAAAACTTACTACATACTCAAAGATGTAGTTCTCATTGAAACACACAATTTATGTAATAACATGATATTTTTAGAGTTAATCGTTTCCAAGATATCACTTGTTATATCTTTCAGTACTTAAATTTTCTCAAGCGGGAAGTCAACTTTCGTTTCATCTCTTTTGTTTTACTACCAGGAATTTTAAAGTAAACGAATTAATAGTTTCACATAGCTTTTAAATGGTTTGGCTATCGCTTTAACCTGTGTTTTCCCTTATTTGCCTTTTATTTACAAGGAAGCAAGTAACAAGACCATTTGTGCTATTGTTTATTTTTTGACAGTGTTTAACGCCTGCTTTTACTACTTTGGCTGGTGATACATGGAATGAAGATGGAGCACCGGTGGAATGCGATGCGGGAATCCGGAGAACCCAGACAAAACCCGCCCCTACGCCTTTTTGTCCAACACAAATCTCACATGCGGTCCCTCGGAATCGAACCCATGCCGTCTAGGTGAGAAGAGAGTGGTCTAATTACTGGGCCTACTATTGTTTATCTCGATTATCATGCCGAAGATAAAAAATAATCTTTCCTAAGGAGATTTTGTTTGTGAAACAGCTAGAGAATGTCCTGTGAATGGGACACAACAGATTTTTACTTTCTCTAGACTCGTATGTACAATGTACATTGGGATAGAGAACCATTGTATTCCACTTAAAACTTCGATGTCGAGATTTCACCGGAAATACATGTTTTAGGACTCCTTAAATCCAAAAAGAGAGCATTTACAGGTCCGTGTGTGTAAGTGTCTGTGTGTGTGTGTGTGTGTGTGTGTGGTCTGTCTGTCTGTCTGGTGTGTCTTTGTACAGCATAGCTCAAAAACGAAAAGACGGTTAAGTACCAAACTTAGTGTTTAAGTTTGGTATCTTCCAAGGATGCGACACGAAGATTTTCAAGAAAATCCTCCCACACCTATCTATCCTTTACATGGAAAAACGTTCGAAAATGTTGTTTTTCTTAAAAATGACTAACGATTTTGATTAAAATACTACATATCAAAGGCATTTCTATCACGAATAAAATGTATGTCTTGAATATTTTGGGAATAGCTTCTAAAGACCTGTTTACTCTGGATGAATTTTGCTTAATTTAGCATAACTAGTAAACCATAAGAGATAGACAAAAACGTACTGTACCAAAAATGTAGATCTTATTAAAACACAGAAGTTATGTCATACACATTTTCTTCATGGAGCTTACCGTTTTCAAGGTATTCCTTGTTATTAGTTTCAATTGTGAAGTACTTCTACTTTTCTCAGACAGAAGTGTGCGCTTTTGTTTTGTTCTACTCCTGGCCAAGCAAAGAAGCCATTTGCAACGACAGTTTATAAAACGTATGACTACAATTTAGGTTAGTGCATTCCCTTAGTTCCATTCTACTTATAAGGAACTAAGTAATAACATTCTGCTAATGTTTATCTCGATTAGCGTGGTGTTGGAAGAAGAATTATCTTCTGTAAGAAGTTTGTTTGTAAAATAGCTAGAGAAAGTCATGTGAGTGTAATATATCAGATGTTTTTTTTTTTTTTTCATGTATAATGCTTTGGCACCTCCTTATGGCATTTGTTTATTATTCCTCTGAGTGTTATTGAATTGTTCATTTTCACTTTTCACCATCACTTTCACTGACTATTTCTATTTACTATTTACAAATTTACATTAGAATTGTTAAGCTTATTGTGTAACGTGTGTATGTTCATCCTTGTATCTGAGTGCAACTAAGCTGTTAATACATAATGTATTTGTGTGTATGTTCAGCCTATAGAGTTTTTTTTTCTTGCAATTTTTGAAAATGTATGGTATTAACATGATGTGTAAAATACTTTCAAGTATTTTTATGAGATTATTGTAGTCAAAAGGCCAATAAAAACTTGATTACTTGCAACTGGAAATCTTACGGAAGGTTAACACATGCGATCTAGGGGAATGTGCCACTTGTTATCCTCATCGGTGTACACGAAACAAATGCAAAGTCGAGAAGCTTAGAATGGAGGTTGGTGAGCCTGTAACCTTTCAACTCTTCGGCAAGCCGCGCATTTATTTGGATGTCGCGAGTGCGAGTTTTAACCTTGTTTGTGGCTCTACATGGTACAGTCCAAAAACAAGATACACCCAACACACCATAGCGAGGGAGGTGTGATTAATTAGATCTATCACACTGAGGCTTGGGGAGACTTGCGGACTTGCCAGAACGTATTCGGAGAAACATTAAGGGGTTTACAGGAACCGTAGATCACGTGATCCTTGAAACAGAAAATCAGTCTCTTGGAACTGCGTCCAATATGGGTGAAACGCATCGTTAAAGATGTAGATAAAGAAGGTTTTGTAAACGTTGTAGTATACGTTTATGTTACGGGGCATGAGGTATGATGATGATAATAAACTCAACCCAGCCGATATCTGTTTTCTATATGACAGGCCTGAAATGTTTTTCAGGCCTGTCATATAGAAAACAGATATCCTGCTTCCAATAAATTGACATTTATACCAGTTATTCACAATAATTGTGATATTTTTGTCTTGTATCTAACAAAATTCTAGCTTGCATGTTTATTTACATAATAAGTATTACTATTTAAATTAATTTTGCTATTACAGCTAAACCACGTCTTCCGTTTTTTTTTAAACTATTCACATAACAAAAAATGAGTTCAGTAATAGGTTAGTCACTTTATTAGTCCTACTTTAGGTACAAACATTATTACTTTTCGTGCTTTTCAAAGCTCTTGATGTTTCAAAATTTAATGTGAATTAAACACATCAGATTTTTTTTGGGAGGGGTAGTTTTTAACGCCCGCTTTTACTACTTGTGGCTCCGCAGGCGAACCATGCCGGTGAGTTGCCATGGTAGCTCAGTGGTAGAGCAACCGGTTAGAGACCGCGAAATTCGTGGTTCAAATCCTGACTACCTATCCACATCAGATATTGTTTTGATGGAGTCCAAATTATTAATTCCAGGGTTCCAGAATCACGGATAGCAAGACCGTAGGATATTAGTAAACTGACCCGTGTGGATCGACTTGAGGCCTGTATATAACAAGAAAGCCTTCTCATTACCGCCATGTTTCCCTTATAAACACAATAGCACGGGGATATATGGTGTAAGGGGCATATGCTATGCTGTCACCGGGCCCACAATGAATAGCCGGTCTTTCTCACCACCATTTCCATCTTGTGGGTATTGTGTGTGTGTGTGTGTGTGTGTGTGGTTCACAATGTGCTCCGTGTAATGAAACTGCTTTACTTTCTCTAGATAGAGAAAGTGTTGCATTCCACCAAAAAAAAAATATCTAATGTATTCCATTCATTTGACTTTCTCTACATCTCTGCAACAAATTATTGTTAAAAAGGTATATTATTTACTTCTTCCTAATTGAGAAAAAATTAGCAGAAATAATCTTTTTACTTGCTTCCTTTAAATAGAAGCGAAATAAGGGAGTACCATAGGTTAAAGAGATAGCCAAAAGCTGGTTGCTATGTAACTGATGTTCTTTGTTTGTATGGACAGGAGTTGACAAAGTCCTGTATGAGAAAAGTTTTTTAAAGGTGAAATCAAAATCAAGGAATATCTCTAAAACGATCAAATCCACGAAAAAAATGTTATAACATAAATTGTGTGTTTTAACATGCTCTAACAATTTTTGTGTGGCAAGTTTTTGTCCATGTGTTACTGTTTAGCAATTTGCAAAATTCCGTAAAATTCATCCAGAATAAAGCAGTCTTCTGAGGCTATTCCCAGAAATTCAAGATATATATTTTATTTTGCAGGTAAATATCTTAAATAGATATAAGATATTTTAATAAAAATCGTTAGGACCATTTTTGAGAAAATCGAAATTTTCGAATTTTTTCCATGTCAAGGGTAGTTGGAGGTGGGGGGAATTTCTAGCAAATCTTCATGTTGCATCCTTGGAAGATGCCAAACTTAAATACCGAGTTTAGTTTTTATCGGACTTTTCGTTTTTGAGATAAGTTGCTCGTAAACACACACACACACACACACACGGACATTTTTTTAAAAATGCTTTTTTTTGTATTCGGGCATTTCAAAACATGTATTTCCAGTGAAATCTCGGTATCGAATTTTTGGGTACAATACAATACCTTCTCTATACACTATGTATATAGTTAGTACGTATAGAGAAAGTAAACATATCTCATGTGTTACACTCACATGGCTTTCTCTAGCTGCTCTACAAACAAAGTTCTTAAAAAAGATTATTCTTCTTTATAAACAATTCGAAACGAGATAAACATTAGCAGAATGGCTAAAGTGATAGTAAAATGTTTTAAAAGCTGTCGTTATGCAATTTTCATTGCAAATCGTTTCTTTGCCTGGCTAGGAGTAGAACAAAAGAAAACAACAATTCCTGTCTGAGAAAAGTATAAGTACCTTACAATTGAAAGTAATAACAAGGAATATCTCGGAAACGGTTACCTCCACAACAAAAACGAAAGGGACATAAACTGTGTGTTTTGACGAGATCTACATTTTATGTGTAGTAAGTTTCTTTCTATATCTTGCGGTTAAGCAATTAAGCTAAATTCGGCAAAATTCGCCAAAAATAAGAGATCATTAGAGGCTATTCCCCAGAAAAATCAAGATTCACATTTTATTTAGGATGTAAATATCTTTAATATATCGGATTTTAATCAAAATCGATAGTCATTTTTGAGAAAATAAAATGTTTCGTATCTTTTCCATGTAAAGGAGTTTGTGGCGGGAGGATATTCTTGAAAATCTTCGTGTCGCATTTTTGGTAAATACTGAACCTAAATACGTCTTTCCTTTTTGAGCTATGCTGTCCACAGACACACATGGACCTTTTTCTAAAAAAAATTTTTTCGGACTCGGGGGACCCCAAAACGTTTATTTCCGGTGAAATTTCGATATCGACTTTTAAGGTGGAATAAAATACCTTCTCTATTCACTATGTACATTGTATATACGTGCTAGAGAAAGTAATTACATATCGGGGATTTCACCTGAATCCATATATCTGATGTCTTCCATTCACATGTGTTCTTTCTTTACCTGTTGTAAAAACAATACATTTTTACAAAATATTCTTTTAGTTATATCATGCTAATCGAGATAAACGTAGTCGACTTACCCTCCCGGTATTCTTGGGACTGTCAAACCCCTAGGACTTACAAGTGGATGTCTAGGGGTCAGAAGCAATTGCTGGAATGAGTGACGGGGAAGGCTCCGGAGAAAAGCCGCCCAAACTCCGCTTGGAATAGAACTCGGGCCGCCTAGATGGGAGGCAAACGGTCTAACTACTCGGCCACGGTGCCACTAATCGAGATAAACATTAGCAGAAATTCTCTTAGTACTTGTTTCCTTCTAAGCATGAGGGAAATAAGAGAATATGCTGGACTAAAACAATTAAAAGCTGATCGCTCTGAACAATTGAATCTCAGTTCATTTGCACGAACCAAAAGGGCGATGAAACGAAAGGTGACTTCTCGTTTGAGAAAATTGCGTAGTTTAAAATTGAAACCAATAACAAGGAATATCTCGTAGGATATCAGTTCTACAAAAAAAAAAAAAAAACAAAAAAAAAACAAAAAAAAAAAAAAAACATGAAACTTGTGTGTTTTAACGATATTTACATATTTGTCTATCTCTTAAGGCTTACCAGTAATGTGTCGCCCTCCGTGGTATAATGGTTACCATACTAACTTCATATACCCAAGGTCACGGGTTCAAATGATGAATTTTTTCAGGCGTAAAAATCCTTAGCATGGCTTCCTTTTGGAATGGAAGTAAAGCCGTTGGTACCGTGTCGTAGATTTACGGCACGTAAAAGAACCTCAAGCCTGATAGAATTAATCGGTCTTTCACGCCCCATATAGGATGGGACGCTGAGAACCACAGCTGTTACAGAGCGTCCATAAATAAAACTCCATGTCCATATACCAGTTACGCAAAATTCATCCAGAATGAAGAGATCTTCAGAGGATATTCCCAGACAATTAGATATATAGTTTTATTTTTTATATAAATATATTTAATATACTGTGTTTAAATCAAAATCGTTAAGAGCCATCTTTAGGAAATCGAAAATATTAATAAATGTTCCATGTAAAGTGTATTTTGGTTGGGGAGATTTTTTTTAAAATATTCATGTCGCAATCTTGTAAGTAGGCAAGGGACATTTTTAGCAACAATTTGTTACAGAGATGTATAAAAGTCATGTGAATAGAATACTTCAAAAAAATTTATACATACTTCATTCTAATCGACATGATCATTACAGAAGCTACTGCATCACACGCTTCGTTATGGATTCCTTAAGTTGTGACGTCAGCAGTTGCTAGGGTTTTCCAAACAACTGGTTGTGAAGGAGTTGCTTCGGTAAATAAATGGTGTGATATTTATGGACGCTCTTTAAATACAATGGTTCTCACCATCCGATTTTGTACTGGGTGTGAAGGTCCGCTTAATTTTGCTCAGAGAACACATTATCAGGTTTGATGTTCTTTTAAATCCCGTAGATCTACGTACCCCATGCTGAGGATTTTTACACCCGAAAAAATCCATCGCCTCCGCCGGATTTGAACGCGCGACCTTGGGTATTTGAAGTTAGAATGGTGCCATTACAAAACGGTACCCCCTTCCTTTGTGAGAAGGTTATTTTAAAAATCTGATGTAATCCAATCACATGGCTTTCTCTACATCTCTGCAACAAACTTCTGTTAAAAAGTTTATGCTTCTATTTACTTCATGCTAAGTTAGAAAAAATTAGCAGTAATAATCTTATTACTTGCTTCCCTGTAAGCAGAAGCGAAATAAGGGAGTACCATAGGTTAAAGTGATAGCAAAAGATGGTTGTTATGAGACTGGAGTTCCTTTGTTTGTATGTACAGGAGTTGACAAATTCCTGTATGAGAAAAGTATAAGTTTTTAAGGCTGAAAAAAAAAAACAAGGAGTATCTAAAAAACGATCAACGCCACGAAAAAATGTATATAACATAAATTGTGTGTTTTAATGTGATCTACCTTTTTTGTGTGGTAAGTCTTTGTCTATCTCTTACGGTTTACCAGTTACACAAAATTCCGTAAAATTCATCCAGAATAAAGTAGTCTTCAGAGACTATTTCCAGGAAATTCAAGATACACAGATTATTTGTCAAGCACATATCTTTGAATTTTCTTGAAAATATGCGTATCGCATCCTTGAAAGATACTGAACTTAAATACTAAGTTTGGTATTTAACGGTCTTTTCGCTTTTGAGCTATGCTGCCCACAAACATACAGACACACAGATTGACAGACACACACACGGACATTTTTCTAAAAATGTTTTTTTTTGGATTCAGGTGGTCTCAAAATATGTATTTCCGGTGAAATCTCGGTATCAAATTTTTGGGAACAATGCAATACATTCACTATATACTATGTACATGGTACGTATAGAGAAAGTAAAAAGTTTAGATTAATAAGTTATCATTTAGATACATAAATGTGTTAGGAATATAGTTTGCTTATGTTATGTAGGGGTTATTGTTAAGTGTTCATAATTATTAGTAATTTTAATGGTTACTGTTGCCGCTCTTAATGAGCGTTGCATTACAATATAACATGGTGACTTACAAGGCCTAGCTAGGAATAGTTAAACACCACTTTTATCCTACAAATGAAATGAGTAATATTGAGTAAATATTTTGTACCCCTAGATTAGAACTCGTAGCGAACTAATCTCACATTTGGGATAACCTCTGAAGCAGCTTCTACCTAAATACCTATGCGGGGAAAGTATAGTTTTTGGACCTACATTTTCCTCAGAACATGTTTAAATATATTAAACTTATTTTATAGAATTGGACTTTTTTTACTTTCTCTACACGTACTATGTATACAGTGTATAGAGAAGGTATTGTGTTGCACCCAAAAATTCGATACCGAGATTTCACCGGAAATATATGTTTTGAGACCCCCTGAACCCAAAAAAACATTTTTAAAAAATGTCCGTGTGTGTGTGTGTGTGTGTGTGTGTGTGTGTGTGTGTGTCTGTCTGTCTGTGGGCAGCATAGCTCAAAATGAAAAGACCGTTAAAAACCAAACTTGGTATTTAGGTTTAGTATCTCCTAAGGATGCAACGCGAAGAAGAAAATGCCCCCACCCCAAACTACACTTTACATGGAAAAAAGTTCGAAAATTGTGATTTTCTAAAAAATGGCTCTAACGATTTTGATTTAAATCTCGTGAATTAAAGCATTTACTTGACAAATAAAATGTATATCTTGAATTTTCTGGGAATAGCCTCTGAAGACTTACTTTATTCTGGATAAAATTTACTGATTTTTGTATAACTGCTAAACCGTAAGAGATGGACAAAAGCTTACCACACAGAAAATGAAGAGCACATTAAAACACACAATGTATGTTTTATACATTTTTTTCGTCGAGTTGATCGTTTTTAAGATATCCCTTGTTTTTGTTTTCAGCTATGAAGAACTTATACTTTTCTCATACAGGAATTTGTCAACTCCTGTCCATACATACAAACAAAGGAGCTTCAGTCACATAGCATGAAGTAAATAGAAGTAAGAGCTTTTTAACAATAATTTGTTGCAGATATGTAAAGAAAGTCAGGTGAATGGAACACATCAGATTTTTTTATGTCAAGGCTCTAATTGCGGTGAAAGAAATTAATGTAGTTTGTGCTATTTTGCCGTGTGCGGTCATTATTGGAAATGTTACCGCCACAATATAATACATTTTGTAATGCATTGATTTTAGAGTAAAGTAAAGTATAAGATCACTTAAGAGGTCAGAAGGTATACTTCTGCCACTTATCACCATTTATATTACTGCATAATCAAGGAGCATGACAATCATATGCACCAAAACATCCAACCCTAAATGCAAAACTTACTTTGAAACGTGCAATGCAATGATTAGTATAACCTGTCATACGTTAAGTTTCTGAACATCCATATTGAAACTGCCTTTGGGTTGGCAGGTTCATATTAACTACTTTCAAGTGAAAAAAATAATAGTTTTTTTATTATCCCTTTTAGTGATCTAATCGTGATCCGAAAATTCGGCGAGATTTGCCACTTACGATCAAATCGAGATGTAATTTTCATATGTTTTAATTCTTTTTAGCGGGAAAATCTGTGTGCATTCGACGTCATAGACCTAGAGAAAGGTTTTCTGGAGCGTTTCAGAACTTTATCTTTACATTCCAAAGCCATAAATTAGCTCCAAATTTAATTTCTCTAACCGGTGTTTGTTTATGTTGGATGAAAATGGCGTCGTTTAGCCAAAGGTTATGAACCTTGCCGGTCCCAGTGGCTGCACTCGCTAAAGTACCTCGCTTGCTGCTTCGCGGCGCACGGGATCATGGGTTCGAGTCCCATCCTTGGGCATGGGTGTTTCTGAGTTTGCAAATGTGTATATGTTTGTGTATGTAAATATAAAAAGGAAAACGTTGAACATTAATAGGTCAACCAAGGAAATATAGGAAACTGGGAAAAAAAATCTGATGTGTACCATTCACATGACTTTCTCCAAATCCCTGCAACAAATAATTCTTTAAAAGCTTATCCTTCTATTTACTTTATGCTAATCAGACAAAATTAGCAGAAATAGTCTTATTACTCGCATCCTTGTAAGTAGAAGCGAAATAAGGGACAACCGTAAGTTAAAGTGATAGTCAAAAGCTGGTTACTATGTCAATGAAGTTCCTTTGCTTATATGGATAGGAGTTGACAAGTTCCAGTATGAGAAATGTATTCGTTTTTCATAGCAGAAACCAAAAATAAGGAATGTCACAAAAACGACAAACTCCACGAAAAAAATGTATATAGCATAAATTAAGTGTCTTAATGTGCTATACATTTTTTGTTTAGTAAGTTTTTGTCCATCTGTTACGGTTTAGCAGTTATTCAAAATTTAGTAAAATTCATCCAGAATAAACTACTCTTCAGAGGCTATTCCCAGAAAATTCAAGATATACATTTCATTTGTCAGGTAAATATGTTTAATATCAGAAATTTTAATCAAAATCGTTAGAGCCATTTTTGAGAAAATCAAAATTTTCGAAAAAAGTTCCATGTAAAGGGTAGTTGGGGGTGGGGGTATTTTTCTCAAAATCTTCGTGTCGCATCCCTGGTAGATACTAAACTTACTTGGTATTTTACCGACTTTTCGTTTTTGAGTTATCGTGTTCACAGACACACGGATACACACACACACACACACACACACACGGACCTTTTTGTGCAAATGCTTTTTTTGGATATTGGGGACCCTAAAACATATATTTCCGGTGAAATCTCGGTATCGAATTTTTGATGGAGTGCAATACTTTCTCTATACACTATGTACATAGTGCGTATGGAGAAAGTAAAAAAGGAATACAGTGCCTGAGTCCTGACAAACTCCCGGGGCTGTATTTTTTTACAAAAAAAAAAAAAAAAAGAAGAAGAAGAAATGAGCTGCAGTTCGAGACGTATTAGAAGAAAGAGAGTGATTTTGAATTTCCAGACTTTGATAAAAGCGTTTCTGACTTCGATTTAATTTTTTGTAGTGTTTAACGCCTGCTTTAACTACTTATGGCACCGCAGGCGGTGACACTGATGATACATGAATGAAGATGGAGCACCGGTGGCATGCGATGGCGGGGAAACCGGAGAAAACCCACCCCAGCGCAGCTTTGTCCACCACAAATCTCACATGCGGCCGCTTGGGATCTAGGTGACGGAAGAGGGTAAGATATATATTCTAGGTTCAGCGACTAAAATGCATCCGATAACAACGGCTCTGGTACACATGTAAATAATCAGTATAATGGACTTACGGAGCTGTAGACGCATACAATGTGAATCAACCATTCAGATACGCATCAACACAAATGCTAAACTGTGCAATAATCTACGTTAAATTTGTATCCTAATGCTTTATGCCATTTTCATTAATAGTGGTATCATGTTTATGTTTGTGTGTGTGTGCGTTTTCTTTTGTTGATTTTTTTTTTCAGTTTGGACTCTTTCTTTTGTTGTTAATTACTTTCTCTATACGCACTATGTACATAGTGTATAGAGAAGGTATTGTACTCCACCAAAAAATTCGATACCGAGATTTCACCGGAAATATGTTTTAGGGTCTCCTGTATCCAAAAAAAAAAAAAGTATTTTCAGAAAAAGGTCCGTGTGTGTGTCCGTGTGTCTGTGAACACGATAACTCAAAAACAAAAAGTCGGTAAAATACCAAACTTGGTATTTAAGTTTAGTAGCTTCCAGGGATGTGACACGAAGATTTTGACAAAAATCCCCTCACCCCAAACTACCGTTTACATGGAGCTTTTTTCGAAAAATTTTATTTTCTAAAAAATGGCTCTAACGATTTTGATTAAAATATCGTATATTAAATATATTTACCTGACAAATACAATGTATATGTTGAATTTTCTGGGAATAGCCTCTGAAGACTACTTTATTCTGGGTCAATTTTACGGAATTTTGCATAACTGTTAAACCGTAAGAGATGGACTAAAACTTACCACTCAACAATGGTAGAGCACTTTAAAACACACAATTTATGTTAAATACATTTTTTTCGTGGAGTTGTTTGTTTTTGAGATATTCCTTGTTTTTTGTTTCAGCTATAAAAAACACATTTCTCTCATACAGGACTTTGTGAACTCGTGTCAATGCAAACAAAGGAACTTCAGTCACATAGTAACCAGCTTTTGACCATCACTTAAACCTATGGTACTCCCTTATTTCGCTTCTACTTACAAGGAAGCAAGTAATAAGACTATTTTTGCTAACTTTTTCTCGATTAGCAGGAAGTGAATAGAAGCATCAGCTTTTTAACAATAATTTATTGCAGAGTTGTAGAGAATGTCATGTGAACGGAACACATTAGATTTTTTTTTAAAATATTGAAGTGACTTCTCATCCATATAATACATACTATACAATAGAGAAAAGTGTTTACTAAAAACGAAAAAACTCCAGTTCTCCATGTCATTTGGTATTGATTTTATTACTAATAATTTCAAATTCTGCATTCTCCTCTAAAATTGCTTTGCACTTTCCAGACAGCATTTCCATGTTCGAGCTGGCATTAAAAGGGTCACGGTCACTTAGACATAGTGTCTCCCGTTATACTCTGTTATGGGGCGATCATACCTCTGCCAGTCAGTTATTTATTCTTCAGAAGAAATCTGTATGTATCAGATTTGGAGCTTCACCAAGAACTCACTGTAAATCACTTTTATGCAACTTGGTATACCGACATTGCCTCCAATATTTGTTCTGGATTCCGTCCTAAATGTTAAAAATCTGATGTGTTCCATCCACATACATCTCTGCAACAAATTATTGTTAAAAAGCATACTTCATGCTAATCAAGAAAAAATTAGCAGAAACATGTTTGTAACTTAACACCCTTTAACGTGATCGGTCATATCGGATGATGCCTGTAATTGGTGAAATGATGCTCAATAGCTTAAAGTTATTCGACATTCGTCTTCTCAGGATAAGGGAAAACTCAAAAAAAAAAAAAAAAAAAGAACCTTATCCGGAACTCACGCTAAGCGAGATTCAAACTCGCGACCTGTTGAATGTGAGGCGGACACACTACCCAGGCTGTCATATTACGTGCTTCCATGCAAGTAGAAGGGAGTTAAGGGAGTAGCATAGGCTAAAGTATTAGTCAAAAGCTGGTTGCTATGTAATCAACTCCACGAAACAAAAATGTATATAACATAAATTGTGTGCTTTAACGAGCTCACATATTCTACTAAGTAAGTTTTTGTCTATCTCTTACGGTTTACCAATTATGTAAAATTCCGCAAAATTCATCCAGAACAAAGTTGTTTTCAGAGGCTATTCCCAGGAAATTCAAGATCTTATTGGTCATGTATCTTTAATATACGACATTTTAATCAAAATCATTAGTCATTTTTGAGAAAATCAAAATGTTCAAAACATTTTTCATGTAAATGGTAGTCTGTATGAGGGAATTTTTCTCAAAATCTTCGTGTCACTTCCCTGGAAGATAGTTAACTTAACTGCCAAGTTTGGTATTTTACCGAATATTCGTTTTTGAGTTATTGTGTTCACAGACACAGGGACCTTTTTCCAAAAAATGCTTTTTTTGGTAACAGAGGACTCTAAAACATGTATTTCCCGTGAAATTTCGGTATCGCAGTTTTGGGTGGAATGCAATATATACTATGTACATAGTATGTGTAGAGAAAGTAAAAATGATCAGTTGTATTAGAGACCTACACAAACTAACATTACAAATCATAGTTGTATAGAAAGAGGGCTGGGCATTTCCATGGTAACGGCTAGCTGTGACGTCAGAGTTAAGGAGTCCATACTACGAATGGAATAGTGACAGTCAAATGTTTAATAATTGAACGTTATATGCTGGCCATTCTTTGCATGCAATCGCTCGAAACAAGTGAATATCCACGGGACTTCAAAGAATAAGAAAGTATTGAGCAATCCAATAATTAATGAGAAATATCTCGCAAACCGCTTTAGTCACAAGGAGATTGAAATAGATTACGCTTTGAAAATATTTACAGTTTTTGTGTAGTGTTTTTCGTTTATCGTTTATCAGTTATATAAAAGTATAAAATTCCTACCGAATGGAGAGGACTTCACTGCTATTTTTAATATTCAATATATACATTTTTTTTCCTATAATTAATTTTAATATGTCATTTAAATAAAACCCGTTAGTCCTTTTTAACAAAATCGAAATTTTCCAAAATTATTTCGTTTAAAGTGTAGCTAGCCGAGGGGATTTTCGTGATAATCTTCGTACTACATTTTTGTAAGATATTAAAAACACGGAAGATAAACATAATTTAGGGGTACATAGTACCTATTTGCGGTGAAAACTCAGTATCGAATTTTCGGGTGAAATGCAACTCCCCTACTTATTAAGCGTAGTAGAGAAGGTAAAATTAATTTTTTATGTAAGTATAAATGCCTAATATATCAAGTCTTAAAATGGGGCTAGCAATATATGATCCTAAAAACAAATTATGCCCTAAGAAGGGAAGGAAGATTCCTATGTTAAAATAAGAGCCAAAAAGGATGGTAAGAAAGACTTAAAAGAGAATATGCAATGAAAGATAAGTACACTAATGCATAGGAAAAAGGAACGATATAGCCGAAGAATTATGTAAGGTTAAAAATAAAGGCAACAAGAATAAAGAAGAGTGGAAAAAAAAACAGGAAAACGGAAAATAAAAGACCAAAGAAAAAGGAAAAGTAAGGGAGCCGTAGCTAGTTTTATGAAGATTTTCCGGTTTCTGGATGAGACACTACAAAGAACCCCTTTCAGACATGGTGACGTCACGCTAGGTCGATCGTTCGTTCGTTCCCGCGCATTACAAGAGGTTAATCTCTATCCATGACTTCTACCTCGGAGCATTCAATTGTTTTCCGTCTCTTAGCAACTCTTTTGTTTTTGTGCTGAAGCGACAGGCCTCCATTAATGAAAGAGAATGAAGACCTGCCGCCGCTATGTTCTCAACAGCAGTGGTGGAATAGAATCTGGAAACCTTTGTGCGCGGAGTTTCCTCTAGGTTAAGGAAGTGTAAGTTATATTTTTATAGCACCTACTTATACAAGTATTGCATTCCATCCAGAAGTTCGATATTCAGATTGCACTAGGAATATATGTTTCCTGAATAAAGATAGTTCTTACTTTCTACATTCACACGGATTTCTCTACTCACTCTTCACAAATTATTCCTATAAACGTTTATTATTATAACTCGCCCTTGTGATAAATTTTCACATTTGCAGCTTCACAATTTTTTTTTTTTTTTTTTTTTTGTACGATAAAGTACGATTGTTAGCTTTTGAAACATCCGTACTCTTTACGTATACACGAGAAAGAATACCTGAAGTAATACACTTTCACGACTTTCTCTACCCATTCTAGCGCAAGCCATTCTTACATGGGCTTATCATTTTGTCTACTTTATATAAATCCGGACAAACATTTACAGAAACAGTTTTATTAGATACTTCCGTATAAATAGAAGGAAAAGGGGAATGAACTCGTAATTGTATTTCAACCAAATATTCAGTGTTGCAGTTTCACCGGAATTATATGTTTTGAAGACCACTGAATCCAAAAAAGATAAGCATTTCCAGATAAAGAGCATGTGTGTGTCCGTAATTGGAAATAACCTTTCAAGTCTAGATGACACTTCATAACTGGTAAGCCGTAAAAGACAGACAAAAACTTACTATAAAAAATTGTATGTGTTACGTTCAAATAACATTCTCCCTGTGTCATGTAAAACTATTCTTACAAAAGATTATGCTTTTATGTACATCAGGCTAATCGAGATAAACGTTATCAAAATTAATCTTATTACCTGCTGTCTTGTAATAAGAACGGAAATAAGTGAATACATTAGGTTAAAGCATTATTGAAATCTTATAAAAGCTGGTAGCTATGTGAAACAACTGAGGTTCGGCTTGCTTTGTAATGTGTTTGAAAAAAACTTGGGTAATTTAAAAAGGAAACGAATAACAAGGGATATGACCTTATAAGGCGTAAATGTTTTGTTTTAAGAGATCTACATCTTTTGTGCAATAAGTTATTGTTTATATCTTACAGTTTAAGCGTTATGCAAAATTCTGCAAAACACATCCAAATAAAAAGGTCTTCAGAGGCTATTTCCAGAAAAAGCAAGATATACATATCATACAATATTTGAATCAAAATCGTTACAGCCATGTTCTCATGTAAAGTGTTCTTGGGGGGTATTTTTTTGAAAATGTTCGTGTCCTATTCTAGAGAGATACTAAATTAAATACCTAATTTTATATTAAAGGATTTTTTGTTTTTGAGCTATGCTCTCCATAACACACAAAGACCTTTTTATAATGTTTTTTCGGACTCAAGGTCCTCAAAATATATAATCAGTGCAATATCGAATTTTGGGTGGAATACAATACCTTCTCTATCCAGTATGTAATTTTATATGCGCGCTAGAGAAAGTAAAAAGAAATATCCGTTAAATATAAAACACGATACGAAGATTTTATATAAAATACCCCGAACCGAATTTACTGTTTGTATGGAACATTTTTTTAAAATTATATTTCCTCAAAAATTACTGTTTATAATACAGGCAGAGTGTTAAAGATATTTTCGTAACAAGTAAAATGCACATCTTGAATTTTCGTGTAATGGACATGTTCATCCTGTATATCTTTTGCATAACGAGAAAACAGGAAGAGATAAACAAAAACTTCAGTAAATATATGTGTAGTTAACATACAATTTATGTCGTTACATAAATATATTTCTTACTGTTGCTTTAGATTGTCTTTCAAATGGATGAAGTTTGTCCTTGAGCGCCACCAGGCAGGCAGCCAATCGGAATACTGCTGTGTTGACATATTGCATTGCTGCTTAACTGGGCTGTCATATAATATATATACTACTTGCGCTATGACAAAATATTAAAATTTTTCAAAAAAAAATACGGAGTAATATTCCTAACAGAACCGTAAAAACCACAGATTCATAGCTCAAACAACCTTTATAATACTCGTAAATAAACATTATGTCGCCAGGCAGATTTGCATGCTCAGTGTGCGAGTGAGAGGGAAATATGAAAACAGTGGAGACCTGGCAACGCAGAGCACGATAACGCATCTCATTCGCTGCAGCGTAGAGCTCTTCACATTTGAAAACCATAATTTCAAATACATCACAGCTCTTAACAGATTTGATAATCCCTTTAGCCTTATCCATTCCCTTATTTTTCTTACACCTGAAAAGAAAGAAGTAAAAATCTGATGTGTTTCATTCACATGACTTTCTCTATATCCCTGTAAATTATTATTGTTAATAAGCTTATCTTTTATTTTTTTCATGCTAATCGAGAAAAATTATCAGAAATAGTCTTATTTCTTGCTTTATTGTAAGTAGAAGCGAAATGAGGGAGTACCATAAGTTAAAGTGAAAGCCAAAAGCTGGTTGGTATGTGAGAAGTTCCTTTGTTTGTATGGACAGGCGTTTACAAATTCCTGTATGAGAAAAGTATAGGTTTTTCAAAGCTGAAACCAAGAAAAAGGAATATCTCAAAAACGATCAACTCCACGAAAATAATGTATATAACATAAATTGTGTGTTTTAACGTGCTCTACATTTGTTGTATGGTAAGTTTTTGTCCATCTCTTACGGTTTAGTAGTTATGAAAAATTCATCCAGAATAAAGTAGTCTTCAGAGGCTATTCCCAGAAAATTCAAAATATACATTTTATTTGTCAGGTAAATAAGCTTAATATACGATATTTTAATCAAAATCGTTAGAGCCATTTTTTAGAAAATAAAAATTTTCGAACAAAGTTCCATGTAAAGGGTATTTTTGGGTACGGGGATTTTTCTCAAAATCTTCGTGTCGCATCCCTGGAAGATATTAAACTTAAATACCAAGTTTGGTATTTTACCGACTTTTCGTTTTTGCGTTATCGTGTTCACAGACACACGGACACACGCACACACGGACCTTTTTCTGAAAATACTTTTTTTGGATACAGGGGACCCTAAAACATATATTTCCGTTGAAATCTCGGTATCGAATTTTTTGGTGGAGTGCAATACATTCTCTATACACTATGTACATAGGGCGTATAGAGGAAGCAAAAATATATTTCTGCTAATGTTTATATTGATTAGCATGAAATAGATTAAATGGTAAATTTTTGCTTTCTCTATACGCACTATGTACATAGTATATAGAGAAAGTATTGCACTCCACCCAAAAATTCGATACCGAGATTTCACCGGAAATATATGTTTTAGGGTCCATTAGGTTACATTTTCACAAAAAGGTCCGTATGTGTGCGAATCCGTGTGCCTGTGAACACGATAACTCAAAAACGAAAGGTCGGTAAAATACCAAACTTGGTATTTAAGTTTAGTATCTTCCAGGGATGCGACACGAAGATTTTGAGAAAAATCCCCCCACCCCTAACTACCCTTTATGTGGAACATTTTTCGAAAATTGTGATTTTCTCAAAAATGGCTAACGATTTTGATTAAAATGTTGTACATTAAAGATATTTACCTGACAAATAAAATGTATATCTTGAATTTTCTAGGAATAGCCTCTGAAGAGTAGTTTATTCTGGATGAATCTTACTGAATTTTGAATAACTGCTAAACCGTAAGAGATGAATAAAAACTTCCTATAGAAAAAATGTAGAGCACATTAAAACACACAATTTATGTTATATACATTTTTTTCGTGGAGTTCGTCGTTTTTGAGACATTCCTTATTTTTGGTTTCTGCTATGAAAAACGTATACTTTTCTCATACAGGAGCTTGTCAACAACTATCCATATAAACAAAGGAACTTTATTGATACAGCAAACAGCTTTTGACTGTCACTTTAACCTATGGTACTCCCTTATTTCGCTTCTACTTACAAGGGAGCAAGTAATAAGACTATTTCTGCTAGTTTTTTTCTGATGAGCATAAAGTTAATAGAAGTTTTTTAAGAATAATTTGTTACAGGGATATAGAGAAAGTCATGTGAATGGTACACATCAGATTTTTTAAAGGATTGTTTCATGGGAAATGGGTAGAGAGAACAAAGACTGTAGCAATACAGTTAGATTGTTGATTTTTGTGTAACTCGGATTTGCATAAGAGGAGATTGGTACTGTTCTGAAGAAGATGGAGAAGAGCTGTTGTATCGTCTGTGAAGGCAGAATTCTCTGCTCGCTAAACCTTGACTCCGAGTGTTGTAACTAGGTACTTGAATTCCCTCCCTCCATGGAAGGAAATCGAAATTCCCGGGAAGAATAATTGTCCAAGTTGGCACGGAAGTGAATTAGCAAAACGACGAGTTATTGCCCTTTCGTCTCTGAAGCGCTCATATTAATTTGCTACAGTCGAGAGCTAATTAGGAAGGGTTCTTTATTCATTGATTCATCTCCAACTTCTCTCTGCAAAAATCTGTCAGGTTGATTACTTGTATTTCTGTGTTAACAAAAATATCTGATGTGTTCCATTCACATCTCTGTAATAAATTATTGTTAATAAGCTTATTTCTTATTTCCTTATAAGTAGTCTTCAGAGGTCATTCGCAGAAAATTGAAGATATACATTTTATTTGTCAGGTAAATATCTTTAATATACGATATTTTATTCAAAATCGTTAGCTATTTTTTTTAGAAAATCGAAATTTCGAAAAAAGTTCCATGTAAAGGGTAGTTTGGGGTGGCGGGGATTTTTCTCAAAATCTTCGTGTCGCATCCCTGGAAAATACTAAACTTAAATACCAAGTTCCGTTTCTGAGTTATCTTGTTCACAGACACACGGACACACATACACACGGAACTTTTTCTGGAAATACTTTTTTTTGGACACAGGGGACCCTAAAACATATATTTCCGCTGAAATCTCGGTATCGAATTTTTTGGTGGAGTGCAATACCTTTTCTATACCCTATGTACATAGTACGTATAGAGAAAGTAAAAAAGAAGACAGGATTGATTTTTGTTAAAGTCTCCAGTAGATTATGCAGTAAAACATTCCCTCGTTATATTTAACGGCAGCAACCAGTTCATCTCCATTCACTATACTTGTCCCATTTTGCAGATGACAACAGCAGAGTGAAGAGAATAAAATCGGTTTATTTTCTCCACATTTTGTTACAGAAGTTTCCTTCTCCGCGCTTCCAGCTGTACAGCTTTAGTTCCATTGAAACAAGAGTTAGCATTTTTTTGTTGCCAGAAATTCTCTCTGGAAAATTCAAGCGAGATGATGCCGCCGCCGCTCTCTGTTTCTTTTTTGTTTGCATCGCGCTGTGCTGACGTCTTACAAACAAGTGAAGGCGTTACAAAGATATATCGACTCTCTGACCCTAAGAACGAAGGATAGAACTCGAGGGGATAAATTGTGGAGGGCGAGATGACACCGACGATATTGCTGCTTCGTTGCAAATATTTCCGAAAAATCGCACATGCTTTCTGTCGAATACAAAGAGCAGTATTCCTTTGGAAAGAAGGATAGGGTGTAACGGAACGTAGAATATTGCAAAAGCAATGCCTGTGCACGGGTCCCTAAACCCAATCAGAACACGTGGTGAATCATAGGTGACAGTTTTTACTTTCTCTACAGGTTCTGATGTGCTTCATTGACATGACTTTCTCTATATCTCTGAAATAAATTATTGTTAAAAACCTTATTTTTATATTTACTTAATGCTAATCAAGAAGAATTGGCAGAAAGGGTATTATTACATGTTTCCTTCTAAATATAAGAGAAATAAGGGAGAACCATAATTTAATTCGATAGTCAAATCTTTTAAAAGCTGGTTACTATGTGACTGAAGCACCTACCTCTTTGTTTGTATGGGCAGGAGTTGACATAGTCCTGTATGAGAAAAGTAAGTTTTTCAAAGCTGAAAACACAAACAAGGAATATCTAAAAACGATCAACTCTACGAATAAATATATATATATATATATATATATATATATATATATATATATATATATATGGTAAGTTTTTGTCCATCTTTTACGGTTTAGCAGTTATGCAAACTTCCGTAAAATTCATCCAGAATAAAGTAGTCTTCAGAGGCTATTCCTAGAAAATTCAAGAGATACATTTTACTTGTCAGGTAAATATCTTTAATATACGATATTTTAATCGAAATCTTTAGAGCCATTTTTAAGAAAATAAAAAATCTCGAAAAAAGTTACATGTAATGGGTAGTTGCGGGTGGAGGGATTTTTTTGAAAATCTTCGTGTCGCATTCTTGGAAGACACCAAACTTAAATACCAAGTTTGGTATTCAACGGTCTCCTCTATTCACTATGTACATAGTAAGTGTGGAGAAAGTAAACATGTTTATGACATTAATTATGTGTTTAATCGAGATCTACAGTTTTTGTGTAGCAACTTTTTGTCTATCTCTTACCATTTACTGATTATCCAAAAGTTCCGCAAAATTCATCCAGAATAAACATGTCTTGATATGCTATTCCCAGAAAATTGAAGATATACTTTTTATTCGTCATGTTAACACATTTAATATACAATATTTTAATGAAATCGTTAGTAATTTTTTATAAAATTAAAATTGTCGAAAATTTTCCATGTGCAGAGTAGTTGGAAATGGGGGGATATTCTTGAAAATCTTCGTGTGGCATCTTGGAAGATACTGAATTTAAATGCCAAATTTGATATTTAACGGACTTTTCGGTTTAGAGTTATGCTGGGCACAGACACACAGATACACATGAACATTTACACATGAGCATTTTTCTATTTTTTTTTTTTTTTTTTTTTTTGATTCAAAGGGTACATATATTTCCGGTAAAATCTAGGAATCTAATTTTGAGTGGAATGCAGTTCCTTCTCTATACACTATGGACATAGTACCTGTAGAGAAATTAAAACTTTTTTTTGGACTCGGCGGACCTCAAAAAATATATTTCCGGTGAAATCTCAACATTGAAGTTTTGAGTTGAATTCAATAACTTTTATAACTACCATGTTCATTGTATGTCCATTTTATGTACATGCGTGCAAAAGAAAGTAATAAACGACTATTGTGCTGTTTATTGTAATCTTGGATTGTTTACTTCTAAACAATTCAGCGCAGCGCATATGAGCTTAATTGTTCTTCTCTGTATGTAAATGAAATGTACTTATAGACGATCTTTATCTGCTGTGGTTCTCAGCATCCCATTCTATACTGGGCGTGTAAGACCGCTTAATTTTGCTCAGAGGCCTCTTTTGTAGGCTTGAGGTAAATCTACGACACGGGACCAACGGCTTTATTTCCCTTCCTAAGGAAGCCATGCTAAGTATTTTTACGCCCGAAAAAATCCGTCGTCCTCCGCCGGGTTTGAACCCGCGACCTTGGATATAAGAAGTTGCTGCGTTTGTAAAGCTAATCATGACAGGAAAACAGTTTATTTGAACAAAGAAGTGTTAACATATTTTTACTTTTTCTACACTTACTATGTATATAGTGTATAGAGAAGGTATTGTAATGCACCTTAAAATTCGATACAGAGATTTCACCGGAAATATATGTTTTGTGTCCCCCTGAATAACAAAAAAAAAATGTTTAGCAAAAGGTCCGTGTGTGTGCGTGTGTGTCTGTGGACAGCGTAGCTCAAAAACGAAAAGACCGTTAAATACTAAACTTGGTATTTAAGTTTGGTATCTTCCAAGGATGGACACAAAGATTTTAAAAAAAAATCCCCCACCCCCAACTACCATTTACATGGAATTTTTCAAAAATTTTCATTTTCTCAAAAATGGCTCTAACGATTTTAATTAAAATATCGTATACTAAAGATGTTTACCTGACAAATAAAATGTATATCTTGAATTTTCTAGGAATAGCCCGTGAGAACTACTTTATTCCGAATGAATTTTATGGAATTCTGCATAACTGGTTAACCATAAGAGATAGAAATAAATCTTAGCATACAAGAAATGTAGAGCACGTTAAAACACACAATTTATGTTATATATATATATTTTTTTTTTTAAGACTAATGTTTTTGAGATATTCCTTGTTTTTTGGTTCAGCTTTGAAAAACTTATACTTTTCTCATACAGGAATTTGTCAGCTTCTGTCCATATAAACTAAGAAACTTCAGTCACTTCCGCTTTTTAACAATACTTTGTTACGAGTGGTCGAGTGGTCAGCGAGCTGACTTCCCACCCGGAGGTCCCGGGTTCGATTCCCGGCTGGTGCGGGGAATTTTTCTTTAACCAGAATTATTTCCTATCCCCCAAAGAGTCTGGAAGTATGAATGTGAGAGTGAATGTGTGTGTTAGTAATATAAAGTTAATAACCTAATGTTCTGAACCTACAGTTTCACAAGTCACAGCCCCCGATATGACCATCAGATTTTTACGGCACTATTTAAGCACGAACCTATCCGATTGCAGTATTCGAATACAGCATTCGAAACACTCTCATACGAGAACCCATCCGAATGAAGAATTCGAATTCAGCATTCGAAACACTCATACGAGAACAATTGCAATTGTATCCATTCGAATGAAGAATTCGAAGTCCGCAAGCTGGATTCAAAATGAATCGAGAACATTCCATTTTCATTCAAATACTTCCACCACTATTTCTATCGATACCTGCCCAGCCTGCTTGCTTAGGCAACGCATACCAAACCTTATCCTAGTGCAGGCATGACCAACTTGAAGTTGGAGAGAAGAAGGCATGCCGCTTTGCGAAGTAATGGAAAACGCAATCTTTCCGGATAATAAATAATCTATATTTCGTTCTAAGCAATACAACTAGGCGAGGATCACCAATTTGTAGCGGCTAGAGCTATTAGTATTTCATTTTATTTTAGCGTATATATTCCCAATATTCACTATTGTGAATAAACAGTAAGTTGAATACCATTAAGACCTATGTTCAAACTTTGAAGTGAAAAAAAGAGGCTTCTTATCGTATTTTCAGACATCTTCCTTGTTCTACGAAGATGCACTTATCACAATAAGCTACTTTTATGACAATTAATTATTATTTCCAAGATATCCGTTGTTGTTGGTTTGGTTTTTTAAAGCTCTGACTTGTTTACTTTCTCTATACGCACTATGTACATAGCGTATAGAGAATGTATTGCACTCCACCCAAAAATTCGATACTGAGATTTCACCGGAAATATATGTTTTAGGGTCCCCTTTATCTAAAAATATCTGATGTGTTCCATTCACATGACTTTCTCTATATCTCTGTAACAAATTATTGTTAATAAGCTTATCTTTTATTTATTGCATGCTAATCGATAAAATTAGCAGAAATAGTCTTTATTTCTTGCTTTATTATAAGTAGAAGCGAAATAAGGGAGTACCATAGGTTAAAGTGAAAGCCAAAAGCTGGTTCCTATGTGACTGATGTTCCTTTGTTTGTATGGACAGGAGTTGACAAATTCCTGTATGAGAAAAGTTTTTCAAAGTTGAAACCAAGAAAAAGGAATATCTCAAAAACGATCAACTCCACGAAAAAAATTTAAGTAACATAAATTGTGTGTTTTAACGTGCTCTACATTTTTTGTGTGTTAAGTTTTTATCCATCTCTTACGGTTTAGTAGTTATGCAAAATTCACCCAGAATTAAGTAGTCTTCAGAGGCTATTCCCAGAAAATTCAAGACAAACATTTTATTTGTCAGGTAAAAATCTTTGATATACGAAATTTTAATCAAAACCGTTAGAACCATTTTTGAGAAAATCAAAATTTTCGAAAAATGTTCCATCTAAAGGGTAGTTGGGGTGGGGAAATTTTTCTCAAAATCTTCGTGTCGCATCCCTGGAAGATACTTAACTTAAATACCAAGTTTGGTATTTTGCCGACTTCTCGTTTTTGAGTTATCGTGTTCACAGACACACGGACACACGGACACACAGACTCACGGACCTTTTTGTGAAAATGCTTTTTTTGGATATTGGGGACCCCTAAAACTATTTCCGGTGAAATCTCGGTATCGAATTTTTTGGTGGAGTGCAATACATTCTCTATACACTATGTACATAGTGCGTATAGAGAAAGTAAAATAGCATTTTCACAAAAAGGTTCGTGTGTGTGTGTGTGTCCGTGTGTCTGTGAACACGATAACTCAAAAACGAAAAGTCGGTAAAATACCAAACTTGGTATTTTAAGTTTAGTATCTTCCAGGGATGCGACACGAAGATTTTGAGAAAAATCCCCCCACCCCTAACTACCCTTAACATGGAACTTTTTTCGAAAATTTCGATTTTCTCAAAAAAAAGACTAACGATTTTGATTAAAATATCATATATTAAAGACATTTACCTGGCAAATAAAATGTAGGTATATCTTGAATTTTCTGGAAATGGCCTCTGAAGACTACTTTATTCTTGATGAATTTTACGGACTTTTAAATAACTGCTAAACCGTAAGAGATGGACAAAAACTTCCGACACACAAAATGCAGAGCACGTTAAAACACACACTTTATGTTATATTCATTTTTTCGTAGAGTTCATCGTTTTTGAGATACTCCTTGTTTTTGGTTTGAGTTTAAAAAAACATACTTTTCTCATACAGAATTTAACAATTCCTGTCCCTAAAAACAAAGGAACTTCAGACACAGAGCAACCAACTTTTGACTATCACTTTAACCAATAGTACTCCCTTATGCCGCTTCTACTTACAAGGAAGCAAGTTATAGGACTATTTCTACTGATTTTTTGGACTCGTGGCCAAAACGTGTATTTCTGGGAAAATCTGGGTATTGAATTTTAGGATGGAATGCAATATTTGCTCTATACACTATGTACATATAAGGTATAGAGTAAGTAAAAATAACTAACAGAAATTGATATTATATTTTAATAGTTGTGTGGAAAGTGTGGGGGAAAATCTGGTGTTCTCCCTGATGCAGGTTTAGGGCTTTCACTGCAGTACCTCGAACCTTTTGATTTTATGGCACTGCAACGCACACAATTTCCCTCTGAGTCACGGTCATGTGTTGTCATTTCCTTCAACTGGAAAAGAAAAAGAAGCAGGTCACTATAATTCTGATCCTAATCTCAAACAGGGAGGAATCAAAAGATTTGAGATGTTATAACGGCATGTAAATGACACACATACCCACTTCATGGCATGATGATAACAGTTGAATGTAAATTTACTTCCATGTCGCGAATTTTATTTTCCGTGAAATAACTCAGGAATTACATACACGCTATTTCGTGAGTAGTATGCATAATTTCATGAACAGAACAAAGAATGAATAAGTTTGGATATATTTCTGGGCTTGCTGGAGTTGTTTGGGAAGAAATTATTTATGGTATTTTTACGTTCTCTAAGCGCACTGCGTACATAGTGTATAGAGAAGGCATTGTTTTGCACCAAAGATTCGATTTCGAAATGTCACCGAAATAGACGTCTTAGGGCCCCTGTATCCAAAAAAAGCATTTTTAGAAAAGGGCCCGAGTGTGTCCGTGTGTCTGTGGGCACCGTAACTCAAAAACGAAAACACTGTTAAACACCAAACTTGGAATTTAAATTTAACTGTGCTTTACATGGAACATTTTTCGAAATTTTTGATTTTCTCAAAAATGGCTCTAACGATTCTGACTAAAATGTCGTATATTAAAGATGTCTATACGACATATAAAATGCATGTCAAGAATTTTCTGTGAATAGCCTCTGCAGACATCTATATTCTGGATGAATTTTGTGGAATTTTGCAGAACTTGTAAAGAGTAAGAGATAGACAAAAATTTACTTAACAAAAAATTAGAGCTCGTGAAAACATACAATTTCTGATATAGGTATATACCTATTTTTTGTGGAATTTATTTTTTTAGATATCCATTGTTATTGGTTTCAGTTTTAAAATAATTATACTTCTCTATTACGGGAATTTTCCAACTCCTGTCCATACAAACAAATCACATAACAAACTTCGATCACAAGACAACCAGCTTTTGATTATAAATTTAGCCTACACTACTCCCTTATTTCCCTTCTACTCAAATGAAAGCAAATAATAAGACCAATTTGCTAATTATTTCTCAATGAACATGAAGTAAATAGAAGAATAAGCTTTTTAACAATAATTTAGTGCAGAGATGTAGGGAAGGACATGTGAATGGATCACATCAGATTTTTATGCGAAAGCTTTCACCGATTTTTATTTTCTCTTCACGTACTATATACACAGTCTATAGAAAAGGTATTGTAGTGTACCCAAAAATTCGATAGCAAGATTTCGCCGGAAATGCATGTTTTTGGACCCCCTGTATTTAAAAAAGCACATTGCCAGGTGTTGACAAATTCCCGTATGTAATAACCTTTAGGTATTTTAGACCTGAAATCAATAAAAATAATATCACAAAAATAGTCAATTGCACCAAAAAATGAATATATTGTAAAGTGTGTGTTTTAACAAGCTGTCCTTTCTGTGTTAAGTTAGCTTTTGTGTATCTCTTGCGGTTTACCAGTTATGCAAAGTTTAAAATTCATCTAGAATAAGTCTTCAGAGGCAATTCCCAGAAAATTCAAGATATACATTTTATTTGTCATGTAAATATGTTTAATATACGATATTTTAATCACAATCGTTAGCGCCTTTTTATGAGAAAATCAACATTTTTAAAAATGTGCCATGGAAAAGGTATTTGGGAGTGGGGGATTTTCTTGAAAATGTTCGTGTAGCATCCTTGGAAGATGCTGAAATTTTAGGTATTAAATGTTTGGATGCATTACCTTCCCTATAACGTGTAGAGAAAGTAAACATAGTAATAGAAATAAATAAAAGGGAAGTCATGGTCGCTACATGCAGCGCCATCCTGGATGCCTGGCCAAGATATCCTGAATGGACGAGTCTCCTGGCGCGCACGCTCTCTAACCTGAACTGCGAACAACTGCAGTTGGAATGTTAGATAACTCAGGATTTCTGCTGTAGCTTCGGACCTCCCGCTAGAATTGTAACCTGCTCCTTCTTATATATGTAAGATCGTATCTGCTTTTGTTCCGTGAGAGTCTTGATTTTTCTAGCTTTGTATATTTCTAAGTAGTTATATCTTTGCAACTGCAACATTTTCTGTTTTTATTTATCGTTTTGCGTCATTTAACAACAGCCTTTACCGCAGTTTAATACAATTAGCTAAAACGTAATTTTTGAATCGAAACATTTAAGTGTTTGTTTTACTGCTATGCAGAAGGGCTTTTTACGTTGATTTTGTTTTCCTTTGTACAACAAATGCAATACCTTAAAGTACATATTTGTAATGCTTGATTCTCTTAGGCAGATATAATAATTGTTTTGAACATTATAGCAAAGTATTTTCAGGTTAAATTACTTTCTATATCAAACTTTTAAAGTAATTGTTATTTCTCTACACGTACAATGTGCATAGTGTATAGAAAATTCGATACCGAGATTTAACCTGGAATTTACATTTTAGGATCCCTGTAACAAACCAAAATGAATTTTTAGAAAAACGTCCGTGTGTGTCTGTGTTTGTGAACATGATACTGAAAATTGAAAAGTCGGTGAAATACCAAAGTGGGTATTTAAATTTAGTATCTTCCAAGGATGCAAAACTAAGATTTCTAGAAGAAAAAAAAAAACATCCCGAACTATCTTTTATATGGAAAAAATTTCGAAAGTGTTGATTTTCTCAAACATTTTCAAACAATTTTGATTAAAATAGTATTTATGTATTAAACATATTCACATGTCAAATAAAATGTATAATTTGAATTTTCTGGGAATAGCCTCTGAAGACCTCTTTATTGTGAATGAATTTTGCTGAATTTTGCATAACTGGAAAACAGCAAGAGACAGGTAAAAATGTACTACAAAGAATGCAGGTCACATTAAATCACACAATTTTTGCTATATGCATTTTTTTCGTGGAGTTAACCATTTTGTCATAATCCTTGTTATTGGTTTCAGTTATAAAATACTTTTTCACATATGGGAATTTGTCAACTCCTAGCAATGCCAAGAAACGGACTTCAGCCACATGGCAACCAGCTTTTAAAAGATATGGCTACCACTTTTGCCTCTTGTATTCCATTATTTCCCTTCTACTTACAAAGAACCAATGATTAAAACAATTTCTGTTAACGTTTATCTCGATTAGCATTAAGTATATGGAAGAATAAGTTTTTTCACAATAATTTGTTACCGAGGTGTACAGAAAGTCGTGTGTATGATACACATAAAATGTTTTAAGTTTCTATAACTTGGTTACACTCTGAAAATGGCAAAATATCTTCTTCCTCAAAATTACTGCTAGAAGTCTGAAACATTTCTTCAAAGTAATAAACATTGAACAGGATGTATTTGATAAAATGCCTGGTTAGATTTATGATATTGTTGATAGATTAGTTTTAAAACATTAATTAGTATAATCAAGCGCTGTGTTAGCACTTTTTTTTTCTTTTAGTTTAACGTTCTTTAACCTGGTTGGTCATATCGGACGGTGAATGAAATTGGTGAAATGATGCTCAAATGATCTCGGGGTCCATGGAGCTTAAAGTTACTCGACATTCGTCTTCTCAGGATATGGGAAACCCACGAAAAAGCCTTATCCGGGTAACTCACCCTAAGGAGATTCGAACTCATGACCTTTTGAATGTGAAGCAGAAACGCTACCACCACACTAGCAAGGCGGGCGTTTTACATTATTTACACTTTGTGGGATAAAATAGTGTTTGAAAGAAAACTGTCCATTATAACTAAGAAAATATCAAGCAAACAATTTGTTAATACGGTATTAGGAAACGTGATTTTAAATATGTCTGATATCCCATGACTTTCTCTATATCTTTGAAACAAATTAATCGAAATAAACATTAGCAGAAACGATATTTTTACTTAGTTCCTTATACGTAGACGGGAAATAAGGGAATATACTAGGCTAAATTGACAGTCAAAAGTTTTAAAATGTGGTTGCTATGGGATTGAAATCCGTTTCTTTGCGTGGCCAGGAGTCGACACGTTCCCGTATGAGAAAAATTTAATATTTTTTAAATGAAACTATAACAAGAAATATCTCGTAACCGATCAACTCCACGAAAAACATGTACATAACAGAAATTGAGTATTTTAACGAGATCCACTTCATTTGTCTACTTTTACAGTTTATTAGTTACACAGAATTCCACAAAATTCATCAAGAACAAAGATGTCTTCAGAGGGTATTCTCAGAATATTCAAGACATACATTTTATTTGTCATGTAAATATTTGTTATATTTTACTCAAAATTGTTAGAACCATATTGAGAAAATCAAAATTTTCGAAATTGTTTCCATATAAATCTTAGTTGGAGATGGGGAGATTTTCTTGCAAATGTTCCGTGTCACATCCTTGGGAGATACTAAACTTAAATACCTTTAAAAGCTTTTTCGGTTTTGAGCTTTGCTGCCTTCACACACACGGATTTTTCCTGAAAATATTTTATTTTGGATCAGCGGGTCTCGAAACATATTTTCCAGGAGAAATCTCGCTGTCACATTTTTGGGTGCAGTACAATACCTGTTCTATACACTATGTACATAGTTCGTGTAGAAAAAGTAAAAATATTTCTTTTGTAAAACAAGGGCTTGCGATGAAAGAGAGTGTGAGAGAGGAGGGGAGGGCAGAAGACTTAAATCCTGTACACATGCCCATTATATAACATCAAGAAAAGTATAATAAAGCACTAATACTATAAAATTATTGGTTCTCTTACTTTCCAACTTTTGATATGTTCCTTTCACCTGAATTTCTCCATCCATTTTGTAAAAAAACTAATCTTAAATAAAAAGTACTATTTCTTTAGTTATATAATGCTAATCGATGTGAACTTCCTTTACTACAGAAGGGAAATAGGGAATGCATTAGATTGGAGCTGGTTGCTATGTGAACAACTGAAGTTCCATTGGGCTTTGCCTGTCCACCAGTAAAACAATTGTAAAAGGTGGCTTCTTGTTTGAAAAAAAATGCACTATCTCGGAAACTGCTAACTTTACAAAAAAAAAAAAATTTGAAGTTTTACACTCGCAAGACTTCTTACAAAAGATAATTCTTCTTTCAACACCCTGCTAATCGAGGTAAACATAGCACAATTTTATTACTTAGTTCCTTATAAGTAGAATGGAACTAAGGGTATGCACTAGGCTATAGTGATAGTCAAATGTTTTAAAAGCTATCGTTATGCGCTTGTGATTGCAAATCGCTTCTTTGCTTGGCCAGGAGTAGAATGAAAGAAAAACGGACACTTCCGTCTGAGAAAAGTATAGTACTTCACAATTGAAACTAATAACAAGGAATACCTCGAAAACGGTAAGCTCCACGAAAAAACTGTATATGACATAACTCATGTATTTTAACAAGCGCTATATGTTTTGTGTAATATGTTTTTGTCTATCTCTTACGGTTTACTAGTTATGCCAAATTAAGCAAAATTTATCCAGAATAGACAGATCTTTAGAAGATATTCTCAGAAAATTCATGATACACATTTTATTTGTGATAGAAATGGCTTTAATATGTAGTATTTTAATCAAAATCGTTGGAGCCATTTTTAAGAAAAACAAAATTTTCGAAAGTTTTCCCATGTAAAGGATAGTTAGGAGTGGGAGGATTCTTTTGAAAAGCTTCGTGTCGCATCCTTGAAAGATACTAAACTTAAATGCCAAGTTTGGTATTTAACGGTCTTTTCTTTTTTAAAATATGCTGTCCGCGCGCACACACACACACACGGACCTGTTCTGAAAATGCTTTTTCATTTTTTGGATTCAGGGGGTCCTAAAACATGTATTTCCGGTGAAATCTCGACATCAAAATTTTGGGTGGAATACAATACTTCTCTGTCCCTATGTATATTGTATATACGGGGCTAGAGAAAGTAAATTGTATATGACATAAATTGTGTAGTTTTAATAGATCTGCCTTTTTTGTGTAGCAAGTTTTTGTCTATCTCTTACAGTTTAACAGTTATGCAAAATTCATCCAGATTGAAGAGGTCTTAAGAGACTATTCCCAGAAATTCCTTAATATACTGTATTTTAATCAACCTCGTTAGAACCGTTGTTGAGAAAAACAAAATGTTCGAAATTTTTTCTATATAAAGGGTAGTTTGGGGTGGGGGAATTTTCTTGAAAATCTTCGCGAGGCATCCTTGGAAGATCCTGGACTTAAACATCAAGTTTGGGTTTTTGAGCTATGCTACCCACAGACACACTTACACACGAGCCTTTTTCTAAAATGCTTTTTTTTTGGATTTAGGGAGTCCCAAAGCATGTATTTCTCTCGATATTGAATTTTTGGGTGCAGTACAATACTTTCTCTAAAAGTACAGTATATACATAGTAGGTATAGAGTGAGTAATAAGCTTTTTATGATAATTTGTTACAGAGATACAGAGGAAGTTATGCGAATGGAAAACATCAGATTTTTTAGAATTGTTTGTTGCAGAATAGAAAAGTTCATGACGATGTAACATAATCAGAAATTGTACTTAGTCTAGCCGTATGTACAATGTACTTAGTGGATAGAGAAGGTATTATATTCCACCCAAAAATTCGATGTCAAGGTTTCATCGGAAATACATGTTTTGGGGTCCTTTGAGTCCAAAAAATGCATTTTTAGAAAAAGGTCTCTGTGTGGATGTATGTTTGTAGACAGCATAGTTAAAAAACGAAAAGTCCGGTAAATACCAAACTTGGTATGTTCTAAGGACCCGACACCAAAAACTACCCCTTAAATGAAAATGTTTTCGAAAATTTCTATTTCCTCAAAAATAGCTCTAACGATTTTAATTAATATGCAGTAAATTAAAGATATTTAAATCCCAATAAAATGTATATCTTGATTTTTCTGGGAATAGCCCCTGAAGATCCCTTTGTTCTGGACGAATTTCGCCAAAATTTTCATAATTGCTATACCATAAAGGATAGACAAAAGACTGTATAAAAATGTAGATCTCGTTAAGACACACACTTTGTCCTTTACAGTTTTTTTTTTTTTTTTTTTTTTTTGTGAAGGTAGTCGTTTCCTAGATATTCCCTGTTATTGGTTTCAAATTTAAGGTACTTATACCATTCTCAAACAGGAAGTGTCCGTTTTTCTTTTTTTCTACTCCTGGCCAAGCAAATAAGCGATTTGCAATAACAATCGCATAACGACAGCTTTTAAAACAGTTAACTATCACTTTAGCCTAGCGCATCCCTGTAGTTTCCTTCCACTTATAAGTAATAAGAACATTCTGCTAATGTTTATCTCGATTAGCATTGTGTTGAAAGGATAATCTTTCGTAAGAAGTTTGTGGAGCAGGTAGAGAATGCCATGTGAGGTAGCACATCAGTTTTTTTTTTTTTTTGTGGAGGTGACCGTTTCCGAGATATTCCTTGTTATTGGTTTCAATTGTGAAGTACTTATACTTTTCTCAGACAGGAAGTGTCCGTTTTTCTTTTGTTCTACTCCCGGCCAAGCTAAGAAGCGATTTGCAATGACAATCGCATAACGACAGATTTTAAAACATTTGACTATCGCTTTAACCTATTCGCTTAGTTCTCATCTAAATCTGCTAATGTTTGTCTCGAATAGCGTTGTGTAGAAAGAAGAATAATCTTTTGTAAGAAGTTTGTAGAACAGATAGAGAAAGTCATGTGAATGTAAGATGTTTTGCATTTAATTATCAAAGGCATTACCTTAGTTAATTATTAGCGTGCAAACCGCGCTTGAAGTGTTATTGCGTATTGTGTTTGTATATATCGCTTTGAGAAGTATCATTACGAGAAACCACCGCCTTCCTAAGTCGATACTTCTCTCTAGTAATGTGAGCGTCTGAACAACTTGCATAATGACGTACTGTTAAGAGGATAAGAGTCATCTCGTCAAACTGCTGTTTCCTTCACTACCTTCAGTGTTGTAATAACCTGCCACTGTTGGATCGCTCGCTCACTTGAGTGTTCTTTATGCTCGTAATGGATTAATGCATTCCTCGGCGGCATGTGGCTTCTGTTTGTGTAGGACCATCTCGCGATGAGTGCAGTTGGTGACAAAAAGCATTCTTATCGATCCTTCCTTCCTTTGTTTTGAGTTCTTTCCTGGAGGTAAATGTTTTGAAGCTATCAACAAGTGAGGGTAACGACTTTGTGGTGGACAAAACAGGGTAGCGGCTTGGTTTTCCCCGCTTTCCCGTGCCATTGCATTCCACCGGTGCTCCATCTTTATTCCATGGGTCATAACCTGCGTGTCATATTGTAAAAGCGGGCGTTAAGCACTCGCAAAACTAAACAAATGACTGCCTCCGTGGTGGAGTGGTCAGCGAGCTGACTTCTCACCCGGAGGTCCCGGGTTCGATTTTCGATTTTCTTTAACCAGATTTATTCCCTATCCCCCACAGAGTCTGGAAGTATGAATGTGAGAGTGAATGTGCGTGTGTATTAATAATATAATAATGATTAACCTAATGTTCTAACTTACAGTAATACGAGTTGTTTTACAAGTCAAAGCCCCCGATACGACCATTGAAGTTAAAGGGGGCTATGCAAATGAAACAATTAAAAAAAAAATCTGATTTGTTTGCATTCACATGACTTTCTCTACTTTTCTGTAATAAATTATTGTTAAAAAGCTTATTTTTCCTTTTACTTAATGCTAATGAGAAAATGTGATATTAAGAGTCTTATTTTGTACTGGTTGCTATGTGATGAAGAAGCTTTGTTTGTATGAACAGGAGTTGAAAAATTCCCGTATAAGAAAAGTATTTTAAAGCTGAAACTAATAACAATGAATATCTCGAAAATGGTAATAAATTGTGTATTTTAAAGGAATCTAAATTTTGTGAGTAGTAAGCTTTTTTCTATCTCTTATGGTTTACTAGTTATGCAAAATTCGACAAAATTTATTCAGAGTAAGCAGGTCTTCAGAAGCTATTCCCAGAAAATTCGAGATATTTTATTTGTGATGGAAATGCCTTTAATATATGGCATTTTAAAACAAAATCGTTAAAGTAATTTTTTTAAGAAAAACAAAGTTTTCTAAAATGTTTCCATGTAAAGGATAGTTTGAGGTGGAGACATTGGAAGATCACAAAGTTAAATACCAAGTTTGGTATTTAACCGTCTTTTCGTTTTTGAGCTAAGCTGTCCAGAGACACCACGAACCTTTTTCTGAAATTTTTTTTTTTTTATTTTTATTCAGGGGGGTCCTAAAACATATATTTCCGGTGAAATCTCGGTATCGAATTTTGGGGTGGAATAGAATGTGTACTTTCTCTGTCCACTATGTACATTGTACATTCGAGGCTAGAGAAAGTAAAAATATAGGTTGACCAGGCAGCCAATGAAGCTATACCAGTCGGCGCAGTGTCCCAGCGTTTAGACCAGTGTCTTATTCTCTCCGGGTCCTCCGGTTTCCCCCGCCACTCATTTGCTCCATCATCACCTTTCTTACTATCCAGTTCGTAGCATCCAATTCTTTACGCTCAAGCATGGCTATGGGCCGACCACTTGTTGCAGGTTCTCCATTCTGTGGCTCCCCGACAGGCTTCTGATCTTTAGGCATTCGCTTGTAAGTCCTAGAGGGGAGGGTAGGCTGACTAAGAGTTGTTACACCATGTAGTGCATTAACACAAATGAGAAAAGAAAGATAATTGCAGAATGGAAGACACCTCATAACACAGACTGCGAAATGCAATTAATGTCGAGTACTATAACTCAACTCGCTACAGAAATCTTTGCTTACAAGGAAAGAAGTAAAATCACCGTTTTGATCATGTCTAACTGTATTAACATCATATAGATAAAATAATAACTTTTTACTTCCTCTAGCCCCATATGTACTATGTACATAGGGATAGAGAAGGTATTGTAATGCACACAAAATTTCATCGGAAATATATGTTTTATGGTCCCCCGAGTCTGAAAAAAGCATTTTTAAAAAATATTATGTGTACCATTCACATGACTTTCTCTGTATCTTTGCAACAAATTGTTAAAAAGCTTATGCCTCTGTTTACTTCGTGCTACTCGAGAACAAATTAACAGAAATAGTCTTATTAGTAGTTTCTTTGTAAGTAGAACAGAAATAAGGGAGTACCATAGGTTAAAGTGATAATCAAAATCTGGTTGCTATGTGACTGAAGTTACTTTGTTTGTATGGACAGGAGTTGACAAATTCCTATATGAGAAAAGTAAGCTTTTCATAGCTGAAACCAAAATTAATGAATATCTAAAAAACGATCAACTCCACGAACAAAATGTATATAGCATAAATTGTGTTTTTTAACGTGCTCTACATTTCTTGTAGAGTCAGTTTTTATCAAAGTCTTACGGTTTAGCAGTTATGCAAAATGCCGTAAAATTCGTCCAGAGTAAAGTAATCTTCAGAGGTTATTCCCAGAAAATTCAAGATATACATTTTGTTTGACAGGTAAATATCTATAATATATGATATTTTAATCAAATCGTTGTTGCCATTTTTGCGAAAATCAAAATTTTTGAAAAAATTTCCATGTAAAGGCTAGTTTGTGGTAAGGGAATTTTTCTCAAAATCTTTGTGTCGCATCCCTGGAAAATACTAAACTTAAATACCAAGTTTGGTATTTTACCGACTTTTCGTTTTATCGTGTTCACGGCACATACACACACACACGCACACGGATTTTTTTTATGAAAATGCTTTTTTTTTTTTTTTTTTTTGTGGATATAAGGGACCCTAAAACCTATATTTCAGGTGAAATTTTGGTATCGAATTTTTGGGCGGAGTGCAATACCTTCCCTATACGTTATGCACATACTGCGTGTAAAAAAGGTCCGTGTGTGTGTCTGTTGACAGTATAGCCCCAAAACAAAAAGACCGTTAAATACCAAACTTGTATTTAGGTTTAGTATCTTCCAATGATGCGACACGAAGTTTTTAAAAAAAATCCCCCCACCACAAACTACCCTTTACATGGAAAAAATTTCGAAAATGTTGATTTTCTTAAAAATGGCTCTAACGATTTTGATTAAAATCTCGTATATGAAATCTATTTATGACCGAAATAAAATGTAGATCTCGAATTTTTTGGTAATAGCCTCTGAAGACCTCTTTATTCTGGATGAATTTTGCTGAATTTTGCTAAACTGCTAAACCGTAAGAGATAGAAAAAACCTACTACACAAAAAATGTACCTAAGGACAAAACACACAATTTTTGTTATCAACGTTTTTATTCTGGAGGTAACCATTTTTGAGATATTCCTTGTTATTGGTTTCAGCTGTGAAATACTTAAACTTTTCTCACTCAGGAGGTGTCGGCATTTCTTTTGTTCTACTCCTGGCCAAGCAACGAAGTGATTTGCAATGGCAATCGCATAACGATAGCTTTTAAAACATTTGACAATCACTTTAGCATAGTGCATTCCTTTATTCCCTTCTACTTATAAGGAACTAAGTAGTAACATTCTGCTAACATTTATCTTGATTAGCATGGTGTACAAAGAAGAATAATCTTTTGTAGGCGTTTTGCAGAGCAGTAAGAGAAAGTTATGTGAGTGCAATACATCAGATTTTTGTAATAAAATTTTGTCTGCAAAATAGGTACAGAACGTCATATGAATGGAATATATATGATTGTTTAAGTATTTTGTTTACAGACATACACAAACACACACATTTTTATTCTTTCTAAGTAGCAGTACTTAAAAACATATATTTCCGATAAAATCACGACATTGAATTTTTTGTTGGAATACAATACTTTCCCTGATTCTCAAACGTAGTCGAGAAAGTCTTCATTCTTTTTATGTATCTAACTTAGAGCATTTGTTAAAAAAGTCGCACATGACAGCCGTTATTTGTTTTACGGGAACCCTTCCCATCCTTATATTTCCACAGGTTTGAAATGCTATCTAGTTCATTGCTTGAGTTACAATTTGGAGATGAAGAAAAGAGTGAGGAGATTTTCAGAGCCTATTCCCAGAAAATTAAAAATGTATATTTGTTTGTCATAAACATTTCTTATACATTAGGTATACGTTAGAACTATTTATATAAAATCAAAATCTCCAAAAAATGTTGCATGTAAAGGGTAGTTGCGGGTGGGGAGATTTCTTGAAAAGCTTTGTGTCCTTGGAAGATACCAAACCCAAATTCAAAGTTTGATACTTTATGGAGTTTTTGAGCTATGCTACACACACACACACACACACACACACACACACACACACATACACACACGGGTATTTTTTCTAAACTATTTTTTTTTTTTTTTTTTTTTTGTATTTTCGATGAAATCTCGACATCGATTGGGTTACAATACTTTCCGTGCTTCTCCAACGTAGTAGAGAAAGCCTTCTTTCGTTGTATTAATGTAACTTCAAGCATGTGTTAAAAAGTCACACATGATTATCGCTGTTTGTTTTAAGTGAACCCATCCCTTCCTTTACCAGATTTAGCTGCACCACAGCAAGGATTTGAAATGCTGGCTAGTTCATCGCCTGAGTTAGGCTGGAAAGGGTTTATGAGAACTAGGTCAAAAGGTCTCACGGGATCGTAGGTTCGAGTCCTGCCCTGGGCATGGGTGTTTGTGTGTTTGTAAATATGTATATGTCTATGTATGTATATGTAAAAGAAACACGTTAAACATTATTAGGTCAAATAAGGAAATGTAATAAACTGTAAAAAAGAGGGGAAAAAAAGAATATAAACAAATCTGATGAGCTCCATTCACATGACTTTCTCTACATCTCTGCAACAAATTATTGTTATTAAGCTTATGCTTCTATTTACTTCGTGCTAAACGAGGAAAAATTAGCAGAAATAGTCTTATTACTTGCTTCCTTGTAAGTAGGAGCGAAATAAGGGAGTACCATAAGCTAAGGTGACACTCAAAAGCTGGTTGCTATGTAACTGATGTTCCTTTGTTTGTATGGACAAGAATTGGCAAATTCCTGTTATGAGAAATGTATAGGTTTTTCAGAGCTGAAAGCAATAACAAGGAATATCTCAAAAACGATCAACTCCACGAATAAAGGTATGTAACATAAATGATGTGTTTTAATGTGCTCTACCTTTTTGTGTGGTTTAGCAGGTATGCAAAATTCATCCAGAGTAAATTAGTCTTCAGAAGCTATTCCAAGAAGATTCAAGATATACATTTTATTTCTCAGGATATACATTTTATATGATATTTCAGGGAAAATCATTAGAGCCATTTTTGAGAAAATCAAAATTTTCAAAAAAAGTTACATGTAAAGGGTAGTTGGGGGTGGGGGTATTTTCTTGAAAATCTTCGTGTTGCATCCCTGAAAGATACCAATGTTAAATACCAAGTTTGGTATTTCACGGTCTTTTCGTTTTTGAGTTATACTGTCCAAAGACACACAAACACACACACGGACCTCTTTCCTAAATTGCTTTTTTTGGATTCAGGGGGACCCAAATCACGTATTTCCGGTGAAATCTCGGTATCGACTTTTTGGGTGGAATGCAATACCTTCTGTATACACTATGTGCATAGTACGTGTAGAGAAAGTAAAAAAGTGAGTGTGTGTGTGTTTAGTAATACAAAAAAAAATAGTTTTGCAGTTAAGAAGGTCAACAAGTACTTGCTTGAAAAGGCTCATAGTTTTAATACTGAAGTTTTTTAAGTTTGTTAACTAAAGAGAGAATACCTATCTGTAGAACTCCAAACTCCAGCAAAATAGTTGACTTTAAAAAGAACCTGAAGGGCAATTTCTCTGGTGAACAACGGCATGTCCGTTTGTTTTACGTGAACCCACCCCATCCTTTACTAGATCTGGCAGCACTGCTGCAAAGGTTTGAAATGCTGGCTACTTCATTTCCTATGTTACAATTGGGCTGTAAAGAGTTAATGGGAACTAGGTCAATAGTTTTGCAAGCACCTGAAAGGGCCCACAATTTAAAGACAGAAGTTTTTACATTTGTGGAGACTAGCAATTTGCAGAACTATTTTCTTGCAGCAACCAAACTCCAGCAAGATAACTGGCTTTAAAAAGAATATGAAGAGCAATTTCTCGGGTGAACAACCGCATGTCGGTTTGTTAACTGCAGGGGTAATACGCCCTTGTCTATATGCCACACCCCTCTTCTTTCCTTTGTACACCGCGGCGGCGGCGCGGCGTTTTTACGAACTTCGCTAAACCCTCTCGTGCTTCAAATGAAGCAGAGCAGCATCTGCCGCTGACGGAATACGCTTCCTGCTTTGTGTGTACTACATACATACGTGAGCTCTAAAGGAAGAGTGAAGTGCCCGCGGGTGAACAAGACAAACACGCAGCTCCCTAAAGCACTTTTTACCCCACCTTCCCCCTTCTGTGTGTGTGCTGCTGCCTTGATTTGCTCGTAAGAAATCTCTGTATGCTCCTCCTCTGTATAATCTCTTCTGTCATCAATGCAGTTCTATTTATTGAAGTGGAAGATTCGAAGTTTTGCCGGAGTATACCAAAGAAAAATGAAGTCTGTTTGTCCTACGCCTGAAAATTCGTTCTCTTCTTTGTCCATGATTCAAAAAGAAAATTATTTTAGCACAAAAATTCTCATACAGCTTTCTCTACGGATCATAAACTCACGAGAACATTCATCCTTATATCTCGTACTTATGAAGGGTTTACCAGTACTGTTGGCTTGCATCCTGCGGGAATTTTAGGGCTGGTACTCATTTAAATCAAATAGTTGTTGGTTATTACAGGTAACTTCATGGGATAGCAATCCACTTAATTGGAATCGGAGAAATCCAAGCTTTCAACCAACTTGACTCTGTGGTCTTCGTCAGGAAACTGGCAAAACTGGCGTAAATAACCAACATTTGTAAACTATACATAGAGCTACATATAGCTATACTACTATAACTTGCGTAAATAACCAATATTTATAAAATAAATAAATGGCGTGTTATTTATGGACGCTTTTTAACTGATGTGGTTCTCAGCGTCCCATTCTAAATTGGGCGTGAAAGACCGCTTAATTATTCTCAGAGGCCTCTCTATCTGGCTTGAGGTTATTATACGACACGGCACCAACGGCTTTACTTCCTTTTCGAAGGAATCCATGCTAAGGGTTTTTACACCCGAAAAAATCCATCGTCCTTCGCCGGATTTGAACCCACGACCTTGGGTATATGAAGTTAGCATGGTAACCATTACACCGCGGAGGGCAAAAATAACCAGTATTTATAACTGTATATATATATATATATATATATATATATATAGCAGTATTTATAGCGGCATTTATAGCTATAGCTGCTATACTGCTATAACTGGTTAAATAACGAATACTTATAGTTATATCCTCATCATCATCAAGATGTGCATCTGTAATCATAGAACACAAATTATTCTTAATAACATTCATAAAAGGCAAATCTTACATGGGTTTAGAACAGTTTCATGAATTTCAGGACAATGGCTTGAAGGCATATGTGTGTGTGAATACATATATAAATATAAATAAATATGCGCCGTGGCCGAGTGATTAGAATGCTCGCCTCCCATCTAGGCGACCCGGGTCCGATTTCATGTGGGATTTGTGGTGATCGATGCGGCATCTGGACAGGTTTTTTTTTTTTTTTTTTTCCGGTTCCTCCGGTTTCCCCCACAAATCATTCAGCCAATTGCTACGTCATCACCTTTCCTGTTAGTCATTTCGCTTGTATTTCATTTCGTCTACGGGCCTATCAGTCGTTCCAGGTTCTCCATTCTGTGGTGTCAATTCTTTAGGGAGAGTAAGCCGACTAAGTAAAAAATATTATTAGCAAACTTCAGTCAAATCAGCAGAAGTGGACAATCCAGTATATTTGTGTATTTATAAATCTGAGACTCAGAAATGCTCATCCTCTGCTCGTCAACAGGCGTTAGACCCCATGTGCTGGCTTGTAAACTCTAGGGGTTTAATTACATAACGCTAGAGCTTGGTTTCCCCTGCAAAGAAGTTTTGAGGAACTAGCTCTCGTATTTACGTGCATCGTAGTGTATTGCCATGGCCTCAAAGACCCTCTGTTCCAACAAAGTTTCTTTTTTTTTTTTTTTTTTTGGAAACAGGTGTTCATGTTTGCGGACACTGGAACAGTGAAAAAATGTTTAGTGTGCTCCAAAGAAATTCAGCATGTCAAGAACTTTAATTTACACTTGTACCATGCTGCTGAATACGATAAATACCAAGGAGAAGAACGTGCCAATATAATCATGAAACTTCATCAAGCATTATTATATAACGCTGAAATAGAATCTCTCATACTGGGTTACCAAATATCTAAAAACAGTGAAAATTAATCCTTTTGTGGCTTTTTACTTTGTCTATAAGTACTATGTACATAGTGTATAGAGAAGGTATTACACTCCACCCAAAAATGCGATATCAAGATTTCACCGGAAATACATATTTTAGGTTCCCCTTCAGCTAAAAAAAGCATTTTCGGAAAAAGGTCCGTGTGTGTGTGTCCGTGAGTCTGTGAACACGATAACACAAATCGGTAAAATACCAAACTTGGTATTTAAGTTTAATATGTTCTAGGGATCCAACACGAAGATTTTGAGAAAAAAAAACCCACCCCCAACTACCCTTTACCTGGAACTTATTTCGAAACATTTTATTTTCTCTAAAATGGCTCTAATTTTGATTAAAATTACGTATATTAAAGCTATTTACCTGACAAATTAAATGTATATCTTGAACTTTCTGGGAATAGCCTCTGAAGAGTACTTTATTCTGGATGAATTTTACGACATTTTGAATACCTGCTAAACCGTAACAGATGGACAAAAACTTACTACATAAAAATGTAGAACACGTTAGAACACATAATTTATGTTATATACCTACGTTTTTTTAGTGGAGTTGATCGTTTTTGAGACATTCCTTGTTTTTTGTTTCTGCTATGAAAAGCCTATACATTTCTCATACAGGAATTTGTCAACTGCTGTCTATTCAAACAAAGGAACTTCAGTGACATAGCAACCAGCTCTAAATCATGATAGACCCTTATTTCGCTTCTACTTACAACGAAGCAAGTAATAAGAATATTTCTGCTAGTTTCTTTCTCGATTAGCATGAAGTAAATGGAAGCATATGCTTTTTAACAATGATTTTTTGCAGAGATGTAGAGGAAGTTATGTGCATGGTGCATGGTTTATAATTTATCCATGGTGCTATCGCTACTGCTCCTTATTCTCTGTCAGCCTGCTTCAGAGCAAAGAGAAGCTCTGAGTGACGTCACAGAGTACTCAGAAATGTCTGTCGTGGACACTGGGAGGATAAATAGAGAAAGGGAGGGAGCAAGGAAGACAGGAAGATTCAGAAATTCAAAATGCACTTGTGAATAGATTTATGTTACTCTTTTAAGATTCGAAAGAGGAGAAGGTTTTTAATGGAAATAGGCTCACATCGAGTTGCCATTATTTGTCGTGTGCCTAAGTTGGTCGCCCCTGGGGCATAGTTTAGCCATTGATCAGGCATGCACACCTGAAGGTTTGGATGGCATTAATGAACATCGAGATATGCGTGTAGTCTGGTTGGTGCACGTTTTCTTCGAATCTGCTCTACATAGGGATGGCCACTTCGGGGAGACCACACTTCTTCACTGCGCTTACTGTCGTTATCAGCGTTCTAGTGGCACTGATTCCAAACCTCTTCTGGTTAAACATTCTCTGACATTTTGTTCTGGCCTCAGTTACCGCGCAGAAGGCGTCGATTGACGGACTGGACATTGAGGAAATAAGAACTCTCACCCTGGTGTAAACACAAAAAATCTGATGTGTTCCACTCACATGCCATTCTCTATAACCCTGCAATAATCGAGAAAAAATGGCAGAAATAGTCTTACTACTTGCTTCCTTGTAAGTAGAAGCGAAATGAGGGAGTACCTTATATTAAAGTGATAGTCAAACGCTGGATGCTATGTGACTGAAGTTCCTTTATTTGTATGGACACGAGTTCACAGAATCCTGCATGAGAAAAGTATGTTTTTGATAGCTGAAACCAAAAACAAGAAACAACTCAAAAACAATCAACTCCACGAAAAAAAATATATAACATAAATTGTGTGTTTTAAACTGCTCCACATTTTTTCTATAGTAAGTTTTTGTCAATCTCTTACGGTTTAGCACTTATGCAGAATTCCGTAAAATTCGCTCACAATAAAGAAGTCTTCAGAGTCCATTCCCAGAAAATTCAAGATATACATTTTATTTGTCAGGTAAATAACTTTAATATACGATATTTTAATCAGAATCGTTAAAGCTATTTTTAGAAAATCAAAATTTTCGAAAAAAGTTCCATGTAAAGGGTAGTTTGGGGTGGGGGGATTTTTCTCAAAATCTTCGTATCGCATCCCTGGAAGATACTAAACTTAAATACAAAGTTTGGTATTTTACCGACATTTCGTTTTTGAGTTATCGTGTTCACATACACACCGACACACGGACCTTTTTCTGAAAATATTTTTTTGGATACTGGGGACCCTAAAACATATATTTCCGATGAAATCTCGGTATCGAATATTTTGGTGGAGTGCAATACATTCTCTATTCACTATGTACATAGTGAGTATAGAGAAAGTAAAAAAGCATTTTCACAAAAAGGTTCGTGTGTGTGTGTGTGTGTGTGTCCGTGTGCCTGTGAACACGATAACTCAAACATGAAAAGTCGGTAAAGTACCAAACTTGGTATTTAAGTTTAGTATCTTCCAGGGATGCGACACGAAGATTTTGAGAAAAATCCCCCCATCCCAAACTACCCTTTACATGCGACTTTTTTCGAAAATTTTTATTTTCTTAAAAATGGCTCTAACGATTTTCATTAAAATATCATATATTAAAGATATTTTTTTAAAATGTATATTTGAATTTTCTGGGAATAGCCACTAAAGACCACTTTATTCTGGATGAATTTTGCATAACTACTAAACCGTAAGAGATGGACAAAAACTTAACACACAAAAAATGTAGAGCACGTTAAAACACACAATTTATGTTAGATACATTTTTTCGTGGAGTTGGTCGTTTTTGGGATATTCCTTTTTCTTGGTTTCAGCTTTGAAAAACTTATACTTTTCTCATACAGGAATTTGTCAACTCCTGTTCTCACAAACAAAGGAACATCAGTCACATAGCAACCAGCTTTTGGCTTTCACTTTAACCTATGGTACTCCCTTATTTCGCTTGTATGTACAATAAAGCAAGGAATAAGACTATTTCTGCTAATTTTCCTCGATTAACATGAAATAAATAAAAGATAAGTTTATTAACAATAATTTGTTACAGAGAGATAGAGAAAGTCATGTGAATGGAACACATCAGAGTTTTTCGCTTTTACTTACAGGGCAGCAAGTAATAACACAATTTCTGCTATTTTTTTCTAACTTAACATGAAGTAAATAGAAGCATAAACTGTTTAAGAAAAATTTGTTGCTGAGATATAGAGAAAGTCATGCGAATGGATTACATCAGAATTTTTTTTTTTTTTTTAGATTAGCGACCTATCTTTGGTCATATAGGACACTATAAAGTATTGCTGTAAAATAATATTCCCGCCAATTAATTTCAAAAATGACGCTGAGAACGAAACCATTACTACAAGTTCCATACTACTGGTGTAAATTATTTGGAAGAAATACTTAAAGTGGTTATTTTTAGAACGCGGCGTAGTAGTTTAGCATGTTGGTACTTGAACTTTTCGGGATTGTGTCAATGATCCCCTGATGTACGTGTCGACTTGTATTCCACGTGGGAGACAGGTTTTCTAAATCATGTATACTATTTACAGACTGACCTGCCCTCTGTAGCCATCAAGCACTAAATGACACTTCAGGAATAGATACATATTTTTACTTTCTCTAATAGGTATACAAAGAAGAGAAATCAATGTATTCAAGCCAAAAAGGTTAATGTCGAAATTTCTTCGAAAATACACTATTTTGTCTTCTGAATCCAAAACTTTATTTTTACGTTCTCTTCTTCGTAAATACTAGAGGCGTTCGGTAAGTTCTTATAAAATCCAAGAAATTATACTCGAAGCTCGAAAAAAAGTTGGTATTCAGTAACCATCTGTTACTAGATGACAGATAAAGTTTCAGCTATATTCATATTCCGTTGCATTGACGATTGAATGGATAGTCTTGTGCTTCTTTAGAAAAATGAAACAAGGAAAGAAAAAAAACCGAGTTTCTGCGGTGATTAAACACTTCTATTTAAAACACCTAACGTCGAAAGAGATAAAAGCCGAGTTGGATGAACTTTATTGCACATCTGCTCTTGCGTTTTCAAAAAGTTACAATTGGATAAGTGAATTTAAACGTGGCCGCACATCCACAAATGATGAACATCGTTCCGAGCATCCGCTAGAAGTGACTTCATCGAAATGTCTGACAAAATCTAGGTATGGTATTGATTGATCGACTAATCACAGTTCGCGAAATAGAGGCCACAGGTATTTCAAAGTACAGTGTTCCCAGTTTTTGCACCAAAAAGTAGGTCTGACAAAGGTCTCGGTAAGATGGGTGCCGCGTTTGCTCACAATGGAGAATAAACACAATCATGTGATCGTTTCGGAAGCTGGTTTGGCACTTTCTTGTCGCAATCCTAACGAGTTTCTGCGCCTATACAGAAGTGCGGATGAAACATGGATACACAACTACACTTCAGATACAAAAGTACTGTCGAAACAGTTGGTTTTTAAAAGGCAAACCTGCTCTGAAGAAGGCAAAGATGGTGAAATCTGCAGACAAGGTGATGGCTACGGTTTTCTGAGATGCACGTGGAATCATCTACGTTGATTACTTGCAGAAAGGAAGAACGATAAATGGAGAATATTATGAATCGTTATTGCAACGATTGCACGGAGAATTAAAGAAAAAGGACATATTCTTTTCCATCAAGACAATGCAAGGGTGCAGACCTGTGCAGTGTGGATGCCGAACATTTTAGAATTAAGGTTCTAATTATTACATAATTATTTACCAGATTTGGCCCCTAGTGATTTATTTTTTAATTCCAGCTTTGAAAAAGTGGCGCATCGGAAAACAATTCACGTCTAACAAACTGGTCATCTCCCAAAAGTTGCCTATTTTGAGGATCCTCCGAAAACGTACTTTTTGGAAGGTTTAAAACAGTTGAAGAAACGCTGGGAAAAGTGTATCCAGCTAAAAGCACATTGTTGAAAAAAAATCTACCAAAAATGATTTTTCTATTTCTTTCTCGGGACCTATTGAATGCCCCTCGCAGTACATAAGTAGAGAAGATATTGGATTCCATCCAAAATTTCAACCCCGCTCGGCACTCCCTCAAAACAGATTGACTTGTATAAGCAGTGTATTAATTTTATTCACCACGTGCACCAATTACCTTTCTGTTAGATCTTCATTATGTAGTACAGAGGAAAGATTAACCTAATTTTGCACCACCCGGTGAGAGAGGTGGTGTATTGTCCAACCAGACATTTTGAGGATCACCAGTTCGCAACTCAGATATTCATTTATCACAAGTTACGTTTCATGTCTACGCTTTTAAGAGCATAGCAAACAGGTGGAAGGCATCTGCGGATTCAGAAAAGGCTCCGTTTTACGGTAGGATTTCCAGGTGTATTTTAATGTCTTTGTATTTCTCAGTACATACCCAATAGCCGGTTTTAACCTGAAATTGCCCCGATGAGTTCTCCAACTATTTTAATACATAAAGGAATATCTGCACCCGCAGTTGGGCTACCTGGTTGTTTTGCGATCTAGAGAAATAGGCCACATTATGTGCACGTTAATGTACGCAAGGAACTGTAAATATAGCCGTCAAATGAATCTCTAATTTTCTAAATTTGTATGTCAAACCCAAATGAAATATACAGCTTCAATAATGTTTATTTGCAGACCTTTTAATAATCAAAAATATTTTAATGTAATATTCTAGAGCTACATTTTACTATCTGAACATATTTCCATTTTGAAATCTAATTTTCGTAATGAAAGTGCTATGTGGTGGTGGTAGTGGTACCTTAGAGCTAGTGAGGGGTTTGCAGGGGGAAGGAGAAAGGGAATGGGAAAATCGAGATTGCCATGGGACGGATTTGATGCGGGGCAAATAAATTGGTTTGGGCAAGGAAAAGGAATGGGGAGAGAAACCAACTAAACAAGTGGTAGAAGGAAGGGAATGTTAAGAATGTAGCCTGCAAGGTGCCGAGCTAAAATAAGCTTTGTAGAGAGGGATCCGAATGTAATGAGTTTCGACAAGTCTGTCTTCTCTTGGAGCAGCAGAAAAGAATGGAATTACATATTTATAGAACATAAAATGTCTACTTTATCGTTATTGATGAGTGAACTTAAAAAGTCTTATATTACAGAAACACTTGAGGGAACGTGGAAGAACGTTGCTAATAATTTAGGAATTTCTTTGCAGATATTCGATACTGGCAAACCATAAAATGTGTCCATTCACATGATTTTATCAATATTGCTAAACAAAATAAACCTGAAGAACATAAATCATGAGCAATTAAACATTTCAAGCATTTAACACCCTAAAATATTTCATCACATTGAAATTTTGGCACTCTATTAGATTTATGTTTGTTACTTTTGGTCATTAATATTTGTAATTTGTATTTGAGAATTTTCAAGAAACCATGATTTGTTCTGCAAATTGTTGTAGTAATGTTTGTTTGTCCACCATGTTCGGGTGCCAATATGTCGCGGTATTGTTGTGATAGTATGACGCTATCAGGTGAGTTTACTTGGAGTTGGTCGAGGGTTAATGCTCGTGAAATTCTCTACATTACGAGTGTACATACCTTGCAGGTTCCCTTTGTTGCACTGGCTAAGCTCGTTCTAGTAGACCAGGAGTTGTCTCTTGCCTAGGGGGGAAAGAATGACAAAGGTGTGTAACACTTTTGGTAGACTCAAATAAGAGAAATTTTACTTAATTCACTATAGACTTCCTTTATTGATGGATTGTTGTTCGTTTGAGGAACTAACCCTTCGAGCGACTCCCCACATAATCAATCGCAAGCTTGATGAAGTAGTTTTATTTAAGTGCTAATTCCACTTTTACGGAGTTGTTATATTTTTACTTTCTCTATACGCATTATGTACATAGTGTATGGAGAAGGTATTGCACTCCACCCAAAAATTCGATACCGAGATTTCACCGGAAATATATGTTTTAGGGTCCCCAATATCCAAAAAAAGCATTTTCACAAAAAGGTCCGTGTGTCCGTGTGTCTGTGAACACGATAGCTGAAAAATGAAAAGTCGGTAAAATACGAAACTTGGTATTTAAGTATCTTCCAGGGATGCGACATGAAGATTTTGAGAAAAATCCCCCCACCCCCAACTACCCTTTACATGGACCTTTTTTCAAAAATTTTGATTTTCTCAAAAATGGCTCTAACGATTTTGATTAAAATTACGTGTATTAAAGATATATACATGACAAATAAAATGTATATCTTGAATTTTCTGGGAATAGCCTCTAAAGAGGTTTATTCTGGATGAATTTTACTAAATTTTGAATAACTACTAAACCGTAAGAGATGGACAAGAACTTACTTCACAAAAAATGTAGAGCACATTAAAACACACAATTTATGTTAAATACATTTTTTTCGTGGAGTTCGTCGTTTTTGTGACATTCCTTATTTTTGGTTTCTGCTATGAAAAACGTATACTTTTCTCATACAGGAACTTGTCAACTCCTATCCATATAGACAAAGGAACTTCATTGACATAGCAACCAGCTTTTGACTATCACTTTAACCTATGGTAGTCCCTTATTTCGCTTCTACTTACAAGGAAACAAGTAATAAGACTATTTCTGCTATTTTTTTCTGATTAACATAAAGTAAATAGAGGTATAAGCTTTTTAAGAATAATTTGTTGCAGGGATATAGAGAAAGTCATGTGAATGGTACACATCAGATTTTTACATTCGTCACCGTAATCTTGAGTTTCTCGGTCAGCATAACATTTGCGGTATTAATTGCACGGCTGATAAACTTATAAAACACCGTTTTCCTACAATATACGCCACGCGATTTCTTAGTTACCTTGCTTATACGTATTTTCCTACATTGTGTGTCTTGCTTTATGAGCTCTGTTTCCTACATTGTGAATAACTTCGAGCCCGATTTCTTGTACGTATATACTAAAAGGTCCGATTATTGCCCTCCTTTTTGATTGGCTGAAAAATGGTGCGTAAAGTGGTGTTGTCACGTGACTATCGGGAATTTTTCTTTATTTTACACCCACGTGACCTTGTTCTACAATGAAAAATTCCCTCTTTCAAGTTTTAAAGGGAAAATACCTTTCTTCCTCTTAAGGGTTGTTACTTGTGTCCCTAATGCACTAAAATTCCTGAAAAATACAAAGGGAATTTCTACACGCCACGGTACTGCGTTCTACTGAGCATATATTTCTTATGTTAAATATTACAAACTAATGATTAAACTAATAAGATATGCGTCGTGCTAAAATACCGTCTTAAAGCAAATTATTTGTACAAAATATTATTCTTTTATCTAATACGATAATAGAGACAAAACTTCTTTTTAAGTAGTAGGAAAATATACACTGGGTTAGCGCTATAGTCAAATCTTTTAAAAATCATCACTATATGAAACAATTGAAATTCGGTACTCTTTGCCTGGCTAGGACTACAACAAAAGAGATGTTAAACGAAGGATGGCTTCTCGTTTGAGAAAAGTTTCAGTAGTTTAGCACTGGAAGCAGTTACAAGGAATATCTTGGTTAACTCTAAAAAGAATCTTAGGTGTTTCATTTACATGACCTTTTCTACCTAATCTACAAACAATTGTTCTTAATGACTTAGATAAAAATATCGTTGATTAAATATAAATACATGACAAATAATCTCCTTAGCGCGGTGGTAGCGCAGCTGCCTACCAAGCGGGAGACCTGGGTTCGATCCCCAGTACCGGCGTGGGGATTTTTCCCCCGCTGGGAGACCTGGACCGGGGTGCACTCAGCCTCGTGAGGTCCCTGGGGGCCAATTGAGGAGCTACATGATGGAGAAGTAGCGGCTCCAGGTCGTGAGGACCGCATTAACCGGCCGGGAGGGGCTCGAGGCGCTGACCACGTCTCGCCCTCCAATACTGCACCCCATCCATGACGTCTGTAGTGGACCGAGATGGGGGACGCAGCGGCCGGGCGGTAGGCCAAGGTTCCCCGTGAGCTGTCGTGCCATGGAGTTATGTTACATGACAAATAAAATGTGTACCCTCATTTTTCTTGGAATAACCTTTGAAAACCTCCTCATTCTGGGTGAATTTTAAACAACTGATAAGGTCACGCCTTGGCTAAATGGTTAGAGCACTCGTCTCTCACCTAGACGCTCGGGTTCGATCCCGAGCGACCGCATGTAAGATTTGTGGTGGACAAAGCGGCATAGGGGCGGCCTTTCTCCGTGTTTTCCCCCGCCATCACATTCTATCGGTGCTCTATCTTCATTCCATGTTACATCATTGTCATCGCCTGCGGTACCACAAGTAGTTAAGCGGGCGTTAAACACTAGCAAAAAGAATCTGATAGACAAAAGCTTACTACACAAAAATATAGATCTCAAAAAGCACACACATTATGTCGCATACATCTTTTACAGTTAATCGTTTCTGAGATATTCCTTGTTATTGCTTTCAATTTCAAAGTACTTAAACTTTTCTCAAGCGGAAGGTAATCTTTCGTTTCATCTCTCTTATGTTTTACTCTTGGAAATGCAAAGAGAACCGAACTTCAATTGTTCAATTAGCTTTTAAAAACGTTGAGTACCGTTTTGGCATAGCGTATTTATTCTCTGTACCCTTCTGTTTGCAAGGAAGCAAGGAATAAGACCATTTCTACTAATGTTTATCTCAATCATTATTATTATTATTATTTAGATATAAAAATATCCTGTAAGAATAGATTTTTGCTGAACTGGTATTGAAGGGTATGTGAATGGAACACGTCAAAGCTTTGTAATTTATTATATTGCGTATTTTAAGAATATTTAGCACGCGAACGCCTAATAAATTTTCATTTGAGACACTGGATATTAGATCCCTGTTAGAAATGGTTTAGATATTATTTACTCTCCTCAGTCACGCTTGCAGCATTTAATATCCATGTTGTATTTTCCACGTGGAGTGCACATACAGGAAGCGGGCAGTAAATCTGAATTGCGGCGAGTGGAAACTTAACCTTCCGTGCGCTGCAAGTTATGTGCGCGCTCTATGGCGGTTATTATTCTTGCTAAACAAGACAACGCCGTGATGTGTATGCAGTTAAAAGCATAAACACCAACTCCAAGCTTCTGCCAACGCATGCCTTTTATTTTATCACGTAAAGAAGAGCAGTTTATTGCTTTCGATTTAAAAAATCCATGTCGCAGCTTCGCAAAAATATGTAGTGTTGAAAAAATACTAAATGATCAATATGCCAAGTATTTATTGAGTAAACGCATAAAAACATTATACCAGTGAAGAAAATTTCATATTTGAAGTATTTTAAAACGGAGACCAATAACAAGTAATATCTCAAAAACGGCCAACTCCACAAAAAAAATGTATATAACATAAATTGTGTGTTCTAAGGAGCTCTACATTTTTTGTTAAGTATATTTTTGTCTATCTCTTACGGTTTACCAGTTACATAAATTCCACAAAATTCATCCAGAATAAAGATGTGTTTAAAGGCTATACCCAGGAAATTCAAGACTTACATTTTATTTGCCATGTAAATATCGTTAATATACGATATCCAATCAAAATCGCTAGAGCCATTTTTGAGTAAATAAAAAATTTCGAAAATCTTTCCATATAAAGGGTAATTGGGGAGGTTTTACTTGAAAATCTTCGTATCGCATCTTTGAAAGATACTGAACTTAAATACCAAGTTTGTTAGTTCAAACACGAAAAGTTATTTTAACATGAGGCCCACAGTTACACACCTAGACTCTCACAGGACATTTTATTAAAATATATTTTTTTTTAGATTCAGGGAGCCTCAAAACACATATTTCAGGTGAAACTTCGTTACCGAATTTTTGGGTGCAATGCTATACTTTCTCTATACCAATGTGCCTAGTACCTGTAGAGAATGTGAAAAGATTTTTCTTCTATCTACAACATGCGAATCGAGAGAAACATTAACAAAATTGGTCTTATTAAATGCTTCTTTGTAAGCAGAAGGGAAATTAGAGAATACTCTAGCCTAAAGTGACAGTCAAATCTTTTAAAAGCTGTCGCTAAGCTACTGTCTTTGATATTCGGTTCTCTACCTGCCCAGGATTAAAACAAATGAATATTCGATGACCACTTCCTGTATTAGAAAAGTATAAGTATTTTAAAATTGAAGCAAAAAACAGGAAATATTTTGGAAATCGTATATTATATTAATTGCGCGTTTTAATGAGATCAACATCTTTGGCTTACGGTTTACCTATTATGAAAAAGTCATTCATATGAACACTTCAGAGATCATTCGGTCTTATTTACCCTTTTTACTTTCTCTACACGTACTATGTACATTGTGTATAAAGATGATATTGCATTCCACCAAAAAATTCGACACATATTCAATGTATTCTAGGGACACGATAGAAATATTTGAAAGAAAACCACCCCATCCAAAAAATAGTCCTGAATTGAATAATTTTGAAAACATTTATTTTCTCAAAAAATGGCTCTAACGATTTTGATTAAAATATCGTATATTAAAGATATTTGCCTGACAAATAAAATGTATATCTTAGTTTTCTGGGAATAGCCTCTGAAGACTACTTTATACTGGATGAATTTTACGGAATTTTGCATAACTGGTAAACCGCAAGGGATGGATAAAAACTTACCACACAAAAAATGTAGATCACATTAAAACACACAATTTCTGTTATATACATCGTGAAGATGACAGTTTTTTTAGATAATCGTTTTTGGTTTCAGCTTTGAAAAACATACTTTTCTCATACAGGAATTGGTCAACTCCTTTCCACACAAACAATGGAACTTAAGTCACATAGCAACCAGCATTTGACTATCTTTTTAACCTATGGTACTCCCTTATTTGCTTACAAAGAAGCAAAAAATTAGTCTATTTATGCTAATTTTTTCTCGATTAGCATGAAGTAAATAGAATCATAAGCTTTTTAACAATAATTTGTTGTAGAGATGTAGAGAAAGTCATGTGAATGGAACAGATCAGATTTTTAACTTATGTATTCTCCGTTAGTATTTATTCAATATGTTTTAAAGCAGCACTAACAGGGAACGAAAGAATAATAGTAATTGTAAAATAATTGACGGGCTCCACCCGCCTGGTTTCCTGGGAACAAGATATCGTCTGAAGGTAAATGGTCGTCAGAAGCCACTCCTTGATACTTAGAGAGGGTGGGCTCCCACTACACTAATGGGGAACTTTCTCATTAGCGATTTGTCAATTTGCTGTAGGGGAAGCAAGTTCTAACAAGCCGCGTCAATACTCCCCTAAAATAATCTCTAATGTGTCTGTTGTTGATGTTCACACGGTAATCAGTTTACCCTACCTATTAAATATGCAGCACACAAACCTCCTCCATTTTACGAGCCGTTTTTCATTATTTTTACGACGATTAATATTAGTTTATATTGGAAATCTCAAGTATTAGCTGAATTCTGAATACTGTTCAGCAAAAATGTAATACTAATATCTATACGCGTAATATAATTAGAGAGAATTTCTTTATCTATTTACACTAATCTGAAGAACTACTCAATCTATTACTTTCTCTCCACGTAATAAGTATAATGTGTATAGTAAAAGTATTGCATTCAACCCAAAAATTTGATACCTAGATTTCATTGTAAACATGTTTTGAGACAACTGAATCCAAAAAAAAAAAAAAAAAAAAAAAATGTGTGTGTGTGTGTGTTTGTATGAAGCATATCTCAAAAATGAAAAGTCCGTTAAATACCAAACTTGATATTTAAAATTGGTATCTTACAAGGATGCGACACAAAGATTTTCAAGATAATTCCCCAACCCCAACCACCTTTTACAAAGAACATTTTTCGAAAATTTGTATTCTCTCAAACATTGCTATAACGATTTTGATTAAAATGCCGTAAGGTTGAGATTTTTTATGACAAACGAAATGTATGTCTTGAGTTTTCTGGGAATAGCCTCTGAAAACCTCTTCATTTTGGATGAGTTTTGTATAACTGGTAAACCGTGAGAGATATACAAAATCTGATGTGTTCCATTCACATGACTTTATCTACATCGCTGTAACAAATTATTGTTAAAAAGCATATTTTATCTACTTTATGATAATCGAGATAAACATTAACAGATACTAACTTATTTGCTTCCTTGGAAGTAGAAGTAAAATAAGGAAATAAGGTAGGCTAAAACGATATTCAAATCTTTTAAATGCTGGTTTCCATGTGGTTGAAATCCGTTTCTATGTAACGCCAGGAGTTTACAACTTTCCGTGTGAGAAAAGTTTAGTATTTTAAATCTGAAACAAATAACAATGAATATCTCAGAAATGGTATCTACATTTTTTGTGTAGTAAATTTTAGTTTACCTCTTACGTTTACGGCGGTAAAACATTTTTAAAACCGTCGCTATGGGATTATTATTGAAGTTCCATTCTCATTCCATGGCAGGAATACAACAGGAATGAGGTGTCTCGTTTGACGAACTTTAGTGTTTTAAAAGTGAAACTAATAAGAAATATTTCGGAGATTTATCTAACAGACAGTATATGACTTTAATTGTGCTTATTCTTCTGAAGCTCAAAAATGTTAGAAATTGGAGGATTAATAACATTAAATATTTGAGGATTTTATGCAACTTTTGTTTTGATAATTGTTTTTACGAGCTCTACATATTTGTGTTGTTACTTTTTGCCTTTATCTTTTGGTTTAATAGTTATACATAAGTAATTCAGGATGAACAGGACTATAGATCCTACTCTCGAGAAATTAAGGATATATATTTAAATTTCCTTGCAAATATTTTTATGTTCGGAATTTTAATCAAATTCGTTAGAACCATTTTCATGTAAAGGGTAACTTTTATTGGGGGGATTTTCTTGAGAATCTTATCATATTCATGGATGTTGCTGAACTTATATACAAAGTTTTTAAACTTTCGTTTTTTTCAGTTATGCTGTTCCAGACACATAAAGAGACCTCATAGGGGTCCTCAAAAATATATATTGTAGGTGGAATACAACATTTTCTCCACCTACCATGAACATTGTACATATTTGATAGAGAAAATGGTTGTAAAGCATGAGATTTGGGAGGAATAACAATAAGTACATAAGATTAAAGTTTGAAAAGAATTAAATAACTTTATTAAGTACATTAATGCCTTTGTGGGGTTTTACTTATTTAGAAATAACTGCATAAGTAAATGTATATTAAGTACGTTTGTAGCGTAGTTTTCAAATGTAATACCGCTACATCTAAAATGAACACTATCTGAGCCGAATCAGGAATAGGAAATGTAATCTGTGGAGTTATCTCGCTTTGTTTTGTGCTCAGATTGGTTTATTAGCAGCTGTGCGTTGTAATTGTGTAAAGCTTAAGGCTTAACCTGCTCGAAACCAAGCCATAATATTTGTGAATTACTGTGCTAAATGTGCATATTAGGGCAGATGCAGGGAATGGTGGTCGCTTAAGAGTTGCAGTCCCTCCCCAAGGACAGTTTGGATTTTTTATGTAAATTGATATGTTGTCATTAGACGTATTTACTAACTGTGTGCATAAATTTACGACGCTAATAGTGTTAATAATTCAAAATTAATATAAATTGTACTGAACGTTATTCCCAGCATGTGCAGGCAATCACGGTCGCTAAGATACAGTAACGTAAAATAGAGAAGTTAAACAAATAAATATTATTGTTCTTCTTTTATTAGAACATTTCTTAAAGAAATGAAGTTAAATCAAAAATATTCTGTGTTCCGTTCACACGACTCTCTCTACATCCCTGCAACAAATTATTCTGAAAAAGCTTATACTTCTATGCTAATCAGAAAAGGTTAGCAGAAAAAGTCTTATTACTTGCTTCCTTGTAAGTAGGGAGTACCATAGGTCAAAGTGATAGTCAAAGCTGGTTGCTATGTCACTGAAGTTCCTTTGTTTGTTTGGACAGCAGTTGAAAAACTCCTGTATGAGAAAAGTTTAAGTTTTTCAAAGCTGAAACCAAACACAAGGAATATCTCAAACAGGATCAAATCCACGAAAAATAATGTATGTCGTAAATTGTGTGCTTTATCGTGATCTATATTTTTTGTGCAGTAAGTTTTTGTCTATCTCTTATCGTTTACGAGTTATGCAAAATTCAATAAAAGGCATCCAGAATAAAAAGGTCTTGAGAGACTATTCCCAGAAAATTCAAGATATACAATTTTACTTACCAGATAAATATCTTAAATATAATAGATTTTAACCAAAACCGTTAGTCATTTTTGAGAAAATCAAAATTTTCGAAAAATGTTCCATGTAAAGGATACTTTGGATTTTTCTCAAAATCTTCGTGTCGCATCCCTGGAAGATACTAAATGTAAATACCAAGCTTGGTATTTTAGCGACTTTTCGTTTTTGAGTTATTGTTTTCACGGACACACATACACTGACCTTTTTCTGAAAATGCTTTTTATGGATTCAGGGGGACCCAAAACATGTATTTCCGATGAAATCTCGGTATCGAAATTTTGGGTGGAATGCAATACCTTCTCTATACACTACGTACATAGTGTGTGTAGAGAAGGTACAAAGTTCTTCTACAAGCTATGAAAACGGAAAATTAAATCTTTAAAATCAAATTATTGAATTTCCTGTTTGCCGTATAGGTGCGCTAACCAACTGCAGCAGTCGACAGAATTAATCGTGCTATTGCCTACACCGTTCTTGTTCACATTTTAGTTACGTCAGACTGCCATGTTCATTGCAACGTAATGATTTAACAAACTTCTTTCTACACAAACGTTTCCATTATTGCTTACAATTTTCTTTGCTATTTTAACTTTCTGTTCTAACGAATCATCAATATAACATTATTTGAAAGCCATCCGCAGTGACGCTTAAGAATCATAATATCAGCAACAGAATTAGCCAATACGGTAGCCGATGTTCGTCGCAAAGAATGTCCAGTGTATTTTTCTGGCTCATCAAACACACGTTTTATAATCATAGAATAAACTAATGTAATAGTCTGACAACGTAGTTTCTAATATTCTTAAATTATACGAATATATAATACAACAATTCTTATAAACTTTCATTGCAAAATATGCTAACACACATCCTCGCAAATTATTTTAATTGCTTTGGCAATTAATTTTAGGGTCTTTAGCTGATATTTTTCACCAGTATAAACACTGTTATTAATATTGTAAGAAGATTGTTTACACAACTAATAACAATAGCAATAATAATAATAAATGCTGAATTGAATTTGAAGGAAACGACGGTCACACGCAGGGAACGACGGTCACATGGACCGCCATTACCTTCACGAACAACGTTACAGAAAATGCTTCATAACCAAGAAATAGAGTGTTGTCTCTCAAAACAAAAATTATTCCAATAATCAGCAATAAATACCTTATTCGTTTTGTAAAAAGATTGCGAAATTTTAAAACAATGAAATATACTTAGATATCTTGATTTTCTGGATGAAATTATAAGAAAACTGCCAAATACAGAAAAAACACTTCTAACCTCGTAAACTTACAACTCAACAATGAAGTTACTATTGAAATAGTTCTATCTCTTTGCATCTCTGTGGCCTTATGAAGTTAAATTACAGCGATGACCGTCATTCCCTGCTGACTGCTATTCTCTGCAACTCCCCTAAGGGTGGTAATTTTAAGATAATCTTTTACCCTATTTCTTGCACTTGCTTGGGAAATCGTATCGTCTATACCAGTAGACAATTTCCAATTTACGCCTGTTTCCTTAGGCAACACAGCTGACATTCATCCTTCCGTGAAAGACTATTTAATGTTCTCCTATAAATGTAATGACGGATTAAACCGTGCGAACCGCTACGCCAACAGAAACTGGCTCTATTTTGATTAAAATACCTTATGTTTAATATTTTTTATGACTAATGAAATGTATATCTTGAATTTTCTGGAAACAGCCTCTGAAAACCTCTTCATTATGGATGACTTTTGTATAACTGGCAAACCGTAAGAGAAAAACAAAATTTACCACAAAAATGTAAATCTCATTAAAATATACAATTTATATCAAATACATTTTATGTAGAGTCAAACGTTTTCGAGATATTCCGGACTATTTGTTTAATTTAACCACTTAAATTTCTTCCCGTTTGAGAAATGTTTTTCTTCTCGTTTCTCGTTGTTTATTCCTGGCAAGCCAAGAGATTGGAATTTCAATTGTTTTACATAGCGACCAGCTTTTAAAGGACTATCACTTTAGCCTGTGCATTTTTTTTTTATTTCCCTTCTGATTATAAGGAAGCTAGTAATAAGAGCCGTTCTGCTTATGTTTATCTCAATTAGCATGATTTAGAAAACAGCATGTGACTGAAACACGTTAGATTGTTTCCCCTCTAATTACAAGGAACCAAGTAACAAGGACTATTTCTGCTAATGTTTATCTCGATTATCATGAAGTAGATAGAAGAGTAAGTCTTTTATCAGTAATTTGCTACAGAGATGTAGAGAAAGTCATGTGAATGGAACAGATTTTTTTTCCGGAGTTGACCGTTCTTGTTATTGGTATACACTGAAGTTCATTGCACTATTACCATACACTTGCGTTATTTGCCTATAATATTCGATTGGCAGAACATTTTATGCATTCAAAAATTGAATAAGTACTTTGGCGGTAGAAAATTACAACATCAGAACTGAAAAATTCGTACCACGTGACAATAAAAATCTTGAAAGCAATGAGAAATAGGGTAAGATAATGTAACTTTGTAAATAAAGTTTTACCAGTAGAGGACGATGCACGCGCCGCATGTAAACAACCTGTAGTAACGCATTGGGGAACGAGACTCGACATTACAATACTGTTTTACGGGATTTAATGTTTTTGATAATAGTGCGTTCTCTTCAATCAAGATTGTAAAATCTCTTGCTTCAAATGTATTGCATCGAGGCCTAAAAGGCATTAATTAGAGACCCGTAACACCTTCTTTAGACCGTGTGAAAAAGAATGTGAAGACAGTATTTGGAAAAAGATGTCGGATTTTCAATAATGCGTGAAATATGAAATGTGTGGAGCGAAGTTTTTAACAATATAAAGTATGTTTACGTGCCAATCGGAGACGATTCACATTTGAGACGTTACGAGTGTATGAAACGGATAATAATGCTGATGATTTGTTGCACAACAGGAATTGAGTGTATGTAAATATTAAAACTGTTAGTTCCCGTAAATCATTGTCACCCACCCACTACCCCATTTTCCTTCTATTATTATTACTACGTACACACTGCATCGTCAACACATCACACCTATATACCATGCTGCGCTTAACTTCGATTCTATCCCGGTATCAGTCCCCAAATCGTCTGCCACTTTCTGGATGACCCTCGTATATCTGTACATGTCAGATACGGGGCAGGTGGTTCACCTGGTACCTGCACAGTGTACGTGGCAGAGAAAACAAACATAATTACAGCGGAAATGAGTTGTTTTGTCAGTACTGGTGTAGTGAATTTCAAACAATAACAAATAGAACTCACCATTGCGCAGTTCAGAATGCATGCTGCTAGTTTAACACAAATTTCAGCTGGATAGTTTATAATTTCATTTTTATGAATGTCTGAAAGTACTATTTTACATTATATGTTAATAGATATTTAATTATAAGTGGCTTAAACAGGTTATTATTTGTGAGTGGGATGTTTAGTACAGGAGCGTGTATGCGCAATTTCTCATGAACAAATAATATACTAATAAGCCACGTATAATATACGTTTTATCCTATCCTAATATTAACTGAATTATTCTTATATTTATTAATATTAATATTATTATAGTCGTCATTACGAAGTATTTAATTTTAGTCGTGACGTAAGTAGTGCTTTGTTTGTAACCCCGCCGGAATAAACAGCTTCAATTCTGGTTTTTTAAACTGCACCAAATAAATGAAAGAAAATGGATATTCTCGAAGAAGTTTTAGATTACTCTTAAGGGAACTGTGCTTAGTTTGTTACTCGGAAAGGCGAAGGATTTGTACGACAAGAAATTTATGTTATTTAAAGAATGTGGAGCTGCCAGAGCAATTAAAATAATTTGCGAGGATGTGTTGTTAGCATATTTTGCAATGAAAGTTTATAAGAATTGTTGTATTATATATTCGTATAATTTAGGAATATTAGAAATTACGTTGTCAGACTATTACATTAATTTATTCTATGATTATAAAACGTGTGTTTGATGAGCCAGAAAAATACACTGGACATCCTTTGCGAAGAACATCAGCCACCCTGTTGGCTAATTCTGGTGCTGATATTATGATTCTTAAGCGTCACTGTGGATGGCTTTCAAATAATGTCGTGGAAGATTATATTGATGATTCGTTAGAACAGAAAGTTAAAATAGCAAAGAAAATTATAAGCAATAATGGAATCGTTTGTGTAGAAAGAAGTTTCAATGTCAGAAGGAGTAAAGTTCAGTTGCAATCACTGTCAAATTACTTTATTTCACAATGAAATACTCAGTTTTGTTGTTTCCTAGGATACATGAAATGTACTAGGTACGTCCAGAAAGTAAGCTCCGTTTCAATTTATCTCCGCTGCAGCGCTGCGATCGCAGTTCCGCACATGCACGGTAGACGCTCTGTATCAAGGAGAAGAAACGTGCGCCATTTTGAGATCGCTGTCAGCCACATACGCTTTGTTGTGCTTGTTTACAATGTTGGTGTTGATTGAAAATCCCGCCGCTTGTGAAATCAGATCTGTGATTCGTTTTCTGAATGCTGCCGGTCCCCATGGCCACGCTCGCTAAAGCGTCTCGCTTTGGTGCTTCGTGGGCAGGGGATCGTGGGTTCGAGTCCCGCCTTGGGCATGGATGTTATATGTTTGTGCAATGTGTATATGTTTGTAAAAGAAACAGTAAAACCAGTAAACCAGTAATCAGTAAAACCTACGGGGGGAAATGTAAATAGGGATACAGTACCGGAGTCCTGATCAGACTCGGTTACTGTTTAAAAAAAAAAAAAAAAAAAAAAAAAAAATGCTAGGAAAGTGAAACCAATTGAAATTTATCGGCAAATTTGCGAAATTTACGGACAAAATGCGATGTGTGATTCAATGGTGAGAAGATGGGTCCCACAGTTCAATGAAGGATGTAGTGAAGTGCACGATGAAGAACGAAGTGGGCTTCCATCTTTGGTTACAGAAGAACTGGTTCACGCCATTGATGACAAGATTCAGGAAAACCGCAAGCTTACAATATTAGTGCTCTCGCTATGGAATTTTCCCAAAGCTCACGATCACTAATTCATGAAATTGTTACCGAAAAACTGAAATTTCGTAAACTTTGCTCACGTTGGGTACCAAAGATTCTTACTGAGCAACACAAAACAAAACGGATGGGTAGTGCACTTTCATCTGTTCTTACATCTCAAGTCTTTCCTTGGCGGTCAACACTTCAACAATGACGAAGAGTTGAAAGAAAATGTTTCCAACTTTTTGAAGACACAGGCGGCAAACTTCTATGAAGAAGGTATACAAAAACTTGTGCCAATCTATGATAAATGCCTGCAAAATTTCGGCAGTTATGTGGAAAAGTAGTTTTAAGAGTTGTAGAATTTTGTGCAAAAAATAATTATTTTGTATCTGTACACAATTTAATTTTATTACCAAACGGAACTTACTTTCTGGACGTACCTGGTATAATGTTATGGAAATATAGATTTGTCGGCGCCCTGTAGGTTCGGGAGTTAATCCTAAATGCTTTTATTCAAATACGCATCTGGATTAACGTGAAGTAGATAGAAGAATAAGCTTTCAAGAATAGTTTGTTGAAAAATCACAAAATATCAACTTTTTTTGTTTTAATAAAAATCTGATGTGTTACATTCACATGACTTTCTCTATATATCTTAAACAAATTATTGTTAAAAGCTTATTCTTCTATCTACCTAATGATAATCCAGATAAGCATTAACAAAAATTGTCCTTATTACCTGGTTCCTTGTAATCAGAATGGTAAAAATCTAATCACATGATGTCCTCAACTGTACTGCAAACAAACCTTTTATTCAAAACATTAATCTGTTTTCCACATCATACTAATCAAGGTTAACATAAGCAGAATTAGTCTTACTACTAGGTTCCTAAGTAGAAGGGAAATAATAAAATGCACAGGCTAAAGCGATAGTCTCATCCTTTAAAAGACGGTCGCTATGTGAAACAATTGAAATTCTAGTCTCTCTGCTGCCAGTAGTAAACAAACGAGAAACGTGAAGAAAGATGTCTTCTCGTATGAGAAAATTTTAAGTGGATTCAAATTGAAACAAATAACCCATGTAAAGAGTAGTTGCTATTTTTAGCATTTTTCTTCCTCTAAAGTGCTTCTTGCGAAGCAGGTTTTGTGTTACAGACATAACATTTGCTGTACATGTTCACAGAGATACAATGAATAAGAATTGCACTATGTTTTACTGTCAGATGTATTTCATAATGTGATATCAATTTTCAAACAAAAAATTATACTTTTACTTTCTCTACACGTACAATGTAGATATTTTTTTTAACGTCCTTTAACCTGGCTGGTCATATCGGACGATGAATGAAATGATGGTCAAATGATCTCGGGATTCATAGAACTTAAAGTTACTCAACATTCGTCTTCTCAGGGATAAGGGAAAAGCCCGAAAAAACCTTATCCGTGTAACTCGCCCTAAGCGAGATTCGAACTCACGACCTTTTGAATGTGAGGCATACACACTATCACCACATTACTTAGGTGGCAGAGAGAAAGTATTGAAATGAATCTAAAAATTCAATACCGAGATTTCAACGGAAATACTTTTTTTGGGTCTCCCTGTGACTACATAGGTCAAAAACGAAAAGTCCATTAAATACCAAACTTCACATTTAAGTTCAGTATCTTCTAAGGATGAGACATAAATAGTTTAAAGAAAATCCCCCCACCTTGAACTACCCTTTAAATGGAAAAAATTTAAAAAATTTTAATTTTCTCAAAAATGACTAATGATTTTGAATAAAATATCGTGTACTAAAGATATTAACCTGACAAATAAAATGCATATATTGAATTTTCTGGGTATAGCCTCTGAAGACTACTTTATTCTGTATGAATTTCACAGAATTTTGTATAACTGGCAAACGTAACAGATAGACAAAAATTTACCTAACTGAAAATGTAGAGCAGGTTAAAACACACGATTTGTGTTCTATACATTTTTTCGTTGAGTGGATCATTTTTTAGATATTCCATATTAGTTTCAGCTTTAGAAAACTTACACTTTTCTCATACGGGAAGTTTTTAATTCCTGTTCATAGAAGTAAAGGAACTTCAATCACATAGCAACCAGCTTTTGACTAATACTTTAGCCTATGCTACTGTCTTATTTCCCTTCTACTTGCATGGAAGCAAGTAATAAGACTATTTCTGTTATTTTTTTCTGGATTAGCATGAAGTAAAAAGAGGCATAAGCAATTTTAACAATTTGTTGGAGAGATATAGAGAAGGTCATATGAATGGAACACATAAGATTTTATGACAAAAAAGCACATTTATAACTTAAACAATTTTTGGATCCTAATCTAAAATAGGGCAAATTCAAAGGCAGGTGCATAATGAAAATATTAAACCAAACTTTTGGGGACTTTTTAGTGACGTGATACAAACAAAATAATTTGACAATAACCTCAAACCATTGGAGGAAAATGGAGGAAATTTGCACGGGTAATTTTTACATTATGTTACATTTAAAAACACTATCATTATTAGTTTTAAATTTCAAACTTTCAGTTATACATAACCTTAACAATCGGGGAATGTTTTTCTCATGGAAGTTTGTAGGAATGCGTTAACTTTGTGAGCACAATTCTAAGTCCTGTTAATTTAATCTGGTCTCTTCTTTCCAGCTGGAGTGGCTTACAGTTTTGGCAAGTTGATTCTATTATGGCTTTGTGAAGTTTTCTGGAGTGTTCTCATTCCAGAGGCTTGCTCGCTGTTTATGAGGGAATGGGGTCTGTGATTTGAGGAGTATAAACCGCAGATGTATTTGGCTGCAAAATCGGCTTTTTCGTCCCCACAATTACTTATTTTCTTTTGGTTTCTGCACCATTTATTTACTTTCTTTACACAAACAATAGTAGGTAGAGGAGGATTGTATTCGAACCAAATATTCGATGTTGATATTTCTCCGAAATATTTGTGCGCATTTTTAGAAAATGGATGGTATGCCTGGCCGCGCGCTCATGTGTATCTTTGGCGCGCATAATTCAAAAACGAAAATTCGGTTAAATGTTAAACTTGGGATTTAATTTCAGTATCTTCCAAGGATGGTAGCGTTGGCTGCTGCTTGCTTCCTGTACTGGCGTGGGGAATCCCCCCACCTGGGAGACCTGGTCCGAGGTGCACTCAGCCTCGAGGCCCTGGGGGGGCCAATTAAGGAGCTACTTGATTGAGAAGTAGCGGCTCCAAAACGAGAAGCCCGAACGGGAGGGACTCGAGGTGCTGATCACGTCTCACCCTCCAGCACTGCACCCCATTGGGGCGGTAACGGGGTTACGGGTTCGTATCCCGAGTGTAGGTTCTGGCTATTAGGGATGTTATGAGATGTGGGTGCCCTATCTCAGGATTTTCCTAGCATGGAAACTCTATTCAGGTGTGGTAAGACCAGGTGATTTACTCACTTTTTTCGGCCTTTTTCCGCCGTCGACCTCTCTCTCTCTTACGGTTTAGCAATTATGCAAAATTCCGTAAAATTCACTCAGAATAAACTAGTCTTCAGAGGCTATTCCCAGAAAATTCAAAATATAAATTTTATTTATCAGGTAAATATCTTTAACATACGATATTTTAATCAAAATCGTTAGAGCCATTTGCTAGAAAATCAAAATTTTCGAAAAAAATTCCATGTAAAGTGTAGTGCGGAGATTTTTCTTAAAATCTTCGTGTCGTATCTCCGGAAGATACTAAACTTAAATACCAAGTTTGGTATTTTACCGACTTTTCGTTTTTGAGTTATCGTGTTCACAGACACACGGACACACACACGGACCTTTTTCTGAAAATACTTTTTTTGGATACTGGGGACCCTAAAACATATATTTCCGGTGAAATATCGGTATCGAATTTTTTGGTGGAGTGCATGTACATAGTGCGTATATAGAGAAAGTAAAAATATTCCCTCAAAGGGTTACAGATATAGTTAAAAACTTTGAGCAAGTGTTGACATAATCTTCACATCGTCACGTCTTACTAAATTTGATTTGTCTGTTTTTAACATGGTGCCTGTCGGTTTTGATGGATTGCGACCTGATGAAGGTTATACTTTATCGCAGTGTTTCATCTTGGAGGAGGCTGTAAAACGCTTTATACGTCAGCTACAAGAGCCGCGGTCGATGGTAAATGAGGAGAGGGTGTTTGTCTTTTTGTCGCCTGTGGTCCACGTAACAGCTGTTCCTTCTTACAGCCTCCGGGATAAACACAAACCTGTTGTTTTTACAACTCTTCCACACTTTCTGACAAAGCCAGGCAAAACAACATTTGTTTTCTCCGTTGCAGATGCTGTTTTTCACAACTACTTCGTTATTCAAGCAATTATTTTGCGGTGAAAGTTTCACGTTATTTATCAAATGGAAGAACCAGTTGTGTCACGTGATCAAAAAGAAGCTTTTACAGACCGTTTATTGTGTATGCTCTTATAATTTCCCTTATATGATTTATACAACGAACTCACTATCTAAGTGGCCCGCGTACGATCGCATGTGCGATTCGTGGTGGACGAAGCGACGTCTGGGCGGGTCTTCCGGTTTCTCCCGCCACTCATTCCACTAATTATTCCATAATCACCTTTCCAATCATAAATTTCGCTTATATTTCATATCATCCACTTCATGTTCATGCTTGGCAACGGGTCGACCCTGCGTAACAGGTTCTCCATTCTGTCTTTTTTTGTTGTTTTTACAAAAATACAGTTCCGGAAACTTGTCAAGACTCCGGCGCGGTATTCCCTTTTTTTCTATTTTTTCCAGTTTCCTATATTTCCTTAGTAGACCTTATTATTCTTAACGTTTTCCTTGTTCATATACATATACAAACATAGACACATTTACAAACACAGAAACATCCATGCCCAAGACGGGACTGGAACCCACGATACTGTGCATCACGAAGCGCCAAAGCGAGACACTTTAGCGAGCGTGGCCACCGGGATCGGCATTTTTTTTTTTTAAATAAATACAGCCCCGGAGGCTTGTCAGGACTCCGGCGCTGTATTCCTTTTTACCTGTTTTTTCTGGTTTCTAAATTTCCTTAGTTGACCTATTCGTTTTTCCTTCTTACATATACATACACAAACACATACACATTTACAAACACAGAAACACCCATGCCCAAGGCGGGACTCGAGCCCACGATCCCCTGCGCCGCGAAACACCAAAGTGAGACACTTTAGCGAGCGCGGCTACGGGGACCGGCATTATTTTCGTACCGTAGACTTCTGACCCCTAGGCATTGGCTTGTAAGCCCTAGAGGGGTGTCAGTCCTACAATTATGGGTATGGAAATGAAACGGAGTTTTATTCATGGACGCTCTTTAACTGCTGTGGTTCTCAGTGTCCCATTCTATATTGGGCGTAAAAGGCCGCTTAATTTTGCTCAAAGGCCTCTTTTGTCAGAGTTGAAGTTCTTTTACGTGCCGCAAATCTACAACATGGTACCAACGGCGAAAAACTCCCGACCTTGGGTATGATACCACATCACGGAGGGTGACGGAGGTTGCATTCCACCAAAAGTTCAATGCTAAGTATTCACAGAAAACAAATATTTGTGAGTTCTCAACATAAAACGGTGAAATTTTAATAACAGCACACTCAAAAATGAAAAGATGGTTAATTTCCTACTTGGTAATTAAGTTCAACATTTTCTAAGGCCGTGACACAAAGATATTCCTGAAAATTCTCACAACCCAAACTAGCTTTTGTATGGAAAATTTTTCGAAATTTTTATTTTTTTTGTAGCTAAACGTCCTTCAACCTGGTTGATCTTATCGGTCGATGAATGAGATCGTAAAATGATACTCGAATTATCTTATGGCTCTTGGAATATAAAGTTAATGGACATCCGGCTCCTCAAGATAAGGAGAACTCCGGAAAGAAAAGAGAAAGAAGTTTTATCAGGTGACTCGCCCTAAGCGAGTTTAGAACTCTGGACTCCTGTGTGGCAGACACAATACCTCCATACTACTAAGGCGAGAACCTTCAAAGGCCTTATCCGGGTATCCCATTCTAAGCGAGATTCGAACTCGTGACCTCTTGAATGTGAGGAAGACACCCTATCCTTAACCGAGGCGGAATTGCAACTTTTAATTTTCTAAAAATGGCTACAAGATTTTTACTTCCCCTACATGTAGTATGTACATAGTGTATAGAGAAGATATTGTAATGCACCAAAAAGTTTCGACACCGAGATTTCACCGGAAATACATGTTTTGAGACCTCCTGTAAAAAAAAAAAAATTTAGAAAAATGTTCGTGTGTGACTATGCGCAGCATAGCTCAAAAACGAAAAGACCATTAAATACCAAACTTCGTATTTAAGTTTGATATCTTCCAAGGATGCGATACGAAGATTTTCAAAAAAATTCCACCATTCCCAACAACCCTTTGCTTGGAACTTTTTTTAGAACATTTTTATTTTCTCAAAAATAGCTGTAACGATTTCGATTAAAATGTCATATATTAAGGATATTTTACACGACAAATAAAATGTATATCTTGAATTTTCTGGGAATAGCTTCTAAATACTTAGTTTTTAACATATTCCTTGTTTTTAGTTTTAGCTTTGAAAAACTTGGTCTTTTCTCATACAGGAATTTGTCAACTTGTGTCCATACAAACAAAGGACCTTCAGTCACCTAGTAACCAACTTTTGACTTCACTTTAACCTATGATACTCCCATATTTCGCTTCTACTTACAAAGAAGCAAGTAATAAGACTATTTCTGCTAAGTTTTTCTCGATTAGCATGAAGTAAATAGAAGAATAAACTTATTAACAACAATTTATTACACAGAAGTAGAGAAAGTCATCTAAATGGAACACATCAGATGTTTACTTTCTCTATACTCACTATGTACATAGTGAATAGAGAATGTATTACACTCCACCAAAAAATTTGATACCGAGATTCCACCGGAAATATATGTTTTAGGGTCCCCTGTATCCAAAAAAAGTATTTTCAGAAAAAGGTCCGTGTGTCCATTTGTCAGTGTGTCTATGAACACGATAACTCAAAAACAAAAAGTCCATAAAATACCAAACTTGGTATTTAAGTTTATTATCTTCCAAGGATGCGACACGAAGATTTTGAGAAAAATCCCCCCATACCAAACTACCCTTTACATGGAACTTTTTTCGAAACTTTTGATTTTTTAAAAAATGGCAATAACGATTTTGATTAAAATATCGTATATTAAGGTTATTTACCTGGCAAATAAAATGCATATTTTGAACTTTCTGGGAATAGCCTCTGAAGACTACTTTATTCTGGATGAATTTTTCATAACTACTAAACCGTAAGAGATGAACAAAAAGTTAACCCACAAAAAATGTAGAGCACGTTAAAACACACACTTTATATTATATACATTTTTTTCGTGGAGTTGATCGTTTTTGAGATATTCCTTTTTCTTGGTTTCAGCTTTGAAAAACTTATACTTTTCTCATACAGGAATTTGTCAACTCCTGTCCATACAAACAAAGGAACATCAGTCACATAGCAACCAGCCTTTGGCTTTCACTTTAACCTATGGTATTCCCTTATTTCGCTTCTACTTAAAAGCAAGGAATAAGACTATTTCTGCTAATTTTTCTCGATTAGCATGAAATAAATAAAAGATACGCTTATTAACAATACTTTTTTACAGAGATATAGAGAAAGTCATGTGAATGGAACACAACAGATTTTTCTTTTTACATCAGGAGGTTTAACAAGTGTAATTTCAGCTAATTCAGCTATTGATATTATCCTTCATGATACCTATTATGTAGTAAGTCAGGCTTATTACGTACTTTCCATAGGAGCCATATTTAATACATTTTCCTAACCACAACACTAACATTCTTACTAGAATAGATACTATTTTATAAAAAATCTTAAATAAAATCATATAGTAAGTATTTCTCTACTTATTAAAACAAAAAGTAAAAAGTTCTTTTGCGAGGTTTCGTAATACAAGGAATCCTTAATGTTAACTTAACCATTGTGCAGCATTTCGGTATGTTCACGAAAACATGCTAAAGCACGCGACTCGGTTCTCCCCAAATCACCTGCGCCGCGTTTTATAGTAACTGCCTAATCCACTCTGACCATGAAACGTATTATTGATTTACCCTTTTTGACCCCGAAAACTAATTTTCTTAACACATGTGATCTGAATAGCAAACTACACATTGATTTTCTGTCGTTTCGAAACATCCTGTATATTTATACATTTTTGTGTATATTCCCTTTTATCTTCTTTATTGTTTGCTTAAGTACAGATTCCATGTAAAACGATATTGGAATGGATACCAGGAAGTCAAAGCAGGGAAGTTTTCCAGGAACAGTTCCATATGCAATTGTAAATACAAAAGGACAAACGAAATAATCCTTCAGCTTCAGGGCTTTAGAGTGTTTCCCATCATTTATGTATGAATACATAGGTACAAGACTGTGGATAAATTGAAATACAGGACGAAGCGGAGGATTTAGTTTTAATTTCCATCCCTAGGGTGTACAAATGTGTTAAAGAATTTCGACTCGGAGATGTACATTTGTTTTATTCATGTCCCAGTGGTAGTAGTTTTATTACCGGTTTCTATAACATTATACTACACTTAAATTACACAATGGAAAGAATGTTAAAAATCTTATATGTTCCATTAACATAAATTTCTCACAAACTATTGTTGCGAAAGATTATTCCTGTATATGCCTGTAATAGAAGCGATAAAATTAGCATAAATAGTTTTATTAGTTTTTTCTGAATAGAAGGGAATTAAGGTATTAGAATAAATAAGGCTAAAGAGCGAGACAAACCTTATAGTCGGTTTCTATGAAATACAACTGAAATTCGTTCCGTTTGCACGGCTAGGTGTAAAACAAAAGACGGATCAAACGAAAGATGTCCTCGCACTCGAGAAAAGTTGTTTGTAATTGAAACCAATAGCACAGAATATCCCGGAAACGGTTAACATTAAAAAAAAGTATATACATTTCGTTTGTCATAAAAATGACTTAAACATAAGGTATTTTAATTAAACTCGTTTGAGCCATTTTTGAGAAAATCAAAATTTTCGAATTGTTTCATGTAAAGTGTAGTTTGGGGTGAGGAGATTTTCTTACCGTGCTAAGTTTGGTACTTGACGGTCTTTTCGTTTTTGAGCTAAGTTGTCCACAGACAGATCTTTTCCTAAAAGTCTGATGTGCTCTATTCACATGACCTTCTCTACGTCTCTGTAACAAATTATTGTTAATAGCTTATTCTTCTATCTACTTCATATTAATCGAGATAAACATTAGCAGAAACGATCTTATTACTTAGTCCCTTTATAAGTATAAGGGAAATAAGGGAATACACTAGGCTTAACCGCCAGTCAAATGTTTTAAAATGTGGTTGCTATGGGATTGAAATCCGTGTCTTAGTGGCCAAGCGTTGACAAGTTTCCGTATGAGAAAAAATGTAAATTCTTTAAAACTGAAATCAATAACAAAGAATATCTCGAAAACGGCCAACTCCACGAAAAAAATGTATATGACATAAATTATCGTGATCTGCATTTTTTGTGCAGCAAGTTTTTGTCTATCTCTTAGGGTTTACCAATTATGCAAAATTCAATAAAAATCACCAATCTAGAGGCTATTCCATGAAAATTCTAGATATAAATTTTATTTGGCATGTAAATATCTTAAATATGAGATTTTAATTAAAATCATTACAGCCATTTTTGAGAAAATCAAAATTTTCGAAAACTGTTTCATGTAAAGCGTAGTTTGGGGGTGAGGTTTTTTTTTTTTGAAAATCTTCGTGTCGCAAGTTCAGTACTTAACGGTCTTTTCGTTTTTGAGCTAAGCTGTCCACAGACACACAGATATCTTTTTCTAAAAATGTTTTTTTTAATTCAGGGGGACTGTATTTCCAGTGAAATCTCGGTATCGAAATTTTGGTGTAATACAATACCTTCTCTGTGTACTGTATACATATTACGTATAGAGAAAGTAAAAATCTGATGGGTTGCATTCACATGACATCCTCCACCCTCTTTCGATTGTTACAGTGTACATAAATTAATACCTACGAAAGTTATTTTACTATTTATGTGGCGAGAAAGTAATTACCTGTTTGAAAAAAAAAATGCATTATGTAAATGTTTTCCCAACATTTATTTGTACATTTAAGACCGTTCCTTAACCAATTTTCGACACAATTGCCACCATTGTTCAGGCATTTGATATAGTGGGGAATCAACTTTTGTATGCTCCTACAAAGATAGTTGCCGCGAGTGAATACAGCCACTGCTGATCACCGTTTTTTGAAAACAAGCACAAAGGATTCTTATTGTGAACGAAATGCCTCGTCCACTTATTCAAATCATCAATGACAACATAAGGATTCCTACTCCCTGCTTCCTTATGAACATAGGTGGTCCTTCATTGAATTGTCTAACCCACTTTATCACAATTGCACCTGTCATTACAGCTCTACAAGTTGAAGTTGAATTTCAAATGATTAAACATTCATTGCTTTCAAAAACTGAATTACAGACCGCACTTCAAGTCGGCTGGGTCAAAAATTGTCTTAAACTTTTGAAGATCACTAACGACTGTGAAACAACACAGTCCGGCTGCAATGGCGTCAGTAGGTAGATAATGAACCTAAGAGCCTATGTAATAAAACAATTTCCGCTAATGCTTATCTACATTAGCATCAAGTAGATAGAAGATAATTAGAATAGAGCCAGTGTACATATTGACTAATGTAACTGTGGTTTAAATGTAACTAGGAATAATATATATGAAGAATATGTATACTTAAAGGACCTCTTAACTTAGAGTAAACGCATTGTTTGTAAAACGATACTAAACCTACAAATATCAATAAACACAGCATTTAGTATTGAAGTTGTAAACAATGGAACATGCTGTTTTTACAACACTAAATAAAAAAATCTGACGTGTACCATTCACATGACTTTCTCTACATATTTGCAAAAAAGTGTAGTTAAAAAGCTTATGCTTCTATTTACTTCATGCTAATCGAGAAACATCAGCAGAAATAGCCTTATTATTTGCTTCCTTGTTAAGTAGAAGTGAAATGAGAGAGTACCATAGTTAAAATGATAGCCCAAAGCTGGTTTTTATGTAACTGAAGTTCTTTTGTTTGTATGGGGCAGGAGTTAACAAATTCCTGTATGAGAAAAGTATGTTTTTCAAAGCAGAAACGAAAAAGCAAGAATATCTTAAAAATGATCAACTCCACGAAAAAATGTGCATGACAGAAATTGTGTGTTTTAACGTGCTCTACATTTTTCTTGCAGTAAGTTTTTTGTCCATCTCTTACGGTTTAGCAGTTATGCACAATTCCGTAAAATTCATCCAGAATAAAGTAGTCTTCAGCGGCCATTCCCAGAAAATTCAAGATATACATTTTATTTGTCAGGTAAATATCTTTAATATACAATATTTTAATCAAAATCGTTTGAGCCATTTTTAAGAAACTCAAAAGTTTCGAAAAAAGTTGCATGTAAAGGGTAGTTTGGAGTGGGAGTATTTTTCTCAAAATCTTCGTGTCACATTCCTGGAAGATACTAAACTTATATACCAAGTTTGATATTTTACCGACTTTTCGTTTTTGAGTTTTTGTGTTCACAGACACACGGACACACACGCACCTTTTTCTAAAAATGATTTTTTTGGATACAGGGGACCCTAAAACATATATTTCCGGTGAAATCTCGGTATCGAATTTTTGGCTGGAGTGCAATACCTTCTCTATCCCTATGTACATTGTACATACGGGGCTAGAGAAAGTAAAAAGTCTTTGTAGGAATAGTTTTTTGCAGAACAGGTAGATAAACTCATTTGAATGGAAATCATCGCTTTTTTTAATTTGTCTAGCACATATGTATGATGTACATAGTAAATAGAGAAGGCATAGTATTCCATCCAAAAATTTATTTCACCGAAAATAGTTTTTTGAGACCCCTGATTCCCTCCCCCAAAAATACATTTTTAGAAAAAGGTAACGAATGTGTGTCGTGTGTGTATGTGAACAGCATTATTCAAATCCAAAAAATCGGTTAAATACCAAACTTGGTATTCAAATGTTGCATCGTACAAGGATGCACAGACTGAAAACTTCAATACCATAGCCGGGATTTGAACCAGTGATCTCCAGGGCTGTATCCGGTAACTCTAACCATGGTAACGTGCCGGCGCGGCATTGAACTTCTCAACGATTCGCATGTTTTCCAGTAAACTACAAGGTGATCTCAAATTAAATTAATATAATATATCCCAATGGCAAAATACAATTCCGTAAGTACCTCAAGTCCTGGGCTGCATAGATGCCATTGGGTTACGTCATCTCAGAATAATTTGAGATCACTTTGTAGTTTACCGGGAAACTTGCGAGTCATTTGAGAAACTTAATGGTTTGCCTGCATGTTGCCATGGTAGCTCAATGGTTAGAACAACCGCTAGACACCGGGAGATCCGTGGTTCAAATCCCGACTATGGCATTAAATTTTTGTAAGAGTAGTACACCGTCTATCCAGATAATAAATATCATCGTAAATACTACGATAAATCAAAATTTTATTACTGTCATTTACTTGGATGATTGGTTGAGATCTGTGGTCGTCAGTGTCAGGTGGACACCTTACCTGCAGCGCTGATAAATTTCTCCTCGGCTAGCTGATCCAGTCATCGAGCTGTTAATTCAATTCTTGGGTTTTTCTCAGGGTTTGTTTCTCTCTCAGGATTGTTTGGTCTCGCGGCGAATGTTTTAAGTTCAGAATGAAAGTTTGAGATCTCTTTAAGTGTCACATGTTAATGTTGGCAGTTGTTATTCTGAGGAACAGACACGTACAAATTCAAAATCTTCTCGGGCTTCTAGCCAGATAAAAACTTGGCTTGACACCAACGTTTCGAAGAAATGCATCTTCCTCGTCTTCAGGGTGAACTGATCAGACGAGGAAGATGCACTTCTTCGAAACGTTGGTGTCAAGCCACGTTTTTACCTGGCTAGAAGCCCGAGAAGATTTTGAATTAATACGTCGCCAGGAAAGCTTCAGTTCTTATTTTAGACACGTACAACATTACTAACACGAAGCGAACTTAACTCACTTATTTTACTGACATTTTTAACAGGACTTAGTGTGGTTTTTCGGGAGCTATCCGAAAAATCGTCTGACTTCAATGACCTTTAGATGCCAAGTGACTTTCTGGTGCTTTGGTTTATTTTTGTTCAAATTCTTTTACGTCACCCTCCCTGTGTCGTATAGTTTTTCGATTCGTTCCTTAAACCACGTGACTAAGAAAGACAGCTAATAGAAAGTTTGTCTCTGCCTATTTACAAGTCCTTATTGCACTAAACGCGGGCGTTTATTGCTCTGACAAGGAATATTTACAGCCCTCGCTTTTCTTAACGCTCCCTTCGCACAAATACAATTTCTGGAATGAAATTCCCTTCGCTCCTAACAAGTTATACTAAAGTTTCCATTTCATTAAGGTATTATTTTAAATATATTAAATATCCCTAAATTAAATTATAAACACATAGAATATATACAGACCATTTCAAAACGACACCAAACAAAGATAACAGTCGATTAGCTTACACTTTGACTTGCCCGAAACGTGATGTCGCAATTTTCAAATTGTTCTATTTAAAGTTTTATGTGTGTTTAAAAATCGTATACATTTGGGATTAGGCAGCAAAGGAACAACGGTTACCATACGCCACACCCATATGGTACGTTTTCCATTACTAAGCTGACCTGTCCCGCTCCGTGTCTATCAAACCACTCCTACACCAAGCGACTGGGACCTTCCCTACCAACCGGCATCTCTCTTGGAGTGGGCTAGGCAATTGCAATTTAGTTATGTATGACTGCCTAATCCATGTTGATTTTATGGCAGTTTTTGTTTGTGCTCAATTTAGCGCTGAAAATTATATTCACGTATCACGTACGGTATAATCAAAAAGGTCCACATCTTCGTTTGGTGTCGTTGTGAATACACACTGTATATATTATCATGCACTTAATATTTAAACATTTACTACATCTTTATGCATGCTCATGCCTGGGCGCGCGCTCAGATGGGGCTACATAATAACTTTTAACTAAGGCTTGGAGAGAACCAGGGAACTAATCTACCAGAGTAAACACTGGTTTCACTTCATAAATGTATTCAACCAATAAGCACAATAATATTATTACATACCTTTATTACATACTCCTTAATCTATGTTGTTGGGCTCTGTACATCCATGCTGGCGTCCTCGCGTTTCAAGGCCGGAGACATAAGTATATCCTTACAGCTTCATAGCTAGCTAACGACTTCAAAACTTGCCCTATCCTACAGCATGGCTAAAACCAGCAAATCAAAACGCTGTTTTACTATAAACCGAATGTAACGGTCAGCCCAACAATATGTGTACACACACACACGGCCGTTTCAAAACGACACCAAACGATTAGCTTACACTTTGACTTGACCGAAACTTGATGTCGCAACTTTCTATTTAAAGTTTTATGTGTGTTTAACTATCGGACACATTTGGGATTAGGCAGCAAAGGAACAACGGTTGACATACGCCACACCCCCACGCTACTTGTTTTTATTACTAAGGTGACCTGTGCCTTGTCTATCAAACCACGCCCACACCACACGATTTGGACCTTCGCTACTAACCGGCATCTCTCTTGGAGTGGACTAGGCACATGCCATTTAGTTATGTTAGACTGCCTAATCCATGTGATTTTATTGTAGATTTTGTATGTGACCAATTCTGAGCTGAAAATTATACTCACGTATCACGAATGGTATAATCGACAAGGTCCACATCTTCGTTTGGTGTCGTTTTGAAACACTGTGTGTGTGTGCGTGTGTGTGTGTGTGTGTGTGTGTGTGTGTATATATATATATATATATATATATATATATATATATATATATATATATATTTAGTCGCCCTGCGTGGCGTAATGGTTACCATGCTAACTTCATATACCCAAGGTCGCGGGTTTAAACCTGGCAGACGACGATGGATTTTTTCGGGCGTAAAAACTCTTAGCATGGCTGCCTTCGAAAGGGAAGTAAAGCCGTTGGTCCCGTGTCGTAGATTTACGGTAGGTAAAAAAACTTCAAGCCTGATAGAGAGGTCTCTGAGCAAAATTAAAGCGGTGTTTCACGCCCAATTTAGAATGGGACGCTGAGAACCACAGCAGTTATAGAGCGTCCATAAATAACACGGCATTTCCATTCATCCAAAAATGTTTCTATATATGACAATATCAATACATGAATGACATACCTTTGATATACGATCTTTATTTCAATGATTATAAATAACGCCTCAGTATTTTGTTACAGAATAGGTAGAAGAAGGTCATGTGAATGAAACAGAAAAGACGTTTTAATCTATTAAAGCCAAACAGTCGTTATTTCCTGGATTGCTCTCGTAACACGTAACGCATAGGGTCTGTAAATTGGTATAATGGATTGTGAAACGAATATACATCATGGAATAACTTTTTTTTTACACATAACCGTGTGAAGGACAGGAGTTGGATAAGTAGAGTCAGACAGAAAAATTCAATGCCATAGCCGGGATTTGAACCACGGATCTCCCGATCTCTAGCCGGTTGCTCTACCCCTGAGCTACCATGGCAACATGCCGGCATAGCATTGAATTTCTCAACTGACTCGCATGTTTCCCGGTAAACCGCAAGTAGATCTCAAATTATTTTGAGATGACAACCCCAATGGCGACTTACAATGCTGCAAGTACTTGAGACCCAGGTTTCATAGTATGGCCAGGCCAACTATTATGGTCAATTTGTACGGAAAAACTGTGTTTTACCACTTTGAGAAGACAATTTTCCGTAATAGTTGGCTATACCATGAATCCTGGGTCTTGAAGAAGTTACGACATTGTAATTCGCTATTGAGAAACATGCGAGTCAGTTGAGAAATTCAATGCTCTGCCGGCATATTGCCATATTAGCTCAGTGGTAGAGCAACCGGCTAGAGATCGGGAGATCCTTAGTTCATAACCGGCTATGACACTAAATGTTATGCCATAGCAGGTCTGATTCTACCTATCCTATATGTTACTAATTGTTCATTGGTTAAATAGTCATTCTTTAAAATTCCTGCCAACACTTTTGTTGCGGTGATGTCGGGAGAGGATTAAAGTTTAGGAATCAATATAGCGTCCACTTCTAAAATATTTGGCTATTCTATTCTCTTTATTTCCTGAAAGGTTTATTCCCATTAAAATTAATCATATAAGAAAGTTGACATTTCCAAAAATAATTATGTAACCGATGATAAGCGAATGAGTGGTGAAATTGAATGATTTTTAAAAAAATGTTAACTGTTTCATTCTCATGACCTTTTCTACATGTTGCAAACAACCGGATATGAAATAAGGGGATACACTAGGCTAAGGTGATAGTCAAATCTTTAAAAGCTGGTTGCTATGTGAACAGTTGTAATTCGGTACTCTTTACAGAATTAGGAGAAAAACAAAATATATATGAAACTAATGATGATAATATTTGAGAAATATTTAGGTATTTTTCACATTAAAACCAATAACAAGGAATATTTCGGAAATAGCCAAATCTATAAAAAATGTATATGACATACATTGTGTGTTTTATCGATGTATAGATATCAGTAAAATTTTATCTGTCTCTCATGATGTACCAGCTACACAAAAGTCATCTAGAGTTTACAAAAAATACATTTCATTTATCATGAAAATATCTAAAATATCTGATATTTTAATCAAAATTGTTGGAACCAGTTTTGAGAAAGTAGCCATTTTGGAAATATGTTCATGTAAAGGGTAGTTGAGAGTACGTTTTTTTTTTCTCTGAAAATCTTCGTATTTTATACTTGGAAGACATTTTTGTTGAATTCGACATCGAAATTTTTGGCGGAATACAATACTCTCTCTATCTACTATGTACACTCAGTTCATTAAAATTACACCTTAATATAAATACTGACCCCGCCCATGTCTTTCACCTGTTTGCTAGACTCTTAAAAGCGACACGTTACAGAAAGAAAGGGAATGGATATGAAACGTAAATTGAGACAAATGAAGTTCTGAATTGCGAACTGGTGATCCCTAAACTTTCTTGTTGGAAAATAATCTATCTCTCTCACTGGGTGATACAAAATTATGTTACTCTTTCCTCTGATACTGAAGTTCTAATGCCAAAATAATTTGCGCACGTGGTGGAGTAAATTAACACACTGCTTTACAGCCAACCTGTTCTGATGGCTCTTCGAGCGGGATGAGGGGTGAAGGGGTGGATTGCTCAATGGGTTTGTCTTTTCTTAATCGCTTAAAATGTTGTATCGAATGGCAGCTATGAAAATCGTGAAAAGATCCAAGTCCTCGTCAAACGTTCACATTTTCAGCAAATGTCAATCTTTAATGTCTTTGAGTGTACATAGTAAAGTTACAAAGAAACAAAAAAGTGATAATTTTAGTTTTACTTGTACGAGAGTTGGCTGATAAGACCCAGACCTCGCACAGATATGGCGCCACTAGGCCAGTTAGACGTATAGTTTAACTCTAGACTAGCTTGTATCCATAGTTACAGGCCAATAGCTTCAGCATTTTAAACAAGACAACTGTAGACTTTTTACGAAAATGGAGGATTTCGAAAAATGAGCAGTGATTTAATACTTCCATTTGAAATGCTTAACGTCTAAAGAAATCAAGGAGGAAATGGACAGTACAGTGAAATACTCTACCTCTTTATATTCAATGATTGAAAGGTGAGTTGCAGAGTTTAAAATGTTGCGTATGACCACGTATAGGCCTCGCTCTGGACGTCCTGTAGAAGTGACAACTTCAGAGATCATCGAAAAAAATTCATTGTTTAGTACTGGAAGACCGCACATTAAAGTTGTTTGAGATATCAGAGGCTGTAAACATATCAAAAGAATGTGCAGGTCATATTTTAAGTAATGTTTTGGGATTTCACAAGGTCTGTGCAGGATGGGCGCCGCGTTTGTTGACACATGATCAAAATTTGTAAAGAAAAACAGTTTCTGTTAATAATATGGAGCTCTACCGTAAAAATCCCAGTGAGACGGCTTATTACTATGGATGAAACTTGGATACATCAGCACACTTCAGAAAATAAATCACAGTCAAAACCATGGATTGCGCCAGGTAAACCAATTTCAAAAAAGGCGAAGTAAATTTTGTCAGCTAACAAGCTTATGGCGAGTGTTTTCTGGGATTCATAGGTAATTATTTTTATTGATTGCTTGGAAAACGGTAAAAGTATCACTGGTGAATGATAAGGTGAAAAGAAAAACACCTCATTTGGCAAAAAATATCTTGTTTCATCACGAAAAAGCTCCAGCCCGAAGTTCAGTCATTGCAATGGGAAAAATGTGCGAATTAAAGTTGGAATTGCTAGAACATCCACTCTATTCGCCAGATCTAGCACCCAGTGACCACCACCTGTTCCCAAACCTCAAAAACTTTCTTGGAGCACGAATATTTCACAGCAATGAGAGGTCATTTATGTGGTAAACAGCTAGTTTGAGAACCTTGATAAATTGCACTATACAGATGATTTAATTAAACTAGAACACCAATTTGACAAGTGTATTAGCCTTTCTGGAGATTATATTGAGAAAAGAAGCAAAAAAATATCTGGTGTGTTCCAATCACGTAACGTTCTCTACATCTCTGCAACAAACTATTTTTAAACAGCTAATGCTACTATTTACTTCATGCTAATCCAGAAAAAAATTAGCTGAAATATCTTTATTACTTGCTTCCTTGTAAGTAGAAGCGAAATAAGGGAGTACCATAAGTTAAAGTGACAGTCAAAAGCTGGTTGCTATGTGACTGAAATTCTTTTGTTTGTAATGACGGAGTTGACAAATACTTGTAAGCTTTTTAAAGCTGAAACCAAAAACAAGGAATATCTGAAAACCGATCAGCTCCACGAAAAAAAAAATATATATAACATAAATTGTGTGTTTTAATGGGCTCTACATTTTTTTGTGGTAAGTTTTTGTCTATCTCTTACGGTTTACTAGTTATACAAAATTCCGTAAAATTCGTCCAGAATAAAGTAGTCTTCAGGGGCTACTCCCAGAAAATTCAAGATATAAATATTACCTGTCAGGTAAATATCTTTAATATACGATACTTTAATCAAAATCGCTAGAACCATTTTTGCGAACACAAACATTTTCGAAAAAAGTTTAATGTAAAGGGTAGCTGCGGGTTGGGGAGATTTTCTTCAAAATCTTCGTGTCACATCCTTGGAAGATTCCAAACCTAACTAAACAATTTGGTTTTTAACGGAGTTTTCGTTTTTTAGCTATGCTGCCCACAATCACACACATACACAAAGACAGACAGACAGACAGAAAGACAACAGACACACACACGGACATTTTTCTAAAAATGCTTTTCTTCTTAATTCAGGGTCTCAAAACATGTAATTCTGGTGAAATCTCCGTATCGAATTTTTGGGTACAATACAATACCTTCTCTATACACTATGTACATAGTAAGAGTAGAGAAAGTAAAAAAAATCCGATGTGTTACACTCATATGTCTTTCTATAGCTGTCCTATAAACTTCTTTCATAAGATTATTCTTCTTTCTATACAATGATAATCCGAAATAAACATTAGCAGAATGTTCTTATTACTAAGTTCCTTATATGTAGAAGGGAACTAAAGGAATGCGCTATGCTAAAGTGATAGTCAAATGTTTTAAAAACGGTCGTCATACGATTGTCATTGCAAATCGCTTGTTCGCTTGGCCAGGAGTAGAACAAAAGAAAAACGGACACTTCCGCCTGAGACAATTGAAACAAATAACAAGGAATACCTCGAAAACTGGAAGCTTCACGAACAAAAAAAAATGTATATGAGATTACTTACGTATTTTAACAAAATATACATTTTTTATATAGTAAGTTTTTGTCTATCTCTCACGGTTTACTAGTTAGCCCAAATTAAGCAAAATTCATCCAGAATAAACAGGTCTTTAGAAGCTATTCCCAGAAAAATCAAGATATACATTTTATATGTGATAGATATGGCTTTAATATATGGTATTTTAATCAAAATCGTTGCAGCCATTTTGAAGAAGAACAAAAAGTTCGATAGTTTTTCCATGTAAAGGGTAGTTAGGGGTGGGGGGAATTTTCTTGAAAATCTTCGTGTCGCATCCTTGGAAGATTCAAAACTTAAATACCAAGTTTGAGGTTTAACCGTTTTTTCGTTTTTGAGATATGCTGTCCACACACACACACACACACACACGGGCCAGTTTCTGAAAGATTTTTTTTGGATTCAGGGGGTCCCAAAACATGTATTTCCAGTGAAATCTTAACATCGAGTTTTTGGTTGGAATACAGTACTATCCAATTGTATATACGGGGCTAGGGAAAATAAAAAAGTCTGATGTGTTTACTCAGTGACTTCTCTACATCTCTGCAACAAAGTATTGTTAAAAAGCTAATGCTTCTATTTACTTCATGCTAATCGAGAAGAAATTAGCAGAAATGGTCTTATTACTTGCGAACATAGGTTAAGGTGATAGTCCAAAGCTGTGGTTGTGACTGAAGTTCTTTTCTTTGTATGGACACGAGTTGACAAAAGTTGAGAAACGTATCAGCTCTGCTGTCCACAGACACACACACGGACGTTTTTGAATAAATGTTTGTTTTTTTTGGTACCAAAACTGTACATATTTCCGGTGAAATCTCTGGAATCGAATTTTTGGATGGAATGCAATACCTTTTCTATACACGATGTGCATAGTACGTGCAGAAAAAGTAAAACTCAAATGCTGTTTTCATTAAGAGGCCAGGAACTTATCAGGCGGTCCTAGTGTTGTTCTTTATTTATGAAAGATCCTGCCTGTAAAGACTTTGTTCGATTTCTTAGAAACGTAAACCCCCTGTGTATAGTGCGTACAAATGTCTCGTAGCTGGTGTTGGTTGTGGAAATTCGCACGCAGCAAAGGAAGCGAGAGGAACCAAAATATGCATCCGCACACAGAATACATGATACTCTTGACCCAGCTTCGGTGGCAGTAATTTATCTGACGGTTGAAAAGTCGGGGCTCAATCCCGTCAGACTGGGGGGTACCCCTTGGGGGATACCACCCCGCTCCAACCCCCAATTACAGCTGTCAGTTTCTTGCTGCCTGGTGTCAGCGTTTCTCCTTTTCTGCAGCAGCAACTTGTCTTCAACTGTAGCGAAAAGAAAAGACATTTAAACCCTCCTCCCCTTCCCAGCTCACGTCTTATTGGATGTCATGTGGCGGAATGGCTTTCAGTTATGTCAGCTATATTAATGCTGCTGGTGATCTGCATTAAGACTTTATCTTTCACTTCATATCGGGCTGCTTTAATCAAATAGATCTCTATTGGGCCACAAAAGAGATGATGTATATTCCAGTCAGACTGAAAAATTCAATATAAAGCACATTAAAACACACAATTTATGTTATATACATTTTTTTCGTGGTATTAATCGTTTTTAAAATATTCCTTGTTTTGTTTCAGCTTTGAAAAACGTACTTTTCTCATGCAGGAATTTGTCAACTCCTGTCCGTACAAACAAAGGAGCTTCAGTCACATAGCAACAGCTTTTGACTATCACTTTAACCTATGGTACTCCCTTGTGTCGCTTCTACCTGCAAGGAAGCAACTAATAAGACCATTTCTGCTGATTTTTTCTCGACTAGAATGAAGTAAAAAGAGGCATAATCTTTTTAATAATCATTTGTTGCGGAGATGTAGAGAAAGTCATGTGAATGGAACACATCAGTTATGTTTTTACCCAGACGCAAGCAGCACTTTGTGCGATCTAATCTCGCGCACGATTATTTCATCTTCTTTCCCTGCTTTGGCTGTTCTGCGCACTAGAGTGTTCTTTTCTAACTGAATGAAACACACTTGAATGATAGTTAATGTTAAAATGTGTATATACCTGTAAATACAAGTTATTCGTTAAATTCAGAGAATTTAATAAATCCAATTATTGCATTTATAATTCTTGTTGCTGCTACGATAGGTCAGGGTCTATAGGTGACTAAAAAGTAAGGACGATTAGTATGTATTGACATTTTTAATTAACCTCTCTAGAATGTAATGTTCAAGCACGAGCAAACCGGTAACAAGATCATGTGTGTTCCGGATCCTCGTATTTATTTGGTTTTTAAACCTGGCCCTGCACCTTAGAACCACCTGCTTATTGGCCGAACGTTTTCGCGTCGGTTTCTTAATTTCCCAGCAGTTTGTAAGCTGTCGGCTTCCCATTGGCCGAAACTCATTTACCCCCGTAGACGTGACAAATATCGAGACCTGCCTTGACCTCGCGCACTGAACGGGACTTATGGAATACAATAGCAGCATAACCGTACAATTCCTAGCGACTTTGGCCCCTGCCGAAATCGCCTGCGAGAAACTCCTTTTTGCCTCTCAAAAGAACACCCCAGGTTCACGTATACAATCATTTACATATATTCAGTTTTAGATATTAGTAATAAAATATCTTAAATTCTATTATATCACTACAAATAAAAATCTGACGTGTACCATCACTTGACTTTCTCTACATCTCTGCAACAAATTATTATTGTTAAAAGGCTAATGTTTTTATTTACTTAAATCTAATCGAGAAAAAACTAGCAGAAATAGTCTTATGACTTGCTTCCTTGTAATTAGAAGCGAAATAAGGGAGTGCCATAGGTTAAAGAGATAGTCAAAAGCTGGTTGCTTTGTGACTGAAGTTCCATTGTTTGTGCAGACAGGAATTGACACATTACCGTATAAGAAAAGTATAACTTTTTAAAGCTGAAACCAAAAAAAGGGAATATTTAAAAAATGATCAACTGCAGGGAAAAAAATGATATAACATAAATTGTGTGTTCTAACATGCTCTACATTTTTTGTGCGGTAAGTTTTTGTCTATTTCTTACGGTTTAGCAGTTATTCAAAACTCCGTAAAATTCATTCAGAATAAAGTAGTCTTAAGAGGCTATTCCCAGAAAGTTCAAGATATACATTTTATTTGTCAGGTAAATATTTTTAATATAGATATTTTAATCAAAGTCGTTAGATATTTTTGAGAAAATCAATATTTTCGAAAATAGTTGCATGTAAATGGTGTTTGGGGGTGGGGGGATTTTCTTGAAAAACTTCGTGATGCATCCTTGCAAGATACTAAACTTAAATACCAAGTTTAGTATTTAAAGGTTTTTTTCGTTTTTGACCAGGCACACACACACACACACACAGAACTTTTTCCCGAAATGATTTTTTTTTTTTTTTTGATTCAGGGGGACCCAAGATTTGTATTTCCGCTGAAACTTCGGTATCGAATTTTTGGGTGCATTACAATACCTTCTCTATACAATATGTACATAGTACGTGTAGATGAAGTAAAAAATACACTGATAAATAATTAAATGGCCGAGAAGATATTCCCACCTCATAGTAAAATAATTATTTTTATTTAGTTGAATTAAGTGAGAAGCAAAATTAATTGTAATCAGATTGGACCTGATAGAAAGATAATTATCCTTATATAGTTGAAGCCAAATAGAGGTATATCTGTACTTGCATACTCCTAGTTAAATTTCTTTAGCGCTTCGTTCAGTAACTGTCAAGATTAGACTGAGAGATTTTAGAAGCAAAAGCTTAGACAACCGTGAGATGATGTAAGCAGATTCTCAGAGACACTAGGCAGGGTGAAAGTGACGACGAAATGGATGGCTTACCACTGACTTAATGACTGCCGTCCCTGGCCTAATTAGGCAAAAACTGATTATGGTTAATTTATTACGTTCCTCGCTCTCCCGTCTTTTTATGAAGCGCCTTGGCAAAGAGAAATTACTAAAACTGTCATACTGGGAAGCACCGCAACCAAGACAAGAGTGGGAATGTAAGAAGTCATGAGATTAGTCTTTTGAATATGGAAATAATACTTTGTCATAAAGCAGCTAAAGGTGTGACCAAGTTGATATTTACTTTCTTTACACATACTTTGTACAAAGTGTATAGAGAAAGTATTGTATTACACCGAAAATTCGATACCGAGATTTTCATTTTCAGAAAAATGTCCACGTGTGTGTTTGTGTCTGTGAACAGCATAGCTCAAAAACGAAATCACCGCTAAATACCAAAATTGGTATTTAAATTTGGTATCTTCCAAGGATGCAACACGAAGCTTTTCAAGAAAATCCCCCTCACCCCCAAAAACCCTTTACATGGAAAAGTTTTGTAAATTTTGATTTTCTCAAAAATGGCTGTAAAGATTTTGATTAAAATAGTGTATGCTAAAGATATTTACATGACAAATAAAATGTATATCTTGAATTTCTTGGAATAGCCTCTGAAGACATCTTTATTCTGGATGAATTTTGTGGAATGTTGCATAAACCGTAAGAGATAGATAAGAACTGACAACATTAAATGCAGAGCTCGTTAAAACACACAGTTATAAAATACTTATACTTTTCTCATACAGGAATTTGTCAACTCCTGACCATATAAACAAAGGTACTTCATTCACGTAGCGGCCGCGCCGTGACCGAGTTTAACCGCTCGTTTCTCACCTAGATAGCCCTGGTTCGATCTTGCCATCACACTTCACCGGTGCTCTATCTTCATGCCATATAACCAGTATCATCGCCTGCGGTGCCACAAGTAATAAAAGCGGGCGGTAAACACTACCAAAAGATTCTCAAAGCAACTAGTTTTTAAAATATTTGAGTATCGCTTTAACCTATGGTACTCCCTTATTTCGTTTCTGCTTACAAGGAAGCAAGTAAGTTTTCATTAGCATGAAATAAATAGAAGAATAAGCTTTTTAACAATAATTTGCTGCAGATATGTAGCGAAAGTCATGTGAATGGAACACATCAGATTTTTACTTTCTCTAGTCCCGTATGTACAATGTACATAGGGATAAAGAAGTATTGTATTCCACCAAAAAATTCAATGTCGAGATTTCGACGGATATACATGTTTTATAACCCCCTCAATCCAAAAAAAGCATTTTCAGAAACAGGTCGGTGTGTCTGTCTGTGTGTGTGTGTGTGTGTGCGCGCGTCTGTGGACAGCATAGCTCAAAAACGAAAAGTCGGCTAAATACCAAACAGGAAGAAAATAAAGGAATACACTAGGCTAAACCGAAGTGCTTTAAAGTGTGGCCGCTATGGGATTTTTTTGGGTAGGGTTTAACGCCCACTTTAACTACTTATGGCACCGCAGGCGGTGACACTGATGATACATGAATGATGATGGAGCACCAGCGGAATGCGATGGCGGGGGAAACCGGAGTACCCGGAGAAAACCCGCCCCAGCGCCGCTTTGTCCACCACAAAACTTACATGCGGTCACTTGGGATCGAACCCCGGCTGTCTAGGTGCTGTGGGATTGAAACCCGTTTCTTTGCGTATAAGTAAAGTTTGTATTTTAAATTAAAACCAATAAGAAACAATATCTCGAAAACGGTCAACTCCACGATGAATTTTTTCAATGATCTCTGGAGTTGTCACTTCAACAGGGCGTCCAGAGCGAGGCTCATCACTAGTGCTCGTACGTCCTATTTTGAACTCTACAATCCACCTTTTAATCATTGAATATGAAAGGGCAGAGTCTTTCTATGTACTCTCCATTTCCTCCTTGATTTCTTTAGGCGTTAAGCCTTTCAAATGGAAGTATTAGTCACTGCTCGTTTTTCCAAATCCTCTTAAAGTTGCCTTGTTTATCGAAAACTAAACAAGTTAGTGACTTGTAATAGTAGTATTTAATTATTAATTTTACAATAATACAACATTTGCGTCACACAGTCGCATGGGTCGGGTGACCGTACATATTTCCTACATATCTATTTTATTAATCTTAACAACATTGAAAATACTCACACAAATACATACACACACACATATGCTCGCGTGTTAGGACAACAGAACCATAGAACAATAAATGAAAGAACACCCTGGTAACACACACACACACATACACACACTTGCACTCACAAATACACCACGTATTCATACATATAGATTACTCAAACGCCAAATAAGTCTATACCATATTTACACAAATATTTTATCTCTGCACGAACATCCATTATATATGTGCCCAGGCTTGGCCAGTTTTTGGCTGTTTAGAATCAAATCCCAAAATGCTGTCCTTCGTCTGTTTGAAGCTAAAAAAAAACTCATGTGTTACATTCACATAGCTTTCTCTATATATCTGCAATAAATCATTTTTAAAAAGCTTAACCTTCTATTTACTTCCTGCTAATCGAGAAAAAATTAGCAAAAATAGTCTTTTTTCTTGCTTTATTGTAATTAGAAGCGAAATAAGGGAGTACCATAAGTAAAAGTGAAAGCCAAAAGCTGGTTGCTATGTGACTGAAGTTCCTTTGTTTGTATGGACACGAGTTCATAAAGTCCTGTATGAGAAAAGTATAAGTTTTTATAGCTGTGGCCAAAAACATGGAATAACTAAAAAACAATCACCTCCACGAAAAACATGTATATTACATAAATTGCGTGTTTTAAAGTGCTCTACATTTGTTATGTAGTAAGTTTTTGTCCATCTCTTACGGTTTAGCAGTTATGCAAAATTCCGTAAAATTGACCCAGAATAAAGGAGTCTTCAGAGGCTATTCCCAGAAAATTGAAAATATATATTTTATTTGTCAGGTAAATATCTTTAATATACGATATTTTAATTAAAATCGTTAGAGCCATTTTTTTAGAAAATCAAAATTTTCGAAAAATGTTCTATGTAAAGGGTAGTTTGGAGTGGGGGGATTTTTCTTAAAATCTTCGTGTCGCATCCCTGGAAGATACTCAACTTAAATACCGGTATTTTACCGACTTTTCGTTTTTGAGTTATCGTGTTCACAGACACACTGATACACCTTTTCTGAAAATGCTTTTTTTAGATTCAGGGAACCCTAAAACATATATTTCTGATGAAATCTCGGTATCGAAATTTTTGGTGGAGTGCAATACATAGTGCGTGTAGAGAAAGTAATAATTATTGATACAAGCTAGTCTAGAGTTAAACTATACGTTGCTACCGTCTAACTGGCCTAGTGGCGCCATATCTGTGAGAGGCCCGGGACTTATCAGCCGACCCTTGTATCTACCAAATCAATAATTTGTTTTTCTACCTTTTTCTACGGACTTATTGAACGCCCCTCGTGTGTATGTATGTATATATAATATATATGTAAAATATGTCGTGTTATTTATGGACGCTCTTTAGCTGCTGTGGGTCTCAGCGTCGCATTCTAAATCCCATTAAAGGCCGCTTAATTTAACTCAGAAGCCTCTCTATTAGGCTTGAGGTTCTTTTTGTCGCCCTCCGTGGTGTAATGGTTACCATGCTGACTTCATATACCCAAGGTCGCGGGATCAAACCCGGCGGAGGACGATGACTTTTTTCGGGCGTAACAATCCTTAGCATGGCTTCCTTCGGAAGGGAAGTAAAGCCGTTGGTCCCGTGTCGCTGTTTCACGCCCAATTTAGATTTTTTTTTTTCCCCACTGTATACCCTACTTTTATTTTACCTTTTTTTTTACCTTGTTTTTCTGTATTACTGGATTGCTGTTTTCTTACTTTTACAACACACATAAACACAAACATATAACACCCATGCCCAAACATATAACACCCACGATCCCCAGCGCTACGAAGCACCAAAGCCTTGGCGAGCGCGGCCATGGGGACCGGCTGAATGGGACTCAGAACCACAGCAGTTAAAGAGCGTCCATAAATAACACTGCATTTACATTTTGAGGTTCTTTTACGTGCTGTAAGTCTACGACACGGGACCAACGGTTTTACTTCCCTTCCGAAGGAAGCCATGCTAAGGATCTTTACACCCGAAAATATCCTTCGTCCTCCGCCGGGTTTGAACCCACGATCTTGGGGTATGTGATTAGCATGGTAACAATTACACCAAGGACTGTATGTATATATGTACTGGTGTGACTAAATATACGTATATATGTATGCAAATTTAGTTCCACCAGTTCGACAGGTTTCGAAGAAAAGTTGATTCAGCTTGAGTAACAGTGACGTGATGTTAAATTCCGAGGCCCACCAACACTCTACATTAACGCTCATGGGGTATATGATCACATTATACGTGATAGGTTGGCGGGAGTAAAGAGGCTTCGCTCGGCGTTCTTCTTTATTCAGGGAAGACCTGGGCGTCAGCCTTATCTCGGCAGCGCAGCAAGCTGAAGATTTGAGAGCATAGTGCACGCTGCTGTGTTGGCACAATGAATTTCAAATGAGGAGTGCAGCAGCCGTTTCTTTACGTTATAGCGAAGATGTCGCCTTCTTCTTTCTTCCTCCGGAAAGTCTATCGAATTTACATCACCGTCGGACACATGTCTCGCTACACTTTGCGTTATTGGCTATTGCTTTTATTTTGAGCTTGTGCAGATGGCGCGCGAAGCACTGAAAATGCCAATAGAATCCGTATATATGTCGGGAAGTTAACGCTGTCGAGAGGATACCTGATTCTCCGTGTCTTCTCATGAAATGGAAAAGCAATGACTGTCGATGTTTGTTCACCAAGCGGCACTTGTTTTATCCGAATTTTATGTCCTCTTTGCGTGCTTGTTCTCTGTGACTGATAATGGCAGAGCGATATTGTTAGATGTTGTGTAGCTTTGCCTTAATGGTTTACCATTCGGTTTTATTTTGTCAGGATTTTGATAAGTGATTCCTCCATCTGCCAAACCATCTATTGTACACTATTGAAGGTTGTTTTTATTCCGTTTATATCCTACCCTTAACTGCACGGTCATATCGACGGCATTTATCTTTGGAACATATTACCTATCGGTTGTCGTTAGGTTTCCGTTTTCTTTTGATTTTTACTTTCTCTACTTCGTAAAAAATACATAGGTAGATAAGGTATTGCATTCTAACCAAAAATTCGTTACCGGGTTTTCACTGGAAACACATTTTAAGACACTGAGTATCCAAAATGAGCATTTTTACTTTTTCTAACCTGTATATATGCATATTATATATAGTAGCTAGAAAATGTGTGTTCCACCTAAAAACTTGAATTCGATATTTCAATAGAAATATATGCTTTGAAGCTCCTTGAGTCCGAAAAAATATTTTTAGAAAAAATTCCGTGTGTGTGTAAGTAATTCTGGATAGCATAGCTCAAAAAATAAACGACCATTAAATACAAGCTCAGTATTTATGTTTAGTTTTTTCCAAGGATGCGAAACGAAGATTTTCAAGAAAACCTCCCAACTGCTACCCTTTACATGAAAAAATGTTTGTAAATGTTGATTTTTCAAAAATGTATCTTAACAATTTTAATTAAAATACCGTATATTAAAGATGTTTTCATCACAAATAAAATGTATATCTTGAGTTTTCTGGAAATAGCTTCTGAATACAGCTTTATTGTAGATGAATTTTGCGGAATTTTGCATAACTGGTAAATCATAAGAAATAAACAAAAACTTACTATACACAAGTTGTAGAGCTCGTTAAAACACACGATTTATGTTTAAAACATTTTTTCGTGGAGTTGACCGTTTTTTGAGATGTTCCTTGCTAATGGTTTCAGATTTAAAATACTTATACTTTTTCTTATACTCCTGGCCATACACACAAAGGCACTTCAATTACATGGCAACCAGTTTTTAAAAAATCACTTTAGCCTAGTGTTTTCCCTTATTTCCTTTCTAATTAAAAGGAAGCAAGTAAAAAGACCATTTCTGCTTTTGTTTTCCTCGATTAGCATGAAAAAAATGGAAGAATAGCTTTCTAAAAATAATTTGTTGCAGAGATGTAGAGAAAGTCATGTGAATGGAGCACATCAGAATTTTTGTCACTTTCTCTACTTCGTACCTACATAGAGAAGTTATTGCTTTCTGTACAAAAACTTCGATATTAGGATTTTACTGGAAATATGCGTTTTAGGATGTTCTGTGTCCAAAAAAGATAGATGTGCTCCATTCACTTAATTTTCTCTATCTATTCCAAATATAAATGATTCTCACAAAAAGTTATTCTTTTATCTACATTATGCTAAGCGAGATAAACATCAGTAGAATTATTCTTATTACTTCCATTATTGTAAGTAGAAGGAAATACATTATGCAAAAGTGATATTCAAATTTGTTAAAAACTGGTTGCTATGTAAAACAATTGAGATTCGGTTCGCTTTGCATGGTCACATTTGAGAAATTTTTAGCAATAGCATATGAATACCTCTTCATTCAGGATGCCTTTTGTATAATTCGTAAGCCGTGAGATATAGACAAACCCTTACTCCACAAAAACTATAATTTCTCATTACAACACCCAATTTATGTGGTATTTGCCCTTTCCAAGATATTACATGTTATTTGTGTAGTTTTTTATACTACTTAAAACTCTTCTCAAATGAGAAGTCATCTTGCGTTTCATACTATCTGCTTTGTTTTACTCTTAGCCATGCAGAGATCGCAACTTCATTTGTTTGCGTTTAAAAGATATGACTATCGTATTAGACTAGTGTACTCTATTTCATGTCTACACGTACTATGTACATTGTGTATAGAGAAGGTATTGTAATCCATAAAAAATTCGATACCGGGATTTCAGCAGAAATACATGTTTTGGGCCCCCCTGAATCCAAAAAAAAGCATTTATGGAGAATGGTCCGTGTGGGTGCGTGTGTGTGTGTCTGTGTGTGTGTGTGGACAGCATAACTTGAAAACGAAATAACCGTCAAGTACTAAACTTAGTTTTTAACTTTAGTATCTTCCAAGGAGACGACAGGAAGATTTTTCAAGAAAATCCCCCCACCTCCAACTAACTTTTACATGGAAATTTTGGTTTTCTCGAAAATGACTGTAACGATTTTGATTAAAATATCGTATATTAAGGATATTTACCTGACAAATAATATATATATCTTGAATTTTCTGGAAATAGTCCCTGAAGATTACTTTATTTTGGATGAATATTAGGGAATTTTACACAACTACTAAACTGTAAGAGATGAACAAAAACTTACCACACAAAAATGTGGAGCACATTAAGACACACAATTTATGCTATATACATTTTTTTCGTGGAGTTGATCGTTTTTTAGATATTCCTGCTTTTTTTTTTTTTTTTTTTTTTTTTTTTTTTTTTTTTTTTTTTTTTTTTTTGTTTCAGCTTTAAAAAAAACTTATACTTTTCTCATGCAGGTGTTTGTTAACTCGTGTCCATACAAACAAAGGAACATCAGTCACATAGCAACCAGCTTTTGCCTGCCACTTTAACCTATGATACTCCCTTATTTCGCTTCTACTACAAGAAAGCAAGTAGTAAGTTCATTTCTGCTATTTTTTCTGTATTAGCATGACGTAAATAGAACATAAGCTTTTTAACAATAATTTGTTGCAGAGATGTAGAGAAAGTCATATGAATTGAACATATGAGATTTTTTAATTAGCATGAAGTAGATAATTTTCTATGATATAGGTAATCTAGATACTCTTTTGTAAGAATAGTTCGTTTACAAACAGATAGAGAGTTATGTGAAGCACTTCAGAACTTTTTTTTAAGTAAGAGATTTATGAGTTACTGTAATTTATAAATATAAGATTACAAAATACAATTTAATCTACTGACACGTATTTTTTCTTTACAGGTAAGTGTTTCTTGAATGGATCAAATTTGGCAGCCCTGAACATCGTTCACTGTTGCACCATTATTGCAAAGAAGTATGTATTATTAATAATTAAAACCTTACGGAGATGTGACATTTACAAAATGTTTAAAACAGTGTCTTGGGACTGGGGTCTTCAAGTTACCAGTGTCCATTTCACTTATTATTAAGTTTTTGCACTACCTTAACAGTCTCTTTACTTTTTCTAATTCGTATATATTACATAGGCAGAGAATATATTGTAAATAACTCCATGGCACGACAGCTCACGAGGAACCTTGGCCTACCGCCCGGCCGCTGCGTTCCCCAACTCGGTCCACTATAGACGTCATGGATGGGGTGCAGTATTGGAGGGTGAGACGGGGTCAGCGCCTCGAGTCCCCCCCGTCCGGTTAATGCGGTTCTCATGACCTGGAGCCGCTACTTCTCCATCAAGTAGTTCCTCAATTGGTCCCCCAGGGACCTTACGAGGCTGAGTGCACCCCGGACCAGGCCTCCCAGCAAGGGGAAAATCCCCACGTCGGTACTGGGGATCGAACCCAGGTCTCCCGCTTGGTAAGCAGCTGCGCTACCACCGCACAGAGGAGACGACCAGAGAATATATTGTATTCCATCGAAAATGTCGATACAGGATCTCAGGACCCTAAAACCCCCAAAAAATTATAAAATGGTCCTTATGTGGGTTGTAAGTGCATCTGTGTATGCGTATCCGTGGGCAGCATTACTCAAAAACAAAATGTTGGTTAAATACCAACCTGAATGTTTAAGTTCAGCATCTTCCCCGACTGCGACACAAACATTTTCAAGAAATTCCCATCACCTTACTTTACGCTTTACATGATAAAATGTTTATCCTGAATTTTTTGGGAATAGTTTCTGAAGCCACCTTCATTCTGAATTACTTTTATGTAACTGGTAAACTATGAGCTATAGAAAAAAACTTACCACTTACACACACACACACACACACAAATATTGATCTCGCAATTGTTCAGACGCAGCGAAATCTTCTCCAAGAAAACTTCGACCGCGCCACTGAAGATGTCCACCGAGTTGTGGACGAAACGTCTGGGACTTCTAACACCAGCAGACTATGGCAAAACAGCCCGGAAACATTTCTTAGTTACACGAACCTCAATTGTTTCACTTTGCGACCAGCTGTTAAAAGATTTGACTATCGCTTTAGCGTAATGCATTTCCCTTTTGCTTATAAGGAAGCAAGTAACAAGACCATTTCTGCTAAGGTTTATCTCGATTAGTATTTTTTTTTTTTTTTTTTAATCAGTACGGAGTCTGATCAGAACTGTATCCCCATTTACATTTCCCCCCGTAGGTTTTACTGATTACTGGTTCTACTGTTCCTTTACAAACATAGACATATTGCGCAAACATATAACACCCATGCCCAAGGCGGGACTCGAACCCACGATCCCCTGCCCACGAAGCACCAAAGCGAGCGTGGCCATGGGGACCGGCTGTATTAAATAGATAGAAACATTCTTTTTTGTAAGAACAGTTTGTATATGGAACAACACGACAATGGAATGAAGCACACAAGATTTTTTAATCCAGGGGTCCTCAAAACATGCAACTTAGGAGAAGTTTCTGTATATTGTTACTTTCTCTAGCCCGTTTGTACACTGTACGCTGTGGATTGAGAAGATAATGTATTGCATCCAAAAATTCGATGTCGGGATTTGACCGAAAATACATATTTTGAGACCCCTGAATCAAAAAAGGCATGTCTCTGTGTGTGGCTTTCTGTCTGTCTGTGGACAGCATAGATCAAAAACGAAAAGACGGTTAAATACCAAACTTTGTCTTTAAGTTTGGATCTCCCAAGGAATGCGACTAGAAGATTTTTAAGAACCCCCCCCCCATGGAACGTTTTTTGAAAATGGTTTTTCTTAAAAAATGACTAACGATTTTTATTGAAATACCTCATATTAAAGCCATTTCTATCACAAATTAAATGTATATCTTGACTTTTCTGGAAATAGCTTCTAAAGACCTGGAAGAATTTTGATTAAGTTGGCATAGCTAGTAAACCGTAAGAAATGGACAAAAACATACTGTACAAAAAATGTAGATCTTGTTAAAATACACAAGTTACGTAATATGTATTTTTTTTCGTGGAGCTTACCGTTTTCGAGGTATTCCCTGTTATTGGTTTCAATTGTGAAGTACTTATACCTTTCTCAGACTGAGGTGTCCGTTTTACTTTTGTTCTACTCCTGGCCAAGCAAAGAAGCGATTTGTTATAACAATCACATTAAAACATTTGATTATCACTTTCGCCTAGTGCATGCCTTAGTTCCATTCTACTTATAAGAAACTAAATAATAAAATGCTGCTAATGTTTATTTCGATTAGCATGGTGTTGAAAGAAAAATTATCCTTTGTAGGCAGTTTGTTTGTAGGGAGGCTAGAGTAAGTCATGCGAGTGTGACACATCAGATGTTTACTTTCTCTATACGCACTATGTATAGTGTATAGGGAAGGTATTGCACTCCACCCAAAAATTCGATACCGAGATTTCACCGGAAATATATGTTTTAGGGAGTCCTGTATCCAAAAAAAAAGCATTTTCAGAAAAAGGTCCGTGTGTCTGTCGGTAATATATCAAACTTGGTATTTAAGCTAGGTATCTTCTAGAGATTTTGAGAAAAATCCACCGACCCCCAACTCCCTTAACATGGAACTTTTTTCGAAATTTTTGATTTTCTCAAAAATGGCTATGACGATTTTGATTAAAATTTCGAATATTAAAGATATTTACCTGAAAAATAAAATATATCTTGAATTTTCTGGGAATTGTTTCTGAAGACTACTTTATTCTGGATGAATTTCACGGAATTTTTCATAACTGCTAAACCGTAAGAGATGGACAAAAACTTGCCGCATAACAAATGTAGAGCACTTTAAATCACACAATTTATGTTATATGCATTTTTTTTCCTGGAGTTGATTCTTTTTGCGATATTCCTTGTTTTTGGTTTCAGCTATGAAAAAGTTAACTTTTCTCATACAGGAATTTATCAACTCCTGTCCCTGTCACTTTAACCTATGATAATCCCTCATTTCGCTCCTACTTTCAAGGAAGCAAGTACTAAGTCTGTATCTGCTAATTTTTTTTTTCAATCAGCATGAAGGAAATGGAAGCAATGGCTTTTTAATAATATTTTTTGCAGAGATGTAGAGAAAGTCATGTGAATGGAACACATCAGATTTTTTAATTCAGGGATCCTAAAATATGTATTTTGGGTAAAATCTCCGTAGCGCATTTTCAGGTTGAGAAAGTAATATAACTCTTCTAATTAATAATTTGAAAGCCCTCCACATTTTGTGCTGTGGGTTCAGCTTGTTGAACGCGTTTAAATGCTGTTACATGGCCTAAGTGTGCATGCGCATTGATCTGGCAAACGGTTTATACGCGCTTGGCAAATGTTCAAAAATCAACATAAATTTCATTGGAATACGTATTTGGTGCATGTAAAATTTCAGCTCTAACGATCGTTGTAACATGTAAACGCATACATCATGGCAGTTAAACAGAGTAGGCGCATGAGAGAAATGGCACCCGATTGTTGTAGACCTTCTATGTAGAGTATATACCCAACACGTCCATTATGAAGGCATCCCATATATCAGGCATGTTTGTCACCTTCGTAAATCACGTGAAGTTTTGTCAGAAAGACATACATTTTAATGTTTGGGATTAAGAAATATGTAGCAAATGGAGAATGATGCTTAATGGCATACAAGGAATATTATAGGTAGTAAATCATTAACTGTCGGGTTAATGTAATGTATCTTTTTCCAGTAAAAGTTTCGGACGTTATTTATTGGTTTAGGTACTCCCGTGTTTTTATGCAGCAAAGGAGCTCTTCACCGAGTGTGCATTGCGCTACAGAGGACAAGAATCGATATTGGTCATCTCGAGAACGCCAAGTACCCATATTAGTGCAGCTGTATCCATTAACCAACATGCTAGTGCACTTAGACACACTAAGACAGTGCAAACGGACTTGTTAGAGACCATGTTTTATGTCAAATGTGCTACTGAAAAAAAAAAAAAACTCTTGTGTTTCATTCAAACTATTCTTACAAAAGATTATTCTTGTATCTACTTCATGATAATCCAGATAAACATTAGCAGAAGTTGGATAGGTAGAGTCAGACTGAAGAATTCAATACCATAGCTGGATTTGAACCACGGATGTCTCGGTCTCTAGCCGGTTGCTCTGCCACTGAGCTACCATGGCAACATGCCGGCAAAGCATTGAATTTCCCAACTAACTCGCATGTGTCCCGGTAAACCACAAGGTGATCTCAAATTAATCAGTCTGACTCTACCTATCCAACTCCTGTTCTACACACGGTTTCTGTGAGAAAACAATTAAAATTATCATTGCTTCCTTTTAAGCAGAAGGGAAATAAGGGTATACACTAGCCTAAAACAATAGCCAAATCTTTTAAAAGTTGTAGCTATGTGACACAATTGAGGTCGTGTTCTCTTTTGCATACCGGGAATAAAACAAAAGAGATGAGACAAAAAATATGTTTGCCCGTCTAGAAAAGTACAAGAATTTTAAAATTGAAACCAACAATAAGGAATATTTCGGAACGATTAACTCTACGAAAGAAATGTACTAGGGTTGAATGAAAAGTAATGCCTCCACCTTCGTAACTCTTCAACAGATGGCAGCATTGGTGTGCGGTAGGTACTGGCTTGTTCCGTAGCCTCTTCTCTACAGCTCCAGTTGGCGGGAAGCCTTAGCATTCAACGGTTGTGTTGTTACGGTCGGTCACTGCGATTTTTAAGCAGCGTGAGTAGGTGAATTCTTGACAGCAGAAGGTGTCGCCCCAAAGGTGATTTATCAGAGAATGAAAGCAGTTTAATGTGATTATGTTGATGTGAGTACTGTGCGTTGTTGGGCGAGTAAGTTTAAAGATGTTGAGGTGGGAACATCTGACTTGCGTGAGAAACAGAGAGTTGGACGTTCTGTGACAGCACCACCGAGTTTCATAAGCAAAATGTTGACAGGTTGATTCAGGATCTGTTGAACAGCTACGAAGGTGGAGGCATTACTTTTCATTCAGCCCTCGTATGTGACATAAATAGTGTGTTTTAATGAGATACATTTTTTATGCAGAATATTTCTCTTAGGTTTTACCAGTTATGTAAAATGTATCCAGCATGAAAAGGTCTTCAGAGGCTATTCCTAGAAAATTCAAGACATGCATATTTTTTGTCATGCAAATTGCTTTTAATATATGGTATTTTATCAAATTCCTTAGAGCCATTTTTGAAAAATAAAATTTAAAAAATGTTTCCATATAAAGAGTAGTTTCAGTTGGGGAATTACCTTGAAGATATTCGTGTCGCATCCTTGGAAGATGTCTCACTTAGATACCAAGTTTAGTATTTAACGGTTTTTTCGTTTTTGAGCTATGTTTTCCACATACACATACATACACACACATACACTAATAGACATACACATAATGATCATTTTCAAAGCGCAACCAACGTTTTTCCGGGAAAATCTCGGAATCGAATTTTTGGGTGCAATACAATATCTTCTCTACTATGTACAGTGTACATTACATATGTGCTAGAGAAAGTAAAAAGTTCTCTTCTCTTTGATACAGCGATATCTTGTTTTATTTATTTCATTATATGAATGAATGTGTGTGTGTGTAATATATAGGATCATTACGTTATAGGGTAACTCCTCTCGCAGCCTCTTTCCACTGCGCGAGAGATCTGAAAGTCGCCGGCTGAAAGGTCATATAGACGATGGATGAATAGAAGGGTGCATTGATGCTCATATGAGACCAGAATCCATTGAGTTTAAAGTTACTCTACATTCATCTTCTCAGATTAAGGGAGATCCATAAGAAAACCTTATTCTGTAATTCATCCTAACTGAGATTCAAACTCGTGTACCTTTTAAATACCGCATCACAGAAATGAGCACTAAAATGTCTATACCTATTATGGTTTACCAATTGTACGAGGACTTCACACAAAAGTCAAGATATTTCCATTTGGGGGATTTTATGATGAAAATCGTTGTATATATTCGTGGAAGATGTTGACATAAATACCGAATTTGGTATATAACTGATTTGTTTGTAATGTTTAATGCCCGCTTTTGCTACTTGTGGCACCACAGTGGGTGACACTGGTGATATATGAAATGAAGATGGAGCGCCGGTGGAAACCGGAGAACCCGAGGAAAACCCGCACCTGCGCCGCTTTGTTCACAACAAATCTCACATGAAATCGCTTGAGATCGAATCCTGGCCGTCTAGGTAAGAGGCGAGTGGTCTAACACTCGGCCACGGCGCGACTTTTAAGTCACTTTTCCCTTTTGAGTTTTGCTGTAGGTATACACATACACATAAGAACCTTTTTTTATTGCTTTTAGACATAAAATTCCCATGTGTTCCATTCACATGAGTTTTTCTAACTGTTCCGCAAACAAACCATTTGTTCAAAACATTTATCTTTTATCTACATCATGCTAATCAAGACAAACATTAGCACTTAGCAGTTTTTTCTTGTAATTGGAAGGGAAATTAGCGAATTCTCAGGCTAAAAGCGATAGAAGAATTCTTTAAAAGCGGTCGCTATGTGACACAATTGAAATTCCATTCTTTTTTATTGCGAGGAGTAAACAAACGAGAAGCGAGCAGCCTTTCCTTTCGGGAAAATGTTAAGTGCTTTAAAATTGATACCAATAATCCGGAATATCTCGAAAACGGTTAACTCTACAAAAAATGAATATAGCATTAATTGTGTGTTTTGATGAGATCCATTTTTGGTGCAGTAATTTTTTGTTTATCTGTTATGGTTTGCAAGTAATACAAAAGTCACCCAGAATAAAGAGGTCTTCAGAGGCTCTTCCCAGAAAATTCAAGCTATACATTTGTTTGTCATAAAAATATCTTAAAACATGAGGTATTTTAATCAAAACCGTTAGGGGGCCGCGCCGTGGCCAAATGGTTAGACCACTCGCCTCTCACCTAGACGGCCCAAGCGACCGCATGTGAGATTTGTGGTGGAAAAAGCGGTGCTGGGTGGGTTTTCTCCGGGTATTCCGGTTTCCCCCGTCATCGCATTCCACCGGCGCTCCATCTTCATTCATGTATCATCAGTGTCACCACCTGCGGTGCCATGAGTAGTTAAAGAGGGCGTTAAACACTACCAAAAAAATTGCTAGAGTCATTTTTGATAAAATCAAAAACTTTGAAAAAGGTTCCATGTAATGGATAGATACTGAAGTTAAATATTAAGTTTAAAATTTAACGGATTTTTCGTTTTTGAATGTTGCTGCCCACAGACACAAACACCGGACGTGTTTCTAAAAAATTTTTATTAGAATCAGCGGGTCTCAAAACATATATTTCCGGTGAAATCTCGGTATCAAATTTTTGGGCACAATACCTTACTTGTACACTAAGTAGAAAAAGTAAAAACATATATTTCCAGTCAAATCTCCATTTAATTTTTACTTTCTGTACACATATTATGTATATAGTGTGTAGAGAAGGTATTGCATTCCACCCACAATTTTGAAACCGAGATTTCACCAGAAATACATGTTTCGGGTCCCCCTGAATCCAAAAAAAAATTGGAAAAAGGTCGGTGTGTGTGTGTGGACATCTTTGTTTTCCAAAACGAAAAGACCGTTAAATACCAAACTTGGTATTTAAGTTTGGTATCTTCCAAGGGTGCGACTGAAAGATTTTCAAGAAAATCCCCCCACTCTAAACTAATCTTTATATGGTAAAAATTTCGAAAATTATAATTTTATCAAAAATGGTCTTACGATTTTGATTAAAATCTCTTATATTTTAGATATTTACATGCCAAATAAAAAGTATCTTGAATTTTCTGGGACTATTCTCCAAAGACCTCTTTATTTTGGATGATTATTATTGAATTTTGTATAACTGGTAAACCGTAATAGACAAAAACGTATTACACAAAAAATATAGATCACAATAAAAGACGCAACCTATGTAAGATACACTTTTTCGTGGAGTTGGTCGTTTTTTTGGGATGGTGTCAGCTTTAGAAACTTTAGAGTTTTCTCATTCAGAAATTTGTCAACTCCTGTCCATACAAACATAGGACTTTCATATAGCAACCAGCTTTTGACTATCACTTTAAACTTTTTCCCTTCAACTTACAAGAAAGCAAGTAATAAGACTATTTCTGCTAATTATTTTCTGGATAAGGATGGAGTAAATAGAAGCATAAGCTTTTTAGCAATAATTTGTTGCAGAGATGTAGAGAAAATCATGTGAATGGAACACATCAGATATTTAGTTCCTTGCAAAACTTGCACTATCTAATGAAGATAAGTTTTAAAGGACGAAAAGTTAGTTGCTAGGCACCTCTAATCATTTTTTTAAGTGCGTATCCAAGTAGTTGGATGTCCCTCAAAGAGCAGGCCTATGACAGAACGTGGGAACGTCACACGTTTCTGAAATGTTATTGCCTCATCGCTGTTCACATTGCATCATTTAGACAATAATAATGTCCCGTGTATAACACACGCACATTGGCAATGTAAACGAAAAGGTTGATGGGATTTTCCACATGGTGGGGAGGTGTAAATATAGGCATATGCCTGGATCAGCGGTTTCCTGGTCCGATTTGCAAAAGCTTGCTTGTTTAGCAAACAATTAGAACACAACCGTGACCTGTTTGTTAACCTCTGATTGACCCAGAATTACTTCATACCACACAGTAGGTATAGAGATTTAATTTTCGCTTAACACCTTCCAGAATATATCTAGGAGTCAAGTACTGCCTTAGCACATAATAAGTATATTAGGTACTAAGAACTGTAAACTATATTAATCAGGTCAAGAATGCATATTGGGAATACGAGGCCCTCAGGTTCAAAAAGGTCATTGCATTAGCATACGTACAAAAACGAGACAACTCGACTCGTGGCGAGTTCTTTCTTGAATATATTAAACATTTTTACTTTCTCTAGCCCCGTATGTACAATGTACATACGGGGCTAGAGAAGTATTGTATTCCACCCAAAATTCGATACCGAGATTTTACCGGAAATACGTGTTTTAGGACCCCCTGTATGCAAAAAAAGCATTTTTAGAAAAAGGTCCGTGTGTGTCCGTGTGTCTGTGAACACTATAACTCAAAAACGAAAAGTAGCTAAAGTATGAAACTTGCTATTTACGTTTAGCATCTTCCAGGGATGCGACACGAAGATTTTGAGAAAAATCCCCCCACCCCAAACTACCCTTTACATGGAACTTTTTTTCGAAAATGTTCATTTTCTTAAAAATGGCTCTAACGATTTTGATTTAAATAAAACATATTAAATATATTTACCTGACAAATGAAATGTATATCTTGAATTTTCTGGGAATAACTTCTAAAGACCTGTTTATTCTAGATAAATTTTGCTTAATTTGGCATAACTAGTAAACCGTAAGAGATAGACAAGAACTTACTTTACAAAAAATGTAGGTCTTGTTAAAATACACAATTTATGTCAATTACATTATCTTCGTGGGGCTTACCGTCTTCGAGGTATTCCTTGTTATTAGTTAGCTGTGAAGTACTTACACTTTTCTCAGATGGGAGTAATGTCCGTTTTTCTTTTGTTCTACTCCTGGCCAAGAGAAGAAGCGATTTAAATGACAATCGCATAACGACAGCTTTTAAAACATGACTTCGGTTTGCCTAATGCATTCCCTTATTTTCTTCCTACTTATAAGGAACTAAGTAATAAGAACATTGTGCTAATGAGTACCTCGATTAGCAGGGTGCAGAAAGAAGAATAATCTTACATAAGAAGTTTGTAGAACAGCTAGAGAAAGTCATGTGAGTGTAACACACCAGATTTTTCCAACTAAAAATGAAATTGTCTCATCTATATAGACAGCTAAAGCATTTTAAAGGATTCAGACCTCTTTGTAGAACTTTTCTTAGATTCAGTATTCAAGTTATTTTCGTTACTCCAGAAATTAAATTGCGCAATTCCGCTGCGCAGATCGTTGCCGAGTTTCTATTCAGTCTAATGGTTTCTTCGATATCTTCTACGTATTTTAGTATAAATAAAGATTATAGCGTATTCTGTGATTGTTCAAAATTAAATGTGTGATACAAAGTCCCACCAGTTCTAAGGTGATAGGGTATTGAATTTGTTAATGCTGATGTTTAAACACAGAAATTTACCATCAATTAAAGAACGTGAATGATACTGTAATAAATGAAAGAAACATTAAAAATCTGATGTGTTCCATTCACATGACTTTCTCTACATCTTTGCAAAAAATTATTTTATTTACTTCTTCTAATCGAGGAAAAATTAGCAGAAATAGTTTTATTACTTGCTTTCTTGTAAGAATAAGGAAAATAAGGGGGTTAAAGTGATAGTCAAAAATTGGTTGCTATGTGACTGGAGTTCCTTTGTTTAGAATGGACAGGAGTTGATAAATTCCCGCATGAGAAAAGTATGTTTTTTAAAGCTGAAACCAAAAACAAGGAACATCTCAAAAACGATCAACTCCACGAAAAAAAAAGTATATAACATAAAGTGTGAGTTTCAATGTGCTCTATATGTTCTAAGTTTTTGTCTATTATATACGGTTTGTCAGTTATGTAAAATTCCGTAAATTTCATCCAAAATAAAGTAGTCTTCACAGGATATTTCCAGAAAATTCAAGATATACATTTTATTTGTCAGGTAAATATCTTTTATATACGTTATTTTAATCAAAATCATTAGACCATTTTGAGAAAATCAAAATCTTCGTAAAGTTTTCCATGTGAAGAATAGTTGGGGGTGGGGCGTTTTTTATAAAACCTTCGTGTCGCATCCTTGGAAGATAACAAGTTTGGTATTTGACAGTTTTTCGTTTGTGTGCTATGCTGCCCTCAGATACACACACATACAGACTCTGACATTTTTTTAAAGATTTATTTTTTTGATTCAGCGGGTCTCAAAACATATACCTATTTCCGGTGAAATCTTGGTTTCGAATTTTTCGGTGGAATACAATACCTTCTCATGTACACTACACTACATGTATACACTAGTATGTACATAATAGATGTGCACTAGTATGTGCAGAAAAGGTAAAAATAATAATAAATCAAAATTACTTTTCGATATTTTATTGAACGCTAAGAAAAGTTTATTCTGGATGAATTTTACTATCTTTTGAATAACTGCTAAACCGTAAGAGATGGACAAAAACTTACTACACAAAAATTGTAGAGCACATTAAAACACACAATGTATGTTATATGTATTTTTTTCGTGGAGTTCGTCGTTTTTGTGACATTCCTTATTTTTGGTTTCTGCTATGAAAAACGTATACTTTTCTCATACAGGAACTTGTCAACTCCTATCCATATAAACAAAGGAACTTCATTGACATAGCAACCAGCTTTTGACTATCACTTTAACCTACGGTTGTCCCTTATTTCGGTTCTACTTGCAAGGGAGCGAGTAATTAGACTATTTCTGCTTTTTTTTTCTGATTAGCATAAAGTAAATAGAAGTATAAGATTTTTTAAGAATAATTTGTTGCAGGGATATGGAGAAAGTCATGTGAATGGCACACATCAGATTTTTAATAGTTATTCTGAAGCAGTAAAATTTTATAAAAATGAGCGACATTGTTGCGAATCTAGCTGTGCTTCACTTTTACCAGCGAAGTCGAAGCAAAGATATGTTGATGGTTACGGCATTTCCTATTTGTACTCATTAGTATTAATGACCTTTCAAACTCTTACTGTAAGTACTTACAGTGCTTGTTGGCATAGCAATTATTAAACGAATTGTAAATTTAGCTTACATTAAAAAATATATGTTCAGAATGATTAACTTACATATCAAATATTTCAAAAAGGTTATTGCGTTAGCATACGTACAAAACTAAGACAACACTCGACTCGTGGCGAGTTCTTTCTTGAATGTATTAAACACTTTTCGAACTAAAACGTAAAATGCTTTATCTACATAGGCATCTAAAGCATTATTTTAAACGCTTTAGACCTTATTATGAGACTTTTCTTAGATTCAGTATTCAAGTTATTTTCGTTAATCCCGAAAATATATTGCGCAATTCCGCTGCGCAGATTGTTGCCGGGTTTATATTCAGTCTAATGGTTTCTTCGATATCTTGTACGAGTAGTATAAATAAAGACTATTATGTATTCTGTGATTGTTCAAAATTAAATATCTGATACAAAGTCCCACCTGTTCTAAAGTGATAGGGTATTGAATGTTTTAATGCTGATGTTCAAACACGGAACTTTACCATCAATTAAAGAACGTGAATGATACTGTAATAAATGAAAGAAGCATTAAAAATATGATGTGCTGCATTAACATTACTTTCTCTACATCTCTGCAACAAATTATTCTATTTACTTCATCTAATCGAGAAAAAATTAGCAGAAATAGTTTTATTACTTGCTTCCTTGTTAGTAGAAGTGAAATAAGGGGGTACCATAGGTTAAAGTGATAGTCAAAATCTGGTTGCTATGTGACTGAAGCTCCTTTGTTTGTATGGACACGAGTTTTTAAAGTTCTGTATGAGAAAAGTATAAGTTTTTTTATAGCTGAAACCAAAAACAAGAAATATCTAAAAAACGATCAACTCCACGAACAAAATGTATATAACATAAATTGTGTGCTTTAAAGTGCTCTACATTTGTTTTATGGTAAGATTTTGTCCATCTCTTACGGTTTAGCACTTATGCAAAATTCCGTAAAATTGACCCAGAATAAAGTAGTCTTCAGAGGTTATTCCTAGAAAATTCAAAATATACATTTTATTTGTCAGGTAGATATCTTTAATATATGATATCGTAATCAAAATCCTAAGAGCCATTTTTTAGAAAATCAAAATTTTCGAAAAAAGTTCCATGTAAAGGGTAGTTTGGGGTGGGGTGATTTTTCTCAAAATCTTCGTGTCGGATCCCTGGAAGATACTAAACTTAAAATACCAAGTTTGCTATTTTACGAACTTTTTGTTTTTGAGTTATCGTGCTCACAGACACACGGACACACTAACACACTGAAACACGGACACACACACGAACCTTTTTCTGAAAATACTTTTTTATACAGGAGACCCTAAAACATATATTTCTGGTGAAATCTCGGTATCGAATTTTTTGGTGGAGTGCAATACCTTCTCTATACACTATAAACATAGTACGTATAGAGAAAGTAAAAATCATGTAAAATGTTAAGCACAGATCTCTGTAAATTACAACAGTTTTTTCAAATAACTTATTTGTGGTAGAAGGAATTTACAAGATATTCTTCATAGTGGTTGAATTGTTTAATTCCTTATCAGGCTTTTAAGGTACATTAATTATTTCTTTTTCTTCTTTTTTGATTCTTGGAAAGAATAAGCACTTTTAGATGCAATATACCTATAACAAAGTTCATCTTGTTTAAAATAAGGTAGATAGAAATATAAGTTTGAATCAGAGGAGTTCTATACTCATATTTAAAATGTAGCGAAAGTCATGTGAATGTAATACGTCACCTTCCCTATATACTATGTACCTGGCACAGAAAGTAGAAATGCTTTGTAGTACTATTAGAGAGTACTTCCTGTGAAAAATACAAATTCCTTACTAACATAGGGCAGCAGTGATAATATAGTTTTTGTTGCTTATTTTATTTAACATCTTAAATAATTTTAGTGTGGATGTATTAATTAAATTTGGAGGTAAAAGAATAAGGATTTGTAAGCTTTGCCCAGTTTTAGAAATTAGGTACTGGAATATGGTATTTCAGAGGATTGCTTTCATTTGTTTATACGTGGTAGAGAGTATGAGGTATGAGTATGCTAGCGGCGGGGGACACCTCGGCAACTGCGAATTAAGTATTGATCTATTGCGGTTTACCACCCCCCCACCGTTGGGAGGAATAGGAGGGGAAACCACAGGCCAGCATACAGGACCGGGCGGAGCCAAGCACAGAGACGCACGGAAGTCCCTAACAGTTCACTATATGGTAGCCATGGTGCATCATGGAGGCTATACGGGCGGCGACATTGCAGATTCTAGTTCAGTTTTAGATTTTTACCATAGGTCGACTGACCAACATGACTGCGCATGCGCAAGGAGACAGAACGAACGGAAGACTGTGCATTTCGCACTGGAAAGAAGAGCAGCTTATTTCGACGCAGTTCATATACACACCTAACCTCGACGAAATCTCGAAACCTGTCGTCCACCTGTCACGTAGCCATATTGTCTCCGTAACCAATAGGAAAGGCTCAGTCTAAAACTGAACTAGAATCTGTAATTTTGCATACAGGCGCCGGGAAGCCGTCGGAAGTATGTCTCTACAACTGGGAGCAAGCGACTGTGCCATCTGCTGCAAAGCCCCGAATCAAACCTGCCGCCGACCTGAAACATGAAGAAGGGAATTGAAATGAGGGAATGAAAGGAAAGGAATCGTGGTAGGTTACCAGCACCCTATCATGCGCCTAATTGGTCCCAGGAATACCACAGAAAAACATAGAAAGCATACTATATGTTCTTGAGACCATATGTTTGCTTTAAAGTTAGTAATATTGCGTGAACATTTCTCCAAGAGGGAAAATAGTGTGGTGGGGCTCAATTGGAGGACCCTGGCACACTCCACTTGTGGCACAGATGGGCTGAAACGGCAGGTCGTCCTATAAACTTGGAAGATGATTATCACTGTCCTTTTCCAAGCACATGGTAAGCACCTTAACTGTCTCAAAAACATGGTCCCCCTCCCCATCACGAGTTCTCTAGTGTGCACTTCAAAATAATAAGCCTAAACTCCGAACATCACATCCTAGCTTGGAGCAGAAGCCAATTTTACCGATGCACGTGGTCTAATTTTCGACGTGCGTGGTTTGGAGCTGTGCTGCTACTCCTCGAGTTCCCTGTGGCCTCAACCGTGAACGTGGACGACGAGTATAGGATGTCTCTTATTCTGTAATACCATTTTCAGGCTCAGAGGGTACTGCAGTGAAAATCTCGAAAAAAATCTTTTCTCTTACATTCACATGACTTTCTCTAGCCTCTGGCGTTTATTACTGTGTATATTCTTACGAAAGATTATTACTTTCTCTTCTTGGTACACAGTACATAGGAACTATGGCATTACACTGAGTACACTGCAGTGAATACTTCAAAAATAATCTGAAATGTTCCATTCACATGACTTTCTCTATATCTCTACAACAACTTATTGTTAAAAAGCTTAGGCTTCTACTTAATTCATGCTAATCGAGAAAACAAAAGAAATAGTCTTATTACTTACTTCCTTTTAAGTAGAAGCGAAATAAGGGAGGTTAAGTTTTACAAAGTTGAAACTAAAAACAAAGAATACCTTAAGAACGATCAACTCCATGAAAAAAAATGTATATAACATAAATTGTGTGTTTTAATGGCTTTACATTTTCTGTGTGGTAAGTTTTTGTCCATCTCTTACGGTTTTGCAGTTATGCAAAAATCCGTAAAATTAATCCGGAATAAAAGTAGTCTTCAGAGGCTATTCCCACAAAATAAAAGATATACATTTATTTGGCATGTAAATATCTTAAACATAAAAGATTTTAATCAAAATCGTTACAGCCATTTTTAAGAAAATAAAAAATTTCGAAAAAAGTTCCATGTAAAGGGTAGATTGGGGTGGAGGAGTTTTCTTGAAAATCTTCGTCTCACATCCTTGGAAGATACCAAACTTAAGTACCAGGTTTGCGCCTTAACGGTATTTTCGTTTTTGAGCTATGCTGCCCACAGACACACACACATAAACGCAGCCAGACAGAAGCACACACGGACATTCTAAAAATGCTTTTTTTGGATTCAGGGGGTCTCAAAACATATATTTCCGGTGACATTTCGGTATCGAGTTTTTGGGTGCATTACAATACCTTCTCTATACACTATGCACGTAGTACGTGTAGAGAAAGTAAAAATCTTATATCATACTTTCTGTCGTTTATTACTGGGTATATTCTTACGAAAGTTTACTACTTTCTCTTGTTAGTAAGCAGTACATAGGTAGAGAAACTGTTGTATTCCGCTGGGTACACTGCACTGAAAACTTCAAAAATATCCGATCTCTTACATTCACATGACCTGCTTTAGCCTCTGTCGTTTATTACTGGGATTACAAACTATTCCTTTCTCTTCTTAATACGCAGTACATGAGAAACTCTAGCATTTCATCAAAAAAATAAATCAGGGATTTCAGTGGCAATACATGTTTTACACATCCCTTCATTCATAAAAAGCATTTTTAGAAAAAGGTCGGTGTGCGCGTATATGTGTGTGTGTGTCCGTGTATCTCTGAAAATTATAGTTTAAATCTTCCTGTCACACCCTCACAGAATCTTCAAGAAAATTTCCGTCCCAGATAACCGTTACATCTAATATTTTTTGAAACACTCGATTTTCTCAAAAATAGCTCAAACAATTATTATTAAAATACCATATGTTTTGGAATATTTTTATTGCAAATAAAAGATATCTAATAGGAAATTCTCTGGGAGCAACCCAGAGCTAGATTCACTTGTAAATTTAAAGTAAAAAAATCTAATGTGTTCCATTCACATGACTTTCTCTACTCCTCGATAACAAATTACTGTTAAAAAGTTTATTCTTCTATGTAGTTCATACTAATCGAGATAAACATTAGCAGAAAGGTACTTATTACTTCCGTTCTTGAAAGTTGAAGGAAAATACAGTAATACACTAGGCTAAAACGATAGGTCTAATCTTTTAAAAGGTTCTTCACATTGTCAGAAGTTGACAAATTCCCATATGTAAAAAGTATAAATATTTTAAAACTAAAACCATAACAACGAATAACCAAAATGTTTCAACTCCATTTTAAAAAAAAGTCTGATGTGCTCCATTGAAATGACTTTTTGTACATCTCTGTAATAAAATATTGTTAATAAGTTTACTCTTCTATCTGTTTAATCTAAAATATTAGCAGAAAAGATCTTATTACTTAGTTTCTTTATAAGTAGAAGGGAAATGAGGGAATACACTAGGCTAAAAGGACAATCAAATGTTTTAAATGTGGTTGCTATGGATTAAAATCCGTTTCTTTGCTTGATCAAGCATTGACAAGTTCCCGTATGAGAAAGGTATAAGTATTTTAAAACTGAAATCAATAACAAGGAATATCTAGAAAACGGCCAACTCCACGAAAAAAAACCTGTGTGTTTTGCCGTGAAGCATTTTTTGTCTATTTCTTACGTTTTTCCACTTATGCAGAATTCAATAAAAAGCATCCAGAATAGAGAGATCTTTAGTGGCCATTTGCAGAAAATTCAAGATATACATTCTATTTAGATTGTAAATATATTAAATATAAGAGATTTCAATGAAAATCTTTGCAGTAATTTTTGAGAAAATCAAAATTTCCATGTAAAGGGTAGTTTGGGATGAGGGATTTTTTTTGAAAATTTTCGTGTCGAATCCTTGGCAGATATTAAACTTAAATATCAAGTTTGGTATTTTATAGTCTTTTCACAGGCATACACACACGGACCTTTTTCTTAAAACTAATTTTTTTGGATACAGGAACCCTAAAACATGTATTTCCGGTGAAATCTCGGTATCGAATTTATGGGTGCATTACAATACCTTCTCTATGCACTATGCACATAGTACGTGTAGAGAAAGTAAAAATCTCTCAGCTATGCCTTAAAGGTTTAGGGACCACTATGTTGACATCACCACAAATTAGCAGTACTCGTTATTTATATGTTGGTACTTCTACATCAGTGGATAAGCATAAACAGCTGAGCTACGAGTGCCATCTAGCCGGTGTGTATGCGCATCGAAATCACCACAACTACAAAAGTTCTTCGAAATTACATGTTACTTTCTCTATTATAAATTATAAACATAGTAGGTAGAGAAGATATTGTATTTCAACCAAAAATTCGATGTCGAGGCTTCACAAGAAATATATGCTTTGAGGTATCCTAAGTCTTAATAGGTATTTCTAGAAAAAGGTCCGTGTGTGATATGAAATTACGTTTTATTTATAGACGTTCTTTAACTGCTGCGGTTTTCAGCGTCCCATTCTATTCTGGGCGTGAAAGACTGCTTAAATTTGCTCAGAGACCTCTCTATCAGGCATGAAGTTCTTTTACGTGCCGTAAATCTACGACACGGGACCAACATCTGCACTTACCTTCCGAAGGAAACCATGCTAATGATTTTTACGCCCGGAAAAATCCACCGGTGCGTGCGTGCATGTGTGTGTGCGGCGTAACTCAAACACGAATGTTGGTTAAAACCAAATTTTATAATTAAGTTCTGCAGCTTTCAAGGATGACAGGAAGATTTTCAACAAAATACCCCCACCTCAGGCCGTCATTTATATGGGAAAAGTTTCGAAAATTTTGATTTTCACAAAAATGGCTCTAACGACTTTTACTTTGTAGATCTGTTAAAACACACAATTTATGCCATATAGGAACATTTTTATGTAGCTAACCTTTTCCGAGATATTTCATAATAGTGGTTTTAATTTTAAGATAAACTTTTTCAAACGGGAGTCTAAGATTCTTATTTTTTGTCTTTATTTTCCGTCCCCCCCCTTTTTTTACCCCTAACCATGCAAAGAGAACTGAGCTTTAACCACATAACCACCAACTTTTAAAAAAAATTGACTATTGCTTTAGCCTAGTTTATTCCCTTATTTTCCTTCTATTTTAAGGAAGCAAGAAATACGACATTTTCTGCTAATGCTTTTCTTGGTCCTCACATTAAAGAATAAGCGTTTGTAAAAATAGTTTGTTACAAAATGGGTGGAGAAAGTCACGTGACATCCTTCTGTACCAGTCAATGTAGTTCTAAGTTGGTGTAAAATTTCAAACTTTGGAAGTAAAAACCTAAGGACCTCGGGCTAATTTCTCTATTCATTGTGTGCTTCAATTCATTTCAATTGTTAATTTTCTTCTTCTATTGCGCATTGCTGTATGTTTGCTTATTTATAATAAACTTTTCCAGATGAAATAGTTTACTGGTTTGGTGAACATCTTCTTGTTCCCTTTACTTTCTTTTCCTAGAAATGAAACAGACATCGTATATCTTTATGTTTTATTCTCTTTCACTTTACATTTTTATAACAAGCATTAAATCCATCAAAACACCAACTGAAAACTAAATGTTTTTTCAACTACGTGTTGCTTGCTACATTATTCAGTTTGACGAATCCTAGTAAAAGCTTTTCTGTTTGCTTATCTTTGTCTCATAAAATTATTCCCTTGATGTTTGTTGTTTATTACATTTTCTCTTCTACCTTTTTACGTAGCTGCTGCGTTTTCTATTTCATTTAGTTTCAGGATGTCACCATATTTTTGTGTCTTTATTTCACGTAGAAATGCATGGAGTTAGTAATTTAATTTCATAACCTTGCTAACTTTGTTTCGTTGCTATAGAGAACTACAGTCACTTGTTTCGCTTTGACGTTCTCTAGTTTTTCTGTTGAAACTTGTGTATTTGTACACTGTGTAATAAAATTAATACGCATTTATTTATATGATTCTACACCAGAATTTTGTCTTTATAATTCGAAAGTAAATAGAAAAGAAAGTAAATAATTTATCCTTACTCTGTAGCCACATGTTCTTCCAGCACTTACTTTCTTGCTGACTGTTTTTGCTTTCTCTACACGTAATATGTACATAGGTATAGAGAAGATATTACATCCCAACCAAAGCTGCGATACCAACATTTCACCTGAAATAGATGTTTTAAGATCACCTGAATCGAAAAAAATCAGAAAAAGGTCCGTGTGTATTTGTATTTGTGCGTGTGTGCCCGTGTGTGTGTCCCCGTGTGGCTGCGAACACGATAATTCAAAAACGAAAAGTCGCCAAAATACAAAACGTTGTATATAGGCTTAGTATCTTCAAGGATGTGACACAAAGTTTTTGAGGAAAATCCCCCCCCCCGCCACAAAACTACCTTTTACGTGGAAAATGTTTCCAAAATTTCGAATTTCTTAAAAATGGCTAACGATTTTGATTAAAATAACATATATTAAAGCTACTTACATGACAAATAAAATGTATATCTTGAGTTTTCTGGGAATAACCTCTGAAGACATATTTATTCTGCACGAATTTTGCGGAATTTTGCATAACCGATAAACCATGAGAGATAGACAAAAACTGTAGAACTCGTTGAAATACTCAATTTATGTTTTTTACATTTTTTTGGAAGCACAGGTTTTTTAGATATTCATTGTTATTGGTTTCAGTTTTAAATTACTTATACTTTTCTCATATGGGAATTTATCAACTCCTTTCCACACAAACAAAGGAACTTCAGTCACATAGTAACCAGATTTTGACTATCACTTTAACCTAGTGTATTCCTTATTTCCGCTATACTTACAAGGAAGTAAGTAAAAAGAGCATTTCTCCTAAATTTTTCTCGATTAGAATGGATTAAATAGAATCATAAACTTTTTAAGAATAATCTGTTGCACAGATGTAGAGATAGTCATGTGAATGGAACACATTAGATTTTTGTTATTTCTTTCTATTCAATAATAAACTTTTCCTGATGAAATGGTTTAGTGGTTTGGTGAATATCTTCTTATTTCCTTAATTTCTTTTCCTAGAAATGAATTTTAGTTGTATATCTTTATTTTTTATTCTCTTTCACTGCATTTCTTTATAACAATCATTAAATCCATCAAAACACCAACCAAAATCTTGCGCTTCTAGGAAAATAAACGTTTTTACAAACTACTTGTAGCTTGCTAGAATATTCAGTTTGACGAAACTTAGTAAAAGCTTTCACTTATCTGAATCTTATAAAATTATTCCCTCAATGCTCGTTGTTTATTTCATTTTCTGTTTTGCTTCCTTACGTAGCTGCGTTTTCTATTTCATTTAGTTTCAGCATCTCGCCCTATTTTTGTGTCTTCATTTCACGTAGAAATTTATGGAGTTAGTAATTTCATTTTCATAACCTTGCTTACGTTGTTTCGTTGCCTTGGAGAACAAGTCATTTGTTTCGCTTTAACGTTCTCTAAAGTTTCTGTTGAAACTTGTGTATTTATTATTTATTTTATGTCACTTTAACTTAAAATAAGATACTCATATCGCTACAACATGCTTTAACAGATTAGTAAAAACAATTTACGTTGGTAAATACATTTTCATAAATTTAAGTAACATTATATTTCATTATATAGATTTGTTATTACTTTCTCTAAACGCACTATGTACATGGTGAACCAAAAAATTCGATACCGAGATTTCACCGGAAATATATGTTTTAGGATCCCCAATATCCAAAAAAGCATTTTCACAATAAATGTCCGTGTGTCCGTGAGTCTGTGAACACGATAACTCAAAAACGAAAAGTCGGTAAAATACCAAACTTGGTATTTAAGTTTAATATCTTCCAGGCATGTGACACGAAGATTTTGAGAAAAATCCCCCCACCCCTAACTACCCTTTACATAGAACTTTTTTCGAAAATTTTGATTTTTTCAAAAATGCCTCTAACGGTTTTGATTAAAATGGTGTACATTAAAGATATTTACCAGACAAATAAAATGTATATCTTGAATTTTCTGGGAATAGCCGCTGAAGAGTAGTTTATTCTGGATGAACTTTACTGCATTTTGAATAACTGCTAAACCGTAAGAGATGGCCAAAACTTACTACACAAAAAATGTAGAGCACGTTAAAACATTCAATTTATGTTATATACATTTTTTCGTGGAGTTCGTCGTTTTTGAGACATTCCTTATTTTTGGTTTCTGCTATGAAATACTTACACTTTTCTCATACAGGAACTTGTCAACTCCTATCCATATAAACAAAGGAACTTCATTGACATAGCAACTAGCTTTTGACTATCAATTTAACCAATGGTAGTCCCTTATTTGGCATCTACTTACATGGAAGTAAGCAATAAAACTATTTCTGCTAATTTTTTTTCTGATTAGCTTAAAGTAATACAAGTATAAGCTTTTTAAGAATAATTTGTTGCAGGGATATAGAGAAAGTCATGTGAATGGTACACATCAGATTTTATTTTCAGTATTTAAGTAGTATTTTGCTGTGTGATGAATTGTTGAGAGCTTCTTGGATGTGTGATAGATTGCATTCTGCTCGCTGGTGTTGATATTGAGGACACTCTGAGAGTAAGAGGCGTACAGTGATGGTAGTGTGACAGATGTTGCATTCCGGTTGGGCTGTTTTATTTAGTAGATGGGAATGTGTTAGCTTGGCGTGTCCGATATGTAGCTTGGTGATGACAGCCTGGTCTTTCCGTCTCAGTTTCTACAGTGGATATAATGTTCTGGAGTTGTGTTTAATTTCGTATAGTTTGCTGGGAGATGATTGTGCCCATGTTGTTTGCCAGAGGTTGTAAAATTTTCTGGATGCAGATTTTGCAACATCTTTGTGAGGCAAAGTTGTCTCTTCATGTATTGGGAGTCTTGTGGTTTCCTTTGCTACAGAGTTTGCATGCTTATTACCTAAAGTTCTCAAACGTGAAGGTATGCACATTAGAGCTATTTTCCTTCCTTGTTTATTAGAAATGTATATAATTTGTGAATTTCTTGAACTATTGAATTTGTAGAGAAGTTATCTTTTAGAGCCTGTATACTGGATTTAGAATCAGTATGTATTAGGTAAGCTTCATATTTGTTTGTCTCGAATAAGTACAGTAATGTTTTCTTGATGGCATACTACTGTGTCAAGAAAGTTCCAGGAATTTGCCAATAAAACACAAAAAATGAATTATTCATCCAATTTTATTTAATCGCCTTCAAAGTAGGCCCCTTCTGAAATTATACATTTATGCAAACGAATAATCCAATCATCAAAATATTTTTTGTAGGCACTTTTAGGAATCGATGTCAATTGTCGCTACGAAATTTCCTTTATGTCTTCTATCGACTGAAAACGGGTATCTCGAAGTGGTGACTTGAGTTTTGGAAAGAGAAAGAAATCAGCAGGAGCCAGATCAGGTGAATACGGTGGTTGTTCGATGAAATTTGTTGAGCTTTTGGCCAGAAATTCGTTCACAATAATAGTCTTGTGAGCTGGTGCGTTATCGTGGTGTAGAATCCATGAGTTGTCGTTCCACAAATCTGGCCTTTTTCGCCGTATTTGTTCTCTCAAACGCCGCATAATGCTCGGATAATAGTCTTTATTTATCAACTGACATTCTGGCAAGAACTCTGAGTGCACGACACAACGATATTTGAAAAAAACTGTCACATGACCTTCAGTTTTGATCGAGTTTGACGTGCCCTTTTAGGTTTCGGTTCAGTTGGAAGGCGCCACTCGGAAGCTTGTTGACTGGTTTGAGTGTCAAACTCATAAACCCACGTCTCATCCCCAGTTAAGATGCGTTTCATGAATGTGGGGCCGGAACTGGCTCGTTCTAGCATGTCTTCAGTAATCCTTACGCGATTGTTTTTGTAGAAAATTCAATTCTTTTGCAACTAACCGAGCTGCAACGCGTGTCATGCCCAAACAATCCGTTATTTTCGTCCTAGCTACAAGGAAATGTGTAATAAATGCGTGGTTTTTACCCCCAAACCCAGATATAATTTTGTTGCTGAATTTCGCTGAAAATGGTACGAAACGATTCGTCAGACACAGAAAATTCAGCGGCAATCTCTCTCAGAGCAAAATGACGATTTTCAGACACCATTTTCTTCACTTTAGCGATGTTCAGTTCAGTTGAAACCGTTGATGGCCAACCAGAGCGAGGCAAACCTTCCACCACATCTCGACCACTTTTGAATGCACTGTACCACTCATATGCACCTGTTTTTGATAAAGTAGATTCACCCTAAGCCCTCTGTAACATTTTCAGCGATTCGGCACACGAAATACAATTTGCAATGCAAAATTTGAGACAGATTCTTTGTTCACTATTTGTATCCATCGTAAAATCGCAAATCACCTTTGAGATGAACTAACAAAATGGCGTACTGTAAAATAACTAGATGACAGATGACGATCAAACTCCGCGTGGGTATAGAGGATGGTTGTACCAACTTAGCGACAACAATAACGTCGAATCCCCTTTTAAACAGGATTTTAAATGATCAATTCCAGGTACTTTTTAACAGTATAACTCACAACTAAATATAGAGTAAAAATGTGGTAATGTGTATAGCATAGTTCTGTTGAAATTTGTGTATTTATTCATTTTTTTCAATAATTTATTTTTGACCGACCTGTAGGATTGCTTTACAGGTCATTGAGAACAATTAACAATATGGCAATAGCGAAATACATGTTGAGGTTGACCTATAAGGCTCCTCTATCGTAAAAAAACAAAATGTATATTTTACATATATTCTCTGATGTTAAATAATATCTACTTATAAGTAACAATTAATAGTGGACATTAAGTAAAGAATGAAATACAATGATGACAGTAAATGCTTGGTAACAAATTAAGTAATGAAAATTAAGCTATATATATATATATATATATATATATATATATATATATATATATACGAAGGCTGTTTTATTTTTCCCCTTCGATAGGCTATAAATAAAAGACCAATTCATAGAAAACAATTAGTTTATCACTAAAAGTTTTGTACACTTATGGTTACTTTCCAACATAATCATCGAAAAGATTGAGACACTTATCGTACCTGTGCACAAGCTTTGCAATACCCGCTTCAAAAATGTTGCCCCCAATGATTTCAAATGAGCATTGACGTTGTTTTGTAGATGTTCGTTGGTTTGAAAATGCTGCCCTCCTAGCCACGTCTTCAGTTCAGGAACAAGGTGAAAGTCGCTGGATGCCAGGTCAGGACTTGTCAGGTAAATATCTTTAATATATGATATTTTAATCAAAATCGTTAGTAATTTTTAAGAAAATAAAAATTTTCGAAAAAGTTCCATATAAACGGTAGTTGGGTGTGGGGGATTTTTTTTTTAAATATTCGTGTATCATCCTTAGAAGATAGTAACTTAAATACCAAGTTTGGTATTCAACGGTCTTTTCGTTTTTGAGCAATGCTGTCCACACACACAGACACACACACGGACCTTTTTGTAAAAATGTTTTTTTTTTTTTTTTTTGGATTCAGGGGGTCCTAAAACATGTATTTCCGATGAAATCTCGGTATCGAATTTTTGGGGTGCCTTATAATACTTCTCTATTCCCATGTACATTGTACACATGGGGCTAGAGAACGTAAAATTTAGAAGTTATTCCTAAATTTAATTTCTTTCGTGTAACCTCATACCATTACATAATTAACTACATCATACTTTTAAACTACCTAATTATAGTTCCGGTCAAGAGCAACCACCAAATGTACAAGCATGACTTGAGGTTGATGATTCCTGACATTCAAGCTGATATGTCACTCTGCATAAAGCGGACATGCAATGCATGTCTTAACATATCACGATATATGTAGGTATATGCCTTGGAGACTTCAGCTCACAGAGTTTCATAACACAAGTATAGATTTGCGTGTGATATGAAAATGTTTCCACCATGCTGAACATATAGTGAAAGCTACTCTCCCATTCATTTCGTAGAAAAGAAGTAGACAGAATTACCCATGCAATATTATCATTAATCTCTTCCTACGTTTTAAAAATCTGATGTGTTCAATTCCATGACTTTCGCTACATCTCTGTAACAAATTATTGTTAAAAAGCTTATTATTTTCTCTACACGTACTATGTACATAGTGTAAAGAGAAGGTAATGCATTCCATCCAAAAATTCGATACCCAGATTTCACCGGAAATACAGGTTTTGTGTCCCCTGTAACCAAAAAAAATGTCGTTAAAATACCAGACTTGGTATTTAAGTTAAGTATCTTCCAGGGGTGCGGCACGAAGATTTCAAGAAAATCCCGCCACACCAACTACCCTTTACATGGAACTTTTTTCGAAAATTTTTACTCTCTGAAAAATGGCTCTAATGATTTTGTTTAAAATATCGTATATTGAAGATATTTATCTGACAAATAAAATGTATATTTTGAATTTTCTGGGAATAGCCTCTGAAAACTGCTTTGTTTTGGAAGAATTTTACAAAATTTTGTATAGCTGCTAAACCGTAAAAGATGGACAAAAACGTATCACACAAAAAATGTAGAGCACGTTAAAACACACAATTTATGTAAAATACATTTTTTTCGTGAAGTTGATAGTTTTTGAGATATTCCTTGTTTTTGGTTTCAGCTTTGAAAAACTTGTACATTTCTCATACAGGAATTTGTCAACTCCTGTCCATACAAGTAAAGGAACTTCTGTTACATAGCAACCAGCTTTTGACTGTCACTTTAATCTATGGTACTCTCTTATTTCGCTTCTACTTACAAGGAAGCAAGTAATAAGTCTATTTCTGCTATTTTTGCTCGATTAGAATGAAGTAAATAGAAGCATCAACTTTTTAACAATAATTTGTTGCAGAGATGTACACAAAATCATGTGAATGGAACACATCAGATTTTTTTCTATCTATTTAATGCTAAAGCATTAGCAGACACAGTCTTAATACTTTGTTCGTTTATAAGTAGAAGGGTAATAATGGAATACACTAGGCTAAACAGACGTCAAATGTTTTAAAATGTGGGGATTGAAATCCGTGCCTCTGCTTGGCCAGGTGTTAACAAGTTCCCGTATGAGAAAGGTTTAAGTATTTTAAAACTGAAATCAATAAAAAGGAATATTTTAAAAACCGTCATCTCCAGGAAAAAAAATACATGTAACATAAATCTTGTTTTTTTTAACAAGCTTTACATGTTTTGTGTTGTAAGTTTTTTCTATCTCTTACTGTTTACCAGAATTATAGAATTAAAAAAAAAAGCATTTAGAATAAAGATGTTTTTAGAGGCTATCTCCAAAATTCAAAATATATATTTGTATATATTTTGTACAAAGTAGAGTCCACCGTTTCTGAGATATTCCTTGCTATTGGTTTCAACTTTAAAATACTTAATAGCTTTCTGTTACGGAGGTTCATTATCTCCTAACCATACAAAGAAAAGAATTTCAAACCATAGCAACCAGCAAATTATATTAATTGTATATCGATTATTATGGAATATATAGGAATAATCTATTTAGCAATAATTTGTAGCAGAGATGTAGAGAAAGTATGCGAATGGAACATATAATATCTCTTTGTTTAAATTTTTCAACACTCATTGTTTGCTGTATCGGGAAGTCGTGTTCTTAAAACATTTGAGTACACTTTATCTACTGAAGTCTTTTTTTCACCTTGAAACTGTAAGCAAGTAAACATGTAATAAAACCGTTTCTGTTAAAGTTGGTCTTGATTAGCAGAATAAGCTTTTGTAAGAGTAGGCTGTTGTCGAAAGGCAGAGAAATACTTTTAAACCTAGTGTTTTTCGCAACTCAACGGTCGGAACAATTACTGAAAAACAAAATGTTTTCATCGCTAGAGCCCCTTGAACTGTCGGAACTTTTCTTTCATTTATTGGAGGAATGGAGTATAAAGTAAAAAGATCTGATGTGTTCCATTCACATGCTTTTCTCTACATCTCTGCAACAAATTATTGTTAAAAAGCTTATGCTTCTATTTACTTCATGCTATTCGAGAAATTTACCGAAAATGTCTTATTACCTGTTTCCTTGTAAGTAGAAGAGACATAAGGGAGTACCAATGGTTAAAGTGGTAGGCAAAAATGGTTGCTATGTGACTGAAGTTTCTCTGCTTGTATACACAGGAGTTGATAAATCCCAGTATGATTTTCAAAGCTGAAACTAAAAACAAGAAGTATCTTAAAAACGATCAACTCCACGAAAAAATGTATGTAACATAAATTGTGTGTTTTAATGTTCTCTAAATTTTCTCTGTGGTAAGTTTTTGTCCATCTCTTACGGTGTAGCAGTTATGCAAAATTCCGTAAAAGTGATCCAGAATAAAGTAGTCTTCAGAGGCTATTTACAGAAAATTCATGATATGCATTTTATTTGTCAAGTAAGTATCTTAAATATAAGAGATTTTAATCAAAATTCTTAGAGCTATTTTTAAGAAAATCAAACTTTTCGAAAATTTTTCCACGTAAAAGGTAGTTTGGGGTGGGGGGATTTTCTTGAAATCTTCGTGTCGCATCTTTGGAAGATACCAAACTTAAATAATAAGTTTGGTCTTTAACGGGTTTTTTTCATTTTTGAGCTATGCTGCCCACAGACAGACACACACGGACAGTTTTCTAAAAATGTTTTTTTTTTTTTCATTAAGAGGGTCTTAAAAAAGATATATCCGGTGAAATCTCGGTATCGGATTTTTGGGTGCAATACAATACGTTCTCTATACACTATGTACATAGTACGTATAGAGAAAGTAAAAATGTATAAATATTTAGTGAGTCATTTGGTTACCAAGTTTGGGGTGTGTTTTTTTCAGATGCACTGGGTAAATAAAAACTGGTGACGGGTGACGCGAGTATACTTTTGGATTCCTCACGGAAGAGCAGTATTATGCTGTCTGTGTCACATAGTTCTTTTATTAGATCCCAGAAATTGGCTAAATAGTACGTGACCATGAAAAATGAATGTATACACAAGAAGTTTGGGAAGCTCCGGCAGCAGTTTCAATATGTCTCTGCAAGGAACACGCGAAAGCCATTTCGTGACCTGGTTGCCGACGTGCTCCTCCAACTTGGATATTCTGTATAGGATTTCCGTCGGAATCGCCAGCCTGCTACTTTCAAATCCGTTCTTCCCTTTCCTTCTATTAGCGTTCTGTTGCCGCAGTGGCGGAATGTCGCTAATTCTTTGTGCTTCAACTTAGGGAAATACCCGCCTGGATAGTGTGGTGGCAGCGTGTCTGCCTCACATTCAAAGGTCGTGAGTTTGAATCTCGTTTAGGGTGTATTACCCAGATATGCTATTCTTGGGACTCCATGGACCTCGAGATCATTTGAGCATCATTTCATCAATTTTTCATTCATCTTACGATATGACCAACGAGGTTAAAGAACATTAAACTATATAAAAAAGGGTTACGGAATCCTTGAGGAAAGCTTCGTATTGAAGACGTCAATTCAGTCAAAATCTGGTGTAGGAATTTCTAAGCATTATGGTAGAATGATTAAAGTTTACTAACATTTTCAAAAATGCTTAAACTATTCTTAAAAAGTCTCACTCTTCTATCTACTTCATTCTACTTCTAATCGAGATAAACATTAGCAGAAATTGTAGTATTACTTGCTTATTTTTAAGCATAAGGTAAATAAGGGAATTCACTGGGCTAAAGCGATAGTCAAATCTTTTAAAAGCTGGTTGCCGACGTGCTCCTCCAATTTGGATATTCTGTACAGGATTTCCGTCGGAATCGCCAACCTGCTACTACGTAATGTAACGATTCTTTGTTGCTTCAACTTCTGGGATCCTTGGGGGAAATTTCAAGTTTGAAAACATCCAGTCAGTCGTAATTAGGCATAGGAATTTCTAAGCATAGGCGCCGCCATGGCTGAATAATTAGACCTCTTTCCTCCCATCTAAGGGGGTTCGATCCCAAGTGCCTGCATATAGGATTTGTAGTGCACAAAGCGGCGCCTGGGCGGGTTTCCCCCGCAACTCATTCATCACCTTTCCTAACATCCATTTCGTTTGCGTTTCATATCATCCACTTCCTAACGCTCATGCCTGGCTACGACCATTCGTTCCAGGATCTCCATTCTGTGCTATCGTGCCGTTGGCTCCCCGACAGACTTCTGACACCCGCTTGTAAGTTCTAGGGGGTGCCGGTCCTAAACATTGGGAGGGTAAGCCGACTACGAAAAATTTCTTACATTTCGGATACTATAGCTGAAAGTTGGCCAACATTTAAAAAAAAATCCGATGTGTTACACTCACATGACTTTCTCTAGCTGCTCTACAAACTTCTTACATAAGATTATTCTTCTTTCTGCACCTTGCTAAACGAGTCAAATGTTTTTAAAGCTGTCGTTATGCGATTGTCATAACAAATCGCTTCTTCTCTTAGCCAGGAGTAGAACAAAAGAAAAACACACACTCCCGTCTGAGAAAAGTGTAAGTACTTCACAACCGAAACTAATAACAAGGAATACCTCGAAAATGGTAAGCTCCACGAAAATAATGTCATTGACATAACTTGTGTATTTTGACAAGATCTACATTTTTTGTAGGGCAAGTTTTTGTCTATCTCTAACGGTTTACTGCTTATGCCAAATTAAGCAAAATTCATCCAGAATAAACAGGTCTTTAGAAGCTATTCCCAGAAAATTCAAGATATACATTTTATTTGTCAGTTAAATATCTTTAATATATGATATTTTAATCAAAATCGTTAGAGCCATTTTTAAGAAAATCAAAATGTTCGAAAAAAGTTCCATGTAAAGTGTATTTTGGGGTAGGGGGATTTTTCTCAAAATCTTCGTGTCGCATCCCTGGAAGATACTAAACTTAAATACCAAGTTTGGTGCTTTAGCTACTTTTCGTTTTTGAGATATCGTGTTCACAGACATACACACACTGACCTTTTTCTGAAAATGCTTTTTTTTTTTTGGATACAGGGGGTCCTAAAGCATGTATTTCCGGTAAAATCTCGGTATCTAATTTTTGGGTGGAATACAATACTTCTCTATTCCTATGTACATTGTACATACGGGGCTAGAGAAAGTAAAAATCAGACGTGTTCCAATCACATGACTTTCTCTACCTCTGCTGTAATAGTGATTCTTACAAAAGCGTATTATGCTATCTACATCATGCTAATCAGGTAAACGCTCTCAGAAATGGTTTATTTCTTCTTCATGGTAAGTAGAATCAAAACAAAGGAATACGCTAGGCTAAAGCTGGAATAAAATATTTTAAAAGCTAGTTGCTATGCATTGAAATTCGTTTATATATGCATGACCAGATGAAAAATTAAAGAACATTGAATGACAAATTCCGATTTGAGAAAAGTGAGTGTTTAAAAAACGAAACCAATAACAAGGGATAGGTTAACACCTCAAAAATGTATATGACATAAATTGTCTGTTTCTACGAGATCTGCATTTTTTTGTGTAGTAAGATTTTGTTTCTCACCTACGGTTTACCAGATATGCAAAAGTAATCTAATCCAAGTGTCTTCGTAATGTATTCCCATAAAATTCAAGATTTACATTTTCTCATGTAAATATATTCAATATACCGTATTTTAATCAAAATTGTTACAACCATTTTTGAGAAAATTGAGTGTTCGAAAATTTTTCTATCTAAAGAATAGTTTGAGATAGGGATTTTCTTGAAAATATTCCTGGAAAAGCTGGACTTAACTTTCGTTTTTGAGTTATTTATTCACAGAAACACATGGAACACACACTGACATTTTTCTAAAAACCATTTTGGGTACTAAGAGCCATAAAACTGTATTTCCAGTGAAATTTCGGTACCAATTTTTACTTTCTCTAGCCCCGTATGTACAATGTACATAGGGATAGAGAAGTATTGCATTCCACCCAAAAATTCGATGTCAAGATTTCACCGGAAATACATGTTTTAGGACCCCCTGAATCCAAGAAATGCATTTCCAGAATAAGGTCCGTGTGTGTAGGTGTCCGTGTGTCTGTGAACACGATAACTCAATAACGAAAAGTAGCTAAAGTACCAAACTTGGTATTTAAGTTCAGTATCTTCCAGGGATGCGACACGAAGATTTTGAGAAAAATCCCTCCACCCCAACTACCCTTTGCATGGAATTATTTTCGAAAATTTTGATTTTCTTAAAAATGGCTCTAACGATTTTGATTAAAATATCGTATATTAAATATATTTACCTGACAAATAAAATGCATATCTTGAAATTTCTGGGAATAGCTTCTAAAGACCTGTTTATTCCGGATGAATTTAGCTTAATTTGGCATAACTAATAAACCGTAAGAGATAGACAAAAACTTACTACACAGAAATGTAGGCCTTATTAAAATACACAATTTACGTAATATACATTTTTTTCGTGGATCTTACCGTTTTCGAGGTATTCATTGTATTAGTTTCAGTTGTGAAGTACTTATACTTGTCTCAGACGGGAGTGTCCGTTTTTCTTTTGTTTTACTCCTGGCCAAGAAAAGAAGCGATCTGTAATGACAATCGCATAACGACAACTTTTATAACATTTGACTATCGATTTAGCTTAATGTATTTCCTTATTTTCTTCCTACTTATAATGAACTAAGTAATAAGAACATTGTGTTGAATACCTCCATTAACAAAGTGCAGAGAAAAGAATAATCTTATGTAGGAGGTTTGTAGAACGGCTAGAGAAAGTCATGCGAGTGTAACACATCAGATTTTTTTGACTGGAATGAAATTCATTCTCTATCTATATACTATGTAATAAGTAGTGAAAAACATTACAATATGATATTTAATGTCGAAAATGTACTTCGCTTCAACTAAATGATACGGGTTTAGTTCTGAATGCCCCATAAGGCTTCAATATTTGCGATTTAATTACCAAACAACATAAGGTTTAATTGCATTAATTTAGTTTTTTACTTTCTCTACACGTACTATGTAAATAGTGTATAGAGAAGGTATTGTAATGCACGTAAAAATTCGATACCGAGATTTCACCGGAAATATAAGTTTCGTATCTTCCCAGGATGTGACTCCTGATTTTCAAAAAGTATCTCCCCACCCCTAACTACCCTTTATATGGAACCCTTTTTGAAAATTTTGATTTTCTCAAAAATGACTAACGATTTGGATTAAAATATTGTAAGTTAAACATATTTACCTGACAAATAAAATGTATATCTTGAATTTTCTGGGAATAGCCTCTGAAGACTACTTTATGCTGGATGAATTTTACGGAATTTTGCATAACTATTAAACCGTAACAGAATGACAAAACGTTACCACACACGAAATGTAGCGCACGTTAAAACACACGCAATTTATGTTGTATGCATTTTTATTACTGCAGTTATTTATCATTTTTGAGATATTCAGCTTTGAAGAACTTATACTTTTCTCATACAGGAATTTGTCAACCCCTGTCATATAAAAAAAGGAACTTCAGTCATACAGCAACCAGCTTTTGACTATCACTTTAACCTATGGTACTCCCTTACTTCGCTTCTACTTACAAGGAAGCAAGTAATAAGACTATATCTGCTAATTTGTTCTCAATTAGCATGAAGTATATAGAAGCATAAACTTTCTAACAATAATGTTTTGCAGAGATATAGAGAAAGACATGTGAATGGAACACATAAGATTTTGTATTGTTTAATTACCTACTTAGTCGTTTACGATAGATCTACTAGACATTCGTTGATCGGTATGTGTTATTCTTTATGATCTCATATTCATATCACACAAATTCTGCTACTCATCAAGCGGATCGTATCACGAGGCCTCCGAGGTTTCATCCCTTTATACCATACTCACAACAAGCAGATGTCTTTGGTGCCGTCCGATCTACCTGCTTTCAGGATCTGACAAATTGATGATACAGGAATGAAGATGGAATGTGATGGTAGGGGTAGCCGGAGAATCCGGAGAAAACCCATCCCTGCGCCGCTTTTGTCTACCCAAATCCCAAATGCGTTCTCCTGGAATCAAGAGACAAGCGAGAAAAGAGTGGTCTAACCACTCAACCACGACGCGGCCACTCTGTAGATAGATACCAGCCTAATACAATTACCAACTATTTCCACTATACTATTAAAAACGTGTAAATGGCGCGTTATTTATGGACGCTCTTTAACTACTGTGGTTCTCAGCGTCCTATTCTAAACTGGGCGTGAAAGAGCACTTAATTTTGCTCAGAGGCCTCTCTTTCAGGCTTGAGGTTCTTTTACGTGCCGTAAATCTACGACACGGGACCAACGGCTTTACTTCTCTCCTGAAGGATTTTTACATCGTCCTCCACCTGTAGGTGAAACTTTGGATCGTGGTGCTAAATATCCAATTCCTCCTTAAAGAGAAAGAAAGCTAACTTTCAATTGTTTCACACGGAAACCGACTTTTAAAATATTTAATTATATCTTTGGCCTAGTGAATTTATTTATTTCCCTTCTACTTACATGGAAGCAGTGGTAGGACAATTTCTGGTAATGTTTATCTTGACTAGCACGAAGTTGATGGAAGAACAATCTTTTGTAAGAATAATTCATTTGCAGAACAGGTACAGAAAGTCATGTAAATGGAACATATCTGATTTTTATAATCAGGTTTGTTCAACACATGTATAAAAACTCAATGGCACAAGATTCCGCAAGGGGCCTTGGCCTACCACCCGACCGCTGCATCCCCCATCTCTGCCCGAAAATGTCATGAATGGGGTGCAGTGCTGGAGGATGAAACTCGATTCCCTTCCCTTGCGGCCTTCTCGATTTGGACTCGCTGCTTTTCAATCAAGTAGCTCCCAGGGACCTCAGGAGGCTGAGTGCACCCCGAATCAGGTCTCATCGCTCTCTGTGGTGTAATGGTGACCATGCTAACTTCATATACCCAAGGTCGCGGGTTCAAACCCGGCGGAGGACGATGGATTTTTTCGGGTGTAAAAATCCTTAGCATGACTTCGGAAGGGAAGTAAAGCCGTTGGTCCCGTGTCGTAGATTTAGACCTGAGAGGCCTCTCAGTAAAATTAAGCGGTCTTTCACGCCTAGTATAGAATGGGACGCTGAGAACAACAGCAGTTAAAGAGCGTCCATAACTAATACGCCATTCCATTTTAACCTGGTCTCCCAGCGGGGGAAAATTCCACACGTCGGTGCCGGGAATCGAACACAGGAGTCTCGTTTGGTAAGCAGCCGTGCTAAGGAGATGACCCAAAACGTGTTTATCCAATGAAATCTCGTTGAATGTAGTGGAATGTAGTGCGTTTTTTACTCACTATGTGCGTGGTAGAGAAAGTAACTAGTTTTGGAAAGAATGGTTTGTAGAGCTATATAAAACTAAACCATAGTGGATGGAGGAAGTTATTTGACTGCAACGTCAGAATTTTGTAGGCATTTAAACTCTGGGCACTGCTAGAGAGGTAAATTGGATTAAAAGAATTTAGCAGGGCCCTGTGATACGCAACCCTGTTATTGTACGTCTGGATTAGATGTGCTGCAACGGGAACACGTCAAGGGTAGATACCAACATCCACACGTGACGAGGGTTCTGGCTATTACTCTGTGGGTCTTTACAGAGGAAAACAAAAACAATTCTGAATTGTTCCATTCACAAACAAACGTTTTCTTACAAACGTTAATTCTTCTACTTCATGCTAATCGAGATCAACATTAGCAGAAATGGTCTTAATATTTAGTTCCTTTAAGTAGAAGGCTAATAAGGGTATAGTCCTATATATCTATGTTTCAAAACTTGTCACTATACGATCGTCATTAAAATTTATTGCTTTGCATGGCCAGGAGTAAAACAAAAGAAACGAGGACAACGCTCAGTTTGAGAAAAGTATAACTATTTTAAAACTGAAACCAATAACAAGGACTACCTCAGAAATGGTTAACTCTAGAAAAAAATATGTGTTACACTCACATGACTTTCTCTAGCTACTCTACAAATAAGCTTCTTACAGATAAACATTACTAGAATTGTATTTCTTTGTTCCTTATAAGTTGACTCGAACTAAGGGAATGCATTAGGCTAAAGTGATAGTCAAATCTTTTAAAAGCTGTCGTTATGCGATTTTCATTGCAAATCGCTTCTTTGCTTGGCCAGGAGTAGAACAAAGGAAAAACGGACACTTCCGTCTGAGAAAAGTGTAATTACTTCACAACTGAAACTAGTAACAAGGAATACCTAGAAAACAGTAAGCTCCACGAAAAAAATGTATATGACATAACTTATGTATTTTATAAGACTTACATTTATTGTATATTAAGTTTTTGTCTATCTCTTATACTAGTTATACTAAATTAAGCAAATTCAGCCAGGTCTTTAGAAGCTACTCCCAGAAAGTTCAAGATATACATTTTATTTGTGATAGAAATGGCTTTAATGTGTGATATTTTAATCAAAATCGTTAGAACCATTTTTGAGAAAATCAAAATTTTCAAAAAAATTCCTTGTAAAGCCTAGTTGGGGGTGATTTTCTTGAAAATCTTCGTGTCGCATCCTTGGAAGATACCAAACTTAAATACCAAGTTTGGTATTCAACGGTCTTCTCATTTTTGAGCTATGCTGTCCACACACACAAACACACACACGGCCATTTTTATAAAAATACTTTGCATTCAGGGGAATAAAACTTGCATGTCCGGCGAAATCTTGGTATCGAAGTTTTGGGTGGAATATAATACTTCCTCTATACACTATACACATAGTACGTATAGAGAAAGTGAAAATGTAGATCTCTCAACCAAAATCCTCTTCTTAAGAACTTTAGTTAGAGTTGTATTAACTTCTATATACTATGAACATAGTACGTGTAGAGAAAGTGAGAATATAGATCTCGTTAAAACGTATAATTTTGTCATATGCATTTTTTTCATGGAATGGACAATTTTTAGATACTCCTTATTATTGGTTTCATGTTAATATATTTAATTCTTTCTCATAATGAAATTTGTAAACTTTAGACATTGCATAGAAATGGATGCCAACCATGTGGCAACCAGCATTTAAAATATTTGACTATGGCTTTAGCCTAGTGTATTCTCTTATTTCCCTTCTATTTCCAAGGTAGCAAGTAATAAAGGCAATTTCTGCTAATGTTTATCTCGAATAGCACGAAATAAACGTAACTCCATGGCACGACAGTCACAAGGGACCTTAGTCTACCGCCCGGCCGCTGCATCCCCCAACTCGAGTCCCCCCAGGCCGGTTGATGCGGTCTTTTTTGGTCTGGAGCCGTTACTTGGACCTGGCGAGTCTGAGTGCACCCCGGACTATGTCTCCCAGCGGGGGAAAATTCCTTACGGCGGTACCGGAAATCGAACTCAGGTCTCCTACTTGGCAAGCAGCCATGCTACCACCGCTCTAAGGAGACAAACCTAGCATTAAGTAGTTAGAAGAATAAGCTTTATAACAATAATTTGTTACAGAGATGTAGAGAAAGTCATCTGAATGGAACGTGTCAGATGTTTACTTTCTCTACACGTACTATGTACATAGTGTATAGAGAAGGTATTGTACTCCAACCAAAAATTCTATTCCGAGATTTCACCGGAGATATATGTTTTAAGTTCCTCTGTAACCAAAAAAGCATTTTCAGAAAAAGGTCCGTGTGTGTCCGTGTGTCTGTAAACACAACTCAAAAACGAAAAATCGGTAAAATACCAAACTTGGTATTTAAGTTTAGTATCTTCCAGGGATACGACACGAAGATTTTGAAAATAATCCCCTTACTACCCCTTACTTGGAACATTTTTCGAAATGTTTCATTTTCTTAAAAATGGCTCTAACGATTATGATTAAAATATCTACTGTATATTAAAGATATTTATCTGAAAAATAAAATGTATATCTTGAATTTTCTGGGAATAGCCTCTGAAGACTACTTTGTTCTGGATGAATTTTACGGTATTTTGTATAACTGCTAAATCATAAGAGATGGACAAAAAGCTTACCACACACAAAATGTAGAGCACGTTAAAACACACAATTTATGTTGCATACATTTTTTCATGGTGTTGGTAGTTCTTTAGATATTCCTTGTTATTGGATTCACCTTTAAAAAACATACTTTTCTAATACAGGAATTTGTCAACTCCTGTCTATACAAAGGAACTTCAGTCACATAGCAACCAGCTGGTACCCTCTTATTTAGCTTCTAATTATAAAGAAGCAGGTATTAAGACTATTTCTGCTAGTTTTTTTTTTCCTCGCTTAGCATGAAGTACATAGAGGCATAACAATACTTTGTTGCAGAGGTGTAGAGAGAGTCATGTGAATGGATCACATAAGATTTTTTCACTTAAAATTTCAGTCCCAGTGTGATGAAATCAGTTTTACACAAAAGTCTCGGGCCGTTGGTAATAATTGTATCTGACTTGACGGGTGGTTAAAGTAAACTCCAGTGTCTGACGGAAGCACATTGTCAGTGCAATCAACCGCACGTGCTGCGTCTCACCCTCGAAAAACCACATTAACATTAAGACGAAGAAGATACTCGTATTGAACGAGAAGTTCCCCAACGCCGTTATCGCAAGCGTTATCCCCTAGCCTACACTTTACGCACTGCTACAAATTTATGTTGAAAGTTTTCACCCCTCTCCTTGAGATGTACAAGAATAAGGGCTGTAAAAACCTTTAAGATGACTGAGGGGAAGTACAAGGAACAGGGGTAATTTAAAATTTTTATTATATCATCCCCTCCCCTGGGATACCTATAGAGATAAATAGTTAAGAAGCGAGACAGGAGGTCGTGATTTCGATGTGGAAGTTGCACTGAAATAAAAACACGCTTTTAGTAAAAGCTTCTTCGTGTTTTACTCCTGGACATCCTCTAGTTCTTTACTAAATAAACAGCTGCTGGTTGGCTAGGACCAGACTTAGACGCGAACTCGTAAATTATTTGTCTTCCCTTGTAAACCTTCTCAGGAAGTTCGAAAATTGAACTGCAATCTCTGGCAGGGCAACAAAAAATCCATTATAGGCTCATCGCAACTGACCCAAAATCTTAAAGGTTGTATTTTATCTTAATATATAATATATTACGAGGGCTGCTGTTTATATTTTGAGCCTTGGCAACAATGATTGTCGTTGTTTCCGCTGGAAAGTTTGGCATTGTTGACCTTACCCTTCTTCAAATATTTTGTCAATAGATTGTTATTTGAGTTGCTTACAGTGACTTTAAAATTGTCTCAGCAAAAAGAATGGAATTAATTCGTGAAAATGTTCGTCTGATGATTTATTTGTTGATGAAGTTCCATCCTTAGTCGCTGGGAAACGCTGGTATAACGAGCTTGATTGTGACCGCCGTTCGCTCACTGACGAAATTCCTGAAGATCGTCCAAAATCAGTTGTGCCAGAAAACAATGAGGCTGTGCAAAAATTAACAGTGCAACATCGTCATATCTCGTACCATGAGATAGAGGAAAAACTTGGCATTAGTTCCATCAGCGTATATAAAATATTTCATAATAATTTAGGTTTGTTCTCATTGTATCCCACATAATTTGGCACGATCTCAAAAGGATGCTCGTGTTGATTGGTGCACACAGATGCTCTAGAAAAATGGTGAGGCTTCAAAAGAGTATATAAAATTGTAACGGCTGACAAATCATGGACCTATGCAGATGATCCGGAAGGTAAACATTATTCGACTGTGTGGATGCTTCAAGATGAACTAAATCCAACAAAAGCTTTTCGCACTCGAAGCACATGGAAACAAATGGACGCCTGTTTTTTTTTTCTCGGAAAAACTAGTCTTATGGCAACAGTGCCTTTAGAGGAACATGATACGGAAAATTCTGAATAGTACACAGTCATTTGTTTGCCAAAAGTGTTCGGTAAAATAAGGAAAATCAAACAAATGCCGTCGGATGTTGACGACATTAAAAAAATCAAAGTGATGACTCATCCGCCGTCATTTGGCACCAATTCACTTATTTTTGTCCCGAACATCAAGAATAAATACGTGGACAACGATTTTCTTTGACAGAAGAAGTCGTTGATACATTAAAAAAATGTTTTTGAGGTGTCTCAAACAGACTGGAGAGAATTCCATGACAAACGGTTTATAATCATGCAAAATTATATTTACCTTTCAGGAGAATATTTCGAGAAACATTAAAGCAATTTTCAATGAAAAATTGCTCCTTTTTATTGTTAGGTATGTATGCTTTTTTAGGCTTCTTCACTGTTGCACCGATTTCGGCCAAACTAGGCACAAATAAACATTGAGACAAGGCAGAAATTACTGTGTACATTGAATTCAAAATTTTGTCCCATTTCACAAGATGAATTATTGCCTTTCCGTAGTGCTTACAAGAGCTCGCAAGACTATCTATATATGTTTCAGTGATTGACGAAATAGCTGGAACATTGTCAATATAAGAAAATTAATTTACTTCTTGGGTCTTCACGACCTCACAAAATAACAAAGTAACAGCGAGTTCACATATGAAATTGATCATGGAATAATAAAGTCAAGTAACTGTAAACGCTATTGTGCTTAAAAAACAACAAAAACAAAAGCCAATATAATCACATGATTGAAAGATTAACAACATTTAGAACCGCATTATATTAAACTCTTACAATAGCAAAATATTTTTTCTTAACATTTCCACCTCATTTATCTTCATATGGTTGTTTATTGTATATAGATATAAAATAATACAAAATAAATTCTTTGATTACAAAAGTTGTGTGGCGCTCAAACGTCACTAACATAGACTAATAGATAAGTCGGTATTAATTCACAAATTCGAGCATATTCCGATGTTAGGATATACAGTAATTGTAATGTTTAGTTTTTAATTTTACTTTCTCTACACGTATTTTGTACATAGTGTATAGAGTAGGTTGTGTATTGTACCCAACAATTCTATACCGACATTTCACCGGAAATACAAGAGTTGAGATCCCGAATAAAAAAAAAAACAAAAAAAAAAAACGTTTTTATAAAAATGTTCGCGCGTGTGTGTGTGTGTGTGTGTGTGTGTGTGCAGTGTAACTCAGAAACGAAAAGACCGTTAAATGTCAAACTTGGTATTTAAGTTTGGTATCTTCCAAGGATGCGGCACGAAGTTTTTCAAAAAAATCCTCCTACCCCTAACTACCCTTTACATGGAACATTTTGATTTTCTCAAAAATGGCGCTAACATTTATGATTAAAATAACTTATGTTTAAGATAGTTTTATGACCAACGAAATGCATATCTTAAATTTTCTGGGACTAGCCTCTAAAGACCTCTTCATTCTGGATAACTTTTGTATAACTGGTAAACCATAAGATATATACAGAAACTTACTACACAGAAAATGTAGATCTAATTAAAACAGAAGATTTATGTTTTCTTTTGTTGCTGTTGTTGTTGAGGTTAACTGTTTTCAGATATTCCGGATTATTAGCTTTAATTTTAGCCACTTACTTTTCCCAAACGGGAAGCCATATTTGTTCTCGTTTCTCATTTGTTTACTCCTGGAAAGGAAAGAGATTGGAGTTTCAATTAATTCACATAGCGACCGGTTTTTAAAGGTCCAGGTAAGTCTGTTTATGTTTATTTTATTAGCATGATGCAGATAAATTAAAGTTTTGAATAAAAGGTTTGTTTGCGATCAGCTAGAGGACATCACGTGATGTTGTAAACAGCTTTGAATTTCCTGCTGAAAATTTCTTACAGCATTAACAAGCGGGTTTTTTAAGTATTTTAAAACTTTACACATGTTCATATGTTGTAGTTGAACTTCCCATGAGGCGCAGATTAGACCAAGGCCTTTATATTTCCATGAACATATTAGATTTTTTCCCCTTCTACTTACAAGGGACCAAGTAATAAAGACAAATTCTGCTAAAGTTTTTATCGGCTACCATGAAGTAAATAGAAGAATAAGCTTTTTAACAATTTGTTAGAGATGTAGAGAAAGCCATGTGAAATGAACACATCAAATTTCTTTTACTTTCTCTACACGTTCTATGTATATAGTGTATAGAGAAGGTATTATAATGCACCCAAAAATTCGATACCGAGATTTCACAGGAAATACATATTTTGGGTGCCCCTGAATCCAAAAAGAAATATTTTTGAAAAAAGTGTGTGTGTGTATGTCTGTGGACAGCATAGCCAAAAAAAAAACCGTTGAATACCAAACTTGGTATTTAGGTTTGGCATCTTCCAAGGATGCGACACGAAGATTTTTAAGAAAATCCCCCCACACCCAACTACCCTTTACATGGAAATTTTTTCGAAAAGTTTGATTTTCTCAGAAAATGGCTAACGATTTTGATTAGAATAACGTAAACTGAAGATATTTAGCTGACAAATAAGATATATATCTTGAATTTTCTGGGAATAGCCGTAAAGAGTACTTTACTTTCGGTGAATTTTACGGAATTATTTATAACTGCTAAACCGTAAGAGATGGACAAAAACTTACCCTAAAAATGAAGAGCAAGTTAAAACACACAATTTGTGTTATACACTTTTTCCGTGGAGTTGGTCGTTTTTTAAATATTCCTTGTTTTTGGTTTCAGCTTTGAAACACTTACACTATTCTCGTACAGGAATTTGTCAACTGCTGGCCATACAAAAAAAGGAACTTCAGTCACATAGCAAGCTTTTGACTATCACTTTAACCTATAGTACTCCCTTATTTCGCTTATACCTACAAGGAAGCAAATAATGAGACTATTTCTGCTAACGTTTTCTAGATTAGCATGATGTAAATAGAAGCATAAGCATTTAAACAATAATTTGTTGCGGTGATGTAGAGAAAGTCATTTGAATGGAACACATCAGATCTTTTTTTTTTTTTTTTGTATCTTGTGAGTTTCCTTCTTTAAGGGAACTTTTTGATGTTTCATATTTATAAAAACATAAATGATGTCATATAAAAACGATAACGTGGGCGTGAGTAACAGTAGTTTCATCAAACCAGACGAAGTACCACTTTTACCTCTTCTCTTTTGTATATTCATTTGTTGTTTATCCTTATGATTTTTTCTTTCTGTTTGTGTTTTGTTGTATATTGGTCATTGAGAATAAACAAAGATATATTGACGTTACGTATGCTAGGTTTACTTCTTCCCAAGTGAGATTTTCTCTGTAAATAGCGACAAGTTACCCCAAATATGATAGCCGCATTTACAAAAAATCTGATGTGTTCCATTCACATGACTTTCTCTATATTACTGCAAGAAATTATTCTATTTACTTCATCTAATGGAGCAAAAATTAGCAGAAATAGTCTTATAACTTATTTCCTTGTTAGTAGAAGCGAAATAAGGAGATACCATAGGTTAAAGTGATAGTCAAAAGCTAGTTGCTATGCGACTGAAGTTCCTTTGTTTGTATGGACACGAGTTCACAAAGGCCTGTAAAAGAAAAGCATAGTAAGTCTTTATAGTTGAAAAAAAACAAGGAATATCTCAAAAACAATCAACTCCATGAAAAAATGTATATAACATAAATTGCGTGTTTTAAGGCACTCTACATTTGTTGTGTGGTAAATTTTTGTCCATCTCTTACGGTTTAGAAGTTGTGCAAAATTCCGTAAAATTGACCGAGAATAAAGTAGTCTTCAGATGCTATTCCCAGAAAATTCAAAGTATACATTTTATTTGCCAGGTAAATAACTTTAATGTACGATATTTTAATCCAAATCGCTAGAGCCATTTTTTAGAAAATCAGAATTTTCGAAAAATTTTCCATGTAAAGGGTAGTTGTGGGTGGGGGGTTTTTCCTCAAAATCCTCGTATCGCATCTCTGGAAGATACTAGACTTGAATACCAAGTTTGGTATTTTACCAACTTTTCGTTTTTGAATTATCGCGTTCACGGACACACGGACACACACACACACGGACCTTTTTCTGAAAATACTTTTTTGGATACAGGGGACCCTAAAACATATATTTCCGGTGAAATCTCGGTATCGAATTTTTTGGTGGAGTGCAATACATTCTCTATACACTATTTGCATAGTGAGTATAGAGAAAGTAAAAAACTATTATTACAAATTGATATTTGTGGTTATCCTACCGTGCTTCTCAGATTCTTTGTTTGTAGTTTCCTGAGTTTTAACTACTTATCTGAGTGTGTTGTTTAATACTTTCTAAATGCGTTTGAAGAAATGCACGTCTATTCGACAAGCAACCAAAAGCAGAATGTGGAAAGGATAAACCGTCAAATGACGGACAAGGCCGGATATTTCAGCCTATCATGCTAACCTCTCACCTTGATCACAAGTGACCGCATGTCAGATTTGTGGTGAACAAAGCGGCGTAGGGGCGGGATTTCTCCGGGTTCTCCGGTTTCGCCCGCATTCCACCGATGCTCCACATTCCATGTATCACCAGAGTCATCGCCTGCGGTGCCACAAGTAGTAAAAGCGGGCGTTAAACACAATCAACAAAGAAACCGTCATGCTACAACCGACAGACTTGCTTCTGAAGTTCTGTATTCCTCCTTTTTTTCTACATGTACTATTTACATGGTGTATAAAGAAGGTATTGTATTCCATTCTAATAGGATACAGAGTTGTACCGAGATACATGTTTTGAAAATAACTGAATCAAAAAAAAGTAAGATTTATACAAACAGGTTTGTGTGTGTGTGTGTGTGTGTGTGTGTGTGTGTGTGTGTGTGTGTGTGTATAGAAAGCATTGCCCCAAAACAAAAATACCGCTAAACACAAATTTGTCATTTAAGTTTACCTTTCAAGGATGTAACACGAACATTTTGAGGAACATCCCATAACCGAGTTAACCATTAGATGGAACATGTTTCAGTTTCTTTTACTCAGAAATAACTCTTAGCAATTTTGATTAAAATACTGTATATTAGATATATATAGGCCCGCCTAGGTAGTGTGTGGGTAGCGTGTCTGCCTCATGTTGAACAGGTCGCGAGTTTGAGTTAGGGTTAATTACCTGGATAAGGTTCTTTTTTTCAGGGATTTCCCTTAACCTGAGAAGAAGCATATCGAGTAATGTAAGCTCCTTGGAACGCGAGATAATTTCATGAATTTTATTCATCGAAAGATATACATGAAAAATGAAATGTATTTCTTGAATTTTTTGGGTATAACTTCTGAAGTCCTCTTCTTTTGAAAGATTTTCGCATATCTAGTAAGCCGTAAGATATAATCAAAAACTTACTACATAAAAATGTAGAACCTGTTTAATCATACGATTTATGTCATATACACTTTGATAGAGTTAACCGTTTCCAAGATATTCCTTGTTAATTGTTTCAGTTTCAAGCTACTTGAACTTTCACAAAGGTTACAACCATGGCTAACGTTTATCTCGATTACCAAGATGTAGAGAAAGGAATAATCTTTTGTAACAATGGTCTGTATAGAAAAGCATGTGACTGGAACACATCAGATTTTTACTTTCTCTACACGTAATATGTACATAGTGTATAACGAAGGTATTGTAATACATTCAAAAATTCGGTACCGAGATTTCACCGGGAATATATGTTTTGAGACTCCCTGAATCCTATAAAAGAATTTTTAGAGAAATATCCCTGTTTGTGTGTGTGTGTGTGGGGGGGGGGCAGCATAGCTCAAAAACCAAAAGTCCGTTAAATACCGAACTTGATATTTAGGTTTAGTATCTTCCAAAGATGCAACATGAAGATTTTCAAGAAAATGCCGCCACCCCCAACTACCCTTTAGATGGAAAAAATTCGAATTTTTTGATTTTCTCAAAAATGGCTCTAACAGTTTTGATTAAAATATCGTATGTTAAAGATATTTACCTGGAAAATAAAACGTATATCTTGAATTTTCTGGGAATAGCCTCTGAAGACTACTTTAAGCTGAATGAATTTTACGGAACTTTGCATAACTGTAAGAGCTGGACAAAAACTTACCACACCAAAATGTAGAGCACATTAAAACACACAATTTATGTTATATACATTTTTTTTTCGTGGAGTTGATCGTTTTTGAGATATTCCTTGCTTTTGGTTTCAGCTTTAAAACTCTCATACTTTTCTCATACAGAAAGTTGTCAACTCCTGTCCATACAAACAAAGGAGCTTCAGTCACACAGCAACCAGATTTTGACTATCACTTTAACCTATGCAACTCCCTTATTTCGCTTCTACTTACAAGGAAGCAAGTAATAAGACTATTTCTGCTGTTTTTTCTCGATTAAAATGAAGTAAATAGAAGCATTAGCTTTTTAACAATAATTTGTTGAAGAGATGTAGAGAAAGTCATGTGACTGGAACACAACAGATTTTTTTTATCAAAACTCTATCAGGTTTTAGCTTAGAGTAGTTCGCCTGATTCAGGAGTTTGAAATATTGAGAAGATCTGTGAATTTGAATGCGGTGTATGACAAAGCCTGTCTGTTCAGTAGCGGACTATAGCTTCTGTCAGACACAATGGCTTAGCACGGTAATGAGCACTGCTGCAAATAGCATTATGCATCGTTATATCATATTGCAGATTAAGGTTTCATGTTTGCTGCGCTGCATTAGTACTTGTTTCATAGAGACTGGAATTTCATACTCAGCGCAAATAAATGTGCGTCTGGAAATGTTTGGAGTTTCTACTTTAGGTCAATCTATTCGCAATGTATCGTACTGAAATCAGTGTCATCCTAAATATCGTTTAAGTAATTAATTAATATGCAACAACCTCATGACCTGACACATTATCCATTCATGATCTTTCTTTAGGTTATGCATGTCTGAAATTTCATGAAAAATCACAAAAAATAGGAATATAAAAAGGTATAATTGGTTACCAGGCGTCATTTTTAAATGCCATAACTACAAACAAGCAGAAAAGAAAATCAGCAATGCAAGAAGAAAGGGACAGAAAAGGCAGTAGCAAAGATGGAAAGGAAAGCTGAGGGTCCAACGTACCAACTTGGTGGATTTTAATGTGAGCTATATATTCAAATCTTTCCTTCTTTAATGCTATTGATATTTTCAGCATTTTTCTTGCTGTAAAATGCTCTTTGCTGAACAGTTTTTATTACACAAATAAAACTTTATGTACAGTTCTTAGAGGTACAATGAATAAGAATTGTCTAGGTTTTTTAAGCAAATGTTTTCAATTTTGAAACATAAATATTATATTTTTATAATATAATAGCATTCACAGCTTTAAGAATTTTTGGAGCATAAACCAAATGAGACGGAGAGAAACCAAGGAAAATTTCAAAAATTAGATATATTGTAAATCTAAAATTAAAATATTAGATGAACATTTTAATTTTTTCGTCGCAAGGGACTTTTTAGTAACGTGAAAAATAACGTAAACAAATTTGATCATCAGCTCCGTACTATTAGAGCAAAATTCATGAAATTTGATATAATAGTTTGGAAGTTATAGTCAAATTTGTTTATGTCACATCATTAAAAAAGTCCTTGCAACAAAAAATTAAAATTGTTGTCTAATACTTTAACCTGGGTTCATAATACATATGCTTTTGGAAATTATCCTAGGTTTCTCTGTGTCTTCTTTGGTTTAGATTCCAAAAGTTTTTAACATTGTAAATATGTTGTTTTCTTTTTGCCATAAAAATATAATTTTTGCGTTTGAAAATTGAAAACATATACTTAAATACATCTGACAGAAAAGCCTAGAACAGTTCTTATTCATTGTACCTCTGTAAGCAGGTACAGTCATTTTTTTAACAGAAAAACTGCTTCTCAAGGAGCATTTTACAGTTGGAAAGGTGCAGAAAAATCCACCAGGTTGGTAGGTTGGTCTCTCAGCTTTCAGTTTCCTCTCCTCTGCTGCTGTCTTTTCTTGTGTTTTCTTCTTACATTGTTGCCTTAAACTTCGCTTTTTTGCATTGCATAATGCGAATGAGATATCGTTAAACTGAAGTTTTCTTGCAGAATCCAGTGCAGTTTCACCCTTAATGTTTTGCTGTAGTGACTAAAGGTATTTAAATATGACGCCTGGTGTTCAATTACACCTTTTCTTGTACCCCGGAATATTTTATTATTTTATGGAATTAAAATAAAAAGATTAATACATTGCAACAATAGTTTATAGAGAATGAAACATACCAGAATTTTAAAGAGATCTAAACAGCTTTTCTTCATATAAGACATCGGTCTTTAAGTTTTAGGCCTATACATAGGACACCCTTTGTGAGGTAGGAATTACCCATGCTTCTGTGCATCGCTAGTGGATAGTAGGTTCAGAGCAGAGCTACCAAGACTTGCACATGCGTAGTACGGAAGTTAGCGGCCTCAGGGTTAAAAGTGCACAAGGGTATATATCTGGATATAGATCAGGGAGCTATAAATATGTACACTCCCTGATCACTCAGTCTCGTTAATTGCTCTATGAAAAAAATCATTGTGTCTACACGTTTGGTGTGTGTGTGTGTCTCTCTCTCGCTCTCTCTCTCTGTGTGAGGGGGAGGACGTGCTCGTCGGTGGACAGCATAGCTGAAACATGAAATGTAAAGACCGTTAAATACCAAAATGGTAGATGGGGTGGAGGTATTTTGTTGAAAATCTTCGCGTTGCATCTTTGTACTTTTTTTTTTCTCGCTTAGCATGAAATAAATAAAAGAATATGCTTCTTAGAAATAATTTGTTGCAGAGATGTAGAGGAAAAGGTGCGCGTGCGTGTGTCTGTGAACAGGATAGCTCAGAAACGAAAAGACCATTAAATACCAAACTTGGTTGACGTTTTTGAGATATTCCTTGTTAATGGTTTCAATTTTAAACAACGTAGCTTTTCTAAAACTTTTCGTTTCATCTTTTTTATGGCTGGCCATGTAAAGCCAACCGAACCTCAATTGTTTCACATAGTGATCAGCTCTTAAAATATTTGAGCGCTTTAGCCTAATGCATTACCTTATTTCTCTCCTACTTACAAGGAAGCAAGCAATAAGACTATTCTGCTAATGGTTATCTCAATGTATGTACATAGTATATAGTGGAAGTATTGTATGCCACCCAAAAGTTTGATACCGAGATTTCACCGGAAATACATGTTTTAGGACCCCCTGAATCCAAAAAAAAAATCATTTTCAGAAAAAGGTGTGCGTGCGTGTGCGTGTGCGTGTGTGTGTGTGTGCGTGTGGACAGCATAGATCAAAAACGTAAAGACAGTTAAATAACGAAGTTGGTATTTAGGTTTGGTATCTTCCAAGGATCTGACACGAAGATTTTCAACAAAATTCCTCGACACCCTAGTACCCCTTACATAGAAAATTTTTGATTTTGTAAAAAATGGCTAACAATTTTGGTTAAAATCCCATATATTAAAGATATTTACATACCAAATAAAATGTATATCTTTAATTTTCTGGGAATAACCTCTGAAGACCTCTTTATTCTGGATGAATTTTGCCGAATTTTGCTTAACTGCTAAACCGTAAGAGATATACAAAATTTTACTGCACAGAAAATGTAGATCACGTTAAAATACACTTTATGTCATATACGTTTTTTTCGTGAAATTCACCATTTCTGACATATTCCTTGTTATTTATTTCAGATAGAAAATACTTAAACTTTTCTCACTCGGTAAGTTGTAAACTCTTGTCCCTGCATATCAACCGGCTTTTAAAACATTTGACTATCGGTTTAACCTAGTGTATTCCATTATTTACCTTCTACTTAACAAGGAAGCAAGTAATTAAGACAATTTCTGCTAATGTTATTATAGTATAGTATAGTATAGTATAGTAAAGCAGATAGAAAAATATGATTTTTAGCAATAATTTGTTACAGCGATGTAGAGAAATTAATATGAATGGAACACAGATTTTTTATTTTTAAATTGTGTAAATACGAATTTTCACAGAAGCCTTATCTTGAATTATAATTGACTCTTGATTCCACCTAAACTTTTAACTAAAACGTATTTTAGCCAGCTCTGCTGAACATTACCACTACGACGTAAAGCGTCTCCAGAAGTCACGTGATTGGAACTGCGCCGCAGGTGTTGTATCAAGATATTTTCTTATTGATGTGCTGCAGCAGTTGCCGTTATAACGACCATTACATCTCGTACTGCTCGTATTTATTCCGTCCCAAGAACCGTCTCGGGTCTTACACGGTATTACGTATTAGTAATTGTTTGCTGCATCGCTAACTGGCAATACTGACCTTTTACTTTCTCTAGCATGTATGTTCAACGTAAATAGTACGTAGAAGAGGTATTATATTCCACTCAAAAATTCGATACCGAGATTTCATTGCAAACAGATGTTTTCCGATGCTCTGAATTCATAAAATGTAGTAGAAAAAGATCCTTGTGTGTCTGTAGCATCGTAACTAAAAAAACTATCTGATGTATTCCATTCACATGACTTGCTCTGCATCTCTGCAACAAATCATTGTTAAAAAGCTTATGCCTCTATTTACTTCCTGCTAATCGAGAAAGAATTAACAGAAATAGTTTTATTACTTGCTTCCTTGAAGTAAAAGCGAAATGAGGGAGTAGCATAGGTTAAAGTGATATTCAAAAGCTGGTTGCTATGTGACTGAAGTTCCTTTGTTTGTACGACAGGAGTTGACAAATGCCTGTATGAGAAAAGTATAAGGTTTTTAAAGCTGAAACCAAAAACAAGGAATATCTCAAAGACGATCAACTCCACAAAAAAAAAAAAAAATACATAACATAAATTCATGTAAAGGGTGGTTGGGGGTGGGGGATTTTCATGAAAATCTTCGTGTCACATCCTTGCAAGATAACGTCTTTCCGTTTTTGAGCTATGCTGTCCATACACACACACACGGATCTTTCTCCAGAAATAATTTTTTTTTAATTCAGGGGGACTTAAAACATGTATTTCCGGTGAAATTTCGGTATCGAATTTTTGGACGCATTAGAATACCTTCTCTATACACTATCTACATAGTACGTGTAGAGAAAGTAAAAATCTGATGTGTTCCATTCACATAACTTACTCTACTTCACGGTAACAAATTATTGTTAAAAAGCGTGTTCTTCTTTCTACTTTACGATAACAGAAGTTGTCTTTATTATCTGCTTCCTTGTAAGAAGAAAGAAAACAAGCAGAATACATTAGGCTAAAGCGATAGTAAAATCTTTTAAAAAGTGGTTACCATATGGATGAAATCCGTTTCTTTGCATTGCCAGGAGCCGACAAATTCCCATATAAGAAAAGTTATCTTTTAAAATTGAAACCAATAACTAGGAATATCTCAAAAATGATCAACTCCGCGATGTACATGATTTACATTGAGTGTTTTAACGAGATCTTAATGTTTATGCAGTACGTTTTTGTCTATCTTTTACGATTTACAGTTATGGAAAATTTAGCAAAATTCATCTAGAATAAAGAGATCATCAGAGGCTATTCCCAGAAGATATACGTTTTATTTGACATGTAAATATATTTGCAATACGGTATTTTAATCAAAATCGTTAGAAGCATTTTTGAGAAAATCAAAATGAACCTTTTTTCCATGTATAGGGTAGTTTGGAGTGGGAGGGATTTCCTCAAAATCTTCGTGAGGCATTCCTGGAATATATTAAACTTAAATACCAGGTTTCGTTTTTGAGTTATCGTGCTGACGGTCACACACACGGACTTTTTTCTCAAAATGTTTTTTTTTTTGATACGGAGGACCCTAAAACATATATTTCCGTGTGGAATGCAATACCTTCTCTATCTAAGATGCACATTGGACATATATGCTCGAGAAAGAAAAATATATTTGAATAACAAGTATAGAAGAATTCTTTTTCTATTACTATTTAATGTAATGCACAGAGAAAATCGTGTGAATGTATCAATTAATTCTCATGCTCCCTAACAGGTACAATGTAACCAGTAGATAAAGAAGGTATAACATTACACGCAGAAATTGCATACCGAGATTTCAACAAAGTGCATATTTTGAAGACCCCTGAATTCCTAAAATAAAGAATCTTTAGTAAACAGTCCGTGTATGTGTTGGTATGTCTGTGAACAGCAAATCTCAAAATTGAAAGCCGGTTAAATGCAAAACTTGGAATTTAAGTTCAAAATCTACGAAAAATGCGACAGGAATATTTTGAGGAGAGGCCTCCAATCCAAATTACGCTTTTCATGGAAGATTTTCCGATTTTTTTTAATTTTCTTAAAAATTATTGTAACGATATTCATTAAGGTCAGGAATGACTGAAAGTTTGAAAGTCCAAACTATGCTAACTTTAAGACATTTATACTACAGTGTAAATTTCATCATTTTGTTCTTTCACTTTGGAGGATATGGTAAATTTGTTTAGGTTTTTGTAACGTCGCTAAACAGTCCCCTTTGACAAAAAAAATTAAATTTTGTTATTATATTTTAACCGTAGGTTCACAATATATCTTCTTTTTGAAATTATCCTAGCTACCTCTCTTCTTTATTTGGTTTAAGATCCAAAAAGTTTTAAAATTATATTTTCTGTTATAAAAAATATGATGTGTTCCATTCACATGACTTTCTCTACATCTCTGCAACAAATTAGTTTTAAAAACCTCATGCTTCTATTTACTTCATGCCAATCGACAAATAACTAGCAGAAATAGTCTTATTACTTGCTTCCTTGTAAGTAGGAGGGAAATAAGGGAGTAGCATAGGTTAAAGCAATAGTCAAAAGCTATGTGATTGAAGTTCCTTTGTTTGTATGGACAGGAGTTGACAAATTCCTGTATGAGAAAAGTTAAGCTTTTCGAACCTGAAAACAAAAACAAGGAATATCTAAAAAACGATCAACTTCACGAAAAAAACTAATGGAACGTAAATTGTGTGTTTTATGTGCTCTACACTTTTTTGTGTGATAAGTTTTTGTCTATCTCTTACGGTTTAGTAGTTATGCAAAAATCCTTAAAATTAACTCAGAATAAAGTAGTCTTCAGAGGTTATTTCCAGAAAATTTAAAATATACATTATATTTATCAGGTAAATATCTTTAATATACAATATTTTAATCAAAAAAAGTTCCATGCAAAGACTAGTTTGGGGTGGGGGATTTTTCTCAAAATCTTCGTGTCGCATCCCTGGAAGATACTAAACTTAAATTCGAAGTTTGGTATTTTATGGACTTTTCATTTTTGAGTTATCGTGTTCACGGACACACGGACACATGGGCACACAGACACACACACATACACACACAGGACCTTTTTGTGAAAATGCTTTTTTTGGATACAGGGGACCCTATAACATATATGTCCGGTGAAATCTCGGTATCGATTTTTTTGGTGGAGTGCAATACCTTCTCTATACAGTATGTACATAGCACGTGTAGAGAAAGTAAAAATATAATGTTAATCTTCGAAAATTGAAAACATGTGCATAAATGCAACTGACAGTAAAATTTAAGGCAATTCTTATTCATTGTACTTCTGTAAACATGCACAGTAAATTTGATGTCATTTGTGTAACAAAAAACTGCTTCGCAAAGAGCATTTAGCAGGAAGAAAAATGCTGAAGATGTCGATGGCGAGGAAACAAGGAAAGACTTGAATGCACTGCTCATATTAAAATCCACAAGCTTTGTAGGTTGGAATGTCAGCTTTGCTTTTCGTCTCCTCTCTTGCTGCCTTTTCTGTCCTTTTCTTCTTGCATTTCTGCTTTTCTTCTGCATAACTTCCTTTTAACTTTGCATGATGCGAATGAGATCTCGTCGAACTGAAGTTTTTCTTGTCAAGTCCAGTGTAATTTTCACCGCTAATGCTTTATTGTAGCTCCAGTTAAGGCATTTAAAATGGTGCCTTATGACCAGTTAGGCCGTTTTGATATACAGTAATGTTTAAGTTATTTTATGGAATTAAGATAAAGTAGGTCGATTTTTTGTGATTTTTCATGAAATTTCAGTTAAAATTGTATGATTAAAGCTATTTAGATCACAAATGAAATGCATTTATTAAATTTTCAGGAAATAGCCTCTGAAGACCTCTTCATTGTGGATGACATTTGCGTAACTGGTAAACCGTAAGAGATAGACAAAATCTTAGCTCATAGATCGATAGTTCATTTTCAGCCATTAAGTGTAAAACATACATAGGCTGCGTCGTGAGAATAAACATTAATTAATACAACAATACATTTAAAATGGATAAGATTAATCCCATTTCAGGTTATAAATTTATGAAATGTTATAAAGAGGATTTGCCTTCAAGATTGTTTTGATCCTCCTCTTAAAATTTAACAGCGGAAGAACTTAATTTTCTGAGGTAGGGTGCTGAAATTTTTAACAGATATACATGAGAAACTGTTAAGCGTTTTACTATGTTTGCATTTGTTAATATAAATATCAGAGCATTTTCGAGTGGGATAATTATGGACAGAAGCACATATTGAGAAAAGGTTGATATTTTTTTAACATATATAAGGGAATCCAGGTCCAACATTGAAGGTAAAGCCAGTATACCAAGTTGCATAAAAAAGTGGCTTACAGTGAGTTCTTGGTGAAGCTCCAAATATGATACGTACAGATTTCTTCCGAAGAAAAAAATAACTGACCGGCAGAGGTTTGATTGCCCCACAACTTAGGTAACTATGAACATGAGCATAATACACTGTAACAAGAGAAGAACGGGAGACACTATGTCTAAGTGACCTTAATGAGAATACACTTTTATTTATTTTACTTAAGTAGTTAATATGAGTCTCCCAACCCAAGCCAGTTTCGATATGGATGCCCAGAAACTTTGCTGATAACAGGGAGGAAGAATTTATAGAGGAAATGGCGTTTTATTACAAAGTTTATTGGCATTACACCATTTCTGCAGATTCGTTGAAACACACAATATGTTTAAAAAAAACATTATTCTAGTAATTCATATCCGAGATATTCGTCATTTGCTATTTGGCAGTGTCCCACTGAGATTTGGTTATATGTGTTTATCATATGACATGAAGTTTGCGTTGTTAGCTAGTTGAAGCAGTTTGTATTGTGTATTTTGATGCCATCTACATGAAATTTAAATAAACACAATAGCAATGTGCTTGGCGCTGATGAATTTAGTAGTTTTGCGCCACCTCATTTATATTTCAATCTATCAAAACGTGTACACGCAACGCTGTGGAGTGTCATCGAGGATTATGCGGACCATGCCCAAGAGAGTCGCATGTGCTATGTGACAGTTCTGCCATTAATACAGCAGCTAATCGGATAATATGGCATCATGATAACATATCCGGCTTCACTCAAGAAGTCCCGGGTTGAAACCCCGGTGATCTCTTACTCTGCCCATGGATTTTTCGTGGTTTTCTCAGATCCACAGTTGTATACTAACACGACTTTTCATGTACCCACCTTTTCTTTGTCATCTACCTGATAAGTTCCGGGCCTCACACAGATATAGCACCACTAGGCCAGTTAGACGGTAGCATCGTATAATTTAACTCTAGACTAGCTTGGGTTCATAGTTACAGGTCAATAGCTTGTTTAGATTTCGAAAGACAGCATTTTAAACAAGAAACATTAGAGTTTTCACGAAAATGGAGTTGGACAAACGAGCAGTGATTAAATACTTCCATTTTAAAGACTTAACGCCTAAAGAAATCAAGGAGGAAATGGATAGCATATTGAAAGACTCTGCCTCTTCATATTCAATGATTAAAACGTGGGTTGCAAAGTTTAAAATGGGACGTACGAGGTATAGTGATGAGCCTCGCTCTGGACGCCCTGCAGAAGTCACAACTCCAGAGATCATTGAAAAAATTCATCGTTTATTACTGGAAGACCGCAGATTAAATTTGTTTGAGATAGCAGAGGCTATAAACATATCAAAAGAAGTGCAGGTAATATGTTAAGTAATGTTTTGGGCTTCCACAAGGTCTGTGCAAAATGGGTGCCGCGTTTGACACTGATCAAAAGTTGCAAAGAAAACCTGTTGCTGTTAAGAATGGGAGCTCTACTGTAAAAATCCCAGTGAATTTTTGAGACGGCTTATTACCATGGATGTAACTTGGATACATCACTACACTCCAGAAATTAAATCACAGTCAAAACAATGGATTGCGCCAGGTGCACCAACTCCAAAAAAGGCAAAATCAATTTTGTCAGCAAAGAAGGTTATGGCGAGTGTATTGATTACTTGGAAAAGGCTAAAAGTGTCACTGGTGACTACTACGTCAGCTTACTGCAACGTTTGAGTGATGTGATGAAAGGAAGAGGACCTCATTTGGCAACAAAAAAAAAAATCTTGTTTCAGTTATTGCAATGGGAAAGATGTGCGAATTAAAGTTGCAGTTGCTTAAAATCCACCACATTTTCCTGATCTAGCACCCAGTGACTACCACCTGTTCCCAAACCTCAAAAATTTCTTGGAGGACGAAGATTTCACAATAACGAGGAGGTCATTGATGCGGTAAACAGCTACTTTGAGGACTTTGATATGTCGCACTACAGAGATGATTTAATTAAATTAGAACACCTATGTGACAAATGTGTTAGTCTTTCTGCAGATTATATTGAGAAATAGTGCAAAAAAAAAATAATTGCTGTTTTCATTGAGAGGCCCAGGACTTATCAGCCGATCCTAGTATTGGTTGAACTAAAGATGTGTATGCTAAATTTCTCGACTTTCAGGTTTCATATCTATGTGAAGCAAGCCCGTTGCGGGTCGTTTCCTATTTTGCTGTTAGGGGTTTTGACACGATGGCAGCCTAATTTTAAAACGCACCATAACTTTCACTGCTACTCTGTCGACAGCCCATAACCCGCCACTAAGCCTGCAGGTCAGCAAGGTGGGCAGTACAGTAAAATGTTTAATAAAGGAGTCTGTTGGACGGTCGAGCGCACTGCACCATAGTAACACGGTTAATAATAAACGCAGGCAGGCAGGCAGGCACTGCCCAAGTCGAACAAACCACAAGTTCCAGTGTTTTAATCCATGGAACGCTGCCTTTATTGACTGAAACGTGCTGAGATGAAGTGTTATGTACGTTGCGGGTAATGAGTTCATAATCCCAAACATAAAACGACAATTTGCATCTAGCTTATATCAGTCGAAACGGCTTTACCCTAAAATTAATGTTCATCGCTTTCAAAATATTTTCGACAAAGCTTAAAAATCTCATTTGTTACACTTACAGTAATTACTCTAATTCTCCAAAGGTTTATTGTAACAAAAACTCATTTTTACTTTCTCTACACGTACTAAAAAGGAATTTCTATAAAAAGATCAGCGTGTATCTGAACACGATTGCTCAAAAACGAAAATTTGGTGAAATACCAAATTTGGTATTTAAGTTTAGTATCTTCCAGGCATGCAAAGATTTTGAGAAAAATCCCCCCACTCCAAACTACCGTTTTCACTGAACATTTTTCGAAAATTTTTATTTTCTCAAAAATAGGTCTAAAGATTTTGATGAAAATATCATACAGTAAAGATATTTACCTGAGAAATAAAATGAATTTTCTGGGAATTTTGCATAACTGCTAAACCGTAAGAGATAGACAAAAACTTACCACACAAAAAATGTACAGCACGTTAAAGCATATAATCTATGTTATATGCATTTTTTCGTGGAGTTAGTCGTTTTTTAGTCGTTCCTTATTTTTTGTATCTCCTTTAAAAACTCACACTTTTCTCATACAGGAATTTATAAACTCCTGTCCATATAAACGAAGGAAGTTCAGTCAAATAGCAACCATCTTTTGCTATCACTTTAACCTATGGTACTCCCTTATTTCACTTCTACTTACAAGGAAGCAAGTAATAAGACTATTTCTGCTAATTTTTTTCTCGATTAGCATGAAGTAAGTACAGGCATAAGCGTTTTAACAATTATTTATTGCAGAGATGTAAGGAAAGGCATGTGAATGGAACACGTCAGATGTTTACTTTTCCTACAACTACTATGTATGTGTATATATATATATATATATATATATAGAATATAGAAAAGGTATTATAATGAAGCCAAAATTTCGATACCGGATTTTACCGAAAATATACACACACATATACACGCAGACACACAGACGTTATTCTAAAAACTTTTTTTTGGAATCGCAGAGTCACAAAACATGTATTTCTGGTGAAATCTCGGTATCGAAATGTTGGGTGCAGTAGAATTGCTTCTCTATACACCATGTACATAGCATGTGTTGAGAAAGTAATAGAAAAATAAAATAGCTGATGAGTTGCATTCACATAGCTTTCTCTTCATTTCTGTAATTAATTATTCTTAAAAAGATAATTCTTGTATCAACTTATCTTGATCGAGATAAATATTAGCAGAATTAGTCTTATTACTTGCTTTGTTGTAAATAAAAGAGAAATAAGAGAATTCATTAAGCTAAAGAGATGGTCAAATCTTTTAAAAGATGGTTGCTATATTCGTTCTTTTTGCATAGCCAGGAGTTAACAAATTCCTGTAACAGAAAAGTAATAAGTATTTCAAAATTGATACCAATAACAATGAATATCTCGGAAATGATTAACTCTACAAAAACATTTATATTCCAAGGTGTACATTTTACATTTTATAGCCCGCATGTACCATGCATATAGTGGATAGAGAATGTATTGTATTCCACCCAAAAATTTGAAATATATGTTTTGGGGTCTCCTGAGCCCGAAAAAGGTCTATGTGTGTGCGAATCTGTCTGACTCTGTCTCTCTCTGTCTGTTTGTCTCTATCTATGTGTTTGCCTGAGGGCAGCATAGCTCAAAAACGAAATATCAAACCGTTAAATATCAAACTTGGTATTTAAAATAAGCATCTTCCAAGGATACGACATGAACATTTCCAAGAAATTCCCCCACCTCCAACTACCCTTTCAATGGAGCATTTTTAGATAATTTAGATTTTATCAAAAATGGCTAACAATTTGATTCAAATACTGCATATTAAAGCCCTTTCCATCACTAAAATGAATATCTTGAGTTTTCTGGGAATAGCTTCTGAAGATCTTTTTAGTATGGATGAATTTTGCTGAAATGTGCTTAACTAATAAATTCTATGAGATACACAAAAACTTACTAACTTAAAATGTAGATCTTGTAAAAATACACAATGTATGTGGTATGAATTTTTTTTGTGGAGTTTGCTGTTTTCGATATATTACTTATTAGTTTCTGTATTAAAAAACTTCCTTATTTCCCTTTTGCTTACAAGGAAGCAAGTAATATGACCTTTTCTACTATTTTTTCTCGTTTTATATGGAACAGCTAGAGAAAGCTATGTTAAGTCATCGGAATTTTTATTCAGGTGACATGAAAGCCTATATCATTTGAAACACCGACATCGAAATTTTGGATGGAATACATACTTTCTGCACATACTGTACGTAAAAAGACGAATATTCTTATTTTGCCAATAAAATGTACATAGAAATTCGAGGAAAGCCAGAGATAATGCAACTTTCTTGCGGAGTGTGAAAGGGATTTTTTGTTTGCTGCCATTTAAACCTTTTGCATAAGCAAACATCGCACAAGAAAAGTTGCAGACTTGGATTTATGCTTCAGTAGTAACTGGAAGAAAAAAGGACTTAGCATATACAAACAGCTTTCCTTGTTTACATAGACTCCGCTGGAAGATAAGCCCATAGGTATGTTTCTGCAAGGTGTGAGTTCAAAACGAGCATTTATTAGTGCTTCTACACCACAAACTGCCCTTCACATGGAACATTTCTTCGGAATTTTCCATGTTCACTTTCTCTACACGTAGATGATTAAGTGTATGTATTCACATAACAATATCATACACAGAATTTCAAGAATTGCACGGGTCCATAGACCATACGTGCTTTTTTAATACACACTAAAAACAATATTAAAACAACAACAAAGAATTAAAAAAATAAACACGAAAATAAAAAGACAAAGGTAATACACAATCAAAAGCAATATTAAAACAATAAAAAATTAAGAGTAAACCCCAAAATAAAAATACAAAGATATTCAAATATAGCAATTTAAATTTACAACAGAGTACACCTTCATAAATGCACCCTTTTATAATAGATAATTACACTTAAAAATATATACACATAATATATACGCAATATATAAAACCATAACACAACAGTGACCTGAGCATAACATAAAATATGTATATATATGTAAAATATTGTAGGCACTTCTGTTTAGTTGATCTTATTCCTTCTCTATTGGCAGCCTCCACAGAGCTCAGATGTCTTACCTTAAGCTACACGTAGTATGTATATAGAGTATAGAGTTCTACCCAAAAATTCGAGATTTCACCGGAAATAGACGTTTTAGGGTTTCCAATATCCAAAAATCTGATGTATTCCACTCGCATGACTTTATTTACATCTCTATTGTTGCTTGCCTCCTTGTAAGTAGAAGGGGAATAAAAGAGGACCATAGGTTAAAGTGATACTCAAAAGCTGGTTGCTATGTGACTGAAGTTCTTTTGTTTGTATGGACAGGAGCTGACAAATTCCTGTGTGGGAAAAGAATACTTTTTTTTTAGCTGGAACCAATAACAAGGAATATCTCAAAAACGATCAACTCCACAGAAAAATATTATGATACATAAATTGTGTGTTTTATCGCAATCTACATTTTCTGTGCAGTAAGTCTTTGTCTATATCTTACGGTTTACCGGTTATGCAAATTTCACAAAAATTCATTCAGAACAAAGAGGTCATCGGAGACTATTCCTATAAAATTCAGAATATACATTTTATTTATCATGTAAATATCTTTAATGTACGATATTTTGATGTAAATTGTTAGAGCCATTTTTGAAGAAATGAAATTTTCTAATTTTTTGCCATTTTTGAAGACCGGGGGATTTTTCTCAATATTCTTGTCACATCCTAGTAATATACTAAACTTAAATACCAAGGTTGGTATTTTACCGACTTTTCATTTTTGAGAAATGAAAGCGTTTTGTTTATGGACACTCTTTAACTGCTGTGATTCTCAGCGTCCCATTCTATACTGGGCGTGAAAGCCCGCTAAATTTTGCTCAGAGGTCTCTCTATCAGGCTTGAGGTTCTTTTACGTGCTGTAAATCTACGTCAAGGGAACCACGGCTTTACTTCCCTTCCGAAGGAAGCCATGCTAAGGATTTTTACACCCGAAAAAATACATCGTCCTCCGCCGGGTTTGAACCCGCGACTTTGGGTATATGAAGTCAGCATGGTAGCCATTACACCACGGAGGGCGACATTTCGTTTTAGAGTTATGGTATTCACAGACTCAGAATTTTTCTAAGTATTTTTTACTTTCTCTACAGGTACTATGTACATAGTGTATATAGCTGGTATTGTATTCCACCCAAAAATTCGATACCGAGATTACACCGGAAATACATGTTTTGAGTGCGCCTAAAACCAAAAAGAGCATTTTCAGAAAAAGGTCCGTGTGTATGTACGTGTGTGTGTGACTGTATACAGCATGGCTCAAAAACGAAAAGACCGTTGAATACCAAACTTGTTATTTATGTTTAGTATCTTCCAAGAATGCGACACGAAGATTTTCAAGAAAATCCCTCGACCCCCAACTACCCTTTACATGGAACTTTTTTCGAAAATTTTGAGTTTCTTAAAAATGGCTCTAACGATCTTGATTAAAATATCGCATATTAAAGATATTTACCTGACAAATAAAATTTATATGTTGAATTTTTGGGAATAGTCTCTGAAGACTAATTTATTCTGGATCAATTTTACGGAATTTTGCATATCTGCTCAATTGCAAGAGATGGACAAAAACTGACCACACAAAAAATGTAGAGCACGTTAAATCACACAATTTATGTAATATACATAACTTTAACCTATGGTACTCCCTTATTTCGCTTCTACATACAAGGAAGCAAGTAATAAGGCAATTTATGCTAATTTTTCTCGAGTAGCATGAACTAAATAGAAACATAAGCTTTTTAACAATAATTTGTTGCAGAGATGTAGAGAAGTCATGTGAATGGAACACATCAGATTTTTTTGGAATAAAGCAGTGTTTTTGTTAATTGAAATATAGAGTATATGATTTGTGAGTAATGATGAAGAAAAATTGAAAGTTAGTCCTGAAGATTAATCTTCCTTAGATATTTCATTGGCACATCCGTTGCCCGGATCTCAGAACGAAAACAAACTTTGTGAATTTCCATTCATCAAGCCCTGTCAGTGGCGATACCACTGGTGTGGCAGATAATGCTGTTGGCACACGGGATGTGTTTGTCATTATTGTGATATATAGGAAGCAATTAGCAGCGGCGACTGCCCAGTAAATTAATTTGTGGCTCTACATTGCAAATTAATGCTGCAGATTTTCATTGAATATTCCTACTGCATTTATATTAAAATCGTGATTGTTTATTCAAGCAAATGGCAGCTGTCTTTCGCTATATCGAATGCGGTTCACAGATTCCTGCTTCACTTATTCGTCTGTTTTGTGCATCTGGCAAATGTTGGAAAGCATCTATTGTGGTTTTAATATACAGAATGAACAAACAGTGTTGAATATTGGTATTAATTTACAGTGCCAAGAGAATGGATCTGTTAACATAATCTGTATAGCTGAAAATGTATATTTTACAAATTAAATGGAGAATATTAAACCATTAGCTAGTTATCCGACATTACTAAGTATATTTTTAACCTCAATGACAACACCACCTCCTTCCTTATCAAATTAAATACAATGATTTAGAGCTCTAACTAAAGATCTGGTCGTCTCCTAAGCCCGGTGGTAGCGCAGCTGCTTACCAAGCGGGAGACCTGGGTTCGATCCCCAGTACCGGCGTGGGGATTTTTCCCCCGCTGGGAGACCTGGCCCGGGGTGGACTCAGCCTCGTAAGGTCCCTGGGGGGCCAATTGAGGAGCTGCTTGATGGAGAAGTAGCGGCTCCAGGTCATGAGGACCGCATTAACCGGCCGGGGGGGACTCGAGGCGCTGACCACGTCTCACCCTCTAATACTGCACCCCATGCATGACGTCTGTAGTGGACCGAGATGGGGGACGCAGCGGCCGGGCGGTAGGCCAAGGTTCCCCGTGAGCTGTCGTGACATGGAGTTATGTAACTAAAGATCTCCCAACACCACCCAAAGAAAAGGCCTTGCATCAATCATTTGTACATGTCACACTCTTCGGGTGTTGTAATACAGTAAGCAGTGCTTGATTTGTGTGCAGTTGTGCGGATTTGTTCATGTTAGTAATTTTAAATTATGTCCTATTGTTAAAGACATAACAAAGTTACAATTTAAAACCACTAATATGAAAATACGTGAGAAATTTGGAAATCATCATATGGAATATATCTTACGAAATTTAAACCATATATTATAAATTATAATAGTGCTATTTTGTCATGTATCAGAATTTTAGCTTCTATAGTTACTTAAATAATAGTTATTCTGGAATCAACTGCTTTAATAAACATGAGACCCCTGATACCTTTTTAAAAATATTCACCTAAACATAAAATTTTACAGTAAATGAGTTTAAAAATATCTCATATGATATTTTTATGATAACCCTAATGAGAGCAGAAAGGATTTTTTTTTTCAAAATTGTAGTTATGTTTCTAAAATATATAGATAATTTTTTTCATGTATGTACATTTGAGAGGCAGCATAAAGTATGTCATAAGACAATTTATGCAAATGATTCTCTACTTTAACATGAAGTGGATAGCAGACTAAAACATTTAAAGCTAAAGGGTTATTAGATCCAGTTTTGTGAAGGAAAAGTAGATAAACAATTACTGCGGCGTACAAAATGTGAATTGATGGAGAAAGTGAAATGTAAAAAATATGATGTGTTCCATTCACATGACTTTCTCTATAACTCTGCAATAAATTAATTGTAAAAAGCTTATGCTTCTATTTACTTCCTACTAATCGAGAAAAAATTAGCAGAAATAGCCTTATTACTTGCTTCCTTGTAAGTAGAAGTGAAATAAGGGAGTACCATAGGTTAAAGAGATGGTCAAAAGCTGGTTGCTATGAGACTGAAGTTCCTTTGTTTGTATGGACACGAGTTCACAAAGTCCTGTATGAGAAAATTATCAGTTTATATAGCTGAAACCAAAAACAAGGAATATCTAAAAAAAAAACAATCAACTCTACGAAAAAAATGTTGATATTTTACCGACTTTTCGTTTTTGAGTTTTCGTGTTCACAGACACACGGACACACACTGACCTTTTTCTGAAAATACTTTTTTTTGGATACAGGGGACCTAAAACATTTATTTCCGGTGAAATATCGGTATCGAATTTTTTGGTGGAGTGCAATACCTTCTCTATACACTATGTACATAGTGCATATAGAGAAAGTAAAAATAGATTTGAGTTGCATTATCAACAGCAAAAGAACAGTGTTTGAAAGAACAGTTTCTGCGAGAACAGTAAAGGAAGGTCATTTGAGTTCAGTACATCATATATTTACCCACTCTGGCACGTGCATAATACATATACAGGTAGAATGGTATTGCATTCCACCTCCAAAAATCCTGAAAAAAAAGCATTTGTAGAAAAAAGGTGTATGTTTGTGTGTTTGTATATCTGTGAGTCCATGTATTTGGTCAGATCATATCTCAAAAACGAAAATTTCGTTAATTACCAAACTTGGTATTTAAGTTCAGCATCTTCCAAGGATTGGAGATTTTCAAGGAAATACCCCTTCCCCAAATTAACCTTTACCCTGAATATTTTTCGAAAATTTATATTTACCAAAAATGTGTCTAGCGAGTTTTATTAAAATAGCATTTAATATATTTTATGGCAATTAAAATGTATAGCTTGAAGTTTCAAAGAAAATCTCTCTTCATTCTTGACGAAATAAAGCATGAGAGGCAGACAAAATTGGGACACAAAAAATATAGATATCGTTAAAACAAACAGTTTACACCCTATACATATTTTGCGGAGTTACCATTTCCTAGATATTCCTGGCTATTGGTTTCAGTTTTAAAATATTTATAATTTTCTGAAACTGGAAGTCATCCTTCGTTTTGTATATTTTTTGTTTTACACCGGGACCTGAAAGAGAACCGAATAGCGAGAGTATTTAAAAGTCTTGACTATCGTTTTAGCCCAGTCCTTTATTTCCCTTCTACTTAAAAAGAAATAATTAATAAAGCCATTTCTACAAATGTTTATCTCGAATCGTATGAAGAAGATAGAAAAAAATCTGATGTGTATCATTCGCATCACTTTCTCTAGCTGTTTCACAGAAGATTATTCTTTTATCTACGTCACAATAATCTAGAGCTAGACATTAGTAGATTTGGTCTTTTTATTTGCTTTCTCACGAGTAGAACGGAAATAAGGGAGTACATTAGGCTAAAGCGATAGTCAAATCTTTTATAGTCTTGGTCCACTTGCATGGTCTCGTTTAAGAAAATAAGTTAGTTTAAAAATGGAAGCCAATAGCAATGAATACCTCGAAAACGTATATGACTAAATTAAGATATCTGCATTTTTTATTCAGTATGTTTTTATCTATCTCTTACAGTTTAGCCATTATGAAACATTCTGCAAATCTCAACTAAAATAAAGAGCTCTTCAGAGGCTATTCTCAGAAAATTAAACATATACATTTTATTTGCGATGTGAATATGTTTATTATACGGCATTTAATCAAAAGCGTTCAGCCATGTTTGAGAATATCAACATTTTCGAAAAATGTTCCATGTAAAGGGTAGTTGGGGGGGATATTCTTGAAAATCTTCTTGCCAAATCCTTGAAAGGTACTGTACTTAAATACCAAGTTTTGTATTTAGCCGAGTTTTTGTTTTTGAGCTATGCTGTCCAAACACAACACGACCCTTTGTCCAAAAATGCTGTTTTTGGGAACACAAAACATATATTTCCAGTGCAATCTCGTTATTAAATTTTTGGGTGGAATACAATACACGATGTACATACAGGCTAGAGAACAATTTTATGCCGAATAGGCAGAAAAAGTTATGTGAATGGAACACACGAGCTTTTCTTAATGTTTTTCATTATTTGCTATATCTAAAGTCAGCAGGAAGGAAAGTAAAAACGAAAAGAAAGGAGCATTGTTATTTTAGAATGACGGAAACAGAAGACTGCTGCTGTTACCGACATGCAGCGAATAGTGCTGGCTGTAGCTAATGTTAAACAGAAGAATATAAAAAAAAAAAAAAACAACAAAAAATAAAACGAAAGCCTTAAGCTTATAATGTTCCACAACGTTCCTGTAATCCTATTACTGTACAACTAAAACGTAATGTACCAAAAAGACAAAAATAAACGTTAAAGCTAACAGAAACATTAAAAATTCAATTTCTCTCCTGCTGGGTAGCTAGAGTGTACGTTTACTTTAAGAAATAAATCACTGTTGCCGGTAAATGAGCATACCTAGAAGTAGTATACAAATGAGGCTTCTTGCTCAGGTGAGCAAAATATTTCGCCAATATTTTTACACACAGTCATTAAAAAATCTGATGTGCTCCATTCCCATGACTTTCTTTATTCCTGTAACACATTATTAGTAAGCTTATTATTCTATCTACTTCATGCTAATTAAGATAAACTTTAACAGAAACGGTCTTGATACTTCGTTTCTTCTAAGTAGAAGGGAAATAAGGGAATACACCAGGCTAAACCGACAGTCAAATGTTTTAAAATGTGGTTGCTATTAGATTGAAATCCCTTTCTTTACAAGGCCACAAGTTGACAAGTTTCCTATGGGAAGTTTTTTTTTTTTTTTTTTTTTTTTAAAAAACTGAAACTAATAACAAGGAATATCTCAAAAACGATTAACTACGCGATAAAATGTATATTACATATTTTGTATCTTTTAAGATCTACATTTTTCGGACGTAAAATTCTGTCTATCTCTTACGATTTACCAGTTATGCAAAATTCAGAAAAGTTCATCCAAAATATAGAGATCTTCAGAGGCCATTTTCAGAAAATTCAAGATTTATATTTCATTTCTCATGTAAATTCTTTAATATATGGTATTTTAAACAAAATCTTTAGAGCTATTTTAGAGAAAAACAAAACGTTCGGATCTTAGTGTCACGTCCTTATAAGATAACAAACTTAATACCAAGTGTGGTATTTTACCGACTTTTTGGTTTTGAGTTATCGTGTTTACAGATACACGAACCTTTTTACAAAATATGCTTTCTTAGACACTAGGGACCCTAAAACGTGTATTTCCGGTGAAATCTGGGTATCGAATATTTCAATGCATTACAATATCTTCTCTATACACTATGTGCATAGTATGTGTAAGGAAAGTAAACAGATAATATATCTTCATTAATTTTGTTGTAGGTTTGTGCAAAAGCTACAATTAATTATTTATTGAATTGTTAATTTAAAAAATACATGCCTTTCACTAGCTGTTTGGCAAACAAACTTTGCTTACAAAAGAATATTCTACAACATGCTAACCGAGATAAACATTAACAGAATGACATTACTATTTAGTTCCTTATCAGTAGAAACGAGCTAAGGGGGGAATGCACTAACACATAAATTGTGTGCTTTAACGAAATTTACATTTTTGTGTGGTTTTTGTATCTCTTCTGGTTTACCAGTTATGTAAAGATTGCGCAAAAAGAAGATAACTTCAGAGGCTATTTCCAGGAAATTCAAGATACACATTTCCTTTAATATACGATATTTAATCTAAATCATTTTGAAAAAATCGAAAATTTTTAAAAAAATCTTCCATGTAAACGCTAGTTTGAGGTTCTTGGATTTTTCTGAAAAGTTTCGTTTCGCTTCTTTGTAAGATACTAAACTTAAATACCTTGCTAATAGTTAGGTATTTGTTTTTTTTTGTCTATGGGACCTCAAAACAAGTATTTCCAGTTTAGTATCGGTATCTAATTTTGGGGCAGAATGTACACTATGCATATAGTACGTTTAAAGCAAGTAAATAATGGATTAACTTTGAGTAGGCATGGTCAATTGAGGTTCAAACATCAAAATCAAAGCTGTTAAACAAATAAATGGGATGCCACATTGGCAAATACTGATTCTGCAGTGTTGCCAACACTGATATTGAAATACGGCCGACTTGTTCCAGAAACAGTGCGGATCATTTATGGTGCAATGGTTGCCATGTGAATAGTTAAACTGGCCGGAATTGCAAAAACAATGTTATACAATTCTAAAGCTAGAATAATATAGTCGAGAGGTTATATGGAAAACAGTACTTTAATATTGCGCATTATGGTTGACAGTAATAACACATTGATCTCAGTTTTATCGGCCTTGCAGGTTCACCGGTACTACAGACTGCATTGGTTATGGACTCGCCGTGTCTATAGACCAGATACGGCACATTAGCGAAAAGCTATATAGCAAATGTGTTTCAGAATCACGAGAGGGGGGGAGTGGATATCCCTGGCAAGGAAACAATAATGAAGTCGTGACCCAGGGAAAGAAGTTTATGAACTAGGGAACTCCCTCTTTCCCTCCTCCTTCGAATATTGCTCAGATGACAAGACTCCCCAGTTTGTTATCAGAAGTTTCCATATTATTGTATCACAGTAAAAGAAGTCAATTCACCTCTGCAAAGGGCACTATTTTGTCTCCTCTTCTGCACTTCAAGATGTGGCGATAGTTTGGTGTTGCTCGCAAAAATGGGCTAACAATATTTAGATAGAATAAGCTGCAGTTTCTGTAGTAGACCGAAGATTTATACATTCTGAGTTCGGCAAACCTTACAAAAAAACTGTGTGTTGAAATACAAAGCTTGTAACTTTATGAGAGTTTGCTGAAAGCATTATGCTTATTTTTTACTATGCAGGGAAGATATTGCACTCCAACCTAAATTTCGATACCGAAATTTCACCGTAAATAAATGTTTTAGGGTCCTCTATATCAGAAAATATATTTTACAATAAAAATCTTATGTGTTACACTCACATGACTTTCTCTAGCTACTCCACAAACAAACGAGTTACAAAAGATAACTCTTCTTCCAACACCATGCTAATCGAGATAAACATTAGCAGAATTTTATTACTTAGTTCCTTATAAGTAGATAGTCAAATGTTTTAAAAGCTTTCGTTATGCGATTGGCATTGCAAATCGCTTCTATGCTTGGCCAGGAGTAGAACAAAAGAAACACACACACATTTCCGTCTGAGAAAAGTAGAAGTACCTCACAATTGAAACTAATAATAAGGAATACCTCGAAAACGGTAAGCTCCACGAAAAAAATGTATATGACATAACTTGTGTATTTTAACAAGATCTACATTTTTGTATAGTACATTTTTGTCTATCTCTTACTGTTTACTAGTTATGTCAAATTAAGAAAAATTCATTCAGAATAAACAGGTCTTTAGAAACTATTCGCAGAAAATGCAACATATACATTTTATTTGTAATAGAAATGGCTTTAATATGTGTTATTTTAATCAAAATCGTTAGAGCAATTTTTAAGAAAAACAACATTTTCGAAAAATTGTCCATGTAAAGGCTAGTTAGACCTGGGGAGATTTCCTTGGAAGGCACCAAACTTAAATACTAAGTTTGGCATTTAACCGCCTTTTCGTTTCTGGGATATGCTGTCCACAGACACACACACACACAGCTGGACACAAACACACACGGACCGGTTTCTAAAAATGCTTTTCATTTTTGGATTCAGGGGGTCCTAAAACATGTATTTCCGGTGAAATCTCGACATCGAATTTTTAGGTGGAATACAATACTTCTCTATTCCTATGTACATTGTACATACGGGGCTAGAGAAAGTAAAAATATGCATATTTGTGTATGTGTCTGTGAACACCATAACTCAAAACAAAAAGTCGATAAAAGAATAAACTTGGTATACAAGTTTTGTATCTTCCAAGGATGTTATACGAAGATTTTTGAGTAAAATTCTCCGAAACCAAACCTCCCTTTAAATAGAAAAAAAAATTAAAAAATCTTGAGTTTATCAAAAATGGCTCTAACGATTTTGATTAAAATACCGTATTTTAAAAATATTTATATGGTAAATAAAATATAAGTATATCTTGCATTTCTTAGGAATAGCCTCTGAATATCTCTTCGTTATGGATAAATTTTGCATAATTGGTGAATCATAAGATGTACACTGATAATTACTATACAAAATCTTGTTAAAACTCACAATTAATTTCATGTACATTTTTACGTGAAGTAGAACTTATTTTAAATATTCCTTGTTATTGGTTTTAGTTTTAAAATAATCAAAATTTGAATTTTGAATGGAATTTCTGGAATTTCCTCTCTCTCTCTCTCTCTCTCTCTCTCTCTCTCTATATATATATATATATATATATATATATATATATATATATATATATAGATAACGCAAAACGAAAACTTTGTAAAATGCCAAAATTGGTATATTACAAGGATGCTAAATGAAGATTTTGAGGACAATTCCTCTACCCAAACTATCCTTTACATGGAAAATTAAAATGTCGCAAATTAAATATATTTACATGGCAAATAAAATATATGAGTATAGCCTCTGAAGACCTGTTTATTCTGGATGCATTTTTTCTGAATTTTGTATATCTGGTTAACTGTAAGAACTGTAACTAAACAAAAAATTTAGATCTCGATTAAACATAAATTTATGTTATATACATTTTTTTTTTTTTCGTGGAGGTGACCTTTACCGAGATATTCCCTGTTAATGTTTTCAATTAATATATTTAAAACCTTTCTTATACGGGCATGCAAAGAAATGGATATCAACCACTTGTGAACCTGCTTTTAAAATATTTGACTAGTGTAGCGTATTTTTTACTTTCTCTAGCCCCATATGTACAATGTACATAGAGATAGAGAAGGTATTGTAAAGCACCCAAAAATTCGATACCGTGATTTCATCGGAAATAACTGATTTGGGGTTCCCTGAGTCCGAAAAAAGCATTTTTTAAAAAAGGTCCGTGTATGTGTGTGTGTCTGTGGACAGCATAGCCCCAAAATGAAAAGACCGTTAAATACCAAGCTTATAATATCTTCCAAGGATGCAACACGAAGATTTTAAAAAAAAATCGCCCTACTAAGAACTACCCTTTTCATGGAACAAATTTCGAAATTTTTTATTTTCTTAAAAATGGCTCTAACAATTTTGATTACAATCCCGTATATTAAAACTATATATGTCCAAAATAAAATGTATATCTCGATTTTTTGGGGAATAGCCTCTTAAGACCTCTTTACTCTGGATGAATTTTGCTTAACTGCTAAACCGTAAGAGATAAAAAAAAAAAAACTCAGTACACAAAAAATGTATATCACGACAAAACACAGAATTTATGTCCCTTACGTTTTTGTTGTGGAGGTAACCGTTTCTGAGATATTCCTTGTTATTGGTTTCTATTGTGAAGTACTTAAACTTTTCTCACGCAGGAAGTGTCCGTTTTTCTTTTGTTCTACTCCTGGCCAAGCAAAGAAGTGATTTGCAATGAAAATCCATTAACGATAGCTTTTAAAAATTTGACAACCACTTTAGCATAGGGCACCCTTATTCCCTTCTACTTATAAGGAACTAAGTAATAAGAGCATTCTGCTAATATTTATCTCGATTAGCATTGTGTACAAAGAAGAATAATCTTTTGTAGGAGGTTTGTAGAGCAGCTAGAGAAAGTCACGTGAGTGCAACACATCAGTTTTTTTTCTTCTTCTTAATAAGAAGCAAGATATAAAGATTATTATTTAGTAATGTTTATATTGATTGGCATGAAGTAAATAGAAGAATAAGCTTTTAAAGAATAATTTGTTACGGAGATATAGAGAATGTCATGTGAATGTAACACATATCTTTTTTTTTTTAATTTTATCACCTCACCTCCATTACAGTGTATCCTTGAATGGATTTAGGCATTTTTCTAGACTTTAATTCTTGCTCTTCTACTTGTTCAAAATTAATGCGAACCACAAAACACATGTCAGCAAGCTGAAAATGTTAATGTTTCTTTGTAAAACGATTATTAGCAACTCCAAATACGGGATGTACTATTATAGAAGTAATTTTTGGATTAAAAGATCTGATGGCTTTCTCTACATCTCTGCTATATATTATTGTTAAAAAGATTATTCTTCTATTTACTCCTTGCTAATCGAGAAAAAATTAGCACAAACGGTGTTATTACTTGTTTCCATGTAAGTAGAAGGTAAATTAGGGTGCACTGTTGGCTAAAGCGATAGTCGAAAGCTAGTTGCTTTGTGACTGAAGTTCCTATGTTTATATGGATAAGAGTTGACAAATTCCGACATGAGAAAGGTGCAAGTATTTTAAAACTGAAAACAATAACAAGCAATATCTCAAAAACGATCAACTCCATGAAAAAGGGTGTATATCATAAATTGTGCGTTTTAATGTGCTCTATATTTTTTATTCAATAAGATTTTGCATATCCCTTACGGTTTACAAATTAATGCAAAAATCCGTAAAACTCGCCCAGAATAAAAGTGTCTTTAGAGGCTTATCCCAGCAAATTAAAAATGTAAATGGCGTGTTATTTATGGACGGTCTTTAACTACTGTGGTTTTCAGCGTCCCATTCTAAATTGGGCGTGAAAGACCGCTTAATTTTGCTCAGAGGCCGCTCTATCAGGCTTGAGGTTCTTTTACGTGCCGTAAATCTACGACACGGGACCAACGGCTTTACTTCCCTTCCTAAGGAAGCCATGCTGAGGAGTTTTACACCCGAAAATATCTATCGTCCTCCGCTAGGTTTGAACCCGCGACCTTGGGTATATGAAGTTAGCATCATAACTATTAAACCACGGAGGGCGGCCAGAAAATTTAATTTTACATTTTATTTGTCAGGTAAATATCTTTAATGTACAATATTATAATCAAAATCGTTAGAGCAATTTTTGAGAAAATCAAAATTTTCAAAAATGTCTCCATGTAAAGGGTAATTGGAGGTGGGGGGGGTCTTTATTCAAAATCTTCGTATCGTACTCTTGGAAGATACTAAACTTAAATATCAAGTTTGGTGTTTATCGGACTGTTCGTTTTGATCTATGCTGCCCACAGACACACACGTACCTTTTTCTAAAAATGATTTTTTGGATTCAGGGGGCCCTAAACCATATATTTCCGGTAAAATCTCGGTATCGAATTTTTTGGTGGAGTGCAATACATTCTCTACACACTATGTACATAGTGAGTATAGAGAAAGTAAAAATGTACATCTTTTAAACTAACGATTTTAATAACTGAAAAATATTAGACAAACTAAACTCATCAGAATATCGTAATTTTATACCCCCGAGTTTTTAGCATCAAAATAGAGGAAAACTTAAATTTCATCTATCATATTCTTAAATGATGTATTTATCATTGTCATTTCGAAACTAAACGTTTCTGCTAATGTTTACCAAAATTAGCAGAAGTAAATATAGTAGGTACTAATATAACAAATAATTGTGCCTAGAGAAAGTAATTGATTCCATTAAATGCTGTAGCAAGAGCAGGAAGGGCCTGTTAGATGGTCATGAAAAGTGGCTTCTGGTTACCATTCTATTGACGGAAGCTGTTGATGGTGATATTGCAACGACATTGTTCCATTGTTTATTCACCGAACATGGCACTTCACAGAGACATCAAGTGCGTCACTATGAACTCTAAAAGCTGTCCCATATCGAGTGCCACTCTTCATTTATACTAATGGGGCGCAAAACAACCCTTCAGGCACGGTCTGAATCGCTTCTCGGTCCACAAAACAAGTGAACATTGGTTTGCATTTACTGCTTTTCTTTATATCCGATAGTAAGAGGGAAGAAATTTGCAATTTACGAATGTGTTGTTCAAACAAGCGAGTATTACATTACAGAAAATTAAATTCAGTTTTATTTATGGACGTTCTTTAACTGCTATGGTTCTCAGCGTCCCATTCTATGCTGCGTATGAAAGACTGCTTTAATTTTGCTAGATACCTCTTTTATCAGGCTTGAGGTTCTTTTACGTGCCGTAAATCCACGACACGGGACCAGCGGCTTTACTTCCTTTCCGAAGGAAGCCATACTAAGGATTTTTACGCCCGGGTTACATTACAGAGCTCATCTATGCTCAATTATTTGATAAAAGTATCTGACTACATTATTGTCCTATTTAATTTATAATTATTTTATAAAGAAAAAATGGGGAAATTAAAAGTAATTAGGTAAACAATTTCATATATTAAAAATCTGATGTGGTCCATTCACATGACTTTCTCTACACCTCTGTAATAAATTCAATTTAATAAGTTATTCTTTTGTCCATTACGTGCTAATCAAAACTGGCAGTAATGGTCTTATTACTTAATTCCTTATAAATAGAAGAGGAACATGGGAATACACTAGGCAAAAGCGATAGTCAAATGTTTTAAAAGCTGGTTGCCATGTGGTTGAAATCCATTTATATGCATGGCCAGGAGTTTACAAATATCCATGTGAACAAAGTTTTAAGTATTTTAAATCTGAAACAAATAAGGAATATCTCAGGAATGGTCTACTTCACGAAAAAATCGTATATGATATAAATTGTGTATCCAGAATAAAGGGTAGCTAGGGGTGGAAGAATTTTGCTGAAAATCTTCGTGTCGCATCCGTGGTAGATACTGAACTTAAATACCAAGTTTGGTATTTAACGGACTTTTCGTTTATAGACACATATATGTACAATTTTCTAGAAATGCTTTTTTCTGGATTCAGAGGTCTCAAAACATATTTTTTCGGTGAAATCTCGGTAAAAATTTTGGGTGCAATCTACGAGAGGATAAAGTAATATTGAAAACAATGACATTATTATACTTAATTTAAATTTGGTATTATTGAACAGATATATAACTCAAACAAGCACGTAAATGTTTGCACTGTCGTTCTTTAAACTACATCATTATAGATGCTCTTACAAAGGTGAGAAATTAAAATTATACCTCAATGCTTAAAACACTCGTGAATTAAGAAAACCTGTGTCACAGGTCCTTAGATAAAATTAACGTTCCTCTTTTGGGAAGATGGTGATTTAGAAATAGCCGATGAGAGTCTCTCGCAGCATATATATCGGCGATAACGTATTAAAGGGGTAGCGGGTTCGTAACCCATGTAAAAGCTTTTGTATGTAAGAAATGGTGTGCCCTAACTCAGGATTGTGTTAGAATGGAATTTTTTTTCAAGTGTGGTAAGACACAAGTGATTTGCTTCGAGTTCCAGATTATTATTGAACTCGCTTATTCATTTTGTTTGGTCTTTTCTGCCGTCAAACACACACCCTAAACTTTACCCGTTTCAACTACGCTTTACTCGACCGTGACAATCATTCCTTTATTACTTTTGACCGTCTGTTGGTGCATCAAATAAACACTGTTTATATCGCGGCCGTATGTAGCCCGTGGACTCAGATATCACGGCTTACCTCTGCGAATCTTCCATGTCTAGTGAATTCGACCGTATTAAACAAACACTATTTCCGTCGCGGCCATACAAGGCCCGCGGACGCAAATATCACATCTTACTTCCGCAAATGTTCCATGCCTAGTCAAAAGGTGTCGCTCGATCATCAAGAGCATTGTTTCCGGCTTACCTCTGCGAATCTTCCATGTCTAGTGAAACCGACCGTATTAAATAAACACTATTTCCGTCACGGCCATACAAGGCCCGCGGACGCAAATATCACATCTTACTTCCGCAAATGTTCCATGCCTAGTCAAAAGGTGTCGCTCGATCACCAAGAGCATTGTTTCCGTTTTCCTTGTTATGTCCACCCTCGGGCAATGTAACCTTACTCCTTCAGTTCAGTGTCCTTCCCTTAACGGTACTATTCTACCTGGGTGGCTAGTCGGCTCGTGACAACTGTTTGTCCTCGCCTTCTTAGGCGTGTTTTACAATATTCCTTCCCTAGCCATTTTTAATGTACATTTGCCCCTCTTAGTATAATTTATATTATATTGGCTATAATTTATATCTCCCTTTTAGATAGCTTTTAACCCTGTGAATTAACATGTACTGCCTCAACAGTCTATCAATATCTGCTAATTTAATATGTATGTAAAGCCATTCTTTGGGTACAGGAAAGTTTACGACTGAATCACTGCGTTTCCTCACTGTGAGTCATGTGAATGCAGGTCGGCGGTGTGCGAGTGACACTAAACGCATCAGCTGCCCGTTTCGAGATGTATGAAACATAACTTAGAACATTCAGAATCCATGAGACCCTGAAATGTATTAAGATGTGATTAGTAAGCGGACAAAATTAGAAAACACATCTGTTATATGCATTAGTTTTTCATCTAGTATTAGCCCATAATATCCCCTGGAGGCACGGGCCTCTCCCCTTGGAGAGGTGGTTTGCTTTGACAATCCTGGTTAGCCATTCCAGGAAGGATCCTCCTTTTGTCCTTAATCGCTCATATAATTTGCTCCGAATAAGATGTTATTCCCTGTTGAATGACTGAATGAATGAATAAGTGTATTTACTGACATAACAATATCATACATTGAGTTTCATCATTTGGTGGGGTCCAGAGACCGTACGTGCTTTTGCAATACACAAAACAGTAAGCAATATTAAGAGAATAACAAGAACAAGAACAAAGAATTAAAAGAGTAAACACAAAAGTAAAAAGACAAAGCTATTCAAATACAACAATTTAAATTTACAACACAGAGTACACCTTATTCAGATGCATTAATGTGCCGTATTATAGTAGAAAAATACCCTTAGGAGAAATATATAAACATAATATGTACACAATATGTAACACCACAACCCAACAATGACATAAGTATGACATAATATATATGTATGTAAAACATTATAATCACTTTTGTTTAGCTATTCTTACCCCCCCCTCTTCCCTATTGTCAGCCTTCTCAGATTTCGGCTGTCATGCCTAAATTATACATTTACCTACCCGTCACGTTTTCCGTGCCTGCCAGTAGCGTCCAACATGCTTCACGGTGGTAAAATAAGATATGCCATTGTTAATTTATCACATTTTTAGCACTTAAACATTTGTCTTTAGTCATTTATTTTTCTACCGATTAACACTGGTTATCTTGGCTAATGCACTTGTGTACCCTTCTTGATCTGAAGCTGCCATCTCCTTCTGCCTTTCACTGCGGTGGTCCATCTGTTGCCGAATGTTTTCTTGAAATCGTCTGACCATCTTGTTCGTTTACGTCCCGCTCTTCGTCTTATTCTCGGTTCCCATATCATTAGCATGTGGGTCCATCGGTTAGGATCTTGCCTCATGTGTCCCGCCCATCTCCATTTTTGCCAGTCTGTGCTGTGTCTGTTATTTGTGTTCGTCCTCTAATTATATCGTTCCTAATTCTGTCTCTCCAAGTGATCCCTAAGATTTTCCGTTCCCTTTTTCCTTTGACATGTTTGTATTGCTTTTCTGTCATTTTTACTTTCTCTAGCCCGCATGTACAATGTACATAGTAGATAGAGGAGGTATTGTATTCCACCCAAAAAAGTCGATGTCGAGATTTCACCGGAAAAATATGTTTTGGGGTCCCCTGAGTCCGAAAAAGAGCATTTATAGAAAAAGGTCAGTATCTTCCAAGGATGCGACACAAAGATTTTCAAGAAAATCCCTCCACCACAAACTACCCTTTATATGGAAAACTTTTTGAAATGTTTCATTTTGTAAAAAATTGCTGTAGCAATTTGAATAAAATGTTTTATATCTAAGATACTTACGTGAAAAATCTGATGTGTACCATTCACATGACTTTCTCCATATCCCTGCAACAAATAATTCTTAAAAAGCTTATACTTCTATTTACTATATGCTAATCAGACAAAAATAGCAGAAATAGTCTAATTACTCGCTTCCTTGTAAGTAGAAGCGAAATAGGGACCACCGTAGGTTAAAGTGATAGTCAAAAGCTGGTTGCTATGTCAATGAAGTTCCTTTGTCTATATGGATAGGAGTTGATAAGTTCCTGTATGAGAAAAGTATACGTTTTTCATAGCAGAAACCAAAAATAAGGAACGTCACAAAAACGACGAAATCCACGAAAAAATGTATATAACATAAATGGTGTGTTTTAATGTACTCTACATTTTTGTGTAGTAAGTTTTTGTCCATCTCTTACAGTTTAGCATTTATTCAAAATTTAGTAACATTCATCCAGAATAAACTACTCTTCAGAGGCTATTCCCAGAAAATTCAAGATATACATTTTATTTGTCAGGTAAATGTGTTTAATATACCAAATTTTAATCAAAATCGTTAGAGCCATTTTTAAGAAAATCAAACTTTTCGAAAAAAGTTCCATGTAAAGGGTAGTTAGGGTTGGGGGGATTTTTCTCCAAATCTTCGTGTCGCATCCCTGGAGGATACTAAACTTAAATACCGAGTTTTGTATTTTACCCACTTTTCGTTTTTGATTTATCGTGTTCACAGACACACGGAAACACACACACCCACACACACATATACACACGGACATTTTTTTGAAAATCCTTTTTTTGGATATTGGGGACTCTAAAACATATATTTCCGGTGAAATCTCGGTATCGAATTTTTGGTTGGAGTGCAATACTTTCTCTATACACCATGTACATAGTGCGCATGGAGAAAGTAAAAATCGAATGTGTTCCATTCACATCACCTTCTCTACATCTCTGCAACAAATTATTGTTAAAAAGCTTATACTTTTATCTACCTCATGCCAATCAAGAAAAAATAACAGAAATAGTCTTATTACTTGCTTCCTTGTAAGTAGAAGCGAAATACGGTAGTACCATAGGTGAAAGTCACAGTCAAAAGCTGGTTGCTATGTGACTGAAGTTCCTTTGTTTGTATGGAAGAGAGTTGACAAATTCCTGTGTGAGAAAAGTATAATTTTTACTTTCTCCATACGCACTATGTACATAGTGTATAGAGAAAGTATTGCACTCCACTAAAAATTCGATACCGAGATTTCACCGGAAATATATGTTTTAGTGTCCCCAATATCCAAAACAATCTGATGTGTACCATTCACATGACTTTCTCCATATCCCTGCATCAAATAATTCTTACAAAGCTTATACTTCTATTTACCTTATGCTAATCAGAAAAAATTAGCAGGAATAGTCTAATTACTCGCTTCCTTGTAAGTAAAAGCGAAATAAAGGACAACCGTAGGTTAAAGTGATACTCAAAAGCTGGTTGCTATGTCAATGAAGTTCCATTGTTATATGGATAGGAGTTGAAGGTTTCCTGTATGAGAAAAGTGTACGTTTTTCATAGCAGAAACCAAAAATAAGTAGGTCACAAAAACGACGAACTCCACGAAAAAAAATGTATATAACATACATTGTGTGCTTTTATATGCTCTACATTTTTTGTGCAGTAAGATTTTGTCCATCTCTTACGGTTTAGCAGTTATTCAAAATTTAGTAAAATTCATCCAGCATAAACTACTCTTCAGAGGCTATTCCCAGAAAATTCAAGATATGCATTTCATTTGTCAGGTAAATATGTTTAATATCCGAAATTTTAATCAAAATCGTTAGAGCCATTTTGATAAAATCAAAATTTTCAAAAAAAGTTCCATGTAAAGGGTAGTTGGCGGTGGGGGGATTTTTCTCCAAATCTTCGTGTCGCATCCCTGGAAGATACTAAACTTAAATACCAAGTTTGGTATTTTACCGACTTTTCGTTTTTGAGTTATCGTGTTCACAGACACACGGACACACACACACACACACACACACACATACACACACACACACGGACCTTTTTGTGAAAATTCTTTTTATGGATATTGGGGACCCTAAAACATATATTTCCGGTGAAATCTCGGTATCGAATTTTGGTGCATTGCAATACTTTCTCTATACACTATGTACATAGTGCCTATAGAGAAAGTAAAAATGAAAATGACATAAATTATGTGTTTTTATCATTATCTACATTTTTGTCTGTTTTCTATGGTTTACTAGTTATGCAAAATTCAATAAAACCATCCAAAATAAAGATGTCATTAGAGCCTATTCCCTGAAAATTCAAGATATATATTTTATTTTTACTTTCTCCATATGCACTATGTACATAGTGTATAGAGAAAGTATTGCACTCCACCAAAAATTCGATACCGAGATTTCAACCGAAATATATGTTTTAGGGTCCCCAATATCCAAAAAAAGCATTTTCACAAAAAGATCCGTGTGTGTGTGTGTGTGTGTGTGTGTGTGTGTCCGTGTGTTCGTGTGTCCGTGTGTCTGTGAACACGATAACTCAAAAACGAAAAGTCGGTAAAATACCAAACTTGGTATTTAAGTTTAGTATCTTCCAGGGATGCGACACGAAGATTTGGAGAAAAATCCCCCCACCGCCAACTACCCTTTACATGGAACTTTTTTCGAAAATTTTGATTTTATCAAAATGGCTCTAACGATTTTGATTAAAATTTCGGATATTAAACATATTTACCTGACAAATGAAATGCATATCTTGAATTTTCTGGGAATAGCCTCTGAAGAGTAGTTTATGCTGGATGAATTTTACTAAATTTTGAATAACTGCTAAACCGTAAGAGATGGACAAAATCTTACTGCACAAAAAATGTAGAGCATATAAAAGCACACAATGTATGTTATATACATTTTTTTTCGTGGAGTTCGTCGTTTTTGTGACCTACTTATTTTTGGTTTCTGCTATGAAAAACGTACACTTTTCTCATACAGGAAACCTTCAACTCCTATCCATATAACAATGGAACTTCATTGACATAGCAACCAGCTTTTGAGTATCACTTTAACCTACGGTTGTCCGTTATTTCGCTTCTACTTACAAGGATGCGAGTAATAAGACTATTTCTGCTATTTTTTTCTGATTAGCATAAAGTAAGTAGAAGAATAAGCTTTTTAAGAATTATTTGTTGCAGGGATATGGAGAAAGTCATGTGAATGGTACACATCAGATTTTCACTTTCTCTATAGGCACCATGTACATAGTGTATAGAGAATGTATTGCACTCCACCAAAAAATTCGATACCGAGATTTCGCCGGAAATATATGTTTTAGGGTCCCCTTTATCTAAAAAAAGCATTTTCACAAAAAGGTCCGTGTGTGTATGTGTGTGTGTCCGTGTGTCCGTGTGTCTGTGAACACGATAACTCAAAAACGAAAAGTCGGAAAAATACCAAACTTGGTATTTAAGTTTAGTATCTTTCAGGGATGCGACACGAAGATTTTGAGAAAAATCCCCCCACCCCAAACTTCCCTTTACATGGAACTTTTTTCGATAATTTCGATTTTCTCAAACATTTTGATTAAAATTTCGTATATTAAAGATATTTATCTGTCAAATGAAATGTATATCATGAATTTTCTGGGAATAGCCTCTGAAGATCACTTTATTCTGGATCAATTTTTCATAACTACTAAACCGTAAGAGATGGACAAAAACTTAAACCGTAAAAAATGTAGATCACGTTAAAACACACAATTTATGTTATATACATTTTTTTCATGGAGTTGATCGTTTTTGAGATATTCCTTTTTCTTGGTTTCAGCTTTGAAAATCTTATACATTCTCATACAGGAATTTGTCAACTCCTGTCCATACAAACAAAGAAACATCAGTCTCATAGCAACCAGCTTTTGACTTTCACTTTAATCTATGGTACTCCCTTATTTCGCTTCTGCTTACAAGGAAGCAAGCAATAAAACTATTTCTGCTAATTTTTTTCTGATTAGCATTAAGTAAATATAGGCTTTTTAAGAATAATTTGTCGCGTAAATGTAGAGAAAGTCATGCGAATGGAACACATTAGATTTTTTTTTGTTGTGCTCCAAATTTGTGAACTATATATCAATGTAGATAATATGCATATATTGAGGATTTACGTATTATGCTTTATACTTTATTAAATATCAAATTATTAACAAAAGCTTCGTGTGTGAGTCTTTGTGTGTGTGTGTGTGTGTGTGTGTGTGTGTTTGTGTCTCTGTTGACTGTATAGCTCAAAAACTAAAACACCGTTAAATATCAAACTTGGTATTTAAGTTTGGTATCTTGCAAGAATGCGACAGGAAGATTTTCAGGAAAATCCCCCCATCCCTGACTACCCCTTAACATGAAAAGTTTTTTGAAAATGTAGTTTTTCATAAAAATGGCTCTAACAATTTTGATTGAAATACCAAATTTTAAAGGCCTTTCCATCTTTTACTTATTAACCACCCGCCTGTATATATGACTTTAAATTTAATGTTGTGTTGCACTGTTTGAAATAACACGTCTACAGTGCGCTTTGCAGCTTCCATGTGTGCGTATTACTGTGTTAACATGACCGAAATAGATATCTAGGGAAGAGCAAAAGGTACCTGTGCAGGAACACACAGGCCATTCACACGTGTAAGGGTTGACTGTGGAAAGCAGAAGCTGAAGGCATATTATAAACAAAGGAAGGACTTGGGTACAGTTTCCTCTCAGACCCCGCACAGTGTTTGTACATGTAATGAAATGGGCATTTATGCGAGGAAATGTCTGTTTTCTTACTAATTCGCCACAATTTGGCAAACATAACCTTGTGTTTTGAACTTAGCTCTTAGAATTGCTCTGAATTGAGGGCAACGTTTATAACACCTATATTTCTATTCACTCCTCTGCATAATCTTGGATGTGTCATAAGTCTGGTCGTTTTAGATGGTATTATATTGCAAGGGTGAGCACAGGAATAGACTGCGCATGCGCGGTTGTTTCCATACAGATGCTTGAATGATATCCACCTACTGCATCATTAACTTCATTCCTAATAAGTGTGTACAAGTTTAGCAACTTAAAAACGTGCTTTTTCACTTAAACTACAAGATGTTTCATTTAAATCAAAACTTAATTTTTTACCCACTGTAATAAAAATCTGATGTGCTCCATTCACATTACTTTTTCTATCTGTTCTGCAAATACACTATTCCTACAAAAGATATGTATAGATATATATATATATATATCATGCTAATCGAAGTAAACATTAACACAAATTTTCTTACTACTTGCTTCCTTCTAAGTATAAGTGAAATAAAGGTTACGCAATACTCAAACAATTTAAAAGCTGGTCGCTAAATGAACATCTGAAGTTCGGTTCACTTCGGAAGGCCGGTTATAAAAGCAAAGGGAGAGGAAACGAAAGATGACATCCCGTGTGAAAAGTGAAATAACAAGGAATAGCTCGGAAACGGTCAACTGTACTAAAATGTGTATATGACGTAAATTTTAGCGAGATTTGTATTTTTACTTTCTGTACATAGTTCATAGGTAGAGAAGGTGTTGCACTCCACCCAAGAATGTTATTCAGATTTCATCGAAAATACACGCTATAGGGTCCCTAGTACATAAAAAGCATTTTGAGAAAAAAAAAGTTGGTGTGTATGTGTGTCTATCAAAACGATAACTCAAACACGAAAGGTCGGTAAAATTTCCAACTTGGTATTTAAGATTTAGTATCTTCAAAGGGTGTGACATCAAGATGTTGTGCAAAATCCCCTCACAAAACTATTCTTTACTTTAAAAAATGTCGAAAAGTTTCATGTTCTCAAAACTGGCTCTAACCATTTCATTAAAGTATTGTACATTAAAGATATTTTCATGAAAAATAAAATTAAGATCTTTAATTTTATGGGAATAGCCACTGAAAATCTCTTTATTCCATGTATTTTGCTGAATTTTGCATAACTGGTAACCCGAAAGAGATAGACAAACATTTGCTATATAAAATTGTAATTTTTAGGTAAAATAGAATTTTCGAAAAATTACCTCTGTAAAGGGTAATTTGGAGAGATTTTATTTAAAATTTTGTGTCGTATCCCTGGACGATACTGAACTTATTCCTGAAAACATCGTGAAATGTTCGTTATGGACATAACTTTAGAAAATAGTAAGAACTACAAATACTGGATCATCTCATCGTTCTCAAACGATGCGATACCAGTTGCATACCTACCGAGTTGAAACCGATTTGCATTGGCGACTGCACGCGCCGCATGTAAACAATCTATAGAAATATGTTGGAGAAGGTGGCTCGACGTTGCAGTACACTATGTTGTATATTACAATACTATTTTACAGGTAATAAATGCCTTTGATGATGGTGCATGCTCTACAATCAAAATTTTAAAAATCTTGCTTCAAATGGATTGCATGAATATTTGTAGCCCATACAGAAGAACTTTGCAGATATATATACGACAATAAACACATACATTCTGTCATAAAAGTGCCGGGAATTGATCATTTAAAAATCCTGTTTAAAGGGGATTCGAAATTATTGTTGTCGCTAAGCTGGTACAACTTTCCTCAATACCCATGCGGAGTTTGATCGTCATCTGTCATTTAGTTTGTTTACAGTACGCCATTTTATTAGTTCATCTCAAAGGTGATTTGCGATTTTACGATGGATACAAATATTGAACAAAGAATCTGTCTCAAATTTTGCATTGCAAATGGTATTTCGTGTGCCGAATCGCTGAAAATGTTACAGAGGGCTTACGGTGAAACAACTTTATCAAAAACACGTGCATATGAGTGGTACAGTGCATTAAAAAGTGATCGAGATGTGGTGGAAGATTTGCCTCGCTCTGGTCGGCCATCAACGGTTTCAACTGAACTGAACATCGCTAAAGTGAAGAAAATGGTGTCTGAAAATCGTCATTTAGGTCTGAGAGAGATTGGCACTGAACTTTCTGTGTCTGACGAATAGTTTCGTACCATTTTAAATAATTGTTTGGGCATGACACGCGTTGCAGCTCGGTTAGTTCCGAAAGACTTGACTTTTCTAAAAAAACTCAAATCGGGTAAGGATTGTTGAACACATGCTAGAAGGAGTCATTTCCGATCCCACTTTCATGAAATGCATTGTAACTGGTGATGAGACGTGAGATTACGAGTTTGACACTCAAACCAGTCAACAAGCTTCCGAATGGCGCCTTCCAACTGAACCGAAACCGAAAGGGCACGTCAAACCCGATCAAAACTGAAGGTCATGTTGAAAGTTTTTTTTCGATTATCACGGTATCGTGCACTCACAGTTCTTGCCAGAAGGCCAGATGGTAAATAAAGACTATTATCTGAGAGTTATGCGGCGTTTGAGAGAACAAATACGGCAAAAAGGCCAAATTTGTGGAACGACAACTCATAGATTCTGCACCACAATAACGCACCAACTCACATAGCTATTATTGTGAACGAATTTCTGGCCAAAAACTCAACAAATTTCATTAAACAACTACCGTATTCGCCTGATCTGGCTCCTGCTGTCTTTCCAAAACTCAAGTTACCACTTCGAGGCACCAGTTTTCAGTCGATAGAAGACAAAGAAAAATTCGTGGCGACAAATGAAGTCGATTCCTAAAAAGGCCTACAAAAAAGGTTTGCATGATTGGATTATTCGTTGGCATAAATGTACAATTTCAGAAGGGGCTACTTTGAAGGCGATGAAATAAAATTGGATGAATAATTCATTTTTTTGTGTTTTATTGGCAAATTCCCGGAACTTTCTTGGCACAGTAGTATTTGGAAACATCGAACATTGAAATGCCTCAAGTCCTGAAAGCTGTCGATGAACTTGTCCAAACAATTAATCAGAGACTCGTGACTTCTGTTTTAGACCGTGTGAAAAACAAAGTGAACACAGTATTGAAAATAATGTCAAGATTTTCAATAATGCGTGAAATATAAAATGTGTACGTTGTTGCTACGAAAATAATTACTGAGGGACTATCTTTAATAATAGTCGATGAGGTGTCCTATTGCCGTTTCTCTCCAATCACATCTTGTGATGTGGAGCGAGGTGCTTCAGAATATAAAGCCTCTTTAAGTGCCTGTCGCCCTCCGTGGTGTAATGGTTACCATGCTAAATTCATATACCCAAGGTCGCGGGTTCAAACCCGGCGGAGGATTTTTTCGGGTGTAAAAATCTTTAGCATGGCTTCCTTCGGAAGGGAAGTAAAGTCGTTGGTCCCGTGTCGTGGATTTACGGCACGTAAAAGAACCTAATAGACAAGTCTTTGAGCAAAATTAAGCGGTCTTTCACGCCCAATTTAGAATAGGACGCTGAGAACCATAGTAGTTAAAGAGCGTCCACAAATAACACACCATTTATTTACTTCCTTTAAGTGCCGATCGGAGACGATTCGCTTTTGAGACGTTACGAATGTATGTTGTGGTGTATTTTAATCAAAATGTATCTTGAGAGAAAATGAAATGATTAATGATGCTGATTACTTGTACAACAGCAGTTGAATGTATGTAAATATAAAATTGTTACTTCCCGTAATCATTGGTATTTATGTTTACTACCAATCCAATCTCAATCGCCTTCCACTGCTAGTGAAAATATCACACTCTACCCATTTTCCTTCCATTAGTATTACTATGTACCCACTGCATCGTAAACACATTCCAACTATATACCATGCTGCGCTAACTTCGGTTCGTCCCGCTATGGTATCCATAGTAATAATATTGTGATTTCGGCTATTTTCCCTCTAATTGCTCGCAGGACTTTGTTACACGATGTTCTTCAATTAGCGATGACAAACCAGTTTTTTCTCTCTTCTAGTCGTTTACTCTCGTGTCAAATACAAGACTCGTTTTGCAGACAACTTGCTTGGTGAACAGCAGATAACACTGAGCTTCAATATTTAACGAAATGTCCATTAAATACCAAACTTGCTAATTAAGTTTATCTCCCAACGATACGATACCAAGATTTTCAAGAAAATCGCTCCAACCTAAACTAATCATTTACAAGGAAAAAACTCCGAAAACGAATCTGTTTAAAATTCAAAGGGTTAATTATATTTTTTTTTTGTAGTTTAATGTCCTTTAACCTGGATGCTCATATCAAACGATGAATGAAATTGGTGAAATGATGCTCAAAATGATCTCGGGGTCCATGGAGCTTAAAGTTATTCTATAATCGTATTCTCAGAATAAGGGAAAACTCCGAAAAAAGCTTGTCCGGATAACTCACCCCAATTATATTTATAATACAAATAAAATGTATATCAGCGAGCTGTCTTCTCATCCAGAAATCCCAGGTTCGATTACCGGCTGAGGCAGGGAAGTATGTATTTATTGTGTGTGTGCGCGCGCGCTTGCATGCATGTATGTATGTGAGAGTGACTGTGTATTTGAGGAAAATTAAAGCAATGTAAATGCAACGTAAAAAACCTACAGACAACGAGTTGTTTCTAATGCAAAGTCCCCGATATGATCTTAAATGTTAAAGGGACTATATAAATGAAACAATAAAAAATGTATACCTTGCAACTTCTGGAAATGGCCTTTGTTCTAAATGACATTTGTATAACTGGTAAGCCGTAAGAGATAGACAAAAAATTACAACACAAAAAAGTAGATCTCGTTAAATACCACATTTATGTCGTGTAACTTATTTGAGGACTTGACGATTTCTGAAGTATTCCTTGTTATTATTTTTAATTTTAAATTGAGTAGCTGTTCCCTAACGGCAAGTCACCGTTCGTTCCCACTCTCTGTGTTTTATTTCAATGTTTACCTTCCCTACACGTACTATGTATATAGTGTATAGAGAAGGTATTGTAATGGACACAAAAATTCGATACCGAGATTTCACCGGAAATAATATATTTCGAGAAAAAGGTCCGTGCGTGTGTCTGTGGGGAAGAACGAAAAGTCCTTAAATACCAAGCTTGATGTTTAAGTTCAGTATCACCCAAGGATGCCACAGGAAGATTTTCAAGCAAGTCCCCCCCCCATCCCAAAATACCCTTTACATGGAACATTTATCGAATATCATGATTTTCTTAAAAATGAATCTAACGCTTTTGATAAGAATCTCTCATATTTAAGATATATACATGGCAAATAAAATGTATGTCTTGAGATTTCTGGGAATAGACTCTAAACACCTCTTTACATTGGATGATTTTTTGTTTTGTTTTGAATTTTGTATAACTAGTGAACTCTAAGATGTAGACAACATTTTACAAACAAAACATGCAGAGCTCCTTAAAACACACAAATTATGTCATATACATTTTTCCTCTAGAATTAGCCGTTTTCGAGATATTCATCGTTATTGGTTTACTTATACAGGAACTTGTCAACTCCTGGCCATGCAAAGAAACGGACTTTTATCCCATAGCAACCACATTTTAAAACATTTGACTGTCTGTTTACTCTAGTGTATTCCCTTACTTCCCTTCTACTTATAAGGAACTAAGTAATAAGACCGTTTCTGCTAGTGTTTACCTCGATTAGCATAAAGTAGATAGAAGAATATGCTTATTAACAATAAATTCTTACAGAGATGTAGAGAAGGTAGTATAAATGGAACACATCAGATTTTTCACATGGTGCGTTTTTTAAAAGATTTGACTTGCCAAGTGTATTCCCTCTAACCTTCAGTTTAGGAGGAGGCAAATTTTACTTTCTCTACACGTACTATGTACATAGTATATAGAGAAGGTATTGCACTCCACCCAAAAATTCGATACCGAGATTTCACCGGAAATACATGTTTTGGATCCCCTTGAATCCAAAAAAAAAAAAGCATTTTCGGAAAAAGGTCCATACTTGGTATTTAGGTTTGGTATATTCCAAGGATGCAACACAAGATCTTTAAGAAAATTCCTTCACCCCCAAATACCTTACGTGGAATTTTTTTTCGAAACTTTTGATTTTCTCTAAAAAGGCTCTAACCATTTTGATTAAAATGTCGTATATTAAAGATATTTACTTGACAAATGTCATACATATCTTGAATTTTCTGGGAATAGCCTCTGAAGACTACTTCATTCTGGATGAATATTACGAAATTTTGCATAACTGCTAAACCGTAAAAGATAGACAAAAACTTAATCACACAAAAAATGTAGAACTCATTAAAACACACAATTTATATTATAAACATTCTTTTCGCGGAGGTGATCGTTTTTGAGATATTCATTGTTTTTGATTCCAGCTTTGAAAAACTTATACTTTTCTCATACAGGAATTTGTCAACTCCTGTCTATACAAAGAAACTTCCATCACATAGAAAACAGCTTTTGATTATCACTTCAACCTATGGTACTCCCTTATTTCGGTTCTACTTGCAAGAAAGCAAGTAATAAGATTATTTCTGCTAATTGTTTCTCGATTAGCATGAAGTAAGTAGAAGCATAAGATTTTTAATAATAATTTGTTTGTGGAACAGGTAAAGAAAATAACGTGGATATAACACATCAGATATTTTTCTCAAAATATATGCAAATTTCTTGGAATGTTTGATGGCCACTTGGCCAAGCCATGACAAGGAGCATAGCTTGAGTAAACATTAGATGATACAGATGTTAGTGCAGAGAACTCGATTCCAGCGCCACATGTATCATTGTTATGGGAATATTAGGATGTTGTAGTCCCTAGGGATGATAAATGAATGGAAATGCACCGATTTCGGTTTAAATAAACAACCCCCACACATATTTATGTTCTTTGCACAGCAGTCTATAAATCCCGAGAGTAGATTGGGTGCAGTATGGGGTCAGTCTATTGGTGATGCACTGCAGAGCCCGTTTTTATAAATTGGCCTGCATTTTTCATACCTAAAGCTTTAATATAGTTCATGCATTAGTAACAATCGGATTTTGTTTCCACATATTCCACCGGAAATCCTCTCTATCGAAAGTTGTTTTCTAAAAAGATGCTCGACGTTAAAAATTATTCATTAAAAATACTATGAATTATGAAGTATTTGTGACCGTGGCGTTCTATAGGGAGTAACAAAATTTCCAATATCTCATAAAATTCCGTATATTATTAGGTATTATCAGAATTATTATTACGTTTTCTGCTAACATCCATTCAAAAATTCGATACCGTGATTGCATCGGAAATTAAAAAAAAAATGCGCTCACCTGGGTAGTGTAGTGGTAACGTGTCTGCCTCACATTCAACAGGTCGTGAGTTCGAATCTCGGTTAGGGTGACTTACCCGGATAGGACTTTTTCGGGGTTTCCCCTTATCCTGAGAAGATGAATGTCGAGTAACTTTAAGCTCCATGGACCCCGAGATCATTTGAGCATCATTTCACCAATTTCATTCATCGTCTGATATGATCAACGGGCTTAAAGGACGTTAAACTACAAAAAAAAAAAAAAAAAAAAGAAGGCGGTGTTTCTTTCATAAAAATGTTTCTACGCTTTGGTAACAAAATATTGACGTTATTCTTCTATCTACTTCATGCTAATATATAAACATTATCAGGGAAATAAAGGAGTACAGTCAAATCTTTCAAAAGCTAGATACCCGTGTGTGAAAAGTACAAGTATTTGGAAACTGAAACCAACAACAAGTAATATCTCGAAAACGGTCAATGTATATGACAAAAATTGTATCAATGAGATCTGTATTTTTGTGAAGTAAGTATCCATCACAGTTTACCGGTTATGCAAAATTCAGCAAAATTCATTCAGAATAAAGATCTTCAATGGTTATTTTAGAAAATTCAAGATTTTATTTGCATTCTAAATATACTTAATATGCGGTGTTTTAATCAGAATACAATACTTTCGATTTTTTCCTATGTAAAGGGTAGTTTGGGGAGGGGAATTTTTCTCTTCGTGTCGCATCCTTGAAAGATATTTAACTACCAAGTTTGGTATTTAATTGTCTTTTCGTTTTTGAGCTATGCTGTCCATAGTCACACACACATACATATACATGGATCTTTTTCCAAAAATCTTTATTTTTGGATTCAGGGGGACCCAAAACATGCATTTCCGGTGAAATTTCTGTATCGAATTTTTGGGTAGAATACAATAGCTTCTCTATACACTATGTATATAGTGCGTGTAAAGAAAGTAAAAATATTCCCACTCCAGTATAAATATTTTATCGACGTTAAAAATTACTCACTAAAAATACTATTAATTATGAAGTATTTGTTATGGTGGCGTTCTATAGGGAGTAACAAAATTCCCGATATCTCATAAAACTCCGTATATTATTAAATATTATCAGTATTATTGCTTTTTTTTAGTAAACAAAGGAAGCATAGCATCCACTCAAAAATTTGATACTATGATTTTATTGGAAATTAAAAGGCCTGCTGTTTCACCTAACTTTTTCTACTTCTCAGTAACGAATTACTGTTAAAAATCTTATTCTCCTATCTATTTCATGTTAACCCAGAAAAACATTAGAAGAAACGGTCTCATTACTTAGTTCCTTATAAGTAGAAGGAAAATATACTAGTCTACACCGGAAGTCAGATGTTTTAAAATTTGGTTACTATGGGACTGAAATCAGTTTCTTGGCGTGGCCAGGAGTTGACTAATTTCTGTATGAGAAATGTTTATTCTAAAAATTAAACCAATAACAAGTAATATCTCGAAAAGGATCAACTCTACGAAAAAAATATGATGCGTTCCAGTCACATGACTTTCTCTACACCTCTGCAACAAATTATAGTTAAAAAGCTTATGCTTCTATTTACATCATGCTAATCGAGAAATAATTAGCAGAAATAGTCTTATTACTTGCATCCTTGTAAGTAGAAGCGAAACAAGGGAGTACCATAGGTTACAGTGATAGTCAAAATCTGGTTGCGATGTAACTGAAGTTCCTTTGTATGGACAGAAATTGACAAATTGCTGTATGAGAAAAGTACAAGTTTTTTAAAGCTGAAACTAATAACAAGGAATATCTCAAAAACGGTCAACTCAACGAAAAAAAGGTATATGACATAAATTGTGTATTTTATCGTGATCTAATTTTTGTGCAGCAAGTTTTTGTCTATCTCTTACGGTTTACCAGTTAACCAAAATTCAATAAAAATCATTCAGACCAAAGAGGATCTTAGAGGATATTTCCAAAAAAAGTCAAGATATACATTTATTTGGCATGCAAATATCTTAAGTATAAGAGATTTTAATCAAAATCGTTACAGCAATTTTTGAGAAAATCGTATTTTTTTTTTTTTTTAAGTTTTTTCCATGTAAAGCGCAGTATGGGGTGGAAGGACTTTCTTGAAAACATTCATGTTGCATCCTTGTAAGATATTTAACGGCATTTTTGTTTTTGAGTTACGCTGCCCACAGACACACACACGGACATATTTCTAAAAATACTTTTTTTGGACTCATAGGACCTCAAAACATATATTTCCGGTGAAATTTCGGTATCTCTATACACTATTACATAGTACGCGTAGAGAAAGTAAAACTATATGACATAAATTGTATGAGATCTATATTTTGATGTAAGTTTTAGTCTACTCTTTACTGTTTACCAGTTATGCAAACTTCAGCAAAATTCATTCAGAATAAAAAGGTCTTCAAAGTTTATTTTAGAAAATTCAAGATACACATTTTATTTGCATTGTAAATATATTTAATATCCGGTGTTTTAATCAAAATCGTTAGAGCCATTTTTGAGAAATTCAAAACTTTCGACTTCTTACCGTACAAAGGTAGTTTGGGTTGGAGGATTTTTCTCAGAATCTTCGTGTCGCATCCCTGGAAGATAAACTTAAATTCCAAGTTAGGTATTTTGCCGGCTTTTCGTTTTTGAGATATCGTGTTCACAGACACACATACACACACACACACACACACACATGGACACACATATGGACCTTTTTCTGAAAATGGGATACAGGGGACATTAAAACGTGTATTTCCGGTGAAATCTCGGTATCAAATTTTTGGATGCAATACAATACCTTCTCTATACACTATTTACAGAGAAAGTGTAGAGAAAGTAAAAATTAAAAGGCACAGATACTCCTAGGACGTACTTCGTAGTTGGTTGACCCTGATTTTTTAATATATTTAAAAAAATATAGTTCTATTTTTATAATGAAATGTAATTTGCTTCTTATTTAATTCAACTAAATAAGGATAATTATTTATCTTACTATCAGGTTGGTAGTGTTATATCCAGGAAAATGGGTCATTTGTTTGCACATAGTAGAGTAGGTGCATGGAATATGTATGGGTAACGTTACAATTCAAAATGTTTTCCCTCAGATGGAACCATTCCTCATTTAGAAAAGCAATCTTTATTAAAAACAAATGCCAGGGATAAGGATTATTTTGTATTGGACATTACAAAGACAGTGTTTTGTTTTGAAAATTATCAAGGTAAACAGTCTGAACATTTTTCACGCTTGAGCCGCACTTAACGCAGGCTTTTGTCATTGCAATAAATTAACGAAAATGGTGGAACGTTTACCGTCAAGCTCAGCATCCGAACCAATCAAACTTAATGCCGGTGTTATGTTGGCAATAACTGCTGTTAATTCATTGCTTATGTGTAACAGAGCCTCGGCCATGCGCTTCGGTAATATATTTAAGCTTTTGGCCGTGATATGTGGATTCCGCACTTGTTCAAATGCTGCCAACATTCATTCTCTGTTATTTATACATACTATAGTCGCGCACATAAATTGTTGAGCAAAAGGCGGCGATGCTGCTGCAATCAAAACAAAGCATTGATGCATACGTGCCCGACACACATTGCAGCCACACTGCATATATTATTTTCTGTTGTGATTTCAAACTGATGGCTTATTTAGTAAACTTAACTGCAGTCATCTTCATAATACAGCGATTCAACTGTCACTGGTATTACGTTTTTAATTTATCGCTTAGGAACTTAAAGCGAGTGAAACAGATTGAAATCTATTATTTAAGGGGTAACAACATTTTTACTTTCTTTGCACGTACTACGCACATAGTGTATAGAGGAAGTATTGTATTCCACCCACAAATTTGATACTGAGATTTCTCCGGAAATACATGTTTTAGTATCCTCTGAATCCAAAAAAGAAAAACATTTTTAGAGAAAGGTCCGTGTGTGTGTGTTTGTGGACAACATAGCTCAAAAACAAAAAGACCTTTAATTACCAAATTTGGTATTTAGGTATAGTATCTTTCAAGAATGCGACACGAAGATATTCAAGAAAATCCCCCTCACCACAAACTACCCTTTACATGGAAAAATTTTCGAAAATTTTGATATTCTTAAAAATGACTCTAACGATTTTGATTAAAATCATGTATATTAAAGCTACTTGTACCCCGAATAAAATGTATATCTTGAATTTTCTGGGAATAGCTTCTGAAGACCTCTTTATTCTGGATGAATTTTGCCGAATTTTGCATAACTGCTAAAGCATAAGAGATGGACAAAAACTTACCTCACAGAAAATCTAGAGCACATTAAAACACACAATTTATATCATATACATTTTTTCGTGGAGTTGATCGTTTTTAAGATATTCCTTGTTATTAGTTTCCGCTTTGAAAAACACAATTTTCTCATACAGGAAGTTGTCAACTCCTGACCACACAAACAATGGAACTATAGTCACATAGCTACCAGCTTTTGATTATCACTTTAACTTACGGTACTCCCTTATTTCGCTTTTACTTACAAGGAAGCAAATAATAAGACTATTACTGCTAATTTTCTCTCGATTAGCTAGAAGTAATTAGAAGTATGAGCTTTTTAACAATAATTTGTTGCAGAGATGTAGAGAAAGTCATGTGAATAGAGCACATCATATTTTTGTATATTTTTATATGACCTATGCATTAATCCATTAAAGTTTCAATCCAGTAGCTATAATAGATTTTAGCTAATAATGTTCTTGTATAAAACGTAAGTTTTCAAAATAAGACTCATTGTGATTGTGTACCTAAGTATCAGATTCTTTGTATTCCTGTGCAGAATAAAAACATAATATGCTCATGAAAAGGGTTGTTGCTGTTTTTTGTGTTTTTTTCTGCCCTCAAGTCTTTAAGTTTTGTTTCTATTACTTTCTCAACAAGTACTATGTGTAGAGAAGGTATTGCACTCCACCCAAAAATTCGACACCGAGATTTCACCGGAAATATATGTATCCAAAAAACCTATTTTCAGAAAACTGTATGTGTGGGTGCGTGTCCGTGTGTCTGTGAACATATAACTCAAAAATGAAAAGTTGGTAAAATGCTAAACTTGATATTTAAGTTCAGTATCTCCCAAAGATGCAACTTGATTTTTAAGAAAATCCCTCCATCCCAAACTACCCTTTACATGTAAAAAAATCGCAAATTTTGATTTTTTCAAAAACAACTTAACATTTTCATTAAAATCTCTTATATTTAAGTTATTTTCATGACAAATAAAACGAATATCTTGAATTCTCTGGGAGTAACCTCTGAAGTTGTCTTTATTCTGGACGAGCTGTTCTGAATTTTGCAGAACTGATGAATCGTAAGCGGTAGAAAAAAAGTTATCACTCAAAAATGTAGATCTACTTTAAACACACAATTTATGTCTTACATATTTTTTTTCTAGAGTTGACCGTTTTCGAGATACTCTTTGTTATTGGTTTTAGTTTTAAAATGTTTTTCACATTCGGGAATGTGTCAATTCCTGGCCACGTAAAGAAACGGATTTCAATTCCATACCAACAACATTTTAAAACATTTGACTTTCGGTTTGGGCTGTGTATTCCCTTATTTCCGAACTAAGTAATAAGATTTCTGCTAAAGTTTATCTGGGTTAGCATGAAGGAGATAGAAGAATAAGATTATCAACAATAATAATTTGTTACAGAGATGTAGAGAACGTTTTGGGATTGGAGCACATCAGATTTTTAATTTATCGCATAGGAACGTAAAGAGAGTGAAAGAGATTGAAATATATTATCTAACAGTTTAAAAATTAGTAACTTCAAAGGTTCGTATGCAATTCTACATGACCTATGTGTTAATCCATTGAGTTTCAACACAGTACCTATAATAGATTTTAGTTATTAATGTTCTTGTATAAAATGTGTTTTTTTCAAAATGTGACTCATTGTGATAGATGAGCCTAAGTATCAGATTTTTATTCTTGTGCAGAATAAACACATAATATGCTCATGAAAAGGTTTTTTTTTTGGTTTTTTTTTTCTCCAAGAAGGTATTGTATTCCATCCAACACGTCGATACCAATATTTTACCGGAAACATGTTTTGAGTTGCCTCTATTCAAAAAGAAGGCATTTTTAGAAAAAGATCAGAGTGTGTGTATCTGGACAGAATAATTAAAAAAACCAAAATCCGTTAAATACTAAACTTGGTATTTAAGTTTAGTGTCATCCAAGTATGCAACACGAAGATTTTTAAGAAAATTCCCCCACCCTAAACTACCTTATACATTTTCGAAATGAGCAATGATCTCAAAAGTAGCTTTAACGATTTTCATTAAACTTTCGTATATTAAAGATACTTATACGACAATTAAAACGTATCTATTTAATTTTCTGGCAATAGCCTCTGAAGGCCTCTTTATTCTGGAGTAACTTTTACATAAGTGGTAAACTGTAAGACATAAACAAGAACGTTCTACACAAAAAATTAAAATATCATTAAAACACGCAATTTATTTCATTAGCCGTTTCTGAGATATTTCTTCTTACTAGTTCAGTTTTCAATCACCTAACTTTTCTGAAACTGGAAGTCATCTTTCGTTTCATCTCTCTTTCATTTTACTGCTAGCCATGCAAAGCGAACCGAACTTCAATTGTTCACATTACAACCAGGTTATAAAAGATTTGATAATTGCCTAATGTAGTTCCTTATTTTCCTAATGCTTAGAAGGAAACTAGTACTAAGACAATTTCTGCTAAAGTTTATCTCGATTAGCATGATGTAGATAAAAGATTAATTTTTGTAAGAATAATATGTTTGCAGAATGGGTTAAGAAAGTCAGGTGAATGGAACACATAAGATACTTACTGAATCGCTTAGGAACTTAAAGAAGTAAAAAGGGGTTCATATCTATCTATCAGTGTTTTAAATTTTGGATCTTCAAATGTTTATATACGACCCACATGCCCCGTATGTTAATCGGTTTCTGTTTCAACCAGCAGATTTAATATGTTTTTAATTACTTATGTGTTTCTATATAACACAAGTGTTTTCAAAATCTATCTCTTGCTACAAGTTCAATACAATAAGGTTGAAAATGTAACTCAATATTCAAGAAGCTGTGTGCTTTATGGAACTTAGCAATAGAATTGTGTGTGTTTTGCTCTGCAATATGTTTTTTTTTATTTCATGTGCCACGCAATATAAGTTAAATAAAAAACTAATTTTACTTTCTCTACACGTACTATGCACATAGTGTATATAGAAAGGGGTAGTTTAAATCCTACCTTATTTTTAATATTTGGGTGAGGATATCAACCAGAACGTTTACACAATTAGGGTTAAGAGAGAATGTTGTAAATAATGGATATCAATGTATTGTACTAAAAAATCCGATACCAAGATTTCAGATTAAAAAAACACTTTTAGAAACATGTCAGTGTGTGTGTGTGTGTGTGTGTGTCTGTGGGCAGCATAGCTTAAAAACAAATAGTTCTTTAAATACCAAACTTGGTACATATTTGAGCATCTTCCAAGGATACGACACGAAGATTTTCAAGAAAATCCCCCACTTTCAACTACCCGTTACATGGACCATTTTCGAAAATTATGGTTTTCTCAAAAATGGCTCTAATGATGTTGATTAAAATACCGTATATTTACGACTTTTTATGACAAACGAAATGTATATTTTGAATTTACTGGGACTGCCCCTGGAAAGACCTCTTCATTCTGGATGAATTTTTTATAACTGGCAAAGCATAAAGAAAGACAAAAACTTACTAAAGAAAAAATGCGGGTCTCATTAAAACACATAGCAAATGTTACGTACTTTTTTTTAGAGTTAACCGTTTTCGAGATATTCCGGATTTTTTGTTTCAATTTTAAGTCACTTAAACTTTTCTCAAACGGGAATACATCATTCTTCTCGTTTCTGGTTTGTTTATTCCTGGCAATGGAATTGCATTTGTTTTAAATAGCGAGCGGCTCTTAAAGGACTTTTCTATCGCTTTAGCCTGTGCATTTCGTTATTTCTCTTCCACTTACAATGAAGCAAGAAATAAGACTAATTCTGCTTATGTTCATCTTGATTAGCATGATGTGGATACAATATCAATCTTTTGAATAACAGGTTTGTTTGCGGAAAATTAAAGAAAGCCATGTGAAAGGAACACAGCAGATTTTTTATTAGTTTCTAGTTCTCAAACATCCCTTGCAAGAAGAGATGACTTTTGATTGCCAAAAAATGCTAAAATATTTCAATGGGGAAAAAATTAATTTTAAAGTAGACTCTAATACATGTATTTTCAGTAAAATCTTCTTATCGCATTTTTTGTGGAATACAATACCTTCTCTACCTACTGTGTATGTATGTGGTAGAGAAATTAGCTATCGTAAAGTATTTTGTATATTCAGTAACAAACTGCAGAAGTTATAAAAGGTCTTAATGAACAAAACGCCTCAGCTCTTTTATTTAGACCAGAAGCTTCTACTTGCAAGGTGATACACGTGTGTTTTGTTTCAACTTGGTTAGGAATATTTAACAACAGCTTAATAAGCAGATATCATTAAGGTTTTTTTTTCTGAAGCATCAACTTGTAATCTGTTCAAAAGAGAGCGAAAGACTCTGAGCTAGTTTATACGACTCTTTCCAGGTCAACGAGTTCAGAAGTTCAGAATTAATGACAGTTTTCGTTTGTATAATAAGGACCTTACTCGTTAATTAAGAAATATGCTGAATGCAGGAAGGAGTTATATCACTCATCTGCCAAGTAACTTGTGTACACCAAACCGAGTTTTTACTTTCTATAATTTGAATGAATTATGTTTTTCATTAAAATACCATCAAAAGAGAGAATAATTGTATCATGGTAAATATTGCTGTTGCTTTTTTTTGTTTCTTTGAGAGCCATATTAGAAGTAGTTAATTATTTTCTACAAAAACTAGAATATGTGTCAAAATTAAAATGTAAAATATGCTGGGAACAGGAAGGCTGGACGCATATTTTGGCAGCTGTGTTCAGACGGTGGGTGCTAGGAAAAAAGTATTACCTAAAGTATTTTTGGCTTTAGACGGATGACAGCATATTAGGACTTGATTCTAAACAACCAAAACTGGACAAGCTTGGGGATTCGTTAATGGAAGTAGATATGTATACTATTCTACACGTGGTTTATACGTTTATACAAGTTATACAATAAAATGAATAGACATATTTGATATTTAATATCTGTATGTAGATACAGATGTCATGTAGACCTTACTGTGGATGTGTGATATCAGAGCGTTTTACTTATATTTGGTGGTGTGTGTATATACATATACAATATTTTGAAGATACAATAGGGTTAGTTAATATTTCCAAATCAAACATTTGACGGTGCGACGCGACAAATAAATTATCTTATGTTTATACCTCCACGTAAAACTTATTCCTTAATTAAAATTGCTAATAATTAAAACTACCAATATTGTAGTGGATTTATGATTACCTAAAGCACATGTGTAAATTGTGTATAAGGTTCTATAATTTTAGCTACTAACACTACTACTACTGCTGCCATCTATACCCTATAACAAGTAAGAGAAGTATTGCATCGACAAAAGTATTCGATATCGAGATTTAATAGGAAATATATGTTATGAAGTCCCGTGAATAAAAAAAAAAAATTAGAAAAATGTCCAGGAACAGCATAGCTCATAAGTTATTATCTGTTAAATACCAAACTTGATATTTAAGTTCTCCATCTTCCAAGGATTTTACGTGGACATTTTCAAAGAAATCCCCTTACCCTAAACTACACTCAATATAGAATATTTCCGAAGATTTTTATTCACTAAAAATCATTCTAAGCATTTTGATTAAAATATGCAAGATATTTTCAGGGAAAATTAAATGTATGCTAATTTTCTAGGGATAGCCTCTGAAATGCTCTTCATTTCTCTTCTGTTAACTGGTAAACCGTAAGAGATAAAAAAATCACACACGCATGACACATGCGATTGAAAATAATTTGCAAACAGATCGATGCCACTGTATTAAGCTTTGACTCCGGCACACTGCTTGGCGAGCAGACCAACTTAAACACTTCCATAGTTGGCTGTGTTAGAGCGTGGGTAGCAGCATAGTGTCTTTTTAAAAACTTCCGCTGCGCGCTATATGCCCTTCTTGCACGCAAATATGTTCAAGGTCGCGAACTTTCGCGTACGAGAGCACTAGTTGTTCTAAGCAGAGAACGAAGTTCGCGACCTTGAACATATTTGCGTGCAAGAAGGGCATATACCGCTCAGCGGAAGTTCTTAAAAAAGCACTATGCTGCTACCCACGCTCTAATACAGCCAACTGTGGAAGTGCTTAAGTTGGTCTGCTCGCTTTGAATTTCAATTACGAGGTATACGTATTCGTTGGCTTGAACACGGGCCTTTCTTTTGCTATACCATCTGCATGGATTTAAATTAAAAGTTAAATTTGCTTTTTGAGCAACTGCAGACATTTGATGCATGCCTATTATTGTATCTTGAAAGTCTTGAAGGTGATGGAGCTCATCCTCTCTTAAATCTCTGCGTGAACGTATAATATATATGGCCCCCATCATTGTAGTTGATCTGAAATCTAAATGCTTATAAATTTTTCAGATGAGAAGTCATTAGACTTTTTCATTCTGGTTATGCAAAGAGAACGGAGTTTCAAAACCTACACATAGCTTACCTCTTAATATACTTTACTAGTAGTTTACCCTAATGTATTTTCTAATTTCCCTTGTCCCTACTTACAAAAAAATATGTAATTAAACATTTCTACTAATGGTTATCTCGATTCGCATGAAGTAGATAAAACAATGTGCCTTTAAAAAATAGTATGTTCCAGAATAGAGAATATATTGGTTATTTAATAGAGACTTTCTTCCATGTTACATTATTTCACTTTATATATTAATTTAATATTTAAATATTTTATTGGTCTTAAATTCTTGCTTATATTTCGCTTTGGAAGTTCACTATCTTAGTTTGCAACGCCCTCTATGATACTTTTAATACTATCTTCATATGTTTTAACTTCTTTCTTTACAGTTACGAGTTTCTGCAATCACTTAACTCACATGCATCGCATATATATTTTAATTAATATTAAAATATATAAATAAATGAATTAAAATACTTGTTGGGAGCAAGTATTTTAATGAATAATAAACATATGGTAGTTGTTAGGCAGTTTTTCATGGTTTTTATAACCAACGTTCGTTGACTGGAGACATTTTTACTTTCTCTACATATACTATGTACATAGTGCATAGAGAATGTATAGCACTCCACCCAAAAATTCGATACCGAGATGTACATACATAACTCCATGGCACGACTGCTCACGGGGAACCGCCCGGCCGCTGCGTCCCCCATCTCGGTCCACTACAGACGTCATGGATGGGGTGCAGTATTGGAGGGTGAGACGTGGTCAGCGCCTCGAGTCCCCCCCCCGGCAGGTTAATGCGGTCCTCATGACCTGGAGCAGCTACTTCTCCACCAAGTAGCTCCTCAATTGGCCCCCCAGGGACCTTACGAGGCTGAGTGCACCCCGGGCCAGGTCTCCCAGCGGAGGGAAAATCCCCACACCGGTACTGGGGATCGAACCCAGGTCTCCCGCTTGGTAAGCAGCAACACTACCACCGCGCTAAGGAGACGACCAATTCACATATATATATATATATATATATATATATATATATATATATATATATTAGGGTCCTCCTGTATCCAAAAAACAAAAAAGAATTTTCACAAAAAGGTCCGTGTCCGTGTGTGAACACGATAAGTCAAAAATGAAAAGTCATTAAAATACCAAACTGGATATTTAAGTGTGTCTTCCAGGGATGCGACAGGAAGATTTAGAGATAAATCCGCCCACTCCAAACTACCCTTTACATGGAGCATTTTTTCGAAAATTTTGATTTTCTAAAAAATGCGCCTAACTCGCATATTAAGGATATTTACCTAACAAATAAAATGTATAGCTTTAATTTTCTGGGAATAGCCTCTGAAAACTGCTTTATTCTGGACAACTTTTGAGGAATTTTGCATAACTGCTAAACCGTAAAAGATGGGGAAAAACAAAAAATATAGAGCACTTTAAAACACACAATTTATATTATATACATATTTTTCATGGAGTTGATCGTTTTTGAGATATTTCTTGTTTTTGGTTTCAGCTTCAAAAACTTATAATTTTCTCCCACAGGATTTAGTCAACTCCTATCCATACAAACAAAGGAACTTCAATCACACAGCAACAAGCTTTAGACTTTCCTTTTAACCTATGGTACTCCTTATTTCACTTCTATTTACAAGGAATCAAGTAATAAGACTATTTCTACTAATTTCTTTCTCGATTAACATGAACTAAATAGAAGCATAAACTTTACAACAAAAATTTATTGCAGAGATGTAGAGAAATTCATGTGAATGGAACACATCAAAGTTTTTATCTGTAGTACCCTAGCTGGAATCAATTTGTCAATGCTATTTTGTAAAAAGCTATGGTACAGGACAGAGAAATAGAAGCCTGGAGAGTGAGATATTGTACAGTAATTCTGCAGAAGTTTGTACAAAGCTAAGTGTTAATGTAAAATAAGTTGAAAAATGGTTAAGCAACTGTTTTACTTGCCGCTCGTGTACGTTTTGAGTCCATATCAGTATTGCAATTTCTTTTGTTTTTATACCAATCAGGTTAGATGTGGTAATGCTAACTTATGTCCAGTAACAATATTATAACTAAATTGAAGAAATTAATCACATCGTCCAAAAATATGATGTGTTCTATTCACGTGACTTTCTCTACATCTCGCTAATACATTATTGTTGAAAAGGTTATTCTACTACCTACGGATTGCTAATCGAGATAAACATTAGCAGAAATTGTCTTAATTGCTTACTTCTTGTAAGTAGAAAGGAAATAAGAAGGCTAAAGCAGCAGTCAAATGTGATTTAAATCCATCCCTTTGTATAATCAGGAGTAGAAAATTCTCGTATGTAAAAAGTTTCAAGTATTTTAAAACTGAAGCAGAAAACAAGGAATATCTCGGAAATGGCCAATTCCACGAAAAAGCTGTATAACATAGATATACACTTTCTGTATAACAGGTTTTTATCTATCTATTACTCTTTAACAGCTATGCAAAATCCTTGCATAATAAAGAGGTCTTCAGAGGCTACTCCCAGAAAATTCAAAACATATGTCTTATTTTTCATGAAGATATGTTTAATATATGGTAATTTAATCAAAGCTGTAGGAGTCATTTTTGAGACAGGCAAAATATTCGAATTTTCCCATGTAAAGGGTATTTAGGGGGGGGGTCCTCAAAATCTTTGTGTTTGGCATTTTACCGACTTTTCATATTCACGGACACAAGGACACACAGGCGGACCAAAAAAATCGCTCCAAACCATATCAATATATTTAATTGAATCTAAACTACTGACATTTATAATATCTTGAGTAATAAATTTTATTTGGGGTGATTTTTTTTGTAGTGTTTAACGCCTGCTTTTACTGCCCTAGCACCACAGGCGATGACACCGATGATACATGAAGATGGAGCCCCGGTGGAATAAGATGGCGGTGGAAACCGGAGAACCCGCCCCTGCGCCACAAATCTCACATGCCGTCGTTTGGGATCGAACCCGGGCCGTTTTGGAGTGATTGTTTTGAAATAAAAACGTTTATTTCCAGTGAAATCTAGGTATCGAATTTTTTAGTATATAGTACTTTAGAGAAAGTAAAAATAGCTATTTCGCAGCTAAAATACTGCAGCTGGAGATGTGAATATTTACGTTTGACTGTACAGCATTTCGACTTTGTTTATTCTGTCCCTTCAGAGCAGTTAGCTCGTGATATTTAACCAGCTCTGCAGTTAACATCCGAGATGATGTTTTCACTGCCGATATCCACAGGATGAAGTTAGAGCCAGTCGGAGGAAATCCGTACCAGCTTCTGCTTTGTTTAGCAACTGGAAATGAACCCGGGTCTGTATTTTTCGCCTCCCCCCCCCCTGGGCGAGATTGGCAGGAACCCAGGAGCTCTGGTTTAAATTACTGCCACAATGGGTATTAAGCGTCTAAACACACCCGGTCCTTGAATGGAAATTCCTTTGTGCTGCACGTACACAAAGCGAGCCAATAAAAACTTGAGCGATGCTAACAGACAGCAGAGCAGTTCTCTTGTTTACATGACAGTGGATGTGTGTTCGCCATCATCATCATCATCTAATATTATGTTCTGGTCATCACATAACTTGATAGAACACCATTTTGCTCATATACACGCACTGCAAACCAAAGCAATATCATTACGAATTCAATATCTTGTACTCCAGCATTAGGTTATAACCAGCCTGTTGCGTCCCCAAATTGGGCATTCTGAATCTTATTGCATTTTGCTAGTCACCAATTTTCCGATCCGGAACTGAAGTGAATCCCTGAATTCGAAATAAAAGCCTGTAGCACACTGCTAAACCGACGTTGCAGGGTTGGGTTTTTACATCCTCTACATAGTAGTACATGGTACAAAAAAATTGATACCGCACGTTTTAGTATCCTCTGAATCCAAAAAAAGCTTTTTTAGAAAAGGCTCGTGTGGTGTGTGTCCATGTGTCAGTGAATACGATAATTCAAAAACTAAAAGTCTGTAAAGTATTAAACTTTGTATTTAAGTTTAAGATCTCCCATGGATACGACAGGAAGATTTTGAGGAAAATCCTCACACCCAAACTACCCTTTACATGGAAAAATGTTCGAAAATGTTCATGTTTTCAAAAATCGTTGTAAAAGTTTTAATTAAAATACTGCACAATACATTTTTTGACGGTGTTTATCGCCCGCTTTTACTACCATGGCACTGCAGGTGATACTTGGAGCACCAGTGGAATGCGATGGCGGGGGAAACCGGAGAACCCAGAGAAACCCGGCCCCTGCACCGCTTTGCCTACCACAAATCTTACATGCGGTCGCTTGGGATTGAAGCCGGGTCTAGGTGAGAGGCTAGTGGTCTAACCACTGGGCCACGGCTCGACCAGTATATTACATGAAAAATATAATGTAATCTTGAATTTTTATGGAATAGCCTCCTCATCCGGAATAAACAGATCTTCATAATCTGTCTCAATATGGCTGCTTTATGCATGACTGGTAAACCGTAGACAAATTTACTACAAAAGTTTATATTATGAAGGTCTAAAGTTAACCGGTCCCCTTGGCCGCACTCGCTAAGTGTCTCGCTTTGATGCTTCGTGGCGCAGGGGATCATGGGTTCGAGCCCCGCCTTAGGCATGGGTGTTTATGGGTGTGAAATGTGTATATGTATGTGTGTGTGTATCGGAAGAAACCAGCAAAAATAGTAATCAAACATCAACCAAGTAAATATTAATAAATTAGAAAAATCTGACGTGTTCCATTCTCTTGACTTTCTCTAAATCTCGAACTAATTACTGTTAAAAAGCCGCGTTTTTCTATTTACTTCATGCTAATTAAGAACAAATTAGCAGAATAGTCTACTACCTATTTCCTTGTAAGTAGAAGCGAAGTAAGGGAGTACCGTAGGTTAAAGTGATAGTCAAAAGCTGGTTGCTTGTGACTGAAGTTCCTTTGATTCTATGGACAACAGTTGGCATATTCCTGTATGAGAAAAGTATAAGTTTTTTAAGGTTGAAAAAACAAGGAATATCTCAAAAACGTATGGTAAGTTCTTGTTCTTTATAGCAGTTATGCAAAATTCATCCAGAATAAAGTAGTCTTTAGAGGCTATTTCCAGAAAACTCAAATGTACATTTTATTTGATAGGTAAATATATTTAATATACATTTTAATCAAAAGCGTTAGTCATTTTTGAGAAAAAAAAATTGCGAAAAACGTTCCATGTAAAGGGTAGTTCGGAGTGGGATTTTTTCTCAAAACCTTCCTGTCGCATCATACCAAGTTTGGTATTTTCCGACTTTTGGTTATTGAGTTATCATGTTGAGACACACGACACACACATACGTTTTTTTTTTTTGTTTTTTTTTTATACAGGGGACCCTAAAACATCTCGGTATCGAATTTTTGGTTGTACATAGTACGTGTAGAGAAAGTAAAAATCTTACACAAATAATGCAGAAAGACACCGCTTGTTTTGTCTTGTTTAGTTTACTAATAATATTTAGAAGGTGTGTTCTAGAGCAAAAATATGTTTGCACAAACACTAGAGTTGTGTAATTCCTCTCCAAGGTGTATGTCGCCCTCCGTGGTGTAATGGTTACCATTCTAACTTCATGTATCCAAGGTCACTGGTTTAAACCCGGCGGAGGACCATGGATCTTTTCGGGCGTAAAAATCCTTAGCATGGCTTCCTTCGGAAGGGAAGTAAAGCCGTTGGTCCCGTGTCGTAGATTTACGGCACGTAAAAGAACCTCAAGCCTGATAGAGAGGCCTCTTTCACGCCCAGTATAGAATGGGACGCTAAGTACCACAGTAGTTAAAGAGTGTCCATAAATAACACGACATTTAAATGATGTTTTTGTCTATTGGGTGCCTTAAATAACGCAGTATTATAAAAGGATTACTTTGGGGTAACCATATATCTGCTTTTAGGCTATTGATACGGCAAAAGAAGGCATTGCGATTAATCTATGTAGTTTCATCTAAGTTTCATTGTAAACCACTTTTTATTAAATCTGGTATACATACTCTGTCCTCGTTGTACGTTCTGGCCTGTCTTTTGTATGTAAAGAAATATATTACTGAATTTATAACTTGTGCTTCTGTACATAGCCATGATACTCGAAGTAATTCTAACATACATACATACATACATAACATACCATACCATACCATACCATACCATACCATACCATACCATACCATACCATACCATACCATACCCTAGCCTAGCCTACATACGTAAGAATAAATACAATATAAGTACAGTAGTTTCCATTATATATCTCTTAAGCTTTACAATAGCATACCTTTGCACATACAACAATTTAAATTTCAGGTTTTTAAGAGTAGGATCATTACCACATTGAGGGCAAATCCTCTATTTAGTTTAAATGAATTTTATGGTGTAAAATTTACTTGATTTGTTGATATAATTGTACAGTTTTTGACGATGTCATGAATACATGTATTCCAATGGCAAATAAATGATATATCTAGTCATCTATCTAAGGCAATATGTATCTTTCTTTTCAGTTTTCAACATTAGAATTCAGTGTACATTCTCCAGATAAAGCAAGGTCCTCTGAAGGTAGGATTTCTTTCATTTATTTAAAAAGTTTTAACACATTGCGTTTTCTTATTTCATAGACATTAATTGTACTTTTATACAAGCCGTGTGTAGAACAGAGTTGCAAAAATAGAATCAAGCTGAAAAAGTCACTCCGATGCCAGGATGTAAATTATTTTTACTTTCTGTACCATGAATGTACAATGTAAAGAGTAGGAAGAGAAGGTATTGCATTCCATCCAAAAATGTGTTTCCGAGAAATATATTTTCACACTCCCCGAATCAAAAAAAGAGTATAAAAGCATTTCAAAATAATCCTTATGTGTATGTGTTTTTTGTGTTTTTTTGGTTTGTTTGTTTGTTTTGTAGCGTGGTTGCTCATATCGGGCGATGAATGAAATTGGTGAAATGATGCTCAAATGATCTCGGGGTGCATGGAGCTTAAAGCTACTCGACATTCGTCTTCTCAGAATAAGGGAAATCCCCGAAAAAACCTTATCGGAGTAAGTCACCCTAAGCGAGATGCCAGACGGACTATATGTGTGTGTGAGTGTCTATCTGTGAAGAATATAATTTAAAAGCAAAAACTCCCTTAAATACCAAATAGTATACTTCAGCATCTACCAAGCATGAATTACGAAGATTTGCAGCAAAATCCCCTTACCCTCAACTAGCCTTTAGAAGGAACATGTTTTGAAAATGTCGATTTTCCAGTTTTCGATCCTTTCAGTTTTCGTTTAAAGTACCTTATGTTTAAGATAATTCAAGATATACACAAAAAATGTCTGTGAATAGCTTCTGAAAATATCTTCTCTTTGGAAGATGTTTGCATAACAGACAAACCATAAAAGAAAGGCAACAATTTACTGCACAAAAAATGTAGATCTCGCTATATTATATGTTGTATATTTTAGTGAGTTAACCATTTGCAATATATTTCTTGTATTAGTTTTAATTTTAAAATTCTTACTTTTCTCAAACGGGATGTCGTCATTGGCTTTATATATGTTTTGGCTTACTAATGGTCATGCAAAGAGATCTACATTTCAAACATATAGTGACCGGCATTTTAAAGATTTGACAGTCCTTTAGCCTAGTAGTGTATTCCTTTACTTTTCTACTTATAAGACACCAACTATTAAAGACCATTTTTTGCGAATGTTGATGTCGATTAACATGTAGCACATTGAAGAATAAACTAAAAAATTCGATATCTAGATTTCACCGGAAATATATGTTTTAGGGTCCCCTGTATCCAAAAAAAGTATTTTCAGAAAAAGGTCCGTGTGTTTGTGTCCGTGTGTCTGTGAACACGATAACTCAAAAACAAAAAGTCGGTAAAATACCAAACTAGGTATTTAAGTTTAATATCTTCCAATGATGCGACACCAAGATTTTGAGAAAAATCCCCCCACCCCAAACTACCCTTTACATTGAACTTTTTTCGAAAATTTTGATTTTCTAAAAAATGGCTCTAACGTTCTTGATTAAAATATCGTATATTAATGATATTTACCTGACAAATAAAATGATATTTTGAATTTTCTGGGAATAGCCTCTGAAGACTACTTTATTCTGGGTCAATTTTACGGAATTTTGCATAACTGCTAAACCGTAAGAGATGCACAAAAATTTACCATACAACAAATGTAGAGCACTTTAAAACACACAATTTATGTTACATACATATTTTTCGTGGAGTTGATTGTTTTTAAGATATTCCTTGTTTTTGGTTTCAGCTATAAAACATACTTTTCTCATACAGGACTCTGTGAACTCGGGTCTATACAAACAAAGGAACTTCAGTCACATAGCAACCAGCTTTTGACTATGACTTTAACCTGTGGTACTCCCTTATTTTGCTTCTACTTACAAGGAAGCAAGAAATAAGACTATTTCTGCTAATTTCTTCTCGATTAGCAGGAAGTAAATAGAAGCATAAGCTTTTTAAAAATAATTTATTGCAGAGATATAGAGAAAATCATGTGAATGTAACACATCATATTTTGTCAGTCTAGTTCTACAATTTCAATCCTGTCGTACATACGGTAAATGTTAGCTAAACAATGAAGTCCGGAGCATGAAATACTTGTTACATAATAAGTCGCTTGTGGTTTTCGGAACACTGCGAAGCATTTGGGAATTTAATGTCGTGCCGGCATGTTGTCATTGTAGTTCCGTGGCTCACATCCTAGTTATGAAATTGGATTTTTCAATCTGATTTACCATTCTTATTTAAGCTTCATTTAATTAGTGTAAACAGAGTTATAACTATAAGAACGTAATAATTCTTCTTCGTCTATCAAGACCTGATGTTCTGTATACCTTTTCTGACCTCTATCGTCCATCCACCTCTTACGAGGTATAACCATCTCTCTTTTTAATCAGCCAATAATTCACTTTTTTCTGTAATCTATTTTCTATAATGCTGTCAAACATTTTCCTTCTGTTTTATTCTATTTTCATCCTGTTACCATTATCTTACAATATTTCTGATATCTGATCATATTTATTCATTCGTGACTTTAAAGAGTTGCAGAACTCAACAGGGTTATTTCGTGTTAAAACCAGCTATTGGGGCAACCTTCATTTTACAAATAGCGCGATATTCTCACCCTCTCCACTAAGAAGCGAGAGAGGTGGAACGGTCGCTCAGGGTCATCATATAAAGTAACTGAACTTAAATACCAAGTCTGGTATTTGGCCGTCTTTTCGTTGATGAGTTATGGTGCTCACAAACACAAAAATACACACACGGATTTTACTAAACATGCTTTTCTGGATTCAGAAATTCTCAAAACATGTATTTCCGGTGAAATGTCGCTATCTAATTTTTAGTGGAATGCAAAATCTGCTTTTTACACTTTCTGTATACGCACCGTGTACAAAGTGTGTAGGGAAGGTATCGTATTGCACCCAAAAATTCAATACTAAGATTTTATAGGAAATACATGTTTTAGGACACTCTGAATCCAAAAAAAAAGCATTTTTAGAAAAATGTATTTTAGACAAAGGTCCGTGTGTCTCTTATCTGTGTGTGGGGGGGGGTGCAGCAAAGCTCAAAAACGAAAAGTCAGTTAAATACCAAACATACTTAAGTTCAGTATTTTTCAGGGATGCGTCCCAAACTAACCTTTACAAGGAAAACATGTCTAAAGTTTTGATTTGCTCAAAAATGACTAATGATTTTGATTAAAATCTCTTATATTTAAGACATTTCCCTGACAAATAAAATATACCTATATCCTGAATTTTCTGGAAATAGCCTCTAAAGACCTCTTTCTTCTGGATGAAGTTTTGCATAACTGCGAGTTAACCGTAAGAAATAGACAACATCGTACTGCACATAAAATGTAGAGCTGGTTAAAACACATAATTTATTTCATATACTTTTTTTTTCGTGGAGTTAACAGTTTTCGAGATATCCATTGTTATTGGTTTCAGTTTTAAAATCGTTTTCTTATACAGGTCACGAATTTCAATCGCAAAGAAACTGATTTCAATCGCACAGGAACCATATTTTAAAACATATGACTTCCGGTGTAGCTTAGTGTATTCCCATATTTCCTTTCTGCTTATAATGAACTAAGTGATAAGACCATTTCTGCTAGTGTGTACGACAGGAGCTAGATAGGTAGAGTCAGACTGAAAAATTGAATGCCACGGCTTGTGTGAAAAAAAAAAAAAAAAAAAATTAAAGCAATACTAATTGACCATAATAGATGAGTATACTATAAGTCTTGGGACTTAAAATACTTACAACATTGTAAATCACCATTGGAGGTTTCTCATCTGAAAACAATTTGAGATCACCTTGAGGTTTACCGGGAAACAAGCGAGTTAGTTGAGAAATTCAATGCTATGCCAGTATGTTACCATGGTAGCTCAGTGGTAGAGCTACCGGGTAGAGGTCAGGAGATCTTTGGTTCAAATCCAGGCTATGAATTTTTCAGTCTGACTCTACCTATCCCACTGGGGATGTTTCTCTCGATGAACTGTATTTTTGACACGTCATTTTAAATAGTATACTATTAATAGCTTCTTATTCATTCCCACGTATATATTTAATGGATAAAGAATGATTTAATTAAAAAAAAGAATCGAACCCGGGACTCTGGGTAAGAAGCCAGAACGCTGACTACTCGACCGCAGAGGTAATCATATATATGTTCTGAATGTCATGAAGTTTTGAATGTCCAAATATGTTGTACAAATAAAAATCAGGCTAATTAACTTTTAAAATACCCCTATCAAGGGGAACTGGATTACTGCAGATCTATTAAGTAATTAAAACAGCTTTTGTAACGTCATAACACTTTATAACTTTTTATATGCTTACTTTAATTTGTCTGAAATTTTCCACGGAATAACTACGAAAAGCTTTGTTTGACTGAAGGCTCCACCCATTGCCGCAGCTAATTAAAAACCTGATGTGTTCCATTCACAGGACTTTCTCTACACCTCTGCAACAAATTATTGCTAAAAAGCTTATTGTTCTATTTACTTCAAGCTAATCAAAAAAATTAGCGGAAATAGTCTTATTACTTGCTTTCTTTTAAGTAGAAGCGAAATAAGGGAGTACCATAGGTTGAAATGGTAGTCAAAAGTTGGTTACTATGGACTGAAGTTGCTTTGTTTCTTTGGACAGGAGCTGACAAATTCCTGTGTGAGAAAAGTATAATGTTTTAAAGTTGAAACCATAAACAAGGAATATCTCAAAAACGATCAACCCCGTGAAAAAATTGCATATAACATAAATTGTATGTTTTAAAGTGCTCTACATTTTTTGTGTGGTAAGTTTTTTTCCCCCATATCTTATGGTTTAGCAGCTATGCAAAATTTCGTAAAATATGTCCAGAATAAAGAAGTCTTCAGAGGCTATTCCCAGAAAATTGAAGATAAACATTTTATTTGTTAGGTAAATCCTTAATATACGATATTTTAATGAAAATCGTTAAGAGCTATTTTTGAGAAAATCAAAATTTTCGAAAAAGGTTCCATGTAAAGGATAGTTTGAGCTGGGGGGATTTTTCTCAACAAATTTCGTGCCGCATCCCTGGAAGATACTAAACTTAAATATATGTTTGGTATTTTACCGATTTTTCGCTTTTGAGTTATCGTGTTCAGACACACTGACACGCGGACACACACACGGACCTTTTTCTGAAATTGTCTTTTTTGAATCCAGGGTACGCAAAAGATATATTTCCGGTGAAATCTCAGTGTCGAAATTTTGGGTGGAATGCAATACCTTCTCTATACAGAAGTACATAGTACACGTAGAGAAAGTAAATTTTGTACGAATATAATTTAAAAGAGATGAGTGAATGAAAATAGATGGATAAGTGGTATGATGGTGACATATTAGTTCTTATTCCATTACGTAAAAATATATAAATGCCAGCGTAAAATAATGATAGGTTTCCCAATATAGAGTTCATGACAGAATTATAGTTTTTGAAGCCGAACCCTAATGTAATTTTAAGTGAAACTGCCCTGAATCACGAAAATCTCGAGAAGCAAACTTTGTGTCACGTTATCAGGGGCCGGTGGATGCTATTCACATCCCCTCAAGGTGTCGTGATGTACCAACACGCTGACATTTCGGTTGACAAAGAGACATTATTGTGCCGCGTGTCGCTTGGAAAGATAAGCATGGAGTGTATTGCTGTCACGGAAAAGCCTCAGTGTGTGTGTTCTACGCTTTCGTCCTTTATACTGGGATGTATCTCAGGTGAGATACTGTTTAAAACACGTTTACATTTCAGTTTAGTAAGAACAGTCCATATACCACTAATACAGACACCTAAATCAATAATGACAACCATGTCTTAATTGCAGAGTACTCTTAAGACATTCTGAGAGTAAACGCTGAAATGTATTTTACCTTTGGAAGATTTTCTGAGAAATATTGGAAATGCCACGCAATTTTTGCAGATTGCTGGTGGTAAATTTTGGAAATGCATGCACCTTTGGAAGATTCATCAAAGTAAATTTTGGAAATGGCATGAACATTTGGGAGATTTCTCATGGTAAGTTTTGGACATATCATGCACTTTTGAGAGATTTCTTATGTTAAATGTTGAAAATGGCACGCAAATTTGGAAGATTCCTTGTGATAAATGTCATGCACCTTTGGGAGATTATTTGTGTTGATAATGAAAATGTGTTGCAACTTTAGGCGATTCTTTATGGTTAATGTTGGAGAGAGATTTCTCATGGTAAATGTTGGTAATTTCTTGCACCTTTGCGAGATTCCTTATAATAAATGCTAGAAATGTCATGCATCATTGGGAGATCCCTTATGGTAAACGTTGAAAAGACCTTGCAGCTTTGGAACATTTCTCAAGGTAAATGTTGGAAATAGCATGCATCTTTGGGAGATTTCTCGTGTTAAACTTTGAAAATGTCCAGCATCTTTGGTAAATACCTCATAGTAAATATTGGAAATAGCATGCATCTTTGGGAGATTTCTGATGGTAAATTTTGCCTTTTTGAGAGATTTCTCGTGTTAACTGTTGAAAATGGCATGCACCTTTGAAAGACTCTTTATGATATATGTTAGAAATGCCATGCATCTTTGTGAGATTCATCATGCTGATGTAGGAAATGTGTTGTATCTTTAGGTGATTTCTCATAGTCAATGTTGGAGGGTCATACCACATGGTAAATGTTGGAAATTTCTTGTACCTTTGCGAGATTCCCTATGATAAATTTTGGAGATTTCTTGTACCTTTGCGAGATTTCTTATGATAAATGTTGGAGATTTCTCGCACATTTGCGAGATTCTTCATCGTAAATGTTGAAAATGACTTGCACTTTTATAATATTTCTCGTGGTGAACTTTGGAAATGTCAGGCACCTTTGATAAATACCTCATGGTAAATATTGAAAATTTCATGCACTTTTGGAGATTCCTCATGGTAAATTGGAAATGTACATCTTTGAGAAATTTGTCATGGTAGATATTGGATATGCCTGTCTTGTATCTTTGAGGATTCCTCATAGAAAATATTGGAAATGTCATTCGCCTTTGGGAGATTCTTCATGGTAAATTTGGGAAATATCAGGCATCTTTGGGAGATTCCTCATCGTCAATGATGGAGGAAAATTCCTCATGATAAATATTGGAAATGTCGTGTACCTCCGGAAGATTCCTCATGGCCAGTGTTGGAGGGAGATTCCTCATGGAAAGTGTTGAAAATGTCTTGCACCTTTGAGAGATTTCTCGTGGTAAATGTTGGAAATATCTTGAATGATTGAGAGATTCTTTATGGTAAATGTTAGAAATGTCGTACACCTTTGGGAGATTCCTTATGGTAAATGTTAGAAATGTCGTACACCTTTGGGAGATTCATTATAGTAGATGTTAGAAATGTCTTGTATCTTTGGGCGATTCCTCAAGTAAACGTCGGAAATGTAATTCACCTTTGGAAGATTCATAATGATAAATGTAGGCAATCTCGTGTGTCTATGGGAAAACCTCATAGAAGTAGTAATTATTACGCCTTTCGGCAGGTCCTCAAACTCGGCACATGAATTTGGTTCTCCATAGTTTTCTATCCTCTGCTTCCTCTTTCAGCGACCGTTATTTCCGCTTTCCATCTAGTATTTGAATTCTTTTTCCGAGTATAATTGTTCCTTCTAACCTTCTTTTTATGGCGTCTTGCAATAGGCAGTTTCTTCTTATGATGTACCCTATCTGGTTTATTTAGAATTGACTTCCTCTTTCCCACTCTTCTCAGGAGGCTTAATTTGTCACTATGTCTGTCCATTTTAACTTTTCTATCTGTCTCCAGCACCATGTCTCAAACCCCCCTAAATATTTCTTCTCCATTTTCCTCAAAATGCACGTCTCCGATCTGTGTACAGCAGAGCTGCAAAGGTAACAATTTGTCAGAATTTTATAGCTCAACGTTCAAAGTTCTAATAAACAGTGTTCTGTTCCATATGACATAATCCTCCTTGCTTCAGTAAGTATCCCTCGCCAGCAAACTTCCCAAATTATATTTGGACTGATTTATATTTTTTAATTCTTTATTTCTAATGACAATTCATAGATGCTCTTCTGTCTTTGATGTCATTATCACTTGTTATTTTTCTATGTTGGTTTAAAATCCGTACTTCCTTCCAGTTTCCACCAGTCTGTTGATCATTCCTGGCAGTATTTCTTGTTTCTTTGTCAGAAGCACCAGGTCATCTGCATATTTGGTAGTATTAAATGCACTGGCTACCACAAAATCACTAACACCTTCTAAAGCTTCCTTTACTAACCAATATCCATGATGGTTGAACAAGGGAGGTGACGTGCAATATCATTGACACACCACCTCTCCTATTTGTACACTTTAGTAGGCGCACTTTCAGTTCTTCCTCAGATATATGTTACGGATAAGTCTTCTGTCCTTCCAGCCAAAGTCTACATGCTTGATTATTTACATTAACTTTTCCCAATTTACCCGATCGAAAGCTTTTCGGCAATCAATAAAGCAGGTGCACACAGCCTCACTAAGGGCTAAAGTTCTCTCTTATACAATCCTTTGATTTCCAGTTACATCTATACTTCCTCTTCTTTTCCTGCATCCCAATTGGTATTCTATTAAGTCTTCTATTCTATTTTCTAGTATTTTGGTTAGTATCTATGAAACATTTTGACATAAGTAAGATATTAAACTGATAGTTCTGTGATCCCCACAAGACTTTGCCTGCTGTGTTTTCTTCAATGCAGCCATAAAGACTTCTAGGAAATGGTCATTATCTGGTATCGTAAATTGTGTTGATAAGTTCGATCAACTTCTTCAGATTATTTTCTCCTAATTCTTAAAGTAGGCCCACTGTAATGTCACATCCCGTTGACTTTACTCTCTCCATTACTTTATAGCGTTTCTTCTTCATTCATAAAGATTCTTGGTACTTTACTATCTTCATCTATTAAATCTTCTAATTCTATCTCGATATATTGAAGTTGACTTCTCGTGTCCTATAATTCCCCTTATAGTTTTCCCATGCTAAGACTCTTTCTGTGGTTTATAATCTATTGCCCATTCTTTTACTCCAAGAGTATGCATTCCTTTATTCTCTTTACACTCTAACTTAATCGTTTTGTGATACATAAAATCCATAATTGCATTACAGTTTCTTCAGGATATTTTTTTTTGTTTCATTTGTCTCTCTTCTCGTTCATTATTCATCTTCTCTATTCTACGATGGCATTATTTATTTATTTCTTCCATCTTCTCTGGCATCTCTTGTGTTTCCCACCAATTCTGCCCATTTTTCCAATTTTCTTCTGCAATGAATTAACAAATATGTTTTTATTTTCACTTTCTCAATGACATACAATAGTATCTTCAACATTATATAGTTCATAAAACTGTGTCCATACAAACAAGGGAATTTCAATCACATAGCAACCAATTTTTGAAAGATTTGACTGTCGCTTTAGCTTAACGTGTTCCATTATTTCCCTTCTACTTCAAAGTAGTATAGAAAGAGTCATGTAAATGGGACACATCAAACTTTTTTTGGATACAGGGGACCCTGAAACGTGTATTTCCGGTGGAATCTCCGTATCGAATTTTTGGATGGAGAGTAATCAATACCTTTTCTACCTATGTACTATGTAGAGAAGGTAAAATTTTCTTTTTGGATTCAGAGGGGCTCCCAAATATATACTGTATTTCCGATAAATAATCGATATTGACATTTTTGTTTTTCTTACTTGTTTTTCGTAGTAGAGAGAGTAATAAACGCCAGTACTGAAACAGATAGAAGTGAAATGACGTCTGTGCAAGTCAGTGTTATATTCCGAGCTCTCCCCCAGTAACTAGGCGCTGGGCATACCAATTGACTTTCAAGGCGCACTGGAACCTTAAATCAACTTCCCCATATCTAACTTCCTCAATGGTTCCCTGATGGCCGCTTCTAGAAAATAGAGCAACGTGGAACATTACTCAAGTCACATGCACTTACACCAAAATGTAAAGATAAGAAGCGGGAGTGATGAGCATGTCATAGAAATTAGGTTATTAGCTAAAACTGCGAAAAAAGAATTCTTAACGAAAATGTTGTAAGGCCTCTACCGCCTATGTTAAATACTCCAAATTTATGTTCCCTTTTATCAAGGGTAGAAATAGGCAACAGTTATACCGGGTGGAAGGGAAGTTATTTCATTATTTTAAACCAGTGATACATCTCGGTATTTGGAACGCATTTTGTATGTTACGTTTTTATTACTGATCATTTCCTACGATGATATCTCGAGTTTTTTCGAAAACAAGAGACAGACAAGCTCACAACGCTGCAGATTATGTGGGTGTCCCTTGTACTAGGTCAGTACATAAACCAACACGCCTCACTGCTGCTACCACACCAGTCTAGGTCAATCAGAATACCAGTTGCATTCGTTATCTCCCTGCGTCGTGATTGCAAGCGACCGATGTGTTTACATCCAGATGCCGGTTCAGAAATCTGACCAACCTCAATGCAACGTTGCCAATTCACTTCACGTCTGAAAAGGCTGCTCGGAATATTCCATTAATGCTTTAAACAATTAATTATTTCGTAACTCTGTGTGATCTCCCATAATTCCTACCACAACTAACGTAAAACACGCTATTCCACGCATCTTACAAGTAACAAAGCATTATCTTCGTACATTCCTGTAGAATTACGCATCCAATTTGAAACAAAAATATTTTTTTTCGAAATCGGCTGATCAAAGAACAAATTGCCATTAGACTTTTTTTATTTGTAATGCTTCTATGAACCACATATTAGTAGGAATGTAAGTCCCGGTGTAAGTACGAATTTTGGCATATAAATATTTTTATTACCTTTACCTATGGGAGGTAGAGGGAATATTGTATGCCTCATAAATTCTAATACGTTCCATTCACATGACTTTCTCTACTTAATTTGCAACAAACTTCATTCTAATCGAGCTTTAATATATTTTATTCGTTTATTTATCTATTGTCGTTTCAACAATTAGGTTATATAATAATTTTATTAAACACTATGTGTGTAAAGATAAGATACAGAAAGACAGATTACATTGTGGTTGAGGATTCACTAGTCTTTAGTTTGTGCAATTAATGACAGAGATCTGCTTTTGCACTTCAGTGGGTGATATTTAGAGCAGTTTCGTTACATAACTTGCAAATGCAGTTGTCCCTCGGATCGTGATAAGTGCTGTCTGTGCATATCCTTCCGCAAAACGCGTGTACCGGTGACGTAGTTGAAAGTTAGGACCTTTTCAGGAGTCTGTTGTCATTGCGTCTGTTTCCATTATCTCGGCCGGGATCAGCTTTTTCTTGCTGCGCCTCTCTTCAGTGAAGAATGCGTATGCCTGAGGTTCTGGAAGATTAAAGCTGGGCAACAATTAGGTTATATACAACATTTAAAACAAATACATATTAGTAACTGTAACAATATACAAGGCACGGAATATTAAAATATCTGATATGTTCCATTCACATGACTTTCTCTATACCTCTGCAACAAGGTATTATTAAAAAGCTTATACTTCTATTTACTTCATACTAATCGAGAAAAAATCAGCAGAAATAGTCCTATTAACTAAATTCCTGTATAAGTTTTTAAAGCTGAAACCAAATATAACGAGTATCTCTAAAACGATCAACTCCACGAAAAAAATGTATATAAGATATTTTGTGTGTTTTAAGGTGCTCTACATGTTTTGTGTTGTAAGTTTTTGTCCATCTCTTACGGTTTAGCAGTTATGCAAAGTCCCGTAAAATTCATCCAGAATAAAGTAGTCTTCAGGGTCTATTTCCAGAAAATTCAAGATATACATTTTCTTTTTCAGGTAAATATCTTTAATATACGAAATTTTAATCCAAATCATCAGAGCCATTTTTAGAAAATCAAAATTTTCGAAAAATGTTCCATGTAAAGGGTAGTTTGGGGCGGGGCGATTTTTCTCAAAATCTTCTTGTCGCATCCCTGGAAGATACTAAACTTAAATACCAACTTTGGTATTTTACCGAATTTTCGTTTAAGAGCTATCATGTTCTCGGTATCGAATTTACCTTCTCTGTACACTATGTACATAGTACATATAGAGAAAGTAAAAGGATCAGTGAATTATATTAATAACAGAGCTTAATAGTAGGTAACTGTCACAAGGTTATTATAAATCCTTAATCACTTCACATTAGATGTTGTCAGCAAGCAGTATGTCTCTTAGGTATTTCTTGATATTTAGAAGTTTCTTGTCGGGGTGGCTTTTCGTGTAGTGGACATAGTTCTTGTTGTGACAGATGATGTGTTCAACTGTTAATGTGGTGTTGCAGTAAGAGGTGGGGTTGGCCCTTTGTTCAAAGGTGCACGTGTGTGAGCCTCGTATGCCCGACAAGCTTTGAAATATTTACTTGGTCAATCATGTTAAGGAAACAATATGAAAACGGGATAGTAGAATTACATAATGGAGTTTGCTATTTTTACTTTCTCTATACGTACTATATACATAGAGAAAATATCGCATTCCACCCAAAAATTTGATACTAAGATTTCATCGGAAATGCACATTTCAGGGTCCCCTGTATAAACAAAAACTTTTACTTTCCTTGCACGTACTATATATATATAGGAGTTGCAGTCCGAGTGTGAAAGAGGACGGTCGTGTTTTGTGTCTTGCTCGCAGCTACCTGGAAGAAGTTCGACAATGGAAAGCGTACGAGATCTCATTGAACAGTTGAGGCAAGAAATGCGTGTAGGATTTGAAAAGTGCAGCCTAAAATCGCTGGAAAGTGCCGTGGAGAATGTGACAGTTCGAATGCGTGCTCTGGAAGAGAAAATGGATTATTTAGAGAACCAATCTCGTAGAAATAATATTGTGATATATGGTGTGACGGAAGAAGCGGGAGAGAGTTGGGAGATGACGGAGGAAATAGTGAAAAGGGTCATCTCACAAATAGGAATCGAACTCCGCGAGTTTGATGTGGAGAGAGCCCATCGTGTAGGTCGACGTGGCAATGTAAGGCGACCTATTGTGTGCAAACTGGCACATTATAAACTCAAGGTGGCCATTCTTCGAGATGCTCGTTATTTACGGGGAACGGGAATAAGCATTAGCGAGGACTTTAGCCAGCGTGTAAGAGAAGAGAGAGAATTCTTAAAGGGACACATGTTCGAGGCCAGGAGGCAGGGCTGTCATGCCGTATTGCGCTATGACAAGCTCTTCATTAACGGACGAGTCTGGAACCGACAGGAGCTGGAGCGCATGGAACAGCATAGAAGTAGTGCGGAAACCGAACCCAGGACAAGGCAGCTAGAGCAGGTAGCCAGTGCATCAGCCCAGCAGGTAGCAGGGTCCCTCAGCAGAACATCAGGTGCCTCAAGTTATGTCGACAGGGAGGGGCAAAGAGGAGAGGAGGGTGAGACAGTCTTCGCCGGAAAATCCAACAACAACGCCCCTCCGTGCCCTTAGGCTGACAACAGCTCGACAAAGGGTCAGCCAAGTTGTAAGAAGACCAACAGCAAGGAAACAATAGGACCCAACCCCTTCTCTGAGGATTGTCACATGGAACATCGAAGGCTTCAAAAAAAGGTTGGGTAGCGAGAATTTCTTGTATTTCCTTAGTGATTTTGACGTTGTATGTTTAACAGAAACTTGGTTGAAAAACGGAGAAAATGTAACACTTGCTAATTTCCATAGTTTTAGTAGGGGAAGGGAGACACGGGGAAGGAGGGGAAGGTGGCCAGGAGGGGTATCAGTTTCATTCAGGTCTGAGCTGGAGGCTGAGATAACTAAATTAGAAATCAGTTTGGAAGGGGTGATTGCTGTATCTTTGGCACAGGGGGGAGTACAAATAATAGTTATAGGATTATACAACCAGCCAGCAACGTCCAAGTATGCAAACAGGAATTTCTTCAGTGACTTAACGGAAACGTTAGTGCAGTTACAGGAAAAGTTTCCAGGAACTGAATTAATTCTCTTAGGAGATTTTAATGCGAGGTTAGGAGGGGAGAATATTTCTCTAACGGGGGGTCATCAATGGGGGGAGGAATTCCGCGAAGGTCAACGAAAGAGCAAGGATAGTTTTATTAATGGGGAGGGCAGACAATTACTTGCTTTCTGTGATGCCTTCTCTTTAGAAATAATGAATGGCAAGTACGGTGAGGATCGAGAGGGAGAACTCACTTTCATAAATGAAAATGGGGGTAGTGTAATAGATTTTATTTTAGTAAGTCAGGGTTTAATTGGCAGAATTAGAAATTTTTGGGTGGGGGATCGTATCGAGTCACATCACTGTCCGGTTGTCCTGGAACTGAATATAGAGACGGCCATGGTGGCGCATGCACCTGAAGAGGGGCAGGGGGACGAAGGGAGATTCATTAGTAAATTTATATGGAAACCGATAGAAAAAGAAGTATTTGTTGATAAATGAGAAAGAAGATTAGGGGAAAGGAACGCAGACACAGCGGAGGAACTAACGCATATAATAGCAACGGCTGCGGGGACAATGAAAGTCCAAATGCATGGTAAGGTAAAACGATGCAATGGTTGGTATGACCAGCAATGCAAAACTGTAAAGAAACAAGCAGAGGAGGCTCTGTCAAAATTCAGGAGGGAGGGGGGAGATGACATTAGGAAAATGTTTACAAAAAAGCGAAGGGAGTATAAACAGCTCTTACGGGAAAAGAGAACTACATGGCAAGACAAAATTACTCAGAAAATTAGTAATATTTTAACGCGGGGGGATAACGCTGAGATGTGGTAAGTAGTAAAACATTTAAGAGGCAATCGTCAGGCGCCCAACGAAATTTCTCCCAGAAAATGGGCAATGCATTTTATGGGAATATTCGGGAAAGGTGAAAGGGAAGGAATTTTTATAAAGGAAGTGCAAATTTTGGGAAATCTTGAGATCCCAATACTGAACGAGGAAACATCAGCACGAGAAATAGCACAGGCGCTAAGGAGTCTGAAGGTAGGCAAAGCTCCAGGGTTGGATGGGCTGCCCCCGGAAGTTTTTAAAGCCGCAGCCAATGTTAATGAGTTTGGTAGGAGTATGCTCCAGATATGCAACAAATTGTTTATTGAGGGGAATTACCCTACCTGCTGGGGAAAGGGCATTATTCATCCCATTTATAAAGGGAAGGGAACTATTGGAAATCCGGATAACTATAGGGGGGTTACTCTGTTGCCAATTATGGAAAAAATTTATTGTAGAGTGTTATATAACCGGATAAAGGACTGGGAATCTAAATTTGGCAAACTTTCAAAATTTCAAATGGGTTTCAGAGAAGGACACAGTACCATAGATGCCGCTTTTATATTAGACACTTTAAGGACGCAGCAACTGTTAGTTAAGCGGGGAAAGCTTCATTGTGCTTTTGTGGACTTTAAGAAGGCATTTGACTCTATCAATCGAAATGCATTATGGTACAAACTAGGCAGAAAGGGGTTATCAAGTAAAATGGTTAGAGCATTGCAGGCAATATATCAAAATGTCCAATTCTGTGTGAAGTACGACAGAAACAGAGTGTCCGAGAGCTGCCGAAGCTATAGGGGAGTGAGGCAGGGCTGTATTTTATCTCCCTTGCTATTTAATCTCTTTGTGGATGATATTACTGATACAATGATAGCAGAGAATATTCAAGCACCAGTAGTAGCGGATTTGCAGATCCCAACACTTTTATACGCAGACGATTTAGTATTGTGCTCTACGACAGTAAACGGATTGCAACGAGGACTGGACAAACTTAAGAACTATTGCGATGAATGTCTACTTACAGTTAATGTGAATAAGACTAAGGCAATGACTTTCAAAAAGGGTTGTGTTTATAGCAGGGAGGAGACTTGGACATATGCAGGACAGATACTGGACAATGTTAAATCCTTTGTGTACTTAGGACTCACATTTACAATGAGCGGAAAATGGACAAAACACATTGACATTACGAAACACAAGGCAAGGGTGAAAGCGGCGGAAGCTCTCCGGATACGCTGCAGAATTCCGAATATCTCCATAACCTTAATGGAAACTGTATACGGAGCGACAGTTAGATCCACGATGACATACGGAGGAGAAATATGGGGGTGGGAACAAACAGGGAATCTGGATCAAGTGAGGACCCAATTTTTGAAAGGAATTCTGGGTGTAGGGAGGGGTACGGCAAACTGCGGAATAATGAGGGAATTCGGGGTACATAGTGAAACGATAGAGTGCAAAATCAGAGCAGTTAAATATTGGATGAGAATCGTTCACGGAAACCAATCTCTAATTAGGGCAGTCTGCTACCGTGAACAGTTGCGAATGGAAGGTAATTTGACGTGGGCATCAAAATTAAAGAAAGGGTTGGAAACCATTGGGATGGGAGACATTTGGATGGCGGGGCAGGAAAACAGGCGAAATATTTGGAGAAAAATTAAGAAACGTCTCTGTGATATTGACAGACAGCAAATAATTGCGCAATGCACAGAGAAGGTATCATTAGAAGTACAGTCTGGGCTGAAATCGGAGTGGGGTATGGAGCAATACATCAAAACAGGTACCAAACTCATTAGAGAGGGGCTCGCGTGGATTAGACTAGGAGCATGGAGGAGCACGAAAATTTCTGACGAGAATGGTACGAGAATCTGTCCCATTTGCGAGGAGGAAGAGTCGTGGACTCACATCTTGGCAAGATGTAGGGGTACGGAGGAATGGCGGGAAAAATATTTGCCGCGATTTTTTACCACTGCGAATGTAGGGATAGAAGCATGTTGGACGCTACTGGCAGGCACGGAAAACATGGACGGGCTAGGTAAATTTATACTTAAGGCAAGACAGCTGAGATCTGAGGAGGCTGCCAATAGAGAAGGGGGGGGGGATAAGATCAACTAAACAAAAGTGACTACAATGTTCTACATACATGTATATTATATCAGACTTAGGTCACTGTTGTGCTAGGATTGTATATATTATGTGTATATATGTCTTTTATGTGTAATTATCTATGATAAGAGGGTGCATTTATGGAGGTGTACTCTGTGCTGTAAATTTAAATTGGTATATTTGAATATCTTTGTATCTTTATTTTCGGATTCACTCTTAATTTTTATTGTTGTTTAATATTGCTTTTGACTGTGTATTTCCTTTGTCTTTTTATTTTCGTGTTTACTCTTTTAATTCTTTGTTGTGGTTGTTGTTTTAATATTGCTTGTAATGTGTATTACAAAAGCACGTACGGTCTGTGGACCCGTGCGACTGTTGAAATTCTATGTATGATATTGCTATATTAATAAATACACTTATTCATTCATTCATTCATATATATATATATATATATATATATATATATATATATATATACACACACACAGAAGGTATTGCATTTCACCCAAAAATTCGATACCAAGATTTCACCGGCAATACATGATTAAGGGTTCTCTGATTCCAAAAAAAAAACATTCTTAGAAGAAGGTTGCTGACTGTTGGTTCTTTACGTTCGGTTTACACATTTTATTACTTTCTCTATACGCACTATTTATAGTGTATAGAGAAGGTATTGCACTCCACCCAAAACTTCGATACCGAGATTTCACCGGAAATATATGTTTTAGGGTACCCTGTATCCAAAAAAAAAACATTTTCAGAAAAAGGGTCGTGTGTGTAAGTGTCCGTGTGTCTGTGAACACGAGCTCCAAAACGAAAAGACGGTAAAATACCAATCTTGAAATTTAAGTTTATTATCTTCCAGGGATGCGACACGAAGGTTTTGAAAATATCTCCCGCCCCGAACTACCATTTACATGAAAAAAAAAATCGAAAACTTTAAAGCAATTGAAGATGCATTCACTTGCCTGGACAAGTTTAGGAAAACTTAGGTAGTTTCAAATTGAATCCAATAACAAATATGATGTGTTCCATTCACATTACTTTCTCTACATCTCTGCAAAAAAGTATGTTAAAAAGCTTAGGATTATATTTACCTCATGCTAATTGAGAAAACAGCAGAAATAGTCTTTATTACTTGGATAGGAAGAGTCAGACCGTCCTACTGTGTGAAAAAAAAAAATTAATCTTGTCTTATTACTTGCTTCCTTGTAAGTAGAAGCGAAATAAGGGCGTACCATAGGTTAAAGTAATAGTCAAAAGCTGGTTGCTATGTGACTGAAGTTCCTTTGTTTGTATAGACATGAGTTGACAAATTCCTGTATGAGAAAAGTATACGTTTTTCAAAGCTGAATCTAAAAACAAGGAATATCTTAAAAACGATCAACTCCACGAAAAAAATGTATATAACATAAATTGTGTGCTTTAATGTGTTCTACATTTTCTGTGTGGTAAGTTTTTGCCCATCTCTTACGGTTCACATGTTATGCAAAAATCCGTAAAATTCATCCAGAGTAAAGTAGTCTTCCGAGGCAATTCCCAGAAATTCCAAGATATACATTTTATTTGCCATGCAAATATCTTAAATATACGATTTTAATCAAATCCTTAGAGCCATTTTTAAGAAAATTAAAATTTTCGAATTTTGTTCCATGTAAAGGTTGTTTGGTATTTCACGATCTTTTCAATTTTGATCTATGCTGCCGACAGACACGCACGCATGCGCGCGCTCACACACACACTCAGGGGTCTCAAAACATATATTTCCGGCGAAATCTCGGTATCGAACTTTTGGGTGCAATACAATACCTTCTCTATACACAATGTACATAGTACGTATAGAGAAAGTAAAATTATCTCGAAAACGATCAATTCTACAATAAAAATGTATATGACATAAACTATATGTTTTAATGAGATACATTTTATTTGTGTTGTAAACATCTTTAATATATGCTATTTTAACCAAAAACGTAAAGCCATATTTGAGAAAAACGACATTTAGAAAATGTTTCCATGTAAAGGAAGTTTGTGGTGGGGTATTTTCTTGAAAATCTTCGTGTCACATCCTTGGAATAGGTATATTAAACTAATCACCAGTTAGGTGTTTAATGATTTTTCGTTTTTGAGCAATGCTGTCCACACACACGGACCTTTTTCTAAAGGTTCTGTTTTTGGACTCAGGGGACCTCAAAACATAAATTTCAGGTAAAATTTTGACATTGAAATTTTTGGTGGAATATAATACATTCTCTAGATACTATGTGCATTCTGTGTACGTACATACGTGTCAGAGGAAGTAAAAATAAAACTGTGTAGTGTAAAAACAGAAATAGTAAGCGATTTTATAAACACATGTATACGTATATATGTATAAAATTACTTCTTTTTTTTCTTTTTCCTAAAATTGGACCAACGTAACCGATTAAGGCCCAAATTAACTCCAGTTTATTCTAAAAGGTTCGATACTGTATTATGGTAGCATCAGATAAGAATGTTTCTAAGTGAGAGTTGAATGTCATATTCAAATTTGAAAGTTATTTTAACAAATCAAGAGTCTAGAGTTAATACCACGTTGACATGTAATGGAAAAGTATGCACTATTACAATTCAAAGCGACATTTCGTGGCTCTCGCGATATGTAACAGTAGTTTAACGTGGCAACGTCGCATTCTCATTATTCCGAATTAAGCACTGTGATTGGCGGTTGTCATGACAACGCTGGTCACTGACAAACCTATAGTTGGAATAATCAGACCATAATAATGAAGCGTTTCATATGCATGGAAAATTAAACGAAGCGACAAGAATATGTCACTCAGTGTAACAAGCGCACCAACAGAAGTTATATCTGGAATTATGCGCATTCCGTTACAGACGACCGAATACACCATTATTAAATTTATCAAAACTCATTATACATTCCGCCATAATTAATGAGGATATTACAATGAATTTCCCTAAGTCAGTGATGCTTTAAATGCCTAATTACCAATTTTTTAATTTCTATACTTTGTGTTTAGTACATAGGTAGAGAAGACATTCCATTCCATCAAAAACATCTAATGTGTTACATTCACATGACTTTCTCTATATCTCTGCAACAAATTATTCTTAAAAAGCTTATGCTTCTATTTACTTCATGCTAATCTAGGAAAATTAGCAGAAATAGTCTTATTACCTTCTTCCTTGTAAGTAGAAAGGAAATAAGGGAGTAGCATAGGTTAAAGAGATAGTCAAAAGCTGGTTACTATGTGACTGAAGTTCCTTTGTTTGTATGGACATGAGTTGAAAAAAGCTAAGATTTTCGACCCTGAAAACAAAAACAAGGAATATCTCAAAAACGATGAACTCCAAGAAAAAAATATATACAACATAAATTGTGTGTTTTAATGTGCTCTACATTTTTCGTGTGGTAAGTTTTCGTCTATCTCTTACAGTTTATTAGTTATGCAAAATTCATACAGAATAAAGTAGTCTTCAGAGACTATTCCCAGAAAATTTAAGATATACATTTTATATGTCGGGTAATTATCTTTAATATACGATATTTTAATCAAAGTCGTTAGAGCCATTTTTTATAAAATCAAAATTTTCGAAGAACGTTCCATGTAAAGGGTAGTTGGGAGTGGGGGGATTTTCTTGAAAATCTTCGTGTCGCATCCTTGGAAGATACCAAGTCTAAATACCAAGTTTGGTTTTTAATGGTCTTCTCATTTATCACTATACACATGCGTTATTTCCCTATAAAGTTAGATTGGCGAACATTTTGTGCATTAAAAAAAATAAGTTCTGTTGCAGTAGAAAATTATAACATCGACATTGAAACAAAAAATCTGATGTGCTCCATTCACATGACTTTCCCTACATTTCTGGATTAATGATTATTGCTAATAAACTTATTCTTCTGTATACTTCGTGGTAATTGAGATAAACATTGGTATAAACGGTAGAAGGGAAATAAGGGGATACACTAGGCTAAACCGACAGTCAAATGTTTTAAAATGTGGTTGCTATGGGATTGATTTCAGTTTATTTGCGTGGCCAGGTGTTGACAAGTTCCCGTATGAGAAAAGTGCAATTATTTTAAAACTGAAATCAATAACAGGAAATATCTTAAAAACGGTCAACTCCACGAACAAAAATGCATATAATATAAATTGTGTGTTTTAACGAGCTCTACATTATTTGTGAATTGAGTTTTTGTCTATTTCTTACCAAGTATGCCAAATTCCGCAAAATTCATCCAAAATAGAGGTCTTCAGAGGATATTCCAAGAAAATTAAAGATATTCATTTTATTGGGTATGTAAATATCTTTACTATACGATATTTTAATCAAAATCGTTAGAAACATTTTGAGAAAGTAACATTTTTCGAATATTTGTTAATATAAATGGTAGTTGGGGGTGTCGCATCCTTGGAAGATATCGAACTTAAATACCAAGTTTTCTATTTAACGGAATTTTCGTTTTTGAGCTCTACTGCCCACAGACTCACGCAACCACACAGGAACATAGACACACAGAGCATTTTTCTAAAAATGCCTTTTTTATTCATGGGGTCCCAAAACATGTATTTCCGGTGAAATCTCGGTATCACATTTTTGGGTGCAATACAATTCTTTCTCTAAATACTATGAACGTGTAGATAAAGTAATAAATATCTTGAATGGAGATTGCGTTGAGAAATATATTAAGGTACTGTAACTTTTAAATAAAGATTTCTGTTGATATCTTTAGTTATCATTTAGTTATAACAAATCGTTCGTTACTTTCTGGATGACCCTCGTAGTTGAAGAAATTACTTTTGTCAATTTAGATACTCCATTAGAGTCATAACAGTTTCTCCAATTCATCTTCAATCTACAATAGAATGCAAATGTTCTAAGGAAAAAACTATCCTTAAAAATGACGCTCGTTCCATACAAATAAGAAGCCGTCTCTAGTGAATGGCAGAAGTGAGTATATAAAGAGTGTAGAGGAGGGAGAAATGAAAAGAATATTCATTGATTTTGTTTCACGTTCTTTTCATCTGCTTTTCATTCAGCTTTTGTGTGATTCTTCAAAAGAAAACCCCTAGTGCTAAATAAGAGGGTTTTAAATCTCATTAGTTTTCGTACTTGTGCTCAAGTGGGCGAAAATCATCTATTTTGCTACAAATTTAAGTAGCACTTCCGACAAACATTACCAAGCATTTATCGACAAACTTTAAATGCAGAACATAAATTTCGTAAGTGAAGGCTAAGAGTATAAACTCTGGATTCCATTGGCATGACTTCCTCTACATGTTCTGCAAACTAGTCTTACAAAATATTATTCTTTATCTACATCATGCTAATCGAGATAAACATTGACAGAAATGGTCTTATTACTCCCTTCATGTAAGTAGAAGGGAAATAAAGAAATACATTATTCAAATATTCAAATATTTTAAAAGCTAGTCACTATATGATTAAATTAAACTCAGTTTTCTTTTCATCGTCAGGAGTAAAGCAAAAGAGATATGAAACGAATGACGACTTCCCAATTCAGAAAAGTTTAAGTACTTTAAGACTGAAGCCAATAAGAAGGAATATCTAGGAATTAGTTAACTCTACAAAAATATTATATATGACTAAATTGTGTGCTTTTGTGTAGTAAGTTTCATCTAACTTTTACTATTTACCAGTTTTACTAAATTCGGCCATAATAGTTGGGTATACTATGAATTCTGAGACTTAAAGTACTTACGACTTTGTAGGTCGTCATAGGATATGTCATCTCAAAATTAATTTGGGATCTACCTTGAGGTTTACCGGGAAACATGCGAGTCAGTTGAAAAATTTAGTGCTGTGCCGGATTGTTGCCATGGTAGCTCAGTGGTAGAGCAACCGGCTAGAGACTGGGTGATCCTGGTCACATCCTGTCTATGGCATTGCCTGCCGGGTAATGAACTGGCGGATTTGGCAGCTAAGACGGCAGCAACGCAACCCAGTAAAGTGATTCCGTTTATGACCTCGGCGGACTTCCGACTTGTTGTGCGGAGGGCAGAGGTTTCGTGCTGGTATTACGAGTGGTCGTCTCTCCGCATGAACAGGCTCAGGGAAGTTAAGGATCTGCCTGTAAACTGGGTAACCTCCTCTCGTATATCTCGTCGGGAGGTGGTGATATTGGCTCGCTTGCGGATCGGTCACTGTATTTTTACACATAGCCACACTTTTAGGAAAAAACCCGCTCCTATCTGTGCGCTCTGTGGAGCGACATTGTCGGTACGACATATCCTGCTAGAGTGTGTTGCGCTAGCAGCGCTTTGCTCATCCTTGCAGCTGGTTCTTGCCGATGGCCACAGAGCGGTAGAGAAGATTTTATCGTTGTTATCTTGGCTGACATTTCCAATAAGGGTTTTGGTTTTATTTATTTCATCCAGACAGCTTTAATGGAGCGACAGTTCTTGCATTTTGTTTCCTACTAATTACTTTTAACCAAGGGGCTGATTTTAGTCATCTGCTTTTATCCTGTTTGTCCGTTATAACAAAACCCATTTTAAATTCAGCTGTGGCCTTCGCCATGAGTACTTTTATCTGGATTTTATACCTAACCCTCCTTTTTAGTTTATTTTGGTTTTTACCTCTGTTGTTTTTATTGGAACTTGTTTTTATAAGGGCGCTAATGGCAATAGTAGTCGAGCGCCCCTAAACGGCAACCATCATCTTCAGGTCTATGGCATTGAATTTTTCAGTCTAACTCTACCTATCCAGCATTCAAATATTTTACATATATGTATGCGTTTTAAAAATGAGCTGCCTTTTCATCTTCGCAAATATAAGTGAACTACGACACGCTATAGTGGAAAACCTGACGAGAGTGCGGGGTGAAGGGAGTCGGGAACCCGGTAGCATCGCCTCTGATGCACAATACTCTAAGAATTGATTTAAGCAAAGCTTTTGATTGCATTCCACATGACCTATTACTAATGAAATTAGAATACTATGGCATTAGAAATACTGAGTATAACTTATTTTACACCTATTTAACTGGGCGTAGCCATGCTGTTTTTGTAAATAATTTAAGTAGTGGAAGTGACTACATTGATTTTGGAGTACCACAAGGAACTATCTTAGCACCATTTCTATTTCTTATTATGATAAATGGCCTGCCATGTAATATACCTGCTAAGGCGATTCTATATGCTGATGATTCCACTTTTATTTTTACACATAATTATTTTGCTGTCTTAAATATAATATGTTATGAGATAATTCAGAATGCCACTAAATGGTTCTCTAGCAATGGTTTTTTAACTAACTGTGAAAAAATGCAAAACATTATTTTTAGCCTTAGACAAAGCTCAAATGATGCTGAATACACTAATGGTCTGTAAAAAGTTATCTAAAGTTGTGTATTTACTGAGAACCATTTACAACAAAGTACCTTGTAGCTATTTAAAGCAAATATATCTTGCTTTGTTTGAAAGTGTTTTTAGTTATGGTCTGTTAGCATATGGGAACTGTTATAAATTGAATGGTATTCTACTTCTATAAAAGAAAGCCATGAGAATTGTATATCATACTTCCTACAACGCTCCATGTAGACCACTTTTTAAGCAACAGAAAATTTTAACAGTGTACAATTGCTATATATTACAATTATTATATATGTGCACAAGACTTTAAATCAATTTAAACTGAACAGACATGTACACACATTAAATACCAGAAATATTGATAAATTACATGTTCCATAGACTAGACTAAAGAAAGTTAAAGTTAGTTATTTGATAACCAGTATTATAGCCTATAATAAGTTTCCTGACCACATGAGAGACATAAATGTAATACAGTTTAAGGCTTAAGTAAAAAATAAAATGGTTAATGGACAATGAATTTTACAATTCGGATGAATGTTTTTAATACTAGAATTGTTATATGACTGACTCTTATTTGTTTATATTATTTTGACGTTGTCTATTGTACTAATGTACCTAATGACTAAACAAATAAATACTAAATACTGAAGTTTTATAGTGAAGACTATATACTATATATATAGTATATAGAGAAAGTAGTGTATTGCACCCAAAAATTCGATACCGAGATTGCACTGGAAATACATGCTTTGGCATCCACTGAAACAAAAAAAAAATTTAGAAAAATTTCCGCGCGTGTTTGTGGGAGGGCAGCATAGCAGAAAACAAAAGTATCGTTAAATACCATAATTGGTATTTAGGTTTAGTATCTTCCAAGAATGTGACACGAAGAAATTTAAATTTAAGAAATTTAAGAATGTCCCCCCACCACAAACTACTCTTTATATGGAAAAATTGTTTAACATATTTTCATATTAAAATGGCTCTAATGATTTTGATTAAAATGCCGTACATTAAAGACATTTACATCAAAAATTAAATGTATATTTTGAATCTTCTGGGAATTGTCTCTGAAGACATATTTATTCTGTTTTCCATAACTGGTAAACCTATAGAGGTAGACAAAAATCGCAAAAAATTTAAGGCTCGTTAAGTCATCATTTATGTTACGTATATACATTTTTTGTGAAGTTGGCCGTTTTTGAGATATTCTTTGTTATCGGTTTCAGTTTTAATTGTCTCTCATACAGAAACTTGTCGGCATCTGATCCCGCAAAGGAAGTGATTTCAATCATTTTTAATGTTGGTTTAGCCTAGTGCATTCCCTTCTACTTACAAGAAAGCAAGTGATAAGATCATTTCTGCTAATATTCATCTCCATTAGCATGAAGTAGAGAGAAGAATAAGATTTTTAACAATAATATGTTACAGAGATTTAGAGAAAGTCATGTGAATGGAACACATCAGATTTTTACTCTCTCTATTCGCACTATGTACATAGTGTATAGAGAAGGTATTGTAATGCACCCAAATTACATACCCAGATTTCACCGGAAATACATGCTTTGGGTCCCCCTGAATCCAAAAAAAAAAAAAAACATTTTTGGAAAAAGGTCTGTGTGTGTTTCTGTGTGTGTGTCTGTCGACAGCATAGCTCAAAAACAAAAAGACCGTTTAATACCAAACTTGGTATTTAAGTTTAGTATCTTCCAAGGATGCGACACGAAGAGTTTCATGAAAATCGCCCCACGCCAACTACCCTTTTCATGGAACTTTTTTCGAAAATTTTGATTTTCTCAAAAATGGCTCCAACGATTTTGATTAAAATATCGTATATGAAAGATATTTACCTGACAAATAATATGCATATCTTGAATTTTCTGGGAATAGCTTCTGAAGACCTGTTTATTCTTGATGAATTTTGCTTAAATTGCCATAACTAGTAAACCCTAAGAGATAGACAAACACTTACTGTACAAAAAATTTAGGTCTTTTTAAAACACAAGTTATGTCATATGCATTTTTCTCGTGGAACCTACCGTTTTTGAGGTATTCATTGTTATTAGTTTCAGATATGAAGTACTTATACATTTTCTAGACGGGACTGTCCGTTTTTCTTTTGTTCTACTCCTGGCCAAGAAAAGAAGCGATTTGCAATGACAATCGCATAACGACAGCTTTTAAAACATTTGACTATTGGTTTAGCCTAGTGTATTCCCTTATTTTCTTCTTACTTATACGGAACTAAATAATAAGAACATTGTGCTAATGAGTACCTCGATTAACAAGGTGCAGAAAGAAGAATAATCTTATGTAAGAAGTTTGTAGAACAGCTAGAGAAAGTCATGTGAGTGTAACACATCAGATTTTTTTCAGTACTGAAGCTGAAATGGAGTTAAAGGAATACTGCAAAATGTGCGACTGTTTAAACGCTGATGTGAAATGCTAATCAACGTGGGCCATGAACTTTCCTTACGCACTAATTATTATTTATGAGGGCAGCATTTAGAGTACAGAAATAAAACAAGAGTTTTGGGTAATGGCATTCTCTGTGAAACTTATTTTACTGAAACAATTATACACTTGCACAAATGAGCGGTGCTGTAAAACTCGCTCGTTAATGACCTGCAATTACTGGGCGGTATATCTGGTCCATGATTCCCATTGCAGGGGAAGGGCTAACTGGCACGTGATCCTGGCATATCAGCACCATAAAGCAAAACTTCTTTAAAAAATCTGTTGTGTTCCATTCACATGTCTTTCTCTACTTCTGTGCCACACGTTATTGTTAATAAGCTTATTCATCTACTTACTTCATGCTAATCGAGAAAAAATTAGCAGAAATAGTCTCATTACTTCCTTCCTTGTAAGTAGAAGCTAAATATGGGAGTAGCATAGGTTAAAGTGAAAGCCAAAAGCTGGTTGCTGTGTGACTTAAGTTCGTTTGTTTGTATCGACACGAGTTGGCAAATTCCCATATGAGAAAAGTATAACTTTTTAAAGCCGAAACCAAAAGCAAGGAATATCTCAAAAACGATCAACTCCACGATAAAAATGTACAAACATAAATTATGAGTTCTAACGTGCTCTACATTTTTTGTGTGTTAAGTTTCTGTCCATCTCTTACGGTTTAGTAATTATGCAAAACTCCTCCAGAATAAATTAATCTTCAGAGGTTATTCCCAGAAAATTCAAGATATACATGTTTTTGTCAGGTAAATATCCTTAATATACGATATTTTAAGCAAAATCGTTAGCCATTTTTGAGAAAATCGACATTTTCGAAAAAAGTTACCTGTAAAGGGTAGTTGAGAGTGGGGGAAGATACCAAACCTAAATACCAAAATTGGTTTTTAACGGACTTTTCGTTTTTGAGCTATGCTGCCCATAGACACACACACGCACACACACGGATCTTTTTCCAAAAATGTTTTTTTTTTATTCAGAGAGACCCAAAACATGTATTTGTGGTGAAATCACGGTATCAAATTTTTGGGTGCATTACAATACCTTCTCTATACACTATGTACATAGTACGTGTAAAGAAAGTAAAAATATCTGATGTGTTCCATTCACATGACTTTCTCTACATCTCTGCAACAAGTTGTTGTTTAACATCTTTATCTTCTATTTATTTTATGCTAATCGAAAAAAATAGCAGAAATGGTTGTATTACTTGCTTCATTGTAAGTAGAAGGCAAATAAGGGAGTAGGATAGGTTAAATTGATAGTCAAATGTTTTAAAAGGTAGCTGCTATATGATTGGAGTTACTTTGTTTGTATGGAAAATTTGACAAATTCCTGTATGAGAAAAGTGTAAGTACTTTAAAACTGAAACTAATAGATGGGAATATCTCGAAAACGGTTAAACCCATGAAAAAGTGTAAATGAAATATATTGAGTATTTTAACGAGATCTATATTTTTGTGTAGTAAGCTTTCGTCTATCTCTTACGGTTAACTAGTGATGCAAAATTCAGCAAAATTCATTTAGAATAAAATGAGCCAAAATCGTTAGAGCCATTTTTGAGAAAAATAACATTTTCGTACATCTTTCCATGTAAACAGTAGTTTGCGGTGGGGAGATTTTCTTGAAAATCTTCATGTCGTATCCGTGAGAGATACCAAATGTATACACTAAGTTTAGTATTTAACGGTCTTTTAGTTTTTGAATTATGCTGTCCATAATCACACACGAACCTTTTATGAAAATGCTTTTTTTTATTCAGGGGGTCCTAAAACGTGTATTTCCTGTGAAAACTTGGTACGTGCATAGCACGTGTAGAGTAAATAAAAATACTAGATTTTATTTGAATATTTCTGATATATATGTATATATATTTAAGTATATATAATCAAACATTTTTACTTTCTGTACTACTTTTTACTTTCTCTATACGCAATATGTACATAGTGTATAGATAAGGTATTGCACTCCACCAAAAAATTCGATACCGAGATTTCACTGGGAATATATGTTTTAGGGTCCCCTGTATCTAAAAACAGTATTTTCAGAAAATGGTCTGTGTGTGTGTCCATGTGCTGTGAACACGATAACGCAAAAATGAAAAGTCGGATAAATACCAAACTTGATATTTAAGTTCAGTATCTACCAGGGATACGACACGAAGATTTTGAGAAAAATCCCCCCACCCCCAACTACCTTTTACATGGAACTATTTTCGAAAATGTTGATTTTCTCAAAAATGGCTAACTATTTTGATTAAAATTTCGTATTTTAAAGATATTTACCTGAAAAATAAAATGTATATCTTGAATTTTCTGGGAATAGCCTCTGAAGAGTAGTTTATTCTGGATGCATTTTACTGAATTTTGAATAACTGCTAAACCGTAAGAGATGGACAAAAACTTACTACACAAAAAATGTAGAGCACGTTAAAACACACAATTTATGTTATATACATTTTTTTCGTGAGTTCGTCATTTTTTGATACATTCCTTATTTTTGGTTTCTGCTATGAAAAACATACTTTTCTCATACAGGAACTTGTCAACTCCTATCCATATAAACAAAGGAACTTCATTGACATAGCAACCAGCTTTTGACTATCATTTTAAGGTATGGTAGTCCCATATTTTGCTTCTACTTACAAGGAAGTAAGTAATAAGAATATTTATGCTCATTTTTTCTGATTAGCATAAAGTAAATAGAAGTATAAGCTTTTTAGGAATTATTTGTTGCAGGGATAAAGAGAAAGTCATGTGAATGGTACACATCAGATTTTTTACATTAGTACACTCGGCGCCAAAGAAGATCTTCGGCAGATTTTAATATCGCTCTCAGGGATATTTTCACGCGTGTCCTTCATGCGAGATTGCAGAATCTTGTTCAGTTTTAGACTGGGATTTTTCCTATTGGTTACTAAGACAATATGGCTGCGTGGAGTTTTGAGATTTCATCGAGCTTAATTTACATTAGGTTAGGTGTGTGTACATGAATGGATCGAAATAAGGGGTAAAAGTCGGATGTTCTCCTTTCACATAACTTTTTCTACATGTTTATAATTAATTATTGGTAACAAGCCAATTCTTCTATCTCTTTCATGCTAAAATATTAGCAGAAACAGTCTTATTACTAAGTTCCTTATAAATAGAAGGGAACTAAAAAAATGCATTAAGATAAACCGACAGCCAAATGTTTTAAAATGTTGTTGCTATGGGATAGAAATCCGTTTCTTTGCGTGGCCAAGCGTTCACCAGTTCACGTATGAGAAGAGTGAGTAGTTTAGAACTGAAATCAATGACCAGGAATATATCGAAAACGGTCAACTTCACGAAAAAAGACCATATAACATAAATTGTGTGTTTTATACAGATCTACATTATTTGTATAGTAATATCTCTATCGGTTTATCAGATATGCAAAATACCGCAAAATTCATCTAGAATAACGGTTTCAGAAGCTTTTCCCATAAAACGCATGAGACATATTTTATTTTTCATGTAAATATCTTTAATATACGGTATTTTAATCAAAGTCATTAGAGCCATTTTTCAGAAAATTAAAGGGTAGTTGCGGGTGGGGGATTTTCTTGAAAATTTTCGTGTCGGAATCTTGAAAGATGCCAAACTTAAATACAAAGTTTGGTATTTAAAGGTCTTTTCGTTTTTGAACTACGCTGTCCCCACATACACACACACATACACATATGAAACTTTTCCTAAAACTTTTTTTTTGGATTCAGGGGGACCCAAAACGTGTATTTCCGGTGAAATCTCGGCTTTTCAATTTTGAGCAATGCTGACTATAGACACACACACACACACACACGTACACGTTTCCAGATACGCATTTTTTTAATTCAGGGGGTCTTGAAACATATATTTCTGGTGTAATCGCGATAATGAATTTTGGGTGGAATTCAACACCTTCTCTAAGCACTATGAAAATATTATTACCGAGTAGGGAAAGTAAAAGTGATTAATTTAAATTAAGGGGTCCTCAAAACATGTATTTCTGGTGGAATCTCAATAATGCATATTTGGGTGAAATTCAATAATATATATGGGCTTGAGTAAGTAAAATGTTTTTGTGGATTAGGGGGTCCTCAAAACATATTTTTGGGAGATTGAAGTTTTGTTTGGGATGCAATACTTTCTTGACCTACTGTACGTAGAAAAGGAAGTAATAGCATGCAGTTATTGGGGGAACTAAGGGAATACACTATGCTGAAGCGATAGTCAAATCTTTTAAAAGCTGGGTTGTATGTGAATTGATTGTGATTCCAGAAATAAAAAAAAAAAAGATGAAACGAAAGGTAGCCCCATCTGAGAAGATATTTAAAATTGAAACCAATAAGAAGGAATATCTCTGAAACGGTCAGCTCTATAACAAAAATTAATGTCATACATTTTGTATTTTAACGAGATCTATATTTTTGAATATGTAGGTTTTATGCAAAACTGAGAAAAATTCATCCAGAATGAAGAGGTCCCCACAAATTTTCAGATATACATTTTATTTGTGACTTGAATTGCTTTAATATATGGTAATTTAATCAAAATCGTTAAAGCCGTTTTAGACAACAACAAAATTTTCCAAAAGATTGTCCATGTAAAGGGTAGTTTGTGGTGGGGAGATTTTCTTGAAAATCTTCGTGTCGCATCTTTGCACATAAATACCAAGTTTGGTCTTTTAACGGTCATTTTGGTTTTGAGATATGCTGTCCACAGACGCAGTCAACACACGGACCTTTTTCTAAAAAAAATTCGGACTCAGGGGTCCCCAAAACATATATTTCCGTTAAAAATCGATATCGAATTTTGGGTGCAATACAATATCTTCTCTATTCACTTCATATTTATTAGTACGTGTTGAGAAAGTAAAAATATGAGCTTAAAAAGCTGAATGGGATCCTTGAAAGTAAGTTTATAAAGGCATTTTTATGATCAAAACAGTTGAGGGAGATTAACCCCTACATTAAAATGTTTTATAGGTGCTTAAGTTTACACCATAAAAGTTAAGAACATTGGTGGATAGATTTGAATTTTCCAGTGCTTTCATGTTTTCTTTTTCTACTATGTGCAGCGTGTTATTTCTGCTACCGTAAATTTCTAACTAACCTAAATTGCCTCTAACAAAGGCCATCAAATTTGTCTCTACTCAGTGATGCAATTAAATGTGTATTCTTCTGTATCACACGCAATAGATGGTTTGTATTTAATTAGTAAGGACTGAAATGAAATAGAGTTTTATTTATGGACGCCCTTCAACTGGCGCGGTTCTTGGCGTCCCATTCTATATTAAGCGTGAAAGACCACATAATTTTGCTCAAGAGCCTCTTTATCAAGCTTGAGGTTCTTTTATGCGCCGTAAATCTAACAAAATGCTGATCCCGGTGGCCGCGCTCGCTAAAGTGTCTCGCTTTGGCGCTTCGTGGTGCACAGGATCGTGGGTTCGAGTCCCGCCTTGGGCATGGGTGTTTCTGTGTTTTTAAATGTGTCTATGTTTGTGTATGTATATGTGAAAGGAAAACTTAAAGAATAATAAGGCCTACTAAGGAAATATAGAAAACTGGAAAAAATGGAGCAAAAAGGAATACAGCGCCGGAGTCCTGACAAGCCTCCAGAACTGTATTTTTTAAAAAAACAACAACAAAAAAACGGGTCCAATGGCTTCACTTCCCTTCCCAAGAAAGCCATGCTAAGGACTGTTAAGCCAAGTTTAAACCCGCGACCTGGGAACTAGAGAATAGCATGTTACACTTAGACCACGGAGGACATCTTTGTAAGAACTGGGCGTGGTCTTTTATGAGGAAAAATAATAAATGTAGCTATAAACAGTTCTACAATATATGTTCCATTCACATGACTTTCTCTACATCTCTGTAACAAATTATTCTTGAAAAGCTTATTCATCTATCTCCTTCGTGTTAATCGTTTAGCAGAAATGGTTGCATTACTTGTTTTTTTTGTAAGTAAAAGGGAAATAAGGGAATACATTATGCTTAAGCGATAGCCAAATCCTTTAAAAGCCGATAGATGTGTAACGGAAATCGGTGTTGACAAATTTTAAAACTGAACAAAAACATGGAATATCTATAACATTATCAAATCTACGAAAAAAATGCTTATGATGCAAATTGTGTGTTTTAACGAGATCTGGCCGCGACGTGGCCGAGTGGTTAGACCACTCGACTCTCACCTAGACGGCCGGGGTTCGATCCCAAGCGACCGCATGTGAGATTTGTGGTGGACAAAACGGAGCTGGGGCGGGTTTTCTCCGGGTACTCCGGTTTCCCCCGCCATCGCATTCCACCGGTGCTCCATCATTCATGCATCATCAGTGTCACCGCCTGCGGTGCCATTAGTAGTTAAAGCGGGCGTTAAACACTACAAAAAAAAAAATTAACGAGATCTATATTTTTGTGTGGTAATTTTTTGTCTATCTCTTACTGTTTACTAAGCAAAATTCAGCAAAATTCATCGAGGACTTCATAGGTTATTTCCAGAAATTCTAAGTATGCATTTTATTTACAATTTAAATATCTTTAATATACGATATTTCAAACAAAATTGTTAGAGCCATTTTTTTAGAAAATCAAAATGTCGAAACATTTTCCATGTAACAGGTGCTTTGAAGTAGGGGAATTTTCCTCAAAATCTTCGTGTTGCATTCTAGGAAGATATTTAACGATATTCTTATTTTTGAGCTATACTGTCCACAGACACACACGGACCCTTATCCAAAATTTTCTTTTTTGGACTCAGGGGACCTCAAAACGTATATTTCAGGTAAAATCTTGGTATGGAATTTTTAGTTAGGAAACAATACTTGCTCTATTCAGAGTATTGCACATATGGGCTAGAGAAAATAATAAAACAATATATAAACACACTTTCACATCTTGTTCCCTGCTTCCGTTCTCTTCAGCTAATAAATACGTTAACTGAACAAAATAAATAAATAAAATAAAAAGAATTAGAAAAAATCTGGTGTGTTTCAAACACATGACTTTCTCTGCATCTCTGCAACATATTATTGGTAAAAAGCTAATACTTCTACTTACTTCATGCTAATCGAGAAAAAAATTAGCAGAAATTGTCTTATTACTTGCTTCCTTGTAAGTAGAAGCGAAATAAGGGAGTACTGTAGGCTAAAGTGATAGCACAAAGCTGGTTTCTCTGGGAACGAAGTTCATTTGTTTGTATGAACAGCAGTTGACAAATTCCTGTATGAGAATAGTATAAGTTTTTTAAAGCTGAAAACAGAAACAATGAATATCTTAAAAACGATCAACTCCACGAAAGAAGTGTATATAACATAAATTGTGTGTTTTAATGTGCCCTACATTTTTTTTGTGGCAAGTTTTTGTCCATCTCTCACAGTTTAGCAGTTATGCAAAATTCCATAAAATTCATTCAAAATAATCTTCAGAGGCTATTCCCAGAAAGTTCAAGATATGCATTTTATTTGTCAGGTAAGTATCTTTAATATACGATATTTTAATCAAAATCGTTGGATAAATTATTTAAAAAACCAAAATTTTCGAAAAAAGTTCCATATAAACCGTAGTTGTGGGTGAGGGGATTATCTTGAAGATCTTTGTGTCGCATCCTCGGAAGATACCAAACTTAATTACCAAGTTTGAAATTTAACGATCTTTTCGTTTTTGAGATATGCTGCCCACAGACACACACCTACATACACACAGACACATGGACATTTTTCTAAATATTCTTTTTTTGGTTTCAGGGGGACCCAAAATATGTATTTCCGGTGAAATAACGGTATGGAATTTTTGGGTGCATTACAATACCTTCTCTATACACTATGTACATAGTACGTATAGAGAAAGTAAAAAACACCTAAAATTAAAAAATCTGATGTGTTACATTCACATGACTTTCTCTATATCTCTGTAACAAATTATTGTTAAAAAATGTATTATTTTTTTTTTCCTGCTAATCAAGAAAAATTAGCAGAAATAGTCTTATTTCTTGCTTTATTTTAAGTGGAAGCGAAATAAGGGAGTGCCATAGGTTAAAGTGAATGCCAAAAGCTGTTTGCTATGTGACTGAAATTCGTTTGTTTGTATTGACACGAGTTGGCAAATTCCTGTATGAGAAAAGTATAAGTTTTCAAAGCTGAAACCAAAAACAAGGAATATCTCAAAAACGATCCATTCCACGAACAAAATTTACATAATATAAATTGTGAGTTTTAACGTGCTCTACTTTTTTGTGTGTTAAGTTTTTGTCCGTCTCTTACGGTTGATTAGTTATGCAAAATTCATCTAGAATAAAGTAGTATTCAGAGGCTATTCCCAGAAAATTCAAGATGTACATATTATTTGTCAAGTATATATCTTTAATATGTGATATTTTAATCAAAATCGTTAGAGCCATTTTTTAGAAAATAAAAATTTTTGAAAAATTTTTCCATGTGAAGGGCAGTTGGAGTTGGGAGGATTTTCTTGAAAATCTTCGTGTCTCATCCTTGGAACTTGAATACCAAATTTGGTTTTTCAGCTGTGCTGCCCACAGAGACACACACATACACACACACACACACAGGGATCTTGTAAAAATGTTTTTTTTATGGATTCAGGTTTACCCAAAACATGTATTTCCGGTGAAATCTCGGTATCGAAATTTTTGGGTGGCATACAATACCTTCTCTATACACTATGTACATAGTTCGTATAGAGAAAGTAAAAATACAGCACAGTTGGGCCACGTGGTATGAAGTAGTGAATGTAAAAATACACAATATTACGTATAGAAATGCATGTGAATGATAGATTATATGTGCCACGCAATGAAATTGTTATAAGGCCTTTGATAAGTGTTTAGTAGTGAATTTATAAATCTAGAAGGTACGATTTAAGTATATATGATAAAAGTGAGCATTAAAAACACAGATATTAATTAGAAACGCTTATTACTATTCCTATGGGTACGTCTTACTTCTTTATTACGAGGCGAGAATGCCTCATTTCCAATTCAGCGGCACGTCTGTATGAGAACAAGGCAATTTGCGGTGTGATTGATCTATACATAATGGTGATACAACCATCACCAGAGATAACTACCTAGACATTTCCTGTACAGATAGCACGGACACCCGGGACTAACTTCATCTACGCCATTGATTTATGTAAATAGCTGCGCTAAAGGTCGAGGTGGAACAAGTCGAAAATACTCCTTGCCCGGAAGAGATATGAACTTGTGCTTCATAAAGTGAAATTGAGCTGTATGGGAGGCGATAATATCTTGCTTTTATAAAAAGCTAGGGCCTGGCGCCGGCCCAAAATGTTTTCTTGTACTCCCGGTTTATTTAACGGCTTGCATAGCTTTGAATGTTAATGAGCAATGATAAATTATTCGGCATGAGGGGAAAATGTTTTTGTGCGGGATTTTTCAACTCGTGTTTCCTTGTTCAATTCGAGGGTTTAATTTGACCATGAAATGTTTCCTAATGGAGTAATGTAAAACTGCTTTACACCACATCATGTGAAAATTTTAAAAATTGAGCTTTAAACTTGCCGTAGTAAAATTTTATCAACGTAATCAAGAAATATCTACTATTGGAATACTCCGGATAAAACTTCTCAATAATACGAACATAGGGAGGAATTGGTGTGTGTGTGTGTGTGTGTGTGTGTGTGTGTGTGTGTGTTTTGCGTTTTCCCAAAATCCACTCTCACCATTTAAATACCCTATTTCTTTAGATGGTCATAGGCTATTTAATGTTTAAGAAATCTCGTATGTTCCATTGGCTTGACTTTCTCTGGCTATTCCGCAAACTAACTTACCTTATAAAAGCTTATTCTATCTAATTAATGCTAATCGAAATAAACAATAGCAGATATTCTCTTATTGCTTGTTTCCTTATAAGTAGAAGGAAACTAAGGGAATACAAGGCTAAAACGATTGTCAAATATTTTTAAAAGCTGGTTGTCATGTGGTTGAAAACCGTGCCTATGCAGGGCAAGCAAGGAGTTTACAACTTTCCAGGTAAGAGAAGTTTGTGTTTTTGACTACCGTTTTATTTTATATTACTTCCTTATTGCACTTTTACTTACAAGGAAGCAAATAATAAGACTATTTCTATTAATTTTTTCTCGATTAGTATGAAGTTAATAGAAGTCTAAGCTTTTTAACAATAATTTTTTGTAGAAATATAGAGAAAGTCCTGTGAATGAATGGTACACATTAGATTTTTTTAATCAGAGTCATTACAGGTATTTTTGAGATAATTAAAATTTAAGAAATATTTTAATGTAAAGGGTGGAAGAACTTCATGAAAATCTTCGTGTCGCCTTGGAAGATGCTAAATTTAAATATTAAGTTTTGTACGCAATGGACTTTTCGTTTTTACTTTCTCCATACGCACTATGTACATAGTGTATAGAGAAAGTATTGCACTCCACCCAAAAATTCGATACCGAGATTTCACCGGAAATATATGTTTTAGGGTCCCCAATATCCAAAAAAAGCATTTTCACAAAAAGGTCCGTGTGTGTGTGTGTGTGTCCGTGTGTCCGTGTGTCTGTGAACACGATAACTCAAAAACGAAAAGTTGGTAAAATACCAAACTTGGTACTTAAGTTTAGTATCTTCCAGGGATGCGACACGAAGATTTTGAGTAAAATCCCACCACCCCCAAATACCCTTTACATGGAACTGTATCAAGGAGAAGAAACGTGCGCCATTTTGAGATCGCCACATACGCTTTGTTGTGCTTGTTTACAATGTCGTTGTTGGTTGAAGATCCCGCCGCTTGTGAAATCAGATCTGTGATCGTTTTCTTAATGCTAGGAAAGTGAAACCAATTTATCGGCAAATTTGCGAAGTTTACGGACAAAATGCGATGAGCGATTCAATGGTGAGAAAATGGGTCCAACAGTTCAATGAAGGACGTAGTGAAGTGCACGATGAAGAACGAAGTGGGCGTCCATCTTTGGTTACAGAAGAACTGGTTCACGCGATTGATGACAAGATCCAGGAAAACCGCAAGTTTACAATTAGCGCTCTCGCTATGGAATTTCCCCAAAGCTCACGATCACTAATTCATGAAATTGTTACCGAAAAACTGAAATTTCGTAAACTTTGCTCACGTTGGGTGCCAACGATTCTTGCTGAGCAACGCAAAACAGTTCTATTTTTAACCCCTTATGATGAAGACGACGAAGAATTTCTGACACAGGTAGTCACAGGAGATGAGAGTTGGGTTTCTTGCGACACCCCTGAAAGTAAGCGGCAATCCACACTTCATCCCCAGCAAAGGTTTAGCCGAAACAAATCTTGACACCTCGAAAAATGATGTGCACAGTGTTCTGGGACTGGAAATGCATCTTACCCATTGATTTCTTACCGCGTGGTCAAACAATCAAAGCAGATGTTTATTGCGAGACACTTAGGAAATTGCGCCGCGCAATACAGAATAAGCGCCGAGGATTGCTGTCAAAAGGTGTTGTTTTTCTTCACGACAACGCACGACCACACACTGCAAATGTGACGAAAAACCTCCTACAGGAATTTGGCTGGGACGTGTTTGATCATCCTCCGTATAGCCCTGGGCTCGCTCCTAGCGACTTTCATCTGTTCTTACATCTCAAGTCTTTCCTTGGCGGTCAACACTTCAACAATGACGAAGAGCTGAAAGAAAATGTTTCCAACCTTTTGAAGACACAGGCGGCAAACTTCTATGAAGAAGGTATATACAAAAACTTGTGCCACGCTATGACAAATGCCTGAAAAATTTCGGCAGTTATGTGGAAAAGTAGTTTAAGAGTTGTAGAATTTTGTGCAATAAATAATTATTCTGTATTCTGTACACAATGTAACTTTATTACCAAACGGAGCTTACTTTCTGGACGTGCCTCGTATAACACCCATGCCCAAGGCGGGACTCGAACCCACGATCCCCTGCCCACGAAGCACCAAAGCGAAACGCCTTAGCGAGCGTGGCCATGGATACTGGTGCCTTCATGAATTGTAGAAATGTAAATGGTGTTTTATTTATGGACGCTCTTTAACTACTGTGGTTCTCAGCGTCCCATTCTATACTGGGAGTGAAAGACCATATAATTTTGCTCAGAGGCCTCTTTATTAGGCTTGAGGTTCGTTTACGTGCTGTAAAACTACGACACGGGACCAACGATGGACCCGAAAAATCCATCGTCCTCCGCAACCTTGGGTGTATGAAGCTAGCTTGGGGTGACTGAGAATTGTAGATGAGAAATGCATGAACCTTAGGTTATTTTGAGCTTTTCTTGTGATTTAAGAATATAGTTAGTTAATTTCCAGTAGATCCTAAGTAGAGCATAGAGCTCGTTACGATGTTTCCTTGTCTACTTTGAATGTCTAGTTCTAAGTTAAACGCTTTAGGTCATGTGACATAACGTAAGGCATCGCCTTGTCGCCCATAGATGGCACTACAAAACGAAATCACCATTTACGGACGTGAAATGACGGAATTTTGACCGGAAATCTACTTCTTTCAAGGTTTTATTACGTGCAAATAAACATTACACGGGATCACTTACCTTACTTACCTTCCGAAGGAAGCCACACTAAGAATGCGTCCAAAAAATCCTTCAACCTGAGGCTAGCATGATAACCGCTACATCACTAGGAACTAAATTGCTGCAGATTACTTATATAACCTCTCTCAGGAAGGGAGAGACAGAGAGAGTGAGAGGCAGATGTGTAATAAATTTTGTATAAATATTAACAGTGTGCACAGTGTAATGCAGTGATGGAACAAACTTCAAAATTGAATCGTCAATTTATCAGATCTTAAGACCATAAACAAAGGTAAAACTTAGGGATTTCCTAAGAATCTTGTTCATATAAATAAGCAAATTTCTGCTTTCAAATTGATAAGTTTTACGTGCATCTAGACACACATGCATGCACATGAATTATAGTGTTACATTCACATGCCTTTCTCTACATCTCTTTAAGAAATTATTGTTAAAAAGCTTATTCTTCTATCTACATCATACCAATCGAGATAAACATTAGCCGCGTTGTGCTTATTACTTGTTTCCTTGTAAGTAGAAGAGAAATAACAAAATGCACAGGCTAAAGCGATAGATTCGTCCTTTAAAAGCCGGTCGCTATGTGAAACAATTGACACTCCAATATCTTTGTCTGCCAGGAATAAACACACGAGAAACGAGAAGAAAGATATCTTCCAGTTGGAGAAAAGTTTAAGTGGCTTAAAATTAAAACCAATCATCCGTAATATCTTGAAAACAGTTAACTCTACAAAAAAAATGTATTTGACATAAATTATGTGTTTTAATGAGCTCTACGGTTTTAGTACAGTAACTTTTTGTATATCTCTTACGGTTTGGCAGCTATACAAAAGTCATCCTGAATGAACAGGTCTTCAGAGGAAATTTCAAGAAATTTCAAGATATACATTTCATTTATCATAAAAATATTTAAAAAGAAAGTATTTTAATCAAAAGCGTTATTCATTTTTGAGAAAATAAATATTTTCGAAAAATTTTCCATGTAAAGGTAGTTGGAATGAGGGGATTTTCTTGAAAATCTTCCTGTCGTATTCTTGAAATATACTGAACTTAAAGATCAAGTTTGATATTTAACCGACTTTTCGTTTTTGAGCACGGACACACACGAACCTTTTTCTAAAACGCTTTTTTTTTGTTACAGGGAAGCTCTAAAACGTGTATTTCTGGTGAAATCTCGGTATGGAATTTTTAGATGCAGTACAATACCTTCTCTGTACACTATGTGCATAGTACATATAGAGAAAGTAATTATATTTTCATATAATTTGCTGTTTTGCTTCAAGTTTCTCTTGAAATGTAATTACTCGCTTTAGCTAAGCTTTGTGATATTAATAAAACTGGATATATGACATACGTCATATTTTATAAACATGTGCTAGTTCCTTTGTTTTTCTTTTATTATTTCAAGTCGTTTATGAATACAAAGTAAAGGTTTTCCTCAACTGTAATTATTTTAATAACAAATGTAATTATAGCTAGTATATCTTAATTATCTTAGTGATGCCAGCTTTAATAAAAGAGAATATCAATTTACTTTGAATATGTTAAAATTTTATATGACAATTTAGAAAAGTTAATTACTTAAACCAAAAAATAATAATTAAAATGAATTCTTCCTTTGTACGTTCTTTAAATGTGTAGTGGTTTGTGTCTTTATATGTTTATACTGCCCTCATTGCTATTATTTAATTAGCTTTGATTTACGGCGGGTGTGGAAAAGATACTTTCTATATGCCTTCTTTGACTTGTTAGTTCAGTGAAAACCGACAGTATACAGAAATAAAGAATGAGTTCACCGAATATAATGCAAGGACATCTTCAGTTATCTCATACGTGTATAGTGGAAGTTGATTCTTGGCTGTCTCAGCGTCGCTGCCTCATTGTTCAAAGTCGGTAGAATATAGGAAAGAATATAGATACGGATACTGGGTTTAGAATTAAGAATAGCAAGAGGATCCTTTTTCAGTTTGATGTTTTATTCCTCGACGAAACATCAAACACTATCGCTGAAGTCATAGGGCATTGCACTAGGCCAAGGCGACTGTCAAATCTTTTAAAAGCATAGCAATGCCATTGATATTGAACTTCAGTTCTCTTTCCATTGCCAGGAGTAAAACATAGAGATATGAAACGGTAGAGGACTTTTGAGAAAAGTTTAAGTATTTGAAAATTGAAACCAATAACAAGGAATATCTCCGAAATGGTTATAAAAAATCTGATGTGTTACACTCACATGGCTTTCTCTAGCTGTTCTACAAACTTCATACATAAGATTCTTCTTCTTGCTGCACCTTGCTAATCGAGGTACTCATTAGCACAATGTTATTATTTAGTTCCGTATAAGTAAGAAGAAAATAAGGGAATACGCTAGGCTAAACCAATAGTCAAATGTTTTAAAAGCTGTCGTTATGCGATTGTCATTACAAATCGCTTCTTTTCTTGGCCAGGAGTAGAACAAAAGAAAAACGGACACTCCCCTCTGAGAAAAGTATAAGTACTTTACAACTGAAACTAATAACAATGAATACCTCGAAAACGGTAAGCTCCACGAGTAAAATGTATATGACTTAACTGGTGTATTTTAACAAGACCTACATTTTTTGTATAGTAAGTTTTTGTCTATCTCTTACGGTTTACTAATTATGCCAAATTAAGCAAAATTCATCCAGAATAAAAGGTCTTCAGAAGCTATTCCCAGAAAATCCAAGATATACATTTTATTTGTTAGATAAATATCTTTAATATACGATATTTTAATCAAAGTCGTTAGATCCATTCTTTAGAAAATCAAAATTATCGAAAAATGTTCCATGTAAAGGGTAGTTTGGGGTGGGGGGATTTTTCTCAAAATCTTCGAGTCGCATCCCTGGAAGATACTAAACTTAAATACCAAGTTTGGTATTTAACTGACTTTTCGTTTTTAAGTTATCGTGTTCACAGACACACGGCCGCACACACACACGGACCTTTTTCTGAAAATACTTTTTTTTGGATACAGGGGACCGTAAAACATATTTCCGGTGAAATCTCGGTAAGGAATTTTTTGGTCGACTGCAATACTTTCTCTATACACTATGTACATAGTGCGTATAGAGAAAGTAAAAAAGAAACGACATATGCTATAAATGACGTGTTTTTAACGAGATACAATTTTTGTGTAGTAAGTTTTTGTCTACCTGCTACAGCTTATCAGACAAGCAAAATTCATACAGAATTAAGTAGACTTCAGGAGCTTTCTTCAAGAAATTCAGGGTATATATCTTATTTTACATGTAAATATCTTTAATATACGGAATTTTAAGCAAAATTAGTGGAGCCATTTTTTTTTTTTTTTTTTTTTTTAGAAAATGGAAAAGAGTATTTTGGAGTTGGGGGATTCTCTTGATAATCTTAGTTTTGCATATTTGGATGATACAGAACTTAAATAATAATTTGGGTATTTAACCGAATTTTCGTTTTTGAGACATGTGGTACACACATATGGATCTTGGTATATTTTTTTTAAATTCAAAGGTCCTCAAGGCATGTGTTTTCAGTGAAATCTCTATATGAAATCTTTGTTGATGCCATGTGAGTACAACAATGCTATCAGGAATAGTCAATATACTGCTCAATGATCAACCCGTAACAAAAAGACATTCGTAAGTTATCTTAATCACGAAATAGTTACATTTTTGTGGGCACCCTGTATACACGTGAGCTATTTTCTCTACACGTGTTATGTAAATAGAAGTAGTGTAACGCACCCAAAACTTTGATACCGAGATTTTAACGGAAATACATTTTTGAGACCCCTGAATCCAAAAAAATTAGAAAAATATCCGTGTGCAGTCTGTGTATTTCGGCAGCATAGCTCAAAAACGAAGAGACCGTTAAATACCAAACTTGGTATTTAGGTTTGTTATCTTCCAAAGATTCGACACGAGGATTTTGAAGAAAATCCTCCCACCCCCAACTATCCTTTACATAGAACATTTTTCAAAAATGTGGATTTTCTCAGAAATGTCTCTTAACGATTTTGATTAAAATACTCCATGTTTAAGATATTTATACGGTAAAAAAACTATCTTGAATTTTCTGGGAATAGCCTCTGAAGACTACTTTATTCTGGATGAATTTTACGGAATTTGCATAATTACTGAACCGTAAGAGATCGACAAAAACTGTAGAGCACGTTAAAACACACAATTTATGTTACATACATTTTTCTCGTGGAGTTGATCGTTTTTTAGTTATTCCTTGTTTTTGATTTCACCTTTAAAAGTAATGCTTTTCTCAGACAGGAATTTGTCAACTCTGTCCATACAAACAAAGGAGCTTCAGTCACATAGCAACCAGCTTTTGACTATCACTTTAATCTATGGTACTCCCTTATTTCCATTCTACTTTCAAGGAGGCAAGTAATAGGACTATTTCTGCTAATTTTTTCTCGTTTAACATGAAGTAAATAGAAGCATAAACTTTTTGACAATATTTTGCTGCAGAGCTATAGAGAAGGTTTTGTGAATGGAACCATCAGATTTTTTTTTCAATCTGAAGCCAAGTTTTGGTTTACATATTATATTAGTGCTTTGACTTTTACTTCTACATGAAATATTGTTTTGCTACATAAATATTAATTAACGTTTCAATCTATTAATATAATAACTGTTTAATTGAATTTGTATTCTATTATTTCCTTCTCCTTTAAGTTAAGTTATTGTTGTTGTTTTCGGTTTAGGCGTTTTAATTTATCAATAAATAGCAAATGTCTTACCCGCCATTACAATTTCTACTCATCTGCAAATCAGAGCGTGTTATTTAAATGCCATTTCTGTATCTGCAGTAACTTAATACTCTTTGTATGCATATGGGGAACAATATTGGCGATAATGCATATCCTTGTATTAATTATTCCTTGATATGAGTGATTTCTTGACTATTTCCTAATTTATAATTGCTTTTTCATGGAATATAAATTCCAAATCTTCACACATCTCAAGGTTACCAACTGTTCTTGAAGAAATGTTTCACAGAACTGGAAAACGCAGGAGTATTTCCATCCAAATGCAGTAAATAGAAGGAAGCGTGTTCACATTAAAACTGACACATTTCGAAATCCCCAAGCGTCTTGCAGACAATTTTCTTTTTGCGCACTTCTCTACAGTTGTTGAGTCAGCCATCGGAAGAAGGATGTTTGTTATTGAACCAATGTTTTGTTCGAGTCCCCTTTTTCCCTTAATATTCGGATGATAGTGAACTGGAAACGACAGACCTGACTCAAGATGGCGGCGCGGCGGATGAAGCCGTTTTCCCGACTGCCGAACGAACGTTCATAGAATTTCAAACACTCGCGAGTACGCAGAGACAAGAAGATATGCTACGTGTTCGGAATGACATAGAATTTGGTTGCCATGGAGACACCCATTGCTGTCGATAACCCAAAAAATCAGAACATTCCAAGGAGATGCTGAAGCATTAAAAGACTTCCCCTCATCTTTTGCTACCGGCAAAATGGAAATTTCCTCTCATCTTTTAATTACTAAACTTATATAACTACGACCTATATTTATTTGGCAACACTGAGCGCGACTACTGAATCTCTAATAATTAAAGACTGAAATAGCATTTGTATCTTCGATTAATTGTCCCTACAAGGCTATAACGGATGACACGAATTAGCAAGGATATGCCAACCTCTGTGGATGCCAAATTTCGAAGGTCCTGGGTTCGATCCCTAGTTCCAGGACCGCCTATAGTTTTTTATGGTTTCCCTGGTCGGCAGGCGAATGCTGAAGTAATCCATATTCTACTATGACTACTTTTCTGTCCATAATTCAGCACTTCTTGTCACGTTCATTGTTAAAGGACCGGAGTTCGGTGAATCGAGGCTGAGCGGTGGATTTTACTCTGTGAACATTTCTTTCTGGTAACAGTGTGGAATCAATCTATTATGACGGAGTCGAATGCCATCAATATGGAAACGTTAAGGACCCCGTTAATGCTTACACCCGTTGTCTCCCGGATACAGCCGACCTTCGAATTTCTCCCCTATTTCTCCTTCTCAAAATGTCATATAAGTCGCAAAAGGCCACATTAAAATTCCGCTACAGTTTTGTACTAAAGGTTTGACTGTAATAAGTAGTTGTTGTTTTTTCCAAATAAAATAAAGAACTTTTTGTTACAATAAACACACGTTGTCCAATATGCAATTTTTGTATAGTTCACTATTTCTGAAATGTTCCTTAGTATTGATTTCAAATAGAAAGTTATTATTTCTTTTTTACTTATCTATACGTACTATGTGCATATATATAGAGAAGGTATTGTATTGCGCTCAAAAATTCTATACGGAGATTTCACCGAAAATATATGTTTTGGGGTTCGCTGAATCCAAAATAAGCATTTTTAGAAAAAATGTGTGTATGTCTGTGAGCAGCATAGCTCAAAAACGAAAATTCCAGTATCTTCCAAAGATACGACACAAAGATTTTCTAGAAAATCCCCTCATTTTTTATTTTTACACAAATGGCTCTAACGACTTTGATTAAAATCTCTTATATTTAACACATTTATATGACAAATAAAATGAATAGCTTCAATTTTCTGAGAATAGCCTTTGAAGTAATTTTTATTCTGGATGAACTTTGCGGAATCTTGCATAACTGGTAAACTGTAAGAGTAGAAAAAAAAACTAACCCCACAAAAAATATGTAGCTCGTTAAAACACAAAATTTATGTTGCATATATTTTTTTCGGGGAGTTGACTGTTTTTGAGTAATTCCTTGTTGTTAATTTCAGATTTAAAATACTTCAGATTTAAAATACATACTTTTCTCAATTTGTCAACTCCTGTCCATACAACAAAGGTACTTATCACATAGCAACCAGCTCTTAAAAGATTTGACAGTCAATCAATCAATTTAGTCTAGTGTATTACCTTATTTCCGTTCTACTTACAAGGAAGAAAGTAATAAGACACTTTCTACTATTTTTTTCTCCCTTAGCGTAAAGTAAATAGAAGAATAAGATTTTTAACAATACTCTATTGCAGACATGTAGACAAAGTCATGTGAATGGAACACATCAGATTTTTAATTTCTCTACACGTACTATTTACATCGTGTATGGAGAAGGTATTGCATTGCACCCAGAAATTCGAAGCCGAGATTTCGCCGGAAATACATGTTTTGGGTCCCGCTGAATCCAATAAAAAATGTTAACGAAAAATTCCGTGTGTGTGTGTGTGTGTGTGTGTGTGTGTGTGTGTGTGTGTGTGTGTGTGTGGACTGCATATCTCAAAAAACGAGAAGACCGTTGAATACCAAACGAGAAGACCGTTGAATTTAATGTTCGAAATTTTCTTTTCTGTAAAATGGCACTAACGTTTTTGGTTAAAATATCATATATTAAAGATATTTATCTGAGAAACAATATGTATATCTTGAATTTTCTGGCAATAGCTTCTGAAGACTAGTTTATTGTGGATAAATTTTACGGAATTTTGTAAAATTGCTAAACAATAAGAAATAGACAAAAACCTACCATACAAAAAATGTAGTGCGCATTAAAACACACAATTTATGATATATACATTTATCCGTGCAGTTGATCGTTTTTTAGATATTCCTTGTTATTGCTTTCAGCTTTGAAAAACATATACTTTTCTCGTACAGAATTTGTCAACTCCTGTCTATACAAACAAAGGAACTTCAGTGATATAGCAACCAGCTTTTGACTATTACTTTAACCTATGGTACTCCCTTATTTCCCTTCTACTTACAAGGAAGCAAGTAATAAGACTATTTCTGCTAATTTCTTTTCTCGATTATCATGTAGTAAATAGAAGAATAAGATTATTAACAATAATTTGTTGCACAGAAGTAGAGAAAGTCGTGAATGGAACACATCAGATTTTTTGTGTAGCAAGTATTTGTCTATCTCTTAGGGTTTACTAGTTTAGCAAGATTCAGCAAAATTCATTCAGAATTAAACAGGTCTTCAGAAGCTATTTTCAGAATATTCAAGACATGCATATTATCTGTCAAGTAAATATCTTAACTATAAGAGATTTTGATCTCAATTTTTCCATGTAAAGGGTGGTTTGGGGTAAGGTCTTCAGAGGCTACTTTCAGAAAATTCAAGATATGGGTTTATTTGTTATACAAACGTCTTTAATATACAGTATTTTAATCATCATTAGAGCCATTTTTGAGAAAATAAACATTTTTGAATTTTTTTCCATCTTAAGGGTTTTTGGGTTTAGGGATTTTCTTCAAAATCTTCGTGTCGCACCCTTGGAATGTACTAAACATATATACCAAGTTTGATATTTTACCGACATTTCGTTTGGGAGTTATGTTCATAGACACATGGACACACTGACACACGGACACAAAAACACATACGGATTTTTTTTTTCTGAAAATGCTTTTTTTGGATACAGGAGGCCCTAAACCATACATTTCCGGTGAAATCTTGGTATCGAATTTTTGGGTTGAGTGCAATACCTTCTCCATACACTATGTATACAGTACGTGTAGAGAAAGTAAACATGCTTTTATGGATAAAGGGGGCATTAAAACGCGAAATTTCGGAGTCGAAATTTTAGTTGGAATGCAATACCTTCTGTATAATGTAGAGAAAGTAAAAAACATAAATAATTTTAGGAATAATTTGTAGGACTGTAACTAGAAAAAGTCACATGAATGTAACGTATCACATTTTTACAATATCCCCATTCCAAGACCATTCTGTGATTTGCAGTGCATCTCAGTGAATGGTGAACTTTAATTTTGCATATCCAGACTTGTATCTTGAAAAGCATATGTAGGCATGTCTTGTAATGCGGTGTAGAGTGCGACAGAGACAGAGAATCGAGTAAATGAAACGACGGGATTAAAATATGCACCGAATGTAAATATTCCTGTCAGTTTAATTAAACTAGAAATGGAGCACCGAAAAAGGGGAGGCTGTACAAGGAATAGAGATAATCCAATTCCTATTTAATGTGTAAAGTTCGCTGGCGGTGGTAAATATGTAGAGTGCCGCAAGTTTTAGAATTCTTTTGTTCTACTTGAAAATCATATTATCTCTTCAGAAATTCGCAACAAAACGCTTCACAGCAGCCCTTGCTGCCAAATAGTAATTATCTAGTTTGCCTGTATAAAAAAATCTTATGTGTTTCATTCACGTAACTTTCTCTACATCTCTGTAACAAATCATTTTAATAAGCTTATTCTTCTATCTATTTCAAGCTAAAACATTAGCAGCAATGGTCTTATTACTTAGTTCCTTATAAGTAGAAGGGAAATATGGGAATACACTAGGCTAAACCAACCTTCAAATGTTTTAAAATGTGGTTGCTATGGGACTGAAATCCGTTTCTTTGCGTGGCCAGGAGTTGACAAGTTCACGTATGAGAAAAGTATTTTAAAACTGAAACGAATAACAAGAAAAATCTAAAAAATGGTCATCTCCATGAAAAAGAATGTATATGATATAAGTGGTGTATTTTAACGAGACCTACGTTGTTTGTATAGTAAGTTTTTTTTAATCTCTTACGGTTTACTACTTATGCAAAATTCCCCAGAATTCAACCAGAATAAACAGTTCTTCAGAAGCTATTCCCAGAAAATTTAAGATATACATTTTACTTATATGGAAATGACTTTAATATGTGGTATTTTAATCAAAATCGTTAGAACCATTTTTAAGAAAGACAAAATTTGCGAGAATGTTTCTATGTAAACAGAAGTAGGGGCGGGGGAGGTTCTTGAAAATATTCGTGTCGCTTCCTTGGAAGATACCAAACTTAAATACTAAGCTTGGTATTTTAACTGTTTTTTCATTGAGCTATGCTGTCCACAGACACACTCACGGACATTTTTATAAAAATGTTTCTTTCTACTTTCTCTAGCCCTATTTGTACAATTTACATAGGGATAGAGAAGGTAATGTAATGCACCCAAAATTCGATGTCGAGATTTCACCGGAAAAAATATGTTTGGGGTCCCCTGAGTACGAAAAAATCATTTTTAAAAAAGGTCCGTGTGTGTGTCTGTCTGTCTATGGACAGCATATCCCAAAACGAAAAAACCCTTAAATACCAAACTTGGTATTCAGGTTTAGTATCTTCCAGGGCTGCGACACGAAAATTTTCAAAAAAAAATCCACCCCCCCCCCCAAACCACAAACTACCCTTTATATGGAAAACATTCTCCAAACATACCATGTGCATAGGGTATAAAAGAAGTAAGTACTGGATTCCACCCAAAAATTCCATACTGAGATTTCACCGGAAATACAACCTTTAGGACCCCCTGAATAATAAAAAAAAAAAAAAGGTTTTAGGCTCACACGACTTCTCTAGCTATTCTAGGAACCTCCTACAAAAGATTCTTCTTTCTACTCAATGCTAATCGAAATAAACACTAGCAGAATGCTCCTTTTATTTGGTTCTTATAAGTAAAAGGAAATTAAGGTAATGCACTAGGCTACAGTGATAGTCAAATGTTTTAAAAGCCCGCGTTTTGCGATTGTCATTGCAAATCGGTTCTTTGCTTGGCCAGGAGTAGAGCAAAAGAAAAACGGATCCTTCCTGTCTGAGAAAAGTATAAGTACTTCACGATTGAAACCAATAGCAAGGAATATCTCGAAAACGGTTACCTCCACAACAAAATCGTAAAGGACATAAATTATGTGTTTTGACGTGATCAACATGTTTTGTGGAGTGAGTTTTGTCTATCTCTTACGGTTTATCAGTTAAGCCAAATTTGGAATAATTCATCCAGATAAAGAGGTCTTCAGCGGCTCTTCCCAGAATATTCGAGATATGCATTTTATTTTGGCTTGAGTAGTTTTAATATACGGGATTTTAATCAAAATTGTTAGTCATTTTTGTGAAAATCAAAATTTTCAAAGTAGTTCCGTGTAAAGGGTAGTTGTGCTCGGGAGATTTTCTTGAAAATATTCGTGTCACATCCTTGCAAGATACCAGATTTAAATACCAGTTTGGTATTTAACGATATTTTCGTTTTTGAGCTACACACACACACACACACACTGACAGATAGACACATACACGGGCATTTATAAAAATGCATTTTTTGGATTCAGGTGGACCCAAAATATGTATTTCCGGTGAAATCACGGTATCGAATTCTTGGGTGCATTACAGTACGTTCTCTATACACTATGTATATAGTAAGTGTAGAAAAAGTAATAATGGAAAAATTGCCTTAAAGTATGGTGCTATTTTACCAACATAGAATAATAATCTGATGTGTTCCATTCACATGACTTTCTCTATATCTCTGTAACAAATTATTTTTAAATAGCTTATTCTTCTATCCACTCCATGCTAATCAAGATTAACCTTAGCAGAAATACTTTCATATAAGTAGAAGGGAAATCATGCAATACACTAGGCTAAAACGATAGTCATATCTTCTAAAAGCTGGTTACAAATTTCCGTGTGAGAAAAGTTTTGAGTAGTACAAAACTAAAGTCAATGATAAGAAAACCTCAAAAATGGTGAACTCCACGAAAAAAATTCATATGACATAAATTGTGTGGTTCAATGAGATCTACATACTTTTGTCTATCTCTTTTGTCTATGCAAAATCGAGCAAAATTCATCCAAAATAAAGAGGTCTTCAGAGGCTATGCCCAGAAAATTTGAGATATACATTTTATTTGTGATGTAAATAGCTTTAATATGTGATATTTTAATCAAAATCGTTAGAGCCATTTTTGAGAAAATAAAAATTTTCAAAAAATGTTTCCTCTAAAGGTTAGTTTGGGGTCGCATTCTTGAAAGATACTTACTAAACATATACACCAAATATGTATTTTACCGACTTTCTTTGACCGTGTTCATAGACGCGGATATACGGACACTTCGGACCTTTTTCTAAAACCACTATTTTAGGATTCAGGGGAACCAAAAACATATATTTTCGGTGAAATCTCGGTATCGAAGTTTTTAGTGGAATGCAATACCCTCTCTATACACTATGTACATAGTACGTGTAGAGAAAGTAAAAATGTGGCTCTGCGTAAACAATTCACGTCTAACAAAGAGGACACCTCCCAAACAGATAGATATCTTATTTGAAGACCTTCCGATATCCTACCTTTTGGAAGGTTTAAAACAGTTGGAGAGACGCTAGGAAAAGTGCATCAAAATAAAAGGAAATTATATTGAAAAATCCGATGTGCTCCATTCACATGCCATTCTCTACATCTCTGCAACAATGTATTGTTAAAAAGCTTATGCTTCTATTTATTTCATGGCAATCGACAAAAAATTAGCAGAAAAAGTCTTATTACTTGCTTCCTTGTAAGTAGAAGCTAAATAAGAGACTACCATAGATTAAAGTGATAATCAAAAGCTGGTTGCTACGTGACTGAAGTTCCTTTATTTGTATGGACAGGAGTTCCTGGATGAGAAAAGTTTGTTTTTTAAAGATGAAACAAAAAACAAGGAATATCCCAAAAACGATCAACTCCACGAAAAAATGTATGTAACATAAATTGTGTGTTTTAACGTGCTCTACATTTTTTGTGGGTTAAGTTTTTGTCCATCTCTTACGGTTTAGTAGTTATGAAAACTCATCTAGAATAAAGTAGTCTTCAGAGGCTATTTCCAGAAAATTCAAGATATACATTTTATTTGTCAGGTAAATAACCTTAATATACGATATTTTAATCAAAGTCGTTTGAGCCATTTTTTAGAAAATCAAAATTTTCAAAAATAGTTCCATGTAAAGGGTAGTTTGGGGCTTGGGGGGATTTTTCTCAAAATCTTCGTGTCGCATCCCTGGAAGATACTAAATTTAGGTTCCAAGTTTGGTATTCTGCCGACTTTTCGTTTTTGAGTTATCATGTTCACAGACACACACGGACCTTTTTCTGAAAGTACCTCTTTTTGGGATATAGGGGACCCTAAAACATATATTTCCGGTGAAATCTCGGCATCGAATTTTTGGTGGAGTGCAATACCTTCTCTATACACTATATACATAGTACGTGTAGAGAGAGTAAAAATAAAAACAAATCTACCCAAAATAATGCATTTTTCTATATTTTTGTACGAACTGATTGAACGCCCCTGTCATTCGAGATAGCCTTAGCTGCAATTAGCTGGAATTACTCAGACTCTTCTGCAATTTGTTTCTTAATAAGTAGATAAACTCATATGAAAGGAACACATTTTTAAAAAGTCAGATTTGTTCCATTCGCATGACTTTCTCTAAATCTCTGAAAATTATTATTGTTAATAAGCTTATCTTTTATTCATGTCATGTCGAGAAAAATTAGCAGAAATAGTCTTATTTCTTGCTTTATTGTAAGTAGAAGCGAAATAAGGGAATACCATAGGTTACAGTGAAAGCCAAAAGCTGGTTGCTATGTGACTGATGTTCCTTTGTTTGTGTGAACAGGAGTTGACAAATTTCTGTATGAGAAAAGTATGTTTTTCAAAGCTGAAACTAAGAAAAAGGAATATCTCAAAAACGATTAACTCCAAGAAAAAAATGTATATAACATAATTTGTGTGTTTTAACGTGCTCTACATTTTTTGTTGATAAAGTTTTTGTCCATCTCTTACGGTTTAGCAGTTATGAAAAATTCATCCCGAATAAAGTAGTCTTCAGAGGCTATTCCCAGAAAATTTAAAATATACATTTTATTTGTCAGGTAAATATCTTTAATATACGATATTTTAATCAAAGTCGTTAGAGCCATTTTTGAGAAAATCAAAATTTTCGAAAAAAGTTCCATGTAAAGGGTAGTTTGAGGGGGATTTTCTCAAAATCTTCGTGTCGCATCCCTGGAAGATACTAAACTTAAATACCAAGTTTAATATTTTACCAACTTTTCGTTTTTGAGTTATCGTGTTAACAGACACACGGACCTTTCTCTGAAAATAGTTTTTTGGATACAGGTGACCTTAAAACATATATTTCCGGTGAAATCTCGGTATCGAATTTATGGTGGAGTACAATTCATTCTCTTTACACTATGTACATAGTGAGTATAGAGAAAGTAAAAATTCCTAGACACATTGGTTTAAAATATGATTTCGTCTTCACAGTTCCCGTATAAAGTTATAGTAGAACACCATATGACTATTTCAAATCCAAGTTTGTGTAATAAGGAAACTTCATGGAACAAAAATGTCGCTCTTGATATTACTCTCAGCCATTGCAGAATACTGTATGGAAGTTAAATTAAAGCAACAGCTTACAGGTATATTGGATGTCGAGCGGTAACGATACAATAAAACAAGCACAAGCTTTAAACGATCCAAAGTTCAAAGACGATAACGCAAGCAATCTCCTTTTGGTGGCACGACTCGAACCCCTAACCTCTTGAGTGCAGTAATGTTGTTATCACCACTTAGAGTCCCAAGGGAGCTATAAAAGTTTGCAAGGCAGGTTCTGAGTTAACCCCAAGTGGTAATGCAATAAGCACTTATGTATAGAGGCGCGCGCGCTCTTAGCAAATAAAAACACGCTAAGGAGGTCAATGAGGCAAGCTAAGGTGAACAAGAAGGTGTTACGAGAGTTCAGGGTCAAACTCTCTATCCCTTATTACAAAATGCATGCAAATTCTCACATAGAAACACACAGAATCAAATCATTGAAAAAGTTGAGAATGTACTAGGGTCGGGCCTCTAAATGAAAACAGCATTTAATTTTTGTTTGCTTTATTTCTCAACATAATCTCCAGAAAGGCTAATACATCGGTGTTTAATTAAACCATCTCTGTAGTGCGATTTATCAAGGTCCTCAAAATAGCCGTTTATCTCGTTGCTGTGAAATCCTCAAGAATTTTTTTAGGTTTGGTAACCGGTGGTAGTCACCGGGTGCTAGATCTGGCGAATAGGGTAGATGTTCAAGCAGTTCCAAGTTTAATTCACATGTTTTTCCCGTTGCAAAGACCGGAGCATTAGCGTGATGAAACAAGTTTTTTTTTTTTACTAAATGAGGTCTTTTTATTTTAACCTCGTCACTCAAACGCTGCAGTAAGCTAGCGTAGTAGTCACCAATGATATTTTTACCCTTTTCCAAGCAGTCAATAAAAATAATTCCCTGTGCATCCCAGAAAACGCTTGCCATAACCTTGTTAGCTGACAAAATTGACTTTGCTTTTTTGGAGTTGGTTCACCTGGCACAATCCACTGTTTTAACTGTGATTTACTTTCTGGAGTGTAGTGATGATGGTGGTATATGGAATAAAAATGAAGCACCGGTGGAACACGATGGCGGGGGAAACCGGAGAAAACCCGCCCCTGCGGAGATATATGCACCTAAGGTCCCACAACTCGGGTCGCCTAGGTGGGAGGCGAGCGGTATAACCACTTGGCCACTGTGCAGTTCATCATTTTGTTATGAAACAAATTTAAATATTCACAATTTTAGTCAAATTTTGTAGATTCATATGCTTAAGACTGTGAAGTTTTTGAATGGCAACTTGTAACATTTTATTATTGCTTGAAAGAAATTATTTCAAAAGCACGTCCTTGAAGACACGGATGGGGAAACATTGCTATGACTCACTAAGCGTGCAATAAAGCCGAAAGGCAGACACAACTACAGCGTGTAAATAAATTAAGCTTGTGACATTTTAAAACCCCTTCAATCCTCAATATTACTTTCTCTAGCCCTTATGTACAATGTAGATAGAGTATAGAGCAGGTATTGTATTGACCCAAAAATTCGATACCGAGATTTCACCGGAAATGCATGCTTTGAGACTCTCTGAATAAGAAAAACAGTTTTAGAAAAATGTCCGTGAGTCTGTCTGTCTCTGTCTGTGTGTGTCTGTGAGTATATGTATGTGTGTGTCTGTGGGCAGCATAGGTCAAAAACGACAAGTCCGTATTTGTATTTTTAAGTTTGGTATCTTCCAAGGATGCGACATGAACATTTTTAATAAATTCCCCGCATTCCAACTAAAATTACGAAAAAATTACAACATTTTGAGTTTTTCAAAAACGGTTCTTACGATTTTGATTATAATCTGTTATATTTAAGATATTTATAAGACAAATAAAATGTATATCCTGAATTTTCTTGGAATAACCTCTGAACACATGTTTGTTCTGGATGAATTTTGCGAAATTTTGCGTAACTGGTAAACCATAGGAGATGCACAAAAACTCACCACACAAAAATGTAGAGCTCGTCTGAGCACACAATTTATGTTATATACATTTGCATCGTGGAGTTGACCGTTTTTGAGATTTCCCTGTAACTAGTTTCAGCTTTAAAAAACTCCAGCACATACAAAGTATTTCAATCACATAGCAACCAGCTCTCAAAAGATTTGACTATCGATTTAGCCTATGGCATTCCCTTATTTCCCTTCTACTTACAAGGAGCAGCTAATAAGACCCTTTCTGCCAATTTTTTTCTCAATTAGCATTAAGTAAATAGAAGAATAAGCCTTTTAATGATAATTTATTGAAATGGTGATAGAGAAAGTCATGTGAATGGAGCACATCAGTTCTTTTGGAAAACAAATTTAGTCTCAAAATTTTAGTCAAATTTCATAGATTCATCAGCTTAATAGAGGAGTCTTTTTACTTTCTCTAGCCCCATATGTACAATGTACATAGGGATAGAGAAGCATTGTATTCCACCCAAAAATTCCATACCGAGATTTCACCAGAAATACATGATTTAGGACCCCCTGTATCCAAAAAAAAGCATTTTCAGGAAAAGGTCCGTGTGTGTGTGTGTGTGTGTGTGTGTGTGTGTGTGTGTGTGTGTGTGTCCGTGTGTCTGTGAATACGTAACTCAAAAACGAAAAGTAGCTAAAATACCAAACTTGGTATTTAAGTTTAGTAACTTCCAAGGATGCGACACGAAGATTTTGAGAAAAATCCCCCCACTCCAAACTACCCTTACATGGAACTTTTTTCAAAAATGTTGATTTTCTCAAAAATGGCTCTAACGATTTTGATTAAAATATCATATATTAAAGATATTTACCTAACAAATAAAATGTATATCTTGAATTTTCTGGGAATCGCTTCTGAAGACCTTTTTATTCTGGATGAATTTTGTTAATTTGGCATAACTAGTAAACCGTAAGAGATAGACAAAAACTTACTATACAAAAAATGTATGTTTTGTTAAAATACACAACTTACGTCATCTGCATTTTTTTCGTGGAGCTTACCGTTTTCGAGGTATTCATTGTTATTGGTTTCAATTGCGAAGTACTTATACTTTTCTCAGACGGGAGTGTACGTTTTTCTTATGTTCTACTCCTGGCCAAGAAAAGAAACGATTTGTAATGACAATCGCATAACGACAGCTTTTATAACATTTGACTGTTGGTTTAGCCTAGTGTATTCCCTTATTTTCTTCCTACTTATACGGAACTAAATAATAAGAAAATTGTGCTAATGAGTACCACGATTAGCAAGGTGCAGAAAGAAGAATAATCTTATATATGAAGTTTGTAGAACAGCTAGAGAAAGTCATGTGAGTATAGCACATCAGATATTTTATTTGGTAGTGTTTAACGCCCGATGATTTAATGAAGATAGAGCACCAGTGGAATGAGTGGCGGGGGAACCCGGAGAAAACCCGCCCCAGCGCCGCTTTGTCCACCACAAATCTCACATGAGGTCGCTTGAGATCAAACCTGGGCCGTCTAGGTGAAAGGTGGTCTAACCACTCAGCCACGGCGTGGCCATTAGAGGAATATGATACTGAAGTTTCTGAAATGGCAACCTGTAGCATTTCATTATTGCTTGAATGAAATGATTTCAAAAGCACGTCCTTGTAGACACGGATGGGGAGATGTTGCTATGACTCACTAAGCGTGCAATAAAGCCGAATGGCAGACACAGCTAGACCATGTAAATAAATTAAACCTGTGGCATTCTAAAGCCCCTACAATCCTCAATATTTTATCTCACGATTCAGGTCTTAATTTATAGGCGAGATTAAATTCGTTGTGTACCAGGCAGCGACGCTGTTTCCAGCACCAAGACGTAATTCCATTGCGTTAATTATTCTTCTGCTTCTTCTTCCTCTCATTCAGAGAGCATTTCTTCTCGAGGCGGGCGTCACATGCAGATTTTGTTTCACTAAGGGAATATCCTGCACGTGTGAAGTTACGCTTCAGATATTGCGAATCTCATTCTTTTATTCCGCATTTCTTGAGAGAAATCTCGTTCGCAAATTAAATTCTGGGCGCGCACGTTGTGAAGGACAAAACATACAAACTTTTACGAGCTCATTTTATCTACTTTTGGCAGTAGGCTGCGGGCTTTCGATGTTGGAATGAAATGTCATTTTAAACTCTTAAGGTTTTTAACGTCTTCTTAATGGGTCACTCAATTACCAGATATTGTTATTCAGGCCTTATTATTGGATGGTGCGCGACAGTTGCCATCTAATTTCATTTCCTTACTTTCTTCCTTACTTTGTTCGTGATGTCAGGTTTTCTTTCATCTTCCTTCGCTTTTTTCCTTTCTATTCTCCCCACTCTTTGTCCTTTCTCGTTAATTTAATATTTCTTTCATCCTTTTTTCCTTTAATCCCTTTTCCCTCTCTCATCTTAATTCCTTTCATTCTCTTTACCGGCTTTCTTTGTTTTTACTTTCTCTTCACGTACTATATACATAGTGTATAGAGAAGATATAACATTTCATCTAAAAATTCTATACTGAGATTTCATCGGAAATACATGTTTTGGGACCCCCAAATTCAAAAAAATATTTAAAAAAAGGATCGTATGTGTCCTTGTGGAGCATAGCTCAAAAACGAAACGTTTGTTAGATTACAAATTTGATTTATAAGTTCCGCATCTCCCAAGGATACAACGTGAAGATTTTAAAGAAAATCCCCCCAGCCCAAACTATCCTTTATATGGAAAACATTTCGAACATTTTGATTTTCTCAAAAATGGCTCTAAAGATTTTTATTAAAATCTCTTATATGTAAGCTATTTACATGAAAATAAAATGTGATTCTTAAATTTTCTGGCCTCTAAATACCTCTTTATTCTGCATGATTTTTTTTTTAATTTTGCATAAATATTAAACCGTAAAAGATAGGCAAATACATTTACTACACAAAAAAATGTACAGCTCCATAAGACACACAATTTATATAATACTTTTTTTTTTGGAGTGGACTATTTTTGAGATACCTTGTTATTAGATTTAGCCGGGAATTTGTCAACTCTTGGCAATGCAAAGAAACAGGTTTCAATCCCATAGCAACCAAATTTTAAACATTTGACTGTCGGTTTAATCTAGTGTGTCTCCTTATTTCCCTCCTACTTATAAGGAAGGAAGTAATAGGCCAATTTATGCTACTGTTTATCTTGATTAGCATTAAGTATTAAACGAATAAGCTTTTTAACCATAATTGGTTACAGAAATATACAGAGATTCCTGTGAATAGAACACTTCAGATTTATTTTATTGCCATTTATTATTTCTGTATCATTTCTTGCAACTGCCTAGTTTCCCTTCAGTTTACTTTGATTTTTCGATGCTCTTCGTTTTCCCACCTATTTCTATTTGATTCTTTTTTTTTTCTTATTTTCTGCCTTTTTTTTCTCATTTCTTTTTTTCTTTTGCCTTTGGTTTTGCTTTTCACTTTCTCCGTCATTTACCTAGGTCGAGAAATTAGGTATTATATTTCACCGAAAAATTTGATGTCAAGCTTTCATTGGCAGTAAATGTTGTGTATTCTCGATTAAAGAGAATGAAAAAAGCAGACGTAGTAAGAGTTTTATGTGTAAATAGCATAACTCAAAAAAAAAACGAAAAGGTTGGTCCTCAACTCAGTTGATACATTGTACAGAATTTTTCAATGTGATTCTACCTATTCCACACAGGGGTTGAGTAAAAAAAACAATTGACCTAATAGTTCGCTGAACTTTGAAGCCTGGGACTTAAAGTACTTATGACAATATAAGTCGTCAATGCAGTAAAAAATATAATAATTTGAGATCACCTTATGGTTAACCGAGATACATTAGAATCAATTGAGAAATTGAGTGGCGTGCCGGTATGTTTCAGTAATTAGACCAACTGGCTAAGGACCGGGAGATTTGCTTTTCAAATTCCGGCTATGGCATTAAATTTTTCAGTCTGACTCTACCTTGCCAAATGCTGTCCTACACACGGCTTGGTGAAAAAACAATTAAATATCACCTGAGTGTCTGAAAGGTATACTTTGCAATAACAATGAATGAATCCGTCTCGACTTGGTTTGATGTCAAAAGCCTGGCACTCAAACATTAACCTATGAAAAAATTTCACTAAAAACATTAAAAACCTTGTTTAATCATTTGTGTTGCAAATGTGCAATAGCATGCAATTAAGGGTTAAAGTACTTACGACGTTGTAAGTCTCCAACGGAGTACGTCATCTCAAAAAATTTGGTGCTGAGTGGTTAGAGCAACCGGCTATAGACCGAGAGATTCGTGGTTCCGATCCGGCTATGGCATTCAATTTTACAGTCTGACTCTACGTATCCAACTCCTGTCCTACACATGGTTTTTGTGAAAAAATAATTAAATTTCACCCAATGTATGAAAGGTATTCTTTGCAATGACGAATAATGAATCCGTCTCGACTTGGTTTCATGTCAAAAGCCTGGCTCTCAAACATTTAACTATGAATACAAGTCGTTTCGGACATAGGACCGAAGAAACAGGGGAAATTAATAAAAACATTAAACTATATTAGAATCGGGTTGGGCGACTTGGGCGTGGCTGAGGCCAATATAAACGACTATTATTATATTGACAGACACGATTCAATTCATTCGAGCAAAATTTGTTTATTTGTTTCCAACTTTGCAGTAAAAAGTAAAGCTTAACAATGCCTGCCAATAATGAACAGTTGCTGCAGTCCTTAACGTTATTTAACATGTGTATTCTGTATATAGGATTATGCATAAAATTAAAACAAAATAGAACAAAGCATACCAAAGTAAAGGCAAAAAAAATTAGGTTTGATAAAATTCCCTCGGATTACGCATAAAGACGATATAAAAATAATGCGAAAAATACAATGGCAAATGAAAACTATGACTCTTAAACAAAACATGGCCATTCCAGGCAAACCACAGCCATTAAAAAACAAAAACGGTGCGGAAACAAGCAATCAGAAACAAAGGAAAAAACATGGGATGTCAGCTGTACACCTTCCCACGGTTTGAACGCTGAAGTTGCGGTCGGTCGATAACTGTTCAATTTAGCAAGATATATGAAAGGGCGAGCATGTGTATTGCTGCAATTAGCTGCCATGCCACGGTAATGTCGCATAACGGAAAATAAAATTTGTTACGCCATATTTCCTCCTGACGTTAATGCCATTTCACGAATGGTTATGCTCACTTTCGTAATTAAATCATAGAATTAGCTATTGTAACAGCATTTAAAACATAGGTAAACCTGAAGGTTATGTACAGAAATGCCCTTTCATTGTTTTTGTTGAGTAATTATGACAATAAATACATCGCACAATCCCTGCTAATAATGGAGGGCTATAATGAATTTGGATTATTCATCACTAAGTTATTCTTTGTAAAGTGAAATCCAGGTGGCCATGATAATAGCGATTAAGACGATGTATCTATGAAATTTGGAAAATCCACAGATGCAAGCTATCCTATACCAGCTACATATTCTACATAACGATTAAAATATTTTCTATGTATAAAATTTTTAATTTGTTTGGTTACTAAGCATATTCTTCTATCTTCTTCGTGTTTTCAATTGAAATAAACATTAGCAGAAATAATCTTATTACTTAGTTCCTTATAGAAGGGAAGGGAAGTAGAAGGGTACTAAGGGAATACATTAGGCTTAACCGACAGTCAAATGTTTTAAAATGTGGTTTCTGTGTGATTTAAATCTGTTTCTTCGTGTGGCCAGCTGATGATAGATCCCCATGTGAGAATTTTTAAGTATTTTAAAACTGAAACCAATAACAAGGAATGTCTCAAAAACGGTCAACTTCACGAAAAAAATGTATATAAAGTAAATTGGGTGCTTTAACGAGATATGCAATTGTGTAGTAACTTTTTGTCTATCTCTTACTGCTTAGCAGTTTTACAAAGTTCAGCAAAATTTATCCAGAATGAAGAAGTTTTCAGAGGCTATTCACAGAAAATTCATGATATATATTTTATTTATCGTGTGCATATCTTTTATATACCGTCATTTAATAAAAAATCATTAAAGCCTATTTTGAGAAAGTCAACATTTTCGAAAAATTGTCTTTGTTCAGGGAAATTTGGAATGTGGGAATTTTGGTATTTAATGAACTTTTTGTTTTTGAATTATGTTGTCTAAAATACTCACGTACAAACACACACACACATATTTACCTTTAAAATTTCTTTTTTTTTAGACTCAGGGGGTTCTCAAAACATATATTTTTCCAGTGAAATCTCAATATGCAAGGCAGGTACTGATATTATTAATCTCACTAGTCCTCTACGGGTAAGTTTTAAGTTGAAATAGCCCCGTTGAGTTCTGCAACCATTTTAACGCACGAAGGGATATCTGTACACATAAATTAGGGGTAATTGGGCCACCTAGGGCCCGTTTCACGAAGGTACAAATTACAGATTTAGAAAAGTACATGAAATTGACACTGAAAGTACAAATGTTTGTGTTTCAAACACATTCAGATATAATCCCGTATGGTAACAAGAGATTTATATCAAATTACTTCCAATTATATAAAATTTATTTTCATAAAAAGCAGATTAAGTGGGCCTAAGGTGGAAAATAATAATTTTCATTCTTTTTACAGAACAGAAAAGAAATTATGAAAGCAATAAAAGGAAAAAAAAGAAATTTTGTTTTGACCTTTAACAGATAACGTTACGAAACTGAGAAACAGTAAATGAATTTAAATTCACATGAATGAAGCACACCATTCAACACATTCTCTACTTACTTCTCTGTAACAAAATATTCTTAAAATGTTTCTTCTATCTACTTCTTTCTAATCGAGATAAACATAAGTAAATGGTCTTATTACCTACTTGTAAGTAGAAGGGAAACAATGGAGCACAGTAGGCTAAAGCGATTGTCAAATATTTTCAAAGCCGGTTGCCGTGTGGTTTAAATCCGTTTCTTTGCATATCCAGGAGTTTAAAAAATCCTATTAGGAATATTTAAATACTCCAAAGCTGAAACCAAAAACAAGGAATATCTCGGATATAATCAACTCCACGAAAAAATGATTATCACCTAAACTGTGTGTTTTAACGAGATAAGCAGCTTTTGTCTATCTTTTACAGTTTGCCAATTTGCCAGTTTCATCAAAACTCGTCCATAACAAAAGCTCTTCAGAGGTTATCAAAATATACATCATACTTTTCATGTGAATATCTTTAATATACGCTATTTTATCCAAAATCTTAAGCTATTTTGAGAAAATTAAAATATTCAATTGTTTTTCATGTAAAGGGTAGTCTGGGATGAGAGGATTTTCCTCGAATTCTTCGTATAGCATCCTTGAAGGATATCGAACTTAAATACCGGCTTTGATGTTAAACGGTATTTTCGTTTCTGAGCTATGTTGTCCGCACACACTGAATTTTTTCTAAAAATGCTTTTCGGATTTAGTGGATCTCAAAACATATAATTCCGATGACATCTGGTCCAAAATTTTTGGAGGATACAGCCTTCTCTATATACTATGTACATAGTACGTGTAGAGATATTAAGACGAAGTGATGAGAATGTAATAATTTAAATTGGGAAGTATTTCTAAGAAGCTTCTATTGAAAATAGTTTTGTTGGAAGAGAATAGATAACCTTTTTCCAAAGTCACTTTTCATGAATTCTGAAACTCAAGAATACTATTTCCAGTGAAATAACAACAACTATTTCTGTAGCACACAATACTTTGGATTAATTGTTTTTTCACACAAGCTTGTGTGTAGGACAGGAGTTGGATAGGTAAAGTCCTTGTCACTTATCTGGAGAGAAGAAAGTGTCGCATGCGATAAAGTAGCTTTTGTTATTTCTATAGCACATAATACTTTGGATTAATTGTTTTTTCACACAAGCTTGTGTGTAGGACAGGAGTTGGATAGGTAAAGTCCTTGTCACTTATCTGGAGAGAAGAAAGTGTCGCATGCGATAAAGTAGCTTTTGTTATTTCTATAGCACATAATACTTTGGATTAATTGTTTTTTCACACAAGCTTGTGTGTAGGACAGGAGTTGGATAGGTAAAGTCCTTGTCACTTATCTGGAGAGAAGAAAGTGTCGCATGCGATAAAGTAGCTTTTGTTATTTCTATAGCACATAATACTTTGGATTAATTGTTTTTTCACACAAGCTTGTGTGTAGGACAGGAGTTGGATAGGTAAAGTCCTTGTCACTTATCTAGAGAGAAGAAAGTGTCGCATGCGATAAAAGTAGCTTTTGTTATTTCACTGAAAATAATATTCTAGAGTTACATTATACATAAACAGCAACTTTAAAAAAGGTTCTTCACTCTTTACAACATGATTTTCAATTTGAACTGGACTAAATAAGTATGTTTACTTTTACTTTCACTTACCTGGAGAAAAGAAAGTGTTATATAGGTAGAGTAAGACTGACAAATTCAATGCCATAGCCGGGATTTGAACCACGGATCTCCCAATCTCTAGTCGGTTGCTCTGTCACTGAGTTACCATGGCAACCTGCCGGCATAGCATTGAACTTCTCAAATGACTCGCATGTTTCCCGGTAAACCACAGGGTGATCTCAAATTATTTTGAGATGACAACCCCCAAAGACGACTTACAATGTTGCAAGTACTTAAGTCCCAGGATTCAATTGCATAATAGTTGGCGATACTATGAATCCTGGGACTTAAGTACTTACAGTATTGTAAGTAGCCATTGGGGTTGTCATCTCAAAAACATGTTGCCATGGTAGCTAAGTGGCAAAGCAACCGTCTAGAGATCGGGAGATCCGTGGTTTAAATCCCGGCTATGGCATTGAATTTTTCCGTCTGACTCTACCTTTTCTCTCCAGGTAAGTGAAAGTAAAAGTAAACTTATACTTATTTAGACCAGTTCCAATTGAAAATCATATTGTAAAGAGTAAAGAACCTTTTTACTTTCTCTATGCACACTATGTACATAGTGTATAGAGAAGGTATTGCACTCCACCCAAAAATTCGATACCGAGATTTCACCGGAAATATATGTTTTAGGGTCCCCATTATCCAAAAAAGCATTTTCACAAAAAGGTCCGTGTGTGTGTATGTCCGTGTGTCTGTGAACACGATAACTGAAAAATGAAACATCGGTAAAATACCAAACTTGATATTTAAGTTTAGTATCTTCCAGGGATGCGACATGAAAATTTTGAGAAAAATCCCCCCACCCCAAACTACCCTTTACATGGAACTTTTTTCGAAAGTTTTTATTTTCTCAAAAATGGCTCTAACGATTTTGATTAAAATTTCGTATATTAAACATATTTACCTGGAAAATAAAATGTATATCTTGAATTTTCTGGGAATAGCCTCTGAAGAGTAGTTTATTCTGGATGAATTTTACTGAATTTTGAATAACTGCTAAACCGTAAGAGATGGACGAAAACTTACTACACAAAAAATGTAGAACACATTAAGACACACAATTTATGTTATACAGATATTTTTCGTGGAGTTCGTCATTTTAGAGGCATTCCTTATTTTTGGTTTCTGCTATAAAAACGTATACTTTTCTCATACAGGAAGTTGTCAACTCCTATCCATATAAACAAAGGAACTTCATTGACATAGCAACCAGCTTTTGACTATCACTTTAACCTATGGTAGTCCCTTATTTCACTTCTACTTAAAAGAAAACAAGTAATAAGAATATTTCTGCTAATGTTTTCTGATTAGCATAAAGTAAATTGAAGTGTAAGCTTTTTAAGAATAATTTGTTGCAGGGATATAGAGAAAGTCATGTGAATGGTACACATAAAATTTTTTAAAGTTGATGTTTACGTATAATGTAACTCTAGAATATTATTTTCAGTGAAATAACAGCTATTTTTGTCGCATGCGACACTTTCTTCTCTCCAGATAAGTGACAAGGAAATTAAACTCACACGTACGACCTTTATTAGCCCAGTTGCAATTGAAAATATTTTTGTTGTTAGAGAGTAGAGAAATTTTTTTCTAAAGTTGCTGTTTATGAATTCTGGAACTCAAGAATACTCTTTTAGTGAAATAATAACAGCTATTTTTGTCGTATGCGACACTTTCTTCTTTCCAGGTAAGCGTCAGGGAAAATAAACTTGCACGTACGACCTTTATTAGACCAGTTGCATTTTTGACGCAATTCAGTCAGCGTGTTTCCCCCTAAGTGTAAACCGTTGGTTCGGAAGTTCGTACACCACGTATAAGCTCTAAGCAGAAGGTAAATAATTAAAATTACAAAACAACTCCATTGCCTATCCAATTTTAGAGCAGGGCTTCGCTTTGTGTTGCCACTTCAGCGCGGAGGTAAAACTCTTCAGAGTTCACGACAGAAGGAAAGACGGGATTTATTGCAATTAGCGAGGGTGGCAAAATGAAATCGACCCTCTTTACGGGATGATACCTCCCTCCCGACCCACACCACTGATCGGGGCTCCAAGAGGCCATAAACTGGAAGGAACCTAGTGACGTCACACAGTAGAGATGCCAAACGACCGAAATGAAATGGCTTCTTGCTGGAAATGTCTGCTACTTGGAAATAAAAAGCTTTCTGCCATCCCTAATATTTTCCAGGAGAGGGTTTGATGAGCCATTTTAAGCGAACTAGAAATTGCACTCAGTTCGGCGATCACTCATTCCACTTTCCTAATCGCTCTTCTCGCCTTTAAAGTAACCAAGTTTCAACATATCATTATCTTTCAGACTAAATAGCGAAAGTTGCAGTGAATACTGCGTTATTTATTCGCCATTAATGTCCCAAGTCTGTGAGATGATGTACTGATGGTCATAAGGAAAGAATTATATTCGCGATATGTCATCAAATGTTCTCTCTTTGGAGTGCAGGAGAAAAACACTGGAGACAGATTGTCCCATGAAACTAAGAAATGTCTGTGACCCATTCCAGCAGGACACAGAGCAATTCACTCAGGACAGGCTGTTTCACCTTGGGTGTGCACTAAAAGAGCACCGACTTACTCACGACTCACAGGTGCGTAATCTGCAGTATGCAATGCAGAGCAGCATTGATGGCTAGCTTTCGTCACGGCTGAATCAAGTGTTGCAAATAAAATTGCAAGACGCAGTGTTCTTTTATGACCTTTGCCCAGTGACTTATTTGGTTATCACGTTCCCTCTCCACCCGGGCTCCGAAGTCTGGCATTGAGTATTCACGAGTACCCTGACTCAGACGAATCGATTTGGAACAACTTGACTCGAGAAATAGGACACCGATGTCAGATCGAGCACATTTTGTGCGGAGAGCATATATGGCTGAATGGTAAAAAGGTTGCCTACCACCCAGATGGCCCGAGTTCGATCCCTCGGCACTGGTATAAACCTGTAAACCCGCTCCTAAGGACACAAAAATGTAGTCTGTCTCTTACGTTTTAGCAGCGTAGCAAAAGTGATTCAGAATTAGAAGAAACTAAGAGGTTACTTCCATTTTATTGCCATAAAAACAGCGTAAACGTGTATTTTAAACAAAACTATTAGAGCTATATTGAGATAATCAAAAATAACGAAAACTTTTCCATATAACAAGTAGTCTGGAGTGGGGGGGCGGGGTTATCCAAAGTCTTCATGCCGCATCCTGGGAAGATGAACACCAAATTTATTTAAGAGTAAGAAAATTCACTGTATAGCTCAGTTCAAGTAGCCTTTAAACCTGGTTAAACCCGAAGTGAAACAGTATTGTGACTATGCCCTGCGACCGTAATCGCCAAACGTGCGTGAACGGTTTACTACGTAATTCATAGATGATTGTTGGCATCCATTGTCACACCTTGTTAGTGGACACGTGTGCCAGTGGCAAGTTCTTTTGACATCGTCAGTTTTACACCTCTACGAGTGGACACGTATACTGTCGGAAGGTTCTTTGGTGTCGAAGCTGCATCTGAATGAGTTTCCATGTGCGACTACTTATTGGAAATTTCCTGCCACATGACCGACAGGTACAAAAAGGGGAACGACGCCTTACCCAGGGTTCAGTTTTGACAGGAAATTCGTGGCCAACAGTAATACGTGTGTCGCATCGAACGTCGAAAGGAAATAATATGGCAGAATTGTTACGAAAGCATTGAATAGTTATTTATGATTAAAAAAATAATTGTGTTTTACATTGTGAGTAGGAACCAAACAATTTTAACACTGTGTCATACACTATCTTTTAGACAGTCCTCAATATTTATAGATATTTTAATATAATTATATCATAATTATATCATGGAGTTCATGCTTAATGGTCTGCGATATTCAGTTGTTGTCTTGCTTAGCATCAGTGCTGACAACATGATGACTTACTCATACAGAACAAAAAACATTCTATACAACGGAGGCAGTGTAACAATTTTAATTTTGTTCCCTCCATTGCTAGTATAATGTCGTCTGGTTCAGCAGATTCCATGTCCATAACATTCAAATCATCCGCCATTTTATAGATCAATATGAGATTTCAGAGGCATAGCCTACTTGAATGAGGTCTATAAGCATAAACCGAAGTTGACTACGTACATTTTCTACTTTTTCTACTTTTAACACTACTGACATCTGGTAAAAGATCTACTTTTGACATCAGCTGTCTAAAAGGCAGTTGCAGCTGTTTGTTGCAGTAAAAAGAGACTTTTTGTGAAAGTACTTTGACCTTTTAATGTCTTTACAGGTAGCGAAAATAGCAGCTCTTCTGTTTTCTTCTGATACTGTTTATACGTTTCGCATCCTTTTTAACGTAAAATATTCATAGATCAGCAGAGCAGGCAGGTTACATTTTCTCTACCTTTAACGTGAAGGATGGAAAGAAGTTTCTTGGACGAATATCGTTGATGTCTAACTTACATAAAGTGCTTTGAGTTTGATGTATCTGCTCCTGCTATAAGAAATGCTGCCGGTATTTCTCTAAGGCTCCAGGCAAAAGGCTAGCATTTCACTTAGAAATGTTTCTTCCACAAATGGACCGCCCACCCGCTCGCTCGCCTTTACTTCGGCATTTTAAGCTTTTTTTACCTCTCTACACCAATCGCCCTAGGCATGTCACATTAGCCATTGCGCATTCTTTTTACACTGAAGGTTTTATGATGTTTTGGGGCTTTCATTCGAAATAGCTTTGTTATTTCTTGCATGATTTTGCAATTTACTTTTTTATTTATTATGAACCAAATTTCATTATAAAATGTAATCAAATTATTCATATCATAGTGTATTGCACCCAAAAATTTTATACCTAGATTTCACCGGAAATATATGTTCTAAAAAGCTCTGGAAAAGCAAAGAAGGTATTTTTAGAAAAATATCAGAGTGAGGATGTTTGTCTGTGTGTGTGTGGACACCATAACTAAAAATGAAAAGTCGGTTATGTACCACACTTGGTATTTAAGTTCAGTATTTTCCAAAGAATCCAACTACTCTTTACAAGGAACGTTTCTCAAAAATGTTTTTTTTTTCAAAAATTACTAACGATTAAATGCTTAAATACCATATATTTAAGCTATTATTATTATTATTATTATTATTATTATTACTAACGAAATATATTTCTTTAATTATCTGGGAATAACTTCTTCATTCGGGATGCCTTTTGCATAGCCTGTAAATTGCAGACATAGAAAAAAACTTACTATAAAAAATTTACATTTCCTTTAAACACACTATTTATGTCATGTACATTTTTGTAGAGTTAACCATTTCCTTGCTATTTGCTTCAATTTTAATATACTTAAACTTTTCTCAAACGGGAAGTCCCTTTCGTTTCATTGCTGCTTCGTTTTACTATAACTTAAAACAGAACCTAATTTTAATTTTTCACAAGTAGAAAAACTTTAACAGATTTTACCATCGATTTAGCTTAGTGTATTCCCTTATTTCCCTGTTATTTGCAAGGAAGCAAGTAATAAGTCCATTTCTGCTAATTTTTATCTCGATTAGCATGAATTACAAAAAAGGATATTATTTTGCAACAATAGTTTGCATAAATGTAAATAATGCATGGAACAAATCAGAAAATTCCGAGATTGAAACTGAAATATAGATTCTGAGACACTCTCAATCAAAAAAAAAAAAGTGTTTTTAGAAAAATGTGCATTTGTGTGTGTGTGTGTGTGTGTATGTGTCCGTTAAATATCAAATTTGGTATTTAAGTTCAGTATCTTCCAAGTTATGGCACCAAGATTTTAAAGAAAATACGCCCATACACTACTACCCTTAACATGAACAAATTTTCGAAAAGTTTAATCTTCTCAAAAATAACTTTAACGATTTAGATTAAAATGTCATATATTAAAAGTATTTACATGACAAATGACATTTATGTCTTGAATTTTCTGGAAATTACCTCTAAAGACATCTTTACTCTGGATGAATTTTGCGGAATTTTGCATAAATGGTAAACCACAAAAACTTAACAAACAATATAGAAATCGTAGAATCATAATTTTTGTTATATACATTTTTTTTCGTGGAGTTGACCGTTTTTGAGATATTCCTTGTTATTGCTTTCAGATTTAAAATACTTATACTTTTCTCATTCGAGAATTCGTCAACTCTTGGTCATACAAATAGAGGAAATTCAGTCGCATAGCAACCAACTTTTAAAAGCCTTGACTATCGCTTTAGCCTACACATAGAGTGGAAATGTTAGCATTTTGCTGAAGCACGTTTGGTAACCAGCCGCCATCTTGCATCAGTACAGACTACTATATAAATCATACGGAACATCTGACAAATTAATGCTTTTTCCAAGTTTTTAAAGTAAAAGGTAAATGACAATGGAAGGGGAGAGATTTCTAGTTGAAGGGATATTTAATATAATTACATTTTGTGACCTATCAGAAGTTATTATTCATAAATTGGTATTATTGCAATAAAAATCGCGGCAAGGTTATAACTTAATTTTGTTTTAATTTCTTGATTTAAGACTAATGTTAATATAATAAAAGGATGTACAGCATCGGTTTAAAGCTTTGGTAGAATATATGATATTAATAAAGGATTTCTGTGGAGGGATATTGCTATAATTACCATTAAATTCCGAGTTCGAGGAACACGCCTCCAATTCTCACGGTTCTGGTATCATAAGCACATAATTTTATAGTACTTACGTCTCGTGATAGCTGCAAAATGGGCGAATTAGCAAGAGGTTTCTTATAAAACGGAGCAGGTTGCCAATTTTGTCTGCGAATCGCACTTTACGTTTTCTGAGCTTCTAAAATCTAACAAACAATACAGAATCGTTCTGTTGATAATGTATAACACATTTGACTAACCGAAAAATCACTTAACTAAGTACACTAACCCAAGTAATGAAACACATTTCCCTTTCCTTGGTTTTGCTTCTGCTATTCGAGAAACTTCAACCAAACACCACACAGCTATAGACTATTATACTGTTTTAAAATTTATAGTTTAAAGTTACTGCTTAATTGTACATTTAACACCACAAAATCTTATTTTTGGGTGCACATTTAACCCACACAAGCCGTACTCATCTCAAAAGTGTAGCGTCTAAATATGGTGGCTTGGCAAAAACGTGCTTCACCAACCACAATGTATAAGAATAGGGGGGCATTTTGGGTCTAATTTTTCTATATTTATGCTTCCCTTCTACTTCAAGGAAGCAAGTAATAAGACTAGTATGTTGATGTTTATCTCAATTAGCATGAATTAGATAAAAGAATAGTCTTTTTTAAGAATAATTTGTTTCGATAAATGTAGAGAACATATAAATGGAACACATCAGATTTTCACTTTTTCTGTTTGTACTATGTACATAGTGTATAGAGAAGGTATTGTAATGCACCCAAAAACTTGATGCCAAGATTTCACTGGAAGTATATGTTTTGAGAACCTGAATCCAAAAAAGCATTTTTAGAAAAATATCCGTGTGTGTGTCTGTGGGCAGCATAGCTCAAAAACGAAAAATCCGATAAATACCAAACTTGGTAATTAAGTTCAGTATGTTTCAAGGACGCGACACAAGATTTTCAAGAAAATTCTCCCATCCCCAACTACCTTTACATGAAAACATTTTCGAAAGTTTTGATTTTCTCAAAAATGGTTCTAACGGTTTTGATTAAAATTGCCTATATTAAAGATATTTACATCACAAATAAAATGTGTATATTGAATTTCCTGGGAATAGCCTCTGAAGAAATCTTTATGCTGGATGAATTTTGCGGAATTTTGCTTTACTGCTGAACCCAAGAGATAGACAAAAGCTTACTACACAAGAAATGCAGATCATGTTAAAACACACAATTTATAGCATATAAAGTTTGTTTTTTTCATGGAGTTGACCGTTTTTGAGATGTTCCTTGCTATTTGTTTCAGTTTTAAAATACTTAAAAGTTTTCGCATGCGAGAATTTGTCAGCTCCCGTCCATACAAACAAAGCAAGTCACATAGAAACCAGCTTTTGAGTATCTTTTTCTCAATTAGCATGAAGTAAATAGAAGCATAAGCTTTTCAACAATAATTTGTTGCAGAGCTGTAGAGAAAATCGAGTGAATGGAACACATCAGAGTTTTAAATTTAACTTCGCGCCGTATTTCTGGAATGGCAGGTTACGAAATGTTTGCAGATGTACGCTAATATTTTAGGAGGTAATGTACACCTTACATGGTGATAGTGGCTGTATGAAATATTTACTGCCTGTGATGCAGCAGGTTTCTGGACAGGCGCATTTCCATACTTCAGAACTGCGGCTGTCGAGTGACGTGTTAATACAATTTAACTGAAATGGAGACGCGCATGCAGATTTGCCACATTTACATCTCAAACACTGAAATAAATGTGCCCTCGGCCATCTTCTGCGGGGAGGGATTTTAATCAGGGATTTTCATAATAAAGATGGTCACGTAGTCGCACTGTAATTAGCTCAAGTGTGGGATATTACCAATGTTTTATATGCTCTTGCTGAGGGAGATGTTTCATCCCTGTTAACTTAAAGGCGGATTATCTTCTCTCGTCTGCGCATGCGCTGATCCTAGCAGTAATTACTTCCCTCGCTCTCGTACTGTGGTATTTACAGATTCAAAATGTATGCTTTGCTGGCATTAACAACATGCATGGCAGAATGTCTCTTTATCTTTCCAACTTAATTCATATACCTACATACTGTGTAATGGAGATTCAGCATTTTTCTATCATAATCCACTCTTAATCTCGAAAATTCTTTTTAAAGAATTAACTGTTTTTATGGACTTTTTTATCCGGATTTATTTCGTTTGAAGTTGCCTTTTTGTGTAATATACTATTAGGAGTTAGTAGTTTTAAGGTAAATTGGGAATAAAGACTTTTTTATAGTTGCTGGAACCTTTGTGCATCCATAGAGAATCCATATTTAGCTTCCACCTTGATTTGGCATCTACAATTATTTAAATATCGTGCAATACACTCATTTCCTATGGTTTTAGCAATGGGTAGTTTTTACACTCTATTTTATGTCCACTTTTAGCTCCCATTTTAACCCTGCTCACTTTTAACGTAATTTTAGTTCTGTTTAGTTTTATAAGGGCGCTAATGGCCTAGTAGTTGAGTGACCTTAAATCCCAATAATCTTTATCCCCGTTTTCTAGCATAGCATTTTATAAAACAGCCCCGTATGTACAATATACATAGGAATAGAAAAAAAATTGTATTCCACCCAAAAATTCGATGTCGAGATTTCACCGGAAATACATGTTTTAGGACCCCCTGAATCCAAAAAAAGCATTTCCAGAAAAATGTCCATGTGTGTGTGTGTGCCTTTGAGCACGATAACTCAAAAACGAAAAATAGCTAAAATACCAAACTTGGTATTTAAGTTTAGTATCTTCCAGGGATGCGACACGAAGATTTTGAGAAAACTCCCCCCACCCCAAACTACCCTTTACATGGAACTTTTTTCGACAATTTTGATTTTCTTAAAAATGGCTGTAACGATTTTGATTAAAATATCATATATTAAATATATTTACCTAATAAATAAATTGTATATCTTGAATTTTCTGAGAATATCTTCTAAAGATCTGTTTATTCTGGATGAATTTTGCTTAATTTGGCATAACTAGTAAGCCGTAAGAGATAGACAAAAACTTACTATACAAAAAATGTATGTTTTTTTTAAATACACAAGTTATGTAATATACATTGTTCTCGTGGAGCTTACCGTTTTCGAGGTACTCGCTGTTATTAGTTTCAGGTTTGAAGTACTTATACTTTTCTCAGAGGGGAGTGTCCGTTTTTCTTTTGTTCTACTCCTGGCCAAGAAAAGAAGCGATTTGTAATGACAATCGTGTAACGACAGCTTTTAAAACATTTGACTATTGGTTTAGCCTAGTGTATTCTCTTATTTTCTTCCTACTTATACGGAACTAAATAATAAGAACATTGTGCTAATGAGTACCTCGATTAGCAAGGTGCAGAAAGAAGGATTATTTTATGTAAGAAGTTTGTGGAACAGCTAGAGAAAGTCATGTGAGTGTAGCACATCAGATGTTTTGTTTTGTTTTCTGTTTTCTTTTGTTCAAAACAAAATTGTGACACCTACAAAATGTCCCAAGTTTCTCAGTTTTTATTTTCGCTACATATTATATGGTACGTAGGTACCAAAGATAAAACCTTGATACCGAGATTTCACCGAAAATACAAATTTTAGTAACATTCTTTGTGTATGTATATGGGTATGCGTGTGTATGTGTCTGTGAGCACCATAACTCAAAAGCGAAAATTCGGTAAAATACCAAACTTGTATTTAAGTGTAATATAGAAGCAATATGAAGGTTTGGAGGAAAATTCCTTACCACAAACTACCAACTAAACTAAACTAAAATATAAAAATGTTTATGTTCTCAAAAATTGCTGTAACGATTTTGATTAAAATCCCTTATATTTAAGTTGTTTACATTACAAATAAAATGTATATTTTCAATTTTCCGGGAATAGCCTCTGAAGACGTCTTTATTCTGGATGAATTTTGCCAAATTTTGCTTTACTGCTAAAGAGATAGACATAACCTTACTGCACAAAAGTGTAGATATTGTCAAAAATACCTAAGTTATGTCATACACATTTTTTCGTGATATTGACCATTTCTGAGATATTCCTTACTGTTTGTTTCAGATGTAAAATACTTGAAACACTTCTCACACCGTCATTCATATAAACGGATTTCAACCATATGGCAACTAGCTTTTAAAAGATTTGAATATCACTTTAGCCTAGTGTATTCTCTTATTTCCCTTCTACTGACAAGAAAGCATTTCTGCTAATGTTTATCTCGATGAGTCTATAGTAGATATAAGCATAAGTTTTAACAATAAACTGTTGCAGAAATGTAGAAGAACTCATGTGAATGTAACACATATCTTTAAATGCATGCCCTTATATTAACGTCTACATCAAATTACACCACCATAGTTTCTATGTTCTACGTTGCCAAATTTGACACATCACATTAGCACTGAGGCCCGCACTTATACACTTTTCATTCTCTTTGACTGGTTTATCCTAAGTATTATTCCACTTTCTTAATTCACAGAAATTCCTTATATGCACCTTTAATCGTCAATGAATTCAAACTTGAGCCAAATATTTTCCTTGATTACTAAGATTCCTAAATCTTAATTACCTTTACTGTCCTGACTTCAAGCTAATTGCTCTTCCCAATGTAACTTGCCTTTACTAATGAGTTGTACCTTGCAGTACAATGTTGTGATTTTTTAAATTATTCGTTGGTTTTAATAAATCAAATTATGTAACGCAATGTTTCGTTTCCCTATTATACCGTTAAGAGGTATATACTAATTTGTAAGGTGTAGAGAATGACGAGTGACTGAACTACAACAAAAATTTAATAAGTTTTATGATTATGAAGCATAGCTACGAGTAATTTCATAAATAGTTTGCAGTTTCATACTGTAAGTTCCCCACGTGGTTATAAATCCAATAAAGTTACTTTTTCTAGTTTTCTCTTGGTTCAATTTAGGTTACGGCTAGAGATGCGTAACTAGGGTAATAAAAACTTCACGTGAAATGACACGAAATGGAGTGCCATGAACCAAAGCGTGAATTTTATATCGGATTTTATGGACTGTACCATCACATAAACGTCACATGCTGGACAACTTGGGCTTGCGTTATCGCGTATACATATCTGGTACTTGCGAAGCTGTTCTCTGATCTATGTTCATAGATGAGGAGGCTCCAGCAGTTTGTTCCAAAGGGAAATTTAATGAACCGTACTACACAAACAGAGAGAGATAGGGAACGCTAACATCTCGGGGGAAAAAACTCTCTCACAGTCTTATAGAGTGTACCTTTAATGACAAAGGTTGTAAGATCAGAAGAAAAAAGAAGCGTCACTCCATTCATCTTCTTCAGTTTTAAAACGCAGCAAAGAAACTAGGGAGTTGTTGTTAATGTTTGCTTACAAATCTGCACAAAGCATAAAACAGATCAGAGATAAAACCTCTGAAGTATTTATTTTATTGAATGAAACTTAATTTACCGTTTTCTCGCACCTGAATTTGCATTCAAATCACGAAAAATCTATTATTATGTTCACACAACTTTCTGCCTCCACTATTTCTTTATTTTATACTGACAGTGAGGGTTAATGTTAGAGTATGCTGTATGACAACAGCTGTCTAATCGCTGTGCCCAGGATTCAAACCTATATTTTAACCATTACACGAAACAAAACAGCTCAGATTAATAATGCACTTAGACGTCTGTAAAAATCCTTTCACTCCACCCTTACACTATATTATTAGAAAACAGTGTTGCTATTCAGAATTTAAAATATTTCTCAATAGGATAGGTATTTAATTCATTATAAATAATTACTTACATTTCCCCATATATTTAAATTACTTAATATAATTCTGAATCCACCCACCTTCATCAAGTAATGAAGTTTGTTCTCTTTTCTTATTTTTACTAACATTGTGTTAATAGGAACAGTATTTTACTTTATTTACGACGTAAAATGTACATAGATAAGGTAACGTATTCCATCCAAAAATGTAATATCATAGTTTCACTAGAAATATATGTTTTAAGGTCTCCTGTATCCAAAAGCATTTTTAGTACGAGGGATCATTCGAGACTTAAGGCTACAAAGTCCATATTCTTTATGTTTCGTCTTTCACAATGAACTTAATAGTGTGCGGTAATTCTAATACATGCTGTTGGCAACAGCCTATGCTACCTAAAGCGCTACTGCAAGATAAACACAAATGGCGTCTCGTTTGTTAAAATGGTCTCGCGAAGAAATCCACTCAGTTATTCTGTTTCTGTGGGCCCAACTTCTAACCGCGGCTGAGAATTACCAACAGCTGGTAGAGATTTATGGAGAGACTGTAATGTCTCTTCAGCATGTCGTAGAATGATGTCGAAAGTTTGTGACCGGTAGAGAAAACGTCACCGAAGACCATCGCAGAGGCTGACCCAGCACGACATCCACAGGTATGAACACAGCTCGCGTAGAGAAGTTGGTTCAGGACAACAGGAGGATCACGTTATGACATATGACGGTAGAATTGGGAATAACTTTTGAAAGTGTTCATCACATTGCTCATGATATTTTGCATTACTGGAAAGTTTGTTGCCGATGGGTTCCACGAAATCTGGAGAAGCGCATTGGGGCAATTCTGCAACTTTTGTAACGGTTCTTCACTGAAGGGAACAGTTTCATTCACAGCTTTGCCACGATTTACCAAAATGGATGCACCACTATACCTCCAGCAGTAAACATCCCTCTTTCCAAAAGAATAAAGAAGTTTAAGAATACGCCATCTGCCGGGAAGGTGATAGCTAGAGTGTATTGGGACGACGCGGGTGTCATACTCGTGGAGGTTTTACAAAGGGGGCACACAGTGACCGCTAACCGATACTGCGATACCATGACACAACTGCGCGAAGCCATCAGGAGAAAACGGCCACGAATCCTCGCCGGAGGTATCATCTTTCTCCCCAACAACACGCGACCTCATACAGCCCAGAAGACCACCACACTGTTGAAGTAGTTTCGTCGGGATGTCCTCGACCAACCTACTCACTCCATGCGACTTTCAACTTTTCCTCATTTGAAGGGACACCTAGGAGGCCGAAGATTCGCTTTAGATGAGGAGGCACGACACTTCACGATAACGTGGCTGAACACGCAAGGCCAGGATTTTTTTACCAGGAGGGAGTATTCAAAATCATCCCACAAAGCGAGAAGTGCCTCAACCGATATGGAGACCATGTGGAAAATAACCTAATATCTGTACTATTAGATGGCTGTATTGATTGTACGAAATAAAATATATTCCTTCCACTACAGGCCTTGGGATCTGATCAGCATGTGCGTCTATGTACGTGTGTGTGTGTGTGTGTGTGTCTCTCTCTCTCTCTGTCTCTCTCTCTCTCTCTCTCTCTCTCTCTGTGAACAGCATAACTCAAATACCAAAAACCCTAAAAAAAAACTTGATATTTAGGTTCAGAATCCTCTAAGGAGTGACACGAAGGTTTTAAATAAAAGCCTTCCATCCCCTAACTATACATTACATGGAACATATTTTGCATTTTTTTATTTTCTCAAAAATGGACCTCACGATTTTTATTGAATACCATATGTTTAAGATATGTATAGAGAATAAATACTCGTATATGTAGAATTTTCTGGGAATGTCCTCTGAAGATTTCTTCATTCTGAATGACTTTTGTATAACTAGTAAACCATGAGATAAATAAAACTTGACTCAAAAAAAACATCTATACCAGTTGCATTGTTTGTGGCGTTAACCATTTCTGAGATATTCTTTGTTATTGGTTTCAAATTTATAATGCTTAAACTTGAGAATTTGTCATTCCTGCTGTCTTGGGCAAGCTATGAGAATCGAATTTCAGTGCCATAGCCACCAGCTTTTGAAAGATTTGACTATCACTTTACCTAGTGCGGTTGATGAGGGATGAACTGGATTGGTTGTTGAGAGATGAATTAAGTAAAATAAAACATTCCTCCATAAAAAATAATTTTAAGTCAAACTTTTAAGTACAAATCAAAACATTAGTTTTATTAAATATACTAAAGGTATTGTTGATAGAACCAATGTTGTGATTTGTACTTAAAATTTTGAATTTTTGGGCCCCTTCCTTTAAGAAATTGAATGCCATTTCTACTAATGTTTATCTTAATTAGCATGAAGTAGCTGTAAGAATAAACTTTTGTGAGAATAGATTTTTACAGTATAGGTAGAGAAATTGCTTCCTTCTTTTTAAATTCTGTTTTAATTGATACTGTCTTGCTCCCCGCATGAAATACAACGTTCTAATTCATGCATCGCATTCCTTTCAAAAGCAGTGCTCCGGACTTGATCCAAACTAATCTTTCTCGGCAGCGCCGTGACCGAGTGGTGAGATCGCTCCCCTCTTACCTAGGAAGCCTGGGTTTGATCCCAAGCGCTTGCATATTGAATTTGTGGTGGACGAAGCAGCGTCTGGGCCAATTTTCTCTGAGTCTTCCGGTTTTCCCGCCACTCATTCCACCAATTCCTCGTTCATTAAAGTTCCTATTATCTACTTCACTTGCATTTCATATCATCGTCCACATCCACTATCTCATACACCTCACCACTCGCTCCGGCTTCTTCAGCCCCGACAGGTTTCTGACCCCTAGGCACCCACTTGTAAGTCCTAGGAGGTGTCAGTTCCACATACGGGAGGATAAACCGACTATGAAAAAATCTTCTGTATTACACTCACATGACTTTCTCTACATCTCTGCAACAAATTATTGTTAAAAGCTTATACTTCTATTTACTTCATGCTAATCGAGAAAAAATAGCAGAAATAGTCTTATTTCTTGCTTCTTTATTAGTAGAAGAGAAATAAGGGAGTATCTTAGGTTAAAGTGATAGGCAAAAGAAGGTTGCATGTGACTGAAGTTCCTTTGTTTGTATGGACAGGAGATGACAAATTCCTGTATGAGAAAAGTATGCGTGTTTTAAAGCTGAAACCAACAACAAGGAATATCTCAAAAACAATCAACTCTATGAAAAACATGTATATAACATAAATTGTGGGTTTTAAAGTGTTCTACATTTTTCATGTGGTACGTTTTTGTCTATCTCTTACGGTTTAGCAGTTATGCAAAACTACTTCAAATTCATCCAGAGGCTATTCCCAGAAAATGCAAGATATACATTTTATTTGTCAGGTAAATGTCCTTAATATATGATACTTTAATCAAAATCGTTAGAGCCATCTTGAGAAAATCAAAATTTTGAAAAAAGTTCCATGTTAAGGGTTGTTGAAAATCTTCGAATCGCATCCTTGGAGGATACCAAACTTAAATATCACATTTAGTATTTAACGGTCTTTTCGGTTTTGAGCTATGCTATCCACAGAAACAAAAACGCATACACACAGACACACACGGACATATTTCTAAAAATTCCTTTTTTGGATTCAGGGGGTCTCAAAACATATATTTTCGGTGAAATCTCGGTATCGAATTTGGGATGCAATACAATACCTTCTCTATACACTATGTACATAGTACGTATAGAGATATTAAAAAGATATAAAAGGTACATATCCCTCTGTTGACTATTCTTTCTTTATTTTTCAGCTTAAAAGGTCCTTTTATTTTATACTTCACCACATATTTTTGTCTATCTATGACTTTACAGACTTCCAGAATATTTTTCACTTTCTTCTCAACTTCAGTAGGGGCTATCAATATGGTTTCTTTAATATGTACTTTTAACTTTTCTTGGATAGGTCATGCTTTTTGTACGCGACGACAAAACCAACCATTCATGCAGGCTAAGCTTCAGAACTATAATCGCCTTACTTAGTCTCGGAGCACTACAATCTGAAGGACCTACGTCTTGATCAATGCGATCAGTGCAAGCATTCTTTATGTGCATTTTGCTGAGTTTAACAAGACGATAAGTTCTCTCGACTGGAAACAGTCATTGCCATGGTTACAGAACATCACGTACGTCAGACAAACTAGGAATGGTGTACAGAGAGAGAGAGCGAGAGAGCATGTCATGAAATGAAATGATGGTGAACATTTTCAACACCTGTTGCACCAAACATTCGGTGCGTACGTTGTTTCAAAATGTTGTAACATACATGGTGTGCGCTCGCCTTCCTCCGTTAATTAGGAACTTCTTTTTTTACTTTCTCTATCATGTAATGAAACAAGGGTGCATAACCTGACTACTCAGCGATACGTCCCAACTCTGGGACAACTTCATGGGTTTTTTCCCGTTAAGCAAGTACCTTATTTATGCACTGAGCCCCCCTCGTGCAAGCACCGAAGTGGAAGTACAGGGACGGAAGTGGATACGTCAATCCCGAGCGGAAGACTACAGAAAACCACGGCAGGGCTGATCTTTACCAGCTTAAATCTACTAACTTTCCAGGTGTGTGCCGGAGGACATTAAGATAGCTCGCAACACCACCCAGACGTACCCAATCTCCCACGTCGAGTCCAACCCAATCCGAACTATGTACATATTGTTTAGATACTATTGTATTTTATCCAAAACATTGATATTGCAATTGCCCGAGTAAAAAAGATGTGAATTTATACACTGCTGACCATGCAGAGAAATGGCTTTCTATCACATACCAACGGCTTTTAAAAGATTTGACTACATCTTTAGCTTAATTTATTCCCTTATTTTCCATTCACTTAAAAGGAAGCAAGTAATAAGATTATACAGGATTATTCAAAAAGAAAGAACAGATTTCAAAATTTTATTGCTTCCAAACTACAAAAGATAGAAGCATGATTCCAACGTTGATGGAGAGAGAAAAGTTTACAACTGAAGAAGCAAGGGGGGTAGAAGTTCCAATCACAGCCGCATTGTTATATGTGTGTAGTGAAATGGCGGCGACACCTCAAGAGAAATCATTTTGTGCGCCACAATTAGCAAAGCAGGAGTCCATTGTTGCACTTCAACGAGCATTTGCCTGTCAATTTAATAAACAATCGCCGCGTCAATGGCGAGTTTTAAAACATCATCTGCACCTGAAGCCATACAGACTGCAGTTATTGCAAGCATTGAATCCTGACGACCACAACAAACGGTACGTATTGTATATTGGCATGTTAGAAAATGTGGAAGAAACAATTTTACTCAACGATTAATGTTTTCCAATGAACATTTTTCATGCAAGATGGTTCCCCGCCTCATTTCTCTTACCACATCCGACGTTACTTGAATAACACGATTGCAATTCGTTGGATTGCGAGAAGAGGAGCAGATCAACTTTATTGCCGGTGGCCTCCCAGGTCTCCAGTTCTCACTCCATGTGATTTTTATCTATTGTGTTACGTAAAAGAGCGTGTTTTTATCCCTCCTATGCCTGACACCCTTGAAGATCTACGAATTGTTGAAGCTGTAAATTCGATAACTGGAGACCAGCTGATTCGTGTGTGGCAAGAAATGAGCCACCATTTTGACATATGTCGCATAACACACGGCGCTCAAATTGAATGCATATTATAAAAGTGTACACTTTTCTATCTCCATGAACGTTGGAATCCTGCTTCTATCTTTTGTAGTTTGGAAGCAATAAATATTTGAAACCTATTCTTGCTTTTTGAATAACCCTGTATATTAATGTTTATCTCGATTAGTATGAAGTAGTTAGAAAAATAAGCTTTTGAACAATAATTTGTTACAGAAAGTTGTGTGAATGCAACACATCAGAATTTTTATGTTGGCTTCTTTAAATTTTATAACGAGCCAATCATATTTTGCTGCGTTATTCAATATGATTTATTCGTATTGACAATTAAAATAAATGTAATGTACGATTATCGTCTCGGTGCAATGGAGAACGTTACAATAACTATTGCATTAAACACCTGAGAGGAACATTTCCCCGTTCCTCTCGAAGGAGTTTCTAAAACACAGTGTAGCATACATTGATGTGTTATGTACGTACTCATTACAATTGTAGGCACAGTTCACACTTTACGAAACCATATCACAATTGTGTGAAATGAACTTCGAATGAAATACAGAGTGATTTATGTAGAACTGACACTTTCTTTCTTTAATTGTTCAGTTGGAAATTCATTCAATGACCCAATTTTAGCACGAAATTAAGCAGAATGTTCTGGAGTTTCGATTCCTTGTTATTAGATGCTCAGATGTTTATGTTTTATTCATAATTGCATTGTTGGCAGCTGTTTCCACACTTTGCTCTTGTAGTCAACGTGAAAATGTAGTACGATGTAGAGCTGAGTCAATGATATTTTCAGCAAGATGGTGCTACATGCCATACATCAAATGAATCCATGAACCTAATTGCAAGTTTCTTTGACGACCGGATAATTTCCAGGAACCTGTGGCCACCGAGATCTCCGGATTTGACATCGTCGGATTTCTTTCTATGTGGTTACTTAAAAGACAGGGTTTATGCCACACGTCCCCAGACATTGGACGATCTGAAGTACAACACACAAAGGAGATTCAAGCTATTGATAACAGAGTCCTCCAACGAGTGGCCAGTAACATGGAATGGCGTGTTGAGTTGTGCCTTATGCAGGATGGAGGACATTTTCAACATTTGCTATATAGGTAAATAATGTCACAAAATTCCACTACAATTTAGGTATTATACTTTGTCGCTAGCATAACAGGTTTTGAAACAATTAATGAAAGAAATGTGTCTACCCTATATAAATCACCTTGGAATAAAACATAACCTACATAGAACTACTAAACAACTATGTATACCTATGATATAAATTGTGTGTTTTAACGTGATATAAATATTTGTGTAGTAATTTCTGTGCATCTTTTAAGGTTTGCCACCTACACAAAATGTATCCAAAAGAGGTGTTCAGGAAATTCAAGATATACAATTTATTTGTATTTGTTATAAAAAAACGAGAAAAACAAAATTTTCAAAAAATGTTTCATGTAAAGGAATTTTCTTTAAAAATCTTCCTTTAAAGCTACTAAACCAAGTTTAGTATTTAAAGGTATTTCCGTTTTTAAGTTATTTGAAACTTTTATAAAAATGCTTTTTTGGATTCAGGAAATTTAGAAATAGAATTTGTTGGTGGAACCAAATATTTTCTCTTCCTATTTAGCATAGTATGTGTAGCGAAAATAATAAATCGTTGAGTAATTTAGATTACGCACACACATAAATGTTCCCTCTTTATAGACCTAACATTAATATAGATCTACAATGATCCTGTTTATCAAAAGATAATCAAATCTAATATAGTTTATGTGCACATACGTGAAGTAAAATAGGTAACACAGGCCGATAGCTTATTACCAAGACCGAATGAGGAAAATTATATTTTCCTGATGACAGCATGAACAGGAAGTTAGTCTTAAAATCTGATGTGTACCATTCACATGAGTTTATCTACATCTCTGCAACAAATTATTCTTAAAAAGGATATACTTCTATTTACTTCATGCTAATCAGAAAAAATTAGCAGCAATAGTCTTATTACTTGCTTTCTTGTAAGTAGAAGCTAAATAAAGAAGTATCATAGGTTAAAGTGATAAGTCAAAAGCTGGTTACTATGTGACTCAAGTTTCTTTGTATGTTTGGACAGCAGTTGACAAATTCCTGAATGAATAATTATAAATGTTTCAAAGCAGAAACCAAAAACAAGGAATATCTCTAAAACGGTGAACTCCACGAAAAAAATGTGTATAACATAAAGTGTGTTTTAACGTGCTCTACGGGCCGCGCCGTGGCCGAGTGGTTAGACCACTCGACTCTCACCTAGACGGCCGGGGTTCGATCCCAAGCCACCCCCCTGTGTGATTTGTGGTGGACAAAACGGCGCTGGGGCGGGTTTTCTCCGGGTACTCCGGTTTCCCCCGCCATCGCATTGCACCGGTGCTCCATCATCGTTCATTTATCATCAGTGTCACCGCCTGCGGTGCATTAGTAACTAAACGTGCTCTACATTTTTCGTGTAGTAAGTTTTTGTCCATTTCTTACGGTTTAGCAGTTATGCAAAATTCCGTAAAATTCACCCAGAATAAGCAGTCTTCAGAGGTAATTCCCAGAAGATTCAAAATATACATTTTATTTGTCAGGTAAATATCTTTAAAATACGATATTTTAATCAAAACCGTTAGAGCCATTTTTAAAAAATCAAAATGTTCAAAAAAAGTTCCTTGTAAAGGTTAGTTTCGCTGGAAGATACTAAACTTAAATACCAAGTTTGTTATTTTACCGACTTTTCGTTTTTGAGTTATCGTATTCACAGACACACGGACACACGTACACACACGGACCTTTTTCTGAAAATACTTGTTTTGGATACAGAGGACTCTAAAACATATATTTCCGGTGAAATCTCGGTATCGAATTTTTGGATGCATTACAATACCTTCTCTATACACTATGTACATAGCACGTATAGAGAAAGTAAAAATACATCGTAAGAAAGTTACTTAACCCACTCATGATCTCGGTAACATTAATGTTTACCACACTTAAAAGCATCCATCCACTTTAAATCGTCACTATACGAGCATCGCATTTGGGAAAACAAAAGATTGGTTCTAAAAACATTGCTTGTAATGAAACCATCCTACTTAAGAAAACAAAACCAACAACGAAGGGGGGAAAAAACAAAAGAACTCTGCCGAGCGTTAAAATGTGGAGCAAGGGACCAGCGCATAACATAAATAAGATATTAGCGAGGTAGAAACTCTCAGGTTCATGCACATTGAAACAGACGAAATGGGATACAATCAGAGAGAGAGGGAGAGAGAGAAAAGAAAGGTAAAAGGGAGAAAAAGAAACTGACAAGACTTTTACCTTTTTGAGGCTACCAAATAAAGCTTGCTTTCTAAAGGTCGACTTAGCATTCATATTGATATTTGAATATACTTGAAAAGTTATCTTAAACTTAACTCATTGAAAATTCTCCTTTTTACTTTCTCTATACGTACTATGTACATAGTGTATAGAGAAGGCATTGCACTCCACCAAAAAATTCGATACCGAGATTTCACCGGAAATATATGTTTTAGGGTCCCCCCTGTATCCAAAAAAAGGATTTTCAGAAAAAGGTCCGTGTGTGTGTCCGTGTGCCTGTGAACACAACTCAAAAACGAAAAGTCAGTAAAAAACCAAACTTAGTATTTAAGTTTAGTATCTTCCAGGGATGCGACACGAAAATTTTGAGAAAAATCTCCCCACCCCAAACTACCCTTTACATAGAATTTTTTTCGAAAATTTTTATTTTCTAAAAAATGGCTCTAATGGTTTTGATTAAAGTATCATATATTAAAGATATTTACCTGACAAATAAAATTAATATTTTGACATTTCTGGGAATGGCCTCTGAAGACTATTCTGGGTCAATTTTACGGAATTTTGCATAACTTCTAAAGCGTAAGAGATGGACAAAAACTTACCACACAACAAATGTAGAGCACTTTAAAACACACAATTTATGTTATATACATTTTTTTCGTGGAGTTGATTATTTTCTAGATATTCCTTGTTTTTAGTTTCAGCTATGAAAACGGTATACTTTTCTCATAAAGGAATTTGTCAACTCCTGTCCATACAAACAAAGGAACTTCAGTCACATGGCAACCGGCTTTTGACTATCACTTTAACCTATGGAATTCCCTTATTTTGCTTCTACTTTCAAGAAAGCAAGTAGTTCTAGTTTTTTTTTTTTTTTTCTCAATTAGCATGAAGTAAATAAAGCATAAACTTTTTAACAATAATTTATTGCAGAGTTGTAGAGAAAGTCATGTGAATGAAACATATAGGATTTTTAGTATTTTTCTCCTCAATATTGTCGTCCTTCGCCTAAGAATAGTTCAATGCTTTTACACATACAACAAGAATCCTTGACAGGTATAAATATATTACTTCCTTTAACCCTTTGTTGCCTGTCGGTACCGATTCCGCTTGTTTTAAGGATAACTGTACAAATAGGGTTGTACTCTAGGATTAATTTCATGTTATACTAGCCTTCAACCATAAACGACAAGTAACCAAGACTTCTTTGTATTGTAAAAATATATACAAGCTTTGCCATAAAATTAAAGTGATATTTTTAAATAATTATAAGAATAAAACCCACTTAACTACAGCCAAATGTAACCCATTAGCTTCCAAGCATCACACCGATTACATTACTTGGGATCTCCCCGTCCTTTACCACAGTCACTTGGCTATGAACTTGCAGCATTTGGCTTTGAATGGATGACCAGTCCATTAACTATCACTTAACACTCATGGTCATTTGAACCACTTCTTTGGTGTGCCTTTAGCAGGATTATTAAACAGGTTTAGAAGAATTTAAACTTTTAATTGGGAAGAAAAAATTAATAAAGGATATAAATGTATTCCCATATATTTTTACTGGTAGTCTAGTTTTAAACTTGAATTAAAGGAAAAACGGCATATGTAGTATACTAATGCAGACAACTGAGGGTTAAGCATTTACATTTTATTTATCACTTCCCTGGTAAAAGAAGTATTGCATTTGATACCGAAATGTAATGGGTAACACTTGTTACGTGGCCCCCTGCTATATTCACACGACTTTCTCTACCGATTTTGCAACAAATAGGTCTTTAAAAGCATATATCTACTTCATTTATTGTTTAAAAAAGAAAATGTAATCAGTGTACAAAAGATCAGTTCACCTGGCACTGTCGTGATGAGAGCACACGCCCTGAGGAAGCCTCACATAGTGAGGCGAAACGTCTGCAACATTTCAAGCCAAGACGCGGCCTTCCCGGAAGACCAAGATACCACCAGTGTACAAAAGAACTGGTACGTCTTTGGACTTCAATTGTCGGCGCATCTATGTCTTCCTCCATCAAATTAACAATGTCCTAACATGGATAATGTTAGAAAAAATAACCTTACACTCATATGATTTTCTCTAGCTGTTCTACAAACTTCTTACACAATTGTTTTTCTTCTTTCTACAACAGGATAATCGAGATAAGCATTAGTAGAATGTTCTTATTACTTAGTTTCTTATAAATAGAAGGAATGCATTATGTTAAATGATAGCCAAATGTTTCTAAAGCTGTCGTTATGCGATTGTCATTGCAATTCGCTTCTATGCTTGGCTAGGAGAAGAACAAAAGAAAAACGGACACCTTCTTTCTGAAAAAAGTGTAAGTATTTTAAAATTGAAACCAATAACCAATGGTTACCTCCACAGCAAAAATGTAATTAACATAAATTATGTGTTTTGACGAAATCTGCATTTGTTGTGCACTAAGTTTTTGTCTATCTCTTATGGTTTGCCAGTTAAGCAAAATTTAGGAAAATTCATCCACAATGAAGAGGACTTCAGAGGCTATTCTCAGAAAATTAAAAATATGCATTTCTTTTAATAAAAATATCTTAAACTATTATGTTTTTATCAAAATCGTTAGTGCCATTTATGAGAAAATAAACATTTTCGAAAAATGTTACATGTAAAAGGTAGTTGGGGTGGGGGAGGATTGTGCTGAAAATCTTCGGGTGGCATCCATGGAAGACACTGAACTTAAATACCATGTTTGGTATTTGCATGACTTTTCGTTTTTTAGTTATGTTGTCCGCAGACACACACACACACACACACACACACACACACACACACAGACACAGGAATCTTTTTCTAAAAATACTTTTTTGAATCCAAAACGTGTACTTCTGGTAAAATCTTGATATCCAATTTTAGGTGCATTACAATAACTTCTCTATTCAGAGAAAGTAATATAGAGATAGAAAGGCCGTGCAGCATGAATATAACACAAATATATTTTAAATTGTGTTATTGTAAACAAGAAACACTTCTTGCTTAGGTAAACGGCAGTGGGAATAAAACTACAAAATAATTTCTACAAATAAAATTCGTTAAAAATCTGAATTGTTCCATTCACATGACTTTCTCTACATCGCTGTAACAAACTCTTGTTAATTCTATTTACTTTATGATAACCGATATAAACATTAGCAGAAATTGCTTCCTTGTAAGTAGGAGGTAAATAAGGGAATACACAAGGCTAAAACGATAGACAAATATTTTAAAAGCTGGTCAGTAAGTGGTAGTAATCCGTTCCTATTCATGACTAAGAGTTTACAAATTTCCGTGCAAGAAAAATTTAAGTATTTTAAATATGAAACCAAAATCAAGGAATAGCTCAGATATGGTCAACTCCATATACAGGCTATATTACATAAATTATGTGTTTTAACAAGATCTCTATTTTTTGACCAGCAAGATTTTGTCTATCTCATACGGTTTACCAGTTACGCAAAGTTCATCTAGAACAAAAAGGTTTTTAAAGACTATTCCTAGAAAATTCAAGATATACATTTTATATTCCATGTAAATATATATAAAACAGAGTATTTCCATCAAAATCGTTGTCATTTTTGAGAATATGCAAATTTTCGAATTTTTGTAAAGGGTAGTTTGGGGTGGGGAAATTTTTCTCAGAATCTTCGTATCGGATCCTTGTTAGATACTGGACTTTACTACAAAGTTTGGTATTTTAATGGCTTTTCGTTTTTAAGTTATCGTGTTCACAGACACGGACACACACGCGCGGATCTTTTTCTATTTTTTTTTTTTTTTTTTTACAGGCGAAGCTAAAACGTGTATTTCAGGTAAAATTTGGGTCTGTAATTTTACTTTTTCTGTATGCTATGTACATAGTATGTGTAGAGAATGTAAAAACCAATATTCTCCAAAAATAGTTTTGTGAAACTCTAAGCGGGTTAACTTCTTTGAAAACGCTACCGAAGGACATGTCTAATAATCCGATAGATCGATGTTGTCATCAATTCTGTGTAAACCCAGCTACTAACATCAATGTTTCAGCTTTATTGATGTCGGAAATCTGTTCTGTCCTTTCGCACGCATTAAATAATTCACTGTATTGTCATTAGAGAACGAATAAAAATTGCAGGATCATCATATTTTTCGCTAACAAACGACCAGCAAATGACTGGCAGCAATACAAGTATAAAAATAACAAATTCATGGACTGAAGTTGATGAGGTCATTTCGTGAAATGTTCTCATTTAGAGTACAAGATTTAGACAGTTGATTTATGATAGCTTCTTTAAAGAAACGCGGTACTGCCAACGTATGAATTCTTAAACTAAAAATCTGATGTGTTCCATGTACATGCGTTTCTCTACATCTCTGCAACAAATTATTGTTAAAAAGCCTATGCTTCTATTTACTTTATGCTAATTCAGACAAAATTAGCAGGAACAGTGTTATTACTTGCTTCTTTGTAAGTAGAAGCGATATAACGGAGTTGCTATGTGACTGAGGCTCCTTTGTTTGTATGGACAGTAGTTAACAAATTTCTGTATGAGAAGAGTAAGTTTTTTAAAGCTGAAACCAATAACAAGGATTATCTCCAAAACTATTAACAATTCACTCAGAATGAACAGGTTTTCAGAAGCTATTACCAGTAATATTAAAGATAATACATTTTATTTGTTACGTAAATAGCTTTAATGTACGGTATTTTATACAAAATTGTTAGCAAAAATTTTCATAAATACAACATTTTCAAAATGTTTCCACTTAAAGGCCAGTTTTGGTTGTGGGCATTTTCTTGAAAATCTTAATGTCGAATCTTTGAAAGATAGAAAACTTAAAAACCAAGTTTGGTATTTAACTGTCTTTTAGTTTTTGAACTATGCAGTCTAAAGACACACACACTCATGGACCTTTTTCTAAAAATGCTGTTTTGTTATTTTTTTTTGAACGCAGGTGATCTTAAAACGTACATTTCCGGTGAAATCTATGTATGGAATAATTGGGTGGAGTAAAATACTTCCTCTATATACAATGTACATAGTGCGTATAGAGAAAGTAAAAGATAATACATGAATTGAAGTTAATGGGGCCATTTCGTGAAATGTTCTCATTTAGAATCCCAACATTTAAACAGTTGATCTCTTCTTTAAGAAAACGTTGTACTACCAGCCTATGAATTCTTAAACTAAAAATTTGATGTGTTCCATTCACATGACTTTCTCTACTTCTGTGTATCAAATTGTTGGTATTAAGTTTATTCTTCTATTTACTTCATGCTAATCGAGAATAAAATATCAGAAATAGTCTTATTACTTACTTGCTTGTAAGTAGAAGCAAAATATGGGAGTATCATAGGTTAAAGTGAAAGCCAAAAGCTGGTTACTAGGTGACTGAAGTTCCTTTGTTTGTAGGGATGGACGCGAGTTGACAAATTCCTGTATGAGAAAAGTAAAAGATTTTCTGAAACCAAAAACAAGGAATATCTAAAAAAAAAATGATAAACTCCTCCAAAAAAGTTTATATAACATAAATTGTGTGTTTTAATGTGCTCTACATTTTTTGTGTGGTAAGTTTTGTCCATTTCTTGTGGTTTAGCAGTTTTGCAAAATTCATCCAGAATAAAATAGTCTTCTGAGGCTATTCCCAGAAAATACAAGATATACGTACTATTTGTCAGGTAAATGTTTTAATATACAACATTTTAATCAAAATCGTTAGAGCCATTTTAGAAAATCAAAATTTTAGAAAAAGGTTCCATGTAAAAGGTAGTTGGGGGTGGGGAAATTTTTTTTTAAAATCTTCGTGTCGCATCCTAGGAAGATACCCAACTTAAATACCAAGTTTGGTATTTAACGTTTTTGAGCTATGCTGTCCACAGGCACACAGACACACACACTCACACACACGGACCTTTTTCCAAACATTTTTTTTCTTTTGTTTTGGATTCGGGGGACCCAAAACATGTATTTCCGGTGAAATCTCGGTATCGAATTTTTGGGTGCAATACAATTTCTTCTCTGTACACTAGGTACATAGTACGTGTAGAGAAAGTAAAAATATTATGTGATCAATTCACATGACTCTTTCCAGCTGTTCCGCAAACAAACTCTGCTTACAAAAGATTATTTATTTTATCTATATAATGACAAGTAGCAGAATTGTTTTATTGCTTGCTTCTTTGTGGGTAGAAAGGAAATAAGGGAATGCTCAGGCTAAACCGATGGTCAAATCTTTTAAAACCTATCGCTATTCGATTCTCCGTACTTGCTAGGAGTAAACAAACAAAATCATAAAGAAAGTTGACCCCGCGTATGAGAAAAGGTTAAGGATCTGAAACTGAACCTAATAACTCGGAATATTTCTAAAACAGTTAACTCTACTAAATCTTATGTGTTCCATTCATATGACTTTCTCTACATCTCTGCAACAAATTATTTTTAAAAAGCTTATGCTTCTATTTACTTCATGATAATCAGAAAAAATTAGCAGAAATTGTCCTATTACCTACTTCCTTGTAAGTAGAACTGAAATAAGAGGGTCCATAGGTTAAAGTGATAGTAAAAAACGGGTTGCTATATCACTGAAGTTCCTTTGTTTGTATGGACAGCAGTTGACAAATTCCTGTATGAGAAAAGTATAAGTTTTTCATAGCAGAAACCAAATACAAGGAATGTCTCAAAAACTATGAACTTCACGAAAAAAAAAGTATATAACATAAATTGTGTGTTTTAACGTTCTCTACGTTTTTCATATAGTAAGCTTTTGTCCATCTCTTACTGTTTAGCAGTTATTTAAAATTCCGTAAAAGTCAGAGGCTATTCCCAGAAAATTCAAGATATACCTTTTTATTTATCAGGTAAATATCTTTAATATTCAAAATTTTAATCAAAATCGTTAGAGCCTTTTTTGAAAAAATAAAAATTTTCGAAAAAATGTCTATGAAAAGGGTAGTTTGGGGTCAGGGAATTTTTCTCAAAATCTTCGTGTCGCATCCCAGGAGGATACTAAACTTAAATACCAAGTTTGGTAGTTTACCGACTTTCATTTTTGAATTATCGTGTTCACAGACGCACGGACACATACACACGAACCTTGTTCTGAAAATAATTTTTTTGTATACAGGGGACCCTAAAACATATATTTCCGGTGAAATTTCGGTATTGAATTTTTGGGTGGAGTGCAATACCTTCTCTATATACTATGTACATAGTACGTGTAGAGAAAGTAAAAATGCATATGACATAAATAGTTTTAATGAGATCTATATCTTTTGTGTTGTACGTTTTCTTCTATTTCGTTTGGTTTACCAATTACACAGACGTCATCCAAAATGAAGTGGTCTTCAGAGGTTATTTCCAGAGAATTCAAGATATACATTTCGCTTGTTATGAAAAAGATATTTAACATACGGCATTTTAATCAGCATTTGAGCACTTTTATTATTCCAGCCAAAACGACAAAAATCTTAAAGATTGATTAGCAATTATTTCTGATGAAAGAAGTTAGTTAAAATTTATAGAGCCATTTTTGAGAAAATCAACATTTCCATGCAAAGGATAGTTGGGGGTGGGGCAATTTTCTTCAAAATATTTGTGCCGCATCCTTTAAAGATGCTGAGCTTAAATACCAGGTTTGGTGTTTAACCTACTTTTCGCTTTGAGCTATGCTGCCCCCCTCCACCCACATACCCACACACACTTGCAAACTCACAAACTTGCACAGACAGGCACATACTCGGATATGTTTCTAAAAAAAAAATATATTTTTTTATTCAGGGGAGATAGGCTTGGTTGATCAGGGGTCCTTCTTCCCAAAAAAGTAAATTTCGCCTAAAATTCAACTTTTAAAAACAAAACAAAGCATTGGTTCCATAAACAATAATTTTAGTATATTTTTATACTCGCAGATTCTATTTTAGTCCTTCTGAAAACATATATTACGGCATAGATTTTTTGGATGGAATATAATACCTTCTCTATCCACTATACGTGCTAGAGAAAGTAAAAGTCTGATGTGTTTTATTCACATGACGTTTTCAGCTTTTATCTACACAATGCTAATCGAGAACGTTATTATTACTTAGTTTATTATAGTAGAAGGAATTAAGGAAATATCTATAATAGGCTACAGCGACAGTCAAATCTTTTGTTTTTGTGTTGTTGTTTTTTTTGTTTTGTTTTTTGTTTTTGTTACAAACAAATTGGTCTTAGACGTGACCTAATTGGGATAGAATACCTACATAGAACACAACCACAGAAACACAAACACTAAGCGTCCAAACCCATAGCGGGATTGAAAACCTCCATCCTTTCGCGACAGAACGAGAACGCCAAAGGTACCCATGACCACGGCAACCGGGCCGCTCCTAAAATCCTTTAAAAATTGCGATTGTCATTGAAGTCCGCTTTTATTTCCTTGGCCAGAAATATAAAACAGATAAATTATTTTAAAATTGAAACCAATATCAAGAAATATCTCTACTAAAGAAGTGCACGTGACAAATTCTGAGTTTTAATGTGTGCATTTTGGTAGTAAGTGGTTGTCTATCTCTTAAGGTTCATCAATTATACACAAACCATTCAAATTGGAGAGACCTTCAGCGGCTATTCCGTATAAGAGCCATTTTCTTATTACATCGAAAATCTAAAAAAAATCCATGTAGAGAGTTGTTTTGGGTACGAGATTATTTCTGAAAAATGCAAAACACTGTTGTTTTACTTTCTCTACACGTACTAATACTTAGTGTATAGAGAAGGTATAATCCACCAAAAAATTCTATTGTGTGGAGTAATTAAGTTTAGTATCTTCGAAGGATGCAACACGAAAATTTTCAGAAACAATCTGATACTATTAAATAGCAAGCTTGTTTTTTAAATTTGGTATTTGCAAGGATGCGACACAAAGATTTTCAAGAAAATCCCCCAAATACCGTTTACATGGAACTTTTTTCGAAAATTTTGATTTTCTCAAAAATGACTCTTAATGATTCTGATTAAAGTATCGTATATTAAAGATATTTTACCTGACAAATAATATGTATATCTTGAATTTTCTGGCAAGAGCATCTAAAGACCACTTTATTCTGGATGAATTTTACGAAATTTTGCATAACTGCTAAACCGTATCAGATAGACAAAAACATACAACACAAAAACTTTACATCTCGTTTAAACAGTCAAATAGGGTTTTGTTACAGAACTAACAATTTCCGAGATGTTTCCTATTTCAATTTTAAAGTACTTAAAGCTTTCTCAATTTGGAAGACCTCATCGTGTCATCTCTTTTGTTTTATTCCTGGCCATGAAAGAGAACTAAATACCAATGGTAATCCTAGAGCGACAGCTTCAGACTAGTGTATCCCCTTGTTTCTCTTCTGCTTATAACGAACTAAGTAATAAGACCATTTCTGCTATCTATTTTTTAGAACATAGTAAAGATAAAAATAATCTTGCGTAAGAATAATCTGGTCATAAAAAAGAACCGAGTATAAATGACAATCGCATAGCGACAGCTTTTAAAGATTTGAGTGTCACTTCAGCCTTACTTGTTTTCTATTTATAAGGAACTAACAAATAAAACCATTCTGCCATCTTCTGTTTATCTTGATTAGCATTAAATAGAGAGAAGAATAAGCTTTTGTAAGAATATTCTTTTGTAAAATAATTAGAAAAAGACATGTGAATGAAACACATCAGATTTTTCAGAAGATTGCTGAAGAATGACTAGCGAAAGTCGTTTGAATGTAGCTCTTCAGAATTTTAAATAATATCGTTTAAAAGGATCTGAAGCGTGCGGAGCTTGCTTTTCACTGTGATTTCTTATTTAGCTGTTGGCACAACTGCAGATTAAATAATGGCTAACGAACAAGAAACTAGTCGAGTGTTTTCTGTAAGTCATTTATCTCTTTTGCCTGCTTGTTAAGGCTCTTTATTCATTTATTCCCTTTACTCTTAACCTTTTGGCTTTCCTTTTTATTTTTCTTCATCAATTGAGATGCTTGGCTAACTGGAAACTTAATTACTGTCGCTTTAAAGTTTCGTCTTAAAAACTTCTGCTCTTTTTTTCTCTGTTTCTGCGGACAATCGACTTCAGTATTTTATGAAGCATTTGGTAAAAGACCATAAAAAGGAATACGAAAATCAGGTTGAAAGCGTTCCAAATTACTTTTAATGGCATCATTTTCCAGATTTTATACGCCTCTAATTTTAAGGGCTGAAATACAATTAAAATGGTTTGTTAACCACTAAATGATAAATGCTCGTGTTGCATCATAGCTTAAAATACTACAGACTTGTTTTATTTTTAAACCAGATTGAAAAACGTACAGTCGGAAGCAAAAAAGAGCTTTTGGCTGTACAGGCACGATAAATGTCTCAATCTTTTCGGTGATTATGTTGAAAAGTAACCATAAGTGTACAAAGTTTTAGTAATAAAATAATTATTTTCTATGAACCTGTCTTTTACTTATAGCCTATCGGAGGTTGGAAAAAAATGGCCCTCGTAGTATCGAGAACTTATACGCAGGAGCATGCATCCAATAGAACAGCATAAAGAACTACAGTTGAACTCCAAAACTCAACGTGCACAGGAAGAAGTAGCAGAACTTTCTGAAAAAAATCTGATTTGTCCTATTCACATGACTTCTTCTACATCTCTGAAACAAACTATTATTAAAATAGTTATTTAACATACAAGTGGTAAAAATCTGATGTGTTCCATTCACATGACTTTCTCTATATCTCTGTAAATTATTATTGTTAATAAGCTTATCTTTTATTTATTACATGCTAATCGAGAAAAATTAGCAGAAATAGTCTTATTTCTTGCTTTATTGTAAGTAGAAGCGAAATAACGGAGTACCATAGGTTAAAGTGAAAGCCAAAAGCTGGTTGCTGTGTGACTGATGTTCCTTTGTTTGTATGGACAGGAGTTGACAAATTCCTGTATGAGAAAAGTATAAGTTTTTCAAAGCTGAAACCAAGAAAAAGGAATATCTCAAAACGATCAACCCCACGAAAAAAATGTAAATAACATAAATTGTGTGGTTTAACGTGCTCTACATTTTTTGTGGTTTAAGTTTTTGTCCATCTCTTACGGTTTAGTAGTTATGAAAAATTCATCCAAAATAAAGTAGTCTTCAGAGGCTATTCCCAGAAAATTCAAAATATTAATTTTATTTGTCAGGTAAATAACTTTAATATACGATATTTTAATCAAAATCGTTAGAGCCATTTTTTAGAAAATCAAAATTTTCGAAAAAAGTTCCATGTAAAGGGTAGTTTGGGGTGGGGGATTTTTCTCAAAATCTTCGTATTGCATCTCTGGAATATACTAAACTTAAATACCAAGTTTGGTATTTTATCGACTTTTCGTTTTTGAGTTATCGTGTTCACAGACACACGGACACACACACGGACCTTTTTCTGAAAATACTTTTTTTTGGATACATGGGACCCTAAAACATATATTTCCGGTGAAATCTCGGTATCGATTTTTTTGGTGCAGTGTAATACATTCTCTATTCACTATGTACATAGTGAGTATAGAGAAAGTAAAAATGATGTCTTATATTGTGAGCTGGAAGCTTGCCTCGTTTCGTGATCCTACAGAATGTCTAGAAATCCTATAGACTAAAGCTAATTTAACAGAAAATCAAGAGTTTGTTAAAACAAACAATTAATGTTATATAAATTTCTTTCGTGAAGTTGATCGTTTTTGATATATTACTTATTGGTTTCAGCTTTAAAAACATACTTTTGTCATACAGGAATTTATCAACTCCTGTCCATACAAACAATGGAACTTCACTCACATAGCAACCTTTTTGAATATCATTTTAGCCTATGATACTTCCTTATTTCGTGTCTACTTACAAGAAAGCAAGAAATAAGACCATCCCTGCTAATTTTTTCTCAAATAGCATGAAGTAGTTAGAAACATACGCTTTTTAACAATAGAGATGTAGAGAAAGTAAAGTGAATGGAACACAAAGATTTATGCAGTGCTGCCAACGCAGCCAATATTCCGTGGTATAAACTTGAAGATTTTGAATACACATATTTCCTCGAAAATATCACAAGCAGCAAGTTGCTAACAATTACATTACGCAAGAATTGTCTTCAAGTGAACTATGACGAGGCAATGTACAACACGGGAAAACCATAGATATGGACTGTTGTTGACGAAACAACGGATCGATTTATTGCAAATCTTGTGGTGAAAAATCTGGAATCTGACAGCAACTCAAAGCCATGTTTATTCTACTGTAAAAACTGAGCTTTACAAATCACTCAAATATTGCAGATTTGTGACTGATGGATTAAAATTTCTGTGGCTGACTGGTGTGCAAGATGAGAAGCTATTAGGGATATATTCCGATGATGCATCATATACAGAGTGTTAGAGGTATAGGTACAGTTGTACTACCTTAAAGTATATCCACTTCGGTGTGTTAATTGTTAACTTTCTCCGTATGTACAATGTACATAGTGAATAGAGAAGATCATGTATTCAACCCAAAAATTCGATACCGAGATTCCACCGGAAATATATGTTTTTGGGTCCCCTCTAAGCGAGAAAAATTAACAGAAATAGTCTTATTACTTGCTTCCTTGTTAGTAGAAGCGAAATAAGGGGGTACCTTAGGTTAAAGTGATAGTCAAAAGCTGGTTGATATGCAACTGAAGTTCTTTGTTTGTATGGACACAAGTACACAAAGTCCTGTATGAGAAAAGTATAAGCTTTTATAGCTGAAACCAAAAACAAGGAATATCTCAAAAACAATTAACTCCACAAAAAAATGTATATAACATATATTGTGTGATTTAAGCTCCTCTACATTTGTTGTGTGGTAAGTTTTTATCCATCTCTTACGGTTTAGCAGTTATGCAAAATTCCGTAAAATTGACCCCGAATAAAGTTGTCTTCAGAGGCTGTTTCCAGAAAATTCAAAATATACATTTTATTTGTCAGCTAAATATCTTTAATATACCATATTTTAATCAAAATCGTTAAGGCCATTTTTAGAAAATCAAAATTTTCGAAAAAGTTCTATGTAAAGGGTAGTTTGGGGTGCGGGGATTTTTCTCAAAATCGTCGTGTCGTACCCCTGGAAGATACTAAACTTAAATACTAATTTTGGCATTTTACCGACTTTTAGTTTTTGAGTTATCGTGTTCAAACACACGGACACACACACATGGACCTTTTTCTGCAAATACTTTTTTGGGATACTGGGGATCCTAAAACATATATTTCCGGTGAAATCTCGGTATCGAATTTTTTGGTGGAGTGCAATACATTCTCTATTCACTGTGTACATAGTGAGTGCAGAGAAAGTAATAAAAAGGTCCGTTGTGTGTATCTGCGGACAGCATAGCTCAAAAACGAAATGGCCGTCAAACGCCAAACTAGGTATTTAGGTTTAATGTCTTCCATGTATGCGACACGAAGATTTTCAAGAAAATCCCTTCACCACAAACTACACTTTATATGGAAAAATTTTTGAAAGGTTTGATTTTCTTAAAAATGTCTACAACGATTTTGATCAAAACCCCGTATATTAAAACTATTTACATTCTAAATAAAATATATATCTTGAATTTTCTGGGATCCCTGTTTAGGTTGAGAAGTTTGAAGGACACAGAAAATGACTCATTCTGGTGGAGGAATCTACATATTCTGTGGTATAGATAAAGACTGGGAACATATTTTGACGGAATGTGTACCCAGTGAAAAATTAAACTAAAATAAAAGTATTTAAATTCTACTATAAGGAGATTGGCATGTTTGGAACTACTGGCTGACCAGAATTTAGTGGCAAAACACGGGCAATTTTCTGGCTAATGCGCGTGAAGTCGGATCAATTTTGTTCAGTTAGTCAATTTATTTCTGTTTTTTCTCTTTCTTTTACTTTACTTTTCTCTTTAGTTTCTTTTTGTATCTCAAGCATGCATGCACGGTCAACGACCCATGCAGTAAGTGTTTGTGTAATATATAACTTTAATAATTTGACATCAAATAAGATACCTATCCATCTGCATATTATACTAAGCTGTCATATTTGTGGATGGAATATTCTGATATCAAAAGGCTGCGACAAAGGCATTTCTTTTTTGTTTAAAGGCGTTGGGAGCGAGGTATATTTTCTCTCTTATTTTCTTCATGTCATATTCTTCCGCCTAGCCTTTTTATTTACTCTTCTGACCTATATTTGCCAGGTGGCGTATCCTATCCATTTCTTAGAAACGCAACCTGTCAATATTTCAGTCTTTATTTGCAGTTCTTTCTGTATTGTGGGTTTTCAGAGTAAGAAACTCCTGGATGTCATTTCAGAACGTTGCTGAAAAATAATTAATATATTATTAGCTACATAGGAACTAAAATCTGTTAATGTGTTCATACACATAAATAACTAAAGCCTTCTGTTTTTTACTTTCTCTAGCCTCGTATGTACAATGTACATATGGATAAAGAAGGTATTGTATTCCACCCGAAAAATCGATGTTGAGATTACACCGGAAATATATGTTTTGAAGTCCCCTGAGTCCAAAAAAAGGCATTTTTAGAAACATGTCCGTGTGTCTATCGTTCTGTATAATTGTGTGTGTGTGTGTGTGTGTTTGTACGTGTGTGTGACTGTCTGCAGCATTGCTCAAAAACGAAAAATCCGTAAAGTACCAAACTTAGTATTTAAGTTCAGTATCTTTCAAAGATGTGACACGAAGATTTTCAAGAAAATCCCTTTACTACAAACTACTCTTTACATAGAAACATTTTCAAAATTTTTGATTTTCTCAAAAATGGCTGTAACGATTTTGATTAAAATTTGATTTGTACGTATTAAAGATATCCCAAATAAAATGTATATCTTGTATTTTCTGGGAATAGCCTCTGAAGACCATTTTATTCTGGATAAATTTTGCCGAATTTTGCTTAACTGCTAAACCGTAAGCGATAGATAAAAACTTACTACATTAAAACTGTACGTTTTTGTTGTGGAGGTAACCGTTTCCGAGATATTCCTTGTTATTGGTTTCAATTGTAAAATACTTATAGTTTTCTCAGACAGGAAGTGTCCGTTTTTCTTCGATTCTACTTCTGGCCAAGCACAGAAACGATTTGCATTGACAATCGTATAACGATAGCTTAAAGCATTTGACTACCACTTTAGCATAGCGTATCCCTTTAGTTTCCTTCTACTTATAAGGAACTAAGTAATAAGAAAGTCTACTAATTTTATCTCGATTAGGATTATGTGGAAAGCAGAATAATCTGTTTTAAGAAGCTTGCAAAGCAGCTAGAGAAAGTCATGTGAGGGTAACGCATCGGATTTTTTAAATCACTTTATGGCTATGTACTACATGAAAGCTAAAAATGTACAATTCTATAAAACACAATTTAGAAGTTTATTTCTATTTCAACTAATGTATTCATATTGCATATCTACAAAATGTGTAATAAGACAGACTATTTGTAGTTATTGGAAAACAGAAAGTAAATTCTAAAAGAACAGCCACTAAAATAAACGTTAGTGAAGTGTGTAAGCATAATGTAATAGGTTCTGTTACACCTCTATCGTATATTAGTGGGTATAAAACTATTCTTAAGCACACTATGACTAGTATTCTAACAGTTTACGTTTTCTGCTTAGTACACTGTGCACAGAAAGAGAAGGTATTGACTTGAGAAGTTCTCTCGGATTCACCCGCGTTGGGGTGAATAACTGTTTGAACTACGTTAGGGACCCTCCACGGTGATTCTTTCCCCATAGTATGTTTCGGCCGCTCTTCGAATATTCTCATATTGTAGTTTACCCAGTGTGAGGAAAGTTTCACCCCTACACTGCGCATACTAGAGGAGCAGTTTCAGAGGTAGAGGTGTTGGCGCCTACGAGAGGGAAGCGGATGGCCTCAGGGTTTAAGATTGAGAAATTAGGAACTATAAATAAATATGCAACAGTGTGTAGAGTCACAGGTTTTTTACTGTTAAGAAGATAATGTATGGTTGGGGGATGAAGAAACCCTACGGTTACCAGTTACCGGTTGCAGTTTACACTTTAAATTAAAACTGTGGCATCGGCCAGTACGTCTCACAATGTCAATAGCTCACATGAGGAAAGGCCCTTCTGGCCTAGTTACAGAAGCTTTTATGCTTATGCCAGCATTGCTTTAGGAGTACACAGCTATGTCAGCAATTCGACATTTTATCACTAATATTGGTTGCTGATAGTGTTGCAACGTAATCTCTGAAATATAATTTATTCAAAATGACCATATCAGGTATCCTATAAGATCACCCTATCCTCCTGTGGTCTGACGTACAATAAGCCTATGGTGACCACAATGCGCAAATCTCTCTGAAATGGACCAACAACTAACCTCGTTTTTCAACATAAGATATAATCGAGTTATACCAGATTATATTTTGAACAACCTATTGCATGACTTAGAGAATATACATAAGTTTCACGAATTTGTACGTGGTATTAATTACTTTCTCAAAAAATACTAAGTGCATAGTGTATAGAGAAGGTAATGTATTCCACCCAAAAATTCGATACAGAGATTTCACTGGAAATACATGTTTTGGGACCCCTTTAATCAGAAAAAGAATTATTAGAAAAATATCCGTGCGTATGTCTGTGTGTGCAGCATAGCTCAGAAACGAATAGTCCGTTAAATACCAAACTGGATGTTGACAACTTTTCAGCATCTCCCAAGGATGCGACTCGAAGATTTTCAAGAAAATCCCCCAGCCCCAACTACCCTTAGATAGGAAAAGTTTCGAAAATTTTGATTTTCTCAAAATAAAAAAAAAAAAAAAAAAAAAAAAAAAAGGCTCTAACAATTTTGATTAACATCTCTTATATTTAAGATATTTACTTCACAAATAAGATTTATATCTTGAATTTTCTGGTAATAGCCTCTGAAGACCGTTTTATTCTGGATGCACTTTGCATAACTGGTAAACCGTAAGTTATAGTCAAAAACTTGGTATACAAAAAAATGTAAACCTGTTTAAAACAAATTTATGTCGTATACATTTTTTTGGAGTTGGCCATTTTTGAGATATTCCTTGTTATTGGTTTCAGTTTTAAAATACTTTTCTCCTGCGGTAAACTGTCTACTCCTGGCCACGCAAAGAACGAATTTCAATCCCATAGCAACCACATTTTAAAACATTTGACTGTCGGTTCAGCCTAGTGTATTCCCTTATTTCCCTTCTACTTATAAGGAAGTAAGTGATAAGAACATGTCTTCGATTAGGATGAAATAGATAGAACAATAAGCTTATTAACAATAATTTGTTACAGAGATGTGTTTTTATATTTTCAGGAAGACGAAGGTACATCCTTCATACGGCTTTTACAGCCCTAGACTCGCATAACTACTGCTGATAAAGGCACTGAAGGTCGCCGGTTCGTCCCGCGCGATGATCTGAAGAAACTGGTGAGTCTAAAGTTCAATATTTTATCCGAGTTAGCAACGTGAACACATTGCCTCTGAAGATATCCCTCACAGACAGGGACGAAACGTTAGTTAGAAATATTTTAACTAAACACGGCAAAATAGCCCGAAAATGTTGAATGTTAAAACTATGGACACCGGCCGTAAAAGCTTAGGCATATATTTAATATAGCACCTTTGCCTGTCACATACAGCAGTAATTGACAGAACAAACATATCCGAAAATGCACCTAGAACTAACTGCTTCACACTTCTAAATTGGATGATGATAAATATATAAGGGGACAAGGTAGTCTGAGCATATGGAAATTACACCTTATGTGAGTTAAGTTACCACTGCTCTTAAAATTCTCAATGGTTTTTCCTGAAATTTTAATGAATTATTTTACAAATCATGATAATTATTTCAAATGGTTGTTTTCATTAATAACTTTTGTGGTTGGGTTTGTAAAAGTATTTCATTCAGCAGAAAAATAATAAGATTTACTCTTAAAACTCGTGACTCTATGTACCATTTTCTATTATATTACTTTCAATATAGAATCACATATTTGCATGCTTGTTTATAGTACAATGGACTATCTTCTGAACCTCGTATATCTAGTTATATATATAATTTCACTAGTGATTAAAAAAATTATTTACAAGGTCAAAAAAGTACAAATGTGGGACATTTGCAATGTTAGTGTTTTTTTAATTTCACTAATAGTATTATAAAATTATGATTGTGGTGCATAAAGTTCAACTATGTGTTGTATACCGTACTGAAAAGTTCAGCTCTCTATAGCTTATACTTTCTGAGAAAAAGATTCATAAGAATCCAAAAATATTGTTTCGAGTAAACTGAATTTAAAGAATTAAATATTCTACAAAGGATCATTGCACTGCAACTTTATAGGAATGCAAGCTAGCACTTATATGGCTTAAAATGCTCTTAACCCACAAAAAGTGTATATTTTCAGAAACTTGAAATTGAAATGTTATTAATGCCTAAAACAAAAAAAAGTGTTTTTCACCATTTCTGAGGACCTTGTTCTCTTAATAAAACTTTAAGAAAACACTATATCACTTGACATGAGTAGTAATTACGTGATGTGATTTTGTGACATCTACCGTCCATTTTGTTTAAATATGCAATCTAAATGACAACGTTAGGGATCGTAAAGCAGTTGTACTTTTTCGTCGATAAATTAGGTAGGACTATTTGCTTCTATTTCAGTTATTTTATTTAAAAGTGTTCTGGAAGTTTTAACATTGTCACTACTACGAGAAAAAATGTGTTTTAGTTATTAAAAACTAGTAGGATCTAGTAAATAATATGTCCTGCGTATCCTTAATGAATAAGGAAGCAGTGTTGCAAATCTGTACGATCCGGAAGGAAACGTACTATCGTTTTGTGTGAATGCGATATACGATTTTAACGTACTTTTTAAACAATTGCTTATTGCAATGGTTTTAGTCCTTTACTGAATGTATTTGTAAGCAAAATCTGGGTCTGCCAAGAGTTTCACCAAATGGAGTGGCTCAACCAGAACTGGAAAAACTGTGGAAAGAGGTTAAAATATTGGACGAGAATTAAAAAAAATCTTATGTGTTCCATTCACATGACTTTCTCTATATCTCTGCAACAAATTGTAGTTAAAAAGCTTATGCTTCTGTTTACTTCATGCTAATTAGCAGAAATAGTCTAATTACTTGCTTCCTTGTAAGTAGAAGCGAAATGAGGGAGTTCCATAGGTTAAAATGATAACCAAAAGCTAGTTGCTATGTAACTGAAGTTCTTTTGTTTGTATGGACAGGAGTTAAGAAATGCCTGTATGAAAAAAGTATGAGTTTTTCAAAGCTAAAACGAAAAACCAGGAATACCCTAAAAATGATCAAATCCACAATAAAAATATATATGACATAAATTGTATGTTTTATCGTGAGCTACATTTTCTGTGTAGTAAGTTTTTCCCATCTCTTACGGTATAGCAGTAATGCACAATTCCGTAAAATTCATCAAGAATAAAGTAGTCTTCAGGGGCTATTCCCAGAAAATTCAAGATATACATTTTATTTTCCAGGTAAGTAACCTTTATTATACGATAGTTTAATCAAAATCGTTAGTTATTTTTAAGAAAATCAAACTTTTCAAAATTTTTTCCATGTAAAGGGTAGTTTGGGGTGGGGGGATTTTCTTGCAAATCTTCGTGTCGCATCATTGAAAGATACCAAACTTAAATACCAAGTTTGGGCTTTAACGGTCTTTTCGTTTTTGAGCTATGCTGCCAACAAACACACACACGGAAATTTTTCTAAACATCCTTTTTTTTGTATTCAGGGAGTCTCGAAAACATGTATTTCCGGTGAAATGTCGCTATCGAATTTTTAGGTGTAATGCAATACCTTCTCTATACACTATGTACATTGTTCGTATAAAGTAAAACAAATCAGATGTATGCCATTCACATGAGCTTCTCTACGTCGCTGTAACACATTATTATTATTATTATTATTATTATTATTATTATTATTATTATTATTATTATTATTATTATTATAATAAAGCATACCCTTTTATCTACTTTATGATAATCGAGATAAGCAATAGCAGCAACTGTCTTAATTACTTGCTTTCTTGTAAGTAGAAGGAAAATAAGGGATAACACTGGGCTAAAACGGCAGTAAATCTTTTAAAAGCCGGTAGCCATGTGGATAAAAACAATTTCTATGCAGGGCCAGAAGTTTACAGCTTTCCGTGTGAAAAACATTTTAAGTATTTTAAATCTGAAACAAATAATGAGTATCTCAGAAATGGTCAATTCTCCAGAAAAAACGTATGTAACACAAATTGTGAACTTTTTTTTTTTTACTTTCTCCATACGCACTATGTACATAGTGTATAGAGAAAGTATTGCACTCCACCAAAAATTCGATACCGAGATTTCACCGGAAATATACGTTTTAGGGTCCCCAATATCCAAAAAAAGCATTTTCACAAAAAGGTCCGTGTGTGTGTGTCCGTGTGTCTGTGAACACGATAACTCAAAAACGAAAAGTCGGTAAAATACCAAACATGGTATTTAAGTTTAGTATCTTCCAGGGATGCGACACAAAGATTTGGAGAAAAATCCCCCCACCCCCAACTACCCTTTACATGGAACTTTTTTCGAAAATTCTGATTTTCTCAAAAATGGCTCTACCGATTTTGATTAAAATTTCGGATATTAAACATATTTATCTGACAAATGAAATGTATATCTTGAATTTTCTGGGAATAGCCTCTGAAGAGTAGTTTATTCTGGATGAATTTTACTAAATTTTGAATAACTGCTAAACCGTAAGAGATGGACAAAAACTTACTACAATAAAAGTGTAGAGCACATAAAAACACACAATTTATGTTATATACATTTTTTTCGTGGAGTTCGTCGTTTTTGTGACATTCCTTATTTTTGGTTTCTGCTATGAAAAACGTATACTTTTCTCATACTGGAACTTGTCAACTCCTATCCATATAAACAAAGGAACTTCATTGACATAGCAACCAGCTTTTGACTATCACTTTAACCTACGGTTGACCCTTATTTCGCTTCTACTTACAAGGATGCGAGTAATAAGACTATTTCTGCTATTTTTTTCTGATTAGCATAAAGTAAATAGAAGTATAAGCTTTTTAAGAATTATTTGTTGCAGGGATATGGAGAAAGTCATGTGAATGGTACACATCAGATTTTTTTTTTTTTTTTGGCCTAACGTCCTTTAACTTGGTTGGTCAAATGATCTCGATGTCTATGGAGCTTAAAGTTACTCTATATTCGTTTTCTCAGGATAGGGGAAAACTCCGAAAAAAAAAAAAAAAAAAAAAAACCCTTATCCGGGTAACTCACCCTAAGCGAGATTCAATCTCGCGACCTTTTGAATGTGAACCAGTCACGCTACCACCACACTACCCAGGCGGGCTTGTGTGTTTTAACGTGATGTATATTTTTGTGTAGTAAGTTTCTCTCTATCTCTTACGGTTTTCCAGTTACGCAAAATTCAGCAAAATTCATTCAGAATGAAGACGTCTTTAGAGGCTATTCACAAAAAAATCCAAAATAACGTTTTATTCACCATATAAGTATATTTTATACATGGTATGTTAATCAAAATCGTTAGAACTAGTTTTGAGAAGATCAAAGTTTTCGACATTTTTTCCATGTAAAGGATACTTTGGAGCGGGGGGGGGGGTATATTTTTCAAAATCTTCGTGTTGTATCCCTAGAATATGTTAAACTTAAATACTAAGTATGGTATTTTACCGAGTTATCGTGTTCACAGACACACGGACACACACACACGGACCTTTTTCCAAAACGTCTACTTCCGGTGAAACCAAGGTATCGAATTTTTGGTTGGAATACAATACCTTCTGTATACACTATGTACGTAGGACGTGTAGAGAAGGTAATAAAGTTTGATAGAATAATTTTTCTACCCACTAATATGCGATAGAGTATAGAAAAAGTTGTGTGAGATTTTTTATATAATTGCTTGATTCGCTGTGAACATTTCGTGACATGTACAAATATTTTGCTGAACGTGATATTTTCAAGTATGAATTAAAAAACCCGTGAAACGAAACCCAAGAGGAATACACCAAGGAACGACATAAATTAAAAATTCTTTTGTTTTTTTTAAATTACGCAGTTCATGGTTATATTAAAAAGTAGAAATTAACACTTGGAGGAATAAAGCAAATATTTGCAGAGAGGTTGGAAGAAAATTGCAGAAAGTAAGCTGTTTGCTAAATTGCAAGGGGAATGGGAGCAGAGTTCCCCAGTCGTCTCATTGGAGGGCTCGCTAATCACGCAGCGAAGCCTAATCGCTGGGGACCTCGAGCTGCGCATGCGCCCTTCCTTCACGCTTCGGATGCCCTGTAGAAGGATTGTAATCATTAATTTAGCTCGCTAATATGTTGCTCCAGATAAATTGCTACATTTTTACCCGGAGCAGAAGAGCAAAGGTGATTAAATGTGCATTAGCCCGGCCTGTGAGGTAAAACCAACAGGGCGTACGGTTGAGTAACCTAGGGGATTAACCGGCCAAGTTGTGCGGTCCGCTTTTATAAACTTGTAAACACAATAAGTGAACAAGACTAAAATAAAAAAAGTTATTACATTCACAAGACTTACTCTGCCCTCTACCATTTATTAGTGAGGGTGCAAACAATTCTTAAGGTGATGAATATATGAAATTTGTTCAAAAATATCTTATGTGTTCCATTCACATGACTTTCTCTACATCTCTGCAACAAATTATTGTTATTAAGCCTATTATTCTATCTACTGCATAGATAAATATTAGAAGAAAAGGTCATATCACTTGCTTTCTTGTAAATAGAATGGAAATAAGACAGTAACATAGACTAAATCGATAGGAAAATCAGTTAAAGCTGGTTGCTCTGTGATTGAAGTATGTTTGTTTTTATTGCCAGAAGTTGAAAAAGCCCCATATAAAAAGTATAAGTATTTTAAAACTGAAACCATTATCAACGAATATCTCGAAAACGGTCAACTTCACGAAAAAAATGTGTATGATATTTATTGTGTGTTTTATCGTGATCTACATTTTTGTGTAGTAAGGTTTGTCTGTCTTTTATGGTTTACCAGTTATACAAAATTCAATAAAAATGTTCCAGAATAAAGAGGCCTTTACAGGCTATTCCCAGAAAATTCAAGAAATATATTTTATTTGGCATGTAAATATCTTAAATATAAGAAATCTTAAAGAAAATCGTTACAGCCATTTTTGAGAAAATAAAAATTTTCGAAATGTTTTCCATGTAAAGGGTAGTTTGGGGTGGAGGGGGTTCTAAAAAGCTTGTGTAGCATCCCTGGAAGGTATTAAACTTAAATACCAAGTTTGGGCTATTACCGACTTTTTTTTTTTAATTATCGTGTTCACAGACCACGGACACACACGGACCTTTTTCTAAAAATGTTTTTTTTAGATACAGGGTCATTGAAACATGTATTCCAGTGAAATCTCGGTATCGAATATTTGAGTGGAATGCAATCCCGTCTCTATACCCAATGTGCATAGTACGTGTATAGAGAAAGTAAAAATGCTGATGTTATTACATTCACAAGACTTTCTCTACCCTCTACCATTTATTACTGAGTATACAAAGAATTCTTAGGGTGAGGAATATGTGAAATTTGACCAAAAATATCTTGTGTATTACATTCTCATGATATTCTCTACATTCCTGTAACAAATTATTGTTAATAAGTTTATTCTTCTCTTTATGTCATGCTAGTCCAGATAAACACTAGCAGAAACAGTCTTATTACTTGCTTCCTTATAAGCAGAAGGGAAATACAGCAATATACCAGGCTAAACTAACAGTCAAATGTTTAAAATGTGGTTCTTATGGGAATGAAATCCGTTTCTTTGTGTGGCAGAAGTTGACAAGTTCCCGTATGAGAAAAGATAAGTATTTTAAAACTGAAACCAATAACACTGAATATCTCGAAAAAATGTATAAGACGCAAATTGTGTGTTTTAACGAGATCTACATTTTTGTGTAGTAAGTGTCGGTCTACCTCTTACGGTTTACCATTTATGAAAAATTCCGCCAAATTCATCCAGAATAAAGAGGTCTGTAGAGAATATTCCCAAAAAGTTCATGATATACATTTTATTTATCATCTAAATGTTGCGACAGTATTTTAGTACAACGCATATATAATATTAGTTTAATTATTAATTTATAATATTTAACAGAGGAAATATACGCTCAGTGGAAAGCGTCACCATGGAGGGTAGAGAATACTTATTGCATTCGTCAAGGTTACGGGCGTTGTTGAAAGTAACAAACAATTTAACGCATTATAGACATAAGTGACAGCCCTTACGAGAAAGCAAGGTGCTTTCCCTTTTAAATCGCAGAAAGGGACTTTCGCTTTGTGTAACATGGTCACGTGGGTGTAACATAAAAAAATCCCCGATAGTCACGTGATGACGCCACTTTACGCGCTATTTCTTAACCAATCAAAAAGGAGGGCAAAGCTGGGAACGTTTTGTATATAAGTGATGTGCGGATAAGAAGTCCCACACAGATAAATTCACGGCACCTAGATGGACACTTAGAGACGCGGAGAGACGCAACACGGGAGACACGACGCAAGGTTTTTAAAGTACGACATATAATGTAGGAGATCGCGCGCCGTGTATTGCCGAAAATCAGTGTTTTACAATTTAATCAGACGGGAAATTGGTATTGTGAGTGCTGTACGAACCGATAAACTTCAGGTAACAGTGATTAAAGTAAATAAAAGTGGAAGTAGTACTTAATGAAAACGGTTTCAAGTTCGCTATTAGTTATGTCGGGTTATTGCCTCGAATAACCAGTAATTCACGAATAAATGAAGTATCCAGTGAACGAAGTTAACTTTTTTAGTTAATTCAGTCTACCAACAGTGTGACATACCCTTGTCATTCTTTTCTCCCTGAATATGAGACCCATGATCTACTAGAAGCAGCTCAGCCGGTGCCATCACTGGAAGCTGTAAGGTATGTGCACTAAATATACAGAAATTCACTAGCATTAACCCGCGACCAACTCCAGGTGGACTCACCTGACAACGACAGACTGGCACTCTAACGTGGTAGCCACAAGCAAGTCCGCGGCAATGTTTTAATATACGGTATTTTAATCAAAACCGTTAAGAGCCCTGTTTGAGCAAATCCAAATTTTCGAAACTTTTTCCATGTAAAGGGTAGTTTTGGGTGGGGGAATTTTTCTAAAAATCTTCGTGTCGCATTTTTTGAAGATGCTAAACTTATATACCAAGTTTGGTATCTTAGAGACTTTTCATTTTTGAGCATTCGCGTTCACAGACGCACGGACCTTTTTTTTCTAAAAACGCACCTTTTGGATACAGCGGACCCTAAAACGTCTATATATCCGGGTATCAAGTTATTGGTTGAAATGCAATACCTTCTCTATACACTATGTAGATAATGCATGTTGAGAAAGTAAAAAATGATGGAAACAATGATGTCTTTCATTATCGTCAGACAAACAAGCGAAACCTTAAAGAAAAGAAGAAATATTTGAAGATTTTGTACACGTCCTGTTAATTATGATCCAACTATTGAAGAATCACTTCCTCAATATCTAATCATGACTACACAGTCAAACGCTTGAGTTAGGTCACAGAATATTCCAATGGAGTTTTGTTGCAAAATCAACAGCGGAAATAATCGCTCTGTACAATGGCAGATGTATTGATTTATTTGATTACTTCTTGTGATGACGTGAGCATAACAGTCAAGAACGATACTGGCGCTCATAAGCTCTTACCTGACGTTCACTGACATAATAATAACTACTTCCTTCAAACTTTGGTGCAAGTAATCAAAGTAACCAAGCAAGAACATGTTTAAATCACTCCTGGAGGTAATCTTAACACGCCAAGACTCGTTAAATGTTATGATGCGAGCTCGGGACAGCGTTTCTTGGCTTCTAGCACATGTTAGCTCATTCCCATCGAATGTGAAAGCCAAATATCAAAACTCGTTGTACTTGAAATCCAGCTAAATTAATGATAGTTGTAATATTGTCCGCTGGGAAATCAAATTGCAATGCTCTTTTACAAATATCTTTCCCGCCGTGATAGATTATCTAATGCAGTGCAGCCAGCATACCGGCATTTATGAAAAGCAATATGCAGTCCATAACATCCAATCCTGGTTCATTAATATAATTGCGAGAGAGAATGCAAACATTTAAATGATTGTGCTGGCATTAAAACTAGAGATAGTTTTAAACAAACACAAATGCTTCAACACAGTTTTTACTTTCTCTACATAGTACTGGTACGTAGGTAGAAAAGATATTGCACTCCACCCAAAAATTCGATATCGATATTTTAGCAGAAATGCAACTTTTAGAGCCTCTGTATCCAAAGAAAGCTGTCCGTGTGTTGATGTGTCCGTGTTTTTGTGAACTCGCTCACTCATTAAAATAGCAAACTTGTTTAAGTTTAATATCTATCAAGGGAGCGACGTGAAGGTTTTGAGGAATATCCATGCACCCAAACTACCCTTTACATGGAAATATTTTCAAAATTTTTGGTTTTCTCAAAATTGGAATTAACAATTTTGATTAAAATGTTGTGTATTAAAGATATTTATCTGACAAATAAAATGTATATCTCGAATTTTCTGGGAATAGCCTCGGAAGACATCTTTATTCTGGATTGATTTTGCAAAACCTTCAATAATTGTTAAACCGTAAGAGATAGACAAAAATTTACTGAATAGAAAATGTAGACCTTGTTAATACAAACAATTTATGTTATATACATTTTTTCGTGGAGTTGATCGTTTTTTAAATATTCCTTGTTATTGGCTCCAGCTATTAAAATATTTACTCATATAAGAATTTTTCAACTCCTGTCCACACAAACAAAGGAACTATAATCACATAGCCACCAACTTTTGACTATCACTTTAGCATATGGTACTCCGTTATTTCCCTTCTACTTACATGGAAGCAAGTATTAAGACCTTTTGCTATTTTTTTCTCGATTAGCATGAAGTAAAGAGAAGATAAAGCTTTTTTTTTTTGCAATAATTTGATATAGCGAGGTAGAGAAAGTCATGTGAATGGAACAACTCTAATTTTTGCTACCTAAAATTAGTTCCTTTAATGTAAAACTATCATAGAATTCTTATTAAAACGGTATATTTCTTTCCAAATGCCTTAACATTAAATACACCAATAATGAAACATTAATTTCAGCAATAGTTGATAATTTTAATTGCGTTCTCACAGAAACCGAGTGAAGGACAGGAGTTGGGATAGTTAGTTAATTCCTAGCCGGCATTTGAACCGCAGATCTCCCGGTCTCTAGCCGGTTGCTCTACCCTGAGCTACCATGCCAACATGCCGGCACAGCATTGAATTTCTCAACTGACTAGCATATTTCCCGGTAAACCAAAAGGTGATCTCAAATTATTTTGAGAAGACAAACCTCAATGGCGTCTTACAATGTTGTTAGTACTTTTAAGTCCCAGAATTCATAGTATAGGCAACTATTATGAACAATTGTGATAATTTCAATTGTTTTCTCACAGAAACCGAATGTAGGACATGAATTGGATAGGTAGAGTCAGACCATGGTAGCTCAGTTGTAGAGCAACCGGCTAGAGACCGGGAGATCCGTGGTTCAAATCCCGGCTATGACATTAAATTTTCCAGTCTGACTACCTATCCAACATCAGCAATAGTTATTTACAACGAGTGTTGATAATCGTTTAGTTTACTAATTAGAACCAGGACATGATTGCATGGCCAACCCGAGGGATTTGTAACCCGTGTAATGTAATGGAAACAGATTTTTGTCAATGAATATGCATTTGTGTTGGCAGGAACACGCCGCGGAGAACACACATATAAAACTTGCCCCACGCCACGTGCACATTAAAAATAAAATACACTGGGTCATATTTCTGAGTTATTCAAGAAATACGTGAAGCTTTAAGCAAGACGTTTTTATGTACTGAGATTTATGCAAGGCTATAAAATGGCTGATATGTCATAGTACAGTTTGTTAACACCAGGTGACTTTTGTGGCTTTGGAGAGGCACACGTACACCTACGTACACAAACTGCAAACAAACTTTTCTTACGAAAGATTATTACTTTCTCTACACGTACTATATAAATAGTGTATAGAGAAGGTATTCTAATGCACCAAAAATTCGATACCGAGATTTCACCGAAAAAACATTGTTTTGGGTCACCCTGATTCAAAAAGAAGTATTTTAGAAAAAGGTCCGTGTGTGCATTTGTATCTGTGGACAGCATAGCTCAAAAACGAAAACACTGTTAAATACCAAACTTGGTACATAGGTTTGCTATCTTCCAAGGATGCGACACGAACATTTTCGAGAAAATCCACCCCACCACAAACTAGCCTTTACATGGAAAAAATTTGTGAACTTTTGATTTTCTCAAAAATGGCTCTAACGAGTTTTATTACAATCTCTTATATTTAAGATATTTACATGCCAAATAAAATGTATATCTTTAATTGTCTAAATACCCTCTAAATACCTCTTTATTCTGGATTATTTTTATTAAATTTTGCTAAAATGGTAAACCGTAAGAGATAGACAAAAACCTACTGCACAAAACATGTAGATCACGATAAAACACGATCTATGCCATATACATTTTTTTCGTGGAGTTGGCCGTTTTAGAAATATTCCTTATTATTGATATCAGTTTCAAATACTTTTTCTCATACGGGAGCATGTCAACTCCTGGCCGCGCAAAGAAACGGATTTCAGTCCCATAGCAACTACATTTTAAATAATTTAACTGTCGGTTTAGCCCGGTGTATTCCATTATTTCCCTTCTACTTATAAAGGAACTAAGTAATAAGACCGTTTCTGCTAATGTTTTATCGTTACATAGATAGAAGAATAAGCTTTTTAACATTAATTTGTTACAGAAATGTAGAGAAAGTCATGTGAATGGAGCACATCAGATTTTTTTATCTACATAATGATAAACTTAGCAGAATTGTCCTATTACTTTCTTCTTTGTAAGTAGAGGGGAAATAAGGGAATGTATAGGCTACAGCGATAGTCCAATATTTTAAAAGCAGGTCATTGTGTAAAACAATTGAAATTCGCTTGCCTTTGCTTGCAGATTACTTCCCGTTTGAGAAAATTTTAAATAGCTTAAAACGTCTCGAAAACGGTTAAATCTACAACAAATGTATATGACATAAATCGTGTATTTTAACCAGATCTACAGTTTTTGTGCAGTAAATTTGTGTCTATCTCTTACGGTTTAACAGTTATGTAAAAGCTATACTAAAGTCATACAGAATAAAGAGGTTTTCTGAGGCTATTCCCAGAAAATTCAAGATACATATTTAGTTTCTCATGAAAATATCTTAAATATATGACATTTTAATAAAAAAAAATGTTAGAGCCGTTTTTGAGAAAATCAGCATTTTCGAAAAAAGTTCCAGTTGGGGGAATTTTTTTTTTTAAATCTTCATGTTGCATCCTTGGAAGATAATGAAGTTAAATACCAAATTTGGTATTTAACCGACTTTTCGTTTGTGAGGTATGTTGCCCTTAGACACGCACGGACTCACATATGGATATGTTTCTAAAAATGCTTATGTGGATTCAGGGATCTCAAAACATGTATTTACGGCAAAATCTCAGTATAGAATTTTTTCTGGAATAAAATACCTTCTCTATCCACAATGTACATGTACAGTCATGGTAAAAATGATTGAGCGCTGTAACCTTTGTGTCACTTCGGCCTCACGGAAGCACACGAAGATACGCAAGCTGGGTTTACACGTGCACGTGCACTATGCTATAAAACATGTTTTTTCACAGCGAGGTAAGACGTAGTTTATTACTTTATAATATAAAATAGCGACCAGGGAACAATCAAAATAATTGTTTTTCGCTAACATGCACAGAAACACTTAAAAATAAGCCAAACCTTGATAGGCGAATTGTCCGCTACATTTCTTTATAAACAGGAAAAGGGGTGCTCAGAATAGAAATAGTTCGGTCCTAACGTGCTTCGTTTGAAACTTAGAGTGCTGCCTAGCGTAGGTTCGAGCCCAATAACCATCATAGATTTCTTTTTTTTTTTTTAAGTTCTTTACAGCCCATGTAGATTACTTTATATAAATCATTCACTCTATGACATGTGAAATCTTTTATTTACTGTTCTCGCAAACTAGAAAACAAAGAAAAATCATTGCAACCTGATCTCCGATTGCTTTTAAATGCAACAAAAGGCTAATAATTCTAATACTTTGTGTGGTCCCCATTATTTGCTATCACGCCCTCGATCTTCGGGTCATGGAATCCGCTAGCGTTTGAAAATAAGTAATGTCTACTGCTAGTGAATCCCAAGTGTCTGTCATGGCACATCAGATTTATGTAGCATTATTCAATCTGGGACCTCGAGAAAGCATCTGGTTTACTTTCGTTCTAAACATGTTCAATTGGATTGAGATCTGCTGACTTTGGAGGCCACGGTATATGCTCTAAAATGTTCCTGTACTCCGGAAACAACTTTTGAACTTTGCCCGACTTGTGGACCGAATGTTTATCCTGTTGGAATGTAATAATACCTTCAGGATAACGCTCTTGGGCAGATGGAAGCAGAACATATTCTAGAATTTCAGAATAGGTTTCCCCATTCAACTTTCCATGATCACGTTCCAGCATACCTGCACCTTCCCGAGATATCCATACCCAAGCAGTAACGCTCGTTGGACCACTCCTTGCAACTATTGCAACATTTATCAAGGAAATTCTGCAGAGAAACACGAGTATGGCAAAATAATGACGTCAAATCAAAATAGAGATATCTCAAACTGAAGTAATTAAACAGGAAAAATGAACACCATGGTGGAATCGTCTCTTGAGGTAATGCAGTTCCAAGAGACTTAATGACGGGAAGTAGGGGTTTTGGTTGGTAAATCCAATATATATAAAACACTCTTTACACGAGTGGCCAAATAACACATACCATATCGAGTATAACTAGGTCTGTAAACCCAGTCGAATTGACATCTGCAGCAGAATGAAGCTTCGACGGGGAAAACTACTTCGCTCCAATCGTAGTTCTCATACTGTACAGTAAATGCCAACCTGTCAATTCTGTGGGCTTCAGTTAGCACTTCCTTTACTGCCGCAGTCTACTTCGAATTCCGGCATCGTTACAGCGGTTGCTAACCCTCTGTGCATTACCCGAGAATAAAGATAAAGCCTTGTATTCAATGGCCGTCAGAAACGCATCTCTTTCGACCTCTGCCATGAAATGTGATAGAAGAAACACATAAATGGGGAGAAAAAAAAGTTATGCTGTTGTAGAGGTTTGAACTTAGGTTCGGTAATTTTCAAAGCACTTGCGTTACCACTGAGCTATATTTGTTTGTGCCAAAGAGCTGCTGCTGCCACTTTCATATATGCGCTGTAATACCAGTAATTGTTCTTATGATAACGTGAATCATGAATCGTATTCAGGGTACTTCATGGCTTCTGAGCCAGTTCATTGGTTGATTCAGTTGATTTGGAATCGGTTGCTCCATCTATATGTATAACTACCAACGAACATAGCATCAATAGAAACACTTTTGGGTTTGTTTACTAATTGACTAACGAAGATTGGGTAGTATGGCACTTTCGAATCCTTTATCAGGAACCAATACAAATTACGACACACTGTGCAAGACGCAGCCTGTTAATGTGTTCGACAGGCGATAACGTATGTCGCAGACTCTGTTACGTAAGTCTAGCTGCATACTGGAAACAGAGACCAGTGTAAACCTCACTGCGATACGAAGTGGGACTTGGAAATATTCTGCTCTCAGAGTGCGCTCAATAATTTTTTCCATGACTGTACATACGTGTTAGAGAAACTTTAAACTGCTTCGTTCTCGCAATACGATTTTCCTTCCGTAAAATGTCCATCTTCCTGTGACTCTACCTAACCTGTATCAGTTACCTGTGCGACTGGACTGAAAAAAAAAATTCTGAGACGCAAAGGAACCAATTAACGATGTTATCAATGTCAAATGATGGGATGATTCGGATATCGCCTCTATAAAGTGTCTTATGATATAATTCAGCATTTTAGTTATGAATAATAATAATTATTGGCCAAAACTGCAGCTAGGCATGCGCTGTAGTGGCATTAACTGTTAAATTAGGTTTCAAATTTGAAAATTACATTCAATCTCATTCTTGATTATTCTTATGTGATAAATTATAAACCAAAGTGTTACAATGATACAGTATTGAATATTTTACTGTAAACTGGAGCTAATTTGGCTCTTAATGAGTTACTTTGATTCATCTTTGGAAAATATATTATTTTATGTTGTTCTCAATGTGAAAATCGGAATTATTTTCCTCATATTACATAGAAGAGCTCAAATTTTGGGAAACTTAATAATTCAATACCATTATTCATTTCATTATGACAATTCAATACCATAAGTAACACCTAAACACACAATTTTAAAAATACCGCAACTCAATTTTGACCCTCCTGTTGTACAAGAGTGCAGTAGAGCCTCGGTAATTCGAGCTGAGGCTCCCTCGAATTACAAAAATCACGGACTACGCGCAAAAATCCCCAAAACAATGCGTAAATATGAATAAATATTTAATAAGCACAATAATGGTTAAAAATAAATAAAAAACAATATACCTTTGTTATATCGTGGGCTCACTACATACAAGAACGGCCAGGCTGTTACTAATGTAAAATGTTAATTTTTACTTCAATATATTTTAATGACCACTATTGCTGAGTAGAAATCACTGTGCCAATGCAGCTTTTTTCTGAAAGGGTGGTATGTACAGTAAAGTTGACGTGCGGTTCCAGTTAGTGAAGGGTCGACAAAGAAAGAGCAAGCGCACTCCTTCAAAGCCTAACGCTATCTGTCAATCTGTAATAAAAATGCAATAGCAGTGTGAGGCCAAAGGTATCTCTGTTCGTTAAGAATGAAAACCCATAGTAGGACAGTCTTACCTGTATTGTACATGGAAAATTTAAAGAAATTCCAAGATATAACACATTCGGAAGTGTGTAAACATACATGCACCAACTATAAAGAACAGAATTTTACTTAGTTCTATATAAAATTTTGATTCTCTTAAGACCAGCTCGAATTACACGGAGCCTCAATATCTGGGGCTCGAAAGTCCTGGGGCTTCACTGTATTATATTTCTATATTTGAGAATTATACTTAGGTTATAGTATATATAATATGAACTATAATTAATTATTCTCATATAATATGGGAGCCCAAAATTGGGGTAAATCTGCTATTGTCATGTGGTAAATTGTTATAATCCCAAATTAATAGATTTATCCAAATTTTGTTAATGTTTATTTCTATTGGGATGAAGTAGAAAAAATCTGATGTGTACCATTCACATGACTTTCTCCATATCCCTGCAACAAAGTATTCTTAAAAAGCTTATACTTCTATTTACTTTATGCTAATCAGAAAAAATGAGCAGAAATAATCTTATTACTTGCTTCCTTGTAAGTAGAAGTGAAATAAGGGACTATCACAGGTTAAAATGATAGTCAAAAGCTGGTTGCTATGTCAATGAAGTTCCTTTGTTTATATGGATAGGAGTTGACAAGTTCCTGTATGAGAAAAGTTTTTCATAGCAGAAACCAAAAATAAGGAATGTCACAAAAACGGCGAGCTCACGAAAAAAATGTATATAACATAAATTGTGTGTTTTAATGTGCTCTACATTTTTTGTGTAGTAAGTTTTTGTCCATCTCTTACGGTTTAGCAGTTATTCAAAATTCAGTAAAATTCATCCAGAATAAACTACTCTTCAGAGGCTATTCCCAGAAACTTCAAGATATACATTTTATTTGTCAGGTAAATATATTTAATATTTGAAATTTTAATCAAAACCGTTAGAGCCATTTTTTAGAAAATCAAAATTTTCGAAAAAAGTTTCATGTAAAGGGTAGTTTGGGGTTGGGGGATTTTTCTCAAATTCTTCGTGTCGCATCCCTGGAAGATACTAAACTTAAATACCAAGTTTGGTATTTTACCGACTTTTCGTTTTTGAGTTATCGTGTTCACGGACACACGGACACACACACACACACACACACACACACACACACACACACACGGACCTTTTTGTGAAAATGCTTATTTTGGATATAAAAACATATATTTCCGGTGAAATCTCGGTATCGAATTTTTGGGTGGAGTGCAATACTTTCTCTATACACTATGTACATAGTGCGTATAGAGAAAGTAAAAAGGAGGATCTTTTGTAAAGAGTTTGTTTGTAGACAGATAGAGCAAATCATGTGAGTATAACACATTAGATTTTTCGGTTAAATTCAACATATGCATTACCTTTACTCCACTATTAAGAATATGATATTAGCCTGTAATGTTACTCGAGCGTAGTTCGTTATTGTTTTAAGAGAGGATCCTGTCAATCCAAGAGGCTAGAGGTGGTCACTCTAACACAGGGTGGGGCTAAGCTTCTCAATACCAACTTAAATAGTTGTGTTCCATTATGCTCCACTTTTTATGCACGTCAGTGACCAAGGGAATATTTTCATAGCATTAAAACACAAGGGACTGTCGTGTACAGTGAATTAATGTTAAATTACGTTTTATTAATCTAGCGGCTTGTGTGTAACAGTTGTTTTTCTTTTTCTGTAAAAGATAGAGTACTCGAGCAATTAGTGGTAATTAGTGAACCATGCTGGGAAGTAGATTAATGAGATATTGACTGAAAGAGTGGAATCGATATAACGATCAATGACGTGTCAGTTTCGATCTTCATTGATTAACATTTGTGTTTGTCTTTTCTAAACCCTAGTTATAGTTTGAAGATGATTTACTAAATTCCAGTAATGTATAACATTCGCATTACTTTCTTTTACCATTATTCAATAAACTATTCCTACAAAAGTTTATTACTTTCTCTAGCCCCATATATACAATGTACATAGTGGATAGAGAAGGTATTGTATTCCACCCAAAAATTCGATGTCCAGATTTCACCGGAAATACATGTTTTGGGGTCCCCTGCGTCCGAAAACAATATTTTTACTTTCTCTATACGTACTATGTACATAGTGTATAGAGAAGGTATTGCATTCCACCAAAAAATTCGATACCGATATTTCACCGGAAATATATGTTTTAGCGTCCCCTGTATCCAAAAAAAGCATTTTCATAAAAAGGTCCGTGTGTCTGTGAACACGATAACTCATTGAGAAAAATTCCCCCACCCCAAAATACACTTTTCATGGAACTTTTTTCGAAAATGTTGATTTTCTTAAAAATAAGTCTAACAATTTTGATTAAGGTATCGTATATTAAAGATATTTAACTGACAAATAAAATGTATATCTTGAATTTTCTGGGAATAGCCTCTGAAGACTACTTTATTCGGGATCAATTTTACGGAATTTTGTATAACTGCTAAACCGTAAGAGATAGAAAAAAACTTACCACACAAACAATGTAGGCACGTTAGAACCCACAATTTATGTTATATACATTTTTTCATGGAGTTGATCGTTTTTAAGATATTTCTTGTTTTTGTTTCAGCTTTGAAAATCATAAAGGCATTTGTGAACTCGTGTCTATACAAACAAAGGAACTTCAGTCACATAGTAACCAGCTTTTGCATATCACTTTAACCTATGGTACTCCCTTATTTCGCTTCTACTTAGAAGGAAACAAGTAATAAGATTGTTTCAGTTTTTTTTTTGTTTTTTGTTTTTTTTTGTTTTTTTTGTTTTTGTTTTACTCGATTAGCATGAAGTAAGCAGAGGCACAACATTTTTAACAATAATTTGTTGCAGGATGTAGAGAAAGTTATGTGAATGGAACACACAAGGTTTTTAGAAAAATATCCTTGTATGTGTGTGTCTATGGACAGCATAGCTCAAAAATGAAAAGACCGCTAAATACCAAACTTGGTATTTATGTTTAATATCTTCTAAGGATGCGACACGAAGATTTTCAAGAAAATCCTCCCACCTTAAACTACCCTTTACATGGAAAAATTTTGTTTTTCTCAAAAGTGGCCTTAACGATTTTGATTAAAATCCGTATATTAAAGATATTTACATACCGAATAAAATGTATATCTTGGATTTTCTGGGGAACCAGAAGACCACTTTATTCTGGATGAGTTTTCAATAACGGTTAAAGCATAAGAAATGGACAAAAAAACTTACTACACAAAAAATGTAGACCCCGATAAAGAAAACATAATTTATGTTATATGCGTTCTTTTCTCTCTCTCTCTCTCTCTCTCTCTAAGATATTGCATGTAATTGGTTTCAACTTTAAACTACTTTAACTTTTCACAAACAATAAGTCAGGTCATGCAAAGTGGGTCGAACTTATTTCATATAAGAACAGCTTTTAAAAGATATGACTATCAATTTAGCCTAGTGTATTCTATGTCCCTTCGAATTTCAAGGAAGCAAATAGTAAGACAATCTCTGCTAATGTTTACCTTGATTAGCACGTTGCAGATAGAAGAATAATCTTTTGTAAGGAAAAGTGTTTGTGTAACAGCTAGAGAAAGTCATGTGAATAGAACATATCAGTTTTTTTATAACTATACAAATCGAGATACTATTAACATTATCATAAATAGTTTTATTTCGTTTCCTTATAGTTTTAGAGGAATAAGGGAATACACTTGGACTAGTCAATAGTCAAATTTTCTAAAAACTGATTGTTATGTGATTACTTGAAACCCTTTGCAAGATTGCGATAAAAGAAATATCCAATGATGATTTCTTAGTTGGAAAAGTAACCTGTTGGGCAGTTCAAAGCTATGATAAAGAATATTCCGGAAATGGTTAACGCCATAAAAATGTATTAACGTGATCTTACATCTGCTGTTTTTACAGCTGTTATGATTCACTCAGAATGAATACGATTTCAGATGTCTAGATGTTTGAAGAATGATTTTTTTTGGGAGGGGGGGGGGATTCAAGTGACCTAAGAATGTATATTTCCATTGAAATCCTGCTAATTAATTTTTTGAGTCAAGTGCAATGCCCTCTTTACTTAGGAAATACTGACAGTCACATTTTGACCACACTCTTGTCAAAAAATCGAAAATATATTTTTTATATGTAACAATTGTTGTTGGAAACTTTGGACACCCATAGATATTTAACTTGCAGCGAGCCTACAGCCGTTTAAAGAGTGTACAATATACGTTTCTTGGCATATATTTTTTAAAACTTCTTTTTTTTTTTTTTTTCAAAACTACGTTTTCACACGTTCAGAATAATCCAGAGCCTCAGTTTTTGTTTAAATACAATTGACTTTCTCATAATTCGCGGAGATATCTATTGCAAAATCATACAGAACAAAATTATCCCGACACAGTAGCTAAAAAAATAATTATGGAACAATTATATATTTTAGGTATTACAATAACAAATCTTTTAAAATATAAGTCGGTAATCAAAGTTATTAAAATATCATCCTAAATTTGTTTTTATTTGTTTGTTGTTTTTTTTTTTGGTACGGTTCAAAGCTCTGATTCAAAATGTGCAGATAATTTTTTTTTTCAAATATTGAGGTATGTGGAACATTTTTTATGCAAGATATTGTAACAAAAACGGTGACTTTGTTTCTCTTACAAACAACTCTTTATTTCTTGCGCTGATTGCAAATAAAAATCTTATTACCAATGAATATTTTTCCGATGTTTTTGCAACAATTCTGCCTTATCATTTCCTTTCGACGTATTACTGGCACTCCGAATTACCTGCCGAAGCATCGGCTTCCTTACTTACTTTATACCTGTCGATCTTGTAGCAGGAAACTTCTAGAAGCAGCCGCAAGTGCCATAGTGTCACAAACTCACTGAGGTGTAACAATACACGTTTTCGACGTCAAAAGAACTATCACGTGTCCACACAAGTTTAACAATCCTAGCTTCGATGTCAAAAGTAATCGCCGACGGCACACGTGCCCACTAACGCAGATGTAACAAAGAATGGCAACAATTAACTTCCGAAACAAGCCGTTCACTCTTGCGGACATAGTGACAAGATTTACATAATGCAATTTATGAAATAATGTATATTTTGTAAAGTATTTGTCCAACGATAACAATTTAACAATGATTCATTTGGAAGTATAAAATATGTAATATTATGAAGCACTATGCATGATTGTCATTTGAAGCTATAATACTCTGCTCAGTTAAATCTGCTTTGAACCTTGTACCTCGCACTAACTTAATATTTTATTCACGTTTTGCCAACGCAGGAAAATCACTTTCCACTTTAAGGCCTTTCGAGGGTCAAAAGCCCAGTTTTTCGTTTCAAGTTTAAATCATCCACATCGAAACGAATGGAACTGTACATAGCCGTGCTGTGGGACCTGTAATCTCTCTTCATTCCAAAAGCTTTTACGAAAATTTTACAGGCTTGTTCTGTGGTAGAAAAAAGCTAATAAATGGCCCAGGTCTATCCAGAAACAAGTTCATCCCTCGTTGAAACTGAAATGAATGTGCTCGGTGAAAAATATGTCTTAAATGTTCAAACAAAACATAACTGACGCACCTGTACAGCCTCAAATCCACGAGTCACAAAATGCTGTTGATGATACCCAGAGGAAACGTTTGGCCGATACATTTCACGCACCTGCGAGCCTATCTCATAATATTTTCATGTCCGCAGGCATTTTGTGAAACGTATTTGTTGCTTTGGGAGGTTTTTATTTATTCCTGTCATTTCGGTTAAAATATAAAAACGACAAGCCCTTCTGTAGACAAAAATTCAAGCATCAAGTAACATTCAGAGGTAACAAAAATCGTCAACTTGCCTGTAGCAAGCACAGGCATAATACACTTTACCCAAAAATTCAAATATATGTTTTGACCTTAAATAAAAGCAAAATCATTTAAACTTTCTCTACCACCTAATATCAAATTTAGATTTCCATTAAGAATAAATTTCCACTTTGAGGTCACAACATGAACATTTATTATGTCTTCGGACACTTGAAAAATAAAGGAATTTTTCTCCATTGCCGAGCCTTACTCACGTAACACAAAAATTTGTTCTCTTTCTTTTCTTTTTGGACAGTATCTGTAACGAGTAATGTTAAAGACACCGGTGGCGTTGGCCATTCAGAGTTACAGCTTCAAGCACCAAACGCCGTTTTCTTCCTTAAGAGTTGAAATGTTAATCTGTTCAGTTCGCTGTTAAGCTGCTTGCCTTTGGCCTCGTTACAGACGTGACATCTGGGTGCCAGAGATGTCTACACAGTTTAAAAATGTCAAGAGTTCTGAATATTATCCTTGCAGCTGACACAATCGTTTTATATTGCAGTTAAAAGCATTTCATAGATTTTACGTTTCTGTCCCTGCAAAATCTTTTGTCCCAATGTCGTCATGTCTAGCATCTAAGAGAAGTACCTGACTGTAAACTGCATCTGTAACCGAGATGCATCTGGTAGTTTTCAATTTAAATGAGTAATTGTTAAGAATAGTTTATAGAACACACAGAATGTCCAAAAAAGTAATACAATGTATATAGGGATAGAAAAGTATTGTATTCCCTAAAAATTCGATACCGAGATTTCACCGGAAATACATGTTTTAGGACCCCCTGTATCCAAAAAATGCATTTTCAGAAAAAGGTCCGTGTTTGTGTCCGTGTGCCTGTGAACACGATAACTCAAAAACGAAAAGTAGATAAAATATCAAACTTGGTATTTAAGTTTAGTATCTTCCAGGGATGCGACACGAAGATTTTGAGAAAAATCCCTCCACCCCAAACTACCCTTTACATGGAATTTTTTCGAAATTTTTTATTTTCTTAAAATGGCTCTAACGATTTTGATTAAAATATCACATATTACAGATATTTACCTAACAAATAAAATGTATGTCTTGAATTTTCTGAGAATAGCTTCTGAAGACCTGTTTATTCTGGATGAATTTTGCTTAATTTGGCATAACTGCTAAACCGTAAGACATAGACAAAAATTTATTCTACACAAAATTTAGGTCTTGTTAAAATACACAAGTTATGTCATATACATATTTCTCCAGACGGGAGAGTCCGTTTTTCTTGTGTTCTACTCCTGGCCAAGAAAAGAAGCGATTTGTGATGACAATTGCATAACGACAGCTGTTAAAACATTTGACTATTGGTGTATTTCCTTATTTTCTTCCTACTTTTACGGAACTAAATAATAAGAACATTGTGCTAATGAGTACCTCGATTAGCAAGGTACATAAAAAAGAAGAAGAATCTTATGTATGAAGTTTGTAGAACTAGAAAAAGTCATGTGAGTGTAACACATCAGATTTTTTGTTAAAGATTGATCAGTATCCTGACTAATCCTGAACGTATTGCTGTTGTCGCATGTCGTCTAACGGGTCCGTGCGACGAGCTGCGACGACGGTTTCAAAGGAAATTTAGAGAGGAGGTACTAACGAATAAAACTATATGGAAGCTATTAAAAAGTTTCAACAAATAGGCATTGTTGCATTTTTGTTATTTTTCAACATAATCTCCCTTTAGCTCGATACACTTTTCCCAGCATTTCACCAACTGTTTTAAGTTTTCCAAAAATTAAGATTTCGGAAGGTTCTCAAAATACACATATATTTGGAAAGGGACCTCTTTGACGTGAATCGTTTTCCACCGAGCCACATTTTACTTTCTCTATACGTGCTATGTGTATAGTGTATAGAGAAGGTATTGCACTCCACCACTCTGGGATTTCACCGGAAATATATGCTTTAGGGTCCCCTGTATCCAAAAAAAGTATTTTCAGAAAAAGGTCCGTGTGTCGGTGTGTCCGAGTGTCAGCGTGTCCGTGTGTCTGTGAACACGATAACTCAAAAACGAAAAGTCGGTAAAATACCAAACTTGGTATTTAAGTTTAGTATATTCCAGGGATGCGAAGATTTTGAGAAAAATCTCCCCACCCCAAACTACCCGTTACATGGACCTTTTTTCGAAAATTTTGATTTTCTAAAAAATGGCTCTAACGATTTTGATTAAAATATAGTATATTAAAGATATTTATCTCAATATAAAGTGTATATTTTTAATTTTCTGGGAATAGCTTCTGAAGAGTAGTTTATTCTGGATGAATTTTACGGAATTTTGAATAACTGGTAAACCGTAAGAGATAGACAAAAACTTACTTCACAAAAAATGTAGAACACATTAAAACACACAATTTATATGATATACATTTTTTTCGTGGAGTTGATTTTTTTTTTTTTTTTTTAGATGTTCCTTGTTTTTGGTTTCTGCTATAAAAAACATACTTTTCTCATACAGAACTTTGTGAGCTCGTGTCCATACAAACAAAGGAACTTCAGTCGCAGAACAACCAGCTTTTGACTATCACTTTAACCTATGGTACCCCCTTATTTCGCTTCTATTAACAAGGAAGCAAGTAATAAGACTATTTCTGCTAATTTTTGCTCCATTAGATGAAGTAAATAGAATAATTTGTTGCAGTGATATAGAGAAAGTCATGTGAATGGAACACATCAGATTTTTTTAATTTGGAAATAAAATACAGTCAATGGGGTTCAAATCTGGGGAACACGGTGGATGTTGTAATAATTCGAACCTTAATTCTACAATTTTCGCCATCAAAACTGCGCAGGTATGCACCCTTGCATTGTCTAATGGAAGAGAATATGTTTCTTTGTCAGATGTCAGATGGGGGCGCTTTTTCTTGATTTCTAAGTCCAACTGGTGCAATAGCGATGCATAATACTCTGCATTTATCGTTCTTCCCTTCTGCAAGCAACCAATCTAGGTGGTTCCGTGGGCATTCCAAAAAATCGAGGCCATCCCCACCTTTGCCTTTAAAATCTCACTGATTTGACTTTACTTTTGTCTCTGGAGTGTAGTAGTGTACGCAGTTTCATTCACACTTATCGACGCAGAAATTCGTCAGGATTGCGACGTACAAGTCCCAAACCAGCTTCCAAATATATCACACGATAGCGTTTATTCTCATTTGGAGCGTCACCCATATTGCGGATACCTTTGTCAGACCTAATTTTTGGTGCAAAAGAACACTGTACCTTGTGATATGCCTGTGGCCTCTGTTATTTCGCGAACTTTGATTCGACGATCACTCAAAACCATATCCTGGATTTTGTCAACCATTTCGGAGGAAGTCACTTCTACTGGAGGTATGGAACGATGTTCATCCTTTGTGGATGTACGGCCATGGTTAAACTCAATTATCCAATTGTAAATTGTTGCAAATTCAGAAGATGTGTCATGAACTTCATCCAACTCGGCTTTTATCTCTTTTAAATAGAGCAATCACCGCACGAAACTCTTTTTTCTCCTCATCTTTCTAAAATAACCTCAAGATTGTTGATTCAATCGCTATGGTAAGGACACCATGTGATAGATATGGCTGAAAAACTGCCATCTAGTAAGAGACGACGGTTACTAAATTCAAACTTTTGCGATCCTACGAGTGTAATTTCTTGGATTTTCTAAAGACTTATTGAACGCCTCTAATATTCTGTGGATTTTCCAAATTTCACTGATACATCACCTTAAGTGGAGACATACAATTTTAAGGTAATGTATAGTCCGGTGCACGGAAATGCTTTTAGTGTCTTTTGGATTGTTTCTTTATTGAATGTTGGCGAAACCTTTTCACCATTTCTGTTCCTGAGTTTATCCATATCTTATTGGTTTGTGTTCACGTCGTCACGCAAGCTTTGGCCTAGGTGAGCAATACAAAGGGACGGGTAAGGAAATAATTTAACCAAGTGGAAAGATTGTCAACGCCACAACCTCCAGGCAGAATGGATGCTGTCATTAGGAACGGATTAATTACTAGAATATTAGCTTACTTTATTTTCATAATCATATTCCTTATTTCCCTCCTACTTTTAAGCAACTAAGTAATAAGACTTGAAGTAGAAGAATAGGCTTATTAACAATAATTTGTAACAGAGATGCAGAGAAAGTTATGTTAATGGAGCACATAAGATTTTTTGAAAAACGAAATGAGGCAAGTGGAGGCTTTAGCGAGCCGCTGTGAACGACAGATTTCGAGATTCGGTTAGGTTAGGTTAGGTTAGGTTAGGTTAGGTTAGGTTAGGTTAGGTTAGGTTAGGTTAGGTTAGGTTAGGTTAGGTTAGGTTAGGTTAGGTTAGGTTAGGTTAGGTTAGGTTAGGTTAGGTTAGGTTAGGTTAGGTTAGGTTAGGTTAGGTTAGGTTAGGTTAGGTTAGGTTAGGTTAGGTTAAATGAACTGGATCGAAATAAAAGGTAAACATCTGATATGTTCCATTCGCATGACTTTCTCTGTAATAAATTATTGTTAATAAGCTTATTCTTCTTCTACTCCATGTTAAACTAGATAAACATTAGCAGAAACGGTATTATTGCTGTTTCCTTACATGTAGAAGGTAATAAAGAAATACACTCGGCTGAACCGACAGTCAAATATTTTAAAATGTGGTTGCTATGGGATTTAAATCAGTTACTTTGCGTGGCTAGGAATTGCCAAGTTCCCGTATGAGAAAAGTTTTAAGAGTTTTAAAACTGAAACCAATAACAAGGAATATCGCGAAAACGGTAAAACCACGAAACAAATGTATATGATATAAATTGTGTGTTTTAAGTTGATTTACATTTTTTGTGTAGGAAAATTCAGACACATTTATGAAGAATAAAAAATGTTCCACGTAAAGGGTAGTTGGGGTTGAGGGCATTTTCTTGAAAAGCGCATTCTTGGAAGATACTAAACCTAAATATCAAGTTTTGTATTTAACGGTCTTTTCGTTTTTGAGCTACGCTGTCAACACACACACACACACACACACACACAATGTGTTTTTCTGACTCAAAGGACCCAAAAGCAAATATTTGCGGTGAAATACAGACGTCGAATTTTTGGGTGGCGTGCAATACTTTCTCTGTACACTATGTACATTAAATTAAAAAAAAATTAATGAAGCTTCAGTATATATTTTTACTTTCTCTAGCCCCGTATGTACAATGTACATAGGGATAGAGAAGTATTGCATTCCACCCAAAAATTCGATACCGAGATTTCACCGGAAATATACGTTTTAGGTTCCCCAATATACAAAAAAAGCATTTTCAGAAAAAGGTCCGTGTGTGTGTTTGTGTCCGTGTGTCTGTGAACACGATAACTCAAAAACGAAAAGTCGGTAAAATACCAAACTTGGTATTTAAGTTTAGTATCTTCCAGGGATGCGACACGAAGATTTTGAGAAGATTCCCCCACCCCCAACTACCATTTATATGGAACATTTTTCAAAATTTTTGATTTTGTCAAAAATGGCTCTAACAATTTTGATTGAAATTTCATATATTAAACATATTTACCTGACAAATAAAATGCTTATCTTGAATTTTCTAGGAATAACCTCTGAAGAGTGGTTTATTCTGGATGAATTTTACGGAATTTTGAGTAACTGCTAAACCGTAAGAGATGGACAAAAACATACTACACAAAAAATGTAGAGCACGTTAAAACACATAATTTATGTCATATACATTTTTTTCGTGGAGTTCGTCGTTTTTGAGATATTTCTTATTTTTGGTTGCTGCTATGAAAAACTTATATTAAATATTCTTATACAGGAACCTGTCAACTCCGATCCATATAAACAAAGAAACTTCATTGACATAACAACCATCTTTTGACTATCACTTTAACCTATGGTAGTCCCTTATTTCGGTTCTATTTAGTAATAAGACTATTTCTGCTATTTTTTCTGATTAGCATAAAGTAAATAGAAGTATAAGCTTTTTAAGAATAGTTTGTTGCAGGGATATAGAGAAATTCATGTGAATGGAACACATCAGATTTTTCTCGATTAGAATTAAGTAAATAAAAGCATAAGCTTTTTAGCAATAATTTGTTGCAGAGATATAGAGAAAGACATGTGAGTGGAACACATCAGATTTTTTTATTATTATTGGGCATTATAAAAGAGAGATTAACTCTCTGCGGACTAGAGATAGTAAAAAATGGAGTTTTTTGAAAATCACCTCTTCCTTCCAGAAAATCCCGCGTCACATATTGGAAAGAAGAGCCGACAAGTTCTTTTGCCACGCCCCCTGTAAGATCAGCTGTTCCACAGCTACATTTTCTCAGTAACCAATAGGAAAGGCTCAATATAAAACTGAACTAGAAGCTGTAATATCGCAACTGGGAGCGTGGCAGAGTTTGGTGCCAAACTAAACAGCTGTTCATCACATCGGCACGTTTCCGTGCTCCGGACTTGTGCACAAACCTTATCAGCAGTAAGAGGTTTAAAACTAAAACTCTCAGTGAAATGAAATAGCAGAGTTTACTGGTGGAATACAATTGGTACTTAATCTGCCTTTAGCAAGAGGAAAAACACAATAAAAACAAACTATTGGCTAAAAATAAGGTTAATCAGCAGATAGTACCCCAATCTAATCCAATCAGCAGTAGTGTTCCAAGCGAACCATGCACCAGCTGACTTCGTAGCGAGATTGTGAATGTAATAGATTTTTCTCACATTAAAAATACCTCTATTCCCTCTCTTTAATCCCTAGGGCGTTGTAAAACGAACTTTTGTAACATTCTGTAGAGTTTACAGGCCACAAACGAACCGTGCAGTGTCTGCGAGCGTGAATAAACCACTCCAAAAGACATCCCTAAAAGTTATGTTATAGCAGCCATATGTTGATTAGGCATATGCTACAGGGTGATTTATATAGAGCTGACACATTTCTTTCATTAATTGTTTCGAAGCGTGTTATGCTAGCGACAAGTTATTATACCTAAATTGTAGAGGAATTTTGGGAGATTATTTACTTCTTTGGTAAATGTTGAAAATGTCCTCCATCCTGCATAAGGCATGGCTCAATACGTCGTTCCATGTTACTGGCCACTCGTTGGAGGACTCTGAGGTCAATAGCTTGAACCTCCTTAGTGATGTTATGCTTCAGATCGTCCAATGTCTGGGGACGTGTGACGTAAACCCCGTCTTTTAAGTAACCCCTTAGAAAGAAGTCCGGCGATGTCAAATCCGGAGATCTCGGTGGCCACAGGTTCCTAGAAATTATCCGGTCGTCAAAGAAACTTGCAATTAGGTTCATGGATTCATTTGATGTATGGCATGTAGCGTCATCTTGCTCAAAATAGCCTTGACTCAGCTCTACATCGTACTGCATTTTCACGTTGACTACAAGAACAAAATGTGGAAACAGCTGCCAACAATGCAATTAGGAATAAAACATAAACACCTGCGCATCTAGTCACAAGGAATCGAAAATCCATAACATTCTGCTTAATTTGGTGCTAAAATTGGGTCATTGAATAAATTCCCAACGGAAAAATTAAAGAAAGAAATATGTCAGTTCTACATAAATCACTGTGTATAATTATGAGTACATTAAAGTACTATTAACTACCCACAGTCGACAGTTGTGAGATCTCATTTTTATCTAATTTATATGTGCGAGGCAATGAAAAACAAATATTCGTAATAAACCTAAGGGTCTATTTATGGTGCATAAACTCATTTGCTACGGGCAAGGTACATAGATGTCACTGTTTTATATGCCCAAAATGAGCACAAATGACATTCAAAATTAAACGCAGAATGGAAACATTAACAAAAAATTCGATGTGCTTCATTCACATGACTTTCTCTACATCTCTGCAACAAATTATTGTTAAAAAGCTTATGCTTCTTTTTTCTTCATGCTAATCGAGAAAACATTAGCAGAAATAGACTTATTACTTGCTTTCATACAAGTAGTAGGGAAATAAGGGAGTAACATAGGCTAAAGAATTGGTAAAAAAAAGGTGGTTGCTATGTGACTGAAGTTCCTTTGTTTCTATAAACAGGAGTTGACAAATTCCTGTATGAGTAAAGTATGTTTTTTTAAAGCTGAAACTAAAAACAAGGAGTATCTCAAAAACGATCCTCTCTACGAAAAAAGTGCATATAACATAAATTGTGTGTTTTAACGAGCTCTATATTTTCTGTTAAGTAAGTTTTTCTCTATCTCTTAAGGTTTGCTAATTATATAAATTTCCGTAAAAGTCATCCACAATAAAGTAGTCCTCAGAGGTTATTCCCAGAAAATTCAAGATAACATTTTATTTGTCAGGTAAACATCTTTAATATATGATATTTTATTCAAAATCGTAAGAGCCATTTTTGAGAAACTCAAAATTTTAGAAAAATTTTTCCATGTAAAGGGTAGTTAGGGGTGAATTAATTTGCTTGAAAATCTTCGTGACTTATCCTTGGAAGATATTGAACTTAAATACCAAGTGCTTTTCGCTTTTGAGCTATGATGCACAAACATACAATGATTTTTTTTGGATTTAGGAAGACTCAAAATATATATTTCCGATGAAATCTCGATAACAAATTTTTGGGTGCAATGCAATACCTTTTCTATACACTATGTACATAGTACCTGTAGAGAAGTTTAAGGTGTTCCATTCACATTAAGTCTTCTAGCTGTTCGGCAAACAAACCTTTTATTTAAAATATTACTCTTTTATCTACATCATGCTAATCAAGATAAACATAAGCAGTATTAGTGTTATTACTTGCTTCCTTGTAAATAGAAGGGAATTAATAAGAAAATGCTTAGTTAAATCCGAATCTTTACCTATAAAAGCCAGTCGCTGTGTGGAACAATTGAAATTTCAATCTTTTTATTTGCCAGGAATATACTAACGATAACGGAGAATAAAGATGAGAAAAGTTCAAGTGACTAAAAGTGAAACCAATAATGCGAAGTATGTTGAAAACGATTAATTACCATAAAAATCTTATGTGTACCACTCACATCACTTTCTCTACATCTTTGCAACAAATTATTGTTGAAAAGCTTATGCTTCTGCAGGCGTTTCATAGCTGAAACCAAAAACAACGAATATCTAAAAAACGATCAACTCCACGAAAACAATGTATATAACATAAATTGTGTGTTTTAACGTGCTCTACATTTCTTGTAAAGTAAGTTTTTATCTAAGTCTTACGGTTTAGCAGTTATGCAAAATTCCGTAAAATTCGTCCAGAATAAAGTAGTCTCCAGAGGCTATTCCCAGAAAATTCAAGATATATATTTTGTTTGCCAGGTAAATATCCTTAATATATGATATTTTCATTAAAATCTTTATAGCCATTTTTGCGAAAATCAAACGGACATACGGACCGTTTTGTGAAAATGTATATATATATATATATATATATATATATATATATATATATATATATATATATAAGGGACCCTAAAACATATATTTCCGGTGAAATCTCGGTATCGAATTTTTTGGTGGAGTGCAATACCTTCTCTATACACTATGCACATAGTGCGTGTAGAGAAAGTAAAAATGTATGACATAAATTGTGTGTTTTAATGAGATCTACATTTTTTGTGTAGTAAAGTTTTGTATATCTTTTACGGTTGGCCAGTTATATAAAAATCATTCAGAATGAATAGGTATGCAGAGGCTATTTCCAGAAAATACAAGATATACATTTTTTGTCATAAAAATATTTTAAACATAAGGTATTTTAATTAAATTAATTATTCTTGAGAAAATCCAAATTTTCGAAAAATATTCCGTGTAAAAGGAGTTTGGAGTGAGCGGATTTTTTTGAAAATCTTCGTATTGCATCCTTGGAAGATGTCAAACTTCAATACAAAGTTTGGTATTTAACTACATTTTCGTTTCTGAGTTATGCTGTCCACAGACACCCGCACACGCACGCATCTTTTTCTAAAAGCTAATTTTTGGATACAGGGGTATATCCAGTGAAATCTTGTTATCGAATTTTAAGGTACATTACAATTGGAATAAATTTAAAAAAGTTTGACTTTCTCAAAAATGGCTCTAATAACTTTGATTAAAATACCGTATACTAAAGATATTTACACGACAAATATTAAGGTATGTCTTGAATTTTCTAGGAATAGTCTCTGAGAATCTCTTTATTCTGACCAAATTTTGCTGGATGTTATATAGCTACTAAACCGTAAGAGATAGATAATAACTTACTGCATAGAATATGTAGATCTGGTTGAAACACACAATTTTTGCCATAAGCATTTTTGTCGTAGCGTTGACCATTTTTGAGATATTCCTTGTTACTGTTTTCTGTGTTAATATACTTCACCTTTTCTCATACGGGAATTTGTCAGTTTCCAGAAATGTAAACAATCGGATTTCATTCACATGGCAACCATTTGAAATATTTGACTATCAATTTAGCCTAGTGTATTCCATTATTTCCCCTCTATTTATAAGAAAGCATTTCTGCTAACGTTTCTCTCGATTAGAATGAATTAGGCAGAAGAATAAGTTTTTTAACAATAATTTGTTACAAGAATGTAGAGAAAGCCATGTGAATGGAACAAATCAAATTTTTACTTTCTCTGAACGTGCTATGTATATAGTGTATAGAGAAGGTATTACACTCCACCAAAAAATTCGATACCGAGATTTCACCGGAAGTATATGTTCCAGGGATGCGACATGAAGATTTTGAGAAAAATCCTTCCACCCCAAACAACCCTTTACATGGAACATTTTTCGGAAATTTTTATTTTCTCAAAAATGGCTAACGATTTTGATTAAAATATCGTATATTAAAGATATTTGCCTGACAAATAACATGTATATTTTGACGTTTCTGGGAATAGTCTCTGAAGACTACTTTATTCTGGGTCAATTTTACGGAATTTTGCATAGCTGCTAAACCGTAAGAGATGGACAAAAACTTACCACATAGAAATGTAGAGAACTTTAAGACGCACAATTTATGTTATATACATTTTTTTCGTGGAGTTGATTGTTCTTGAGATATTCCTTGTTTTTGGTTTCAGCTATAAAAAACCTATACTTTTCTCATACAGGAGAACTCGTGTCCATACAAAGAAAGGAACTTCAGTATCATAGCAACCAGCTTTTGACTATCACTTTAACCTATGGTACTCCCTTATTTCGCTTCTACTTACAAGTAAGCAAGAAATAAGACTATTTCTGCTAATTTCTTCTCCATTAGCAGGAAGTAAATAGAAGCATAAACTTTTTAAAAATAATTTATTGCAGAGATGTAGAGAAAGTCATGTGAATGGAACACATCAGATTTTCATGTAGTACTTTATGGCAGTCTATTATCCGTCGACTATTGTAAGAATGAGTTTCATTATATTTCGTCAATAGCTCATCATTAGCAAGTAAATAACAAGGTATACATATAATGAGTATAAGGTTAAAATTCGGTTCTGAATAAAGCTTCTTCTACAGGTTTCCCTGGTTTAAGATCGTATACACATCATCTTGAAATATAAGTACTTTGTATACACGTATTTTGGCTGCGCCACCCCGTAGGTCAATCCCATTTAACATATGTGAATAAATAACTCCCTATTTTATTAGTATTAAATTACTTTCTAATAATATTTTCATAAGATATCTCAATAAATAAGCTGTTTTTCTAATTATACCACATAAAATGTTTACATAAAGTGTTCATAGATTTGCAGGTGCGTAACGGATAGTTCGCTGGAAAGATTTCAGTTCTAAAATCTGAATAGTTCAAATGTGAGCAGGAGGGTTTTAACGTTTTAACTCCGTGTGGTGCGTGACAGATGATATTATTTATTTATATGTTTACTGTGGTAGAATAAAGGTGTTTTATGCTTCCTTCCGCAGTGACAGCGGCGAAGCGTCATGAACGACACGTGACATTATATTACTCAAAACAAAAAATCATTATTCATAATTAAACGACATATGATATTTTCGAGTGAAACAACACAGCTTTTAGTTATATTTTGTATGCAATTGAACTCTGTCCTTACAAATCCGCATAGTTTAGTATTTATTCCGAAAAATAATATATTTCCGAAGACGTTACTAATCTTAACCGAAAACCTCTGCTGTTTGTTTACACCCTTCTACAAGTTGGTAACCAGATGTGGTTATATCCACTGACATCACGCACCTCCTGCCATGTTCAGAGTGCCGTATATGAGATTCAGCTGCGACTTGGTGGAAAATGTTAGAACTGACCTTCCTCCGTTCTTCGGTGGGCCATCGTGGGGCTGAGAGGCATTAAGTCTGGCGGGAAATTCGCTGAGGGAAAGATCGTCTTTAAGAGCACAGCGAAGTTCGCTATGTAGGCGTCAGGTGTGGGCTTTCTTTCGGCTTGGGGGTTAAAATATAATTTTGTGAATCTAAATTATTGTTGTTGTAAAAACCCACTTGCTAGTTTGGAAGGCGAGGCATTTCTTTCATCACAAGGCTTATGTTCAAATTGTATTTCAAGGCCTGTAACTTGCAATTATTACTTAAAATTAACGTGACGAATGTATTCCAAGCAGAATGCATTAACAATAAAATCTGATTCAACTGTAAGGATTGCGTATTAAAAGATTTAAAGTTAATACATTATTAAACTCCACCAGTTTTTGTTTTTTTCTTTTTTTTTTTTTTGTTCTTTTTGCAGTTTCCTGGAATCTTTGCCCCTAAGCCTTCAAGGAAGCTTATTTTAATTTAATGATTCCCTCTGGTTTTTTTGTAAATTAGTTACAAATGACATTAGTGACATTACCATCTGAGAGAGAGAGAGAGAGAGAGAGAGACAGACAGAGACAGACAAAATCTGTGGTTGTGCCATACCGGGCGGTGAAAGTTAACTCCAAATCAGATTTCTTCAATGCACAAATTTTGTCGCGTTCATGCTGGGTCTCTATTAGTCAATCTTACTTCAACTGCATCGATATTATATGTACGATTTAACTCTCTAGAACGTATTTATGGGTGCCTAGGGTCAGAGACCTCAAGGTACCAACGATATTTAATCATAGAATGAAAAATCTGCAACGGACATAGCCAGGTAAGAGAGTAAAGATGTAAATAGAATGATCATAAGAAAGGTGGAGAAATTGCTGGAATGAATGTCAGGAGAATAAGAGAAATCGGGGAAAATATGCCCAGACGCCGCTTTGTCCTCTACAAATCTCATATGCGGATCCCTGAGATTAACCTGGGCTGCCTAGGTAAGTATGCCAGTGGTCTACTCACTCGACCATTGATTTCTGAGAAGTTCACTTTAAGCTCGAAATGCTTCTGGGAACATCATGGAGCAATGGGTGAAGCGAAAGACACAGAGGGTGACCAGATCCAGTGCTCGCGTGTAGGCGAGGTCTCTAACACCACCAGATATTACAGGAACCTCGTAATTCTATCTCTCACACAGGAAAGGTCTTATTTGAAGACCGTTCGCCCCCAAACTAGGACTGACAGTACCCCAAAAGAAACTTCAGCGCCGTTCCTTCACCATGAAACATAATATGGAAGTAAAATAGGAAGAAATGGCGGACAAGAAAATTCGCAACCACGAAAACCAACCAGGGAAAACTACGGAAAAGATCCAAAGTCATAGTGACCTGGAATTGAAACCTGGATCTCTCATATGCGATCCTTACACGTTAACGTGAATCATCTCGCTCAGTATAAAGGTAAAAGTAGAGACGAACGGTAGCGCCCAGGCACATTGGCAGAGCACTACACAGGCTCCAGATCGAGTGCACCCAACACCGCCCAGGTTCCATCTATAGCACACTGAGTCACAGAGGGGTCCCCAAAAAGGATTTTACCCGAGAGCACTGGAAGGAGGGGCCTGACAAACTGAATTCACACATTCACCGATCAGCCGCAACTAGCTGAACACCGTCCCCTGGTCCTATAATCCTGAAACAGAAGAAACAACAAATGATAGAAATAGAAAATGAGAATTAGGAAAGTCGTGGGAGGAGAAGAACCATCACAGTATTCTCCTGGCCCCTCGAAAACGGAAATTGACTTTTATTTATATACGCTCTTTAACTGCTGTGGTTCTCAGCGTCTTATTCTATACTGGGCGTGAAAGACCGCTTAATTTTGCTCGAAAGCCTCTTTATCAGGATTGAGGTTCTTTTAGGTGCCGTAAATGTACGACACAGGACCAACAGCTTTACTTCCCTTCTGAAGGAAGCCATGCTAACGATTTTTACTCTCGAAAAAATCCATGTTCCTCCGCCGGGTTTGAACCCGCCCTGTCAACTCGGGGAAATCATGAAAAATATAGGGGTCAGAATAGGCGATGCTCGAGAATCGATCCCAGGAACTCGCAAGCATTACTGCGACTTCAACTCGCTAGGTATAAGCACTCGGTGATTTTGAGAATCAGATTCACTGTGTAAACTTCTGGCATGCCGCAATCTTCTCTGCTTTAATTGTGGAGCACTAATATTTCTTATATCGATCGGCAGCTTTCACGTTTAGTAGAACAGATCGTCCCGCTACACATCTAAAGCAGAATAGCTGCCTATTCATCAGGGGTTTAGACCACAACTCAGATTCTCTAAACCACCTATTACAGGGACCACTAACTCTGTGCCACGACCACCGATAGAGAAGACCTGGCTAGTATTTTCTACTTCTCCAGTAGTCGCTAGAAGTTTCAGTTATACAATATCAGTATACACAGAGTTTTACTTTCTCTACCACATATCTACGGTAGGTAGAGGAAGTTCTGTAAGCCATCAAAAGCGTCGATATCGAGATTTCTTTGAAATACATGAATTAATAAAATGTCCGTGTGTTTGTGTGAGTAGGTGTTTGTGTTTGTGTCGGTACATACATTCGCGTGTATGAGTGTGTATGTAGTTAAACACCATAATACCAACCCTGGATTTAAAACGAGCATCTTCCAAAGATTGTATAGTAGGATTTTCATAAAACTCATGCACCCTTTGACTGCTGCTTTAACTACTGCATTGCTTTATCAATTATTCTTTAATATAACAATTTTAAAGATATTTTCACAACCAATAAAACCTATCTTAAATTATCCGTAAATAACTTAAATGTCATCTATTGTATTCACGACACAAACTCACTGCAGCAAGCATTAAAAATCTCATCAAAAAACAGATTGTATGAAAATTATTTTGAACTGTCAGGCGTTATCAAAACATTGGATATTACAAGTTCAGAACTTCCGGATCATTTTACGCAAATTCTTGTAAGTTTGATATTCTTCCTCTCCCCCCTTTCTTTAGCTTCCATCGCAAGAGCGTGCTAAAATGAATAAACTTTTGAATGTTGTTTCCTAATTTTGCACAATTTGCATAATTTTAAATCATTCCTATAAAGATAAAATGTCTGATGTGTTGCACTCACATTATGTTTTCTATTTACTCTTGTAAAAACAATTCTTAATAAAACTTAATCTTCTGTCTCCTTCACATTAATCGAGATAAAATTGGGAGAAACTTTCTTATGGCATGCTTCCTTATAGGTAGAAGTGGAATGAGGAAATTATATAATTTTTCTAAGAGCTAGTTACGACTTGATAGCAATAAAATTCCACTCATCACCTGGCTAATACAAAAAGCGAATAACAGCTTCGCATCTGAGAAAAGTAGAATTATTTGTGTAGTAAGTTCTTCTATAACTCTTACGGCTTACATTTACAATAAATTCATTCCAAATTAAAAATACTTCCCGAAAATTCAAGATTTCATTTTTATGAAAATATCCTACATTTATTGTAGTTTAATAAAAAGTTTTAGAGCTCTTCTTCAGAAAAGCATTTAAAGGATAGCTTCAAATGCTCAATTTAAAGGGTACTGTTGGTTGGGATATTTACAAAAGTCGTTACGCCGCATTTTTGGAAGATCTAGACTAATTCTAAATTTGAAATTCAAATTACGGGAGTATTTAAAATGCTATTTAGTGATTCAGGGGCCTCAAATAATATATTTACGATGAATTCTCGACATCGAATTCATACGCATTCGCCATATTTCACCGACCTAGCGCCTAACATTATAGCTGAAAGGAAAGAAACATGGAAATGAAGATCAGAAAAATTTGAAATAATCAACCAATGATCTCCTTCTCAAATATGAATAACAAATTTTAAATTCATAAAATATTTTTTTCTATGACGAGCGTAATTGAATAGTTTACGAGCTGATTTTAGATCGCAAACCTGATTTATACGAAATCCACGTGGAAAGAAGTGCAGCAAGCGTAAAGTAATTTTGTTCCAACTTTATGCTCACCAAATTAATTCTCGATATTAATGTGTATACGTCACTGATCAACAGAAAATAATTAAAATTAATCGTGTACAATATAATTTTATGTTCAATAATCTTTTCGGGATTTAGCAGGTAGTAAATTTGATTCTCATTCGTTCGCAGATCTGGTATCATAATTCTCAAAATCAGCCATTTTCTCAAAAACCACCATACAACCACAATAATATTGGTTTGTCTGCTGTAACCGTACCGTCAACGGGCCCAGCAACCATAAAGCGAAAGTATACCAACTAAACGCACCCTATCCTAACACTGGAAATAAATAGCGAAATATAACCCTTGGTGAATGGCTCAAATTATACTCAAATTGATTTCATCTTTCGTTGATTTTCTTTTAATGACAGAAAATGCATTGTATAATATGCGAGCGTAAAGTTTCTTTTTGATTCTCGCGTGGTTGTGAAACACGACTGCGCCATTGGGTTTGTCATCTCAAAATAATTTGAGATCACCATGTGGTTTACCGGGAAACATGCAAGACAGTTAAGAAATTCAGTGCTATGCCAGCATGTTGCCATGGTAGCTCAGTGGTAGAGCAACCGGCTAGAGACCGGGAGATCCATGGTTCAAATCCCGGTTAGGGCATTGAATTTTTACTCTGACTCTACCGTTCCATCCACTGTGTGAAAAAACAATTAAAAGCAGTACTAATTGACCATAATATTTGGTAATATCAATTCCTGGGACGTAAAGTACAAAATTTTAAGTCGCCATTAGAATTGTCATCTCAAAATAATTTGAGATCAACTTGTGGTTTACCTGGTAACATGTGAGTCAGTTGAGAAATTCAATACAATGCTGGCATGTTGCTATGGTAGCTCAGTGGTAGAGCAGCCGGTTAGAGACGAGTGATCCCTGTTTTTTAATACAGTTCCGGAGGCTTGTCAGGACTCCGGCGCTGTATTCCATTTTTTCCAGTTTCCTATATTTCCTTAGTAGACCTTATTATTCTTAACGTCCTTTTACATTTACAAACACAGAAACACCCATGCCCAAGGCGGGACTCGAACCCACGATCCTGTACACCACGAAGCGCCAAAGCGAGTCACTTTAGCGAGCGCGGCCACCGGGATCGGCAATGGTTCAAATCCTGGCTTGGCATTGAATTTTTCAGTCTGACTCTACCTATCCAATTACTTTCCTACACACGGTTTCTGTGAGAAAACAGTTAAAACTATCCGACTGTGTCATGTTTCACAATATTCCTGCTCGAGTCAAAAAACATACTTTTGATGAATGTGCGTAAAGTTAACTATTAATACAATCTCTCAGTTTTTATTTTAAGAAATTATTTCTTTTAAAATAAATAGCACAACATGTTTTAATAGCAAAACCAAATTAAATTCTTATGAAACTTAAAATACGATTTTCAGTGCTACAGACTCCACTACTTGGTATTGTGACAGTAAATTATATAATACGGATTCCGTTCTGAAAGACAATTCCCAAGAACGTTTTGTTTTCTCAGTCTCAACATTCAAACGCTATTACACAGTAGCTCAAGGCTATATAAGTTTCGAGATTAAATTCTCTTCGTTTTGCTACTATTTGCATAACTCCAAAGATAGTTTCTGTACGGCACATTTCTTTGCTAAAGATATTTTATTCTTCTAGCAGCAAGTTGAACATCTGTAACGGTTCGTAGTCTTTTGTTTAAAATTCTTGCATATATTTTATATTCTGATTTAAAATGCTAATGCTCTTAATAAGTTTTGCGGATCTGTTACTTTATCACGTACCTACTAAGTGCAGAAGGTATTGCACCCCACGCAATAATGTGTGACTCGGTTAAATTCAAGACTTTATATTTAAATTCAGCACTGTCAAGTATACAACACGAAAATGTTCAAGAAAGTCCCCCCCCCTAAACTACTTTTTGCTTGTAAAGTTTTTCGAATATTTTGATTTTCTCAAAAATGGCTTTAATGTTATTGATTACAATACCACCTTTTTAAAAGACTCTGGACGAAAAAATTAATTTTTGGGAATATCTTCTGCAGACCTCTTCATTCTGAATGACATTTGTACAGTGCTGCCATGCTATTGATATGAAAATTCCTGCAGATATACTAAAATATCTCTACTTTACAAAAAAATGTCGTACTTTTATTAGAATGACTTTCTCTAAATCTCAGCAACAAATTATTATTAAAAAGCTTTATGCTTCTATTTACTTCATGCTAATCGAGAAAAACTTAGTGGAAATAATTTTATTACACGCTTCCTTGTAAGTAGAAGCAAAATAGGGGAGTATCATAGGTTAAAGTTATAGTCAAAAACTGGTTGCTATGTGACTGAAGTTCCATTGTTTGTATGGACAGGAGTTGACAAATTCCTCTATGAGAAAAGTAGAAGTTTTTCAAAGCTGAAACCAAAAAACAAGGAATATCTCAAAAACGATCAACTCCACGAAAGCAATGTATATAACATAAATTGCGCGTTTTAACATGCTCTACATTTTTATGTGGTAAGTTTTTGTTCATCTCTTACAGTTTAGCAGTTATGCAAAATTCTGTAAAATTCATCCAGAATAAAGTAGTCTTTAGAGGCTATTTCCGGAAAGTTCAAGATATACATGTTATTTGTCAGGTAAATATCCTTTAATATTTTTTGAGAAAATCAAAATTTTCGAAAAAAGTTGCATGTAAAGGGTAGTTTGAGATGTAGGGATTTTTCTCAAAATCTTCGTGTCGCATCGCCGGAAGATACCAGACTTAAATACCAAGTTTGGTAATCAATGGTCTTTTTGTTTTTGAGCTATTCTGTCCACAGACACATAGACAGACACGGGACTGACAGACAAACACACACACCGACCTTTTTCCAAAAATGCTTTTTTTTTTTTTTTATTCAGGGGGACCAAAAACATGTGTTTCTGGTGAAATCTCGGTATAGAATTTTTGGATGCATTACAATACCTTCTCTATACACTATGTATATAGTACGTGTAGAGAAAGTAAAAATTATATAAACACCTATAGAGATCACTAAACATCCTGAGAGGTTAAGTACACATACATAAAAATCATGGTTTCAATATAGTACGAGACAGATATAAAATGCGACATGGAGTTAAGCAAAGACGAAAATCTAACCGAAGTTTCTTTGCTTCGCCAGAGAAACTTAAATTCAAAAGGGTATTATAAATATGCAGTAACCCGAGTTGCAGTTTTTTCCTTTGTTTTAATATTCCACGGTACGGTCATATTTAGACGAAGATAAAGCACAGCTCTTTGGGATTATTATTTTATCCTTTTCTCTTTCTTAATCTTGGTTTTGTCACGAGAAAATTCCTGAAATAACTCAGCTGAAACGAAACTTGGAAAGGAAAGGAAGTGAATGACAAGGGGATGTATTTAAATATTTTATAGGGTTGGCCATCTTGGTCTACTTGCACATTTAAGTACGACAGTGAAAGGGTTTTATATTTGAAGCAGTAAAGTAATACGGTTGACGTTCTTTGATTTGTCTTTGATGTTCTGAATATTTCCAGTGTTTCCTTTAAAGCAAAGGTTTATTGCGTCACTTTGTTCTGATTTTCAATTTGATACATACTCATTACAGTGAACTACTTCTGTAGTGCTAAAAGAACTCATTATCCTTCTCAAATACAAACTTTGAAGTTATGTATCTGTGCTTTCTACTTTTTCTTCGAAATACATATTAAGTCTGGAATTTCAATGAAATACATGTTTTAAAGACCCTTGAATCCAAAAAAGTATTTTTAGAAAATAGTTCATGTTTGTGGTGTGTTTTTTACGTTCTGTAGTAGCTGTATGTGCATACAATAAACATAGTAGCTAGAGAAAGTATGTATTCCACCCTAAGATTCAATTTCGAAATTTCATGGAAATATTTGTTTTAAGGTCCCCTGAGTCCTAAAACGCACTTTAACAAAATGGTGCCTGTGTGTATCTGTGGACAGCATAGCTCAAAAACGAAAATACCGGTAAATACTAAATCTTCCAAGGATGTGACACGCAGATTTTCAAGAAAACCCTTCATCCCAAACTATCCTTTACATGGACAATTTTTCGAAAATTTTGACTTTCTCAAAAATGGCTATAAAGATATTGATTAAAATACTATGTATTAAAGATATTTGCAAGGCAAATAAAATGTATATTTGGAATTTACTGTGTGTAACTTCTGAAGATCTGCATAAATTTGCGTAACTGGTAAACCGTAAGAGATAGACAAAAATGTAGATCTCGTTAAAAACACAATTTATGGCATATACATTTTTGTTATACATTTTACCGTTTTCAATACATTCCGTGTTATTAGTTACAATTTTATGCAACTTAAAACTGTTCTCAAACGGTAGGTCATTTTACTTTCCTCTGTCTTCTAAATAGATTGACCTATTCCTGTCAAGCAAAGAGAATGGAATTTCTATGTTTCACATATGGACTGGCTTTTAAAGGAATTGGGTATCGCTGTAAACTAATGTATTACCTAAATTCCCTTCTGCTTAAAAATGAAATAATAACACCAATTCTGCTAAGGTTTATCTCGATGATCATGATATAGATAAAATAATAACTTTTTTGTAAGAAAAGTTTGTTCAGTTCATACAATATCTTATTATTTAGTTCTTTATAAATACAAGGGAAATAAAGGAATACACAGTGCTAAAGAGATAGTTAAATGTTTTAATGCCGCTATGCGATACTCTTTGAAACTCGTTTCTTTGCATGCCCAGGAGTAAAACAAAAGAAATAAAGAAGTTTTCCTGTTTCAGAAAAATGTAAGTAGGTCTATAAAAATTGAAACCAATATACCACGAATATCTCAAAAAGTTAATTCACAATGCTCCAATGATTTAACGAGATCTACATTTTTGTGTAGTAAGTTTTTGTTCTTTAGTTAACGGTTTACCAGTAACCAAAAGTCATCCAGAAAGAAGAGGTCTTCTGAGGATATTCTCAGAAAATTTAAGATATAAATGTCGTTTAAGATATAAATATATTAAACATGGTTTTTAATCAAAATTATTTGAGTCATTTTTGGAAAATAAATACTTTCGAAAAAGGTTCCATATAAATGTTGGTTGGAGGTGAGAGTGTTTTCCTAAAAATCTTCGTGTTGCACCCTTGGCATTTAACTGACTTCTCGTTTTTGGTTTGGCTGTCCTTAGACACAGACACATACATGGACCTTTTTCTAAATATTATTTTCTGTTTGATTCAGGGAACCCTTAAACATGTCTTTCCTATGAATTATCGGTATCAAATTTTTGGGTGAAATCAATAACATCTCTATCCATTATGTACATTGTACATACATCTAGGGAAAGTAAAAATGAATATGTCATCTGTCATCTTAAAATACGAGGTACGTCCAGAAAGTAAGTTCCGTTTCAATTTATCTCCGCTGCAGCGCTGCGATCGCAGTTCCGCGCATGCGCGGTAGACGCTCTGTATCAAGGAGAAGAAACGTGCGCCATTTTGAGAACGCTGTCAGCCACATACGCTTTGTTGTGCTTGTTTACAATGTCGGTGTTGATTGAAAATCCCGCCGCTTGTGAAATCAGATCTGTGATTCGTTTTCTGAATGCTAGGAAAGTGAAATCAATTGAAATTTATCGGAAAAATTGCGAAGTTTATGGACAATATGCGATGAGTGATTCAATGGTGAGAAAATGAGTCCGACAGTTCAATGAAGGACGTAGTGAAGTGCACGATGAAGAACGAAGTGGGCGTCCATCTTTGGTTACGTATTTGACTATCCTCCGAACAGCCCTGACCTCGCTCCTAGCGACTTTCATCTGTTCTTACATCCCAAGTCTTTCCTTGGCGGTCAACACTTCAACAATGACGAAGAGCTGAAAGAAAATGTTTCCAACTTTTTGAAGACACAGGCGGCAAACTTCTATGAAGAAGGTATACAAAAACTTGTGCCACGCTATTACAAATGCCTGCAAAATTTCGGCAGTTATGTGAAAAAGTAGTTTAAGAGTTGTAGAATTTTGTGCAATAAATATTTATTCTGTATCTGTACACAATTTAATTTTATTACCAAACGGAACTTACTTACTGGACGTACCTCGTAATTTGAAATCACCTTATGGTTTATCGGGAACATGCGATCAGTTTAGAGATTTAATGCCGTACTGGCCAGTGGTAGGAACAACCCGCTAGAGACCGAAAGATCCGTGATTCAAATCCCGGCTATGGTATTGAATTTTTCAGTCTGATTCTACCTATCCAACTCCTGTTCTATACTCGGCTTGTGTGAGAAATACATTAAATTAAGCCTAATTGACCATAATAGTTGAGTATGTTATGAATCCTGGGACTTAAAAGCACTTATGAGGGCGTAAGTCACCATTGGGGTATATCATCTCAAAATAACTTAAGATTACCTTGTGATTTACCGGGAAACATGCGAGTCAGATAAGGAATTTAATGCCGTGTCGGTATGTTGCCATGGTAGCTCAGTGGTAGAGCAACCGGCTAAAAACAGGGAGATAAATGATTCAAATTCCGGCTATGGCATTGAATTTTCCAGACTGACTCTACCTACCCAACTCCTGTCCTACACATGGCTTGTGTGGAAAAAAAATGAATATATATTTTATGTTTAATTTTCAGGGATAAGAGAATTGGTGGCATGAAAGCGAAATACTGCAATGGCAAGGCCAACATTAGTCTGACTGCCTACTCATTAAGGCCGTTATTAATGTTACATAAATTTTACTGAAAGAGCTAAACTCAAAAATTATATTTACATTAAAATTTCATTACATCTAAAATCGGTATGCGTGCATGGTAACCGGTGATGGAGTTGAAGTCTGAGTATATTAATTCGAAATTTGCATGCTGGTCTGTGAGTTAGATAACTGCCATTATGTGCCACATCAAGTCTGAACCTCACCTTCAATTTTGGCTGCATAAAGCCGGTATATTATGACGACAGACCCTCACAGAAAGAAATAATCATCACTGCTCAAGGCTGACTTCCAACTTCCACAATAAATCAGCTTTCATGACTTTCATCTGCAAATCTCTGGATGATTTCATCAAGTCATGTTGGTCGGTATATTTGTGATCTACAGTTATTTTCTTGATCTAGAAATTCTAATTCGCGATTCCGTCACTATGTGCGTATAATCGCTGATCGTTCATAGATGGCACCATAGGACAAAATCACGACTTTGCGGCGTATGTGTGATGAAGGGATTCCGCACTGAAACTATTGACTTATTGTTTGTCAACGCAGGAAGATCAGATGAGAGTAATTTCAAAGCAGAAGAAGAGCCATTGCGAAGGGTCTTTAACATATTTCAAGCAGTTCTTCAGCACGACGCGGGAAGCGCTAGGAGCCGGCAAAGCGAGCTTGACCACAAAATCAAAATCACGAATTCCAGCGTGTGTGTGTGTGTGTGTGTGTGTGTGTGAGAGAGAGAGAGAGAGAGAGAGAGAGAGAGAGAGAGAGAGAGATCCCGGAAGGGATTCCGCACTGAAACCATTGGCTTATTGTTCGTCAGAATACAGAAGGATAGGATCAGATGAGAGTAATTTCAAGGGCGGTCGAAACCGGACAGCAATAAAGCAACCGTGTAGGGTTCCCAACATATTCCAAGCAGTTCTTCACCGACGTGAGGTGAGCCGGAACTCCAGGCCTGCCCAAACTCTCTGGGTCTACAGACGATTCCAACGCTATCCCGCCGCCGAGAGCAGTATTTCCAGAGCGCAGTCACCATCATGAAAGGGCGCAGTTCTCGCTGACACACACAACCCTGAAAGAAACCGGTTGGATGAAATAGAGATGAAAAGAAGGGGCAGGAAGTTTAAGGAAATGAAGAAACCTCCACAGAATTTGCCCAGTGACCCGGGAAAATCCTTGAGTTAAAGAGGTTGGCCAGAGGAACCAGTCCCACAACTTCCTGAATGCCAGTCTCAGACGAAACACCTGCACCAACTGGCATGGTTTGCGGGCGTGAAAATGGTGTAATCATGCCCAGGGATCTTATCTATGCGTTTCTCAGTGCAAATAAATATTACTCGTGACCAACAGCATTACTTCCCTTCTAAATAAATACTGGGCAAGGATTTTACGTCCGAAAAAAAAATCTAGCACCCTCTATAGGATTAAATCCGCAACCTTGGATACTATAAACTACCATGATAACCACTACAACATAGAACAAATCATTGGGTAAATAAAAATTACAATTAAATGCATCGACTGTAAATAATAAAATGATATTCTTTCGCTGATATAAGAGGGCTGTCCCAGAAGTACCCGACCTGACGTATAGATAGTGGTCGTTGTTTCAAACAACAACAACAATGGTAAAAAGTACCAACCTTAGAAAGTATTTGGCAGCCATCATTAGTGAATGCTTTCAGCAAATTTGTAAACATGGATAAAACTGGTCATCGTTATGTGATAAAATACTTTCCGTTGAAAGGTCTTAGTCCAGCAAACATTAAAGCTGAGCTTGATTTTACTTTGGGGGACCCGCTCCTTCGTTAACAACAGTGAACTATCGAGTGGCAGAGTTTAAGCGCGGCCGTACGAGCTGCCAAGACGAACATCGCAGTGGTTCACCAAATGAGGTTACCAGTCCAGAAATTGTAAAGAAAACCCACACAATGGTATTGGATGACCGTCGAATAAAACTGCGCGAGCTAACAGATATTGCAGGCATTTCAAAAAAGTTCTGTACATTGCATACTGACTGAAAATTTGGATATGAGAAAGCTGCGTGCAAGGTGGGTGCCGCGTTTGTTCACAATAGAACAAAACAGCTTGGTGAGGATGTTTCAGTCGCGTGTTTGGTAATGTTTCGGTGCAATAAAGCTGAGTTTTTACATATATGGACAACAATGGATGAAACCTGGGTCCATCACTTTATACCTAAGACGAAGGAACAATCATAACAGTGGATTGGAAGGTGAAAATCGGCTCCAAAGAAGGTGAAGACAGTCCATCTGTTGACAAGGTCATGCCGTCTGTTTTCTGGGACGCATACGAGATAATTTTCATTTATTATCTCAAAAAAGGATAAGTAATCAACTGTGAGTATTAGCAAACTTGTTACAGCGTTTGAGTGATGAAATCGTGCAAAAACGGCCGCATTTAGCGAAAAAGAAAGTTATGTTTCATCAACACATGCACATGATCATTATCGCCGTGGTTCAAAATCAATGAGTTACAGTTTGAATTGCTTCCTCATGCACCCTAATCGCCATATTAAGCCCCCTCTGATTATTTTCTGTTTCCAAACTTGAAGAAATGGCTTGATGGTAGAAGATTTGCCAACAATGAAGAAAGAGGTGGAGTCTGCAGTTGATGGCTATTTTGCAGCCTAGATAGTTCTCAATAAAAACAATAAACAGGATATCGAAGCTATTGAACATCGTGCTGAAATAAAGATGTCTTTCCACCAACTGTTTGTGCTTCTTTCTGGAACAGTCCTCGTACAAGGTGTTAATATACAGACTGCAACAGCAGCTTCATGACGCTAAGCTGAAACATAATTTCCTGTACCATTTTCTATTGCATAAATAAAAAAAAAAAAAATCGTGTTCCATTCACATGAGTTTCACTAAATCTCTGTAACAAATTATTGTTAATAAGCTTACTCTTGTATCCATTCCATGCCAATCAACACTAGCAGAAAGCCTTATTACTTAGTTGCTTGTAAGTATAAGAGATATAAAGGAGTACACTAGACCAGTGTTTCCCAACCTTTTGAAGTCCACGACACCCTTGGGAATAACATTAAACACTAGGGGCACCCTTCCTTGAATTAAAAGAAAATTAAGCTTAATATGTTCATTTATTCAAATATTATATAATAACGCACACCATAACATAATATAGTAAACTTTACTACAATCACCGAGTAAAAATACATCAATAAATTCTGTTCAATTAATGATTAATGTGAAACTTGTGATTGATGCTTAGAGCACAGATATGTGATCTCGGGTCTTACAGTTGACAGTGAAACACGCAAATCATCCTCAAGGTTATTCAGTCTATTTCTTGCTTTGCATTTTATTGTCGCCATAGCAGAGAAGGCTTGCTCGCATAGATAGGATGTTGAAAAGGGCAAAAGTGTATTAATTGCTTTCTTCATTAGGTTAGGGTACTCCTCTCTCCGTTGAAGCCAAAAACTAGCCACCGACCCCTCACTCTTGGTGAACTTACTTTTGAGTGTGGAATCAGCGCAAAGATCAATAAATTCATCTCGTTCGCAAGCAGTGAAATCAATTTCCTCTGCACTATCTACGAAATCAAATGGTGAGACAACCCAGTCGAGATTCGTAGTGGAAATAGTTGGAAAGTACGCATCTATTGCATCTTGCAATCTTGATAAGTGATCACAAATGCGGTCTTTCAGCTTACCCAGATCTTTATCTCCTGCCACATTAAGAAGAGATGGAAAGTTCGACAAATCTCCTTTTTGAACTGCAGACTTCCAAGAAGTAAGTTTTCTTTTAAAACCTTTCATTTTATTGGTTGAGGAGATTATTGTTTCATGACGACCCTGCATCGAAACATTCAGTTCATTCAGCTTATGAAAAATATCTACCAGATACGACAGTTCAAAACACCAAGAATCACTTAGTAAGAGCTCATGAAATGTGTCTTGATTTTCATCCTTAAAAAAGTTTTTAGCTGTTCTTTAAGTTCGAGAAACCGGTTCAATACACGACCCCGCGACAACCACTTTACTTCTGTGTGAAGTAACAAAGAGGTATGAGCTGCATCCGTTGCGCGACATAACTGTTCAAAAATTCTGCACTTTAAAGGTCGAGACTTCATATAGTTCACCATTTTCACAACTTTGTTAAACACTTCAGCAAAATCTTCATTACACGCTTTCACGACTAATGCCTCTCTATGCAGAAAACAGTGAGTTATAATAATGGATGGATTTTCATTGAGAGCTCTGGCAGTAAAACCTTTAATTTTCCCAGACATAGATGGTGCACCATCTGTACATATACCACAACAGTCTTTCCATGAAAGATCATGGTCATTGAGATAGGAATTAATAGAAACGAAAATATCATGGCCTGTGGTTGTAGTCTCCAGCGGTCTACAGAACAGAAACTGTTCACTAATATCTTTGTCATCAATATATCTGATAAAACCAAGGAGTTGCGGTTTGTCACCAATATCCAGACTCTCATCTACTTGCAAAGCAAATGTTCTATAAGTTTTTATTTTCTCCGTTACTTGTTCGTTGATATTGCATGACATTTCAGATATCATGCGGCTGATTGTGTTGTTGGACAGAGTAACTTTCGAAATTTGATTAGCTGCTCCTTCGCCAAGTATTGTTGAAACTATAACTTGACATGCAGGGCCAATGATTTCCTCTCCAAGAGTATGAGGTTTCTTTTTTTTAGCTATCAGTACTGCTACTTTAAATGAGACTTCAAGAGCAGTATCACCTATGGTTATTCTCTTTACCATTCGCACAGCTGTTTTCTTCTCCCCTTCTAATATATCTGAAAAATACATTACACTTTTCTGTGACACACTAGGATGCTTTGTTGTAAAATGCCGCTTCAGTTTGCTAGGTACCATGACCTCGTTGCTAAGTGTTTTGCCACAAACTAAACACACAGGGATAGGGTTTTCCTCGTTGTTATTCCATTTAAATCCATACGCTAAGTAACTGTCGTGGTATGTTCTTTTCTTTCGTTTGTCTTCTTTATGTGGTGAATTCGACGGTCCGGGAGAAACTGTAAGATTTGGCTTCTTAAAGCAAGCCGTAGGAGCCGACTGTTCACTTTCACTGTCCTGGCGTTTACGTTTAACAATGAACTTATCCATAGCTAAACACGCGAGGAAGACAACTGAAAGCGCCAAGCGGCGTACACTTTTATATATTCATCTGTCGAAGTCTCGCGAATGTTCGTGAGGAAGCGAGTAGTCTCGGGAATGTTCGGCAGGGTATAGCTGTAATGCCATCTGTGGGATACTAGTATAACTGAATTATTGAAGTGAATCGACCACTTTTCACCATCTGCCGTGCATCAGAGTAATTGATTTGACTTATTTTATTTCAAGACCTTACAAGACTTAAGGCTTCAGTAGAAGGTATTTTTTTTTTTTTATCTCAATATCTCGCGGCACCCGTTAGTCAATCACACGGCACCCTAGGGTGCCGGGGCACACCGGTTGGGAACCGTTGCACTAGACTAAACTGACAGTCACAAGTTTTAAAACGTGGTTGCTATGGAATTGAAACCCGTTTCTTTGCGTGGCCATGAGTTGCAAGCAGCGGCGGCTGCTGTGTAGGAGCACAAGAGCGCGTGAACCTCGTATTTCTTAGTGGATCTCCTTTTTCTCTTTCAGGAAACATTTAATAAAATGCGCTATCCGGTGCCACTTGTTTAAATATACCGCGCTCTGCTCTTCAGATTGAACACAGCCGAGAACCTGAGCATGTGACAACAACGCTTGTAGCTCAGGCCTCGTGTGCTAGCGTATAACTAGCGTTTAGCAGCTCTGCGCTTGCGCGGCAACAAAACAGCTTGGAATTTTACAGCCAGAAATGAGCACAGTGCGACCGTGCACATTAACACCTCCAGTGTTCTGTTTATCAGCAGGAGGTGCTGCTATTCTTGAGATTTATTTGAAACTATCCGGAAGTGCAACTGCAGTCTTTGTGAGACGCGCTATTTTTCTTAGTAATCTACATTTTATGCGAGAGCTAAGCTTAAGAGAGAATTAAGCAATTCATAACAGAAAACAAGCTTTTCCGCAACTAACCGAGCTACTGAAGATTGCTATCACTACGACCATGGCTACACCAGAACCAGAAATATGCTTTTCTACAACAAAAGGAACTAAAACCTTTACTAGGAGTACGATGGGTGAGGACCGACTTTCAGCACTATCAATGCTTGCTATTGAGAAGAAACTGGTCAACAGCATAAAATACTTTAATCACCGAGTGATAGAAAAGTGTGCACATTTGAAAAACCGGCGCGTGGAATTTCTGTATACAAATAAATTTTGTGTTAATTGTATAATTCAAACAATGTAAATTATTATTCACTGCAAATACAATTCTTCACATAAAGTGCATCAAATGACTTCACCCCTTCATCACTTCATATTGCTGTTAACTCTTGGAGACTAAGAAATTAAACATCTTTACAATACTGGGTGGGTGAAGATTTGTGTTATAATTCTTGTTATTAGGCACTGGAGTTGATGTTGCGGCGACGGCGGTAGCAGCAGCTGCAGGTGGTAAATTGCGGATTTTGTGAACACCTAAATTTTTAATCCACGAGCCGCCACAGGTTGCAAGTTACCATATGAGAAACGTTTTAAGTATTTTAAAACTGAAACCAATAACAAGGAATATATTTAAAACGGCCAACTCCATGAAAAAAATGCATATCTCATAAATTGTGTTTTAAGGAGCTCCACATTTTTTGTGTAGTAAGTTTTTGTCTATCTCTTGTGGTTTAATAGCTATGAAACTTAAAAAAAAATCATCCGGAATAAAGGAAAATTCAAGATACACATTTTATTTTTTATGTAAATATCTTAATTTAAGAGATTTTAATCAAAATCGTTATCGCCATTTTTGAAAATAACAAAATGTTCGCAATTTTTTCCATGTAAAAGTTAGTTGGGGTGGGGGAAAATTTCTTGAAAATTTTCGTATCGCTTCCTTGGAAGATACTTAAGTATCAAGTTTGGTATTTAACGGATTTTTCGTTTTTGAGCCATGCTGCCAACACACACACACACACACACACACACACGCACGTGTAGTGTAATGGTTATCGACGAAGGACGATATCGTAGATTTACGACACGTAAAAGAACCTCAAGCCTGTTAAAGACGACTCTGAGCAAAATTAAGCGATCTTTCACCCTAGTATAGAAGGGACGCTGAGAACCACAGCAGTTAAAGAGCGATCATAAATAAAGCTACATTTACATTAACTAAAAGCTGCATAAAGGGCAACGCATTAGACTTAGTCTGATGATAAATAACAGCAAATTCATATGTGATTTATGAAAATACTTCATTCAGGTGTATCGTGGAATAATGAGATCAAAGCCACAGATTTATTAAACAGGACATTTATTAATGGTCAATAACTGAAACATCAAAATATTACATGTTAATTTACAATAGATGCTCAGAATGTGCTCCATGAGAACATATGCACGTATCGCATTTTCGTAGCCAAATTTGTCCTGCTCTTTATTCCAGTAGACAGGCTGCAATCCAATTCTTTAATATGATTTTGTGGCTAAACAACTCTACTTTGCTATTCTAATTGCAGAAGTAAACGATAAAGGTGTGGTGACATATTCGCAATCAAACTGCAACAGTATATTAGTAGGTTTTGTATGTTATTATTCTAATTATTAATTTGCACAAGTTTAGCCTACGAAATATATCTGTTTCGGTAGCCAAGACTTGGCAGTTTGCAGAACACAAAACCTTAGAGTGAGAAATTTTTATTGTATATGCCAAGGTTACTTCTTTTGTCAATCCAGAAACACAAATGCTTTTGTAAGAGCAAGTAAGGGCAATTAAGAGCAAGTCTAAGTAACAGGGAGTTCCACAGAGACAGGCCTTTTACCTAAAAGTTTGCAGTTCGGGACTTTTCCATTATAAGGAGCGGTCATGTGAGCGTAATACAATGAACTTCCAAAGCTAATCATGTGACAAATTTATTTTCGCGCTACTTTGTAACCAATCATAAATGAGCCCGAAGCTTGGCTATTTTGGCTATAAAAGTGGTGCGCACACAAGAAAATAGGTTGTATGCTGTATGTACACAAGGCACGGAAAGAAACCGGCACTGTCTTGTTCCGTACACCGCATTCCTTACCGTTTGTAGGGTACTTTATTACGTCATGTTTTTATTTTATTGGCTGATACTGTCACCTTGCAGATGAGTATTCTATATCGAACCAATAGAGCATACCTATGTTGGGTTTGTCAACTCATTCGCTAATAGGAATAGCCACCTTACTCAATTGGAAGTGAGATTAGGTAACGTGTACTACAACAGTAAGCTACAACCTCTCCTCCTTGCCCAATTAGAGTGTCGGAGGGGCCAGCGGATATCAGAAGACACGCCCTATAAATGCCCCTACAGACAATCAGAAATTCGATGTCTATTACTATTTGTGCTCTGTGTACGTGGATACTGTATGTTGTAGTGTTGGTTTTCGATTATGTCGCGTAATAGGGAAGTAAGTGATAACTATCGACGTCAATAGAATTGAGAAACCGTGTAAGCAGCGGAATTAGCACTATTTATAAGCATATATTTCTACATCTACCAGAACTATGTCGGGAGTTTCTCGACGTATTAGTGCCTCAATAAATAACAAGTGTGAATAAAAAGCATCAATCCTGAGGAGTCTTAAGTGAAGTACTTTGGTTTGTGGGTCTACCCAGTGTGACATACCACAGTCATTCTTTCTCCACTCAGTGAGAGTCAAATTTGTGTGTTCTGCATTGATGAGCAGAGCCGGTGCATCATAGAACGTCAAAGAGGTATGTACACGCCTATTTTTAAAGTATTTCATGGCACTAATTCAGACCGACTCCAAGGTAGACGAAAGAGATGCGACAAAACATTTGACTAATTTTATTACTTTCTCTACATATACTATATACATAGTGTATAGAGAAGGTATTGTATTGCACCCAAAAATTCGATACTGAGATTTCACCGGAAATACATGTTTTGGGTCCCCCTGAATCCAAAAAAAGCATTTTTAGAAAAGGGTCCGTGTGTGTGCCTGTGGACAGCATAGTTCAAAAACATTAATCACATACGAATTTGCTGTTATTTCTAATCATTAGACTAAATCATATGCGTAGCCCTTTATGCAGCTTTCAGTTAACGTGTCGCGCATACGGCCCACCCCTCGGTAGTGGCAGTGGCTGATAATAAACACACAGGCACGTGGAGAACCGCATTTAAAACACAAATCAAAACAAGTTGTTGGCTTGGCTACGAACCAAAACAAAACATTCAGCTCTTAAGTCCCACTCCGTAGCCAAACTGTGCGGATAGTGTATTCAATAATATTAAATTATCTCTGCTACTTTTCAAGTTAGACGAAATTGTTATTTGGCTTTAGTATTCGTCATTTATAAATATTAAATATCAGATAAGGTTGTTCTCAGACACTTGCATTACTTACAATAAGATTCGCAATACCATACATGAGACCTAAATGAAATACTAGGTGGGCCGCCGCAAACAAAATGACAATGCTGGAAAAAGTAAGTCCATTGTTTTTAGTAGAACTAAGAGGAAAGTTCTACATAGCTATCATATGGACGGGGAACAAATTCCACAGGTCCACAGCTGCAAATATTTGGAGTGTGCTTGTCAAGTAATGCTGGATGGGAGGATCAGATATATTCTACATCTAAGAAAGCGTGGAAGACATTGCACTTCGTAATGAGAATGCTGAAAAAGGGGAGTGCAAAGACCAGGGAAATTGCCTACAATTCTTGGTGCGGCCAGTTATGGAATATGGAGTAGTATACCTGGATCCATACAGGGTTAATCAAACTGATTCGCTGGAAAAGATACACAGAAGGGCTGTAAAATTCATAAAGAGAGGTAAAGATTTTGGGCTTATGAAAGGCGAAGAGAATAAATGGGAGCCGTTAAATGGTAGAAGTAAAAGACATGGTTAGTTGCACTATTTAAAGCTTATGCTGGTTTAAATGCAAGAGGTTAGAAAACCCGGCACACAAAGGACTAAATCATCATTTGTATAAAGTTAAGGTTGGAAGGTACAGAACCGACGTAGGAAAATATTATTTTGTTGATAGGACCATTGAAGAATTGAATGAATTGCCTGTAGCCTATTATGGCTGCTCTCTGATCTTAAAGGAGTTTAGGGGTAATTTAAAGAAAATAAATGTTAGATAATTAATTAAAGCAAATATCGTAAAGTAATTAATTATATGAAAAACTCTTATGTAACTATTAATGTTGAGGTTTCATAGTAACTCTTTATAAACATGCTGGTAATTGACATATTGCTATAAGACCTGAAATACCTAACATCTATTAGGTATTTCAAAAACCATGTATATATAGTAGGCTAGTTATGTTACTATTATTAATTTGAATAAATATTAATAACTGCCAGATTATTATTGTAAGTAAATTTTGTACATACTAGCATGCGAAATCTGCGTTCTCATATCCCTAACACCCTGATACTGTAAAATTTTGAATTACTGCATAACAACTTTACTCGTCAATTAAGCCCACTGCTACACTCAGATGTCGACTGCCTCCACTGACTCATCTGCACTGCACTCACCAAAGGCTCTGTTAGAACTGGCCTACTTGCTGGCAGTAGCAGCCATCTCTTATATAGTCCCCTCAATAAGGGTGAAGTATTCTCCACCAAAAGTGGCGGTTTCTCTCAAAGCTAATTCAAAGGAGGTTTCTAGAGCTACGGGGGGGCGCACACAAAGCGTTAGTTTATTGGGCCATTATTGCGCGTGTTTATTTTATGTAAGAAATCCAGGGAGCCATATATAAAGGGTCCTGCGTGCTTTCACTCCAGTAGCGCAAGCGTTCACATTTCTAATAATCCTGGCGGCTATATAAAGCACCATTTCGCGCGCGTTTTCCACAACTGCCACAATCCCGGCTGGCAGGTAGAGGGCGCGCCCCGCCGATTATTTCCGTGTACTGGCCACACAGGTGTTTGGAAACGATTTAACTGATTTTAATGATATTTGCAACATGGAAAATCGCTGCTCCTTCGGATGTAAATAGGCTCTAAAATATTTTCAGTGATTTTAAAGCTCGGGAGTGAGGATTGGGATGGGTTTTTTCATATCTGTTATCCAATTTAAATTTCATTTCCTTAAATAAGAATATCATGTTCACTTGAACATGTTCACACTTTATTGAAAGCGTAGAGGACTTTAATCACCTCCGGTCCCAAAGAGGAGTTAAAATTGAGTTACTGTAGAAGGGTAATCGCATATTGTGTTTATATTATTATTAGTAAGAAATAAACAGATCTTTAGAGTTTATTCCGAGAAAATACACGATATGCATTTTTTGGTATGGAAATCTCCTAAACATATTGCACTTTAATATAAGTTGTTACAGCAGAAAATTAAAATGTTAGAACTTTATTCTATTTAAAGAATAGTTTGAGCTGAAGAATCTTTGGAAGGTATTGAATAAATTACCAAGTTTGGTATTTATCAACATTTCGTTTGAGAATGTGCTATTCACAGACATACAGCTCGTTAAAAGGTATAATTTATATCAAACACATTCATTTTTATTGCGAAACAAAGCATTTCCGATATATTCCTTGTTTTTTGGCTAAGTTTCTCAAATCGTATTCATATTTTCCTTTTCTTTTCTTTTTTTTTTTCATTCTAGTCGTGGAAAAAGCGGAGTTTCGAAGTAATTACTTAGCGACCAGCCGTTAAACGTTTATCATGAGTACCATGAAGTAATAGAAGAACGCTGCTTAACAAGCGGATTCCTTGTACCAGCTTGGGAAACCTAGTCCGGGGTGCACTCAGCCTCGTGAGGTCCTTGGGGACCAATTGAGGAGCTGCTTGAAAGAAAAGTGGCAGCTCCAGGTTCTGTAGAACGCATTAACCAGCCGGGGCTTGGGGCGCTAACCACGTCCCACCCTTCAGTGCTGCATTCTATTCTTGACGTATGTAATGGGCAGAAATGGAACGTATAGGCCTGGGCTGTTGTGCCACGGAGATTAGTTTTCTAATAGAAGAATAGATTTTAACAATAATTTATTGAAACAGAGTAGAAGTCATGTGAACATAACACAAGTTTTTTTTTTCTATAAATGCCTTTCTTATGGGTTTCAAAATATATATTTTAGGTGAAAACTCATTCAAGTTTATTTGAAAAATGTAAAACTTCAACTTACTAGACAAAGTAAAGGCTGGATAAAATAGATTGAAGATCATTTACAGCATATCAAGATAATATACTAGTTCAGTTCAAAACAGAGCGGTAAATAAACACAGAAGAATGGTCGTATAAGGACAGTTGAAACTCAAAAACATGTTTCGCATTTTGCCCAATGGATAATGAGAGATAAGCCACAAAAAAAAACATGGGAGCTGATTCCGGACGTAAACGGATTGAAATGATAACGTTAAACAAGCGACGCTGCAGAGCTGATGCATTTCCGCTATTTTTAATGACCTTACTGTGTTCAGTTTAACGGCCCTTGATAAAGAATCTCATCGGAATGTTAGCTAATCTGACTGCATGTTAACATATTCAACCAATCTCCACAGCCTCCATTCATTCAAATGAACGAACTGAAATCAATGTCGTTCTGTTTTAAAATATAATGCGTAATAACTCTTCAACAATGGGTTAATTGCATGGCCATGTGGAATTAATTGTAAATAGTAGCGTATACAGTGCAAATGCAGCTTTGAGATAGAGGAATTTAATGGAAATTAAGTGGTAAACATGTATGGGCTTTTACAGGTGACATGCTCCGTTTTAAAGTCCCAAATTTACCGTGACACAAGCTTGGAATGGAAGTATATTTTAACACACTCCAACGCGTAATTTCGGTGATTAAATTAGCTGCTTGAATACCATGAATTTTGCAACGCTTATAATGGGATGCAATCAGTGAAACGTATAATATAGACTGGCCAATTTTGTTGAAATTCGTTTGGTAGGAAATGTTTTCTCTGGGAAATGATGAATTCTATCAGAGTTGTGACAAATAAGGTAGTTTATCCTGCTTTCCGATAATTTCTACAAAGTTGTAGCTGTTACTTTTTCCACTATCTATCAGATGGCTCTACTGCTTCGTATTTGACGTTAAAAGAGTCGCAGAATTTAACAGTACTATGTCAAGTTAAATTCGATAAATGGAGAAGTGGCTGGCTACTTTCATTTTACCTCTTACTTATTGCGGTGAGGCAAGCCACGCTCTCGCTAGTTCCCCACTTGCCGGTTTTAACTTGAAATAACCCCGTTGAGTTCTGCAGCTCTTTAAACGCACGAAGGAATATCGTACGCGAGATTCCAGATTCTTGTCCAGTTATAGATTCAGACTTTCCTATTGGTTACTGAGACAATATGCAGGACAGCTGATCTCACAAGGGGTATAGCAAAAGAACTTGGCGGCTCTTCTTTCCAATATGTGACGCGGGTGACTAGAGATTTTCTGGTGTTTTCAATATATGACGCGAGTGACGCGGGATTTTCTTGTGTTTCCAATAAGTGACGCGGGATTTTCTGGTGTTTTCAATATATGACGCGAGTGACGCGGGATTTTCTTGTGTTTCCAATAAGTGACGCGGGATTTTCTGGTGTTTTCAATATATGACGCGAGTGACGCGGGATTTTCTTGTGTTTCCAATAAGTGACGCGCATGACACGGGATTTTCTGGTGTTTTCAATATGTTACGCGGGATTTTCTGGTGTTTCCAATATGTGACGCGGGATTTTCTGATGTTTCTAATATGTACACGGGATTCTTGTGTTTCAAATATGTGATGCGAGTGACGCGGAATTTTCTAGTGTTTCCAATATGTGACGCGAGATTTTCTTGTGTTTCAAATGTGTGACGTGGGTGACACGGGATTTTCTGGTGTTTCTAATATGTGACGTGGGTGACACGGGAATTTCTGGTGTTTCTAATATGTGACGTGGGTGACACGGGATTTTCTTGGGTTTCTAATATGTGACGTGGGTGACGCGGGATTTTCTGGTGTTTCTAATATGTGACGTGGGTGACGCGGGATTTTCTGGTGTTTCTAATATGTGACGTGGGTGACGCGGGATTTTCTGGTGTTTCTAATATGTGACGTGGGTGACACGGGATTTTCTTGGGTTTCTAATATGTGACGTGGGTGACACGGGAATTTCTGGTGTTTCTAATATGTGACGTGGGTGACACGGGAATTTCTGGTGTTTCTAATATGTGACGTGGGTGACACGGGAATTTCTGGTGTTTCTAATATGTGACGTGGGTGACGCGGGATTTTCTGGTGTTTCCAATATGTGAGGTGGGTGACGCGGGATTTTCGTAGGTTTATAATATGTGACACGGGTGACACGAGATTTTCTGGTATTTTCAATATGTCACCCTTGATTTTCTGGTGTTTCCAATATGTGACGCGGGATTTTCTTGTGTTCAAATATGTCACGTGGGTGACGCGGGATTTTCTTAGGTTTATAATATGTGACGCGGGTGACACGGGATTTTCTGGTGTTTCCAATATGTGCCGCGGGATTTTCTGGTGTTTCTAATATATGACGCGGGATTTTCTTGTGTTTCTAAGATGTGACGTGAGTGACGCGGGATTTTCTTGTGTTTCTAATATGTGACGTGGGTGACGCGGGATTTTCTTGTGTTTCAAATATGTGACGTGGGTGACACGGGATTTTCTGGTGTTTCTAATATGTGATGCGGGATTTTCTTGTGTTTCTAACATGTGACGTGGGTGATGTAGGATTTTCTTGGGTTTCTAATATGTGATGTGTGTGATACGGGATTTTCTTGGGTTTCTAATATGTGACGTGGGATTTTCTGGTGTTTCCAATATGTGACGTGGGTGACACTTTCTAAGTGTTTTTTTTTTTTTTGTTGGGGGGGGGAACAAATATGAGTGGAGGTTTCAGCGAACCGCTGTGAACGACAAGTTTCGAGATTAAGTTATGTTACATTAGGTGATGTTAGATTACGCTAGGTTAGGTGTGTGTATGTGTGTGTGTGTGTGTGTAAATGAATTGGTTTGAAATAAGAGATAAAAATGGAATTTCTTCTTTCCAAAATCCTGCGTCACATATTGGAAAGCAGAGCCACCAAGCACTTTTGCCACACCCCCCTGTGACATCAGCTGTCCCACAGCCATATTGTATCAGTAACTAATAGGAAAGGCTCAGTATTAGAGTGAACTAGAACCTGCAATCTCGCTATCTGCACGCGCCAAATCTGGGGCAATTGGGCTCCATGGTAGAATAAGTATGGCCGTAATCGCCGCACGTGTGTGGTGGTTTGCTTTGGAACGCTAATAGCTAATTGTTGCACTGTGCTGTTGGCTGCCAATACGTAGCCGCACTCATTGCCGCAGATGTTCTGGCAAATAACACATGAAGAGCGGTGGCACCACCTCAAAACCTTGGAATGTGACACCTGAACACAATGGACGCGTGGGAGAGTGTTCGTTTATCTGGAAATGTCTATTTACGTCATCAGCAAGTGAGATCTGCAAGCCAGGTGAGTCAGTATTGAATGGAAATTCAGCGCGTGCAGTTGCGTGAGAGAGCAGTCAAGTGCCTATGCGTCGAAACGATGAGAAAATTGTACTGCAGAATTGTTGTGAAAAAATCGGATTAAATAGTATTGTGTTTAATCAGTTTCGGAGTTAGAGACTTTTGTTACAGTATTGCATCCATTTAAAGCTTCGATTTACATTTTAGGCTTCCTGAACCACATGGACACAGACCTTTCATAAGACTGTTCTTTTTTTTTTTTTTTTTTTTTTTTTTAACTCAGGGATCACAGAATCCTTGCAACTATGTGTATGGGAAAATGTTCGAAAATGTTGATTTTCTCGAAAATAGGTATAACGATTTTGGTTAAAATACCGTATATTCAACATATTTAGCTGTCAAATTAAAATGTAGATGTAAATTTCTTGGGAATAGCTTCTGAAGTCCTCTTCATTCTGAGTGACTTTCGCATGACTGATAAACCGTAAGAGATACACAAAATCTTACTGTACCAAAAATGTTGATCTGGTCAAAATACACACAGATTATATCCTATATAATTTTGCTGTGGAGCTAAATATTTCCAAGAGAATTCCTTGTTCTTGGTTTCAATCTTAAGATATTTACAGTTTTCTTAAACATGTTTTACTCAAATTAATATAGCGTAATAAATATAAAGATTCTAAATCCATTACAATGAATAAATTTTTTAAACAAAAAACTGATGAAAGAAACTCTTTTTAAAATGTCATATATAATTAGTTTTATGATCCGGCTAAACTGATTTACATACTAATTATTTGTTGAGTTTAAATAAAACAGCAATTCGTCTGTGTTTCTTTTGTTTCACTCCTGGTCATACAAGAAAGCAAATGTGAATGATAACAATTGCATAGCGATAGCTTTTAAAAAGGTTGACTATCGGTTTACAGTAGTGTATTCCCTTATTTCACTTCTACTTATAAAGAACCATTGCTGCTAATGTGTATCGATTAGCATTAAATCGATTTTAAAAATCTGATGTGTTCCATTCAGATTACTTTGTCCACATCTCTACAATAAATTATTGTTAAAAAGCGTATTCTTCGATTTACATAATGCTAATCGAGAAACAATTAGCAGAGAGGGTCTTATTAATAGCTTCCTTGTAAGTAGAAGGGAAATAAGGGAGTACCATAGGTTAAATATTTTAAAATATGGTTGCTATGTGACTGAAGTACCTTTGTTTGTATGGACAAGAGTTGAAAAATTCCCGTATGAGCTGAAACTAATAACAAGGAACATCTCAAAACCGTTAACCTCAGGACAAAGTGTGTATAACATAAATTGTGTATTTTAACAAGCTCTACAGTTTTTGTTTGGTAAGTTTTTGTCCATCTCTTACGGTGTACCAGTTATGCAAAATGCAACAAAATCTAGCCAGAATAAACAGCTCAGAAAATTGAAGATATATACTTATTTGCCATGTAAATACCTTAAATGTAAGAGATTTTAATCAAAATTGATAGTCTCTTTGAGAAATTAAAAATTTTCGAATTTTTCCACGTAGAACATAGTTGGGGTGGGGGGGATTTTCTTGAAAAATTTTGTGTTCCATCTTTTCAAGATACCAAATTTAAAAATCAAGTTTTTTTTAACGGTCTTTTTTGTTTTTGAGCTATGCTGTCCACATACAGACAGACACATGTGCATTTTTCTAAAAATGCTTTTTTATATTCAGGGGTCTCAAAATATGTATTTTCCGTGAAATCTCGGTATCGATAAGAATAGTTCGTTTTCAGAACTGTTAGAAAGTCATGTGAACGAAACGCATCAGATTGATTAGTATTCTGTTAAACGTTACATCGTTTTCTCTTTATTAGCACTAAATTGACATACACTCTCAATGATAAGATTCTAAGGGGAATGGAAAATAATCTGTGTAAGGATAATATCCCATCCTACAGCCGGAACTGAACCAGGGACCTCTGGTTTGGAAGCTAGTATGCTAACCACCAGACTACAGAGGCAGTCAATGTTGTGCATTCTTTGCATCACAATAATGAAATTCCTTGTTCCTCCACAAGTGACGGACACCGCGCAAACAGAAGCGCGTTTGTTTTTATACGCGTGCAGAGAAGTGCTTGTGCTATTGGAAATCAATAGCACACACAAGCTGCCACTGCACATCGTAAAATGATATTTTTGTAACAGATTTTATCTGCTCTAATGATTGCAGCTGCCCTGTTTAAAAACTTAGCCTTTTTTTTTTTTTACAGAGGATTAACATTTTACATTTTTTAAACCACTCAGTTTACCGGCTGCTAATTAGCATCCTGTCATTCGTAACCCTTTGATTTTTTTAAAACGATTACACGTTTATCAAGATCTGGGAGCAGTTGAGCTTTGCAGTTGTTTTATTTTTGTATTTATGTGTGACAGTGGTTCGGGTTAAGTTTTAATAACTGATATTTTCATCAATTTTGTAATTATTTTAAATATATTAATTAAGCAAAACATCTGTTTCAATGTTCCGAAACACATTCCATACATTTTAATTTATTTCCTCTCTCCTTTGAATATCGCTTTTGTAATTATTTGTTGCAGAAACTTTGCAGTATATACACATAATTATTTACTTCTAATCTACACTAATTTTATTATGAATACAAAACCAACAAAGGAAACTAACTGACTGACCTAGTAGCTCAAGCAAAAGAGCACCTACCTGCGGTCCTAGAAACCCCCGGTTCGATTCCGGAAGTGGGCTTGTAAATTTTCTCTAAGTAAAATTATTCCTTATTCTCCCAAAAGTCTGGAAGTATGAATGTATGTGCGATCTGCGACATTGTAGATTCTAATTCTAAGATGGCTACCCATGCTCAAGCAGACAGAACGAACAGAAGACTGTGCATTTCGCATTGGAAAGCAGAACCGATTTTCAGACACTCCATTTTTACCCCTTAATTCCATCCAGTTCATTTACACACACCTAACCTAACGTAACCTAACCTCAACGAAATCTTGAAAGCTGTCGTTCACCTGTCACGTAGCCATATTGATTCCATAAACAATAGGAAAGGCTCAGTGTAAAACCGAACTAGAATCTGCAATCTTGCGTGCGAACTGTAATATAAAACAAAACAAAAAAAGTTCCGCCCGAGTAGTGTGGTGGCAGCGTGTCTGCCTCACGTTCAACAGGTCGTGAGTTCGAATCTCGCTTAGGGTGAGTTACACGGATAAGGATTTTTTCGGGAGTTTCCCTTATTCTGGGAAGACGAATGTCGAGTAATTTTAAGCTCTATGGACTCCGAGATCATTTGAGCATCATTTCACCAATTTCATTCATCGTCCGATATGACCAACCAGGTTAAAGAACATTAAGCTAAAAAAAAAAAAGATGAGATGTAATCCATTCCCATTACTTTCTCTGCATATTTGTAACAAATTATTGTTAAATAAAGTGTTGTTTTACCTAATCATCCTAAACAAGATAAACATTAGAGAAATGGTTTTACTATTTAGTTGCTCATAAGCATAAAAGAAATAAAGGAGTCTACTAGGCTGAAGCGAAGCTCAAATCCTTTAAAAGCTGGTTGAAATCCTTTTCTTTGCATGGTCAGGAGTTGAAAACTTCCAATATGAGAAAATTTTAAGTCCTTAAAAATAAAACCAATAACAATTAATATCTAGCAGACAGTCATCTCTATAAAAAATGTGTATAACATAAATTGTGTGTTTTAAAGAGATCTACATTTTTGTACTACCGTTCACTTTCTCTACGCGTACTATATATATCTAGTGTATGGAGAATGTATTGCATTTCACCCAAAAAAGTTATTTTCAGAAAAAGGTCCGCCTGTATGTGTCCGTGTATCTGTGTTCGTGTATCTGTGAACACGATACATAACTCAAAAACGAAAATTCGGTAAAGTACCAAACTTGGTATTTAAGCTTAGTATCTTCCGGGGATGCGACACGAAGAATTGAGAAAAATCCCGCCACCCCAAACTGTCCTTTACATAAAAAAGATTTCGAAAATTCTGATTTTCTCAAAAATGTCTCTAACAATTTTGACTAAGATACCGTATACTAAAACTAGTTATATGCAAAATAAAATGTATATCTTGAATTTTCTGGGAATAGCCTCTAAAGGTCACTTAATTCTGAATGAATTTTGCGTAGCTAGTCAACTGTAAGAGATAGGAAAAAATGTACCTACTGCACAAAAAATTTAGATGACGTTAAAACAGACAATTTATGTAATATACGTTTTTTTTTTTTCTCGTTATATTGATAATTTCAGAGATATTCCTTGTTATTTGTTTCAGATGTAAAATACTTAAACTTTTCTCAACGCCAGGCCCTATATAGAAACGGATTTCACCCACATGGCAACCAGCTTTTAAAGATTGGACTATAAGTAGATAGAAGAATAATCTTTTTAACAATAATTTCTTACAGCGATATAAAGTAGGTCATGTGAATGGTGTAACGCTGCAGGAAATGTTGAAGATAAGTTTCCTACAACAGATGTCGCGGATTGCTATTTGGCACGAAATTTTGGTAGGTCCGAAAGCTGTCAGCTTGTGAGTGCCCAAAGGTTGGCAAACCTGAGACGATCGGGAGAAAGAGTCGAGACTCGCATTTTAGTCTGACCGAGTGAGCGAAATTTCAGTACGCGGGTCAGCGATGAGTTAATGCTGACGTGATACAAGACAGTTGTATGCGGTAGGGGACGCAGTGTGAGGCAGCACTGGCATTGGAGGAGCCAGGAGCAGATTGAAAATGTTCGTGTACGCAAATGTGCAAGTCGTCTAGAACATTAACGGGAAAGCTATATTCTCGATTAGGAAGAAAAGTGTGTGTCGTGTTACAGGTACAAAGGTCAAGTGTCTGAAGGCACGTTGCTGCTGGTTTAAGCACAACCTGTTTGATGTTAGTCTGCTAGTACGTGTTAATTGCTGTGAAATATAGCGGCATTCACTCTTGGTTTCTTCGTCGGAAAAAAGTGCTGTATAGGTGGAATCTTTTGGAAGCAGAACGAGCAATTCTTCCACCCGCAATTTTCCCTGGTAAGGGCGAGGATCTTCTGCAGCCGCCATGTTGGGTAAAGCTACGAGTTCAACATGGATTTCCGAGTAAGATGAGGTTCTGGACAGCTACTGAAATTAAGGTAGGAAGTAAATATTCCTGTTTAAAGTCCCTGGCCAAGTCTCGCAGGAGAAGTGCAGTGATTGTGCAGTGCGCGAGACAGTAATTTATGGCATGTTGTCGGCCATTTAAGAAATATGTTTTATTTCAATGTATGAACTACATTTTAATTCAAGATCAAGTACATTCTGCTAAACTCTGATGCTCGAGCAAGAAAGCGGTGCATTAAGAGTAAAATTCCACAAATGTAGAAAGTTAATACTTCCCCCTTTTTACTATAAAGTGAATGTAATCGTGTAAACGATGACGGGTCTAGTTACCCATTATTTATACCTTTTTATTTGTTAATACCTTTTTATATTTTGTGTGGTGATGGTGTTATTTTGGAAAATGTATAATGTATGCCATTGTTAGTTCTTAATCTTACGTGGGTGATCCACGAGTGCATATCATGTTATTGTAAATGTTACGAAAGTTGAATACAACGTTCTTACTAGAAAGGTGGACTGTGTTTAATTTACAAAGAATACAATTTTCTGTGTACATCCAGTCACTTAAATATTTGTTTAGACTATGGTGACTATGTGGGAGAATTGAACCCTGGATCGCGACGAGCATATCTGGTCAAACGTATTTTATATCGTGGTTGAGTGGAGAACGTGCCTTACTGCTGACCGTGTTAAAAGCGTGGAGCCTGTAGTACAAAAGGGGCACTAGTTCTCATTTGTTTGTTCGCTGACATCAACAAATGACTGAGGTGAAACTTTTTAAAGAAGCTGAACCCCTTACAATGGAAAACATCAGATTTTTGAGAAAATGAAAAAAGTTTAAACATTTTGGGGTGGGGGAATTTTCCTCAAAATCTTCGTGTGCGTTACTTGGAAGATACTAAACTTATTTGCCAAATTTATTTTACCGATTTTTTGTTTTGGTTATTATAGAGAACTTCGGCCCCTCTAGAAATTAAACAAATTGTGGTTTGACTGTAAATTTGGTTTATACTTGTTACGTTTTCACCAATTTTTTTATCGGAAAAGCTCCGTAATTAAGTTAAACGCTAATTTATTACGTGCGCGTAGCGATCCTTTTTTGTGAATATTTATGAATTATGCTACCTAGAAGGAGTAGAATATAAATAAAGAAGTCTTGTAGTACTTTTGCAATGTAAATATATAATACTACACACTAAAGGGCCTAAAACCTGAGTTTCATTGTCGGCGGCAGGCAAACAGTGCTGTGGAATGCAACACCGGCATATGTCGCTAGACGCTGTGCTGATGTATGACGAGTATGTTTCACCTAACCTCGCGCTAAATTTGAAATCCACAGGCTTTGAAATTGTCATCATGAATACAAAGTCAATCAATCGCACTTAGTTTCATTCGATTTTAGAGTGACCGAAGTTCTGCATAATAAAATTCACTGAACAGCTGTATCTGCGTGAAACATCTCGTCATACATCAGCACAGAGTCTAGCGACATATGCCGGTGTTGCATTCCACAACACTGTTCGCCTGCCGCCGACAATGAAACTCAGGTTTTAGGCACTTTAGTGTGTAGTATTATTATATATTTACATTGCAAAAGTACTACAAGACTTCTTTATTTATATTCTACTCCTTCTAGGCAGCATACTTCATAAATATTCACAAAAAAGGATCGCTACGCGTACGTAATAAATTAGCGTTTAACTTAATTACTGAGCTTTTCCGATAAAAAAAAATTGGTGACAACGTAACAAGTATAAGCCAAACTTACAGTCAAACTACAATTAGTTCAACTTCTAGAGGGGCCCAAGTTCTCTATAATTACCTATTTTCTATAAATGCTTATTTTGGATATAAGGGGATCGTAAAACGTCTATTTTCTGTGAAATCCCGGTATCGAATTTTTGGATGGAATGCAATGCCTTTTCTATACACGATGTACATGGTACAAGAAGAAAAAGATATAATAATGAGAAGGAATTAACGGGAAGTTTTTCTACAAATTCAGCATTACGTATAATATATACCTACAATGCTCTGAAACTTAAGAATAACTGAATCCTCGCCCTTGTGTACAATATCCTCCTCTTCCGTTCTCCTTGCCGAATCTTAGATTTAAAAAAATATCTCGTGGGTTACGTTAACATGACTTTCTCTACATATTCTGTAACTCACTATTCTAACAAAAGCTTATTCTTCTATTTACTTCATGCTAATAGAGGTAAAGATTAGCAGAATGGTCCTTGTAAGTAGAAGGGAAATAAGGGAATACACTAGGCTAAAGCGTTAATTAGATATTCTAAAAGCTGGTTGCTATGTAATTGAACTTCGACTCTCTTTTTAGGTTAGCAGTATAATGAAAGAAATGGCATTGTGTGTAACAACAAAATCTATATATTTTTTATAAGGTAAGCTTCTGTCTTTTATGGTTTACCAATTGTGCAAAAGTTATTCGGAACAAAGAAGGTTATTACGAGAATTCAAAGTATAAAATTTAATGTACGGTATTTTAATTAAATCGTTAGCCATTTTTGAGAAAATACTTTTCGAATTTTTTTCCCATAAAAAAAGTACTTTTTGGTGGGGACTTCTCTTGAACACAAGATCGGAAGATGTTGAACCTACATTTCGAGTTATCGCCCTCCGTGGTGTAATGGTTACCATGCTAACTTCATACATCCAAGGTCGCGGGTTCAAACCCGGCGGAGGACGATGGATTTTTTCGGGCGTAAAAATCCTTAGCATGGCTTCCTTCGGAAGGGAAGTAAAGCCGTGGGTCCCGTGTCGTAGATTTACGGCACGTAAAAGAACCTCAAGCCTGATAAGAGAGACCTCTGAGCAAAATTAAGCGATCTTTCACGCCCAATATAGAATGGGATGCTGAGAACCAAAGCAGTTAAAGAGCGTCCATAAATAACAGACCATTTCCATTTTTTACACTTCGAGTTCGTTTTCAACCGACATTTGTTTTGACATTACGACCACAGACACATGAACTTTTTTCTTTTTCTTTTTTGCAAGACACAGAGGACCCACAAACGATATTTCCAGGGATATCTCGGTATCGAATTTTGGGTGGAATGCAATACATTCTCTATCTATTTACTAAATACATTCATTGACATTCTGTAACCTGTTTAAAAACGTAAACTTAATAAGCTACGCTAATTTTATTTAGCGTAGATAAATAAAGCGTAGTTTCGTATGTAACCAGATTTTCATTTTTAAGATACTTTGTTCAGAGACACTGAATTTTCGGATTGCAGGTGAGCTCAAAATATAAATTTGTAATTAAATCTGGACTTGTCATTTTTGGGTGATGTATGCTTCCTCAATTTTAAGTATCTGTAGACAGTCTAGGACAAAAGAGAGGTCCTCTTTACATTAGGGTACGGCGTCATATTACTCCATATCATTTGATGCTCTACGTCGCTAGTACGCCTTCTTGTGTTACCCTGTGTGTAGGCTCAGACCTCTCCACTAGTAAGCGTGTCAAGCGATTCTTGTATAGTACTTGAAGAATCAATTTGTTACCGTGAGAGCTGGAAATGTTCAATTATGACAAATTTGTGTGTTTATTGGTTTTCTTACTTTATTCACGTAAGGCACATACTTTTAGACAGTTTTGACTTTAAAATATTTGTTTTTGTATTCTTTGAATTTTACGCATGAGAGCAAGGTCCCGAGAAAGACAGTGATGCTGTATTACTGAACTTTATCTCTTACGTGCATTATTCGCTTCTTTTTCCTCGTTAGCTATAAATCGCAATATTTCGTTGACTATAATCATAAGATGTGTAAATATCAACAACTCCTAGAAGAAAATTCTGAGAGATTATGCATCACTATCGGTGTAGGTGGCAGGACCTTAGGTTTCCGTTGTATTTGTACGTTAGAATGTAATTGGTTTCCATTTATTATCATATAAGTTAATCTTTCAAGAGTGTATTTTAGTGTATCTGTTGTACACAGGTGTAAATATGATCTAGGAATGATAAATTAATTGTATACTATTAATCATGCGGAAAATTACAAGACGTCAAACAAAGCCTCTGTGTTCAAATGTGTAACGACGAAGAAGAGAAAAGCAAATGAAGCAGGGCATAAGAACAGAGAACTTCAGTCCCAACAATAATAATTCATGCAGATATGCTAATAATTTCGATATCTGTGACTGTTTTTGCAACCTTGACAAATAAGCTAGCAGCCAGAATACTTAGGCTTCCACAGATCTGTAATCGTCTCAGTCTCTGTGTAACAATTGTTATAGATTCCTGTTTAATGCGCAATTGCAGTTACTGAGAGGTATTTCATATAACCAAACTCCTTTGAGTGTTATATTAATGTTGGCAAGCTATATATCGTAATTTTGCAATTGTTACATCGACTTCTTACCTTCTATTTAACCATCACAGACTATCTAGTTTAACTCGTACCATATGGGTTTGTTATAGAGTTGTTTCTTATAATAATAATGTTTCTTCCCCCTCCCATAATGTTCGCGGAAGTCATCAGAAGCGCTACTATATAGCGTACATTCATTCCATTGCCCCATCTTGTGTAACTATCAGAATGGCATTTTAGGTCAAGTAAATGGTGCAATAATACCTTATGGGTAATTACAGGCATTTATTTATATTAAAACAGCTTTCTTTCATAATAGCATAGACGAATAACCTCAGCAGCCCTGTCACATAACCTATTTTCATTCCATTATCCTATACTGTATAACTGATACAGTGTTGTTAACGTGAGACATTTTTAAATTGCGTTGTTTTCATAATTACATTGGCAAATGTAACGGATCTGTAACTTAATCGTATCATTATCTTAACTTGTATAAGTGTCTCAGACCTCTCTCACAGGATACCCAGGCTCATTTCTCGGTAGAGAAGGGGTATATTTCCCCGACCAGAATTCTTTCCCGCTGCTTTCCCGGTCCCCTACAACACATGGAAAGCGATGGTAAATCGCAGATGTATTATCCGACCTAGTCGTCGCGGCCAGATTGGATCTGGTCCATGATGCCCCCGTTCCAAATAATCTTCAGTTTATCAGATACAATGACTCTATAAGTTAAATACTGCACTAACACCATATGACGGTTACCATTAATTCATGAAAAAGAGTGTGTTTCATGATATCATTGGGAAATAAACTCAGCAGCCCTATAACCCCATTTTGTTAAACTGTAATACAACCTCTTTAGGTTAAGTAAATATTACACCAAAATATTATGGATAGTTAGAGAAAATTTTTAACTAAAACCGTTTAGTGTTTTATAAAGGTACTGGAAAATTAATTCAGCAGCGGTAATGTTGCCTTAGAGGTCGACGTATAATGGCAGACGCTGTTATTGGGCAATATCACGTACCAACTCTTGAGCAGAAAAGCCGTTGTGGCTATGGGAAATACAGAAGTAGTTCATGCAGCTGCGAAATGTAATATATTATTGCAATAGAAAAGAGACAATAAATAATTGATAAATGCAAAAACGGCGCGGGAAATCCAAAGAAAATGTATAAAAATAACCACCGCGAAGCAGTAGGTAAACAAATGTAAATAATTACCACAAAGTAGTAATAAAATATAGCACAAATTAATACTAGACGAAAATACATACCCGAAAGGATGTTTGTAATTCTGCAAACTTTTTTAAGACCCAATTTTCATTCAGCATTGCATCACTATCCAACATTTCTTGGTCCGCAACAATGCGAAGGTTCTCTATGTTTAAAGCTGACAAACTCTCGCAGCAATAAATATCTGCACACATTGATAGGCATATTAGATTTTTAGCAAGTTTAATTTCTGCAAGGTTTCGCGGTACCCGCCATGACACGTCGGTCTCTGCGGCAACATAACCAAGTATATGTTAGTGATATAGAAATATTTCTTGTAAAACAATTTTGTGTCGTCGAGTTGTACTTGCAAAAAATCTGCAGCCCTGTGACGTTTAATCCCATATTGTTTAAATAATACAGTGACTCTTTAGGTTGAATAAGTATTTCACCAAAATATTCTATGTAGTTGCATAAAGGTATTTTATGTACAACAGTTTTGTGTATAAAAACAGCATTTGCAAATAACCTCAGCAGCCCTGTAACCTAACCTCTTTTATTTCATTGCGCCATCTTGTGTAGGTAACTGTACAGTGGGTCTTTCGGTTCAGTGAATATTACGCTAAGACTTTATGATCGTTATCACAGGATTAGTTTATGTAAAACTGCTTTTGTTTCATAACAACATTGCCGCATATCCTCAGCAGCCATGTAACTGAATCTACCTTCATTCCATTGTGCCATCTTGTATAACTTTACAGTTGGTCTTTAGGCTAAGCGAATATTACACTAAGATTTATGAATGTTCAAAAAAAATTATTTTATATAATTACTTTCTCTAGCCCCGTATGTACAATGTACATAGAGATAGAAAAGTATTGTATTCAACCCAAAAATTTGATAACCAGATTTCACCGAAAATACGTGTTTTAGGACCCCCTCAATCCAAAAAAAAATAAAAAGCATTTTCAGAAACAGGTCCGCGTGCGTGCGTGCGTGCGTGCGTGTGTGTGTGTGTGTGTGGACAGCATAGCTCAAAAACAAAAATACGGTTAAATACTAAACTTTATATTAAAGTTTGTTATCTTCCAAGGATGCGACATGAAGATTTTCAAGAACCTCTTAACTACCCTTTACATGGACAATTTTTCGAAATGTTTGTTTTTCTTAAAAAGTAATTTAACGATTTTGATTAAAATACCACATATTAAAATCATTTGTATCACAGATAAAATGTATATCTTGAATTTTCTGGGAATAACTTCTAAAGTACTGTTTATTCTGGAATAATTTTGTTTAGTTTGTTATAACTAGTAAACCGTAAGAGATAGACAAAAACTTATGTCATATACATGTTTTTCGTGGAGCTTACCGTTTTCGAAGTGTTCCTTGTTATTAGTTTCAATTGTGAAGTACTTACTTTCTCAGACGGAAGTGTCCGTTTTTCTTTTGTTCTACTTCTGGCCAAGCAAAGAAACCATTTGCAATTCCAATCGCAGAACGACAGCTTTTTTAAAATATTTGACTATCACTTTAGCCTAGTGCTTCCCTTAGTTCCCTTCTAATTATAAGGAATAAAGTAGAAAGAACATTTTGTTAATGTTTATTTCTATTAGCATGTGTAGAAAGAAGAATTGTTGTTTGTAAGAAGTTTGTAGAGTAGCTAGAGAAAGTCACGTGAGTGTAACACATTAGAATTTTTTTTGTTTCATAATATTGCCGAATAACCTCACCAGCCCTGTAACCAATCTACTTTCATTCCATTGCGTCATCTTGTACAAGCATCCATTTATTATGGTGGTTACATAGATTCATGTAAAACTCCTTTTTACTTTCTCCACACTTACTATGTATGTGCATAGTGTGTAGAGAAGGTATTGTATTGCATACCTCAAAAAAGAAAGGTCCGTTAAATACCGAACTTTGACTTTAAGTTCAATATCTTCTAAAGATGCACCACAAATATTTTCGAGAAACCCCCCCACCTCCAACTACCCTTTAAATGGAAACATTTTCTAAAATTTTTATTTTCTGAAAAGTGCCTCTAAAGATTTTGATTAAAATATCATATATGAAAGATATTTACATGACCAATAAAATGTCCATCTTGAATTTTCTGGGAATAGCCTCTGAAGAGATCTTTATTCTGGTAGAATTTTGCAGAATTTTGCATAACCGGTAAATCGTAAGAGATAGATGAAAACTTACATAACAAAAAATGTAGAGCTCGTTAAAATACATAAGTTATGTCATATATTTTTTTCGTGGAATTTGCTGTTTTTGAGATATGCCTTGTTATTTTTTTTTTTCAGTTTTAAAATCATTATACTTTTCACATACGGGAATTTGTCAACTCCTATCCATACAAACAAAGGAACCTTAGTCACATATCAACCAGTTTTAGACTATCACTAACCTATGGTACCCCCCTTATTTTGCTTCTACTTACAAGGAAGCAATTAATAAAACATTTCTGCTAATGTTTGTCTCGATTTGCATGAAGTAAATAGAAGCATAAGCTTTTTAACAATAATTAGTTGCAGAGATGTAGAGGGAGGCATGTGAATGGAGCACATAAGATTTTTGTTGAATTATCCTATCAGTAGGTTCTGTTTATGAAATTGGTGATCAAATCTCATCCATAGTTCGCCATGCAACATCCTCTGCATCCTCCATGGCTATCATCTCCTGCACATTTAACGTCACGCTGTTATTAGTTATCTGCAACAACAGAACACATGTTTGGTGGTACAGTGAAGCCAATCCGTTGTTTTCAGCAACAAATACAACATTTACATCTACAACACACCTGCAATGCACTCCCACATACATATTTATCCTTGCATCACCTTTTGCTACTTAATTTCTGGACACCATGTTTTATCACAGAGTTTGACATGTTACTTTTTCTGTTACGTATGTACAATGTACATACTGTATAGAGAAAGTATTATATTCCACTCATTACGATGTTTCACCGGAAAAATGTGTTTTGAGATACCCTGCATCCAAAAGAAGAATTATTAGAAACTTGCCCGCGTGTGTGTCTGTTAAAAGTTGCTTAAATACAAAACTTTATATTTAAGTTCAGTATCGTCCAAGGATACGACGCGAAGATTTTCAGGAAAATTATGATTTTCTCAAAAATTGCTCTAACGATTTTGATTAAAATGCCATATGTTTGATATTTTCACGACAAACTAATTATACATTTTTAACACTTCATTCTGAATGACTTTGGTATAATTTTGGATATCTGGTAACCGTAAGAGGTAAACAAAAACTTACTAAATAAAGAATGTAAATATCACTAAAATACACAATTTACGTCATATACATTTTTAGAGTTAACCATTTTGTAGATATTCCGAGTTATTCGTTTCCTTTTAAGATAATACAATAAGTCCATGGCACGATAGCTCACAAAGAACCTTGCCTACCGCCCAGCCCCATCTCGGTCCATGACAGACGTCAAGGATGGAGTGCAGTATTGGAGGGTGAGACGGTCAGCGCCTCACGGCAGCGTTCGTCGTGTCATTTGGTGGAGGTGCAAATTTATCTTAGGTCAGAGAACCCACATAATATATGTATTTATACCATATATATGTACTATATTTGTGTGTATGTATGTTACATATCTCCGAAAGGTCTGTAGGTTAGAAAAACACTCCCAAATTGAAGTTTATGTCAATTTGAGCTATCATTTTATATAATTGTATAACACTGTGACTTTTCCAATATTTTTCTCCTTTATTCGCGTCAGCAGGACCTTCAGCTGCGATTCATTTAGCTTTGAGCTTGTTGGTTATAACGTGCCCCAAGAAATCACAGTTGAAAGCATCTTTTTCATTTCTATAGAGCAATAACAAACGAGGCGCACCAGAATCGGCGCTATTCTTATCTTCTAGCCCACATGCACTTGCCACCTCTCGTTCAAAAGGCTTTAGCAGCCGCGCCGATGAAAACTTGGTCCACATCTATCGATCTGATGTTGTATCGACTGGAGGCAAACAGATGACGATAGCATTAGGAACGCTTCAGCGAGCGCCAATCTCCTATACTCTTTGCTTGCTATGCCTGCCCACTCGGCTTACATTGATTTTGCAGTGGCAGATGCTCTCTATTCGATATAGATGATAAAAAGTGAGAAGAAAATAATGATAGCAGCAATAATAATTTTGAAATATTAAAAATATCACATATTTAATAACAGGTTTTGGATGTCAAATTTCGTAACATAGAAACACTACTCTCCAATCCAGATACAGTTAGTGATTTCAATCGTGGCTCTAATACTAAGCATCCATTTCTTTTAATCTTAACGTTCTTTAACCTATTTAGTCAGATCGAATGATGTTCAAATGGTCTCGGGGTTCATGGAGCTTAAAGTTACTCGATATTCGCCTTGTCAGGATAACGGAAAATCCCGAAAAAACTTATCCAGTTAATTCACTCTATGCGAGAATCGAACTTATGACCTCTTCAATGTGAGGTGTACGCGCTACCCCTACATCACTGGGACGGATAGTAAGAATCCATTGTTGGATTTGCATTTGTAGTATGCTGATTTTTTTGGAAAATTAACGTCCTTTAACCTAGTAGGCTACATCAGACATCATTGAAATTGGTGAAATAATGCTCGTGATCTCGGTGTTCATGAAGCTTAAAATTACTCAACATTCGTCTCCTCAGGATATAGCAAAAGGCCAAAAAAAAAAAAACTTATCCGGGTAACTCTCACTAAGTGATATTCGAACTTGCGATCTCTTGAATGGAGGCACAGTAGACCACTACCACCACACTACCGATCCGAGCTATTGGTTTTAAGTCACATCTATGCAATTATCCAACTCAGACTAATAAAGGTTCTTAAGGATTCGTGCAAGACACACTCTGGTTGGTTGTTGGTAACCTGAATGGTTTACAGAAGGAAGGAATTATGCTTTTCAAATGGAGTTGTCCAAGACGGAGCGCAATTGGTCTTTGGTAAACTGTTTTGTTATCTAGTAGGAAGGAATGAACAATGCTATTCAAATGGATGTCCAAGACGGAGCGTGATTTGTCTTTGGTAACCTGATTGGTTATCTAGTAGAAAGGAATGAACAAATCTTTTCAAATGGAGATGTACAAGACGGAGCCTGATTGTCTTTGGTAACCTCGTTGATTACTTAGTAGGAAGGACTGAACAATGTTATTCAAGTGGAGTTGTCCAAGACCAGCATGATAAGTATTTTGTATCCTGATTGGTTATTTAGTAGGAAGGAATGAACAATGATATTCAATTGGAATTCTCCAAGACCAGCGTGATAAGTCTTTGGTAACCTGGTTGGTTATCTAGTAGGAAGGAATGAACAATGGTATTCAAATGGAGTTGTCCAAGTCCAGCGTGATAAGTCTTTGGTAACCTGAATGTTACCTAGTAGGAAGGACTGAACAATGGTATTCAAATGGAATTGTCCAAGTCCAGCGTGATAAATCTTTGGTAACCTGAATGTTACCTAGTAGGAAGGAATGAACAATGATATTCAAATGGAATTGTCCAAGTCCAGCGTGATAAGTCTTTGGTAACCTGATTGGTTACCTAGTAGGAAGGACTGAGCAATGATATTCAAATGGAATTGTCCAAGACCAGCGTGATAAGTCTTTGGAAACCTGATTGGTTATCTAGTAGGAAGGAATGAACAATGATATTCAAATGGAATTGTCCAAGTCCAGCGTGATAAGTCTTTGGTAACCTGATTGGTTACCTAGTAGGAAGGAATGAACAAATGGAGATGTACAAGACGGAGCGTGATTGGTTTTTGGCAACTTGATTGGTTACCTGGTAGGAAGGAATGAACTATGCTATTCAAATGCAGTTGTGCAAGACGGAGCCTGGCTAGTCGCCAATTAGCGCGCCTGTTACCGGTAAATGAATTCCCTCGTTCTTTCTAGCAACCAACTCGGTAATTTTTGCGCATGCGTCAATCAAAAAACTCGGCATGTATTTTGGTATCTTGGTATATTTGTATTGCCGGAATGGACTGCGAAAATGGCCTGAAGCATGATACAATGGTTCCTGGCATCGCAACGCACCCGGGTTCGATCTCATTCTTCATCCTTCATCCAACATAATCAATATTTCGGCTGAGAGATGCTCATCTGATCATCAGAACAGGTATACAATTAATAAAATTATGGGAGGAAGTAGAAGCAGAAAAGCCAATAGTATAGGTTCACTAATAAAAATTAACGGACTTTCTAATCGCACTGGGATTAAATAAACCAACCAAGATTATTCGGCTGTAATATTGTTACAGGAGGATCTCCTGTTATATAACTAATTATCTATTCTTTTCACTGCTGCAGTAATCCGTAACTCAATCTCGCAGACTGCTTCGTTTCAAGCACAGTAACAAGCGATCAACCTGGTAACAGACCAGACTTCGTCTAGCATCTACCTTAATGTTGTTCAGACACCACGATGCAGGCTGTAGGTCCCATCGTTCCACACCAATGCCATCTTCATTCTACCGTCGGAAGCACTGGGCACCGGCCGTGGAGGAATCGGTTCTCCCGAAGGTCATTGACTATACGGGAAATGTTAGAAACAATAACTGTCTAATCCAAATGCTGAACAAATCAGAAAATCATAAAGTGCCTCTATTACTAACATATTACACACAGTTCATCTGTATGAATAGCTGCGCTTCTGACATGGCTTCTGTTATTTGTTTTTCGGAATTTTCACCAACGCTATGACATAAAGCGTCAAGAGATAAGAGTAGACACATACAGATACGATCTTTTACTATTTTTTTTTCTAAACAGGAGTCCTCAAAAATATATTTACAGTGAAACCTCCGTATCGAATTTTGAGTTGATACAATAGCTTCTCTATCTACTATATACACGCAATAAACATAGAAGGTAGAAAAAGTATTGTATTCCACCCAAAAATGCGATGTCGATATTTCACCGGAAATAAATGTTTTGAAATCCCCTGACTCCGAATAAAGCATATGTAGAAAAACTTACATGTGTGTCTGTGAACAGCATGACTCAAAAGCAAACGCACCGTTAAATACCAAACTTAGTATTTTTGTTTAATATCTTCCAAGATATCAAAATGTCTAAGAAAGTTCCCGACCACACTAATTAACGTTTACATGAAAAAAATATTTGCTTTTCTCAAAAATGGCTCTAACGATTTTGATTAAAAGCCGTATATTAAACACCATGAGAACTTCTTACTTCTGGATGGTTTTACAGAATTTTTTATCACTTAACCGTAAGAGATAGCTAAGAAGCTTACTACACAAAAAATGTAGATCTCATTAAAACACACAAATTGTCATATTTCTACTTTTTCTCGTACAGAGAGCCATTTTCGAGATACCCTTTGTTATTGGTTTCAATTTTAAACTAACTTTTCTCAAATGGGAAGCCACTTTCGTTTCATCTCTTTTAGTGCTGGCCATGCAAGGAAAACCGAACCTCAATTGTTTCTACAAGATCTGACTATCACTTTAACCTATTGTATTTTCTTATTTCCCTTCTACTTAAAAAGCAAATAATAAGACTAATTCTGCTAACGTTAATTCGAATAACATGATGTAGATAAAAAAAAAATCTGATGTCTTCCATTCACATGGCTTTCTCTACATCTCTTTAACAAATTATTGTTGGAAAGCTTATGCTTATATTTACTTCATAATACTGGAGAAAAATTAGCAGAAGTAGCCTTATTACTTGTTTTCTTGTAAACAGAAGCGAAATAAGGGAGTACCATAGGCTAAACTGATAGTCAAAAGCTGGTTGCTAGATGACTGCAATTCCTTTTGTGTGATAAGTTCTTGATCTTCTCTTACCGTTATGCAAAATTTCGTAAAATTCACTCAATAAAGTAGTCTTCAGAGGCTATTCCCAGAAAATGCAATATAAATTTTATTTGGTATGTAAATATCTTAAATATAAGAGATTTTAATCAAAATCGTTAGTCATTTTGAGAAAATAAACATTTTCGAAAAATGTTCCATGTAAAGGGTAGTTGGGGGTCGGGGGATTTTCTTGAAAATCTTTGCCTTGCATCCTTGGAAGATACCAAACCTAAGTACCAGGTTTTGGTATTTAACAGACTTTTCGTTTTTGAGCTATGCTGTCCACAGACACACACACACACAGAAACCTTTTTCCAAAAATATTTTTTTGTGTTCAGGGGTACTCAAACGTATGTTTCTGGTGAAATCTCGGTATAGAATTTTGGGTGGAATGCAATAACTTTTCTATACATTATAATACGTGTAGAGAAAGTAATACTCTTTTGGTAGAATAGTTATATGTGCATATATTATGTAAGTAGAGGAAGTGAATGGAACACATCAGATTTTTCTGCTAGACTATTACTTGAAGCCAGGATATTCGTATGCGCTGGAATACAAATACATGCTCATATTCAAGAGATGAGATCTGCATGGACTGTACTACGTTATATTGCTGTGTGCCCCACCCCCTTTGAGTCATTGTGAAATAATCGCTTTAAGAATAATCTCTCGTTCCGCAACAGTTCACAGCTCCCGTTTTTTAACAAAAGCAGATCGCTACTAACAAAAAGACAGCAAAAACTTTTAATGTTACTATTCAGTGATACACCCTAAAAGAAAACTGGCAATGCTGGATAAAATAAATCTATCTGCCTGTATTTGTTTCAATTGTTTTATCAGAATGGATGGAAAAACTATTAGTATTAGAGATATTATTACGAACGGAAGCTTGCGTTGAATTTCAGCTGGGTTTATAACTGTGCATTTTCAAATACTTTAAGCTGGTCGCTGTTGTTTTTATTTTGTTTTTTGCTTGTTTTTTGTTGCTTTTTTTCTCGTTATAATGTTACAGACATGACTCTTGACTTACAATATACTGAGATAAAGGTTGTTAGTGGTGTAAGTACAGATATTTGTATTGGTATTTGAAGACAGTGTAATGAACAATATTCATCAAAATCAGTTTCATTTGCAGACAAATAAGTTTAGTTATAAAGAGTACCATGTTTATAGGTTGGTTAGTAATTTCAAGTAGGCGTAGCGCACTAAGCCATACGTATTAGATTTTCCCGAGAGAATGGACGAGAGGTTGGAAGGCGTAAAGTAGAGTGGGCACCCCTCGCGTTAACAATTGGCAAGGTTACTTGCAAAAAACTAATAACAAATAGTGATCAATCACGGCTCTTTACACCCAAGCATTCATTATTTCCTTTTCTAGCACTATGTAGATAGAGAAGATATTGCATTCCGCCCAAAATTCGATACGGAGATTTTACTGGAAATATATGTTTTTAGATCCCTTGAATCCCCCAAAACAAAAACAAAATTAGAAAAACGTCCGTGTGTGTATGTGTGCAGTATAGCTCAAAAACTGAAAGCCCGTTAAATAGGTACCAAACTTGATCTTTAAATTAAACATTTCCAAAGGATGCGACAGAATGTTTTTTAAGGAAGGCTTCTCCGACGCCAACTACCTTTTACAAGAAAAACTTTTCGAGGATGTTGATTTTCTGAAAAGTGGCGCTAACGAGTATGATTAAATTACCGTATATTAAATATGTTTGCATGACTAATAGAATGTACAGCTAGCATTTTCTGGGAATATTCTCTGAGCTCCACTTCATTTTGAATGCCTTTGTATAACTGATAAATAGTAAGAATTAGGTAAACACAAAAAATTTACATTTCCTCAAAACACACAATTTATGCCATAAATAACATTATTATTAACCCTAATTGTCTTAATATAGATAAAGCAATAATCCTACTCAAAATTAGCTCTCAAGCCTTAAATAAATATTGTTAAAACAGATTATTTTTGTAGAGTTAACCGTTTCCGAGATATATCCGAGTTATTGCTTTCAATTTTGAACTACTTAAACTTTTCTCAAACGGGAAGTCATCTTTTGTTTTATTCCTTGTTTTGCAAAGAGAATCAACTATCAATTGTTTCACATAGCGTATAGCTTTTAAAAGATTTTAACAACGCTTTAGCCTAGTTTATGATTTTAGTTTCCTTCTACTTACAAGGAAGCAAGTAATAGGACCCACTCTGATGTTTATCTCGATTTGCACGATGAGGCTAAAATAATAATCTTTTATAAGAATAGTTTGTAGATAAAAAATGTGAATGGAACACATCAGGAAGTTTTATTCATTTGTTTTATAACTAACATATTTTCATAGAGATACAAATTCAGATTGAAAGTTTAGTTGCGTGTAATTGAGAATTTAGTGCTTATGCTTGCATATAAAATACATGCGTTGCTTGTTACTTACTCTACTCGTGTATGTATATATAGTGTATAGAGAAGGAATTGCATTCCACCCAAAAATTCGATATTGAGATTTCACCGGAAATAAATGTTTTGGGTCCCCCCGAATCCAATAAAAAGTTTATTTTTTTTCAGAAAAAGGTCCGTGTGTCTTCGGACAGCATAGCTCAAAAACGAAAATACCGTTGAATACCATACTTGGTTTTTTAAGTTTGGTCATCTTCCAAGGATGCGCGACAAATATTTTCAAGAAAATCCCCCACACCCAACTACCCTTTACATAGAACTTTTTTCGATTTTTTTTATTTTGTTAAAAAAGGCTCTAACGATTTTGATTAAATGATCGTGTATTAAAGATATTTACCGGACAAATAAAATGTATATCTTTAATTTTCTGGGAATATCCTCTGAAGACGACTTTATTCTGAATAAATTTTATGGGATTTTTGGTTAACTGCTAAAGCGAAAGAGAAAGACAAAAACTTGCTAAACAAAAAATGTAGATCTCGCAAAAATAACTTTATTTATGTCCTTCACGTTTTTGTTGTGGAGGTAACCGTTTCCGAGATATTACTTTTTCTTGGTTTCAATTGTAAAGTACTTATACTTTTCTCAGGCAGGAAGTGTCCGTTTTTCTTTTGTTGTACTCCTGGCTGAGCATAGAAATGATTTACATTGACAATCGCATAACGATAGTTAAAACATTTGACTGTGCTTTAGCATAACACATTCCTTTAGTTGTCTTCTTCTTATAAGGAACTAAGTAATAAGAGCATTCTGCTAATGTTTATCTTGATTAGCATTGTATAGAAATAAGAATAATCTTTTATAAGGTATGTTTGTAGAGCAGTTAGAGAAAGTATTGTGAGTGTAACACGTCAGATGTTTATGTTTGTGATAATAAGTCAGCGAAAATAAAGTTAATTACTAACAGCCGTTGAGCATGGTATTTTCACTAGCAAAATCACCAACATTAACCTTGGATCGATTACTCACGCCTGCTTATTGACCTTAAAATCAATAATTTGCAGCTTATATTTAATTAGATCATGATTTATTATGATTTTCGACGTGGATTATCAAGACAAGAGTGAATTTATCAATTTACTACTTCATTTGCGATGATGCTCCATCCTTTGCCACCGTGAAACGCTGGTATAACGAGTTTAATCGCGGCCGCCGTTCGCTCACTGACGAAATTCGTAAGATCGTCCAGTTGTTGTAGATACATTGATACTGTACAAAACTGATAGTGCAAGTCTCCCATTTCACATACTGTGAGATAAAGGCAACATAGGCATTAGTTTCGCCAGCATGTATAAAAGACTGCATGATCATTTAGCCGTAATAAAGGTTTGCTCTGTTAGGTCCCACATAATTTGACACAATCTCAAATGCCCAAGAAATACAACGATGGGGGTTTATAAGATTGTAATAGGTGACTAATTATGGATTTATGCAAATGACCGAAACATAAACTGCAGTCCATTGTATGAGTGATTCAAGATGAACCAAATCCAACAAAAAGTTGTTCGCACTCGAAGCACTTCGAAACAATGGTCGCTTGTTTTTTTTTTTTTTTGTTTTTTTTTTGTGGCTACACTGCCTTTAGAGGAACTAAAATTGCCAATTCCGAATGGTACATAACTATGTTTGCCGAAAATCTTCGGTGTAATAAGGAAACCGAACAAGCGCCGTCGAATTGTCTTAAGTCAAGACAATGCGAGCGCTCTCACACGTCGTCTAACAACCAACAATTTAACAGTCAAAAATTTAATTGACGACTCGTCCACCCTACAGTCCTGATTTGGCACCCAATGACTTGTTTTTGTTCCCGAACATCAAGAATAAAATGCGTGAACAACGATTTTCGTCAGCGGAAGAAGCCGTTGATGCGTTCAAAACCCATGTTTTGGAGTTGTCTCAAGCAGATTGGAAAAGAAACTTTAACAGATGGTTCGAGCTCGTGCAAAAGTGTATTGATCATAAAGGAGAATATTTTGAGAAACAATAAAGCAACTTTCAATGATAAATTATTACTTTCTCTACACATACTATGTACATAGTGTATAGAGAAGGTATTACACTCCACCCAAAAATTTGATACCGAGATTTCATCGGAAATATACGTTTTAGGGTCCCCTGAATCCAAAAAAAGTATTTTCAGAAAAAGGTCCGTGTGTCTGTGAACACGATAACTTAAAAACGAAAAGTCGGTAAAGCACCAAACTTGATATTTAAGTTAAGTATCTTCCACGATGCGACACGAAGATTTTGAGAAAAATCCCTCCACCACAAACTACCCTTTATATGGAAAAATTTTCGAAAATTTTGATTTTCTCAAAAAGGCTCTAGCGATTTTGATTAAAGTTTCATATATTAAAGATATTTACCTGACAAATAAAATGTATATTTTGAATTTTCTGGGAATAGCCTCTAAAGGCTACTTTATTAGGATGAATTTTACGAAATTGTGCATAACTGCTAAACCATATGAGATGGACAAAAACCTACCATGCAAAAAATGAAGAACTCATTAAAACACACAATTAATATATATATATATATACATTTTTTCGTGGTATTGGTCGTTTTTAGGATATTCCTTGGTTTTTGTTTCAGCTTTGAAAAACATACTTTTCTCATGCAGGAATTTGTCAGCTCCTGTCCATACAAACAAAGGAACTTCAGTCACATAGCAACCAGCTTTTGACTAACAGTTTAAGCTATGGTACTCCATTATTCTGTTTCTACTTACAAAGAAGCAAGTAATAAGATTATTTATGCTAATCTTTTCTCGGTTAGAATGAAGTAAATAGAAGCATAAGCTTTTTAACAATAAGTTGTTGCAGAGATGTAGAGAAAGTTATGTGAATGGAACCCATTAGATTTTTTTTACTATTAGGCTCAAACTATAAATAGCGTCCCTTTCGAAGTATCCTTTAAACTAAGAGTATATTATTCAAAACTATACAAGTCTAAAATTTAAAATGTTGCAGAGGAAAAGCTTTTGAGTTTAAACCAAGCTTCCAAATTCCTTGTGATTACTGTTCTATCGATTTAGAATATAAACTTGAGTATATGAAGTGAATTCAAATGAATAGGGTGGTAGAACGTATTTGAATTACTGTGTAAAGTCCAACTGAAACCCTGCCCCAATAAATCCCCCCAAACAGTAGCAGTTGGCTCTACTGGATACAGTGAGCTTCCCCAGAGCCATCTACTACCAGACGTCGAGAAGGAATTCTAATAATTGCGTGTCGTCCAGGGTAAGGGAATTCCTAAAGCTGCTCCTACACTTGCTTTAGATGCCTTTCCCATGGGGCTAATTTTATGTCCTGTTAGGGGCTGCTAAATGTGACTGTTGCCCCCTCAACTAAGTTGGGATCGTCCTATTCAACACTAAATATGAATATATAATGAATATTTAACCCATATCGCAGTCTGCTACTGGCACGTGGGACACAGATTCGAATCTCAGTAGCGCATGGAGATTTTTTCCAAGAGCAGGATTCTTCCAGGTCTGGGTGTTGAGTCCCTTCCCCTCCAACCCGTGGAGGGCATCACCAAACCATCGTGGTTTCATCCTGCATAGATGCCGTGGTCGGTAGGTGCTCTTTCTCAAGGTTCCATCTCAGTTCCAATCAAACTTCTGGAACCTGTGTAGTATGAAATAATATTAGAAGTATTTTTACACAAACAAATATTTTGACATACCTTTAAAATCTTATGTTGGACAAATTTGAATAATTTAAGAGAGTAGGCTTTTCTTTGTTCCCTTTCCTTTCTCTACGTAGTACATGGTACCCAAATTTCGATACCTAGAGTTCCCGAAAATACCCGTTTTGGAACATGATTTTGTCTGTTAACACGAAAAAGAAAAGTCGGTAAAATAAAAACTTGCTTTAAGATTTTGAGGAAAATCCACCAACCTAATCTATCCTTTACGTGGAAAAAGATTTCAAAAGTTTGATTTTCACAAAAGTGGATTTGATTTTGATTAAATAACATATACTAAAGATGTTTACATGAGAAATATATCTTGGCCGCGCCGTGGCCGAGTGGTCAGATCACTTGCCTCTTACCTAGACGGCCCGGGTTCGGTCCCAAACGACCACATATGAGATTTGTGATGGACAAAGTGTCCCTTCTCCGGTTTCCCCCGCGATTATATTCCAGCGGTACTGCATCTTCATGTATCATCAGTGTCATCGTCTGTGGTGCCATGGAATTAAAGCGGGCATTAATCACTATCAAAAAAAAATTAAACCTATCTTCAATTTTCTGTAACCTCTTTATTCTAAATGAATTTTTGGAATTTTTCATAACTGGTAAACTGTAAGAGATAAACAAAAACTTACTACACAAAAAATGTATGGATCTGTTAAAACTCACAATTTCTGAGATATAATTGTTATTAGTTTCATTTTTAAAATACTTAAACTTTTCTCATAGGGGAACTTGTCAACTCCTGTCCACTCAAAGAAGCAGATTTCAATCCAAAGCAACCACATTTTAAAACATTTGACTGTCGTTTTACCCTAGTGAATTCCCTTATGTCCCTTCTACTTATAAGGAACTAAGTAATAAGATCATTTCCGCTGATATTTATCTCAATTAGCATGAAGTAGATAGATAAATAAGCTTACTAACAATAATTTGTTAGTGAAATGTAGAAAAAGTCACTAGAATGGAGCACATCAGAATCCTTTTTGGGATTCAGGCGGCTCCAAAACTTCTATTCCCGGTGAAATCTCGGTATCGAGTTTTTGGTATCGAATAGCGAATATTTGGTATCGAATTTGTTCTATCTACGTTGGATTTGTATGCTAGAGAAGGTAAAAAATTCGTGTATTAATAAATGACTGAAAGAGAAAGGTATAGCACAAGCGAAGATGTGGGTTCCGAAACAAATTGTGATAGGCGTGGTTTTGCATGCTGCAGGTAAACTTGAGTGTAATCAGCTGATACAAAGGGTTGCCTGTTGTTCTGCTCGACTCATTACAAAAATGGCGATGCTTACTGAACTGAAGTCCAGTCGCCTTTGTGCACAGCGACGCACAGTGATAGGTCAAGTGTAAAATCATCAACAGAAAAAAAACAACAAAGTCCATAATCGAGCGTACAGGGCACGGGCAAAAGAGGCTCTAAAAATAAAATTCGTATATGCTTCACAAGAGACGTCATGCGAAACAACGTACAGCCTCCACAAACGAATATGGTTTCAATAAAACAGAAAGAAGCATGTTTTCATTGCATCCACCGCATTTGACTGAATGACCCAAATCTCCTCGGCCTGCCCCGTGGAGAGGAGAGAGACGAATATTTTATATTCTTACGGGAGAGCTCGTTCCTCCTCCTTTTTCATCAAATAAAGAAAAAGGATATCGCTCCTACAATCAGAAACAAGCACGCGCGGAATCTACGTCACATACAACGAACCACCGTTTTTTGTTTTCTTTTACTTCTGTAGCAGCAAGTCTTGTTTACTTATTTTATACGTTGACTTTCTATATATGTAGCATATATACAGAAAGGTTCTAAAACTGTGTACACATTTTCATTTGACAATTCCCAAAGGAGAATTTCCAATCCAGGACAAATTTGCTGCGTAATTGGATTCGTTGGGAAACAGCATTATGAAATATTGTGTGTACAGACACTGTAAAGTAAATACGAAGCAGACTAACACTTCTATTTAGTTGTCAATTTTGAGAGCTATTTTAGCCCTACACTGTTTAAATACTAGCATGATCATGATGTTGATGATGGAAAATAACAATTTATACACAGTTTTTATGTTTTCACATCTTTCTGTGCTTAAAGAATTTTTGAACTCAACTCGTCTATATCCATCGATTCTATAAGATGATTCAAAAATACTTTTACAAAGTTTGTAGACAGGTTCCTTGCACCAAAATAAGAAAAAGTGTTCATATAAACACATGTCACAAATGCTTAGTTCTCGGTTTATTGAGGTTCAAAATGCTATTAATCAAAACTGGCACTTTATTCTATGTTTGTCGTTGTCAGCCTTGTTAGGAGATGTTCCACACGAACATCGCTTATAAAAAAATAATCGAAAATATCCTCCTCTTGCGTCTAGACACGCATGCACTTGTTGAAGAATGGAATGTCAAAGACCACCAGTCGGATTCTATGATTTCGCACGCTTACATGACTGAATATGAAGAGTTTCTATATAAACCAATGATTTAAGGTGCCCCTAAAAGATAAACATCCAAAGGAGTGAGGTCGGGGTAACGTGCAGGCCATGGAACTGGTCCTCTTCCACCTATCCACCTGCCATGCTAGATACCAGCCAGTGTATCTCGAACAATGAGACTAAAAAGTGTTAGAGCATCGTGCATAAACCACGTGTTTATTTTTATTTACAGGTGCATTTTCTAATAAGTAGGGAGTACCATAGGTTAAAGTGAAAGCCAAAAGCTGGTTGCTATGCGACTGATGTTCCTTTGTTTGTATGGACAGGAGTTCTCAACTTACTGTATGAGAAAAGTATAAGTTTTTCAAAGCTGAAACCAAGAAAAACGCATATCTCAAAAACGATCAACTCCACAAAAAAAAAATATATATATATATATATAACATAAATTGCGTGTTTTAACGTGCTCTACATTTTTTGTGTGTTAGGTTTTTATTCATCTCTTACGATTTAGTAGTTATGCAAAATTCATCCAGAATAAAGTAGTCTTCAGAGGCTATTCCCAGACAATTTAAAATATACATTCTATCTGCCAGGTAAATATCTTTAATATATGATATTTTAATCAAAATCGTTAGTCATTTTTTATAAAATCAAAATTTTCGAAAAAATTTCCACGTAAAGGGTAGTTTGGGGTGGGGAGATTTTTCTCAAAATCTTCGTGTCGCATCCCTGGAAGATACTAAACTTAAATACCAAGTTTGGTATTTTACCGACTTTTCGTTTTTAGTTATCGTGTTTACAGACACACGGACACACACACGGGCCTTTTTCTGAAAATACTTTTTTTTGGATACAGGGGACTTTAAAACATACATTGCCGGTGAAATCTCGGTATCGATTTTTGGTGGAGGGCAATACCTTCTCTATACACTATGTACATAGTACGTATAGAGAAAGCAATAAAGTCTACCTTTTCTTCTTCCAGGTGGATTTAATTTCAACACCTTTCTAGGTAACCTATCTTCTTTCATTCTTCTGATATATCCATACCAACTCAGTGATTTATCTTATATGTATAGTGTAATTTTGAGACATTAATTTTCATGTTTTTTTCTTAAATATTATTTATTATTTTTTCCCATCTTAAACATTTCAGTAGCCTTAAGAAATCCATCTCGATCGACTTCGTTTTAATTTTAAGCTTTTGGTTAAATTTCTATGTTTCGGTTCCATACGTGACAGTAATTCTGACTATTGTATTGTATAATTGTAATTTATTTTATATTTACAATAATAACTGTGCAGCTTCTTTCCAAAAGATACCAAATCCAACTGGATAAAATTTAGGAATTAAGAAATAAAGTTAACTGACGGTACAATAGTTTTTGTTTACTAAAAAATATTCTAAATGCAGTTGGGTGGGGGGTAATCTAAAAGAATTTGTGGAAAAAAGTGTATACTACACAAAACTTCGTTCAGTCATTAGAAATTTAATTTTGGATTTGATCTTTTGCCATAAAAATACAAAAAATAATCTTACTTAATGACCAAAATAGTCAATGATAATAATTATTTTGTCTATGTGTGGTCTCGATTAGCGTGAAGTGAATGAAAGAATAATGTTTTGTAAGAATAGTATGTTTGCAGAACAGGTAATGACATCTGATTGGAATACATCAGATATTTCTGCTCCAGTTATAGTTGTGTTCCCAGCTCGTGGACCCTGAAAGGAATGCGTATATAACACACACATGAGAACAGATAAGGTGACACTGACAGATAGAAACGGTAATGAAGAATAGCATGCAGCCTATCTTAAAAGATAGTGACCATGCCAATTCTGAACACGACGCTGTTTCATTTTCTGTAGAAGAAGAAGAAGTAGCAGTAGCAGTAGCAGTAGTGTGCGCGAGTGTGTCTTTGTCTGTAGGCGGCATAGCTAAAAAACGAAACGCTCGTTAAATCCAAAGTTGGTATTCAGGTACAAAATCTTCCAACATTCAAAGATTTTCAACAAAATCCCCCCACTCTCATATCCTGTACATGTAACATTTTTTCGAAAATGTTTATTTTATCAAAATTATCTTTAACGATTTTTATTAAAATACCATATGTTTCATATATTTTCTGACAAACGTAATCTATACTTTGAATTATCTGGGAATAGCCTCTAAAGACTTTTTCATTCTAGAGACTTTTGTAAGCAAGAGAAAGACAAAAACTCACTACACAAAACATATAGAATTAATTAATACACACACTTTATGACATAGACTTTTTAAATAAATAAATATAAAATGAATTAACCGTATTATTCTTCTTATTACGGTAGCATTAAAGTCATTGATTTACGCAGTAGTATGTTCAGGTCTAGCTTTTCTTTTTACTTTCTCTATACGTACTATGTACATAGTGTATGGAGAAGGTATTGCACTCCACCCAAAAACTCGGTACCGAGATTTCACCTGAAATATATGTTTTAGGGTCCTCTTTATCTAAAAAAAAAAGCATTTTCGGAAAGAGGTCCGTGTGTGTATGTGTATTTAAGTTAAGTATCTTCCAGGGATGCGACACGAAGATTTTGAGAAAAATCTCCCCACCCCCAACTACCCTTTACATGAAACTTTTTTCGAAAATTTTGACTTTCTCAAAAAGATTTTGATTGGCTCTAACGATTTTGATTAAAATGTCGTATTTTAAAGATATTTACCTGAAAAATAAAATGTATATCTTGAATTTTCTGGGAATAGCCCCTGAGGAGTACTTGATTCTGGATGAATTTTACAGAATTTTGAATAACTGCTAAACCGTAAAAGATGGACAAAAACGTATTACACGAAAAGTGTAGAGCATGTTAAAACACACAATTTGTTATATACATTTTTTTTCGTGAAGTTCGTTTTTGAGGCATTGCTTTGAAAAACTTATACTTCCTCATATAGGCATTTGTCAACTGCTGTCCATACAAACAAAGGAACTTCAGTGACTTAGCAACCAGCTTTTGACTAATACTTTAACCTGTGGTACTCTCTTATTTCGCTTCTACTTACAAGGAAGCAAGTAATAAGACTATTTCTGGTATTTTTTCTGATTAGCATAAAGTGGATAGAAGTATAAGCTTTTTAAGAATAATTTGTTGCCGAGATGTAGAGAAAGTCATGTGAATGGTACACATAAGATTTTTTTTCCAGAAGTGTTCAATACACTGTTTTCTCCTCTTGATCGGAGCTCTTTCTTCTCCTTACGAATTCTCTTTGTTGACACGGAAACACCAGTATAATATGCAACTGGTTGTGAGCCTGTGACACTGGTTATAAATACTGTTTATTCAGAGCTTCTTCATCATACTTATAATTTCACGTCCTTCTGAATCCACTACCGTACTTAACTTCAGACTTGGTGAAAAGAATACTACTCTTCTTTCAACATTTAACTACTTCTGCACCGTGTAATGATATGGGCTATGGCAGGTTAATACACATCTGTAGGAATGATTACTGCATAACAGCTCTCCGGGTAATTAAACATCGCTTTCCGCACACCTCATCCTGCAGGGCTCACAAGCCCAGAACACATTGTACTAACCCTAATTTCCAGAATTAAACAAATATCAGTTTGTCCTGGTTGGAACTCATTTGACTGAAGACCTGAGTCTGATAGAACGTGAGTGTTTTTAGTTAACTTAGAGTTAACTGCAATCTTGGAAGCAGTTGTATATCTTTGGTTAGCAAACCACAAAGTCAGTTTACCGTGCTGTGTTTATCGTACGTATGTGGCGTTGGCTATCTATGTTAAGCTCGCATGTTGATAAAGCCTGCCCTTCTCCCTAACAGACCACTTAATTCAATTACAGCCACCACCACGTGGGCCGTCCCTACAAAGGGCCGCGCTGAATCGAACAGGTAGGCCGTTTTCTTGAAGCCTTAGAGGTCAGGGATGTTATACGGTAATGGGTAAACACCGCCATTGCAAACATGGCTGTCCCTACCACACAAGAGCATAGAATGTGTCATTTCGTACACAATAGACTTTAGTACTGCATTTATAACTCTCAACAAAGTACAAATACAAATCGAACTAAATATTTAAATAAATTTAGCACCATCTATCCTCTTCCAACGGAATAATTGTTAAACTGTGCAATTTTATTTCATTACCTTTAATTTGTATTATTATTGATTAAAAGGGATGTTATACGTATAAAGACGAACGATGATCAGATGTTTATTAGCGATAATAATCTTGTTTCCTTGAGAAGGGAAAAATGAGTTGGTAATGGATTGTCTTCTGTTTTGTGTGTGTCTGAAAAAGTTTAGTTAGAGACGTATAAGAAGGAATGTATATCGGTGTGATATCTTTGAATACCTCGACTGTACATATTGTAAATAGATGGAATAACTTATCTCTTATACAAACATTCATTTAAGAAGATACTTCTAAGATTGTGTTTTTATTTCAAAGATTAATAGTGAAATAAAACATTTTGTGGAATTATGAAATGAATCGTGTTTACTTAGCAAGTTTTTCCATATACAAATCACCTTGAGAAAAGAATCCATGTAAGTACATATACATACATTAAAACAGCTAGTTGGCCAGGCAGATACAAAAGACAAATTTATTAATAAAAACCGAAACTACTGAAAAGACATATAATTGGAAAAGGAATATTGGACGAAAACAGTTTACGTTTATCAGGTAAACAAACTTTCCGACAGTAAAAATCGTACCAGCCGCCAGATCTTCTTAGAGTGCATGCCCGTTTTTACTTTCCTTACTTTATATACATGGTGTGTGGAGAAGTTTTTTTTTTTTGTTTTTTTTGTTTTTTTGTTTTTTTTTTTTTTTGTAAGAATGAATAAGTGTATTGATTGACATAACTGTATCATACATTGAGCTTCATCAGTCACACGGATCCACAGACCGTACGTGCTTTTGCAATTCACAAAATAGTAAGCAATATTAGAAAAAACAACAAAGAATTAAGAGTAAACACGAAAATAAAACGACAAAGACATTCAGATACAGCAATTTAAATTTACAACACAAGAGTACTCCTTGTTTAGAGGCACTATATACCCCATTATAATACACAAATACACTTAAGAGTTTATGAAATAATGCTCAAATGATCTTGGGGTCCATGGAGCTTAAAGTTACTCGACATTCGTCTTCTCGGGGCAAGGGAAACCCCCGAAAAAACCTTATCCAGGTAACTCGCCCTAAACGAGATTCGAACTCGCGACATGATGAATGTGAGGCAGACATGCTACCACCACACTATCCAGGTGGGCAAGGGAAGATATTGTAATACATCCAGAAATTCTATACCCAGATTTCACCAAAAATATATGTTTTAAGACCCCCTGAACTCAAAAAACATTTTTGGAAAAAGGCCCGAGTGTGTGTGTCTGTGGACAGCATAGCTCAAAAATGAAATGACCGTTAAATACCAAACTTGGTATTTAAGTTCAGTGTCATCCAAGGATGCAACACGAAGATTTTCAGGCTATAACGGTATTAATTAAAATACCGTATATTAAAACTGTTTACGTCACCAATCCCATGTATGTCTTGAATTTTCTGGAAATAGCTTGTGAAATCTTATTCATTATGGCTGAATTTTGCATTACCGGAAAATCTCAAGAAAGAGACAAAACCTTACTACATAAAAGACTTAGATGTATTTAAAACACACAATTTATGTTATATATATCTTTTCGTGGAGTTGGCCGTTTTAGAGATATTTCTTATTATTGGTTTCAGTTTTAAAATACTTAAAACTTTTCTCAACTGTCAAATCCTGGCCACGCAAACAATTGGATTTCAATACCATAGCAACTACATTTTAAAACATTTGACTGTCGGGTTAGCCTAATGTGTTCCCTTGTTTCCCTTCTACTTAAAGGAATAAGCCTGTTTCTGTTAATATTTATCAATAAGCATGGAGTAGATAGAAGAATAAGCTTTGTAACAATAATTTGTTATACAGATGTACTGAAAGTCATGTCAATGGAACACATCAAAAATTTACTTTCTCTATACGTACTATGTACATAGTGTATAGAGAAGGTATTGCACTCCCCCCAAAAATTCAATACCGAGATTTCACCGGAAATGTATGTTTTAGGGTCCCTAATATCCCAAAAAAAAAAAAAAAATTCACAAAAAGGTCCGTGTGTGTCCGTGCGACTGTGAACACGATAACTCAAAAACAAAAGGTCGGTAAAATACCAAACTTGGTATTTAAGTTTAGTATCTTCCAGGGATGCAACACGAAGATTTTGAGAAAAATCCCCCCACCCCCAACTACCCTTTACATGGAACTTTTTTCAAAAATTTTGATTTTCTCAAAAATGGCTCTTAACGATTTTGATTATAATTTCGTATATTAAAGATATTTACCTGACAAATAAAATGTATATCTTGAATTTTCTGGGAATAGTTTTTGAAGAGTAGTTCATTCTGGATGAATTTTACTGAATTTTGAATAACTGCTAAACCGTAAGAGATGGACAAAAACTTACCACACAAAAAATGTAGAGCACGTCATAACACACAATTTATCTTATATATATGTTTTTCGTGGAGTTGATCGTTTTTTAAATATTCCTTGTTTTTCCTTTCAGCGTTGAAAAACATACTTTTCTCAAACTATCTTTTTAGCCTATGGTACTCCCTTATTTCGCTTCTATTTACAAAGACGCGAGTAATAAGGCTATTTCTTCTAATTTTTCTCGATTAGCATGAAGTAAATATAAGCATAAGCTTTTTAACAATAATTTGTTGCAGAGATGTAGATGGTGTAGCAGTTTTACGTTTGTTTCGTAGTAATAGAAGTGAAGACGTTTATCTGTTATCTCTGAGCATATCTGTTGAGTGCACATTTTCCTTGCTGCCCTTAACGGTTTGTTTGTTAGCGTTACTCAAGCTAATTTTTAAAGTTTGTTACTTAAGTTGTTATCCATCTTCATCCATCTCCCCTAGAAGACTACCACCGAGCCCAGGCGTTACTAATGCGAAGTGGCAGTGGACTAAGTTATTAGCAATAATGTGTGGGCTATCGATCATTATCAAGGCCTTCAAGACATATTATCAGCTCGTTATTTTTCTGACAGGGACAACATTTCCACATTGTACCAAGATAGCAAACGAAGATAATGTCCAATAAGTATACGACTTTCTGTGTCCTGGATACAAAGAAGCTAACACACTCATAATATCGCGAAGGGCGTTCAATACCTCCTTAGAAAATCCAAAAAATTACGCTTGTAGCTTCAAAAGAAGTTTTTTTTTTATTTAGTAATCGTCATTTCTTATTATATAGCAGTTAAAGTTTCAGCTATATCCACCATGCGGTTCCGTTGCCATTGACGATTGAATCAACAACCTTGTACCTGTTTAGAAAGGGAGTACCATCGACTAAAGTGATAGTCAAAAGCTGGTTGCCATGTGACTGAAGTCCTTTGTAAGGACAGGAGTTGATAAATTCATGCACGAGAAAAGTATAAGGTCCCATCCTATGGTATTTAATGTTCTTTTCTTTTTTGAGGTATACTGAACACACACACTCACACAGATGCACACACAGACACGTGCACACGGGTCAATTTCTAAAAATGCTTTTTTCGGATTCAGGGGGACCCAAAACATATATTTCCGGTGAAATTTCGGTATCAAATTTTTGGATGCATTACAATATCTTCTCTAACCACTTTGTAGGTACACAGTATGTGTAGAGAAAGTAAAACTGATTTTCGTGCGGCGGTTGAATACTTATGTTTACAAGGCTTAACACCAAAGAGAAAAATCCGCGTTGGATAAAGCACCTGTCACCTCTGGTCCTGCGTTTGCAACAATTTACAATTGCACAAATGAATTTAAGTGTGGTGAACATCGATGACATCGATGATGAACATCGCTCCGTACCTCCGGTAGAAGTGATTTCCTCCGAAATGGTTGACAAAATCCAGGATATGGTTTTGAGTGATCGATAAATCAAAATTCGCGAAATAGTGGAGGCAAGGTACAGTATTCTCAATTATGCACCAAAAATCAATCGGGCTATCGATTCGGAATCTGGTTTGGCACTTTTCCGTCGCAATCCTGACAAGATTCTGCGTTGATACTTAACTGTGGATGACACATGGATATACTAATACACTCCAGAGTCAAAAGTACAGTCGAAATACTGGATTTTATAGGCGAACGGCTCCGAAGAAGGCAAAGAGGTGGCGAAATCTGCAGACCAGGTGAAGACCTCGGGTTTTTTTTATGCCTGCGCACTTTTGATGGCAACAATTTTAGAATTAAGGTTAGAATTACTACAACATCCATCATATTCACTACAGTTGGCTCCCATTGGCTTTTCATTTATTTCCAAATTTGAAAAAGTGGCTGAAAACTGTTCACGTCTAACGAAGAGGTCATCTCCCAAACATGTTCCTTTTTGAGGATTTTCCGAAATCCTACATTTTGGAAGGCTTAAAACAGTTCAAGAAACACTGAGAAAAGCGTATCGTGCTAAAAGAAATGTTGAAAAATAAAAATGTCTACCAAAAATAATTTTCCTATCTATTTCTAAGGTCTTGCTGAGCGACCCTCGTAAGCTTTAGGTATGATACTCAATTGAAATTTAAACTGGGACGACCATTTATTCACAGAAAAAGTCGTTTAAAGCAAACATGTCGAAAACAAACGCTCATACATTTGTCAATAGAGAAGTCCTATGACTTGAACTACATAAGCTATCATCTGTAACAGTACTACCAATTTGTGAAACGAAACTTCTCCCAAAAGACGGGCTACATCTCTCTATTCCGAAGTGTGTAGGAAAATAGCTTTTTGTGTTGCAGAATTTACAGAACAGAATTGCAGATGAGTACCTTTTTATTTTCTCTAGCACTATATAAATATAATGTACATAGTAGCTAGAGAAGGTATGTATATATATCGAGATTTTACCGGAAATACCTGTTTTAAAGTCCCGTGAGCTAAAAAAAACATGTTTGAAAAAGGTCCCTGTGTGTATGTGTGGGCAACATATGTCAAAGACCGTTAAATACCAAACTTGGTATTTATGTTCAGTATTTTCAAAGTATTCGACTGAAAAATGTTAAAGAAAATATCCCACCCCAAACTACCCTTTACATGGAAAAATTTGTGAAATTTTTGTTTTTCTCAAAAATGGCTCCAACGATTTGATTAAAATAAGTGTATTAAACATATTTACATAAAAAAACAAAATGCGCGCACAAGAGCGCGGTCACGTATCTTTTTCTAACATTCTTTTATTCAGAGGACCTAAATACATATATTTCCTGTGAAATCTTGACATCGAATTTTTGGTCGGAATACAATACCTTCTCTATCTACTACATGCGTAAAACGCGTAAAGAAAGTAAAAATACAAGAAGCGACACAGTGGAGTTTTCTTTCTGTTCTAACTTGAACCAAACTTGGTACACTTACGACACCCCGAAGTGCGATGAAATTATCTTAATTTTTCTACGTAAGTGAAACCTAAAGTGTATTAAGCTTAGCTTAAATTGCTGACTGCACTCCTTTAGGCCATTCCAGTACCAACCAACGTTGTTAACGCACGTAAGGCCTGCCCCTCTTCCCCACATACCCTTTTGTAGTACTGTAACAGTTCGCCACAAATTAAAGTACTTGCCATGACTTATACCCCAACCCTGGTATAAAGAAAGTACTTCTAATAATATAATGCTTAATGCACAAATGTATAGTATAACAAATGCATTTTTTTTTCCTAAAATGCAATATGGAATATTTCAAACTTGCCGCACGATGCAAAAGCCCATGTGAGATAGTGTTCAATGCCCGCCGAGTCACTTTTAAAATTTGAGAATAGAAAAAGGTCACTTGGGGCCAAATTTGGTGAATACGGTGGATTGTAGTAATTCGAACCATAATTCTACAACTTTTGCCATCGAAACTGCTTAGCTTGCTTGCATTGTCTTGATCAAAGAGAATTTTCTTCTTTGATAAGGGCGTTTGTTCTTGATTTCTCCGTTCAACCGGTGCAAAAAACGGCGCATAATACTCTCCATTTATCGTTCTTCCGCTGGCAATGACACTGATAATACATGAAATGAAGACGGAGCACCGATAGAGTGGTGGCGGGGGAAACCAGAGAACCCGGAGAAAATCCGCCCCTGCGTTGCTTTGTCCTCCACCAGAAATCTCGCATGTGGTCGCTTGGGATCGAACCCGGGCAATCTAGTAGAGAAGCGAATGCTCTAACCCAGGCCTGACAAAGTGCAAGAGGTGTGAACTTACCTTCCCTCTCGTTTCCACTACCCTCTTTCAACAGTCATGTAGAGCCAAAGAAATCGGTTCATTCCGGTATTGGGCCCTGTGACAGCCATATGAGTACAGTGGTGGCTTACATGTGCAATATTAGTGAACGGTAAATGTTTAAACGGGACTGGGAGAGCAAACATTCTGTTGGATAGGTAGAGTCAGACTGAAAAACTCAATGCCATAGCCGGGATTTGAACCACGGATCTCCCGTTCTCTAACCGTTGCTCTACCACTAAGGTACCATGACAACATGCCGGCATAGCATTGAATTTCTTAACTGACTCGTATGTTTTCCCAAACCTTACAAGGTGAACTCAAATAATTTTTGTGATAACGACTTACATGTTATAAGTACTTTAAGTCCCAGGATTCATAGTATAGCCAATTATTATAGGCAATTGTGATAATTTTAATTGTTTTCTCTATCAGAAACCGTGTGTAGAGCAGGAATAGGATAGGTAGAGTCCGACTGAAAAATTCAACAAACATTTTGTTGTTCTTAAAGAACAACCGCCACTGTTGCACAGGTAACCTCTCCGCTTCTCTGCCAGGTGGAAAAAAAAAGGAAGGGACAAGTGTAGGGGTAGGGCTTTTAACACTGCGGGCGCTTATGTTACCAACCGTGGTGTATCACTCGGCCACAGCGCGGCCATCATGTGAGGTGAATGGCGCAGATTGGGCCTCACGCCCTAAACAAATAATGAGCCAGTTGAAGGCAATCAGAAAATGTAACTTTGATCTGATCTTTTTCAAAGCTCATGTTGAAAATGATGTTTATCTTTCATGATGGAAAGATCACAGCGACCTAAACAATTCTGAAACACTTTCTGCAATTCCCTAATTGTAATTTCGCTGAACTCTCTCGTGGTTTCATTCTCTAGTTCTTGAAAAGTGAGTGGATTGTTTACATACACTTTCCGTTTTAAATCCCCCCAAGATAAAAAGCCCATTATTCGTTGTTTGACACTGTACGGCACCATTGTAAACAAGGGATTTACTTCATCTTGTGTTTTCAAAAAGAGGAATGACACTCAGCGCTCGGCACGGCCAGTACGACGTGCTTGGACATTGATTTTCTTTCCGGGAAGGAATGGTTTATTCTCCCCAATAAACGTGTGCCTAATGGGCCGCTAGAATGCCGGTAGATTCGAAGTGGTCTTACTATATTACTAAGGGTATTGAATAGGTCATTAGAAAATGATAGAAAACAATTCATCTTTAGATTTTATTATTTTTACTTTCTCTATACGCACTATGTACATAGTGTATAGAGAATGTATTGCACTCCACCAAAAAATTCGATTCCGAGATTTCACCGGAAATATGTTTTAGGGTCCCCTGTATCCAAAAAAAGCATTTTCACAAAAAGGTGCGTGTGTGTGTGTCCGTGTGTCTGTGAACACGATAACTCAAAAATCAAAAGTCGGTAAAATACCAAACTTGGTATTTAAGTTAAGTATCTTCCAGGGATGCGACACAAAGATTTTGAGAAAAATCCCCCACCCCAAACTACGCTTTACTTGGAACTTTTTTCGAAAATGTTTATTTTCTTAAAATGGCTCTAACGATTTTGATTAAAATATTATATATTAAAGATATTTTCCTGATAAATAAAATGTATATCTTGAATTTTCTGGGAATAGATTCTGAAGACTACTTTATTCTGGACGAATTTTACGGAATTTTGCATAAGTACTAAACCATAAGAGATGGAAAAAAACTTACCACACAAAAAATGTTGACCACTTTAAAACACATAATTTATGTTACGTGCATTTTTTTTCATGGAGTTGGTCGTTTTTGAGATATTCCTTAATTTTAGTTTCAGCTTTAAAAAAGTATACTTTTTTCACACAGGATTTCTGTCCATTCAAACAAATGAACTTAATCACATAACAACCAGCTTTTGACTATCTTTTTAACCTATGGTACACCCTTATTTCACTTTTACTTACAAGGAAGCAAGTAATATGAACATTTCTGCTAATTTTATTCGAGTAGCATTAAGTAAATAGAACAATAAGCTTGTTAACAATAATTTGTTGCAGAGATTTAGAGAAAGTCATGTGAATGGAACACATCAGATTTTTTTTTCGTACAAGGGTATCAAAATATGTATTTCCAATAAAATCTTGGTATCGAATGCATTCCATTCTCTATCCAATATTTAAAAAAGTACGTGATAGAAAAAGTGAAATGATTCCGAATAGAAACGCGCCTTTTTGCATTTACTTGTTTCGTTGCTAAGCAGTCGACTCTATTTCAAAGGTTTACAGCAAACTCAATTACACGGCGGTCTCCAGAGTGGTCTGGAATTTCCTGAACATTCCAGAGAATTGTTCGTCTTCCTTTTTCCCTCATACCACTGCTCGTCTCGAGGGACTTATTCCGGGAGTAATATAAATCTCTTCTATTTTGTATTAAAATAATAACGTTATGAACCACGCATGCATCCAAGCCAATATTCTCAGCATTCTGCAACATAAGGTTAACAACGTCGTGAATGTACACACAGAGTTAAATGTTATGTGCGCTCGCTTTTTGCGTAAACTTTGTGTCTGAACCGATAATATATATTATTAAAAATGTTATTTATAATAATACGGATGCTAAATATTGTAAAATTTAGAATCCTTCATTTATATTCCCTTAATTGGTACCGAATTTAACCAAGCTTGAAATGTGCTCAAAATAAATCAAAATTTTCGAAAAAAATTCCACGTAAAGGCTAGTCTGGGGGGGGGGGGGTTTTCTCAAAATCTTCGTGTCGCATTCCTGGAAGATACTAAACTTAAGTACCAAGTTTGGTATTTTACCCACTTTTCGTTTTTGAGTTATCGTGTTCACAGACACGGACCTTTTTCTGAAAATAAGTTTTTTGGATACAGGAGACCCTAAAACGTATATTTCCGGTGAAATCTCGGTATCGAATTTTGGGTTGAAGTGTAATACCTTCTCTATAAACTATGTACATAGTACGTATAGAGAAAGTAAAAATTCGATGTGTTTCATTCATATAACTTTCTCTATCTGGCTGTTCCATATATAAATTGTTCTTACAAAAAATTGTTTATCTACATAATGCTAATCTAGATAAACATAAGCAGGATTTGTCTTTTTACTTTTTTCCTTGTAAGTAGAAAGGAAAATAAGGGAATACATCAAGATAAAGTGATGATCAAATCTTTTAAAACCTGGTCGCTATGTGAAACAATTGAGGTCCTTTCGCTTTGCTTAGAAAAATCTAGGTGGCTTAAAAATTAAACCAATAACAAGAAATATCTCGAAAAAGGTCAACTGTACAAGAAAAACATACATGACATAAAGTTGTGTGTTTTATCAATCTCTGAATTTTTGTGTAGTAAATTTTGACTGTCTCTTACGGTTTAACCGTTATGCCAAATTCTGCAAAACTCATCCAGAATAAAGAGGTCTTCAGACGCTATTATTTGCTATATTCATTTTATTTGTGAAATAAATATCTTTAATATGCGTTATTTTAATCAAAATTGTTAGCGTCATTTTTGAGAAAAATAAAATTTTCAACCATTTTTCCACGTAAAGGATAGTTTGTGGTGGGTGGATTTTCTGAAAATCATCCTGTCGCATCCTTGATAGATACTAAACATAAAAACCAAGTTTGATATTTAACGGTCTTTTAATTTTTGAGTTATGCTTACCACAGACAGACAGACAGATAAAAAGATAAATAAAACTCTTTAAAATGTAATGTTGTAATTAGTTATGTGATCCATAAATAATTATTAAAAGATTAAATTACCTTAGGGGTAACAGCATAATTTTTTAAGAGTTCTTATCGAAAAGAAAGATTGTGACTAGACACGGACCTTTCTCTAAAAATATTTTCACGGGCTCAGGGTACATCAAAATATATATTTCCAGTGAGATCGCGACATCGAATTTTTGGATGGAATACAATACCTACTCTAGCTACTACGTACACTGTATGTGTTTACATACAGCTAGAAAAAGTAATAATATGTGTTCCATTCTCTATCAGTTCTGCAAACAGCAGGATCCCATAGCAACCATATTTTAAAACATTTGATTGTCGTGTAGCCTAGTGTATTTCTCTATTTCCTTCTACTTATAAGGAACTAAAAAATAAGACCATTTCTGCTATATTTATTTCTGCTTGAAGTATATAGAAGAATAAGCGTATTAACAATAGATAAAGAAAAAGACATGTGGATGGGGCATATCGTTTTAACTTTTGAGGCAGGCTTTAGAAACCATTATGGCAGGCCACCTTAAGAGGCAATTATACATGCATTGGACTATCATAACGACCTGCATAGGATTGCACAAGCGTACTCGTACTTTACAAGCACGGCAACGGAAACTGTCTTTACAGCGGAGTAATATTGAAGATAGCGCGAGATACCATTGGATATCGGAACGTTACGGGAGCTGCAATAAAGGAAGCACGTTAGTAAATAAACATTTATAGTGACTACATATGTCCCAGGTTAAACGCAACGCTGGAGAGATACCGCAGAGAACTGTGGCTGCAAGGCAATTTGTTTTACTGTGCTAGGGCGATGATAGTGGCCTCCCCCTCCCTAGGCAACAACGCAAATTGATGATGTTTCACCGAACTCATAAAGAGGCGATAAAACCTCCACAACCAGCTTCCAGTTCACACATAGAAACTGACCGCAACATAAAGAAACTTTACAACGTGAGTTAGCGTGCTCCAATGTTTACTCGAAGGGAAAATATCGCAATCGCTGAAAAAGGAAAGGAAAAGAGGGACTTTGGATATGCATACATTATTATTATTATTATTATTATTATTATTTATTTATTTATTTATGTATTTATTTATTTTGTAATCATTATTATTGGTCGTCTCCTTAGCACAGCTGCTTACCAAGCGGGAGACCTGGGTTCGATCCCCAGTACCGGCGTGGAGTTTTTCCCCCGCTGGGAGACCTGGCCCGGGGTGCACTCAGCCTCGTAAGGTCCTTGAGGAGCCATTTGAGGAGCTACTTGATGGATAAGAAGCGGCTCCAGGTCAGGAGGACCGTATCAACCGGCCGGGGGGCTCGAGGCGCTGACCACGTCTCCCCCTCCAATACTGGACCGAGATGGGGGACGCAGCGGCCGGGCGGTAGGCCAAGGTTCCCCGTGAGCTGTCGTGCCTTGGAGTTATGTTAATCATTATTATTAATATTATCATAATATCAGCTTCCTAAGCCGAACCCCCTATATACCAGCAACCTGGACAAAAGAAAAATAAAACTCGGAACAGTTATTTCCTATGTTAAGACACGTGATCGTAGGAAATGGCCAATCCAGTAGATTGACGCGTAAAATTCTAACCAATCAGAACTCATTATCTTTGCATTTTAATTTTTTTATCACACCCACCTGCAATTGTTTTTCTAAATTTATCACACCATCGTGCATTTGTTTTCCCTCTGAACTAATGTTCGTCTCATAATAATAGTATCATTGTGCAATGATATTCCCGTACATAATGGCGGAAGTTCCAAAACGTTTTGGGGAAAGGTCTATCGCAGAAATAGATATTAATTGAAAACTCAAAGCCACAGAATACTAAAAACAACAGAGAGAGTGTGTGGAACCAGTTAAACGAGTTCTGTAAACGACACCATAATCTCTTGCCAGACACGAGATTGCCACGTTTTTGAAAGACTCAGAAATGCATATGAGGAAGTGTAATGGAGACGCGTTCAAGGAATACTCCGTCAAATTCGTTATTCACGAAATAGTCTTATTAAATACAACTAGAGATACAAATTTCCTCAACAAGTTACTCGCGAATTTATCGATAAAAGTTGCAGTTTTTGTTATATTTACAGTCTGTGAAATTTGACAAAAATATCTGAAAAATTACATTTTTCTCATAATAAAATATTAAGAATTCTAAACTTTAAGAAAATATGTCCTTTTTCCCATTTGATGCACATTAATTACTAATTAACTGATGTTATAATTGGACAGGGATATGCTTATTAATAAGCATTCACTTTTAAATGCTTTACAAAATTCTTTCCAACAATTTTTAATGTCAAGAGTTTTGGAGAGTACAAATGGATTTCTTTCTACAATAATTAGGTTTAATATAAAAAAGTATGATGTGACACATCTAATTGTAAACTCAGTTACTGAGAACTCGAATAAAAATCTGATGTGTTCCATTCACATGACTCTCTACATCTCTGCAACAAATTGCACTTAAAAAGCTTATGCTTCTATTTACTTCATGCTAATCGAGAAGCATTAGTAGAAATAGTCTTTTATTATTTGCTTCCTTGTAAGTAGAAGAAATGAGTGAGTACCATAGGTTAAAATGATAGCCAAAAGCTGGTTGCTATGTAAATGAAGTTCCTTTGTTTGCATGGACAGGAGTTGACAAATTCCTGTATGAGAAAAGTATATTTTTCAAAGCAGAAATAAAAAGCCAAGAATATCTTAAAAATGACCCACTCCACGAAAAAAATGTATGACATAAATTTTGTGTTTTATCGCGAGATACATTTTCTATGGAGTAAGTTTTTGTCCATCTCTTATGGGTTGGCAGTTATGCACCATTTCGTAAAATTCATTCAGAATAAAGTAGTCTTCAAAGGCTATTCCCAGAAAATTCAGTATATACATTTTGTCAGGTAAATATATTTAATATACGATATTTTAATCAAAATTGTTAGAGCCATTTTAAGAAAATCAAATTTTCGAAAATTTTTCCTTGTATATATTCTAAAACGTTGTATATTAAATATATTTACCTAGCAAATAAAATGTATATCTTGAATTTTCTGGGAATAACCTCTGAAAACTACTTTATTCTGAATCAATTTTACAGAATTTTGCATAACTGCTAAACCATAAGAGATGGACAAAAGTTTAACGCACAAAAAATGTAGAGCACGTTAAAACACACAATTTACGTTGTATACATTTTTTCGTGGAGTTGATCGTTTTTTTAGATATTCCTTGTTTTTGTTTCAGCTTTGAAAAACTTATACTTTTCTATATAGGAATTTGTCAACTCCCGTCCATGCAAAGGAACTTCAGTCACATAGAAACTAGCTCTTGGCTATCACTTTAACCAATGGTACTCCCTTATTTCGTTTCTACTTTCAAGGAAGCAAGTGATAAGACTATTTCTGCTAATTTTTTCTCAATTTGCATGAAGTAAATAGAATCATGAGATTTTTAACAAAACATGTATTTCCTGTGAAATCCCGGTATCAAATTATGGGTCCAATAAAATAAGTTTTCTATGCGCTATGTACATGGTACGTATAGAGAAAGTAAAAACCAAATATTAGTAGGCTTAGACCAGATACAGGAAATGTATTACATTTCCACCTGAAGTGCACATTTCATGTTCTGCCTGGCAACGGTTTTATCGCATACCCTATATATTCTGTCTCCAAGCTCTGGAGACGGGGAACTCGCAGCTACGTTGTCATTAATTTATCGCCAGTTCGTTTTTATTTCATTTTTTAATGTTTTAACCGTGCAGACTGGGCCCCACGGGGTCTGCTGCATACCAGCTATGTTTGAAGTCCTTTAATTTTAGCTCATGAATTTCTGCCTGCTGATGGATCAGCTTTGGAAGACAGGCACGAGATATTAAAAATTCGCGCAAAGTGCAAATGGACATTTTGTAACGAAAGTGGAACTGGCTGACACTCATCTGGGGGTGCATTAGTTCTGTCTGACTCTGCTCTTTTGTTTGGATATGGGTACATTTGTACTTGAGAAAGTAATATAAATGCAATCTTTCTTCTCCAACAGTAAAACAGACTTATATTTTGAACAAAATATATGTCCTTAGTTTAAAATCACAGCTCTAGTTTTAATTTACGTGTCTTGCTGGCAGATGGTATCAAATTTATGAAGGCAGCTGTAAAATTTGGAAAAGCACAAAACTTTGTTTTATTTCTGTTTATGCTTACACTAGATATTTCGCACTCAGTTTATTAATATATGGCAATTTTAATATGTGGAGTAATTAAAATTCTTGGGAGATAGTTCTCTTTATTATTTTAGAAGTTTCCTTTTTATTTTCTCTAGCCCAGTATGTACAATGTACATAGCGATAGAGAAATATTGTATTCCACCCAAAATTTTGATGTCGAGTTTTCACCGGAAATACATGTTTTAAAACCCCCTGAATCCAAAAAAAACATTTTTAGAACCAGCCATGTGTGTGTCTCTCCGTCTGTGTATATGTGTGTGGGTGGGTCTGTGGACAGCATAGCTCAAAAACAAAAAGCCGGTTAAATACCAAAATTCGTATTCAAGTTTGGTCTCTTCCGAAGATGCGACACGAAGATTTTCAAGAAAATCCCCCCACCCCTAACTACCCTTTACATGAAAAATTTCGAAAATTTTGTTTTTCTTAAAAATTGGCTCTAACGATTTTGATTAGAATCCCACCACAAATAAAATGTATATCTTAAATTTTCTGGTAAAAGCTTCTAAAGACCTGTTTATTCTGGTTGAATTTTGCCTAATTTGGCTTAACTAGTAAACCGTAAGAGATAGACAAAAACTGACTGCACATAAAATGTATATCTTGTTAAAAGACACAAATTATGTCATATACATTTTCTTCGTGGAGTTTACCGTTTTCAAGGTATTCCTTGTTATTGGTTTCAATTGTGAAATACTTGTACTTTTCTCAGATGGAAGTATCCGTTTTTGTTTAGTTCTATTCCTGGCCAAGCAAAGAAGCAATTTGCAATGACAATCGCAGAACGACACAGTTTTAAAACATTTGACTTATCCCATTAGCATAGTGCATCCCCTTAGTTCCTTTCTACTGATAAGGAACTAAGTAGTAAAATTCTGCTAATATTTGTCTCGATTAGCATAGTGGTGAAAGAAGAATTATCTTTCGTAAGAAGTTTGTTTGTAGACTAGCTAGAAAAAGTCATGTGAGTTTAACATATCACATTTTTTTAATAATTTTAAACGTTTTATCATATAATAAATTATCCAAATCCTGCAAGAATTAAAGTGTAAAATACAGGTCACCAATCAAAATAAATGTAATAAAGAATTGGATCTTGAACATATACTGTATACGCATTCCATTGTTATTTTATTTTCTCCTCTTCATACATAGTACATCCATAAATTGATACGTAAATTTCACTGGAATACACGTTTTAGGGTTTTCTGAATTCAAAATAGCTTTTAAAAAAAAACGAATCTTATGTGTTCCATTTACATAGTTTTCAATAGCTGTTTCATGTACAAACCATTCTTACAAAAGATTTTATCCACATCATACTAATTGAAATAAGCATTAGCAGAAATTGTCATAATTACTTGCTTCCTTGTAAGTAGAAGGGAAATGAGGAACACGTAGACTAAAACAATAGTCAAATCTTTGAAAAGCTGGGTGCTATGTGAATCAATGAAGTTCTGTTTGATTCCCATGGTCCTGTTTGAGAAAAGTTAAGGTAGTTTTAAATTGAAGTCGGTAAAAAAAAATCACGAAAATTGTCAACTCTAAAAGAATGTATGACATAAATTATCAACCAGTTCTACTTTTTGTATAGTAGGTTTCTATCTATATCTTACGGTTCTGTAAAATTTAGCAAAATTCATCCAGAATTATCAAGTCTTCAGAGATTATTCTCAGAAATTTAAAAATATTAATTTTACTTGTGATGCAAATTTCTTAAATATATGGTATTTTAATCAAAATTGTTAGAGCCAATTCTGAGAAAAACAAGATTTTCAAAATTGTTTCAATGTAAAGTTTAGTGGTGGGGGGTTTCTTGAAAATATTCGTGTCGCTTCCTTGGGAGATAACTAAATATAAATACCAGGTTAGGTATTTAACGATCTTTTCGTTTTTGAGCTATGCTGTATTTCCGGTGAAATCTCATCAAATTTTTGGTTGGTATACAATACCTACTCTAGCTATTATTGGCAAGATGGAGGGGTACTGAGGAATGGCGAGGAAAATATTTACCGCGATTCTTTACCACCGCGAATGTAGAGCTATAGCATGTTGGATGCTACTGGCAGGCACGTGGACGGGCTAGGTAAATTTATACTTAAGGCAAGTCAGCTGAGACCTGAGAAGGCTGCTAATAGAGAAGAGGGGGAGGAATAAAAACAACTAAACAAAAGTAACTACAATGTTTTACATACATATATTTTATGTCATTCTTACATCATTGTTATGTTATGGTTTTATATATTGTGTATATATTGTGTATATATTTCTTTTAAGTGTATTTATCTATTATAAGAGGGTACATTTATGCTTCTGAATAAGGTATACTCTGTGCTGTAAATTTAAATTGCTGTATTTTAATATCTTTGTCTTTTTATTTTCGTGTGTACTCTTTTAATTCCTTGTTGTTTTTTTTAATATTGCTTTTTAGTGTGTATTACAAAAGCATGTACGGTCTGTGAACCCGTGCGATTGTTGATGTTCAATATATTATATTTTATGTCAATATACTTATATATTCATTCATTAAATTATATGTACATACGTGCTAGAGATAATAAAAATGTTCACAAGCGCATTCTTCTTCCTATTCTGGGGTCCTACAAGATTGTTGTAATGTCTATCTGTTACACTTTCTTCCAATGTGGCCACCCCATTTCCATTTGAGACGCGTTGCCATGATATTTGCGTTCCCATGCTGAGGATGCAAATAACGAAGGTAGAAGAAGAACGGATATCTAGCAAATGTAAACCCTATAAGCGTATGTAGCAGATATTATAAATACTTTGGCCTGTAGTTGTGTTCTGTTGTGTTATGCAGTGTTAACATTTTGAGAAATATCCCATGGCCTATATTCAGAGGAAAATCCCAGGGTAAGCCTCGTGAGTTTTTCTTTTGTGTTGTACAAGTAGAGAAATATCAGGGGAGGCAGGGCAGTGAAAGGTGTTTGAACAAGGTGCAGCCTATCAAAACCATTGGGCGGCGCTGCAGGAGAAAAACTGCCCTCGATTTTACATGCGTATCGATCCGTGTGCCCAACCTGCTGGGCAAACATCACTTTTTGAATAGATCAGTGCTTAAATCGGAACGCAAATGTTTGTGATGTGTCTGTCATTTTTGTGTATGAACCTTAGCAACGCAATGGACATAGAAACAAAATAAAACGTTTTCGAGACACCGTCGTATAGCTAAAAATGTCCATATGATCAAATATTCAACTCCTTTCTAGAGATAACCGGGCACATCAGAGTTTAAATTTAAATTTTAATTTCCTTTACGTTTATATTGGCTTACAAGTTACCACGTAAACCATACATGGAATAAAGCATTAACTCCAAATAATAAATATCTGATGTGTTCCATTTACATGACTTTCTCTAATTCTCTGCAACAAATTATTGTCAAAAATCTTGTGCGTCTATTTACTTCATGTTAATCGAGTAAAAATTAGCAGAAATAGTCTTATTACTTGCTTCCTTGTAAGTAGAAGAGAAATAAGGGAGTACCATAGGTTAAAGTGATAGTCTAAAGTTGGTTGCTATGTTCCTTTATTTGTATGGACAGGAGTTGAGAAACTCCTGTATGAGAAAAGTATAAGTTTCTTAAACCTGAAACAAAAAACAAGCAATATCTAAAAAACTATCAACTCCACGAAAAAAAAAGTATATAACATAAATAGTGTGTTTTAACGTGCTCTACATTTTTGTGCGGTAAGTTTTTATCTATCTCTTACGGTTCAGCAGTTATGCAAAATTCCGTAAAATTCACTCAGAATAAAGTAGTCTTTAGAGGCTATTCCCAGAAAATTCAAAATATACATTTTATTACCTAAATATCTTTAATATACGACATTTTAATCAAAATCGTTAGAGCCATTTTTGAGAAAATAAAAATTTCGAAAAAAAGTTCCAAGTAAAGGGTAGTTTGGGGTGGGGGATTTTTCTCAAAATCTTTGTGTCGCATCCCTGGAAGTTACTAAACTTAAATACCAAGTTTGGTATTTTACCGACTTTACGTTTTTGAGTTATCGTGTTTATAGTCACACGGATACACACGCGGACCTTTTTCTGAAATACTTTTTTTTGGATACAGGGGACCCTAAAACATATATTTCCGGTGAAATCTCTGTATCGAATTTTCGGTGTAGTGCAATACCTTCTCTATACACCATGTACATAATACGTGTAGAGAAAGTAAAAATTCGTGTATATTTAGGTTAATGTTGGAAACCAACGATTTGAGCAATTGCTTTGCAGTTCAAAATCTCTATTCCTCCCAAGAGAAGACAAAACTTGAAGACAGCTTCTAATTTAAACTCTTACGTTGTACGAACTCCGAATACACAGGGTGGTAGGGATTTAGATACACATATCTTGATACCTAAAAACCATGTAAAAGATGTCTTAATGTGTATCCATTTCGGTGTGTTGATTGTTAATTCCTCTATCACGTATGTTCAGTGCACATAATAATAAATAAAGTATTGTATTTCATCCCAAAATTCGATACCAAGATTTCACCGGTAAAATATGATTCACGAATCCCTGAATCCAAAATGAAAATATTTTTAGAAAAATATCTATGAGTTTGTGTATGTGAGCGTGTCTGTGCAAACCAAATACCAAATTTGATATTTAAGTTCGTCTTCCGAGATTGCTAGACGAATAGCTTAAAAAAAATACCCTCCAACCTAAACTCCCCTTTAAATGGAATAATCTTCGAACATTTTGATGTTCTCAAAAATGGCTTCAATGATTTTAATTAAAATATATATTAAAGATATTTTCATGACAAAATGTATATTTTGAATTCTCTTCTAATAGCCTCAAGACTCCACCAATCTGGAAGACTTTATTATAGTTGGTAAAGTATAAGATATAGTCACTTTTAGTATATGAAAATGTAGATATCGTTAAAATACAATGTTTTCATATATAGTTTTGGTGGTGGTAATTATTCCGAGATGTTTCTTGTTATTGGTTTCAATTTTAAAATACTCAAACTTTTATCAAACGGGTATTTGTCATTCCTGTTTCTTTTTACTTTCTCCATATGCACTATGTACATAGTGTATGGAGAAAGTATTGCACTCCACCAAGAATTCGATACCGAGATTTCACCGGAAATATATATTTTAGGGTCCCCAATATCCAAAAAAAAAGCATTTTCACAAAAAGGTCCGTGTGTGTGTGTCCGTGTGTCTGTGAACACGATAACTCAAAAACGAAAAGTCGGTAAAATACCAAACATGGTATTTAAGTTTAGTATCTTCCAGGGATGCAACACGAAGATTTTGAGAAAAATCCCCCACCCCCAACTACCCTTTACATGGAACTTTTTTCTAAAATCTTGATTTTCTCAAAAATGGCTCTAACTATTTTGTTTAAACTTTCGGATATTAAACACATTTACCTGACAAATGAAATGTATATCTTGAATTTTCTGGGAATAGCCTTTGAAGAGTAGTTTATTCTGGATGAATTTTACGCAATTTTGAATAACTGCTAAACCGTAAGAGATGGACAAAAACTTACTATAATAAAAGTGTAGAGCACATTAAAACACACAATTTATGTCATATACATTTTTTTCGTGGAGTTCGTCGTTTTTGTGACATTATTTTTGGTTTCTGCTATGAAAAACGTATACTTTTCTCATACTGGAACTTGTCAACTGCTATCCATATAAACAAAGGAACTTCATTGACATAGCAACCAGCTTTTGACTATCACTTTAACCTACGGTTGTCCCTTATTTCGCTTCTACATACAAGGATGCGAGTAATAAGACTATTTCTGCTAATTTTTTCTGATTAGCATAAAGTAAATAGAAGTATAAGCTTTTTAAGAATTATTTGTTGCAGGGATATAGAGAAAGTCATGTGAATGGTACACATCAGATTTTTTATCTTACTCCTGACTACAAAAAGAGAACAGAGTTTTAATCCTATAGCAAACAGCTTTTGAAATATGTTGAATATCTCTTAAGGTAGTGTATTTTCTTATTTCTTTATTACGTACTATGATCTGAGCATTAAGACAATTTCTGCTAATGTTTATCTGGATTAACATTAAGAAGAGAGAAGAGTAAGCTTTTAAGGGAATAATATGTCACTGAATAGAGAATAGAATACATCCCATACTTGACTCTTCATCTAGCACCTATTCCCACAAACCTGAATACATGCACGGCGAAATGAACAACGCCTGTCAATGTAGACTATCCGTTTTACTTCCTCGTTTTCACACTACGTGGTCTGCTAGTGTATAGGTCACTGACTTGCAGAAAGTGTTCAAACTCGAAGGATATTACAAGTTTAGTATCTTCTAAGGATGCGATACGAAGAGTTGAGCAAAATTCCTCCCCCCAAATTATCATTTTCGAAATTTTGGATTTTCTCTAACGATTTTAATTAAGTTTATTAAATGTACTTACCTAAATGGTAAATAAAATGTATATCTTGAATTTTCTGTGAACAGCCTCTGATGACCTCTTCATTCTGGATGAATTTCGCACAAATGGTAAACTGTAGGAGATAGACAAAACTTACTACACAACAAAATTTAGATCTCGTTAAAACACATAATGTAGGTCATATACACATTTTATGAAAATAATTTGTTTACAGGAAAGATAGAGAAAAACGTGTGAATGTATCACATCGTACTTTTACTGTTCTAGACTGAAGATGGAATTTGGTACGTGGTATTAAATATCCAATCCAGTGTTTGGGGGAAAACAGTTAGATCGGTCGACCTACGGGATTTGAACCCGGGACCTCTCGAATACGTTACGGCCCAAACTCTCCCGCTCGGTAGGGCATATTCTGCGCTCATTTTGAGTGATTTATGCTTTAGCCTCTTGTATAATTTGCCTCCTTCCTCCCTTACAAGCTGGGGATAGCTAAACCCTTAACAACTGGCTGTTAATGTACAAAGTGTCTCTAGTTACATACGCATTACTCAGTAGTGATCCTCCTTTAATAAATAGCAGACTCGGAACCAAAACTGCACCTGCAGTCGGTGGCTATGAAATACGGAGGAGGGGTGCGAGAACATGATGGTTTTTATTACGGTCCGGGCCGTGCGGAGGGTTCTCCAACTTTAATGGAGTAAAGTTTCTTGTTTAGAAGCTGCTTATTCTGCCCCCTACCGAGGCCACCTCGTATTATTACTACTGCCTACATAAATTGTGTCTATTCTCAGCATTTGCTGCATGTGTCCGCCTTCGAGTCTTGCAGTAGGGGAGCTGCGAAATTTAGTTTCGTATAATCGCACTTTCCAATCTGCTCATTCGAAAACAACATATCTCGCACAATATGAGATTGGAAAATACGATTTAAATCTAGGAAAAGATTTTACTTTCTCTATCGCGTATGTAATTACACTATACGAGGGCGCTCAATAACTCCTTATAAAAATATAGAAAAACATATTATTTTTGGTAAATTTTCTTTTATTACTTTCTCTACACGTAGTAGATACCATGTACATAGTTTATGGAGAAGGTATTGTATTTCACCCAAAAATTCGATATCCAGATTTCACCGGAAATACTTGTATAGAAACTACCTGAATCCAAAAAATAAAAAATACTTTTAGAAAAATGTCCGTGTGTGTGCATGTTTGTGTGTTTTTGGGCAGCATAGCTAAAAAACCGAAAATCCCGGTAAAAACCAAACGTGGTGTTTAAGTTCAGTATTCTCCAAGGATGCGACACGAAGCTTTTCAAAAAAATCCCCTGACCCGCAACTACCCTTTACATGGAAAAATTTTCGAAAAGTAATTTTGATTAAAATTTCTTATACTTTAGATATTTTCATGAAAAAATATATATCATTAATTTTCTGGGAATACCCTTATTCTACATAACTTTGCGGAATTATGCATAACTGGTAAACCGTAAGAAATGTAGAGCTCATTGAAACACACAATTTCTGTTATAATTTTTTTCGTGAATGATCGTCTTTGAGATATTCCTTGTTATTGATTTCAGTTTAAAAATACTTATAGTTTACTCATACGGGAACTTGTCAGTACCTGGCCACGCAAAGATACCGATTTCTATACCATAACAACCACATTTTATAACATTCGATTGTTGGTTAGACCGAGTGTATTCCCTTATTTTCTTCCTACTTATAAGGAAGTAAGTTTCTGGTAATCTCGATTAGCATGGAGTATAGAGAAGAATAAGGTTACTAACAATAATTTGTTGCAGAGATTAGAGAAAGTCATGTGATTGGAACACATCAGATTTTTTAATGTTGCACTTACGGTATGTGCACCTGTGTGATGAAGATCAATGTATGTATACTGTTATTTCAATAAATACACTTTCACAGACAGTCAAGAATAGTTTAACCTCCATGGTTAAGTGAGCAGCGAGCTGACTTCTCACCCAGAGGTCCCGGGTTCGATTCCCGGCTGGAGTGGGGAACTTGTCTTTAGTCAGAATTACTCCCTAACCCCCACAGTGTCTGGAAGTACGTATGAGAGACTGAATGTGTGTGTGTGTGTGTGTGTGTGTGTGTGTGTGTGTTTAAGGGAAATAAAATTATTTAAACCAAACGTAAAAGAACCTACAGACAACGAGTTGTTTCAAGTGCAAAGCCCCCGATATGACCTTAGATGTTACAAGGGGTTATATAAATGAAATAATAAAAAAAAAGAATAGTTTATTTCCAGAACAGATAGAGAAAGTCTTGGGAATGGAGCACTTTGACTCATTAAAATGGGATTTCCTGAATATAGAGTACGTTGATTCTGACTTCCTCCCCCCCTCCTTCTACCCTTCCCATGCAATTCGCTGCTGTTTCACCAGAAACAGAACTGTACTTCATTCCCAAAGGGAAGCAACTAACTCTGCATCCAAGACGCCGTGAGATCTGATAAATTTTCAGCCGTTCTAACAGGATTCGATTTCGAGTCCCGCACTATGCAGCCAGTAGTGCCAATCAATAAAGTCACCTGTGCCGGCGCCTATGTACAGAAGTGTGTAAATAGTGGTGCTCATCGGAGTTCAAATGTTTCAACTTTGTGATAAACCTCCATGTAACAGTCCTATATATTAGAGGTCCCTTCTTTATGATGAGATATACAGCTATGATCCATGTATATTAAATGTTCCTAAATTCATTGTCCATTATCTCGAAAACTTCTGCAAATATCAGACTGAACCTGCTGCAGGATGTAGAAGCTTTTCCTCTTAGTTTACTGATCATTTTTGCTTGCATTTACAATGCAATTGACGCCGAAATTTACAGGAAATTCGTGGTTTGAGACCCTCTGAATCCAAAAAATAATTATTTTTAGAAACATGTCCGTTTGTTTGTGTGTCTACGAATAGGATAACTCGTAAACGAAAAGTTGTTAAAATTAGGAGTTCGTGTACTAAGAGATAATATATTTGTGATTATATAGATTTGTTGTTTGAATAATCTATATGTATGAATACATGGATGTAATTGTGAGTGTGTGTATGTGTGTGTGTGATATGAGTGTTCTTTCTTTTATTGTTTTGTAGAAGTGTTGTCGTAGCGCGCGAGCGTGTGCGTGCGTCTGTGTGTGTTACAAATATGTCGGTAATAATTTGAATTCAAATATTACTCTCTCTCCAGACGTACTAGTGTATAGAGAAGGTGTTGTATTGCACGCAAACGTTTAATATACCGATATTTCACCTGAAATACATGTTTTGAGACCCCCTGAATAAAAAAATATTTTTAGAAAAAATTCTATTTGTGTGTGTGTGTGTCATTTGATATAAGTTTAGTATCTCCCAAGGATGCGACACGAAGGTTTTTAAGAAAGTACCCCCACCCCAAATTACCCTTTATAGGAAAAATTTTTTGAAAATTTTGTTTTTCTCAAAAATGGCTCTGACGATTTTCATTAAAATCTCTTATATTTAAGATACTTACATGCCAAACCAAATGTATGTCTTGAATTTCCTGGTAATAACCTCTAAAGACCTCTTTATTCTGGATGATTTTTGTTGAATTTTGCATAACTGGTAAACCGTAAGAGATAGATAAAAAATTAATGCACAAAAATGAAAATCACGATAAAACACACAATTTATGCCATATACATTTTTTTTCGTGGAGTTGGCCGTTTTCGAGGTATTCCTTGTTATTGATTTCAGTTATAAAATACTTACTTTCTCAAATGGGACAATACAAAGCGGACCGAACCTCATTTGTTTCACATAGTGACGAGCTTTTAAAGAATTTTACTTTTGCTTTAGACGAATTTATTACCTTATTTCCCTTCTGCTTAAAAGGAAGCAAGTAATAAGATCAATTCTGCTAATGTTTATCTCGATTAACATGATTTAAATAAAAGAATAATCTTTTGTAAGAAAAGTTTGTAGTTGGCACAGCTAGAGAAAGTTATGTGAATGGAACACATTCGATTTATAGAAAAAGGTGTGTGTGTGTGTGTGTGTGTGTGTGTGTGTGTGTGTGTGTGTGTGGATAGCGTAGCTCAAAATGAAAAGTCGGTTAACACCAAACTTGGTATTTAAGCGCAGTATCTTCCAAGGATGCCACACCAAGAGTTTCAATAAAATACCCCCACCCCAAACTACCCTTTACATGGACATTTTTTTAAGAAATGGCTTTTTGATTAAAATATACCATATAAAAAAGCTATTTGCATCACAATGAATGTATATCTTGAATTTTCTAAGAATAACTTCTGAAGACCTCTTCATTCTGGATGAACTTCCCATTACTAGTAAGCCGTAAGAGATGCACAAAAATTTACTACACAAAAATCTCATTAAAACACCCGAATTATGTCGTATACATTTTTATTGCAAGTTGGCCTTTTTCGAGATATCCCTTGTTATTGGTTTCAACTTTATACTTCAACTTTTCTTAAACAGGAAGTGGCGTGTCGTTTCATCTCTCTTGTTTTAGCTGAACTTCAATTTTTTTTTAGTTGGGACCAGCTTTTAAAAGAATGACTATCGATTTATCCTACAGTCACTTTCAAATCGTATGAGATTTTTCCTTGAGCGCCACCAGGCCGGCAGCCAATCGAACTGCTGCTATGTTGAAATATTGTTTTTTATTTATTTCTTTTTATTTTATTTTAAGAGGGTAAAATCCTCCTGGACGCCTACTGTGTTGGACTCTTACCGGCTGAAAACCACCTCCGACTCCTGCAGCACTGCGGAACCGCCTCTCAGCATTTCTTTACCCTTCATCTTTTTCCTTATCTTGTAGGATGTTCTTAATCATTCCTGTTATAAGGTACCATATTTCTTTCTTGTTTATCATATTTTGTAGTATATTATTGATGTTAATTCCATTGCAATATTATTTAAAGTCTTTGTTCTTATATCATTCCATCTTTTACATAGTAAAATAGTGTGTCTATTTCTTTACAATATATGCATTGTTCAGTTTCAATTATCTTCATTCTGTATAGGTAGATTCCAAATCGGCCATGTCCTGTTAAGTGTGTTGCAATCGCGCTTAACTGGGGAGTAACGCGCTAAGTGATTCCATCTTTCATAAATACTATTTACACTAAGACAAAATATTAAAACTTTGCAAAAAATAATTCACGAGGAAGACAGAGAGTAATGTTCGTAGCAGAACCGCTAAAACCACAGATTCTTAGCTCAAATAGTTTGTCAATTACTAAACATTATGTAGCCAGGCAGATTTATACGCTCAGTGTGCGAGTGAGAGGGAAATATGAAAAGAGTGGGTGTAGCGACCTGGCAACGCAGAGCACTATAACGCATTTCATTCGCTGCAGCGTAGAACTCTTCCCATTCACTTATTTCCCTTCTACTTACAAGGAGACAAGTAATAAGATCTTGCTAATGTTTATCTTGATTAGCATGTAGATAAAAGTATAATCTTTTGTAAGGAAAGTTGTTTGTATAACAGCTAGAGAAAGGCATGTAAAGGGAACACATCTAATGTTTTAATAAACTTTATATACTTTTCGCTTCTGTTGCAACCGAAATCGAAACTAAAGCGAGTGTATTTAGTTCACCTTGGTTTCAATTGCTGCAATAAATGCATGCTGCACTGAACTTCACCAAAGTTCAGTGAGGTGGTAAACATTTCGTTACATAAACTTCTCAAATGTATTTTCAGGGGAGCTGAGAACGTTAACGCTGGAATTCCGCTAGAGTGGGAACATATATTTTTATACTCACCCCCTGCCCTCCCTGGAATGCTGCGGATGTTTTCCTCACGCGCTTTTGCACCACCACACACATAATTCGCCCCATCAGCGTGTAAAAGAATTTCAAAGCTACCGAATGGGAAAACATTTGGAGCTCAAGATCGTGAAAGCGCCAGATAAAAGGCAGCATTTTGAGCCTTTTTATGCTGTCACATCCAATTACTCGCGGAATCCTCTCTAAGAGTTTTATCCGCGCATGTAAAGCTGTGACGTGAGGGCCATTCTAAGAAAAACACAGCAGCGGGGGGCGATACAAAAAGAAAGAGGGGGTGAGCTTGGATCGTGCAAACCCTTGCCTCGAGTATCCTTTACCCACCTTGACTACCAACTGGGCCTGCTTTATTTTACATTCTTATTTTTCCAGTGATGCATTCAGAGAGTCTGAAATTGGAATTAAAGAAAAGATTTTAGCCAAGCCAAAACACTTTCAAGTGTTTTCAACGTCGATATCACTTCTTAATCATATGGATACGAATTAACATGTATCGTTGATTCGTTTGAGTCAGCGTGCCAAACAGATGATCTTAACCCTATATTGCATAGTATTGCCGGTTGGCAACAAAGACGGTTAGTCAAAGATTATATATACTGTAATTTCACATTACACTAACCTTCAAGAAAAATTAGTTCATTTCCAGCTGCTTTATACTGTAAAATATGCGGTCAAATGTAGAGTGATAAAATATAAATGTAGAATGAAAATGAGAAGGGTAGAAAGACCTTTAACACGTTAAGTCTCGAGCTCGGGGTACAAGATCCGTTACCTGCCGTGCATTGACCCGAGGGAAAGAGGCGAGAATACCCTGCCCGAGGCGACTAACGGGACACAGCAAAACAATGCTCTCCACTGGTCAGGCGACAGTGTAAGGTACTTGGTGAAGGACCTCTGAACAACCAAAATGTGAAATTTAGAATTCGTGATGGAGCCGATCAGGCTACCTTCTAATTATGAGGCACTTGACGAAGAAGAGGCACGACCAAGATGTGATATTTGAGCGCGTGGTGTAACCCTTAGTTATATATATTTTAATTTCATGTTGCACTAACCTTAAACAAAAATTAGTTTATTTCCAGCCGTTTTATACTGTAAAACTGTTAATATGCGGTCAAATGTAACCCCGTCAGTATTCAAGCATATCATCACACAGGCTATTTTACTTGGGCCCTCCCCATCCTTTACCACAGGCATATTTGTTTGCAGTTGCCGGGGTTGAAACTTGCAACGTTCGGCTTTGAATGGATGGTCAGTCCACTTCATATCGCACTAACGTGCGGGACAATCTAAGCCAGTGTTTCCCAACCTTTTGAAGTTCACGACACCCTTGGAAATAATATTAAACACTAGGGGCACCCTTCCTTGAATTAAAAGAAAATTAAGCTTAATATGTTAATTTATTCAAATATTATATAATAACGTACACCATAACATAATACAGTAAACTTTACTACAATCACTGAGTAAAAATACATCAATAAATTTCGTTCGATTAATGATTAATGTGAAACTTGTGATTGATGCTTAGAGCACGGATATGTGATGTCGGGTCTTACAGTTGACAGTGAAACACGCAAATCATCCTCAAGGTTATTCAGTCTATTTCTTGCTTTGCATGTTATTGTCACCATAGCAGAGAAGGCTTGCTCGTATAGATAGGATGTTGAAAAGGGCAAAAGTGCGTTAATTGCTTTCTTCATTAGGTTAGGGTACTCTTCTCTCCGTTGAAGCCAAAAACTAGCCACCGACGCCTCACTCTTGGTGAACTTACCTTTGAGTGTGGAATCAGCTCAAAGATCAATAAATTCATCTCGTTCGCAAGCAGTGAAACCTATTTCCTCTGCACTATCTACGAAATCAAATGGTGAGACAACCCAGTCGAGATTCGTAGTGGAAATAGTTGGAAAGTACGCATCTGTTGCATCTTGCAATCTTGATAAGTGATCACAAATGCGGTCTTTCAGCTTACCCAGATCTTTATCTCCTGCCACATTAAGAAGAGATGGAAAGTTGTACAAATCTCCTTTTTGAACTGCAGACTTCCAAGAACTAAGTTTTCTTTTAAAACCTTTCATTTTATTGGTTGAGGAGATTATTGTTTCATGTCGACCCTGCATCGAAACATTCAGTTCATTCAGCTTATGAAAAATATCTGCCAGATACGACAGTTCAAAACGCCAAGAATCACTTAGAGCTCATGAAATGTGGCATTATTTTCATCCTTAAAAAAAGTTTTTAGCTGTTCTTTAAGTTCGAGAAATCGGTTCAATACACGACCCCGTGACAACCATCTTACTTCTGTGTGAAGTAACAAAGAGGTATGAGCTGCATCCGTTGCGCGACATAACTGTTCAAAAATTGTGCACTTTAAAGGTCGAGACTTCATATAGTTCACTATTTTCACAACTTGGTTAAACACTTCAGCAAAATCTTCATTACACGCTTTCACGACTAATGCCTCTCTATGCAGAAAACAGTGAGTTATAATAATGGATGGATTTTCATTGAGAGCTCTGGCAGTAAAACCTTTAATTTTCCCAGACATATATGGTGCACCATCTGTACATATACGACAACAGTCTTTCCATGAAAGATCATGGCCATTGATATAGGAATTAATAGAAATGAAAATATCATGGCCTGTGGTTTTAGTCCTCTGCGATCTACAGAACAGAAACTGTTCACTAATATCTTTTTCATCAATATATCTGATAAAACCAAGGAGTTGCGGTTTGACACCAATACCAAGACTCTGATCTACTTGCAAAGCAAATGTTCTATAAGTTTTTATTTTCTCCGTGACTTGTTCGTTGATATTGCATGACATTTCAGATATCCTGCGGCTGATTGTGTTGTTGGACAGAGGAACTTTCGAAATTTAATTAGCTGCTCCTTCGCCAAGTATTGTTGAAACTATAACTTGACATGCAGGGCCAATGATTTCCTCTCCAAGAGTATGAGGTTTCCTTTTTTTAGCTATCAGTTCTACTACTGTAATGAGGCTTCAAGAGCAGTATCATCATGGTTATTCTCTTTACCATTCGCACAGCTGTTTTCTTCTCCCCTTCTAATACATGTGAAAAATACATTACACTTTTCTGTGACACACTAGGATGCTTTGTTGTAAGATGCCGCTTCAGTTTGCTAGGTACCATGGCCTCGTTGCTAAGTGTTTCGCCACAAACTAAACACACAGGGATAGGGTTTTCCTCGTTGTTATTCCACTTAAATCCATACGCCAAGTAACTGTCCTGGTATGTTCTTTTCTTTCGTTTGTCTTCTTTATGTGGTGAATTTGTCGGTCCGGGAGAAACTGTAAGATGTGGCTTCTTAAAGCAAGCAGTAGGAGCCGACTGTTCACTTTCACTGTCCTGGCGTTTACGTTTAACAATGAACTTATCCATAACTAAACACTGTGAATCAACGTGAGGAAGACAACTGAAAGCGCCAAGCGGCGTACACTTTTATATATTCATCTGTCGAAGTCTCGGAAATGTTCGTGAGGAAGCGAGTAGTCTCGGGAATGTTCGGCAGGGTATAGCTGTAATGCCATCTGTGGGATATTAGTATAACTGAATTATTGAAATGAATCGACCACTATCACCATCTGCCGCGCATGAGAGTAATTGATTTGACTTATTTTATTTCAACACTTTACAAGACTTAAGGCTTCAGTAGAAGGTACTTTTTTTTTTGTTTATCTCAATATCTCGCGGCACCCCTTAGCCAATCACACGCCACCCTAGGGTGCCGGGGCACACCGGTTGGGAACCGTTGATCTAAGCAGTGGGAGGCGATGCAAAAAGAAAGGGTCCTGCTAAACCTTGCCTCAAGTGTCTTTACTCACCTTGACCTTGCCTGCTTTATTTTACACTCTTGTTTTTCCAGTGATACGTCCCGAGAGTCTGTAATTGGAATTAAAGAAAGACGCTGGTTATTGCACTTTACCCAAGGCAAAACACTTTCGAGTGCTTTTAAAGTCTTAATCATATCGCTACGAATCAACATATCGTATCTTTGATTTATTTGAGTCAGCGTAACAAACAGATGTTCTTAACCCTAAATTGCCTGGTATGTCGAGGTTTTAAAATTCCGAGTAGGTTTCTTTTTACTTTCTCCATACATAGTGTATAGAGAAAGTATTGCACTCCACCCAAAAATTCGATACCGAGATTTCACCGGAAATATATGTTTTAGGGTCCCCAATATCCAAAAAAAGCTATTTCGCAAAAAAGTCCGTGCGTGTGTGGTTGTGTGTGTGTGTGTGTGTGTGTGTGTGTGTGTGTGTGTGTGTGCGTGCGTGTGTCCGTGAACACGATAACTCAAAAACGAAAAGTCGGTGAAATACCAAACCTGGTATTTAGGTTTAGTATCTTCCAGGGATGCGACACGAAGATTTTGAGAAAAATCCCCGCACCCCCAACTACCCTTTACATGGAACTTTTTTCGAAAATTTTGATTTTCTCAAAAATGGCTCTAACGATTTTGATTAAAATTTCGGATATTAAACATATTTATCTGACAAATAAAATGTATATCTTGAATTTTCTGGGAATCGCCTCTGAAGAGTAGTTTATTCTGGATGAATTTTACGGAATTTTGAATAACTGCTAAACCGTAAGAGATGGACAAAAACTTACTACACAAAAAATGTAGAGCACATAAAAACACACAATTTATGTTATATACATTTTTTCGTGGAGTTTGTCGTTTTTGTGACATTCCTTATTTTTGGTTTCTGCTATGAAAAACGTATACTTTTCTCATACAGGAACTTGTCAACTCCTATCCATATAAACAAAGGAACTTCATTGACATAGCAACCAGCTTTTGCCTATCACTTTAACGTACGGTTGTCCCTTATTTCGCTTCTACTTACAAGGAAGCCAGTAATAAGACTATTTCTGCTAATTGTTTCTGATTAGCATAAAGTAAATAGAAGTATAAGCTTTTTAAGAATTATTTGTTGCAGGGATATGGAGAAAGTCATGTGAATGGTACACATCAGATTTTTTAGTTTTTTATTACACTAACCTTCAAAGTGTTCCGTTTGATCCGTTAAAATAATAGTTATTGGTAAAATAAATGCAATTTCGACGTCAACAATTGAAAAGATTACAATTAAAAATAATCATAAAGATGAAGATCCTCTTGGATCAAATCCATATTCAAAGGGGGAATTTTTTCAAGGTATTCAATAATTTGTTTGATAAAAAATTAGTTAATATTATTACGATAAAAGAAATTATTAATACACATTTTACTAATTATTTTCTGAATTTTTCTTTTTAGAAAAATGTATTCATTGAAAAATTAGGATATTTCTGACTTCTATATTGAAAAAGGTTACAATTTTTGCAATAAAATTGTAGGGGTTTTTTTAATAATAAAGAGCAAACTCCATACAAATGCGGTCAAATGTAACCCCGTCAGCATCCAACCGTGGCATCATACAATTTATTTAACTTGGATCCTCCCCATCCTTTTCAACAGGCACATTTGAGTGCAGTCGCTGGGACTCGAACTTGCGCGTTCGGTTTTGAATAGATGGCCAGTCCGCTTCTTATTGCACTAATGTGAGAGCCATTCTAAGAAAAACACAGTAGCGGAAGGCGATACAAAAAGAAAGGGGGGGAGTGAGCTTGGATCGTGCAAAGCCTTGACTACCAACTGGTCCTGCTTTATTTTATATTTCTCCAGTGATACGATCCGAGAGTCTGAAATTGACGCTGGTTGTTCCATTTTTGCAAAGGCATACATTTTTAACATCGCCCAAACCTCTTAATCATATCACTGCGAATCAACATATCGTATAGTTGACTCGTTTGAATCATTTTGGCAAACATGATCTGAACGCTACCCTTGTCCAAAAGAGAACATCATAAGACCTGGAGTAAAACCCCAGGAAACAGATATGGGAAACTATTTATCAAAGGACCATGTAAGGAAAGAGCTGAGAGCCTGCTAATATGTAGCAGACTTCAGCTGAGAACAATTACTGGTGTTCTCCCTGTGAAAAAAAGCATCTTAACACAATTGGAGTACTTCAGGGTAACTTAGACTGCAGCTTATGCAGGAAGGAGACTGAAACAACCCAACACATTTTGGCTCGCAGGAGATTGGGAAAATGTTCATAGAACCAGAAGTATCATTCGTACCCATTGCATGACTACACTCCTTTTTAAGGGATGCAGGATTAATAGGTTGGCTCTAAATGGTACAGATAGTACAATAAGCTCAGGCTGAAGTGCGCCCGGAGAAATGACGTGAAACTGTATAGTAAATGAAGAAGAACCTTGCACTGCATGGTACAAAGATAATTAATCAAATGTTTTAGTATTTTAGTGGGACTCTTTTCTAGTTTCGTATTACATTAACCTTCAACAAAAAAAGTAGGTATTTCTAGTTTTATATTGTAAAAATATTAATAGTTTTGCAATAAAATGGTAGTGTTTTTTATAATAACAAAGAGCAGACTCCATGCAACTGTAGTCAAATGCAACCCCTCAGCATCCAAGCGTGCCATCACACCGGTTTTTTACTTGGACCCTCCCCGTCCTTTACCACGGGCATATTTGAGTGCAGTCACTGGGACTCGAACTTGCGCGGTTCGGCTTTGAATGCATGGCCAGTCCACTTCGTGTCGCACTAACGTCAGGGACATTCTAAAAAAAAAAAAAAAACAGCAGAGAGTGACGATACAAAAAGTCAGCGTGGCAAACAGATGACCTTAACCCTACATTGCATAGTGTTAACATTAGACAACAAAGATGATTAATCAAACGTTTTAGTGGGCTGCTTTTATAGCTAGGTTACACTAGCCTTTAACAAAAAAAAATTATAATATAAAACTGTAAATATTTTATCAATAAAACTTGACTGCAGTGGCTGGGACTTGAACTCCCGACGTTCGGCTTTGAATGAAATATCCAGGCCACTTGATAACGCACTAACGATCACGGCTATTCAATTTGCTTCAGTTGAGGTGCCGTTGAAAGGGATATAAACACAAGTATGTGAATGAGAGGAAGAGTGACATATATAACAAAGTAATGCATTCAATAGAGGGTTAAACTATTAGTTTAACCTGAACTAAGTACAGGTCAAAGATATCGCCTGTCCTTGCGTATGGGAACATATCTGGTATAAAAATTAACAGAGATAAAAGAAATCTGATGCGTTCCATTCTTATTACTTTCTCTAACTGTTCCAGATACAAACTATTCATACATGCTAATCGAAATAAATATTAGCGTATTATTACTTGCTTCCTTGTAAATAAAGGGGAAATAAGGATATATGCTATGTTAAAATGATATTCAAATCTTATAACAGCTGGTTGCTATGTGAAATAATTGAGGTTCAGTTCGCTTTGTATGGTCCCTTTGAGAAAAGTTAATTAAAAACTGAAAGCAATAATAAGAAATATCTCAAAAAGTATCAGTTCTTCAAGAAAAGTCTGGTGTGTTCTATTCACATGACTTTTTCTACATCTCTGCAACAAATTATATTTAGAAAAATTAGCAGAAATGGTCTTATTAATTGCTTCTTTGGAAGTTGTCTATCTCTTACGATTTTCCAGTTATGCAAAAGTTTATACAGAAGTCATCCAGAATGAATAAATCTTCCAAGGCTGTTCCCAAAAATTCAAGGTATTCATTTTGTTTGTTATGAAAATATCTTGAGCATGTGGCATTTTAATTCAAATCGTTAGAACCATTTTTAAGAAAATCAAAATTTCGAGAAATGATCCAACTAAAGGTGACTCAATTTTCTTGAAAATCTTCGTGTCGCATCCTTGGACACTGAAGTAAAAAAATCAAGTTTGGTATTTTGGTATTTAATCGACTCATACTCGCACTGACAGACGCACAAAATGAAGGAGTTCTCAGAATATGTATTTTTCAGTATCAAATTTTTGGTTGGAATAAAATTCCTTCTTTACCGACTAAGCAAATACATGTATGTAATAAATAAAGTAAAAATATAACATTAAGCACTAGGCTTTCAACATCATTTGCATTAAATTTGGTATTCGTGTTAATTAAACAGCAAAGCAAGCTGAATTTTCAAAACAAATCCATAAAAATTGTATGAAATTCCCTCAATGTCCCTTAAAAAGTTGGTAATATCCATGCCTTTTATACACAAAATATATATATGGTTTATAAAAACTCTTAAGTTATAAATTGGATCATTTGTCTGCTCTCCAACTTCTCGCGGCCCTCCTTGGGGTCGCGACACGTAGTTTGGGAAACACATGTTATTAAGGTAACGTCGCTTTGAGTTATAAACTTGAAACGTATTTCATTATAATGACATGCTGGAACACATGTGTGACTGCGTGAACATCAGAATATTTCTGAGCATAGTTTCACAAAGGCCCAACAAACGCGTGGGTATTTCAGAAAGCTGAAGTCCGTCTTTTCCTTTGTAAGCGACGCAATATGGCATTGCCTCTTGGGTATCACGTAATATAAAGGAGGAAAACTCGCACCCTTTCGTCGTTCACAATTTCCCTTCCTTCTATCTCCTCCATATTCAGATGTTTGTGTAGTGACTGTAGTGCAAAAGACTTTTTTTTTTTTTTTTTTTTTTCTCACTAGGTGTCCAGTAAACCCTGTCTTCGCTTTCCTCGCGGCCATTGTCGTTCCAGTTAAGACGTCCATTTCCTGTGCCTCTATATCTTCATCTGCCTTAATATGAGAGCACAAGCTTCACAACGAGAAACACTATCGACATAAAACGGGCAGCGATGAGGCGATAAAGCAGGCTCTGCAGAGGGACTAAAATATAGCCGGCATTTGTTTCTGTGAATACTCTTTATTCTCGAGCACGCATAAACAAAATATAGTTTCTCTATCCACTATTTTCTGAGATCTTTTGTTACAAAACTTTTTGTTTATTTAATTTTTTTATTGTTTCATTTGCATAGCCCCCTTCAACTTCTATGGTCATATCGGGGGTTCGCCTGATCACAGTAATTTATTGTCTATATCATTTTATATCACTAAACACTCACAGTCAAAAAGTTTCTATTTACTGCAGTTAAGCGAGATGTATACAGAAATGCTTTCACTACCTCTCTATCTATATATCTAGGGTGTTCCGAAATATTTTCACAGAATATGTAATTTAAGATAGGAGACTTATGGCCTGTTTATTGAAATTTCGTAGCAACGGCTTTAAGTTTCTGAAGTGCCAGTACGCCACTGGCTAATTTGTCAACCATTCGAGAGCGTAACACGAAAAACGAAGGGACATATTACAGCGTACCTCTCTAGCGTAGTGGTTATGATACTGGCTTTCAAGTGAAAGATGATTCCCGAGTTCGGGTCTCGTTCACGTATCGCGGCACTTCGTCTGGAATGAAAAAAATAATAATAAAAAACATTTACTCTGACGGAATCGAACTTGTGTCCTTTGGGATAGCAGCTTCCCGCTTTACGCATTAAGCCACCAGAGCAGTTGGTAGGCTACATAACCCAAGAATGTAGTTAATGAATGTTCAGTGTCGCACTGTCAAGTTCGAGATTTTACAGATTTTTGCGGCATTAAATCTTGAGAACGCTAGGAACGAGCTGCTAAAAATCGATATTTCCATACTCGGGCAGCAGTTTTAAACACAGTCTAAGCCAGTTATTCAACCTGCTTTGCTTTAACACCGGCTTATCAGTACCCGATTCCCACACGTTTAACGCTATGTAGTTGCGTTATGTTTATCCGGGGACCATGCATCGCCGATCTCAAATTACTTATATCAGTCACGTGCACAATCTCGCAAATTATACACACACCTTCTCCACTACAAACAAAATTTCTTAAACTAGAGCATATATTCTAAATCTCTATCACTTATTTACCTATTTAGAGCCATTTTTGAGAAAAGTGAAAATTCCGGAAAATCTTTCATGCAAAGGAGGTAGTAATATTTTGGAGTAGGGATATTTTTCTGACATGTAGCTCAACTATTAAAGCGCCAATGCAATGGCCGAGATTAGGCAATTTCAGCCAATCGCGGTCATCTCACTTGAGCAATATTGTCGAAACATCTTATCCCAACTGATGTTCATTTCTTTGAAATCGTGTCGTACCTGACCTTCGTTTAATTTCCTGTCTTGGTTATTGGTAACAAGGTGACAATCCAGAGAATCAACCTAGACCTTTAATAACCATCAGTTCCACAATTGTACTTTAAATTAATTCAGTTACAATGTTTATTTAAAGTTTTATCCAGTTCATAACATATTTAGTTCGAAAAAGGAGTGAAAATAATAATTTATATTTCTTACGTATGAGATGAATGCAATAACCTCAAATAAAATAACGTTTGTTTCCATGTCATGTATTAGTTATTAAAAGCTGAAATAAAATAATTGTTCCCTATTTCTATTGTTGCTACCGATATTCGTACATTGGGTGTAGGCACGGTCGGCCATATCATAATTCAGGAGGCAGTGAAGAAAAAATAATAAACACGCTCGAATATGTCATCTACCATTTGAGACCTAATGTAAATATTACAATCATAATATGCTAAAATCTCCCTTCCTATATATTATAAATTATTAATAGTCTATTTCGCTACATTGTCATTTCAAATACAACCCATGAATTATCGACAAGATGAAAACACTCGCGGTATTACTTATAATAATCTGCCTGTTGCATCCTTTTGAATTATGCTTTTCACGGACAGACACGGACATTTTTCTAAAAAAGTGTTTTCTTATTTATTCTTATGTCCTCAAAACATGTATTTCCTGTGACATTTAGGTAGCTATAGAATTTTTGGCTGGAATGCTTTCTTTACCTACTATATTCATTGTAGGTGGTGAAAATCTGATATTTGTTTATCCGCTATAGCTTATATTTCATCTCTCTTTTCTTCAATCTTATCTTTTAAAAGTTTTATTTTTCTAAATAAAAGCACGTGTCTACAAAGGCCTTAGTGCTAGGCAACTGTAACTCTGCTTCAGTGACGGACAGATGACAACTCGGTCATGATCTCGTTTCGCAAGCTTCCTACCCACAAAGTAAAACACCATTTTCACCACTTGTATACCACAATAAATATTTCAAAATTGATCTCTAATCTGTAATGTTCGCTTGTGTCGCATTCATCTATTTACACGTTTGTTGTAAACCTATAAACTGGAAAACAAGCGTTATGCATACAAAAGTACAAGCTCGAAAGGGTGTAGACATTTTAATGAGCACTAATTATCTCTGAAAGTACAACCTTTCAAATTTACTACCACATTATTCATCCATCTCTTACATGCATGTTACCATTGAAATCGGCGGACTGTCAGTAATCTGCCTTTATGAATACGAAACAGAGCATCTGTAACAGCGGAATAATACTATGGTCTTTGTCGCAGGGTGAGAAATATAGTCAGCCACCTATATTTTCATATCTCGCAAGCACGTTCATCTGTTTTAAATATGAATTTCAAAGTGCATACAGGTTATTTTCGATTAACTCTTTTCATATCTGTCACAGCGGAAACAAAAGGGTGCAGATATTTGAAATGCTTAATTAGTGTGAAACACGGTCTGATAAATCAAAGGATTGCTTGTACCAGATATTCTTTCTCATGTAAAATTTCATGAATTGGTTTTCACTACGTGATTAAAATACCTTTAATGCTTTTATTTCATTTCATAAAACGTATTTCGTGCTTTTGGAAGGTTAGCAATGAAAGGCTAAACGTCTATATTAGCTGTCTATGAAAGTAAGGATTATGTTTTCATTTTTTTGTGCTTCTCTCACGTTTTGTTTATTATTTATTGCTCCTACTATAGCAAATACATCGACGTTTATATACTTTAAATCCCTTCTATACTCTCTGTTTTACCTTCTCTAGCACGTATGAAAAAATCTGATGTGTTCCATTCACATTACTTCTTTACATCTCTGCACAAAAAAAAATATTGTTAAAAAACTTATGCTTTTTTTTACTTCATGCTAATCGAGAAAAATTAGCAGAAATAGTCGTATTACTTGCTCCATACAAGTAGAAGAGAAATAAAGGAGCAGCATAGGCTATAATATTAGTCAAAAGCTGGTTGCTATGTGACTGAAGTTCCTTTGTTACTATGGACAGGAGTTGACAAATTCCCGTATGAGAAAAGTATGTTTTTAAAAGCTGACACTAATAACAAGAAATATTTAAAAACGAAAAAAGTATACAACATAAATTGTGTATTTTAACAAACTCTAGAGTTTCTGTTCTGTAAGCTTTTCTCTATTTCTTACGGTTTGCCAGTAATACAAAATTCCGTAAAATTCATCCACAATATAATAGTCTTCAGATATTATTTACAGAAAATTTAAGATACACATTTTATTCGTGAGATAAATATCCTTAATATACGATATTTTAATCAAAATCGATAGAGCTATTTTTGAGAAAATCAAAATTTTCAAAATTCTTTCCATGTAAAGGTTAGTTTGGGGTAAGGACATTTTCTTGAAATTTTCCTGAATTTAAACTTGACTTTACATTCACAAATAATGAATATCTTTCGAACGTCTAGTAGAAATGACTTCCTCCAAACGACTGATGAAATCTAGGATATGGGTTTGAATCATCGTCGAATCAAAGTTCGCGAAACAGTAAGAGGCCACAAGATATCACAAGGTACAGGTTTTCAAATTTGCACCAAAAATTAGGTCTGACAAAGCTCTCGGTAAAAGCCTTTGTTCTCAAGGAGAATAAAGCAATCATGTGATCGATTCGGAAGATGCTTTGGCACTTTTACATCGCAATCCTGACGAGTTTCTGCGTTGATGCATAACTGAAGACGGAACATGAATATATTACTATACTCCAGAGACAAAAGTGCACCTAAACAGTGGGCTTTTTAAAGCGAACCGGCTCCGAAAAAGGCAAAGGTAGTGAAATCCGCCAACAAGGTGATTACTTCGGTTTTTTTTTTTTTTTTTTTTTTTTTTTGTTTTTTGTTTTTTTTTTGTGCAAGCGGAATCATCTAAATTCTTTATTTTCAGAAAGGTAAAATGGAGAATATTATGCATCGTTATTACACCGGTTTAACGGAGAAATCAAGAAAAATCGCCCTCGTCTGGCAAAGAAAAAGATTCTCTTCCATCAAGACAAATACAAAGTTCGAATTACTATAAGATCTACCGTATTCACCAGATTTGGTCCACAGTGATTTTTTTTTATTATTGTTTGGTAACTTTAAAAAGTGGGGTGTCGGAAAACGATTCACGTCTAACGAAGAGGTCTTCTCTAAAACAGATGCCGATTTTGAGAACCTTCCGAAATCCTACTTTTTGGAATGCTTAAACCAGTTGGGGAAACACTCCGGAAAGTGTAAGGAGATTAGGTTGAAGATAAAACAAAAATCTATCAAAAATAATTTGTTCTTCTATCTTTTTCTAAGGTCTTATTGAACGTCCCTCCTGAGCAAGAGGGATAAAACGAAAGTCACCTTAGCCAGTTCCTCACCTACCGGTCTTAACTTGAAATAGCCCCGTCGATTTCTGCATCTCTTTTAACTCCCGAAGGGAGATCTTTTCACGTAAAATGCAGGGCACTTGAGCCACCTGGTATTAATAATTTATCTTCCATCAGGTGTTATTCTGCTACCTATATATTAAAATACGAAGTACGTCCAGAAAGTAAGTTCCGTTTAGTAATAAAATTAAATTGTGTACAGATACAAAATAATCATTTATTGCGCAAATTTCTACAACTCTTAAACTACTTTTCCACATAACTGCCGAAATTTTGCAGGCATTTGTCATAGCGTGGCACAAGTTTTTGTATACCTTCTTCATAGAAGTTTGCCGCCTGTGTCTTCAAAAAGTTGGGAACATTTTCTTTCAGCTCTTCGTCATTGTTGAAGTGTTGACCGCGAAGGAAAGACTTGAGATGTAAGAACGGATGAAAGTCGCTAGGAGCGAGGTCGGCTGTACGGAGGATGGTCAAACATGTCCCAGCCAAATCCCTATAGGAGGTTTTTCGTCACATTTGCAGTGTGTGGTCGTGCGTTGTCGTGAAGAAAAACAACACCTTTTGACAGCAATCCTCTGCGCTTATTTTGTATTGCGCGGCGCAATTTCCTAAGTGTCTCGCAATAAACATCTGCTTTGATTGTTTGACCACGCGGTAAGAAATCAATGAGTAAGATGCGTTTCCAGTCCCAGAACACTGTGCACATCATTTTTCGAGGTGTCAAGATTTGTTTCGGCTTAACCTTTGCTGGGGATGAAGTGTGCCTCCATTCCATTGATTGCCGCTTACTTTCAGGGGTGTCGTAAGAAACCCAAGTCTCATCTCCCGTGACTATCTGTGTCAGAAATTCTTCGCCGCCTTCATCATAACGGGTTAAAAACTCAAGTGCACTACCCATCCGTTTTGTTTTGTGTTGCTCAGTAAGAATCTTTGGTACCCAACGTGAGCAAAGTTTACGAAATTTCAGTTTTTCGGTAACAGTTTCATGAATTAGTGATCGTGAGCTTTGGGGAAATTCCATAGCGAGAGCACTAATTGTAAACTTGCCGTTTTCCTGGATCTTGTCATCAATCGCGTGAACCAGTTCTTCTGTAACCAAAGATGGACGCCCACTTCGTTCTTCATTCACTACGTCCTTCATTGAACTGTCGGACCCATCTTCTCACCATTGAATCAGTCATCGCATTTTGTCCGTAAACTTCGCAAAGTTGCCGATAAATTTCAATTGGTTTCACTTTCCTAGCATTCAGAAACGCATCACAGATCTGATTTCACAAGCGGCGGGATTTTCAATCAACACCAACATTGTAAACAAGCACAACAAAGCGTATGTGGCTGACAGCGATCTCAAAATGGCGCACGTTTCTTCTCCTTGATGCAGAGCATCTACCGCGCATGTGCGGAACTGCGATCGCAGCGCTGCAGCGGAGATGAATTGAAACGGAACTTACTTTCTGGACGTACTTCGTATTTCAGCTTCATCTAATAATGTTCTGTTTAATATAATTTGTGAATTATTACTTTCTCTACACGTACTATGTACATAGTATATAGAGAAGGTATTGTATTGCACCCAAAAATTCGATACCGAGATTTCACCGGAAATACATGTTTTAGGACCCCTGCATCCAAAACGATCATTTTTAGAAAAAAATATCCCTGTGTGTGTGTGTGTGTGTGTGTGTGTGTGTGTGTGTGTGTGTGTGTGTGTGTGTGTGTCTATGGGCAGCAGAGCTCAAAAATGAAAAGTTCGTTAAATATCAAACTTGCTATTTAAGTTCAACATATTCCAAGGATGCGACACGAAGATTTTCAAGAAAATTCCTCCAACCCAACTACCCTTTACTTTTAAAAAATGGAAAATATTGGTTTTCTAAAATATGGCTAATGATTTTGATAAAATACCTTATATTTAATATATTTACATGACAAAAAATATATGTCTTGAATTTTCTAGGAATACCTTCTGAAAACCTTTTTATTCTGGATGAATTTTTCTGAAATTTGCATAATTGGTAAACCCTAAGAGATAGACAAGAGCTTACTACACAAAAGATGTAGATCTCGTGAAAACACACAATGTATGCCATATACATTTTTCCGTAGAGTTGGCCGTTTTCGAGACATTCCTTGTTACTGGTTTCAGTTTTAAAACGCTTAAATCTTCTCATAGGGAACTTGTGAACTCCTGGGCCTGCAAAGAAATGGATTGCAATCCTATAGCAACTATATTTTAAAGCGTTTGTCTATTGGTTTAGCCTAAGAGTATTCCTTATTGCCCTTCTACCTCTGCCAGTCAGTTGTTTATTCTTCAGAAGGATTCCATACGTATCATATTTGGAGCTTCACCAAGAACTCACTGTAAACCACTTTTTTATGCAACTTGGTATACTGACATTGCCTTCAATGTTTGTTCTGGATTCCCTCCTATATGTTAAAAAAATATCAACCTTTTTTCAATATGTTCTTCTGTCCATTATTATCCCACTCAAAAATGATCTGATATTTATATTAAAAAATGCAAATATAGTAAAACCCTTAATAGTTTCTCATGTTTATCTGTTAAAATTTTCAACACCTTACCTCAGAACATTAAGACTCTTCCACTGTTAAACTTTAAGAGGAGGATCAAGACAATCTTGAAGGCAAATCCTCTTTATAGCATTTCAGAAATTTATGACCTGAAATGAGATTAATGTTATCCATTTTTAAATGTATTGTTGTAACATTGTTGTATATAGAATGTTTAATTAATTTGTATTCTCATGATGCAGCCTATGTATGTCTCATACTTAATGACTGAAAATAAACTATCTCTCTTTCCATCAAAGGAATTAAGTAATAAGACCGTTTCTGTTAGTTTTTATCTCGATTACCATGAAGGGGATTCGATTTTTTTCATTCAGCTAAAAGTTATGCTTTCGATTTATTAATATTTAAGTGATAATTATTTCTTAGTGCGCTATTAATAAATACGCTACACGATAGAATACGCGACTTAAATTGGCAGCTCTGAATGTCAGAAAACTGTTATTGCTAACACTGAGTCGAAAGTCTTTTTCCAACAGAACTCAGTTATTTGGCCCGAAATGTATGCAATTCCATTCGTTTCGGTGGCGGGTGATACATTACCTATCCAATGGAAAATCCGACGAGGAAAGTCGACACAGTCTGAGTTTGGTATTCTATTTGGAATACTTTCTCTGCATGACTTCACACAAATTCCTCAAATTCACTCAGAGATGATATGTTGTTCGGGGTTTCCCCCTTTCTGTTATCCTTGGTGGATTTTTGTATTAAATTTATGTAGTCAATTTTATCCGGGCCAAAACCTAAGTCCTACAGTTCCTTCGAAGTAATATTTCAACTACTATGATCCCATTTTTACTGTTTCTACTGAGTTCTATGTACATACATAATAGGTAGAGAAGGTATTGCATTCAACCTTAAAATTCGATACCAGAAAGTCATGTTTTAAAGTTTCCTGAACCTTTGTTCCCTAAAACTAAATACCCGGTTCGGTATTTCACGGACTTTTCGTTTTCGAGCTATGCTGTGCAGACACAGTCACACCAGAACGTCTTCTAAAAACTAATAATGTTTACTTTCTCTAGCCTCGTATGTACCACGTACATAGAAGATAGAGAAGGTGTTGTATTCCACCCAAAATTCTATTTGCTTTCTTGTAAGTAGAAGCGAAATAAGGGAGTACCATAGGTTAAAATGATAGTCAAAAGCTTGTTTCTATATAACTGAAGTTCTTTATTTGTATGGACAAGAGTTGACAAATTCCTGTTTGAGAAAACTAAAGTTTTTCAAAGCTGAAAACATAAACAAGGAATATCTCAAAAACGATCAACTCCATGAAAAAAATGTATACAACATAAAGTGTGTGTTTTAATGTGCTCTACATTTTCTGTGTGGTAAGCTTTTGTCTATCTCTTACGGTTTAGCAGTTATGCAAAATTCCGTAAAATTCACTCAGAATAAAGTAGTCTTCAGAGACTATTCCCAGAAAATTCAAAATATACATTTTGTTTGTCAAGTAAATATGTTTAATATACGATATTTTAATCAAAATCGTTAGAGCTATCTTTTAGAAAACCAAATTTTCGAAAAAAAAGTTGCATGTAAAGGGTAGTTTGGGGTGGAGGGGTTTTTCCCAAAATCTTCGTGTCGCATCCCTGGAAGATACTAAACTTGAATACCAAGTTTGGTAATTTACCGACTTTTCGTTTTTGAGTTATCGTGTTCACGGACACACGGACCTTTTTCTGAAAATACTTTTTTTTGGATACAGGGGACCCTAAAACATATATTTCCGGTGAAATCTCGGTATTGAATTTTTGGGTGGAGTGAAAAATTTTCTCTATACACTATGTACATAGTACGTGTAGAGAAAGTAAAAAGTCACACTCTTACAACTATAAAACTCCAAAACACTGTACAATGGATTAGAGAGCAAAACTACTTTACTTTTTCTCCATAATAATGATAAGGACAAGGTTTTTACACTGTTGAGAAGGCTGTTAAATAGGTTTAAAGATACTGTTTCGAAAACCTTTTGAACTTGCTATACTTACATTTTGCAATATAAGTGTTTGTAGTATTTCTTGTGGAATGATTATGAACAGCGGAACACAGTGTATATGAAGTTATAATCATCTTAACAAATAGCAGACAATTCAGAACAAATAAAGATGTTGTAGACTGCCACCGTGGCTGTGTGGTCAGCGAGTTGACTTCTCACCCTATGTCCCGTGTTCGATTCCCGGCTGGGGCGGGGAATTTTTCTTTAATCAGAATTATTCTCTAATCCCCACAGAGTCTGGAGGTATGTATGTGAGAGTGAGAGTGTGTGTATTTCAGAAAAAATAATAAACCTAATGTAAAAGAACCTTCAGACAAAAGTTGTTTCTAATGCAAAGCCTCCAATATGACCTTAGATGTTAAACAACCACATATCTTGCCTCTCTGTGAGAAATTATTTTTAGTAAGCTGCTTCTTCTATCTACGTTATGCTAATCGAGATAAACATTAGCAGAAACGGTTGCCTTACTTAGTTCCTTATAAGTAGGAGGGCAATAAGGGAATACACCAGGTTAAACCTGTTGTTGCTATGGTATAGAAATCCGAGTCTTTGTATTGTGTGCTTAACTAGCTCTACGGTTTAACAGTTATGCAAAATTCCGCAAACTTCATCCAGAATAAACATGTCTTCAGAGGCTATTCCCAGAAAATTCAAGATATACATTTTATTTGCCATGTAAATATATTTTATGTACGATATTCCATTCAAAATCGTTAGTCATTTTTGAGAAAATTAAAATTTTCGAAAAGTTTTCCATGTAAAGGGTGGTTGGGTATGCGGGGATTTTCTAGAACATCTTCATATCGCCTCCTTAGAAGATACTAAACGTAAATGCCAAGTTTGGTATCTAACGGACTTTTCCTTTCAGAGCTATGCTGTCCACAGGCGCGCACACACGCTCGCACAGGACCTTTTTCTAGAAATGCTTATTTTGGATTCAGGAGGTCCCAAAACATGTATTTTCACGTGAAATCTCGGTATCAAAGCTATGGGTGAAATGTTACTTGCAACACTGGATATGAGTATGCCAACCTAGACAGGGTTGGATATTAATTTCCAAAGACTTAACAGAAATAGTAAAAGAATCTAAACTAGATAAATTAAACTTAAAAGCTAAATCAACAGTTATGCTGCAATTAACAATAATTTAGGAAGTTCGAATTTTCACCATCGTTCTTTAGAATCAATGTTGCAGCAAGAAATCCTGTCTCCAAACCGAACCGCTCCCCTGAATTAGTTTGTGCACGCAGTCCCGCAGCACAGATGCGTCAGAGAGGTTGCCTGGAGCAAAAGGAGAGCTTGTGTGAGCACTGCTTTGCTTTGGCAAGAGAAACCAACCATGAATGTGTTCATTTGTTACTGGGAGTGGATGTTTAGAATATTAAAGCACAAATTGAAAGCAAATATAACGTCTTGAAGTTTATAACTTAAATCAACTTTGTAACAAGCTGGAACAAGTAATAATTACTGTTCCCCTGTTGAATCACAGAAATAGAAGAGATTCTACCGCTATTTTTGCGGTTGCTGGAACGCAATAAAACCAGATGTGCTGCATTCACATCACTTTCTCCACTCACTCTACAAAACTTTCATAAAAATCTGATATGTCCGATTCACATGACTTTCTCTACATCTTTTTAACAAAGTATTGTTAAAAAGCTTATTCTTTTATCTACTTCCAGATAATCGAGATAAACATTAGAAGAAATTGTCCTTATTACTTGGTTCCTTGTATATAGGAAGGAAAAAATCTAATGTGTTCCATTCATGTGATGTCCTCCGTTCAGTAAACAAACCTTTAAATAAAAGTATTATCAACATCATGATAATTAAGAATTAATCTTATTACTTGCTTCCTTGTAAGCAGAAAGGAAATAAGAAAACGCACAGGTTAAAGCAAAAGTCTCATCTATTAAAAACTGGTTGCTATGTGAAGCAATGAAACACCAATCACATCGCTTGCCAGTAATAAATAAACGAGAAACGAGAAGGAAGATGTCTTCTCGTTTGTGAAAAGTTTAAGTGGCTAAAATTGAAACCAATAATCCCGAAATAGGTTAACTCTGCAAAACAAAATGTATATGACATAAATTGCGTAATTTAATGAGATCCACGTTTTTGTGTAGTAAGTTTTTGTTTATCTCTTACGGTTTGCCAGTTATACAAAAGTCATCCAGAATGAAGAGTTCTTCAGAGGCTGTTCAAAGGAAATTCAAGATATACATTTCTTTGTCATAAAAATATCTTGAACATTAGGTATTTTAATTCAATATCCTTAGAGCCATTTTTGAGAAACTCAAAATGTTCGAAGTTGTTTCAATGTAAAGGGTAGTTGGGGTGGGGGGTTTTCTTGAAAAACTTCTTGTCGCATTCTTGGAAGATACCAAACTTAATTACCAAGTTTGATATTTAACGTTCTTTTCGTTTTTGAGCTATGGTACCCAGACACGCACACTCACGGATCTTTTTTCAAACAAAAAAAATTGGTTTCAGGGGGACCCAAAACATGTACTTCCGTTGAAATCTCCGTATCGAATGTTTGGGTGCAATACAATACTATCTCTATATTCTCTGAACATAGTACGTGTAGAGAAAGTAAAATACTCAATCTTCCTTCTACTTCTTGTTAACATAATGTATTGGTGATATTATTAAAAAATCTACAGAATTTAAAATATCTTGTTCACATTTATAAAGTTTATTACACAGAATTATTGAACTATTTTTCCATGTTTCAAAATAATGCTGAAATGTTTAATTAAATAAAAATTCATTAAATGTAACTTCACTGTTGCAATAGCTTACTTGCCCTATTTAGTACAAATCGCATAGGTATAAAAGGTATTGCATTCCAACCAAAAAATTCAATATCAAATTTTAAAGATTTTCAAGAAAGCTCACCCATCCTAACTACCAATTAATGAAAAAAAGTATCTATGGTATTTTGATTAAAATACCACACGTTAAAGATATTTACATACCTTTGACGTGTGTGGGAATAACCACTAAAGTCCTCTTCATTACCAATGACTTTTACAAATCTGGTAAACAGTAAGAGATAGGGGAAAAAATTACTTTATAAAAATGTAGATGTGTTTAAAACATACAATTTATGCTATAAACATTCTTACAGTTATTAACTTCCGAGATATTCCTTGTTATTGGTTTCAATTTTAGAAGAATTGTACTTTATTCAGACAGGTAAATGTATAGACACAACTTTAAAAGATTAGACTATCGCTTTAGCCTAGTGTATTCCCTTATTTTCCTTCTACTTACACGAAAGCAAGTAAGAAAATTTCTGTAAACATTTATCTTAATATGAAGTAGATAAAATAATAATAATATTTTGTTAGAATTGTTTGCTGCAGATTAGGTACACAAATGGAACACATCGGTTTTTCTAAATATTCAAAAATTGAAGTTTCACGGTAAATTAGTTCACAAACTAAATGGACTATATCACTTTCTATATTTATCCTAATTATTAAAAAAGTGATCAATCTTTTACTCTCCAAAACTCTTAATTTTTCAAATTTCAATAATTTATTTATTAAAATTGAAGCATTACTTTTAAGATAAGTACGCTCATTGTTTAATGTACCTTTGGGAGGCAAAACACACATTTTAAACAAATTAGTAAAATATTGCATCCTATGGAGCATTTTGAATATGAAAATAAGTTTTCGAGAAAATAATGTTTAAATTTAGGGGTGAAACTTTGAAAATAAACTTTGTTGTTTTTTTTTTAATTTAGAACCCATGTTTATTTTACAATGGCAAAAATGCTTTTTTAAAGCTTCGCTACTTGCGTCCAAATTTTACAGTTGCGAGTATTTTCATCTTGTCCTAAGAGATATATTTGATGCGAAAATTCAAAGAAATAGACTATTAATAAGTTGTGATATGTAGGAAGAGATTTTATCAGGTTATGATTGTAATACTTATATTAGTTCTCAAATGATAGATGACGCGTTCCATCATGTTTGTTTGCCATTTTTTCCCCGCTTTCTTTCTTTCCTTCTGAATTACGATATGGTCGATGCACAAATGTTTTATTTCCTTTGCCGTTTCAAACTTCCCGCCATCACGCAAAAGCACGATGACTGGCCTTGTTACGAATAACCAAGACAGCAGATTAAACAAACGAACGTCAGATGCTCAAAGAAATGAACGCATGCTTCGTCAATATCGCTCCAGTCAGATACCGCGATTGGTTGAAATAGCCTAATCTCGGCCATTGCATAGGCGCCTAGTAGCTATGCTCATTTGTCATTATACAGATAAATTATCAATACTCATTTGCACATTGCGTTGTAGCTTTAAGAAGAATACACCAAGGTAAACTGAAAATTAAGTACTTTCAAAACTGGTCGCTGTGTGGTGGCCTTTAAATTTAGTTCTCTTTGCATGAACACCAAAAGAAAAGAAAGGAATACCATTCTGGTGTGATTCGTTCACATGACTTTTTCTATCTAATTACAAAACTCTATCCTTCTATCTGCTTCACTCTAATCGAGATAAACATTAACAGAAATAGTCCTATCGTTTACTTCCTTGTATGCCAAAGGGAAATAAGGTTATGTTCTAGGTTAAGCCAGCATTTCTATTTCGCGAGTCGCCATGAGCATATTATGACGTATCGATGCCACTATAAGACGCAATTACTGTTTTGGACGTAAAATGTGGCAAATTTACTCCAAGATCTTTTTTTTTTAATTGCTTCATTTTGAAAGCCCCCTTAACATCAGTGGTTATATCGGGGGATTTCACTTCTGTAGGTTCAAATTCCCCGCCCCAGCAGGGAATCGAACCCGGGACCTCCGGGTGAGAAGTCGGCTCGATGACCACTCGACCACGGAGGCAGTCTCCCAAGATCTTTTCTTTCAAGGTATAGGATGGATACTTTTGCGTGCAAATAACTATTACAAAGGCCCAAAGGCTCTACTTCCCTCCCAAAGTTTACGCCCTGCTAAGGATTTTTAGTCTGAAAAATGCATTACCCCCAGCTGGGTCTGAACCCGCAAAGAAGTTAGAGTATCATGGTAACCACTATATCACCTACTCATCCTCTGTGGCTGTGAGGTATGGGACATGGCAGCAGACTTCTGGCTTCTCTGGTTACTGAATAATCTGTCTGCCGTCGTTTTCCAGTGAAGCTACTACATGAGGCTCGGACACGTCAATACGTGGAGGATATGATTAGGCGCCGGGCTCAAAATGTCTACACCAGATTGACCCATCATGACAAGGACTTCAGATATCCGATGGATTACATATCCTCTGAACGCCGATGCAAGTAATATCGAGTTCCCCAAATGGCTTATGGGCACCCCCGGTAAAAAAAATGCACTAAACCAGCAAACGGCTAATAAGGTGAGCCTAGGGTGCTGTCATCAAAAATCGCAACAACCACTTTTTTTCGGATTAAGGCGAATTCTAGAGAGGATTATTAACTCCCCGAACTTCCTGTCCCTTCAATTCATCCCTAGCAGTCTTTTAGGGATGTAGATGCCGACGAGGACTGGAGCAGAGGCGTTATTTCATGGAGGTGACTCCGTTCTGGAAATACGGCTCTCGGCTGCGGGATGGCGTTTGTGGTTGTCTGCGGACTCAGGTGCCCTATATGTGACTGAGCCACGGACTCCTGGCGCTCCCCGCACCGAGATGAACTACTTGTGAACTGTAGGGACCCTTCACCACACCTCTCTCTCTCTCTCTCTCTCTCTCTCTCTCTCTCTCTGTCCGGATGCCGGCCACCCTCTATAATTACACTTATCTCATATTTCCTTCAGGGATCTAATGTACAACAAGCCCACGGCTGCAGTATGGATTACCCCTCCATTACGTACATACTTAAACATGCGCCGTGGCCGAGTGGTTAGACCATTCACCTCTCACCCAGACGGTCCAGGTTCGATCCCACGGGTTCGCATGTGAGATTTGTGGTGGACAAAGCGGCGCAGGGGCAGGTTTTCTCTGGTTTCCCCCGCCATCGAATTCCACCGGTGCTCCATCTTCATTCCATGTATCACCAGTGTCGTCGCCTGCCGTGCCACAAGTAGTAAAAGCGCATCCACAGCGTTAAATGCTTCCCTAGTAGAGCTTGCCGAAGTTGCTGGAGCGTCGATAGGGTTTTTAAATTTATATCAAAAGTATGTTTTACACTCCGGATTTGATTTTTTTTTTTTTTTGTGGTGGTAATACTGTTTTAGCTTACTATGGTTTTATCATTTTAAGCGAGTTTTTAGCATGGATAGTTTTTAATTTCCATTTTAATTCTAATTTTTGCTGGTTTTCTTTTTATAGTTTTAACGTCCTTTAACCTGGTTGGTCATATCGTACGATGAATGAAATTGGTGAAATGATGCTCAAATGATCTCGGGGTCCTCGGAGCTTAAAGTTACTCGACATTCGTCTTCTCAGGATAAGGGAAAACCCCGAAAAAAACCTTATCCGGGTAACTCACCTTAAGTGAGATTCGAACTCGCGACCTTTTGAATGTGGGGCAGACACACTACCACCACACTATCCAGGCGGGCGCTGTTATTTTATCTCTCATAACTTTTATCCTGATTTTAACTCTGGACTCTTGCCGCTTTGTTGTTTTGTTTTTGTTTTTTTAAGGACGCTGATAACCAGGAGTTTAGCGCCCTAAAATCCCAATTATCACACAGTCGCCTTCCGTGGTGTAATGGTTACCATGCTAACTTCATATACCCAAGGTCGCGGGTTCAAACTGGGGGAGGAAGATTGATTTTTTTCGGGTTTAAAATGTCTTAGTATATCCTTCGGAAGGGAAGTAAAGCAGTTGGTCCCGTGTCGTAGATTTACGGCACGTAAAGCAACCTCAAGCCTGATAGAGAGGCCTCTGAGCAAAATTAAGTGGTCTTTCACGCCCAGTTTAGAATGGGACGCTGAGAACCACAGTAGTTAAAGGGCATTCATAAATAATACACCATTTATATTTTTACTTTCTCTACATGTACTATGTACATAGTGTATAGAGAAGTATTGTAATGCACCCAAAAATGTGATACCAAGATTTCACCAGAAATACATGTTTTGGGTCCCCCTGAATCCAAAAGAATTATTTTTAGAAACAGGTCCGTGTGTGTGCATGTGTGTCCGTGTGTATGTGGACAGCATAGTTAAAACGAAAAGAGCGTTGAATACCAATCTTGGTATCTTCCAAGGATGCGACACGAAGATTTTCAAGAAAGTCCCCTCACCCCCAACTACCCTTTACATGGAACTTTTTTTAAATTTTTTTTATTTTTTTAAAAATGGCTCTAACGATTTTGATTAAAATATCGTATATTAAATATATTTACCTGACAAATAAAATGTATATCCTGAATTTTCTGGTAATAGTCTCTGAAGACTACTTTATTCTAGGTGGATTTTACAGAATTTTGCATAACTGCTAAACCGTAAGAGGTGGACTAAAACTTACCACACAAAAAGTGTAGAGCACGTTAAAAAACACAATTTATGCAATATACATTTTTTTCGTTGAGTTTATTGTTGTTTTTTTTTCGATATTCCTTGTTTTCGGCTTCAGCTTTGAAAATTTTATACTTTTCTCATACAGGAATTTGTCAACTCCTGTCCATGCAAACAAAGGAACTTCAGTCACATAGCAACCAGCTTTTGTCTGTCACTTTAACCTATTTTGCTCCCTTATTTCGCTTCTACTTACAAGAAAGCAAGTAATAAGGCTATTTCTGCTATTTTTTTCTCGATTGGATGAAGTAAATATTAGCATTAGCTTTTTAACAATAATTTGTTGCAGAGATGTGAATGGAACACATCAGATTTTCTATCACAGCTTTAAATCCACAACCATTCAAATCATTCCTGCGGTTAAGCCCTATCAAGGGCAGGCACGCAGCAAAACACCTAGACTCATCATGAGCCTACCATATGACGGTCCTCATATCACGGAGGGCGAGTCCTCTAGCTGTACACAATATAGAACCTACGTGGATAGAGTGCCGCCAATAAAGTTAATCAGGAAAGTTTAAAACTGCAAGCAAATGCTTAGTTGTTCTCTATGCATTGCCTGCAATCTCTGTCTGAGAATTAAATATCTACGTGTTTGGCCAGTCGTGTCTAATTTCAGCCTGTCCTTGATTGTAACAACGAGCGAGGAATTATACACGGATCCTGTTGTGTTGTTTGTTTATTTGTTTGTTTAGAGCAGCATCCCTGTCCCTTTTATTTCTCGCTCTACTTTATTTGATTCTCTTTTCAACCGTTTCGAATTCAATCTCCGGATCAAATTGTGTTGTGTTTTTTCCGTGCAAGAGATGCGTGGTCACATGACCCAATGTAGTACCTCCCCATTGATTGTTTAACATAACTCCTGCTGACATTGCGTTCTTCTTGCATTTAATGCACAGATTCAAGTTTTGATTCACGCCACCAAATTGTTCTTGACAGTAAAAACAAGGAAACCCGTGGCAATGTACTTCTGTAACATATTAAAAAATCTAATGTGTTGCATTCGCAAAACTTTCTCTAGCTGCTCTACGAATAAACTTTCCCTATCTACGTCATGCTAATTAAAGGTCTACGTCATTGGTATATGTCTTATTACTTGTCTCCCTGTAAGTAAAAGGGAAATAAGGGGATACACTAGGCTAAAACGTTAGTCAAACCTTATAAAATATATCGTTATCTGAAACAATCGAAATAATTTGGTTCTCCTGCTTAAGCCGGAGTAAAACAAAAGAGATAACGAAAGTAGTTCTCCCGCTTGAGAAAAGTTTGTGTTTACATTTGAAACCAACAACAAGGGATATCTCAAAAATGACCCAACGAAAATGACATTGTGTGCTTTGACAAGTTCTACATGTTATATACAGTAAGATTTTGTCTATCTCTATGGTTATGCGACATTTACCAAAATTCATCCAGAGCAAAGATGTCTTCAGAAGCTGTTCCCAAAAAATTCATGATGTACGTTTTATTTGTCATGTAAATATCTTTAATGTACAGTGGTTAGAGCTATTTTTGAGAAAATCAAAATTTTCAAAAATGTGTAGATGTAAAGGGTAGTTGGGGTGGATGACTTTTCCATTTGTCTCTATTTCTCTCATATCTTCGTTTCTAAAATGATCTGTCTGGTACATCCTTTTGCTGCTCGGAGAATTTTCATTTCTGCCGCTTTTATTTGGCTCCAGTCTTTCTTATTAAGCGTCCATATCTCCAAACTATATACGAAACAGCTATTATGTTATAGAATGTTATATTTGTATCCTATCGGGTTTTTCTTTTTAAGGTGCGAGCTATTATTCCACAAATATACTTATTTCTTCATTGTTTGTATTAAAGGTTACATTATAGCCCAAGTAATTAAATTTTCCCAACAGTTCTAACACTTTATTATTTAATATTATTTCCGATATTTTTATTTGTTTTCTTATAAATGTCGTAAATGCTGGTTTAATAACTTCGTTGCTGGGGTTGCCTACAAGCCATTCGGAGAACCCGGTACTATTTGTGTCGGCATTCAGTGGATGAGTAATCCCACAGATATCTGAGAGACGTTCTCGATCTGGCGAAGAAATTTCAATCCCGGCGCCTAATCACATCCTCCACATGTGGTATACACTTAACTTAAATGCACAATTTGTTATTTTACAGATATTTTTTGTTTTGAGTTACTCTGTTCACAAACACACGCTGGTCTTTTTATAAATATTGGGGGGATACAGTGGAGTTAGAGATGTGTACTTCCGGTGAAATCCCGGTATCGAATTTTTGGGTAGAGTGTAATACCTTCTCTACCTTGACACATGTACTATTTAGAGAAAGTAATAATCCGAGTGAATCAAAATGTAGTACTAAAAGACACGTTTTCATCACGAACGCTAATAGTTTGAGGCATTGATGACCGCCTGCCTGAATATCACACCATTCATTAAACCTCAAACACGAGGCATCGCTGCGGCACTTTCAGTACACTGTGCTTTTATTCAGCTCATAAATAATAACGCGTTAAGCAGATACGAAGTCGACTCGTGTACCAAAACTGGGTGACCTGGATGTCCCTTGGCCGGCGCTGAGATCATGACCACGGAAAATTCAATTTCATATTACACAAGATAAATCACTCACACACAGTGGACGGAAACAGGTCGCCACGGCTGCAGAAACAGCGCTATTGGTAAGCGTTCTTTGCATGCCCAGCGCAAATAGAGGGCATACAAGCATGACATTTAATTTACCTAAACGATTATTACACTCATTTAATAAATAACGTTATACAGGATGTTTCAAAATGACACTGAATCAATATGAGACTGTCAATTTAATTGTTTTTTCTAACGTGCTATGTACATACGTAATAGAGAAGGTATTGCATTGCACCCAGAATTTCATACCGAGATTTCACCTGAAATACACGTTTTAGGGCCACCTGTATCCAAAAAAAGCATTTGTAGAAAAAGGTCCGTGTATGTGTTTGTATTGTCCGTGTTTCTGTGAACACGATAACTCAAAAACGAAAAATCTGTAAAATACCAAACTTAGTATTTAAGTTTAATATCTTCCAGGGATGCGACACGAAGGTTTTGAGAAAAATCCCCCCAACCCAAACTACCCTTTACACGGAAAAAATTTCGAACATTTTGACTTTCTCGAAAATGGCTCTAACGATTTCATTCTGAATAAATTTTGGTAAACCGTAAGAATTAGGCGAAAACGTACTACACAAAAATGTAGATAACGTTAAAACACACAATTTATGTCGTATATGTTTTTTTCGTGGAATTGGCCATTTCTGAGAGATTCTTTTTTATTTACTTCAGGTTCAAAATACTTAAAATTTTTCTCGCACGGAAAGTTATAAACTCCTGGCCCTGCATTGAAACGGATTTTAACCACACGGCAAAGCTTTTAAAGGATTTGACTATTGTTTTAGCCTAGTGTATTCTCTTATTTTCCTTCTACTGACAGGGAACAAGTAATTAAGACAATTTCTGCTAATGTTTATCTTGGTTATCATAAAGTAGACAGAAAAATATGTTTTAATAATAATTTGTTACAGCGATGTACAGAAAGTCATGTGAATCGAACACATCAGATTTTTTTTCTTTTTTCAATAGCAACAATAAAGGATATGGAACAATTATTTTATTTCAGCTTTTAATAAGTAATACATGAAATAGAAGCAAACGTTATTTTATTTGAGGTTATTGTACTCGTCTCATACATAAGAAATACAAATAATTATTTTCACTCCTTTTTTGAACTGAATAGGTTACAAACTGGATAAAACTTTAAATAAACATTGTAACTGAATTAATTAAAAGAACAATTATGGAACTGAAAGCTATTAAAAGTGAAAGTTGGTTGCCTGGATCGTCACCTTGTTACCAATAACCAAAATAGGAGATTAAACATACGAACGTCAGGTGCGACAAGATTTCAAATAAATGAGCATCATCTGCGATAGGATTTTTAGACAAAATCGCTCCAGTCAGATGACCGCGATTGGTTGAAATTGCCTGTTCTCGGTCCCATGAACGCTGAACGTATTACGAAGATATTGCACTCTCTTCAGTAATTTTGGACTTAGAATAAGCAAACTATCTCTTTGAAAGCATTCATTCTTTGAGTTATCTATTTATAACATATATTTTCATTCATCAGTTTCATATCCTACTTATCCTACCCGTATGTAGGACTGACACCTCCTAGGACTTAAAAGGGATGCCTAGGGGTCAGAGCCTGTGAGGAAACAACAGAATTGAGAACCTGGAACGAGTGGTCGGCCCGTAGCCAGGCATGAGAGTGAGGAATTGGTTAATATGAAATACAAGCGAAATGAGCGAAAGTGATTGATGGAGCAATTGGTGGAATGAGTGGCGGGAATGACCCGGAGAAACCCCGCGCAGACGCCGCTTCGTCCACCACAATTCCCACATGCTTGGGATGGAACCCGGGCCGCCTACGTGGGAATCGAAACGTCTAACCACTCGGCCACGGTGCCGCTCTTGTAAACAAATAATATCAAATAAAGCAGTTTGTTATTTTTGTTAATTATCTTACTCTTCAAAAACCCTCCTGTGCTGTGTGAACATATTGTTTACAAAAACACAATGTTTCACTTTTATTTCTAAAAGACTCTTATGTATTACATTTTCAAAGTGAAAACCAACGATAATAATCAAAGTAGTACCCGATGAAAGCCTTCAAAAAGATCTATGTAATAACATTAATACGGTACTCTTTAAAAATTAGGACAGTATAAAAGGTGTCTTTTGTTTCAGAAGTTAACATTTTAGGACAAAAGGTCTTTTAGATATTACCAATTCAATTACTATAAGAGCGCTTTTCAAGAACTTCTGTGACTGTTTTTCTTTTTAACTCAAAGAAACTCTTTTAATTCGTTGTTTACTTTGGTATATTTAAAACGATTCTATAGGAACTGAAACAAATTTTAAATATCCTACATGTACATTCACGTGCTTTTCTCTACCTATTTTGCAACAAATTATTCTTAAATAATTATACGCTATGTTCATCAAGATAAGCATTAATACGAATAACCGTATTATTTATGTATTTATAGGCACTCGAGAAATAAGGGAGTACTAGGATAAAGCAATATTTAAATCTTTTAGAATCTGTTCGCTAAATGATAACTTTGAAATTACGTTGTTGTTGTTTTTTTGGGGTTTTTTTTTTTTCTGATCAGGAACAAATATCTACTTCCCATTTAAGTATAAGTATTAGTATATTTAAGTCAATTACAAGGAATAACTCGGAAATGGTTTATTCCATTAATAATGTATTGGATATAAATGGTATGAATTAAATAAATCTACATTGTGTAGTAATATTTTATTTATCTCTTTACGCTTTGCTAGTTATGCAAAAATCATCCAGAATGAAAAGGGCTTCAGAACCTATTCCCAGATACACGTATTACTTGCGATGTAAATAATTTGATATGTAATATTTTAATCAAAATCGTTATAGACATGTTTAAAAAAATCCAAATTTCCAAAAAATAATCTTCAATGTTAAGGGTAATCTTAGGTGGAGAAATTTTCTTGAAAATCTGCATATCTCATGCTTGGATGATTCTGAACTTAAATACCAAGATTGGTGCTTAACAGACTTTGCGTTTTTAAATGATGCTGTTCACAAACACGTACAGAAACACGAAACGTTTTTAAAAGTGCCTTTTGGGATCCAGATGTCTTGAAAACGTGTATTTCTGGTGTAAGAATTGTATTGAATTTTGGGTGGAATACAATAACATTTCTATCTATTACATACATTGTACTTACTAGAGAAAAATGTAGCTTATTTGCTTGTGACACTCGCCAGGATCATATCATCACCGCCGGAGTGCCGGAATTTCGTCCCGCAAGAGTTACTTAACGTGCCAGTAAATCGACTGACCTGGGGCTATCACAATTAATGTGTGAAATTTTGTATATCCACAGTATGAGTTATCTTATTGAAATTTATAATAGTTATGCACAGTAACTCCAAAACTCCTGATTTTCAAAATGTCATAATTTAAAAAAAATTAGAACATAATTTCCAAAACTAATATGACCATTTTATTTAATGTGTTTTTGAGAGATAGTTTAAAGATCTGATGTGTTCCATTCACATGACTTTCTCTACATCTCTGTAACAAATTATTGTTAAAAATCATAATCTTCTATCTACTTTATATAATCCAGCTAAACATTAGCAGAAATTGCCTTAATTACTTGCTTCCTTTAAGTAGAAGAAAATAAGGGAATATCAGGCTAAAACGATAGTCAATCTTTTAAAAGCTGGTTGCCATGTGGTTGAAATCCGCTTCTATGTAGGGCCAGAAGTTTACAACTTCCCGTGTGAGAAAAGTTTAAGTATTTTAAATCTAAAACAAATACAGGGACTATCGCAGAAATTATCAATTCAACTATAAAAACATATATGACATAAATTGTGTGTTTTAACTTGATCTACATTTTTGTGTAGTAGGTTTCTGTCTAACTCTTACGGTTTACTAGTTACGCAAAATACAGAGAAATTAATTCAGAATAAAGAGGTATTTGGAGGCTATTCACAGAAAATTCAAGATTTACATTTTATTTGCCGTATAAATATCTTTAACATACAGTATTGTTATTAAAACTGCCAAACCCATTTTTGAGAAAATCATAATTTTAAAATTTTTTCAATGTAAGGGGTAGTTTATGGTGGGGGGATTTTTCTCAAAATCTTCATGTCGCATCTCTGGAAAACACTAAACTTAAATATCAAGTTTGGTGTTTTACCAACTTTTCGTTTTTGGGTTATCGTGTTCAGACGCACAAACACACACATGGACCTTTTTTCAAAAATGTTTTGCTTGGATTTAGCGGACACTAAAACGTGAATTTCCGGTGAAATCTCGATATGGAATTTTGACTTCAATGAAATACCTTCTCTATGCATAATTGGTAAACACAAAAAAAATGTACAGATCGCTAAAACACATAATTTATGTTATATGCAGTCTTTCGTGGAGTTGGCCGTTTTTGAGATACTTCTTGTTTCAGTTTTAAAATACTTTTCACATATGGGAATGTGAAACTCCTGGCAATCCATAGAAATGAATTTCATCCACATGGCAACCAGCTTTTAAGAGATTTAACTATTGTTTTCGTCTAGTGTATTCCCTTATTTACCTTCTACTTACAAGAAAGCAAGTAATTAAGATAATTTTGCTAATGTTTATATCGACTGACAAGAAATAAATAGGAGAAATAGCTTTCTAACGGTAAAGTATTACCGAGATGTTGAGAAATCCATGTAAATGAAACATATCAGATTTTAATTTTTTTTTAATTTTTCACAAGTTTTGGTTATCGTCATCATTTTAAAAACCACCGGTCCGGTTTGAACCCACGTAGTTCGTATAAGAAGTCCAGCGTCTACCCAACTCAGCCAGTCAGATGAATGTGGTAAAAAAAAAGTATTTCTTCCATTCACATGACTTTCTCTACATCTCTGCAACAGATTATTGTTAAAAAGCTTGTTCTTCTATTTACTTCATGCTAATTGAGAAAAATAAGCAGAAATAGTATTATAACTTGCTTCCTTATAAGTAGAAGCGAAATAAGGGAGTACCATAGGTTAAAGTGATAGTGACTTAAGTTCCTTTGCTTGTATGGACAGGAGTTGACAAATTCCTGTATGAGAAAAGTATAAAATTTTCAAAGCTGAAGCCAAAAACAAGGAATATCGAAAAAAAAAACAATAAACTCCACGAAAAAAATGTATATTGCATAAATTGTGTTTTTTAACGTGCTCTACATTTTTTGTGTGGTAAGTTTTAGTCCATCTCTTACGGTTTAGCAGTTATGCAAAATTCTGTAAAATTCATCCAGAATAAAGTATTCTTCAGAGACTATTGCCAGAAAATTGAAGATATACATTTTATTTGTCAGGTAAATATCTTTAATATACGATATTTTAATCAAAATCGTTAGAGCCATTTTTAAAAAAATCAAAACATTTTTAAAAAAGTTCCATGTAAAGGGTAGCTGGGGGTGAGGGGACTTTCTTGAAAATCTTCGTGTCGCATCCCTGGAGGATACCAAACTTAAATACCAAGTTTGTTATTCAACGGTCTTTTCGTTTTTGAGCTATGCTGTCCACAGACATACACGCACACACACGGCCCTTTTTCTGATTTTTTTTTATATAGAGGGACCCAAAACCTGTAGTTCCGGTGAAATCTCGGTATCGAATTTTTGGGTGGAATGCAATATCTTCTCTATACACTATGTATATAGTATGTGCAGAGAAAGTAATTAAAACTGCGTAAGGGTAGCTGTTTTAGGCTGTTTATTTATTTGGAAAACGACCTGGAGAGATTAAGGCGTCTAATCTAATTGTTTGATACTTCCATTGAGAGTCTGCGTATATAATAAGGTGAGTGTTTTTGAATTGTTTTCATAGCTCGTGACATTCTTTGTTTTCTCGTAGATGGATATAGTAGGCTTTGCCTGCATGTTCTTCAGATGAAGGAGGCACTCTGTAGATAAATCGAGGGAAGCAGAGCTTAGGCACGTTTCTTCTCCACATTCGCTTAAGAGATTTAGACAAAACCGTTTCAGTAAGACAAACGACACTTCTCGAAACTTTATACAGTGCTACCACCTTTATGGTCGTCTTAAATCGCTTGGGCTAGTCACAGCAAAGCTGCAACATATTTCACTAGGAATATCTGGAAGAGCCGAGTAATATACGTATCGATAACCAATTCCCTGGAATTATCTCTCCAGCAGAGGGCATCCGATATCGATGTAATGCCTTTTACTGTTGGAGGATATTGCCCATCAAGCTCCGGTGTCACTCCAAGCGTGTTCTTGTGGTTTGTTGCTGTGACAACTGTCCGAAACAGATGACTGCAGTTAAATTTAAACACCACTTTAATCGTTTTCGCGTACAATCTTAAAGGACCATTCTCATTGAAAATTAACCGTAGACATACTGGCTTAGAATATAGACACAGGATTTTTAATGACAAACGCAAACGTAGGCAATAACCAATCAGAAATTAAAACAAGTGAACTGCGCCTTGCGAGTGATTAGCAAACTAAAATGGCTGGCAGAGACGAGAGTGTGGCAGCATTCGTGCACCTGCAAACTAGAGTAGCCAATTTGCTTGCTGTTTTATTACTTTCTCTACATGTACTATGTACATTGTGTATAGAGAAGGTATTTTTTTATTAAGCTTTATATTTATGGTAGTTTTAACCTCTCAAGGTTTTATCACGGCCTTACATGATTTACAACAATACATTAATAACATTTATAATTTAAAAATACTAGTTTTTAATACATTTTGAAGTTCTTTGGCATTTATTTCTTTGAGGTAACTGATTGTTTTATGAATGACAGAAGCATCGTTGAGTATTGCAGAAATGTTTTTGGGTATGCCAAACTGACTGCGTTGTTTATCAAATTTTGGGCATATCGACGTGAAGTAGGCTACATGTTTCACATATTGGTGGGGGATTTTCATTTAGCAGATATGAATGTGTCAGTTTGGTATGTCCAATTTTCAGTCGGGATATCACAACTTGATTTCGGCGATGTAGCTGCCATGTTGGGTACGCTTGGGATGAAGTTCCAAGGACATCGTGCAGCTTGCTTGTAGAGTTGCATGATTGCATCATTAAGAGAGTGGCGACATGGTTGTGTATTTTTTGTACAATACTATTTTTGGAAAACATGTCTTGAAGGGCGTTTAAGGCAGATAGAGAGTCACTAATAATTGTGAAAGAATCATGATCTGAAAGTTCCAGAGTGTACTCCAGTGCCTTTTTAATAGCATACAGTTCACAACTAAATATGGAGAACAGGAGTGGTATTGTAATGCAGAGAAGGTATTGTAAAACACCCACAAATTCGACACCGAGATTTCATAGAAAATACATATTTTGGGACTCCCTGAATCCAAAAACATCATTTTTAGAAAAATGTCCATGTGTGTGTGTGTGTGTGTGTGTGTGTGTGTGTGTGTGTGTGTGTGTGTGTGTGTGTGTGTGTCGGCAGCAGAGCTCAAAAACAAAAAGTCCATTAAAAGTCAAACTTGGTATTTAAGTTTCGTATCTTCCAAGAATGCGACACGAAGCTTTTCAAGAAAGTCCCCCCACCCTAAACTAGCCTTTACATGGAAATTTTGATTTCCTCAAAAATGGCTCTAAAGATTTTGATTAAAATATCGTATATTAAGGATATTTACCAGACAAATAAAATGTACCTATATCTCGAATTTTCTGGGGAAAATGTAGAGCACGTTAAAACACACAATTTATGTTATGTACATTTTTACTTTCTCTATACGTGCTATTTACATAGTGTATAGAGAAGGTATTGCACTCCACCAAAAAATTCGATACCGAGATTTCACCGGAAATATATGTTTTAGAGTTCCCTGTATCCAAAAAAAGTATTTTCAGAAAAAGGTCCACGTGTTTGAGTACGTGTGTCCGTGAACACGGTAACTCAAAAACGAAAAGTTGGTAAAATGCCAAACTTGGTATTTAAGTTTATCTTCCAGGAATGCGACACGAAGGTTTTGAGAAAGTCCCCCCACTCCAAACTACCCTTTACATGGAACTTTTTTCGAACATTTTGATCTTCTAAAAAATGGCTCTTAACGATTTTGATTAAAATATCGTATATTAAAGATATTTACCTGACAAACAAAATGTATATTTTGAATTTTCTAGGAATAGCCTCTGCAGACTACTTTATTCTAAGTGAATTTTACGGAATTTTGTATAACTGCTAAACCGTAAATGATGGACAAAAGCTTACCACACAAAAAATGTAGAGCACATTAAAACACAGAATTTATGTTGTATACATTTTTGTGGAGTTGATCATTTTTGATATATTCCTTTGTTTTTGTTTTCAGGTTCGAAAAACTTAATTTTTCTCATACAGGAATTTGTCAACTCGTGTCCATACAAACAAAGGAACTTCAGTCACACAGCAACCAGCTTTTGACTATCGTTTTAACCTATACTACTCCCTTATTTCCCTTCTACTTACAAGGTAGCAAGTAATAAGACTATTTCTGCTAATTTTTTCTCCATTAGCTTGAAGTAAATAGAAGCATGGGCTTTTTAAAACTAATTTGTTGCAGAGAAATAGAGAAATTCATGTGAATGGAACACATCAGATTTTTAAATGTATTTTAAATAAAGAGTCTTATATGCCCCAGCCAACAAGAACAGCAAAATGCAGATAATCCTACTAATTCAGAATGTTTCATTCTGTCGTTGCAGAGGAGTAGCTTCCATTGTATTTGAGACAGAGCGCTGCTACAGACTGAAGTAAAAATTATAACAAACTTAGGAACAACTTCGTCAGAAACTCCGTTCCACCCATCAGTTAATTGCATTTCCTACTCCTTCAGCTTCACAAGCGATGGGAAGAATAGCTTTATTAAGGACTTGCAATACGGATTTCTCTCAGGGTCCTGATTGAAAGCGGCAAGCAATGATTCTCCATTGATCTTAAAACTAATCATCTTCTTCAATATTCCTGACCCCTGTTTCAATACTAAATGGAAAGAGCAGTAAAGGAATCAATTTTTACTTTCTCTAACCCCATATGTACAATGTACATAGGGATAGAGAAGTATTGTATTCCACCCAAAAATTCGATACCGGGATTTCACTGGAAATACATGTTTTAGGACCCCCTGTATCCCAAAAAAACATTTTCAGAAAAAGGTCCGTGTGTTTGTCCATGTGTCTGTGAACACGATAACCCAAAAACGAAAAGTAGATAAAATACCAAACTTGGTATTTAAGTTTAGTATCTTCCAGGGATGCGACACGAAGATTTTGAGAAAAATCCCCCCACCCCAAACTACCCTTTACAGGAACTTTTTTCTAACATTTTGATTTTCTTAAAAATGGATCTTAACGATTTTTATTAAAATATCGTATATTAAAGATATTTACCTGACAAATAATATGTATACCTTGAATTTTCTGGAAATAGCTTCTAAAGGCCTGTTTATTCTGGATGAATTTTGCTTAATTTGGCATTAACTAGTAAACCGTAAGAGATATACAAAAACTTACTGTACAAAAAATGTAGGTCTTGTTAAAATACACAAGTTAAGTCATATACATTTTTCTCGTGGAGCTTACAGTTTTCGAGGTATGCATTGTTATTAGTTTCAGTTGTGAAGTGTCCGTTTTTCTTTTGTTCTACTCCTGGCCAAGAAAAGAAGCGATTTGTGATGACAATCGCATAACGACAGCTTTTAAAACATTTGACTATCGGTTTAGCCTAGTGTATTCCCTTATTTTCTTCCTACTTATACGGAAGTAAATAATAAGAACATTATGCTAATGAGTACCACGATTAGCAAGGTGTAGAAAGAAGAAAAATCTTGTGTATGAAGTTTGTAGAACAGCTAGAGAAAGCCATGTGAGTAACAGATTTTTACTTTCTGTACACGTACTATGTACATAGAGTATAGGGAAGATACTGTATTCCACATAAAAATTAGATACGAAGATTTCACCGGAAATATATCTTTTGAGACCCCATGAGATCAAAAAATCTTATGCGCTCCATTCACCTGACTTTCTCTACATCTCTATAACAAATTATTGTTGCTTATTCTTCTGTCTAATTACTGCTAAAACATTAGCAGAAACGGTCTTGTTACTTAGTTCCTTTATAAGTAGAACGGAAATAAGGAAATACAGTAGGCTAATACGAGAGTCAACTGTTTTAAAATCTCGTTGCTATGTAATTGAAATGCATTTCTTTGCGTGGTCAGGACAAGTTCCTGTAACACACATACACACACACACACACACACACACACACACACACACACACACACACACGCGGACCTTTTTGCCAAAATGTTTTGTTTTTTTTATTCAGTGGACCCAAAACATGTATTTTGGTGAAATCTCGATAACAATTTTGGTAGCAGTGCAATACGTTCTCTATACACTATGTATATTACGTGTAGCGAAAGTAGACATATTTTAAGAAAAAGGTCCATGTGTATTTGGGTGTGTGTGTCTTTGTGTGTCTTTGAGCAACATAACTCAAAAACGAAAAGGTGGTAAGTTCCAAACTTGGTATTTAAAGTTCAGTTACTTCCAAGGATGCGATACGAAGATTTTAAGAAAATCCCTCCAACGCAAACTACCCTTTACATGGAAAAAATTTTAAATGCTTCTTTTTCTCAAAAATGGCTCCAATGATGTTGATTAAAATATTGTATGTTAAAACTATGTACATTACAAATACAATGCATATCTAGAATTTTCTGATAATAACGTCTGAAGAGCTCTTCATTCTGGATGAATTTTGTCCACTTTTCAATAACTGGTAAACCGTAAGAGATAGACAAAACTTACTTCACAAAAAATGTAGATCTTGTCAAAACACACGAATTATGTCCTTTACATTTTTTTTGTGGACTTAACCGTTTCCGAGATATTCCCTTGTATCGGTTTCAATTGTAAAGTACTTAGGTATACTTTTCTCAGACAGGTTTTTCTTTTGTTCTACTCCTGGTCAAACAGAGAATCAAATTGCAATGACAATCGCATATCGAAATTTTAAAACATTTGACTATCCCTTTAGCCTAGAGCATTCCCTTAGTCCTAAGGGACCTCCAGTTATAAGGAACTAAACAACAAGAGCATTCTGCTAATGTTTATCTGGATTAGCATGGTGTAGAAAGAAGAAGAATCTTTTGAAAGAAGTTTTTTAGAACAGCTAGAGAAAACCATGTGAGTGTAACACATCAGACTTTTTTATAAAACCAAATAAAAAACGTTACACCTCTTTTGAAATACGAGGTCCGTTCAATAAGGCCTTAGAAAAAGATAGAAAAACACGTTGTTTTTAGAAGACTTTTTTATCGTTCAACATAATCTCCGTTTACCTCGATACACTTTTCCCAGCGTTTCTCCAACTGGTTTAAGTCTTCCAAAATGTCGTATTTCGGAATGTGCTCAAAATAGGCATGTGTTTGGTGGATGACCTGTTCGTTAGACGTGAATCGTTTTCCACCGAGCCACTTTTTCAAGTTTGGAAATAAAAAAGTAACTGGGAGCCAAATCTGGTGAATACCGTGGATGTTGTAGTAATTTGAACCTTAATTCTACAATTTTTGCCATCGAAGCTGCGCAGGTGTGCACCCTTCCATTATCTTGATAGAAGATAATCCTTTTCTTCGCCAGAAGGCGTTTTTTCTTGATTTCTCCGTTCAAAAGGTGCAATAACGATGCTTAATGATCCCCATTTATCATTCTTCCTTTCTGCAAGTAATCTAATAGACGATTCCTCATGTATCCCAATAAACCGAGGCCATCACCTTGTGTGCACATTTCACCACCTTTGTCTTCTTCGGAGTCGGTTCGCTTTTCAAAATCATTGTATTCATGTTTCATACGCAGTTACGTATCGATGCAGAATCTCGTCAAGATTGCGACGAAAAAGTGCCAAACCAGCTTCCGAATCGGTCACACGATTGCTCCATTAAGATCAATCGCGTAACTCATCTTGCCGAGATCTTTATCACACCTAATTTTTGGTGCAAAATTTAGAGCACTACCTTGTGATATGCCTGTGGCCTCTACTATTTCACGAAACTTTGTTTCATTGGTCACTTAAAATCACATCCTGGATTTTGTCAACAATGTTGGAGGAAGTCACTACAATTGAACGTTCGGAACGATGATCATGATTTGTGGATGTACAGCCACGTTTAAATTCATTTATCCAATTGTAAATTGTTGCAAACGCAGAAGTAGTTTTATCATGAACTTCATCCAACTCGGCTTTTGTCTCTTTCGGTGTTAAGTCTTTTAAATAAAAGTGTTTAATCACCGTACGAGATTGTTGATTCAGTGGCCTATGGCAACGAAACCACGTGATGGATATAGCTGAAACTTGAGACGACGGTTACTAAATACAAACATTTTTCGATACTACGAGTGTAATTTTTTGGATTTTCTAAGGACTTGTTGAACGCCTCTGTAATATTTTATCTCAGACACAAGTCATTCAGAATTAAGAGGACTTTACAAGTTATTCTCAGAAAACTCACGATATACATTTCAATTGTCGTGCAAATATCTTATACGAATGGTAATTTGATCAAACCGCTTACGGACATTTTGAGAAAGTAAAAATGACTATCTTTACTTTATCTACTTAGAACATATCACATAGCACTCAGCTCAAGAAATCGATACCGAAACTTTACTTTAAATACACGTTTATGGTCTCCTGTGCTCAAAAAAAATTATTTTTGAAAAAGATTCCACTGTCTGTGTGTGAACAACATAACCTCATAAACAAAAAGTTGGTTAAATACCAAACTTAATAATTAAATACAGCATCTTCTAAGAATGCGAATCGAAGATTTTCAAGAAAAAGCCCCCCTTGAAATATCTTTACATGGAAAATGTTTCGAAAATGTTTAGTTTTCAAAAATAGCATTAACTTTTTTATTAAAATGGCACATTTTAAATATGCTTACATTGCAAAGAAAGTGTATATCCAGAATTCCTTGGTGATAGCCTTAAAGTTCTCTTCATTGTGAATGATCTTGTAGATCTCGCTAAAACAAAAGTTTGTTCATAAACATTTTTTGTTGTAGAGTTATTTCTGAGACATTCCCTATTATTGGTTTTAATTTTAAAATAACTCTCATCCGTTTCATATCTATTTTGTTTTACTCATGTCAATGGAAAGAGAATTGAACTTCAATGACAATCGTATATCGACAGTTTTTAAAAGATTTGACTGTCGCTTTAACCTAGTGTATTCCCTTAGTTCTCTTCTACTTATAAATAATAAAGTAATAAGATATTTTTTTACTTTCTATACACGTACATAGTGTACAGAGAAGGTATTGTATTGCACCCAAAAATTCGATACCAAGATTTCACCGGAAATACATGTTTTGAAACCCCTGAATAAAAAAAACGTTTTTAGAAAAATGTCCGTGCATGCGTGTGCGTGCGTACGTGTGAGCAGCATAGCTCTAAAATGAAAAGTCCGTTAAAAACCAAACTTGGTATTTAGGTTTTGTACCTTGCAAGGATGCGACACGAAGATTTTCAAGAAAGTTCCCCAACCCCGAACTACCCTTAAATGGAACTTTTTCCGAAAATTTTGATTTTCTCAAAAATGGCTCTAACAATTTTGATTAAAGTACTTTATATTCAAGATATTTACTCTACAAATAAAATATATATCTTGAATTTTTTGGGAATAGCCTCTGAAGACTACTTTATTCTGGACGAATTTTACGGAACTTTGCATAACTGCTACACCGTATGAGATGGACAAAAGTTTACCACACAAAATACGTAGAGCACGTTAAAACACACAATTTATGTTGAACACATTTTTGTTTCGTCGAGTTGATGGTTTTTAGATATTTCTTGTTATTGGTTTCAGCTTTGAAAAACTTATACTTTCCTCGTACAGGAATTTGCCAACTTCTGTTCATACAAACAAAGGAACTTCAGTCCCATAACAACTAGCTTTTGACTATCCCTTTAACCTATGGTGCTCCCTTATTTCCCTTCTACTTAGGAAGCAAGTAATAAGACTATTTCTGCTAATTGTTTTTCTTTTTTTTTTTTTTTTCTTTTCTTTTGTCATGTAAAGGACATATTGAGGGAGATTTTTCAGAAAATCGTATCATATTCTTGTAAGATGCTGAACTTAAATTTTATTGAACAATAATGGATTTCGTTTATGTGTATGCTGTTCACAGACTCATCTAAGTACCGTTTACTAAAAATATTCTACTACCTATAATATGTAGGGGAGGTATTAAATTCCATCCAAAAGTTTTGTATCGATTTTCGTATACTTCTTATGAAGCATTGGTATTAATCGAATACAGGACTGACTATAACTCAGATAAGCATTAGATAGCTTGGAACCTATAGTATAATCTCCTAGAAATGATAATGGATAGAGCAGTTATGTGGCTGTTAATAGATCAAATTTGTTATGATTGGCTTAGCACAGATACTGGATTTCATTTTGCTGTGCACCAAGAAAGCTAAAACGTCTGTTTACCGTCAAAGAAACGGAAGCACAAGCCAAATATCGTTTTGCTTTAAACTGTTGGCAGAGCTCCAAGTGGCCATATACAAAACTTTCCGGTTAGATGAAATACGCGTTTTTTGCTGAATGCTGGAGTAAATACGTATAGCTGTATAAGTTGGTCTGCAAATTATCCCCAACTGTATTTCTGAAGGGTTTAATGTTCGCGTTTAGCCACTAGTTTATTACTGTGCTGTTTTTGAACAGAAATAATGGGACTTGAGATAAACACTATTCCGCTTTAAGCCAAGATACGAGTTTAAAGACTCGTCAGAATTATATAGAAAAACAAGAGATGTTAGTTATTTTTTTCGTGCTCGGCTTATCCCCTCTAGGACTTGCAAGCGGATGCCTAGGATTCAGAAGTGTTGGGGAGCCAATGACACGATTCCAGAATGGAGAACCTGGAACGAGTGGTCGGCCCGTAGCCAGGCATAAGCGTGAGGAAGTGGATGGTATAAAATGCAAGCGAAATGAGTGATAGGAAAGGTGATGATGGAGAAATTGGTGGAATGAGTGGCGGGGGAAACTGAGGACACGGAGAAAACCCACCTAGACACCGCTTCGTCCACCACAAATCCTACATACGGGCGCTTGGGATCGAACCCGGGCCACCTAGGTGGAAGGGGAGTGGTTTATCCCGTCTGCCACGGCACCGTCGTTAATTTTTTCTGTTAATATTTTTTTTTTCGTAGTCAGCTTGCCCTCCCGCTAGTTAGAACTGACATACCCCCTTAGGACTTACAATCGAATGCATAGTGTACTAAATTATAACATTTTATTATTGTTATTATTAGTAGTATTTATTATTGTTATTATATTATTATTATTTTTAATTTATACGGAGTTTTAATATGCTCACATATTTCTGTGCCTAAAGATTTTTTTCTCCATTCGTCTTTAGTCATCCTTTCCATTTCTTCCATCTTGTTGTTCTCATTCCATTTCTTATTTTACGCATCCATGAGTTTACAGGTCTTCCTTTCCCTCTTGTTCCAGGATGTTTGGAGACCTGTTTGAAGACCCCTTAAATACAGACAAGCATTTGTAAAAAAAAAAAAAAAAAAAAGTTGTGTGTAAGTGTCTGAGGGCAGTTTAATACAAAAACGAAAAGCCCCCCCCCCCCCACCAGATTTGATATTTAAATTAAGCATCTTCATTTTTGAAGATTTTTTTTCTCATAAGGGGCTAACTTCTTATTAAAATGCCGTTTATTATGATATTTTCATGACAAATAAAATGTATATCTTGAATTTTATGGAAATAGTCTTTGAAGATATCTTTATTCTGGATGAATTTTGCATAACTGATAAACCGTAAGAGCTACACGACAACTACCTCATAGATCTCGTTAAAGCACACAATTTATGCCTTATACATTCTTTGTCGATTTAACAGTTAGTCTTCTCAGTCAATTGTTTGAATACAATTCACATATGATCTATTGTAGATGTTGCAAACGAAGCCTTCCACTGTTTCATCTCTTTATCATAAGTAATATAACGAGAGTTCCAACTTTTTGAGGAAAGTTTAGCTCGAGTTGTATTTAATAAGACTATTTCGTGAATAAAATAACAATTATCCTATATGGACACAAAGAAGAATAATATTCCTAAAATCCCATTTCTCTTGACGTATATTTGCACCGAAATCACTGCAACTTGATGTCCATATCATAAATCATGGCCTCGTTGCTTACAGAATGGGTTGAACTGGTTCCACACACACTCGCTCTGTTGTTAGTACTCTATGGCTTTGAGTTTTCAATTAATATGTCTATTTCAGCGATAGACCTTTCCCCAAAACATTTTTGAACTTCCGCCATTTTGTATCTTATCACTGCACACTGATACTATTATTATGAGACAAACATACCTCAGAAAGAAAACAAATGCACGTGGATGCGATAAATTTAGAAAAACAATTGCACGTGTGTGTGAGATATAAAAATCCGATGTGTTCCATTCACATGGCTTTCTCTGCATCGCTATAACAAATTATTGTTAAAAAGCATACTCTTCAATCTACTTTATGATAATCAGATAAACATTAGCAGAAATTATCCTAATTGCTTGCTTCCTTGTAAGTAGAAGGTAAATAAGGTAGTACCTTAGGCTAAAGTAATAGTCAAAAGCTGGTCGTTATGTAATTGAAGTTCCTTTGTATGGATAGGAGTTGACAAATTCCCGTTTGAGAAAGTATTTTAAAGCTGAAACCAATAACAAGGAATATCTCAAAAACGGTCAACTCTACGACAAAAATGTAACATAAATTGTTCGTTTTAACGAGCTCTACATTTCCTATTAAGTAAGTTTTTGTCTATCTCTTACGGTTTACCAGTTACAAAAAATTCAGCAAAATTCTTCCCAAATAGGTCTTCAGAGGCTAATCCCATAAACTTCAAGATATACATTTGATTTATCATGTAAATATCTTAAATGTAAGAGATTTTAATCATTTTTGAGAAAATCAACATTTTCGAAATGTTTACCGTAAAGGGTAGTTAGGGGTGGGGATTTTCTTAAATCTTCGTGTCGTATCCTTGGAAGATACCAAACTTAAATACCAAATTTGGTATTTAACTGTCTTTTCGTTTTTGAGCTATGCTGTCCACTGACACACATGCACATACCTACCTTTTTCTAAAAAGCTTTCCTTTTTGGATTCAAGATTAAGATTTGGATTCAGGGGACTCAAAACATTTATTTCCAGTGAAATGTGGTATCAAATTCCCTAAAAAAAAAAAAAAAAAAAAAAAAAACCTTTTCTATGCACTATGTTCATAGTACGTATAGGGAAAGTAAAAAAAATCACATGTGTGATATAAAAAATGATTAAAATGCAGAGATAATGAGTTCCGATTGGTTGGAATTTTACGCGCCAATGTACTGGATTGGCCACTTCATACGACCACGTGTCATGAACGAAATAGTCTTTGTAATTTATTTTAAATAATACTTAATTTTATGATCTTAAGTAATAATAATAATAATAATAATAATAATCCAGCATTTTTGCTACTTTTCAGGAAATGTATCTAGTATTCCTAAGCTCGGAAATACAAGTTCAGGACTACACTATTAGTTTGTTATATAATTCACGTTTGGCACACAGAATGCTACAAGGACAGCAAGAATGCATGAATATGAGCATTAATGAATTAAATGCGGTCCGTATGTACGCATGAACCCCTGCTGGCTTGTAGGTGTGCAGGTTTAACGCCTGCCCAATTGCTTGTCCGGCTTTGTGCTCATGTCCGCTTCCTGTTTATACAGCAGCCATGATGAGGCATTGAGTAGCGTGATATATGGGTGTGGTTCCCAGCAGGAATTCCAACACAGAATAGACGTCCGTAAATCATCACGCTCTGAGCAGGGATGCTAACTTGTCAAAAACTCAAAAGTGGACAGTTAACATTCTTACGCGAGGTTAATTGCAGTATATAATGAGATACCAGGAATTTGTTCTCCTCTGGGCTAACGCACAATTTTTAGTTTCTCAAACGAGTATACTATATTCACGTGTTACATACAAGCACAGAAATCACAGAAGCTATTGTGTTCCACCCAATAATTCGATATTTTACCCGGAATACATGCTTTGAGGCACACTGAATCAAAAAAAAAAATCTGATGTGTACCATTCACATGACTTTCTCCATATTCCTGCAACAAATTATTCTTAAAAAGCTTATACTTCTATTTACTTTATGCTAATCAGAAAAAATGAGCAGAAATAGTCTTATTACTTGCTTCCTTGTAAGTAGAAGCGAAATAAGGGACTACCATAGTTTAAAGTGATAGTCAAAAGCTGGTTGCTATGTCAATAAAGTTCCTTTGTTTATATAGATAGAAGTTGACAAGCTCCTGTATGAGAAAAGTATACGTTTTTCATAGCAGAAACCAAAAATAAGGAATGTCTTAAAAATGACGAGCTCCACGAAAAAAATGTATATAACATAAATTGTGTGCTTTAATGTGCTCTACATTTTTGTGTACTAAGTTTTTGTCCATCTCTTACGCTTTGGCAGTTATTCAAAATTTAGTAAAATTCAACCAGGATAAACTACTCTTCAGAAGCTATTCCCAGAAAATTCAAGATATAAATTTTATTTGTCTGGTAAATATCTTTAATATATGATATTTTAATCAAAATCGTTAGAGCCATTTTTAAGAAAATAAAAATGTTCGAAAAAAGTTCCATGTAAAGGGTAGTTTAGGGTGGGGAGATTTTTCTCAAAATCTTCGTATCGCATCCCTGGAAGATACTAAACTTAAATACCAAGTTTGGTATTTTAGCTACTTTTCGTTTTTGAGTTATCGTGTTCAAGGACACACGGACACACACACACTGATCTTTTTCTCAAAATGCTTTTTTTGGATACAGGGGTACCTAAAACATGTATTTCCAGTGAAATCTCGGTATCGAATTTTTGGGTGGAATACAATACTTCCCTATCCCTATGTACATTGTACATATGGGGCTAGAGAAAGTAAAAAGAAAATTCCGTTAAATACACAACTTGATATTTAAATTAGCTTTTAAGGATGCGAAACGAGGATTTTCAATAAAATTCCCCAAAGTCAAACTACTATTTACATGGAAAAAAAGCTGATGTGTTACACTCACATGCCTTTCTCTAGCTACCCTACAAACTTCTTACGAAGGATAATTCTACTTTCAACACCACTCTAATCGAGATAAACATTAACACAAGTTTATTACTTAGTTCCTTATAAGTAGAAGGGAACCAAGGGAATACAGTAGGCTAAAGTGATAGTCAAATGTTTTAAAAGCTGTCGTTATGCGATTTCATTGCAAATCGCTTCTTTGCTTGGACAGGAGTAGAATATAAGAAAAACGGACACCTCCGTCTGATTAAAGTGTAAGTACTTCACAATTAAAACTAATAGCAAGGAATACCTCGAAAACGATAAGCTCCACGAAAAAAATATATAACATAACTTGTGCATTTCAACAAGATCTACATTTTTTGTAAAGTAAGTTTTTGTCTATCTCTTACGGTTTACTAATTATGCCAAATTAAGCAAAATTCATCCAGCATAAACAAGTTTTTAAAAGCTATTCTCAGGAAATTTCAAGATATGCATTTTATTTGTGATAGAAATGGCTTTAATACGTGGTATTTTAATCCAAATCGTTAGAGCCATTTTTAAGAAAAACAACATTTTCGAAAGTTTTTCCATGTAAAGGGTAGTTATGGGTGGGGATATTTTCTTGAAAATCTTCGTGTCGCATCCTTGGAAGATACCAAACTTAAATACCAAGTTTGGTATATAACCGTCTTTTCATGTTTGAGCTATGCTGTCCACACACACACACGCGCGGACCTTTTTTCAGAAATGCCTTTTTTTGGATTCAGGGGGACCCAAAACATGTATTTCCTGTGAAATGTCGGTATGGAATCTTTTGGTGCATTATAATACCTTCTCTGTACATTATGTACATAGTACGTGTAGAGAAAGTAAAAAATCGTTTTTTTTTTTGTTTTTTTTTTGTTTTTTTTTTTTTGTGAATTTTCATGAAATTTCAGTCAAATATATCTTTAAGGCGGCTTGTACTAAAAGAAATTGCTGTCTTAGTGTGCAGGCAAGCTATGAATTGATATGTTATGAATAAAGTAGTAACATACGCAGTAGGATATCTGTGAAGTATCGAGTTTATCTGAAGGAAGTGATTATAAAACAGAAAAGGGCGTCAGATAGCCAGAGTTATAGGATCTGTTGTGAACGTGACATTCTCCGAGTCCAGAGAGAAGCAATTGCCTACGTGACTTATCTCCGACACTAGCACTTGTTCCGAAATCTTGAGCAGTTTCTTCCAATAAACTGCTTCTTCTACAACTTCCCCGGTTATACTACAACTACTTTCTTGAGAAGTAAATCTCTTCAACGGCCTCATTCATCAGAAAGGAAGAGAGAGGAATCCTTTCTTAGGAAGCCACTTGGAATGGTAATCGAGAAATAGAAATCTGAAAAGAGCTCTCACGTATATTGAATAATGAGGCAATACTCGAGTGTGATGCGGAAGGAATTTCAAGTGAACAGGTAACATATTTTACTGATAATTTAGCTCAACTATTAAAGCGCAAATAGATTAGGCAATTTCAATCAATCGCCGTCATCTGGCTGGAGCCATATTGTCGAAAAATCTTATCGAGCTGATGTTCGTTTGTTAAATCTCCTGTCTTAGTTATTGGTAACAAGGTGACAATCCAGCGAGCCAACCTTCCTTTTAATAACTAATCAGTTCCACAATTTTACTTTCATTTAATTCTGTTTCAGTGTTTATTTATATTCTATCCAGTTCATAATGTATTTAGTTTAAAAAAGGAGTGAAAATTATCATTTCTTATGTATGAGATGAGTGCATTAACCTCAAATAAAATAACCTTTGTTTCCATTTTATGTATTAGTTATTAAAAGCTGAAATATAATAATTGTTCCCTATTGTTATTGTTGCTATCGATATTCGTACATTGGGTGTAGGCACGGTCATATCATAATTCAGGAGGCAGATAGGAAAGAAAAACAAAACATTCTTTGAATAAACATGGTCGAATGCGTCATCTACCATTTGAGAACTAACGTAAGTGCTACGATCATAGCCTGATAATACCTTCCTTCCTAAGTATTATAAATTATTAATAGTTTATTTCACTGTATTGTCTTATCAAATACAACTCGTATTTTAATCTCTTAGGACAATTTACTCTCGTCGCTTCGCTCCGGTCGTGAATTATGGACAAGATAAAAACACTCGTGGTATTACTTATGATCATTTCCTTAATTGCATTATCAGTATTAATGTCTTTTGGAAATGAATTAAAATTGATGCTTTGTCTTGTCAGGGCATCTACTGCCACGATGTTGTCCGGAAAGTAAATACCGGTTTTTAAAAAAATAGTAAAATATTTTAAACTCTGGTCGCTATGTGAACAATTGAAGTCAGGCTCGCTTTTCATAGCAGCAGTAAAACAAATGATCGATGAAATGAAAAATGACTTCTCATTTGAGAAGAGTTACATAGTTTAAATTCAAAACCAATAAAAACAAATACAGGGCTAGCCTAAAAGAACAGACAAATTTAGTGGTCCACCAAATGAATATTTTTATTAAATGATGAAATAATTTACATGAGTTGTAGGTTACATCTTGAAGTTTTTGTGGTACAACTACAGATGTTCTATGTGTGATCTTTTGGTTACACGGGCAATATCTAATATGTAGTCCAATTATTCCCAAACACGCGCCAAAGTGTTTCTGTCCACCATTGCAACGGCATCTGTGATTCATTCTTTCAGTTCTGTCAGACTCTCAGGGAGGGAGAAAACATACACCTTATCTTTGATGAAGCCCCACAGAAAGTAATCGCGTGGTGTGAGGTCTGGACTTCTTGGTGGTCATTTCCTCATAGCACTGTTCTCATCAGTTGAACGGCTAATCCATCTTCCGGGAAGAACTTCGTTAAGGTAACCCCTTACATCGGAATGCCTGTTTGGTGGGGCTCCATCCTGCACAAATAAGAAATTGTCATCTTCTTGAAGTTGTGGCATCAACCAAATATGTAGCATGTCCAGATGGGTGTTTCCAGTAACGGTTTTTTTCTCGGAAAAAGAACGGACCATACATCCTTTTCGGCGATACAGCACAAAAAGCATAATTTTTGGGGAGCTCCTAATGTGCTCCACAATTGCATGAGGCTTTTCTCTTCCCCATATACGCACGACACCACTATTGTGAAAGATAGATTCGTCCCCAAATATAAGCAGCTGATTGAAATCACCTTGTTCTTCACAAAGATTTTGTATGAACACACAAAACTCAAAACGTTTTTGTTTGTGTTTTCGCTCAGACTTTGCAGTAATTACAATCGATATGGATATAACTTGAGAAGTTTGGGTAGAATGTTCCACACAGTCTTTTGAGGGATATTAAGTTCCCTTCCTGCACGTATCTGGATTTCTGCGGGCTGGGAATGTAGCTAGCACGAACACTCAACTGTTTCATTTGATACTGGAGGTCTTCCCAGGGATTTCTTCTTACAGAGACAATCTGTTTCTTCAAATTTATGCACCCAGTCATAAATGAACTGCCGTGTAGGTGGTTGTTTCCCATACGATGTCCTATAATGACGTTGCACTGCAGTAACTGAATTTGTCTTGGCATATTCCAACACACAGAACACCTCAACTTGACTCGCCACATTCCTCCAAACGACGTCAAGGCCACCTACGTCACACATACGTCACTGAAACAATAAAAAATGTCAGGCGCAAAACTTCAACTACATACGCATGTAATACAGGTGAAATGGTTTTCCTGAAATAAATGCACAACATTTTCTACATAGTTTAACTTGTCTATTTCTTTTAGTCTAACCCTGTATTTCTGAAACGGTCAACTCTGTAAAAATGTATATGATATAAATTGTGTGTTTTAACAAGATTAAAATTTCTGTGTAATAAGTTTTTCTCTGTCGCTTACGGTTTCTAAGTTATGCAGAATTCAGTAAAATTCATCCAGGTTGAAGAGATCTTCATAGCCTATTCCCAGAAAATTCAAGATCTACATTTTATTTGTGATGTAAATATCTAATATACGATAGTTTACTCAAAAGGGAGCCATTTTGAGAAAAAATTAAAATGTTTACCATATAAAGAATAGTTTGGGGTGGGAAGATTTTCATTAAAATCCTCGTGTCACATCCTTAGATATATTAAACATAAATACCAAGTTTGATACTAAATGGACTTTGAACTTTATATTGGATTCAGGGGTCCCCAAAACAATTATTTTCGGTGATATCTCTTTGAGAAATACAATACTTTCTCCACATCTATACTAAACGGACTTTGAGCTTATTTTTGGAATCAGGGGTCCTCAAAACAATTATTTTCAGTGATATCTCGGTGATATTTCTTGGGAGGAATACAATACCTTCTCTACCTCTATGTAAAGTAGTGCAGAAAGAAAAAATAATGTAAGTTTCACAAGAAGGGAATAAAGAAATGGATTTGCAAAGAAGTTATTAACTAGGGGAGCAAGAGACAAGAAGAAAAGACAAAGAAGAGGAGGAACACAAAGCGAAGGAAGGTAAATCAAAGAGAATCGAGGAAGTTGTGGTGTGTTTGGCGTTTGTTTGTATTGCGTCTTCCCTTAACGGGAGAAGGCAAGCGGTTTCCATAGTGCGACCCACACATTAGCTATCAATTTGATTGTGGCGTTGGTAAAGCCAAAGCTAATTTACTGGGACCTTGGCAATATTAGTGTGGCGGCACACAAAGGCAGCAGTGCTCACGCGCGCCATCTCGCTCGCTCACAGATAACGTACTTAGAAAAACAACCTCTTAACTTCGCCCTCAGGTAACTCCTCCTTTGTTTTGCTCATTATTAACAATACAAATGAATAAATTAGTGAATAATAATATATATTTTAACTATGTGCAAAAATGAGTTTTATTAATGTTTGGGTCAAGTTAAATCACGACCGCAGGGAGAGAGACCCTCGTGAATCCAATATCTCGTGTGTTCCATTCACATGATTTCTCTTAATCTCTGTAACAAGTTATTTTTAATAATCTTATTCTTTTATTTATTTCATGCTAATCCAGAAAAATTAGCAGGAATAGTCTTATTACTTGCTACCTTGCAAGTAGAAGCGAAAAAAGGGAGTAGCATAGATTAAAGTGAAAGCCAAAAGCTGGTTGCTATGTGACTGATGTTCGTTTGTTTGTATGAACACGAGTTGGCAAATTCCTGTGTGAGAAAAGTATAAGTTTTTCAAAGCTGAAACCAAAAACAAGGAATATCTCAAAACGATCAACTCCACGACAAAAATGTATATAACATAAATTGTGTGTTTTAACGTGCTCTACATTTTTTGTCCATCTCTTACGGTTTAGTAGTTATGCATAATTCATCCAGAATAAATTAGTATTCAGAGGCTATTCCCAGCAAATGCAAGATATGCCTACATTTTATTTGTCAGGTAAATATCTTTATACGATATTTTAATCAAAATCGTTAGAGCCATTTTTGAGAAAATCAAAATTTTCGAAAAAAGTTCCATGTAAAGGGTAGTTGGGAGTAGGGGTATTTTCTTAAATCTTCGTATCACATCCTTGGAAGATACCAAACTTAAATACCAAGTTTGGTTTTTAACAGACTTTTCCTTTTTGAGCTATACTGCCCACAGACACACACACATACACACACAGACATACACACGGACATTTTTCTAAAAATGCTTTTTTTGAATTCAGGGTGTCTTAAAACATGTATTTCCGGTGAAATCTCGGAATCGAATTTTTGGGTGCATTACAATACCTTCTCTATACACTATGTACATAACACGTATAGAGAAAGTAAAAAGCATTTTTAGAAAAAAGCTTGGTATTTAACGGTCTTTTCGTTTTTGAGCTATGCTGTCCACAGACACACACATGCACACACACGCTTACACAGGGACCTTTTTCCAGAAATGTTTTGTTTGTTTTTTTTTGCATTCAGGGGAGGTGGACAAAACACACGTATTTCCGGTGAAATCTCGGTATCGAATTTTTGGGTGCATTATAATACCTTCTCTATACACTATATATGGTATGTGTAGAGAAAGTAAAAATGCAGTTACAGGAGGTCGCTGGTGTAGCATGGAACGATTTAGAACGGTCAGAGAAGGCTCGAATATAGTGCAGTACGGTCTGACCATCAAAACATCAGCGCAGTGTACGTAAACAGGAATAAACTAAACGATCCACGACAGGTTAAACTTGCTAATGAATATTAACTTTCCACTTTGTAGGCGCACGACAACGCGCGGGGTGTTTGTATTTTGACTTGACTGAACCCGTCCACTGTAGGAGACCCAACTACTGCATTCTAGTATTGCTGAACTGTACAGGGCACGCACCGGGAGTGATGACGTAATACCGCCTATCTGTTTGTGTTACGCAAGCTTCCACACGTGGCATTCATTTTTCAGACAGGTAATACATAAAATATTTATAATAAATTTTAGAAAAGTAATGTTAAAAACCAAATTATGAATCACTCATTATAGTTCCTCTTTGTATTCATCTATTGAGTAAAAAGCATTTTATAAGTAAGTCTTAATAGCATTGATTTTCTTCACTCTTCACGTAATTCCCCATCGAGTGAAGTAAATGATTGCACACGTCTTCTGCTAAACTTTCAATACATTTGGAAGCTAATGTTCTCTTTAAGGGTATACATGACTGAAATTTCATGAAAAACGTAGTTTTTTTTTAAATTTTAATCCCATAAAATAATTTAATTCCTGAATACAAAAAAGGTATAATTGGCCATCAGGTGCCATTTTTAAATTCCTTAAGTCACTGGAGCTACAGTCAGGATTTAGAGATGAAACTGTGCTGCACTCGGCAAGAAAAACTTCAGTTCGATGAGATCTAATTCGCATCATGCAAAGTAAGACACAAAGTTATGCAGAAATTAGAAAACAATGCAAAAAGAAAATGACAGAAAAGACAGTAGCAGAGGAGAGGAAAAGGAAAACTGAGTTTCCAGCCTATCAACCTGGTGGGTTTTAATGTGAGCCATGCATTTAAATTTTTTCTCGTTTTCTTGCTATTGATATTTTCAGCATTTTCCTTCCTGTAAAATGTTCCTTGCGGAGCAGTTTTTCTGTTGCCCCATTAAAATTTGCTGTACATATTCACAGAGGTACAATGAATAAGAATTACCCTGGACTTTAGCCAAATGTATTTAAGTATATGTTTTCATAAAGCTTTTAGAGCCTAATTTAAAGTAGAAACAGAGAAACCTAGGGCAATTTCAAAAAGTAGATGCATCGTGAACCTAGGTTTAAAATATTACATTTTTTTTTTTTACTGCAAAGGACTTTTTACTGGCGTGACAAAAATATAAAAAATTACCAAAACATTAGAGTAAAACTGATGAAATTTACGCTGTAACTTATTTTCATCATATTACATCTGTGGTATAAATTTCAAAATGCTAGTTTGGAATTTCAAACCGTCTGTCATACGTGTCCTTAACCTACAGTCAATAGCAGTTTTTTTTTTGTTTTTTTTGTTTTTTGTTTTGTTTTTTTTTGTTTTTTGTTTTTTTTTTTTTTTATAGCCCCCTTTAACTTCTTTAATGGTCATATCGGGGGCTTTGACTTGTGAAACTGTAGGTTCAGAACATTAGGTTAATAAACTTTATATTACTAAACACACGCACATTTACTCTCACAATCATACTTCCAGACTCTATGGGGGATAGGGAATAATTCTGGTTAAAGAAAACTCCCCCGCCCTAGCCGGAAATCAAACCCGGGACCTCCGGTTGAGAAGTCAGCTCGCTGATCACTCGACCATGGAGGCAGTCAGTTCTCATTATCCTCGTAAAATACCAGATAATTGCAATATTTAAACTAACGATTCGTATCCAGAAATAGCAAACAAACAAAAAAAAAAAAAAAAAAAAGAGGGAAGCTAATAAAGGCTGGTCCGTTTGTACAGAAAGTATATAAGGATTATTACAAAGAGAGAATATACACAATTATACCGGTTAATATACAGAGTTTGTCTTTCTCGGACACAAGGCCATCCATTCAAAGTCGAACGTCGTGAGTTCGAGGGCAGCGACTGCAGTCAAATGTGCCTGTGGTAAAGGACGGGAAGGGCCCATGTAAAATAACCGGTGTGATAGCATGGTTGGATGCTGACTGGGTTACATTTGACAGCAGTTCCATGGATTTTGCTTTTTTATTAATATGTTACAACATAAAACAGCTATAACTAGCATAACTTTGATGTTGAAGGTTAGTGTAATATGAAATTATAAAAAATCTGATATGTTCCATTCACATGACTTCCTCTATCTCTCTGTAACAAATTGTTGTTAATAAGCTTATCTTTTATTTATTTCATGCTAATCTAGAAAAATTAGCAGAAATAGTCTTTTTATTTCTTGCTTTATTGCAAGTAGAAGTGAAATAAGGGAGTACCATTGGCTAAAGTGAAGCCAAAAGCTGGTTGCTATGTGACTGATGTTCCTTTGTATCAACAGGAGTTGACAAATTCCTGTATGAGAAAAGTATGTTTTTCAAAGCTGAAACCAAGAAAAAGGAATATCTCAAAAACGATCAACTCCAAAAAAAATGTATATAACATAAATTGTGTGTTTTAACTTGCTTTACATTTTTTGTGGGTTAAGTTTGTGTCTATCTCTTACGGTTTAGTAGTTATGAAAAATGCATTCAGAATAATGTAGTCTTCAGATGCTTTTCCCAGAAAATTCAAAATATACATTTTATTTTTCAGATAAATAACTTTAATATACGATATTTTAATCAAAATTGTTAGAGCCATTTTTTAGAAAATCAAAATTTTCATGTATAAAAGTTGGGGATGGAGAGATTTTTCTCAAAATCTTCGTGTCGCATCCCTGGAAGATACTAAACTTAAATACCAAGTTTGGTATTTTACCGAGTTTTCGTTTTTGAGTTATCGTGTTCACGGACACACACACGGACCTTTTTCTGAAAATACTTTTTTTGGATACAGGGGACCCTAAAACATATATTTCCGGTGAAATCTCGGTTTCGAATTTTTGGGTGGAGTGCAATACCTTCTCTATACACTATGTACATAGTGCGTATAGAGAAAGTAAAAAGAGTATTGAAAATACTAAAAACCTTGATTAATCGTCTTTAAATCACATACGCAATACCATGGTTAATTTAAAGGGTTAATTTTCTTCACTCTTGACGTAATTCGTTAATGAAGTTTTAATAAATTAGAAAGCTAATGCTCTCCTTAACCTGTTTCTAAAGAGTTCTGTTTTGTTCTCGTGTTTTTCTCATGAAATATCAGATAGTTGCAATATTAAGACAAACGTCTCGTATCCAGAAATTATAAATAAAAAAGAGGTAAGCTAATAGAGAGTGGTCCGTTTATTTGGTAACAATTTTTTGGAAAGTATATAAGATTATTATGAAGAGAGAATATACACAAATATGCAGAGTTTGTCGTACGCGTGATAGAGCGATAACTGCCTGTCCAGAATTACGTTTATTGACAAAACTGCTACATATGCATGATTCATCAAACGTCCCCTTGGGAGCTAAAGGGGAAGGGGCAAGCTGCACAACCTGGTCGATGTGTAATCGGACACAGGCCTACCTATACCACAACTGTAAACACCTACTCCAACACAAACTAAAACTAAAAATCTTGTGTGTTTCATTCACATGACTTTCTCTACATCTCTGCAACAAATTATTGTTAAAAAGCTTATGCTTCTATTTACTTCATGCTAATCGAGAAAAAATTAGCAGAAATAGTCTTATTACTTGTTCCCCTGTACGTAGAAGCAAAATAAGGGAGTAGCATAGGTTAAAGTGATAGTCAAAAACTGGTTGCTATGCGACTGAAGCTCCTTTGTTTGTACAGACAGGAGTTGACAAATTCTTGTATGAGAAAAGTATACGCTTTTTTTTTTTTCTTTTTTTTTTTTTTAAGGCTGAAACCAAAAACAAGGAATATCTCAAAAACGATCAACTCCACCAAAAAAATGTATGTAACATAAATAGTGTGTTTTAACGTGATCTACATTTCTGTACGGTAAGTTCTTATTCATCTCTTACGGTTTAGCAGTTATGCACAATTCCGTAAAATTAATCCAGAATAAAGTGGTGTTCAGAGGCTATTCCCAGAATACCCAAGATATACATTTTACTTGTCAGGTAAATATCTTTAATATACGATATTTTAATCAAAATAGTTAGCCATTTTTGAGCAAATCAACATTTTCGAAAAAAACTCCATGTAAAGGGTAGTTTGGTGTAGGGGGATTTTCTTGAAAATCTTCCTGTCGCATCCTTGGAAGATACCAAACTTAAATACCAAGTTTGGTATTACACGGTATTTTCGTTTTTGAGCTATGCTATCCACAGACTGACTGACAGACACACACACACGGTCCTTTTTCCAGTATTTTTTTTTTTATTCAAGGGGACCCAAAACATGTTTTTTCGGTAAAATGTCTGTATCGAATTTTTGGGTGCATTACAATACCTTCTCTTGTAACGTGATTTTTATATAGGTTTGTGCCCCACGTTAGGAGGCCATGTCTAATACGAATTTTACGTTAAGTTTTACGCCTCAACGGGGTGCTTATGTGCAGCGTACCTAAGTGTCACTTCAAATCAACTCCTTTACACTCACGTACCTAGTACTGAAGCTCTTCTTGGATGGGCTGCCACGGCGTTGCTCAGTCTTGCACGATCGTTGACACTCTCTGGCGTGGATTTGGGCAAGTGGGAGGAGTTGTAGGAGTGATCTTGTAATTGTGAAGAAAACACTTGTGAACTTCTACTGTTATTTATTCTATAAGGAGATTTCAAGACAAGCACTTTGCTGTACACTGTTGTTCTGCTGACTGGTACTCTTACCACTCACTCACACGTACTCTCAATTACACTGTTTCTACGTTAAGTATATGGCACAATTCACTCTCAAGTAATCAGGAGCTGACTATTAAATAGGTGAGCGACGTTACTTTAATTCACTAACAGTTTCTTCTCATAACAATCTTACTCCGCGAACAGAGTTTTCTTTTTTACAGAACGACGACCTACCGCATCTCGTGGGCAAACGACGTTACCTCTCACGGGCAAGTTCTTAGCAAACACAACGTTGTCTCTTATGGGCAAGTTCTTAGCAAACACGACCTTGCCTCTCACGGGCGATTCTTAGCACGACGACGTTGTCTCTCACGGGCGATTCTCAGCACGACGACGTTGTCTCTCACGGGCTATTCTTAGCAAAACGACGTTGCCTCTCAAGGGCAAGTTCTTAGCAAAAACGACCACGATGTGTCGAACCCTGCTTCTTTTATACTAAAAACGGTGTCATGGAGGCTTCTTCCTGATTGGTTAGAAAGTCCGCCAAGATGACACCATCATTACCCAAAAACCATTGCGAATCTCCCAGAATACGTCATAATAACGACGTGATACTACGAATATAAAGCAAAAGTCCCCTCGTGGGTTTTAAACTGGACTGCCCCTGTATAAAGAAATCGTAGTGACTTACACAAAAGAAGCAACTTCTCACCCTTCTCTGCAGTCTGGCGTCAGGATTCTGTGTAGCTTTCAAGTCAACAACTGATTTCTTGGTTCCTATGTATACAATTTAATAAATGTTAACTTTCTTTGCTTATATACATCTAGATAATTAATAGAATGATTGTCATTATTAGGACGAGGCTAATTAACGGTCTCAATCTATACACTATGTACAGTGTAGAGAAAGTAAAAACATTATCTGCTTTAACATATTACTTATTAGCTTATCAATAACTTATCATAATTTCTTTAAGCCACCTTCATGATTAAGCTTTTAGCCTTCTCTACCACTTTCCAAATAAGAGTATATTTTTACCTTCTCTAGCACCCAAGTACATTTACATAGTAGTTAGAGAAAGTATTATATTCCACCCAAAAATTAAATACCGAGATTTAATCAGAAATAGATGTTTTGAGGACCCCTGAATCCAATTAACTATTTATAGAAAAAGTTCCATGTGTATGTCTGTGGGCAGCGCAAATAAAAAATGAAAAGCCCGTTAAATGCCAATATTGGTATTGAATTTAAGCATTTTCCATGAATCTGACACGAAGATTTTCACGAAAATCACCCCATCCATTATCATTTACGAAGAATTATTTTCGAAAATGTTGATTTTCTCAAAAATAGCTCTAAAGATTTTGATTAAAATACCGTATATTAGATATTTTCATGACAAAAAATGTATATCCTAAATTTCTTGCAATAGTCTCTGAAGTGTGTGCGTATGTAAGGTGTTGCTGTTTCTATGGGCAGCATAAAATCAAAAGCATAAGCATTTTCCTAGAACGCGAAAAGATATTTAAGAAAATCCCCCTACCCTAAACAACCCTTTGCATGGAACATTTTTCAGTTTTTTTTTATTTTCTTAAAATGATAAACGAAATGTATTTCTTAAATGTTTTTGGGGAATAGCCTCTTAATTCTGGATGACGTTTCTCGTTACTGGTAATCACTTACTGCACAAAACATAGAGATGTCGATTAAATACCCAATCTAAAGTATTCCTTGTTATTTGTTTCTATTTCAAACAACTTAGCTTATCTCAAACGGAAAGTCATCTTTCTTTTAATACTTGTATCTCTTTTGTTTACTCCTAATCTTGCAAAGAATGTCAAATTTCTATTGTTTCACATAGTGACCAACTTTTAAAATATTTGAGTTTTAAAATACTTAAACCTTTCTCACTTGGAAACTTGTAAACTCCTGGTCCTGCATAGAAACGGGTTCCAATCACACGGCAAGAACTTTTAAAAGATTTGACTATTGTTGCAGCTTATTGTATTCCCACATTTCCCTTCTACTTACAAGAAAGTAGTTCTGCTAATCTTAATCTCGATTGTGACATGTAGAGAAAGTTATGTGAATGGAACACATCAGATTTTTACAATTCTCTTGGACGTTACAGAACTATATCTGAGACATCACACTTGGCTTGTGGGGTGCAAGCAAAGAGGACAGATATATTCATGCATCCCTTTGCATGCAAAGTAATTTTGAATAGAGTGTCCGTTATAAGAAAGGAGTATGAGTTAGAAAAGTTGATCGACTAACATTTGGAATTCCAAGCCAGCTCACATACGCGGAAGATATGGTACAGCGCCTCTGTGACTCATTCCAGATAGGAAGCAATCAATGTCAAGAAAGAGACGTGAAATACAAGTTGAAAAGGAACCAAAGAAATCACAGACTCACCTGCAGAAAGCTTTCTTCTCTTTCGATTAGAAATAGCAAAAGGAACTACAAAATAACAGCTGCTACTTACAACAAAGCACACAGATAATTACTTTCCCTGTGCCGAAAGGTGTGCTACAGTCTGTTTCGAAATGTATGTTCTAGAGTTACCGCACTTTTTTCTCTCTCGTTTATATAAAATTGGATCAAAACATTTGAGATTTCAGTAGAATACGCGTCTTTATTGAATATAAAACTAATAAAAACCTATTTCACCCAAAGGAATATTAGGTTTATAGTTGCAATAGAAATTATTTTACAAAATTAGTAACAACCTCGACGTGGGCATTTCATTTCAGCTACTTCCTCAAGCCATTTTGCGGTTAGGTATCGTCGGCACCCCGACAAGCTTCTAACCCCTAGGCACGCATTTGTAAGTTCTAGAGGAGTGAAAGTCCTAAATACGGGGAGGGGAAGCCGACTACGAAAAAGTAACAACATATTAACTGGTGAAAGTATATTATAAAAATCTGATGTGTCCAGTCACATGAATTTCTCTACATCTTTGTAACAATTAAGCTTATTCTTATATCTACATCATGCTAATCGATATAATCTTTAGGTCTTATTACTTGCTTCCTTGTAAGTAGACGGAAATACACTAGGCTAAAGCGGTGGTTAAATATTTTAAATGCTGGTTGGAATGTGATAGAAATTCCTTTGTTTCTATGGCCAGGAGTATTTCCGTATGAGAAAAGTATTTTAAAGCTGAAACCAATAACAAGGAATATCTCGGAAACGGTTATTTGTACGAAAAAGCGCATATGACTAAATGATATGTTTTAACGAGATGCACATCTTTCTCTTACGATTTACCAATTCAGCTACAATAGAGATAGAGGCTATTCCCAGAAAATTCAAAATACACATTTTACCTGCCATGTAAATATCTTTAATACACTATTATAATCAAAATCACTTCAGCCATCTTTGATAAAATCAAAAACGTTCGACACTTTTTGCATGTAAACCGTATTTTGGGGTGGGGGGATTTTCTTGAAAACCTTCGTTTCGCATCTCTGAAAGATACTAAATTTAAATACAAATTTTCTGAAATTTTCCAAACTTTTTTTATTCAGGGATCTCAAAGCATGCATGAAATCTTGGTACAGAAATTTTGGGTGGAATGCTATACTTTCTCTATTTACTATGCACTTGTGAAAGAGAAAGTAAAAAGAATGTTATACCGTTTTAAAATATAACAGCAAAACTTTTGAAGTTTTGTATGACACTATTATTTTCTCTATATGTACAATGTAGAGAAGTTATTGCATTAAATTCAAAAATTTGATGTCAATATTTCACCGGAAATATGTTTCGATGTTCCCTGAGTCCAAAAAAGCATTTTAGAAAAAGGTCTCTGTGTATGTCTGTGGGGACAGCATAGATCAAAAACGAAAACTCCGTTAAATACCAAACTTGGTATTTCAATTCAGTTTCTTGCAAGGATGTGATGTGAAGATTTTCAGAAATCTCCCTCACCCCTAGCTAGTCTTTGCATGCAACATTTTTTTAAATTTTCGATTTTATAAAAAATGAATGTAACGCATTTGATTATAACGCCGTATATTAAAATTGTTTACATAGTAATAAAATGTATAACCTTAATTTATCCTCTGCATTCCAAATGATTTTACATAACTGGTAAACCATAAGAAATAGACTAAAACTTACTGTACAAAAAATTTAAATTTCGTTAAAACACACAAGATATGCCATAGACATTTATTTTGAACAGCTAACCATTTCAGAGATATTCCTTGTTATTTTTATTTATAGCGTTTAACACCCGTTTTTACTTCTATGGAACCGGACTGATATATGAAGCATCGATGGAATGCGATGGTGGGGGAAACCAGAGAAAACCCACCCCTGCGCTGCTTTGTCCACCACATCCCATATGCTGTCTCCTGAGATCGAAGCCTTGGTGAGAGGCGAGTGGTCTAACCGCGCCGCCCTCCCTGTTAGTTGGTTTTAATTTTGAAATACTTAAACTTTTCTCTTAAATGTTTTATAACTTCCAGCTATGGAAAGAGAACCAGATTTCAATGACAATCGTATAGCGACAGCTTTTAAAAATTTTGACTGTGGCTTTAATCTCCTTTCTTGGGAGGGGGTAGTATTTAACGCCCGCTTTTACTACCATGGCGCCTAGGCGGTGCAACTGAAGATACATGGGATGAAGATGGAGCACAGGTGGAATGTGATGGCGGGGGAAACCGCAGAACCCGGAGAAAATCCGATCCTGCGCCACTTTGTCCATCACACATCTCACATGCGGTAGCTTGGGATCGAGAGGCGAGAGGTCTAACCACTCGGCCACGACGCGGACCTTCCTTTATTCCGCTTCTACTTATATAGAATTAAGTAATAAGACCATTCTTTCATTGGCATCGCGTTGATAAAAGATGTAAGATAACTGAAAGTAAAATGTTCTGAGTATAACACTTGTATTTAACTCAACATACTAAATAGATTTGCCTAAATTGTATCTGGGAGAGTATTTGCATTCATTCTGCTCTCGTAATTCCCTAAATCTATCAAAATCAAACAAGCTCCACACGATCAAAACCCAAAGATTTCAACATCAAATTATTTATAGGCTCCACAATCGCAGTGGATCTCGAAACATGTTATTCCTCAAAGCTGGTACATTAGCAGATTCGGGTTGTCGAAATCAGTATCTGTTGATTAGGTGCGGAAGATTATTGCCAGCCAGGCAGCGTAAATTATCGCCACGCTGCACATAATGGTGTGTCTAGACGTAAATCTACTGTTGATAGCACTGCAGAGCATTAAACTCCTAACACAACTTGTTAATGTGTGGCTTAGTAAGCACCACTATAGTTAATTATTTTCTCCACCGCTTTTCTGTGGAAAAGGAGAGCCGTATTACGTTAAAAAATCTTGTGTGTTCCATTCACATGGCTTTCTCTACATCTCTGTAACAAATTATTGTTAAAAAGCTTATTCTTCTATCTAATTCATTATAATCGAGATAAATATTAGCAGAAATTGTACTTATTACTTGCTTCCTTGTAAGTAGAAGGGAAAAACATCTGTGTTCCATTCACATGTCCTCTAGCTATGGTAAACAAACCTTATATTCAAAAGAGAATTCTTTTATCTACATCATGCTAATCGAGATAAACATAAGCAGAACTAGTCTTATTACTAGCTTCCTTGTAAGCAGAAGAAAAATAAAAAAAAAAGGTTAAAGCGATAGTTTCGTCCTTTGAAAGCCGGTCGCTATGTGAAACAATTGCAGATCCAATCTCTTTGTTTGCCAGGAATAAACAAACCAGAATCGAGAAAAAAGATATCTTCCCGTTCGAGACAAGTTTGTGGCTAAAATTGAAAAATATCTCAAACGGTTAACGCTACAAAAAAAACTCTGATGTGTTCCATTCACATTCTGCAACAAATGATTGTTAAAAGACTTATGCTTCTATTTACTTCATGCCAATCGAGAAAAAATTAGCAGAAATAGTCTTATTGCTTGCTTCCTTGTAAGTAGAAGTGAAATAAGGGAGTACCATATGTTAAAGTGATAGTCAAAAGCTGGTTGCTATGTGACTGAAGTTCCTTTGTTTTTATGGACAGGAGCTGACAAATTCTCGCGTTAGAAAAGTATAAGTATTTTAAAAATGTAATTAATAACAAGGAATATCTCAAAAACAGTCAACTCCCACGAAAAACACTTATTTAACCTAAATTGTGTGTTTTAGCGATCTGTACACTGTTTAAGTAAATATTTGTCTCTCTCTTACGGGTTACCAGTTATGCAAAATTTCGCAAAATTCATTCAGAGTAAAGATGTCCTCAGAGTCTATTCCCAGAAAATTCAATATATATTTTTTATTTGTCATGTAAATAGTATAAGAGATTTTAATTATAATCGTTAGAGCCATTTTTGAGAAAATCAAAATTTTCAAAATTTGTTGTAAATAGTAGTTGAGGTGGGGGGACTATGTTGAAAAGCTTCGTGTTGCATCTTTGAAAGATACTAAATTTAAGTGCCAAGTTTGGAATATAACGAACTTTTCATTTTTAAGCTATGCTGTCCAAAGGCACACACGCGCGCGGACCTTTTTCTAAAATACTTTTTTCGGACACAAGGGGCCCCAAAACACATATTTCCGGTGAAATCTCTGTATCGAATTTTTGGGTGGAATACAATACCTTCTCTATCCTCTATGTACATTGAAAGTAAAAAATCGATAATGGGGTTCCACTGTAGATGTTGCTTTGTTTCCTTTGATCCAAAGAATAGCGTTTTAATTTCTCTACATAGTGCATGGATACACAGGTAGAGAAGGTATTGCACACGAACCAAAATTTCGATACTGAGATTCCTCTGTATCCAAAAAAAAAAAAAAAAAAAAAAACGTTTAAAAAAGATCCATGTGTGTGTGTCTGTGTGAGTACATGCGTCCGTGTGTCTGTAAATATGATAGTTCATAAAGGAAAAATCGGTAAAATACCAAACTTAGTATTTAATATCAGTATCTACCAAGTATTTACCAAGGATGAAAATTCCCCTACCCCCAAATATGGAAGCATCTTTGAAATTTTTTATTTTCTCTAAAATTCTCTATTTTGACTAAATATCGGGTCTGAATTTTGCATAACTGGTGAACCCGTAAGAGATGCACCAAAACTTAACTTAACAAAAAATGTACAGCTCGTTAAAACACACAATTTGTTATATGATTTTTTGAGTTGTCCAATTTTGAGATATTTCTTGTTATTGGTTTGAGTTTTAAAATACTTATAATTTACCCATATGGGAATTTGTCAGCTCCTGGTTATACAAAAAAAGTCACTTCAATTACATAGCAACCAGGTTTAAAACATTTGACTATCACTTTATTCTATGGTACTTATTTACCTTCTACTTACAAGGAAGCAAGTAATAAGACCGTTTCTGTTTGTTTTGTTTTGTTTTTTCTCGATTAGCAGGCACACAATAACATGTTGTAGAGTTGTAGAGAAAGTCATTGTGAATGGAACACATTAGATTATTTTTTTAATCTCATTTGCTGTAAAACTGGATTTTGTAAGCGAGTATTTTTAAAAATGCATCACGTTCATTTTAATTATAAAAATTAAGTTAGAGAATAAAAATGATTATTTAATTGATTATTCAAGCTAGAAGTTATATTTATGGAAAAAATATCACTATTTGTGTATAATAACTGGTATAAATTTCAATAAAATATCTTCCAAATTTCGCAGATGCATCTCCTTAATCATTTTATTCTCTAAAGATGCTATTTTATGTATGAAAGACATGTTCTTATGTCAGTTTTTATCTCTGAGGAAATTTTGTGTGCCTTCATAAGGGAAAAAGATTTTTTTTATATAGCTTAACGTCCTTTAACCTGGTTGGTCACATCGGACGACTAATGAAATTGGTGAAATGATGCTGAAATGATCTCGGGATCCACGAAGCTTCAAGTTACTTGACATTCGTCTTCTCAATATAAGAGGAACTTCCGAAAAAAAAAAAAAAAACCCTTATCCGAGTAACTCACCCTAAGCGAGATTCTAACTCACGACCTTTTGAATGTGTGGCAGATACGCTACCCCAGTTTTGTTTGCCTTCATTGGGAAAACAATTGTTCACAGAGATAGGTAGAGCCGACCATGACTGGTGCTCTGACAGCAAACTGACGCAATGCGAGGTATTGCCTTAGCAAATAAGAAAATGATTGAGGGATTCGTGTTGATTGTGTTTGATTTCCATCACAAAATTTCAATCAGTGCCAATTGGATATATCTGCCTTATGGACATCAAAGGAGAATGGAGCAGCAAACAAACAATATTCTCACACGATATAAAATATTCCAACCCTTAAATTTCTTTACACGTGCTTATGTACATAGGGTATAGAAAAGGTATTGCAATACACCCAAAAATTCGATACATAGATTTCACCGGAAATACATGTTTTGAGACCCCCTGAGTCCAAAAAACATTTTTAGAAAAATCTCTCTGTGTCTGTGGGCAGCATAGCTCAAAAACGAAAAGACCGTGAAGAATCAAACTTGTTATTTAGGTTTGGTATCATCCAAGGATGCGACACGAAGATTTTCGAGAAAATCCCCACGCCACCAACTACCCTTTACATACAATTTTTTTCTAAAATGTTGGTTTTCTCAAAAATGGCTCTAATGATTTTGATTAAAATATCGCATATTAAAGATATTTACTTGACAAAATGTATATCTTGAAATTTTGGGAATAACGTCTGAAAACGACTTTATTCTGGATCAATTTTACGGAATTTCGCATAACTGCTAAACAGAGATGGACAAAAACTTAACGCACAAAAATGTAGAGCACGCTAAAACACACAATTTATGTAATATATACTTTTTTCGTGGAGTTATCGTTTTTGAGATATTCATTGTTATTGGTTTCAAGCTTTGAAAAACTTGTATTTTTTCATACAGGAATTTGCTAACTCCTGTCACGAACAAAGGAACTTCAGTCAAGTAGCAACCAACTTTTGACTATCACTTTAACCTATGGTACTTCCTTATTTCGCTTCTATTTACAAGGAAGCAAATAATAAGACTATTTCTACTATTTTTTCTCAATTATCATGAAGTAAATAGAAGAATAAGCTTTTTAACAATAATTTGTTGCAGAGATGTAGAGAAAGTAATGTGAATTGAACACATAAGTTTTTAACTGTTTTATTTGAGAAACATAATAAATAAGCTCATAATAATTGTGGGGCTTATGAATATCTTGGCAGTATGAAAATGAATTAAACTGACATTATTAATCTGTCCTTCACAAAGTTATGAGATGTTTTTTTAAAACCTTAACATTATGAAACCATGAAAATGCAACCTGATTTTTCCCTTATAACATTAAATTTAAGTAATTTAATTTTTTTTTCACCATAAAGGCCAAATCCTGAACCCAATTCTCACAAAGTTTGTCGGGCCATTCACCCTTCATTCAGAAATATTTTAGTTTCTTCTCGAAAAGATAAAAGCGCTTTAAAAGCCTGTGACGCAAAACCAACAAAAGTTTGCTTAATATTTTAGATATTACTAACATGATCTTGCAGTGTTACTAACTGAAGATGAAAACATGACTCTGATAAATTTTACAATTTTCTTATCAAAATTCAAAACGTGCCTCAGGTATATTACCTTTATCTAGCACGTATGCACAATAGATATTAGATATAAAAGCATTGTATTGGACCAACAAATTCTATATCGGCTTTTACAGGAAATACATGTTCTTACAGCCCCTAAATTTAGTAAAAGGTGTATATATGTGAACAGCATAACTCAAAAACGAAAAATCTGTCAAATAGTACATTCGCTGTTTTAAGTTCGTATCTTTCAAGTATGCAACACAAAGATTTTCAGAAAAATCGACCACCTAAAATTATCCTTTATATGGAACATTGTCCGAAATTTTCAACTTTCTCAAAAACTGCTCTAACGATTTTTACTTTTTCTAGCCCTGTATGTACAATGTACATAGGGATAGAGAAGTATTGTATTCCACCCAAAAATTCAATACCGAGATTTCACCGGAAATACATGTTTTAGGACCCCCTGTATCCATAAAAAGCATTTTCAGAAAAATGTCCGTCCGTGTGTGTGTGTGTGTCCGTCCGTGTGTCTGTGAACACGATAACTCGAAAACGAACAGTAGCTAAAATATCAAACTGGTATTTAAGTTTAGTTTAGTATCTTCCAGGGATGCGACACGAAGTTTTTGAGAAAAATCCCCCACCCCCAACTACCCTTTACATGGACCTTTTTTCGAAAATTTTGATTTTCTTAAAAATAGCTCTAACGATTTTGATTAAAATATTGTATATTAAAGATATTTACCTGACAAATAAAATGTATATCTTGAATTTTCTGGGAATATCTTCTGAAGACCTGTTTATTCTGGATGAATTGTGCTTAATTTAGCATAACTAGTAAACCGTAAGAGAGAGACAAAAACTTATTTCACAAAAAATGTAGGTATTGTTAAAATACACAAGTTATGTCATTTACGATTTTCTCGTGGAGCTTACGTTTTCGAGATATTCATTGTTATTAGTTTCAGTTGTGAAGTACTTATACTTTTCTCAAACGGGAGTGTCCGTTTTTCTTTTGTTCTACTCCTGGCCAAGAGAAGAAGCGATTTGTTATGACAGTCGGATAACGACAGCTTTTAAAACATTTGACTATCGGTTTAGCCTAGTGCATTCACTTATTTTCTTCCTACTTATAAGGAACTAAGTAATAAGAACATTGTGCTAATGAACATCTCGATTAGCAAGGTGCAGAAAGAAGAAATATCTTATTTAAGAAGTTTGTAGAACAGCTAGAGAAAGTCATGTGATTTTAACACATCAGATTTTTATTAAAATGTCTTACATGAATGCTACATACATGTAAATAAAGCGCTTATCCTGAGTTTCCTGGGAATACACCTGAAATCCTCTTCATTCTGGATGAAGTTTTTATAACTGGTAAACCCTAAGAGATAGACAAAAACTTACCAGACAAAAAATGTAGATGTCGTTAAAATGCACAAGTTATGTCGCATAAAATTCTTATACAGTTAAATATTTCCAAAACATTTCCCGTTATTTATTTGAATTTCAAAATATTTAAACTTTTCGAAAGCGGGCAGCCCTCGTCCGTTTCATTATTTTTTTTTTCTTACTTTGGCCATGGAAAGAGAACCCAATTTCATGACGATTTACTCGTACAGAAGGAAAACGTTCTATACAACGGAGGCAGTTGTAATATTGCTCTCTCCGCTGCTTGCATAATTTCCTGGTTCAGCAGATTCCATGTTCATGACATTCAAATCGTCTGCTATTTTATGTATCGATACCAGCTTTCAGAGTTATAGCTTACTTGAATGAGGCCGTGGACGCATAAACCAATACTATTTAATACTATTGACATCTAGAAAAAGACCTACTTTTAACATCAACTATGTTTCATTCACATGCCTATGACAAATGGTGTGTTTTGACGAGATCAGCATTTATTTGTGAAGTAAGTTTTTGTCTATCTCTTAAAAATTAACCGTTAAGCAAAATTCTGCAAAAATCAACCAGAATAAGTGCTCTTCAGAGCCATTCTTGAGAAAATCAAAATTTTCGAAAATTTTTCCACTAAAGGGTAGTTTGGGGTTTTACGGACGCTTCGTTTTTTGAGTTATCGTGTTCACACACACGCACACATGGACATTTTTTCTAAAAATGCGTTTTTTAGATTCAGGGGATCTCAAAACATGTATTTCTGGTGAAATCTCGGTATCGAACTTTTAGGTGCAATACAATACCTTCTCTATACACTATGTACACAGTACGTATAAAGAAAATAGTGATTAAGAACAGCTCGAACAACGACAGGCACACGCGCTACTTGTTTCTCACTTGTGTAATGTTTTATTTGCCTCCCCACCACACCGGACGGACGGGTCCCCGGCGGTAAACCCCTCAGGCCTCGGGAGAAACTCGACTTGAAGTTCGACGTAAGTTTCGTGCCACAAGAAGAGGGAGGTGTGTGGCTTTAAGACTCACGATATGCCTACCATACTTTCCAAACTTGCTTCATTATTTTCTCTCTTAAATATTTCTCTGCCTGTCGAGAAATTTGAGGCAGTAATATTGCACACTCACAACGCTTTAAAAATTTGCTGCCCAGTTACTGAAAAATCTTGTGTGTTCCATTCACATAAGTTTCTCTATTGCGGCGTTCATCTTACTCCTTGTTATCCTTGAATATTTTACATTGTAAATTATATTTTTACTTTCTCTACACGTACTATGTATACAGTGTATAGAGAAGGTATGACACTCCACCAAAAAAACATGATACCGAGATTTCACCGGAAATATATGTTTTAGGGTACCCTGTAACCACAAAAAGTATTTTCAGAAAAAGGTCCGTGTGTGTGTCCGTGTGCCTCTGAACACGATAACTCAAAAACGAAAAGTCGCTAAAATACCAAACTTGGTATTTAAGTTTAATATCTTCCAGGGATGCGGCACGAAGATTTTGAGAAAAATCCCCCACCCCAAACTACCCTTTACATGGAACATTTTTCGAAAATTTTGATTTTCTAAAAAATGGCTAACGATTTTGATTAAAATATTGTATATTAAAGATATTTACCTGATAAATAAAATGTATGTTTTGAATTTTCTGGGAATTGGAAGACTACTTTATTCTGGGTGAATTTTACGGAATTTTGAATAACTGCTAAACCGTAAGAAATGGACAAAACCTTATCACACAAAATATGTAGAGCACATTAAAACACACAATTTATGTTGTATACATTTTCTTTCGTGAAGCTAATCGTTTTTGAGATTTTTCCTTGTTTTTGGTTTCAGCTTTGAAAAACTTAACTTTTCTCATATTGGAATTTGTCAACTCCTGTCCATACAAACAAAGGAACTTCATTCACATAGCAACCAGCTTTTGACTATCACTTTTACCTATGGTACTCCATTATTTCGCTTCTATTTACAAGGAAGCAACTAATAAGACTATTTTTGCTAATTTTGTCTCGATTAGCATGAAGTAAATAGATGCATAAGCTTCTTAAGAATAATTTGTTGCAGAAATGTAGAGAAAGTCATGTGAATGGAACACATCTGATTTTTGTGTGTGTCTATGTGTCTGTGGACAGATAGCTCAAATTTGGTGTTTAAGTTTGGTATCTTCCAAGGATGCGACACGAAGATTTTCAAGACAATCCCCCCCACCCCCAACTACCCTTTACATGGAAATTTTTTCGAAAACTTTGATTTTCTCAAAAATGGCTCTAACGATTTTGATTAAAATCTTTTATATGCCAAATAAAATGTATATCTTGAATTTTCTGGGAATAGCCTCTTAAGTCTACTTATCCTGAATGAATTTTACGAAATTTTGCATAAGTACTAAACCGTAAGAGATGGACAAAAGCTTGCCACTCAAGAATGTAGAGTACGTCAAAACACACAATTTTATATACCTACATTTCTTTCGTGGAGTTGATCGTTTTTGAGATATTCCTTGTTTTTAGTTTCAGCTTTAAAAAAGTATACTTTTCTCATACAGGAATTTGTCACTCGTGCCCATGCTAACAAAGGAACTTCAGTCACATAGCAACCATCTTTTGATTATCACTTTAACCTATGGTACTCCCGTATTTCGCTTCTACTTAAAAGGAAGCAACTCTTAAGACTATTTCTGCTAACTTTCTCTCGATTAGCATGAAGTAAATAAAAGTATAAGCTTTTTGAAAATAATTTTTTGCACAGATGAAGACAAAGCCATGTGAAAGGAACACATCAGATTTTTGAACGATTCGTGTTGAGACTAGCACGATCTCGCGAGTCTTTTTGAACGACGATTTCTTGTAGTCGTTCATATGAACGATTCGTTCATGAATCCACCCATGTCTACTTTAAAACCATATCGAACATTTGCAGTTTACTCGTTTCTGGTGTGTAGGCACAGAATGATAATGCCTTACGCACAAGCCCGTGAGAAAGCAGGGAAAATGAAGACCACTCAAAGACGCATTCCAGAGCAAGTTCTCTACGGATGATGGCTTAAAAGCGGCTTGTACAGTCAGAAACTCAGGCATTAGTGTTAACGGTGACGGGCAGGTTGATGAAGTGTTTCCAATTCTGTTTGTGCATGTTCCGTTAGGTAGCAAGGTTACTTTATTGCTTAACGCTATGCTGCTGCACTAAAGGAGGCCCTCGTTATTACTGCCTGCTTTGGCAGACAGATGGTGCCACGGTCGCGCCAGAAATCAACAGAAATTTATTGTCTCTGCGGTAAAACGGCACTCATTCATGAAAGCACAAAAACTCGTGGATATAAATACGGACGATGTTTCGTTTTAAATGTGTGATATTTCAGAGATTTTAAGCACTATTTAACCTGTATAAGATGATAAACATTCAGGTTGGACGTAATTATGTATGGCACCATTTGAATAAATTCAACTAGAGAAAATGTGGCTGTTCACATTAACAATTGAAGATAAACGTCCGCACCAACATTTTGTTTGCCTTTTCTGCAGCTGCAAACTAATTTCAGAATAAAGTTACCACTGCAATGTTTACTAAGTTGTAGCATCCCTGAATCACATAGTACACAATTTCATCATTTTAACCATGTTATAAAGACAAAATACTTGTGTATATTTGTGCGTGTGCGCGCGCGCTCCTGTGTAAAGGATACTCTTAAAAACCATCCAACCAATTTTAATAATTATTTCACCATTAAAATATTAAAGTATTCTCTCTGACGGATATGGGTTACAAAACTCTTTATAAATTACTAAAAAATGTGATGTGTTCCATTCGCATGACTTTCTCTAGCTGTTCCACAAACAAACTTTCTTTATAAAAGATGATTCTGTTATCTGCATCATGATAAATATTAGCAGAACTGTCTTATTCCTTCTTTTTACTTTCTCTACACGTACTATGTACATAGAGTATAGAGAAGGTATTGTAATGCACCCAAAAATCCGATACCGAGATTTCATCGGAAATACAGGTTTTGAGACTCCCTGATTTAAAAAAAAAAAAAAAAAACATTTTTAGAAAAATGTCAGTGTATGTGTCCATGGGTAGCATAGCTCAAAAACGAAAAGACTGTTGAATACCAAACTTGGTATTTAAGTTTGGTATCTACCAAGGATGTGACACAAAGATTTTCAAGAAAATCCCCCTACCCCCAACTACCCTTCACAGGGAAAAAAATTCAAAAATTTTTATTTTCTTAAAAATGACTAACGATTTTGATTAAAATCTCGTATTTTTAAGATATTTACTTGACAAATAAAATTTATATCTTGAATTTTCTGGGAATAGCCTCTGAACATTACTTTATTCTGGATGAATTGTATGGATTTTGCATAACTGCTAAACCGTAAGAGATGGTTAAAAACTTACCACACAGAAAATATAGAGCACATTAAAACACACAATTTATGTTATATCATTTTTGTAGTAAATAGAAGGGAAATAAGGGAATACATTGGCTAAATCGATAATGAAATCCTTTAAAATCTGGTCTCTATGTGAAACAATTGAAATTCAGTTCTCTTAGCTTGCGAGTGAACAAAAGAAAAAATACTTCCCATTTGAGAAATGTTTAAGTTACTTAAAAATGAAACCAGTAACTCGGAATATCTTGGAAAGGATTAATTCTGCAAAAAGTGAACGTAAATGACATAAATTGTGTTTTTAACGAGCTCTACATTTTTGTGTAGTAAAAGCTTATCTCTTGCGGTTTAACAGTTATTCAAAAGTTATACAGAAGTCCTCCAGAGTGAAGTCTTCTGAGGCTATTTCCAGAAAATTCAAGTTATACATTTCGTTTGTCATAAAAATGTCTTAAAGTTAAGGTATTTCTAATCAAAATCGTTTGAGCCATTTTAGAGAAAATCGAAGTTTTCGAAAAATGTTCCATGTAAAGGGTAGTTGGGGGTCGGGCGATTTTGCTGAACTAACTGTTCGCTTTTGCTTTCTCTATACGCACTATGTACATAGTGTATAGAGAAGGTATTGCACTCCACTCAAAAATTCGATACCGAGATTTCAACGGAAATATATGTTTTAGGGTCCCCAATATCCAAAAAAAGCATTTTCACAAAAACGTCCGTGTGTGTGTGTGTGTGTGTGTGTGTGTGTGTGTGTGTGTGTGTGTCCGTGTGTGTGTGTCCGTGTGTCTGTGAACACGAAAACTCAAAAACGAAAAGTCGGTAAAATACATACTTTGTATTTAAGTTTAGTATCTTCCAGGGATGCGACACGAAGATTTTGAGAAAAATCCCCCACCCCCAACTACTCTTTACATGGAACTTTTTTCGAAAATTTTGATTTTCTCAAAAATGGCTCTAACGATTTTGTTTAAAATCTCGAATTATATCTTGAATTTTCTGGGAATAGCCTCTGAAGAGTAGTTTATTCTGGATGAATTATACTGAATTTTGAATGACTGCTAAACCGCAAGAGAAGGACAAAAACTTACTACACAACAAATGTAGAGTACATGATAACACACAATTTGTTATATACATTTTTTTCGTGGAGTTAGTCGTTTTTGAGACATTCCTTATTTTTGGTTTCTGCTATGAAAAACTTATACTTTTCTCATACAGGAACTTGTCAACTACTATCCATATAAACAAAGGAACTTCATTGACATAGCAACCAGCTTTTGACTATCACTTTAACCTATGGTTGTCCCTTATTTCGCTTCTACTTACAAAAGCTTTTTAAGAATAATTTGTTGCAGGGATATAGAGAAAGTCATGTGAATGGTACGCATCAGAGTTTTTGAGTTACGCTGCCCACAAGCACACATACCACTCACGCACACAGAGACAGACACACAAGGACATGTTCCAAAAATGCTTTTTTTCCTTCAGTGGGTCTCAAAACATGTATTTCCAGTGAAACTTCGGTATCGAATTTTTGGGTGGAATACTACCATATGTACATTGTAAATTTGTGCTAGAGAAAGTAAAAATATATTGAGCACATTCACATAACTTTATCTTATTCTTTTATCTAATTCAGTTAATCAAGATAAGCAGCAGAAATGGACTTATTACTTAGTTTCTTTTAAGCCTCGTGTTATGCTTTAATTGTGAAACCAGTCCTTAGACTTTTAACTATCTTATTCGGCTTTTCACGAAAGCATAACAAACTGTCTTCTGTTCTATCTCACGGATAGCAATGTACGTCACAACTGTGGATACAACCTCACTCGTAGAACTCCATGAGTATTCAGTACTTTATGTCGCATCAAGAACAATGCGAACATTATCGCTGATAAAGATTTGAAGCTTTCTCGGTGTCCATTATTACAGATGACTTCACGGGATAACAACCGAGTTAAATTGGAATCTAGGAAATCCAAGCTTTCGACCATCTTGACTTTGTGTCTTCGCCAGGGTTCGAAGACCTTCCCTGATGAAGACCTTAGAGTCAAGATGGTCGAAAGCTTGGATTTCTCCGATTTCAATTTAACCCGGTTGTCATCCCGTGAAGGCATCTGTAATGATCCTCTGATGTACTAGGGTCGGCTGATAAGTCTCTGGCCTCTCAATGAAAACAGTCTTTAACGTTTTTTGCCTTATTTCTCAGCATAATCTTCAGAAAGGCTAATACATTTGTCATATCGGTGTTCTAATTTAATTAAACCATCTCTGTAGTGCGATTTATCAAGTTCCTCAAAATAGCTGTTTACCGCATCAATGACCTCCTCGTTGCTGTGAAATCTTCGTCCTCCAAGAAATGTTTTGAGGTTTGGGAACAGGTGGTAGTCACTTGGTGCTAGATCTGGCGAATAGGATGGATGTTCAAGCAATTCCTACTTTAATTCGCAATTTTTTGCCATTGCAATGACTGAACGATCAGCCGGAGCATTGCCGTGATGAAACAAGATTTTTTTTCTCCAGATGAGGTATTTTTCTTTTTACCTCATCACTCAAACGTTGCAGTAAGCTTGCTTAGTAATCACCAGTGGTACTTTTACCCTTTTCCAATTGATTAATAAAAAGAATTCCCTCTGCATCCCCAGAAAACACTCGCCATAACCTGACAAAATTGGCCTTGCATTTTTGGAGTTGGTTCACTGGACGCAATCCACTGTTTTGACTGATTTGCTTTCTGGGGTGTAGTGATGAATCCAAGTTTCATCTTTGGTAATAAGCCGTCTCAAAAATTCACCGGGATTTTTACGGTAGAGCTCCACATTCTTAACAGAAATAGTTTTCTTTTCAACTTTTGATCAGGTGTCAACAAACGCGATACCCATCTTGCACAGACCTTGTGTAAGCCCAAAACATTACTTAAAATATTACCTGCACGTTCTTTTGATATGTTTACAGCCTCTGCTATCTCAAACAACTTTTATCTCCGGTCTTCCAGGAGTAAACGATGAATTTTTTCAATGATCTCTGGAGTTGTCACATCTACAGGGCCTCCAGAGCGACGCTCATCACTAGAGCTCGTACGTCCCATTTTAAACACTGCAGCCCACCCTTAAATCATTGAATATGAAGTAGCAGAATATTTCAGTGTACTGTCCATTTCCTCTTTGATTTCTATAGGCGTTAACTCTTTCAAATGGAAGTTTTTAATCACTGCTCGTTTTTCCAAATTCTCATTTTCGTGAAAACTAAAGTTGTCTTGTTTAAAATGTTGTCATTCGAAAACTAAACAAGCTATTGACCTGTAACCATGGATACGAGCTAGTCTAGAGTTAAAGTATATGATGCTACCGTCTAACTGGTCATGTCTGTGTGAGGCTCCGGACTTATTAGCCGACCCTCGTATAATCGCAGAAGCTTCTAGAAGTGTTCGCAGGAGGCGGAGCGAAAATACATCCAGAGTAATCTCATTATCTCTCGATAGCGTTTCTTGGATTTACGTTGGGTGAAATTATATACCTCTTTTATCTCTGCAACCAAATAGTCGGCTGGCGCTGATGGACTCAGCTGTCCACGCATTTAAGGTATATATGCGTCTGTGAAATTTGGAAAATCAACAAATTGCAATATATTTTATTGAAATTTATACCAGTTTATTATAAACAATATTAGTGATATTTTTTCCATTTCATAAATTATTTTAAATATCTGACAACGAACTATTTCCAAATAGACGACGGAGTTGGAAAATCAGAGTGGTTATCCCAAACGAAAGGCGTACTTCAAGCTGATCTGCTAAGCCCATTACTATTTAATACTCTTACATATGTTGTCGCGAAAGAAATTACAGAAGTCAACATGAAGGTATATCTACGCCGACGACATGGCAATCGCAACGAGAGAGATATGTACGCTACAAATAGCGATAGATACGATAAGTAAATGGGCCGAGAAAAACGATATAAAGATAAATGAAGAGAAAACAAAAATGGTAGTATTTAGAAAAGGGGGCAGGCTCACTGAAGCAGAAAAGGTTAAATGCAGCGGAAAATTCCTTAAGAGAATGAACAACTTGAAATATATGGACATTACAATACAAACAACAGGGAAGAGCTTCAGACTCCACATCTGAAGAAGAACGGTGTCCGCAGTTAGGGCCATGAATAAGATAGGGCACATTAGACTGTTATCAATCGACAAAGCTATGGACCAGTTCGGTTACATATATTGCCTGTCCTTGTGTGTGGAATTGAATTAGTGTGGGAAGATCTCGCTATAAACAATTAGAAGAGATAGAACAAAATCTGATGTGTTCCATTCACATGACTTTCTCTGTAACAAATTATTGTTAATATCCACTTCATGCATCGAGATAACACTAGCACCAACGGTCTTATTACTTTCTTCCTTATATGTAGAAGGGAAATAATGGAAAACACTAGAATAAACATGGTTTAAAATGTGGTTGCCACGGGATTGAAAGCACTTTCTTTGTGTGGCCGTGAGTTGACAAGTTCCCGAATAAGAAAAGTTTAGGTATTTTAAAACTGAAATCTATATCAAGGAATATCTCGAAAACGTCCACTCCACGAAAAATATATACAGGTTGTTAATGAACTATACCGAAATAATTTGGGAGATTGTGCACGTGACTGACATAAGTAATTTGAGATCGGCGATGCATGGTCCCCGGATAACCATAACGTAACTACATAGCGTTAAACGTGTGGGTATCAGGTGCTGATAAGTCGATGCTAAAGTAAAGCAGGTTGAAAAATGTCTTAGAATGTCTTTAGAACTGCTGCCGGAGTATAGAAATATCGATTTTTAGCAGCTCGTTACTGCGTTCTCAAGATTTAATGTCGCAAAAATCTGTAAAATCTCGAACTAATCACTTGACAGTGCGACACTGAGCATTCATTAACTACGTTCTTGAGTTATGTAGCCCACTCTGGAAGCGGTTTTTCAACTGCTCTGGTGATTTAATGCGTAACGCGGGAAGCTGATATCCCAAAGATCATGAGTTCGATTCCTGTCATAGAGTAAATGTTCTTATTTTCATTTTTTTCATTCCAGACGAAGTGCTGCGATACGTGACGTACTGGCACTTCAGAAACTTATAATCGTTACTTCGAAATTTCAATAAACAAGTCATAAGTCTCCTATCTCAAAGTACTTATTTAAGTGATCTGCATATTCTGTGAAAATATTTCTGTATAGTTCATTAGCACCCTGTGTATGACATAAATTGTGTGTTTTATCGTGATCTAAATTTTTGTGTAGTAAGTTTTTGCCTATCTCTTACGGTTCACCAGTTACGCAAAATTTTGCAAATTTCAGTTTAGAAGTCTTAAGAGGATATTCCCAGAAAATTCATGATAAACATTTTATTTCATGTAAATATCGTAAACATAAGTGATTTTAATCAAAATCATTAAAGCCATTTTTCAGAACATCAAATTTTTCGAAATGCTTTCCATGTAAAGAGCAGTTTGAAGGTTGGGGATTTTTTGAAAATCTTCATGTCGCATCCTTGGAAGATACTGTACTTAAACATCAATTTCGGTATTTAATGGGCTTTTCGTTTTAGAGCTATGCTGCCCAAACACACACGTACGAACATTTTTCTAAAAATGTTTTTTTTTTTTTTTTTTTTTGCATTCAGGGGGTCGTAAAACATGTATTTCCGGTGAAATCTCAGAATATAATTTTTGGGTGCAATACATTACCACGTCTATACAGTATGTACATAGTGCTTGTAGAGAAAGTATAAATATGACATACAAGCATCCAGTTTTGCAGAAAATGCATTTAGAAATGTAACTATTATATATATATATATATATATATATATATATATATATATGTTCATATATTAATTTTAGTCCTAATTAGTAGAAAAAATTACTTTCGTACTTTCCAAAGCTCATAGTTTTTTTTTAAAAAAAAATTGATAATATATTTATAAAAATTGGAGCAATATTTCAAACATCTTATTTGTTCCATTCACATGACTTTCTCTACAACTCTGCAATAAATTATTGTTAAAAAGCTTATGCTTCTATTTACTTCCTGCTAATCGAGAAAAAATTAGCAGAAATAGTCTTATTACTTGCTTCCTTGTAAGGGAGTACCATGGGTTAAAGTGATGGTCAAAAGCTGGTTGCTATGTGACTGGAGTTCCTTTGTTTGTATGGACACGAGTTCACAAAGTCCTGTATGAGAAAAATATGTTTTTTATAGCTGAAACCAAAAACAAGGAATATCTCAAAAACAATCAACTTCACGAAAAAAATGTATATAACATAAATTGTGTGTTTTAAAGTGCTCTACACTTGTTGTGTGGTAAGTTTTTGTCCATCTCTTACGGTTTAGCAGTTGTGCAAAATTCCGTAAAATTGGCGCAGAATAAAGTAGTCTTCAGAGGCTATTCCCAGAAAATTAAAAATATACATTTTATTTGTCAGGTAAATATCTTTAATATACGATATTTTAATCAAAATCGTTAGAGCCATTTTTGAGAAAATCAAAATTTTTGAAAAAATTCCATGTAAAAGGTAGTTTGGGGTGGGGGGATTTTTCTTAAAATCTTCGTGTCGCATCCCTGGAAGATATTAAACCTAAATACCAAGTTTGGTATTTTACTGACTTTTAGTTTTTGAGTTATCGTGTTCACGGACACACACGGACCTTTTTCTAAAAATACTTTTTTTTTTTGGATATAGGGGACCCTAAAACATATATTTCCGGTGAAATCTCGGTATCGAATTTTTTGTGGAGTGCAATACCTTCTCTATACACTATGTACATAGTGCGTATAGAGAGTAAAAATGAATGACTATTTACAGGTATGAAACATGTTAGCGAAAAATTACATTGTATGGCACATTATGAGTATGGAAAATGTTGGAAAAATGTTTTCGAGAGAAAAAGGGTTAAAATTGATAGTAGTTCGTAATAAGCATACGCCTACCGATTTATAACTTCAGTTAATTGGTAGCTTGAGCGTGCTAAGTAGCAAATACCATATATTTTCTTAAAATTTAGAATTAATATTATTTTTTTATCAAACAAAATAATTTTTCAGTTTTGCAAAACATTTAGTCACAGAAGCATTATCTTAAGGTCGGATCATAGCTGCATTTCAATATATAGGTTGGTAACTACGTACTCCAGCGATTACAATAATCGTAAGATTTGCATAAGAGAGCAATGTAAAGTAACGTCATAGAATTCCGGAGAGCAACAGTAAAAGTTTATTCTTCCAGTAATCTGAATTTGCAGTTGGCCTTTTTGTCATAAATCCAATTAGGTTTTAATTTTAGGTTTACATTTAAACGTTAATGAAAGATCAAGCAATATCGTGTCATTTATAATTATATGTTACTGTAAACGGAGTTTTATTGTTCTGCTTAAGTGGCTTTCACCTCTACCCGTGAATGAAATAACCGTAGTTTTCCAGGTGAATTCCTCAGGTACCCCCCCCCCTCTCCCGCCACTTATAGCGGGGCTCGCGTTATTGATTCTACGCCTATTATTAACACTTGTATCTCTGCAATGAAATGATACCCTCAGCATATAACATTCCAACCAGAACCACGCAGATCTTAATATATTACATGTCTATCCATGCATCCTGTATTGGGTGAATCTAACACTTCCATTTAATCTAACTCTGGGATCTAGATTTCTAGACATTAGGTACAGTTATGGAACAATTTACAATGTAGCTAAGTATGATTTATACAGTCGCCCTCCTTGGTGGGCGGATGACGATGCATTTTTTCAGGCGTAAAAATCCTTAGCATGGCTTCCTTCGGAAGGGAAGTAAAGCTGTTGGTCCCGTGTCGTAGATTTATGGCACGTAAAAGAACCTCAAGCTTGAAAGAGGCCTCTGAAGAAAATTAAGCGGTCTTTCACGCCTAACTTAGTATGGGACGCTGAGAACCACAGGATGCGACACTCCAAGCTACCCTTTACATGTAAAAAATATGTTGATTTTCTCAAAAATGACTAACAATTTTAATTATTTGTCGTATATTAAAATATTTACATGACAAACAAAATATACATTTTGGGTTTTCTGGGAATAGATTCTGAAAACATCTTCATTCCTAATGAGTTTTGTGGAATTCAGTATTACTTGTAAACCATAAGATATAGAAAATCTTACTATACAAAAAATGTAGAGCGCGTTAAAACACACAGTTTAAATTATATAAACTTTTTTTTTCTTTTCTTTTTTCTTTTTTTTTTTTTTGGCCCCCGAGTTGACCGTTTTGAGATATTCCTTGTTGATGGTTTTCAGCTTGTACTTTTTTCTTACGGGACTTTGTCAACTCTTGGTCATACAAACTAAGGCACTTTAATCACATGGAAACCAGCTTTTAAAAGGTTCAATCAATAGTCAATCACTTTGCCCAGTGTATTCCCTTATTTCCCTTCCAATTACAAGGAAGCAAGTAAAAATACTATTTCTGCTAATTTTTTTATCGATTAGCATGAAAGAAATGGAAGAATAAGCTTTTTAACAATAATTTGTTGCACAGATGTGGAGAAAGTCATATGAATGGAACACATATTTTTAGAAAATGGTCCGTGTGTCTGTCTGTGGACAGCATAGCTCAAATCTAAAAGGCTGTTAAATAGCAAACTTGGTATTTAAGTTTGGTATCTTTAAGGATGCGACACGAAGATTTTCAAGGCAATCCCCCCCCCCCATCCCAAGCTACCCTTCACATTGAAAATTGTTTGAAAATGTTTATTTGCTCAAAAATGGCTCTAACGATTTTGTTTAAAATACCGTATATTAAAGCTACTTACATCACAAATAAAATTTATATCACCACCATGTCGATGATCACCTTTCAGATAGCCATGCCCTTCTGCGGCGTACCACATTAATGGATTCTAGATGGTCCTTGTGATTGTCATATTCTTAGGCACCCAGCGAGCAATAACTTCATGAAATTTCAACGTGTCATGAACAATATCGTACACTACACCATAGAAAATGCTGAAATCCTGCGATAACGTTCACAGTACACACATGAGCCATTCAAATTGTCGCCTCAATACGTATTCTGCGGGGTTGCAGCTGTTACCGGCCCCCCGGAGTATGGCGAATTACTGAGAACCACACGGCCCTCTGGAGTCATTGCTACGGTCCATACAATCGTCCCCAAACACGCCACGCATGTTCCTGTGAATTTCACTCGATTTATGCCCTTTGGCCCTCAAATATGGAACAACACCTCTCTGCTCTTCACCCTGGACGACAGTAGCATTACACGCCATCTTTGTTGCATAGTTTCCACTTCTCTCGCCAGAACTGCACATGAAACAAAAAATACCGTTTGTAGTGAAGAAATTTAAACTATATTGCAATATTCCAGCTGCAATACTAAGGCAGAAAAATGATTTGCGTTACTTTTCGACCCGTCCTGGTACATAATATCTGTAGACCTTAATTTTCTGAATGGTGTTGAAATCGCATAGGACAAATCAATACTTCGAAAGTTTAACTCACGAACACTACTCATTTTAAGTGAATGCTTAAATGAATTAATTATTTAATTAATTAATTGAGTGATGGTTCTCCTGGCAGTTTAATTAAGGATAAGAGATGTACTTTTGCTAATTAATAAGTAGTGCGTTCGAAAGGCAAACGTGTCAGAAGGTATTGAGCACAAGCTTGCACATCGACTCCAATAAAACGCCTAGGAGCTGATTGAGGATTCCTAACTGATAACGCCAGCTACTTGCGTTAATTAATTCACTGATTATAATGGAAATCCGTATAATTAATGGCACCAATCACGTCCTGAAGCTATATTCTCTGCGGTTACAGTGCATAAATAAAATTGTGGTCAGCTGAAGTTTACTGTTTTTATTTTTGCACAACGTAGATAGTATCGATATTTCACCGGAAATATATGTTTTGGGCCTCCCTAAATAAAAATAAAAAACATTAGAAAAAGGTCAGTGTCTCCGCATGTCCGTGTGTCTGTGAACACGATAACTCAAAAACGAAAAGATGGTAAAATACCAAACTTGGTATTTAAGTTCAGTGTCTTCCAAGGATACGACACAAAGATTTTCAAGAAAATTCTCCACCCTTAATTACCCTTTACATGAAACATTTTTCAAAATTTTAGATTTTCTCAAAAATTCTCCTAAAATTTTTTATAAATATATACATTTTTATGAGTAAAATGTTTTCGAGATATTCTAAATCATTAGTTTCAGTTTTACGCTAGTTTAACTTTTCTCAAACGGAAATAGATCTTTCTTTCCGTCTCTAAATATGTTTATCACTTTAGCGTAGTGTATTTCCTCATTTCCCTCCTACTTGCAGGGAAGCAAGTAATTAGACAATTTCTGGTAATGTTTATCTTGATTAGCATGTCATAGATAAAAGAATAATCTTAATGCTAGAAACATTTGTTAGTGGAACAGCTGAAGAAAGGCATGTGAACGCAACAGGTCATATTTTTATATTACCTAATTAGAGGAGAAAAGTTGATACTTTTTGTGCTCTCCAAAACTATTGATTTTTCAAAATTTAATAATTTGGAGCATTATTTGGAAAAAACTAATATTGCCATTTTCTTTAACGTGCTTTTGAGAGGCTATTTTTTTTTTTTTAAACATTAGAGAAAAACTGCATCGTGTGGAACATTTTGAGTGTGGAAAAGTGTAGAAGAAAAGTTTACGAGAAAATAGTTGGAAGTGACTATTAATAAGCTTCAGTTAATTGATCCTTAAGGGTTTGTCAAGTGGGAAAAGCAATATATTTTCATAACGTTTAGAATTCATATACTTCTAAATTCATATAATTCATTTAGAACAGTAGTTTTTATTTTACGCAATTCTGTACAAATTTTACAGGTGCATCACCATAAGTCGAAAACAATATTAAAATAAGAATACTCTGAGGTCTATCCACAAATAATGAAAGCATGTACATTGGACGCCTCTCTAATGCCATATACCTGCAGAATTACAGTTGTCAAGCACTAAGACTCTTATAAGACGTGTCGAAGCAGCCATTTCCGAATGAAGTATAAAAGCAGAGGTGCAATTGCCTAGCACTAAGGCCTCTGTAATGCGTTTCGAAGTCATGTTTTGAAGCGAGCTGCAGTTGCCTGTCACTAAGATCTGTGGTCACTTGTCGAAGAATTATCTTCTTGTCACGTATAGAAGCAGAGGTCAGTTGTCTAGCACTAAGGCCTCTATGGACACGTGACGAAGAAAGATTAGTATGATGCAGGAGTGAGACCTAGAATGCTAACTGTGCACCACTTACCGATTACGAGATATCTCCTAGCAGATCCGTCGCGATATGACCACGAACTTAGTGATGTCAAATGAAATAGAGAAAAACGACAAATAAAAAATTAATTATTGCTTATATAAGAAGTTACTTTTTATAGTTAAACGTTCTTTAACCTGGTAGATATAGGCAGATGAAAGAAATGATGCTAAAATGAATCTATAGAGTTATACGTTACTCATCTCAAGATTAGGGAAATCCCCAGAGAAAAATGTTATAGAAAAACCGTTAAGGAATTGTCTCCAAAGAGATTGGCGAATGTCAATTTGATGGCCTCTGGAATCATGCTTTAGTTTGTCGGCGTGGAGCCGTCATTTCTTTTCTCATTGTTGCAGCACAGTGAAGTACATCCAACTGCCAACTACCGGAACAAAACTTCTTTGAGTTTCTCTTTCTTTTAGTACACTTTCACTTCATAATTCCGCATGCTTTGCTAGCAATGATTAATTCAATTTTGTGATGTACAAGGGGTGTTCAATAAATCCCGAGAAAAAGATAGAAAAACAATTCAATTTTGGTAGATTTTCTTTTATTTTTCAACATAGTCTCCTTTTAACTCGCTACACTTTTCCCAACGTTTCTTCAATTGTTTTAAGCCTTCCAAATTGTGGTGTTTCGGAAGGTTCTCTAAATAGGCATGTTTCGGAGATAACATCTTCGCTAGACGTGAATCGTTTTCTGCTGAGCCACTTTTTCAAGTTTGGAAATGAAAAAAAGCCACTGGGGGCTAAATCTAGTAAATACGGTGAGTGTTGTAGTAATTCGAACCTTATTCTACAAGTTTTGCCATCGAAATCTTGCATTGCCTTGATGGAAGAGAAACGTTTTCTTTGACAGATGAAGGCGTTTTTTCTTTATTTCTCCGTGCAACCGATTCAATTACGATGCATGATACTCTCCATCTATCGTTCTTCCTTTCTGCAAGTAATCTATGTAGATGATTCCACGTGCATCCCAAAAAACCGAGGCCTCCACCTTGTCTGCAGATTTCACCACCTTTGCGTTCTTCGGACCAGGCCCGTGGAGTGTAGTAGTGTATCCATGCTTCATCCTTAGCTGTATATCGACGCACAAACTCGTCAGAAATGCAATGGAAAAGTGCCTAACCTGCCACCGATTCGATCACACGATTGAGTTTATTCTCCATTGAGAACAAACGCAACACCCATCTTGCCGAGTTCTTTGTCAGACCTAATTTTTGGTGCAAAATTGAGAACACTGTAATCTGTGATATGCCTGTGGACTTTACTATTTCGCGAACTTTGATTCACTCAAAGCCATTTCCTGGATTTTGTCAACCATTTGGAGGAAGTCACTTCTACTGGACGTCCGGAACGATGTTCATCATTTATGGATGTACGGCCACGTTTAAATTCATTTATCCAATTGCAGGAGCAGATATGCCATGAACTTCGTCCAACGCGGCTATTATCTCACACGAAACTCATTTTTCCCATCTTTCTAAAGAATTACAAGATTGTTGATTCAATAGTCTATGGCAATGAAACTACGTAGTGGATATACGTGAAACTTTAACTGGCATCTAGTACGAGACGACGGTGAGTGTAATTTTTTAGATTTCTAAGACGATGTTTATTACTAAACAGCTATAAGTCGAACTCAAAACATCGATGTTTAAACAACGTCGAGAAACTCGATTGGAAATTGCTTCCCTTCATGGATGGCATTTTGGAGTAATTGGCAATTTCACAAGCGCGGGAAGTGACAGAAATACAACAGAGCATAACAGTGCAATCTGCTGTCAAAGAATTCACATTAGTCCACTCTCTGAGTATTGAAATTAAACCTTTCATATACATGGAAGATTTTATACCAGAAATGCTATTTACAATACCAATTTTGCCAATCGCAGTCTGTATCAAGGTTTTCAGAATTGTTTACAGCAATTCTGCTGTGATTTGGCGGGTTCCATGAGAAAAACAAAAAAACGTACTTTTAGAAGGAGGTTCCTGTTATCAGCAATGCAGTTAACTTCTTGTTGTCATTAGGTTGCTATTTTGCTTTTAGTGTTGTTCATGTTATTTTGATTAGCATGATGTAAATAACAGATTGCTCTTTTGAATAAAAAGTTTGTTTACTGAACAGCTAGAGGACATCATGTGAATGGAACTCATTAAATTGTTTCTCAATTTCCATGAAGTAAGTAGAAGAATAACTTTTTTTAGCAATAATTTATTGCAGAATTGTAGAGAAAGTCATGTGAATGGAACACATAAGATTTTATAAACAGGGGACCCCAAAACGTGAATTTACAGTGAAATTTCGGTATAGAATTTTAGATGGAATGCAATACCTTCTCTTCACACCCGTATATACATAGAGAGATTTGGATACTAATAAACTGACTATCGAGTCAGCAAGTTCTGTAAATTGAACATCGTAAAATTGGCTAAAAGTTGAGCCCGTTCCATTTGATGTTCTTTTGACCTTTTCACCGTGGCTCTATGGTGAATAAATAGCGCTCCATCATAAGCAGCTTACATTGCCCAAACAAATGCCACCGGTGTGCAAATTTAATGTCTCTTTATCAAACTATGTGCATATTTAAACGGAGTAATAAGCTTAGTACTAAGAACCTCCAGAATCAATGTCTGCATAGATGCCAACTAAACAGCACAAAATACCACATATACATTACACAGCTGCACAAAACTCTGTGTAACGGTTTCGAGGAAGTATATTACTAATGACTTTTATAGCCATAATTTCCGCAATCTCGCCCGAAAATGGCAGTGTGCAAACTTGGCACTGTGCTCAAGTACCTAATGTGACAATTCGAACTGTTGGCCGCTTTTAGCTATTCACTGCGTCAGTAAATTATCCTCTTAGTGCGCCATGCTAAAACGGCAGGAAATGCTAAATTTCAAACAATCATCCTCGTCAGCTACTACTGTTTTATCATTGGCGATTGTCAGATAGCCATACGAAACCATCAAAACTTCTGAAATGCTTTAAAGGAGCGCCGGGGATCGTGGGTTCGTGTACCGCCTTGGGCATGGGTGTTTGTGTGTTTGTAAATGTATATATGTCTATAAAAGTGTAAGTAAAAAAATTTGATGTTTTCCATTCACATGACTTTCTCTATATCACTGCAACAAATTATTCTATTTACTTCATCTAATGGAGCAAAAATTAGCAGAAATAGTCTTATTACTTGCTTCCTTGTTAGTAGAAGCGAAATAAGGGGGTACCATAGGTTAAAGTGATAGTCAGAAGCTGGTTGCTCTGCGACTGAAGTTCCTTTGTTTGTATGGACACGAGTTCACAAAGTCCTGTATGAGGAAAGTATAAGTCTTAAAAACAAGGAATACAAGGAAAATCAATCAACTCCACGAAAAAGATGTATATCATATAAATTGTGTGTTTTAAGGTGCTCTACATTTGTTGTGTGTTAAGTTTTTGTCCATCTCATACGGTTTAGCAGTTATGCAAAATTCCGTAAAATTGACCAAGAATAAAGTAGTCTTTTGAGGCTATTCCCAGAAAATTCAAAATATACATTTTATTTGTCAGGTAAATATCTTTAACATACGATATTTTAATCAAAATCGTTAGAACCATTTTTTAGAAAATCAAAATTTTCGAAAAAAGTTCTATGTAAAGGGTGGTTTGGGTTGGAGGGATTTTTCTCAAAATCTTCGTGTCGCATTCCTAAAAGATACTAAACTTAAATACCAAGTTTGGTATTTTACCGACTTTTCGTTTTTGAGTTATCGTGTTCATAGACACACGGACACGGACCTTTTTCTGAAAATACTTTTTTTTGGATACAGGGGACCCTAAAACATATATTTCCGGTGAAATTTCGGTATCGAATTTTTTGGTGGAGTGCAATACCTTCTCTATACACTATGTACATAGCACATATAGAGAAAGTAAAAACTGAAGAGAAAAACAAGACTCTGGAACTGTGTTCTTTTTTCATTAAAAAAAAAAAAGGTCACTGGTAGTGACAGCGTAGCAATTTCCATGCTGAATCTTAATGTTGTGTGCGTGTGTGTGTGTGTGTATATATATAAATGTATATAAATGTTTCTTAAACTACGCAATCTATCATAAGGAACTTTTTGCCACTTATTAAACAGCTAAAAATTAAAAAATATATTAATTTTGGGATTGTGACAGTACATCATATGTAACATCTCTGTACAAAGTATTGTTAAAAGCTTATTCTTCTATATACACCATGCTAATCAAGATAAACATTAGCAGAAACGGTCTTATTTCTTGTTTGTATTCTTAGTTTCTGGAGAAAGCCGCTCATCTTGCGTGGGGTTGCCGACGTTTCTCTCAGCTTGCTGTGAGCTCCTTCTGAGGTCTTATTGCTTGTTTCCTTGCAAGTAAAAGGCAAATTAGGGAATATCCTAGGTTAAAGTGATAGTCAAATGTGTATTACCTGTCTTGACGTCTGAGAATGTCTCTTGAAGGTCACTAGGCCATATTTCGATCACGTATTGTTTTTGTGTACCGTGGTACTCTCAGAGCATGTACAGTCATACATATTCATAACTATACATGTTTTTCATTCCAGTAACAATCTGTTACAGACATGAGTGTCGCATTTTAAAACAATTGCATTTGTTCCAGGAGGATGCTGTCAACCGAAAGTGCTGGGGTCGCCGTACCATGATGAGCACATGTACGCAGCTGCTACTGGTGGCGACCATCGCCCTCCTTGCTGGGGCCGACATCTCGCAACAGAAGTTCCTCTGGAAGACAGGTCAGTATAGAAACTGGTGTACAAGTGTACATGATACTATATGTTACACAATGAAATGTTATAGTAACGTTGCCTTCTTTTTGTACGAGGGCCGGCTGATAAGTCCCGGACCTCGCACAGACACTACGCCACTAGGCCACTTAGCCGATAGCATCGTATAGATTAACTATAGACTACCTTGTATCCATAGTTACAGGTCAATAGCTTGTTTACTTTTCGAATAACAGCATTTTAAACAAGACAACTTTTAGATTTTTCACGAAAATGGAGGATTTGGAAAAACGATCAGTGATTAAATACTTCCATTTGAAAGACTTAACGCCTAAAGAAATCAAGGAGGAAATGTACAGCACATTGAAAGACTCTACCCCTTCATATTCAATGATTAAAAGGTGGGTTGCAGATTTTAAAATGCGACGTACGAGCACTAGTGATGGGCCTCGCTCTGGACGCCCTGTAGAAGCGAAAACTCCAGAGATCATTGAAAAAATGCATCGTTTAGTACTGGAAGGTCGCAGATTAAAGTTGCTTGACGTGGCAGAGTCTGTAAACATATCAAAAGAACGTGCAGGTAATATTTAAGTAATATATTGGGGTTTCACAAAGTCTGTGCAAGATGTGCGTCGCGTTTGTTGACACCTGATCAAAAGTTGAAAAGAAAACTGTTTCTGTTAAGAATGTGGAGCTCTACCGTAAAAATCCCTGTGAATGTTTGAGACGGCTTATTACCATGGATGAAATTTGGATACATCACTACACTCCAGAAAGTAAATCAGTCAAAACATGGATTGCGCCAAGTGAACCAACTCCAAAAAAGGCAAAGTCAATTTTGTCAGCTATGGCGAGTGTTTTCTGGGATGCACAGCGAATTATTTTTATTGATTAGTTGTAAAAGGGTAAACGTATCACTGGTGACTAGTACGCAAGCTTACTGCAACGTTTGAGTGATGAGGTAAAAAGAAAAATACCTCATCTGGAGAAAAAAAAAATCTTGTTTCATCACGGCAATGCTCCGGCTGATCGTTCAGTCATTGCAATGGAAAAAAATTGCGAATTAAAGTAGGAATTGCTTGAACATCCATCCTATTCGCCAGATCTAGCACCAAGTGACTACCACCTGTTCCCAAACCTCAAAAAATGTCTTGGGGGACGATTTCACAGCGACGAGGAGGTCATTGATGCAAGGACATTGACATATTGCACTACAGAAATAGTTTAATTAAATTAGAACACCGATATGACAAATATATTAGCCTTTCTGGAGATTATGTTGAGAAATAAAGCAAAAAAAAAAAAAAGTTTTTAAGTGCTGTTTTCATTGAAAGGCCCGGGACTTATCAGCCGACCCTAGTACAATACCTTTTATCACGTCATTATTCTATGGTGCGCTTTTAGGGGTTTTTTAAAGCAGCTTACATTTTAAACCGATATAAATATTATAATATTTGGGGAAGGAAAAATCAAAAGAAGTCATATACTGGACAAATAATGAAGTTTAATATTTAAGGGGACAAGATACCCTGAAATGGCAAAAAATAATTTTTTTTAGACACTAATAAAATCTGTTATTTCTAGTTTCAGAAAATGTGCACTTTTGAGGGGCTAAAAGGGTTTTAATGAATTTAAGTATAATTTAAATGCTAGTCGCATTTTTAAAGCTGTTATGCAATGCCTCTTTTTAGAACATTTGTATCTTTAAATTCAGCTTTCTCAAAACAGCATTTTAGAAACTAATGTACCTTTTTCTCAGAATATATGAGAGCTGGAAAACTGAAATTTTCAGCATTTATATACAAAACATAGTTGAGCTTTTTGAACCACAGTCGTGATGGTATAGTGTATATTTATCATATTAAGAAAGCAACAACATTGCACATTTTCCACATTTTTACTTTTTTTAATTTACATTTTTTTTTATTTATACTGAAATTGTATCACAGCTAAATACTTGAGGTTCAGAAGATAGCTGATTATACTAAGAACAAGCATGCAAAAGTGTGATTATGTATTGCAGGTAGTATCAGAGAAAAAGGTACATGAATTCACTTGTTTTAAGACTAAATTTTATTACTTTTTTGCTGAATGAAATACTTTTTATAGAGTCAAGCGCGTAAGGTGTTAATGCAAACAACACTTGAAATAATTGTCATGATTTATGGAATAATTCATACAAATTTCTGGAAAAATAATTGAATATTTTAAAAGCAGAGGTAAGTCAACTCACTTAAGGCGTAATTTCCGTATGTTCAGACTACCTTGTCCCCTTAAGATAGTAAAGAAAAATCTGATGTTTTCCATTCACATGACTTTCTCTAAGTCTCGGTAACAAATATCTTCTTGAGTGAATGATGTATATGGTTCCAATAATGTTGATTGGAAGTCAAGATGAAGTTTCCATCCTAGTAATGTTCCCGAATCTGCCACTGTCCATAGTTTAATGCAGTGGTATCTGTCAGTTTGCAAATTGTTTTCAATTGCATGAGTAATTGTGTCGATATTGCGGCGCCTGTTGTAATATCGTCTGCGTGCTGGCGGCATTGTAGCAGGAATGACAATACTGTGTGCATAGTAAGTGTAGAGAAAATATTGTAATGTACCCAAAAATTCGATACCGAGATTTCACCAAAACTATATGTTTTGAGAATTAAAAAAAAGCATTTTTAGAAAATGTGTCCGTGTGTATTTCTGTGGGCAGCCATAGCTCAAAGCTGAAAAGACCGTTAAATACCAAACTCGTATTTAAATTCAGTATCTTCCAAGGGTGCGAACATCCATCCACTCCCAACTACCCTTACATAGAAAAAGTTTCGAAAATTTTGATTTTCTCAAAAATGACTAACGATTTTGATTAAAATATCGTGTATTAATGATATTTAGATGACAACCTGTATATCTTGAATTTTCTAGGAATAGCTCCTGAACTCAACTTAATTCTGAATTTTGCTGAATTTTGTATTACTGGTAAATCATAAGAGCTAGACAAAAAATTACTTAACAAAAATGTAGAGCTCGTTAAAATACATAATTTATGTTATATACATTTTTTCGTGAAATTGAATATTTTTGTGATATTCCTTGTTATTGGTTTCAGTTTTAAAAGGCATACTTTTCTCATGCGGGAACTTCAATCGCTTTAGACTATGGTATTCCCTTATTTGCCTTCTACTTATAAGGAAGCAAGTAATAAGTGCATTTCTGCTAACATATATCTCGATTAGCGTGTAGTAAATAGAAGAATAAGCTTTTTAACAATAATTTGTTGCAGAGATGTAGAGAAAGTCTTATGAATGGAACACATCAGAGATTTTTCCTTTGGTCATTTCTGGATATATAATGTCCTCTACTTTGTCATGCGCGTTAAAATAAATCACAGGACCATTTAAGTTAGCAAAAAAATTCCGTGCGGTAAAATACCATCACAGGGAAGATTCTGAAGGCAAAAAATACCGAGGAATACGGAGCATCATTGTTTGCAGTGCCGAGCAAGTTTTTGCTATATGTTTCCGATATGACAGTTTTTCCCACTATCAGAGGATATCTATCTTACAAACTGTGAACAATGCTTCCGTGGCTATGAATTCAATTTCCTGGACAGTTTTTTTCTTGCGATTCCCCTGCAAGACGCTTTTTCCGATACTCCCCGCGGTCGGAGTTCATTTCAGAGTGCAGAATGGAATATTCTCCTCTTTCTCAAGGAAACGATCAAGTGATAACGTCACAACGTCGCTCTCTCTTCCTTCAAGGGAAATGTTTTATTCACCTGCACAAAACCCTCATTTTCTCACTTTATATAGAGACTCCAAAAAATGGTAATACATTCGCTTCATAAATGTCTCCATTTTTGCCTTCGATATTTAGTACGTACACAGGTAAAGAAGGTAGTGCATTCTACTCAAAAAATCTATACCGAGTTTCATTGGAAACAGCGTTAGCAGAAATTGTACGTATTGTTTGGTCCCTTGTAAGTGGAAGGGCAAAATTTCCATTCACATGATGTCCTCTATCTGTTCAGCAAACAAACCTTTTACTCAAAACATTGATATATTACTACATCATGCTAATAAAGATAAATAAGCAGAATTAGTCGTATTACTAGCTTCCTTGTAAGTAGAAGGTAAGCAAGAAGATTCACAGGCTAAAGCGATAGTCTCGTCCTTCAAAGCCGGTTGGTATATGAAACAATTGAAATTCTAATATACGTATTTGCCTCCCAGGAGTAAACAAATAAGAAGAGAAAAGTTTAAGTGTCTAAAATTTAAACCAACAATCGGGAATATCTCGAAAAACGTTAACTGTACAATAAATATGTATATATGTATATACATTTTTATGCAATTTTATACAATCATCCAGAATAAACAGGTCTTCAGAGGATATTTCCAGATAATCCAAGGTATACATATCTTAAACATAAGGTACGTATTTTAATCAAAACCTGTGGAGCCATTTTTGAGAAAATCAAAATTTTAGAAAAATGTTCCATGTAAAGGTAGTTAGGGGTGGGGGATTCTCTTGAAAATCTTCCTGTTGCATCCTTGAAAGATACCAAACTTAAATACCAAGTTTGCTGCCCACTCAAACACACATAAAAGCGCGCGGACATTTTTTCTAAAAATGCTTTTCTTGGATTCAGTGGCTCTCAAAACAAGTATTTCTGGTGAAATCTTGCTATCGAACTTTTGGGTGAAATACAATACCTACTCTATACACTATGTACATAGTACGTGTGTAGAAAGTAAAAATGGCTCTAACGATTTTGATTTCACCATAAATTAAAGATAATTACATGACAAATAAAATGTATATCTTTAATTTCCTGGGAATAACCTATATAGTCCTCTTTATACTGAATGAATTTTGCATATCGTGTAAACCGTTAGAGATAACAAATTTACTCAACAAAATAAAGAGATCTCGTTAGAGCACACAATTTGTCATATACATTTTTTTTTTTTTTTTTTTTTTAATTTTAAGATACTTAAGCTTTCTCAAACGGGAAGGCCGTGTCCGTTTCACATCTCTTTTATTTTACTCCTGATTATGGAGTAATGTAATGTAGTCGTATAGCAACAACTTTTTTAAAATATTTTAGTGTAGTGGAGTGCATTGCCTTCTCCTTCTTATTTATAAGGAAGAAAGTAATAAGACAACTTCTGGTAATGTTTGTTTCGATTGCATGATCTAGATTAAAACAATATTTTGTAAGAATAGCTTTTTTGTAGATCAGGTAGAGAAAATCAATGGAACACCTCAGATTTTTTCAATTTCTATGTTTTGTTTTAAGAATTATTTCAGAAGTTCTTGTAGACGTGTATTGGTTCATTTTGTAGTTTATCATTCTAATTCAGACGATTTTAAAATGGCTTAACAGTGTCCACGTTAACTATGCAAGATGTTTGGAAAAGTGTTCCGATATTTACAAAGGAAGTATTATGCGATAAAAGTAGAAAGATAGACCCTATAAACATTGGTCGTAACTCTATGGGTATAGGCATTTGTTTTTTAACGATAAATGAGAAATCTGAATTAAAAAGCAAAACTTGTTATACACATTAAACTTAATTTTGAAGTAATTTATAGGCTTATTTTTACGCCAATAGTTTACATTTTTCATACTTTTGAGAATAATGGGTCTACAGTGATAAATGAGGAACATATATATTTTTGCTACTGTATGAATTTGTCTATTGTGGCAAAAGAAATTGATAATACGAGGTATATGCAGAAAGTAAGTTCCATTTCGTTCTACCGCCTCTGCAAAGCGTGTCGCTGTTCCACGCATCATCTCTCTGGTTCAATGTTTGCCTACTGACGTCAATACAGCTGGATCGTGTTGTTTTAGTGATCGTTCAATATGTTTAAGATAATTTCTGATCCCGCTGACTGTGAAGTGCGTTCCGTAATACGGTTTTTGAACGCAAGGAATGTTAAGCCGAATGAAATGTATTGTCAGCTTGTGAAAATGTAATGATAGATAGCATGGTGAGAAATTGGGTTAGGCAAATTCAATGGTGGACGATCCAATGTTCATGACGAAGCACGGAGTGGGCGGCCTTCTGTTGTCACTGGCGGTTTAGTTGAACAAGGAATTAGGCAATTCGTGAAAACAAACTGTTCACTATGAATGCCTTGTGACGTGTTTCCACAAAATACTATGTTCAGTAGTGGCTGTTTTCACTGGCAACTTTCTTTGAAGAGGACATACAAAGTTGATTCTCTGCTATGACAAATACAAATATGTTATGCCTTTTTTTCTAAACCGATACTTTCTGGACACGTATAATCAATAAAGCTGGATTATTTGTTTAGCCTTCAAGAATCGGTGATTTATATAATAAAATGGTAGCATTTTACCAACTAAATGCATTTAAAACAAGTTGTGTTAATTCTGATTTGTTTCTTTATACATTAGGTCAACCCTAAATAGCTCCATTTAATACTAATTAGACTTTCACGTTACATCGCGTTAAGCCCAGCCACGTTTCGCTAACTTAATCGTAGTCCAGGCTTTAACGTGACTTAACGTAACGCAGAGTTTGGCAGTGTCAAACTTTCCCTTCCCTTTACGTTAAATCACGGCACATGGTAATTAGATCAATCAGCGTGAAACAGTAAAATGAAGTAATAGAAACAACTGCCAAGCAAGAATAATTCTGATTATATTAAGGTAAAACGAAGCACTATTAACAAAGAATTTGAAGTTAAACTGAATGAAACTTATACTAATGTGTTTCTTTGAATGTTGTAATGACTTTGGACTCGTTTCAAATTATTACCATGCCATCATCGGCTTGCCGAAAGGTCACTTAGGCAATTCCCCTCTAGCCGGTTTTAACTTATATTAGCCCCGTTAGGTGTTGCAATTCTTTTGACCTGCACATGCCCAATACGAGCATCTGGTAAAAGTCAAACAGTATATGGATTTTCAAAAGTCCCTTCAAACTTTAAACCGCTATAAATATTATATTTGAAAGAGATTAAAAAATCTGATGTGACATTCACATGAATTTCTCTACAACTCTGCAACAAATTATTGTTAAAAAGCCTTTATTTACTTAATTCTAATCGAGAAAAAAATAACAGAAATAGTCTTATTACTTGCTTCCTTGTAAGTAGAAGCGAAATAAGAGAGTACCATAGGTTAAAGTGAAAGCCAAAAGCTGGTTGTTATGTGAATGAAGTTCCTTTGTTTGTACAGACAGGAGTTGACAAATTCCTGAATGAGAAAAGTATAAGTTTTTCAAAGCTGAAACCAAAAACAAGGAATATCTTAAACAGGATCAACTCCACGAATAAAAAATGATTTAACATAATTGTGTGTTTTAATGTGCTCTACATTTTTTATAAGGTAAGTCTTTGTCTATCTCTTACGGTTTAGCCGTTATGCAAAAGTCCGTAAAATTCGTCCAGAATAAAGTAGTCTTCAGAGGCTGTTCCCAGAAAATTCAAGATATATATATATATATATATATATATATATATATTATTTGTCAGGTAAATATCTTTAATGCACGATATCTTAATCAAAATCGTTAGTCATTTTTGAGAAAATCAAAATTTTTGAAAAAGTGCCATGTAAAGGGTAGTTGGGGGTGGGGAGATTTTCTTGAAAATCTTCGTGTCGCATCCTTGCAAGATGCCAAACTTAAATACGAAGTTTGGTATAACAGTCTTTTCGTTTTTGAGCTATGCTACCCACAGGCGCACACACACAAATATACTAGAGGACATGTTTTTAAAAATCTGATGTGTTCCATTCACATGACTTTCTCTACATCTCTGCAAAAAAATATTATTAAAAAGACATTGCTTCCATTTCCTTCATGCAGATCGAGAAAAAAATTAGCAGATTTAGTCTTGCTTCCTTGAAAGTAGAAGCGAAATGAGGGGTTATCTGATAGTCAAAGATAATTGCTATGTGACTGAAGTTCCTTTGTTTGTATGGACAGGAGTTGATCAATTCCTGTGTGAGAAAAGTTAAGTTTTTCATAGCTGAAATCAAAAACAAGGAATATCTAAAAAAACAATCAACTCCAGAGAAAAAATGTATATAACATAAATTGTGTGTTTTAAAGTGCTATACATTTGTTGTGTGGTAAGTTTTTGTCCATCTCTTACGGTTTAGCATTTATACAAAATTCCGTAAAATTCACCCAGAACAAAGTAGTCCTCAGAGGCTATTCCCAGAAAATTCAAAATATACATTTTATTTCTAAGGTAAATATATTTAATATACAATGTTTTAATCAAAATCGTTGGAGCCATTTTTTATAAGATCAAAATTTTCGAAAAAACTTCCATGTAAAGGGTAGTTTGGGGTGGGGGGATTTTTCTGAAAACCTCCGTGTCACATATCTGGAAGATACTATTAAATACCAAGTTATTCAGTTCTCTTTTGCTTACTAGGAGTAAACAAAAGAGAAACAAAAAGAAATATAGTACCCGTTTGAGAAAAATTTAAGCACTTCAAAACTGAAACCAATAACTTGGAACATCTCGAAAACGGTTAACTTTACAACAACAAAACTATATATGACTTAAATTGTGTGTTTTAATAAGATCTACATTTTTGTGTAGTTAGTTTTTGTCTATCTCTTACAGTTTACCAGTTATATAAAAGTTACACAGAAACTATCCGAAATGAAAAGGTATTCAGAGGCTATTCCCAGAAAATTCAAGATATAAATTTCGATTGATAAAAAATATGTTAAACATTTTAATCAAAACCGTGAGAGCCATTTTTGAGAAAACTAAAAGTTTTGAAAAATGTTCCCTGTAAAGGGTAATTGGGAGTGCGGTGAATTTTTGAAAATGTTCATATCTTGGAAGGTGTTGAACTTATATACACTTTTTGAGCCATGCTGCCCACAGACGCGCACGCGCAGAGAGAGGGGGAGAAAGAGAGAGAGATACACAGACATATATATGTTTCTAAAAGTATTTGTTTTAATCAGGAATTTTAAAACTTGTATTTCCGGTAAAATATGGTGTCGAATTTATGGGTAGAATACCTTCTCTACCTATTATGTACATTGTACATACGTGCTAGAGGAAGTAAAACGAAGTCGCATACTGAGAAAGCAATGTGGTTTGATTTTCTTGTTGTTTTTTTCTGTTTGTTTTTTATTTCACTTCACCATTATCATGGTTGCAGTTTTGTTGAATAAAAGATTAGTAATTTTATTCATGCTGCTATAAGAATTTGTAAATTACAAACCGTTGCTCTGTCACTAAATGAAATAATAGAGCTGATTCAGTGCTATTCTGAAAGCAACAGAAGTTTTTCGCAATGTGTGAGAAAATTTAGAACTCTTAACAATTTAAGAACAGGCCCATGTTCCATTCGTAATTATGGGGATTTAATCAAGAGGAAATGATTCTGTTGCTGGGAAGAAGAAATCTTTGGCCAAACGTAATCAATGATACTAATAATATGGTCAATTTGCTACTTATTATTTCATTAACTATTTTATTTAAAATCGCACGTTTCTATAGTAAAAATCATAAATGATGTCACTGTTACTGAAGTGCTTCATGAAATGATGATGTCTAGATCTCAATCCGACCGACATTTGGTTGTAGGGTTACCATAAAGAATGAGTTTACCTGAAACGTCCAACAACCCGACAGCAACTGAAAAGTGCTCTCTCGCAAGAAATTGTTAATATTCCAAGACATCATCTGCAAAATGATGTGCGTGGAGTCGCAGAAAGAATGGTGTACGTTGAACACGAGAACAGATAACATCTTCCCAAAATTTTATAAAACCTTATTGCCTCCCCAGTATTTAGATTAGATTATGTTCTGTAGTTTCATGCCTAGGCAGGACCTGAACATAGAGCATTTCAAAGCATGCAAAAATTACATACACCAATTATACAGCATTTAAAGTTTTCGCATTACAATTAATAGTAAACATTTTAAACTTTCAAGTACGTTGAAACTTAATTCAGATATTAAGCATTAAAAATATGATTTTCTCTACATCGCTGTAACAAATTATTGTTAAAAAGCACATTTTTCTTTCTACTTTATGATAATCGATATAAACCTAGCAGAAATTGTCTTAAATACTTGCTTTCTTGTAAGTAGAAGGTAAATAAGGGAATTCACTGGACTAAAATGATAGTCAAATCCTTTAAAAGCTGGTTGTCATGTGGTTGAAACCCGTTTCTATGCAACTTCCGTTACAACTTTCCGTGTGAGAAAAATTTAAATATTTTAAATCGGAAACAAATAACAAGGAATATCTCGGAAATAGTCATTTCAACGAAAAAAACGTATATGACATAATTGTTTTTGTGTAGTATGTTTTTGTCTATCTCTTACGGTTTGCCAATTACGCAAAGTTCAGCAAAATGCATTCAGAATAAAGAGGTCTTTAGAGGCTATTCCCAGGAAATTCAAGATATGCACTTTATTTGCGATATAAATATCTTTAATATATGGTATTTTGATGAAAATTGTTAGAGCCATTTTTGAGAAAATCAAAATGTTTTAATTTTTTTCTCTGTAAAGGGTAGTTTGTGGTGGGGAATTTTTCTCAAAATATTCATGTCGCATCCCTGAAAGATACTAAACTTAAATACCAAGTTTGGTATTTTATTGACCTTTCTTTTTTGAGTTACTGTGTTCAAGTTCACCCGGACACACGCACACACGCACGGACCTTTTTCTGAAAATACTTTTTAGGATACAGGGGATCCTAAAACATATATTTCCGGTGAAATCTTGATATCGAATTTTGGGTGGAATGCAATACCATCTCTATACACTATGTACATAGTACGTGTAGAGAAAGTAAAAAGTATGGAACTTGGCTTTTACAGCCTTATGTCACTACACAGGGCTTACATCATTATATACAAAGGTGTCCAAATTTAATGTTAAGATATACATTCTTAAAACATTAAATATATATAAACATTTGTGAATTTAATTTCTAAATTGTTGTAGCAAAATACATATACAAAGTATACATTTTAAATGACAGTGCTAAGATACGTGCAATAAACATTAATTTTCTATTCCATTCAATATAACAGTTACTAAGCAAAAAAGGCTTCACTTAGATTTTTAGTATCACTTAGGTTTATATTCTTAGGGGTATTTAATAAGTCCTTAGAAAAACTATTTTGATATATTTTTTATTTTTCAACATAATCTCCTTTTAGCTCAATACATTTTTACCAGCGTTTCTCCAAAGCCTTTCCAAAGAGGATTTTGGAAGATCCTCAAAATAGGTATCTGTTTGGGAAGTGACATTTTCGTTAGACTTGAATCGTTTTCCGTCGAGCCACTTTTTCAAGTTTGGAAATAAAAAAAAAAGTCACTGTGGGCCAAATTTGGTTAATACGGTGGGTTTTAGTAATTCGAACCTTGATTCTACAATAAATTTTTGCCACCAAAACTGAGCAGATATGCACCCTTGCATTGCCTTGATGGAAGAGAATCTTTTCCTTTGCCAGATAAGGACGTTTTTTTCTTGATTTCTCTGTTCACGCAACCGGTGCAATAACGATGCATAATATTCATTTATTGTTCTTCCTTTCTACAAGTAATCAATGTAGACGATTCCGCATGCATCCCAAAAAAAACCAAGGTCATCATATTGTCTGCAGATTTCATCATCATCTACGTAGCAGGTTCGCCTTTAAAACCCCACTGTTTCGACTGTATGAGTGTAGTAGTGTATCCATATTTCATCCACACTATGTATCGACGCAGAAACTCGCCAGGATTGCGACGGAAAAGTGTCAAACCAGCTTCCAAATCGATCACACGATTGCTTTTTTTCTCCATTGAGAGAAAACGCGGCACCAATTTTGGCGAGACCTTTGTCAGACCTAATATTTTCTGCAAAATTGAGATTATTAAACCTTGTGATTTAGTGGCCTCTACCATTTTGTCGATCGTTCAAAACCATATCTTGGATTTTGGCAATAATTTCGGAGGAAGTCAGTTCTACTGAACGTCCAGAATGATGTTCATCATTTGCGGATGTACGGCCACGTTAAAATTCATGTATCCAACTGTAAAGTGTTGCAAAAGCAGGAGCAGATGTGCCATGAATTTCATTCAGCTTGGCTTTTGTCTCTTTCGGTGTTAAACCTTTTAAATAGAGGTGTTAACCACCGCACTGAACTCGTATTTTTCCATATTTCTAAATAAGCACAAGATTATTGGTTCAATCGCCTGTGGCAACGAAACCACGTGATGGCTATAGCTGAAACTTTAGCTGTCATCTAGTAAGAGACGACGGTTACTAAATACAAACTTTTTTCGATGCTACTGGTGTAATTTTTTTATATTTTCTAAGGACTTGTTGTACGCCCCTGATATGTATGTGATTTCTTTTGTTTTGTTTTTCCCCTCTAGTCTCAAATATCATATTTATAACGGTTTAAAGTTTGGAGTGGCTTTTGAAAGATCTTGTATTTTGAAGAGGTAAGTGTGACAGCATTATGCGACAGTTTTACTTGAGGTTTATGCGCAGGAACATGGGGCTCGTGCTTCGCGGACAGAGGATGCGGAGAAGGCCGGAAAGAGCGGTCTGTTTGGTGCTCGGACGCTGAAGGACGGACCGTGCTGGAGCTGATGTGTGACCCATCCTCAGAGCCAGCCAAGACTCGGCCCTGCTTCACCGCATGCCGACACCACAGGGGTAAGTTATGTGTTTGTAATTTCCTCTTTAAAAAACGTTCCCTTGCCATAAATCATGTGTATCGGGAGCCATAGTGTAAATCAAGGCCCGGAAAGAGAGACTGGCAACTACGAAATGCGATTCAGTCCCCATCATTATGTATGAGAGGGCGCTGTGTACCAAATAGCAGCTTAAGAAAGGTAGCAAAACATGTCTCCTCACATTTCGGTATTGTATATAATAATAGACCAGATAAATTCTTACAGCGTTGGATTTAAATGCAGTTTTAGTGCTGCAACGGTGGAAAATTAAAACTACAGGTCGCGTGCCAGTTCTTGACAAATGACATTTTTAAATGAGAGGTTAGATGCGAGTTAGGTTACGTTAGATTTAAATGCAGTTTCAGTGCTGTAACGGTGGAAAATTAATAAAACTACAGGTCGCGCGCCAGTTCTTGACGAATGACATTTTTAAATGAGAGATTTAAGTGCATTTCAGTGCTGGGAAATTAGTAAATTTAAGGTCGCGCGCTATGGCACCGAAACAAGGGTTCTGAAAGAAGCACAAAAGCAAAAGTTATTACTTTTTGAAAGAAAGATTTTAAGAAGAATTTTTGGACCAACTAAAGATAGGGGACAAATGAGGATCCTGAGAAATGAAGAGCAAAATGAAAGAATTAAAAATCAAACAATAATTACTTTTATAACTACGCTGAGACTTAGATAGTTTGGACACTTATATAGAATGCCAGATTAGAGAATATTCAAGAAAATATACACATGGGAGCATCTCGAATCAAGATTAAGAGGTAGAACCAAGAATAGATGGAATGATAATATTAATCAAGACTTAAAAGATATGGGATCGTCTCCTTAGCGTGGTGGTAGCGCGGCTGCTTGCGGCCTGGATTCGATTCCCGGTACCGGCGAGGGGATTTTCCCCCCGCTGGGAGACCTGGTCCGGAGTACACTCAGTCTCGTGAGGTCCCTAGAGAGCCAATTTAGGAGCTACTTGATGAAATAGCGGCTCCGGGTTGAGAGGACCGCATTAACTGGCCGGGAGGGACTTGATGCGCTGACTACGTTTCACCCTTCACTACTGCACCTTCATGACACCTGTCCTGGGCCAAGATGGGGGACGCAGCGGCCGGCCCCTTGTGGGTTGTTGCACAGGAGTTTTAAAAAATATTAATATAAGAAATTGGCTGGAGATGATCAGAAATCGCATCGAATGGAAGCAAATTTTAGAGAAAGCCTAAACACAATCAATGAAGTTGTAGTGCCTGTTAAGAAGAGACAGGTCGCGCGGCAGTTCTTGATGAATGACATTTTTAAATGCGAGTTAGATTACGATAGATTTAAATGCAATTTTAGTGCTGTAACGGTGGTAAAATTAGTAAAACTATAGGTTAAGTACCAGTTCTTTACGGGCCGCGCCGTGGCCGAGTGGTTAGACCACTCGTCTCTCACACAAGCGACAGCTTGTGAGATTTGTGGTGGACAAAGCGGCGCTGGAGCGGGTTTTCTCCGGGTTCTCCGGTTTCCCCCGCCATCGCATACCACCGGTGCTCCATCCTCATTCGTGTATCACCAGTGTCACCGCCTGCGGTGCCATAAGTAGTTAAAACGGACGTTAAACACTACCAAAAAAAGCTCTTTACAAATGACATTTTTAAATGAGAGCTTAGATTTGCGTTAGATTTAAATGCAGTTTTAGTACTGCAATGGTGGGAAATTAGTAAAACTACAGGTCGCGCGCCAGTTTTTGACGAATGACATTTTATACGAGTGGTTAGAAGCGGGTTAGATTACGTTAGATTTAAATGCAGTTTTAGTGTTAATGGTGGGAAATTAGTAAAACTAAGTGTCGCACGTCAGTTCTTGATGAATGACATTTTTAAATGAGAGGTTAGATGCGAGTTAGATTATGCTAGATTTAAAAGCAGTTTTAGTGCTCTAATGCAGTAAATTAGTAAAACTACAGTTCGCACGCCAGTTCTTGAGAAATGACATTTTTAAATGAGAGGTTAGATACGAGTCAGCTACTCACCTTTATTGAAGCATTGGTACACGGAAGAAGACAGGCAGTCAGATATGTGCGTTATTCTCATTTTTCTGCACTGCAGCTGTACAGTCACTACAAAGTAAATATCACTCTCTACCTCAGTTACTGCTTACACTACACTTTACACCTAATTTTATTGTATTTCTTTTATTCCCGGCATTTCTTCCTCATCTTCTTCTTCTGTATTGTAACTTTCTTTAATAACTATGCAGTTCTCGTTAAAACTCTGGCAATGGCATAAACCAGTAACCTATAACACTTTGAAGTCCACTGTACGATGTGTATTCTTGAAACGTATTCATGCAGAGCTATTGTAACATAAACTATTTGCTGACTTGTTTATCAAGGTTAGACTAGTTCACGTATCTTCGCTAAAGGTCATTCGTGTAGAAGGAACGACCCGTCTGCTCAGAATATATTAAATAACCTTAGTTGTATTTTTGTCATCCAAGGTTCTCTATGGACTACAATATATATACAGTATACCTTTACTGTTAAGAACTTAAGTATTTAGAACTGTACAAAATTGCTTCCAAACAGTCTGTTTTTAATGCTGTTTCTGGTTACGAATTTTCTATTATTCCATTTACTTCTCAACGTGAGGATTCACCAAATTTCATAGTTACCGCCATCCTTACGATGCTTTCTAATTCACAGTAATCGTACCATTGATATTGTATCGATAGTTTACTCGAAGATATGTTTCATTGCGAATTTTGACACTGAAACCGCAACTGAATTTGTGTTGGCAACACTGACCGGAAACCTTGGTTTATTAGCAGGAAGCCATTGAAGGAGGAAGCCATGAGCTAAATGGCCGTCATAAATATATACATCAATAATTCACATTAATTGCTATACACATATTCCTCTCTCAACAATAGCTCCTTGACTGACCGAGATGCTTCCGAATTAATGTGAATGGCTGGCATTTAGACATCCCGGATTTAAACCCCCGGGGATGACCAACCTGACCGAAGGTATTTGCTCTGCCACTAAGCGAACACTGGATGAGTAAATTTATGCACATTTGTTTCTATTGTCCCTTTTATCACTATATTTCATTTTATTCTTCTTCACCACCATACTAGGCATTGGCTGATCATCCATTCCGGATATATGATCCAAAGTTTGCTTGCTCCTTGACAGACTACTGATCCAAGGCGTGGGCTTGTAAGTTCTCAAAAGAGGAGGCAATTCATTAAAGAAGGTGAACTCGTTTTCGCAGTGCCGGGTTTTATCATTTTATTTCGGATTTTCAGTATAAGTTCTTAGAGTATGGATAAAGAAATCTAGAGAGTCAGTTATTGATATGAGATAGTTTTGAGTTTAGGGCTTTTTAATAACACATTACTCAGAATACTGAAGATGCAACGTACATGATACGGAAATTAGAGAAGGACAAAAATGGGGATTGAAGAGAAATATTAAGATGAACACAGCCCAGCTCAGTAGTGTGAGGGTATCGTGTCTTGCCTCGTATTCAAAAGGACGCGAGTTCGAATATCGTTTAGGGTGAGTTACCCAGATAAGGTTTCCTTTCGAGGTTTTCCCTCATCCTGTGAAGACGAATGTCGAATAACTTTAAGCTCTATGTACCCCGGGCTCATTTGAGCATCATTTCATCCATTCATTTTCCAATATGATCTACTAGTCGTGGTCATCATCGACCACAATCACTAAATGTGTTTCGATCAGCACTAACTTTTGTTAGAAAATTCAGAACAAATGAAGAATAAGAATCGCTCACGTGATTTTCATTAATTGTTTCAGACAAGTTGCAGTGGCAGGTTGGATCGTGGGGGCCGTGTTTGCCTGTTTCTGGCTCTGATGGAAAAGACAACTTGGGGGTGACGCAGAGAAACGTGACCTGTGTGCTGGTGTCTCACGAGGCCGTCAAGACCCATCGTCCCGTGGACGAAGAGAATTGCTTCACCGTGGCCCGCAAGCCAGATCCCGTCCGGTTCTGTCACATTCCCAGACCCCAGGACTGCGTGGTGGGTCCTTTCGGTCCCTGGAGCCCGTGTAGAGGATGCCCGGCAGCCAACCAAACGAGGGTGCGGGCGGTACTAGTGGCGCCACTCAACGGAGGCCGGCAGTGTCCGACACTCACGGAGACACGGGTCTGCAACCCCAGGACAGAGTGTCTGCTGGGGGCCACCAGTAGCGAGGACAGCAGTAGCCGCGACGCTCCTGAGTACAAGCTCAGACTGGGAGAATGGCGACGTTGTGAAGCGCCCACCAGTGTCGTCTCAGCGGATCTCATTGAGGCCAGGCACAGCAGTGAGTACTCCTTCTTTACATCTGACAAATACCTAGGCCTTAATCTGCATATTTTGAACTACCAGGTGACATGTACAAACATCCCCTCTTAGGTTAAAACCGTTGTAGAACTCAACGGGGCTATTTCAAGTGAAAACCGGTAAGTGAGGAACTGACTGAGCGACATTCGTTTTACCCTTCTTGCTTATTGGCGGAGCCGGTGAACTAGTCGCGTTCATTGAAAGGGGTAAAACAAAGGCTGTCAGTTCTCCACTGGCCGGCTTTAACTTGAAATATCCTGTCGAGTTCAGCAACTCTTTCAACGCAGAAAAGGATATCTGCACGAATCAAATACGGATCATTGCACCACCTAGTTTATCACTGTGGACAACAAAGATGCGTTTTAGAGTTTTTGAGGCTAGATATTAAAGGACCATTCCCAATGAAAATTGAGCATGAACATCTAGAGACTTATGTTGCAACTTAAGTTCTTTCTTTTTCACTTGGCAAATTATGTATGCATTTTTGTTCAGGATTTAGTGAATTTTATCCTTAACAACGAAAATAATTTCAATGAAGTTTAATAATGCAGCTAATAATAATAATAATAATAATAATAATTTGATGATGAAGAAATATAACAATAACTAACCTTTATAATATATATAAAATATGTAAATGAATCTCTGAAATGTATGTACGACCATCACTTCCGAATGACTCTTCCAAATTTAACAATTCTTTTTTGTTAAGTTCGTTATTGTGACGACAAGGTTTGTGGAAAGAAAATTTTTAAATATATAACGGGAAAGCTTTTAAAATTTCACAATATGAATAGAAACAGTGCCAAGGGAACATATTTCGGCAATAGCCGCCAGATGGCAATGATACCAAGGTGATGCTAAATGCTCGCAGCACTGCTAGATTTTCCCTCCCCATTCAATGTTAAGATAACGCAACAGTTTATCGAGATAATTACACAACGTAGCAGTGAAATTCAAATACATTTTTATATTTACTGTCTTCTCCTTGCTCCTATTGTTTAAAATAAAGAAACAAAGAAGCTTTCCTGGCGAAGAACACCTAAAATACGTACTTATTTATTTGCCACCAGATGGCCGTAGTACCTACTGCTTTTTCTTCCCCATTCAATGCTAAGGGAATGCGCCCGGTTATGGTGATAATGACGCAAGATAACTGTAAAAATCAAATATAGTTCTTATGTATTAACTATCGATCCCTTGGTCACATCGTTTAAATAAAGAAATAAGTAGATTTTTGTTGTAATTCTTTAAAATGAACAAGCTATAAACTGTGCACATAACCATTAACCCTTCTTGGAATCTAAAAATGGCGGAGAAATGTCGGGGTCTGTTTTAGATTACCTTCCTATTGCAGATGTTGGTTATTTGACGTTATGTGGTACATGAGCGAGCTAAAGAACATGAAGATACCCGCGTCACCATCACACTGCGGTGCTCTTAATACATTTGATCAAGTAATATTTTGGGTTAAATGGAGAAATTTAATACACAAAACTATCATCAAATAAAAGCTTATCAATTGCCCAACCAGATCCACTTGCTCTTTAGTTTTGTCATTGTTAGCCTTAAAAATGGCTGTTTTGACATAGGAGAAAATAATGAAAGAGGCGGAATACATAAGGAGTAAAGTAAAGAAAGACTTGTGACTTTCCCCATAGTGTAATTCATTATCTATGTCAGCGTTTACCCGCCACACTATGGAATTATTATTATTATGCCAACGATATTCTGGATTGCCCACGCTGTTAACTGCACATTACGGTTGCGCTGACTTCGTCTTTTTCGCAATACCAACTATATATGCCAGCTACATTGCGCAGATCATTGCACTTCATTGCACCTTTCAGATGCAAAAGAATTATTAGACATTGGCAATGGGCAAATTCCTGTTGACACTTCTCCTGTCCTCATTTCGTTTCCATCAAATTTTTGTCACTTCACAACTTCAAAAGAAGAATTAATATCGAAAGTGTTCCCAAATATTGGAACAAATTACAAAAACTATGCTTGGTTGAGCGAACGAACCATTTTAGCAGCAACTAATAAGAATGTAGATGATTTGAATATAATAATTCAGAGTAAAATTGATGGACAAATGCATTCATTTAAGTCGATCGATTCCATTACCAATCCAAATGAAGTCGACAATTATCTAACTGAATTCCTAAATTCATTGGATTTGCCAGGATTATCGCCAAACTATTTACAGCTCAAGGTTGACTCGGTGATAATTATGCTACATAATCTCAATCAGCCGAAATTATGCAGCGGAACATAACTCGATGTTAAAAAAATTATGAAAATTTTATTTAAGCTACTATAACATAGAAAAGTTCAAAGGCGAGGATATACTTATTCCAAGAATACCACTTATGTCAACCGACTTACCTTTTGAATTTAAGTGGTTCAGTTTCCGGCGCGCCTTGCATTCGCAATGACAATAAATCCCAAGGTCAATCGTTAGAAGTGTGTAGAATATATCTTGAATTGTCGTGTTTTTCGCATGGGCAGTTCTACGTTGCGTGCTCGAGAGTCTGCAAACCATCGGCGATATTTTACTCCCCGGAAGGAAAATTGTACATTACAAGTATTACAATAAAGTATTGTCAAATGATTTAATTGTAATTTTATTTCATTGCATGGTCGTGCTGTAAACGAAAGATTTTGTCTTGAGTTTTTTTCATTAGATACACCACCAGTGCGAAGCCGGTGCGGGTAGCTAGTTTAAAAAAAATTAAAAAGAACCACCTCCATCTTTAACTTTCTCTATATGCACCATATACATAGTAAGTAGAGAAGGTATTGTATTCTACCTAAAAAATCCATGTCGAGATTTCACCGGATATACGCGTTTTGGGATCCCCTGAGAATAAAAAAATATTTTAGAAAAACATCTGTGCGTATGTGAACACCATAACTCAAAAACTCAGTTAAATACCAAACGTGATAGCTAACTTCAGTGACAGATTTTCAAGCAAAGCCTCCCATTCCAAATTATCCTTTACATGGAAAAATGTTTAAAACATTTTATTTCATCAAAAATAGCTGCAACAATTGTGATTAAAATACCTTATATGAAAGTTATTTGCATGAGAAATAAATTGTACATCTTGTATTTATTTTCTGGGAATAGCCTCTAAACTATCCTTAAGGGAACATCAAAATAAATACAGAATAAATACAGAGATCCACAAATTTATTTTAAATAGATTTTTCTTTAGTATCAGCCATTTCCAAACTATCAAATCTTCAGTACTATTTAATCACATTTGAAGTGCAAAAATTTGAAGGTTGGATTATGTAAAAATATTGGTTTGAATTTTTTAATATGTTACCAGTTTTTTAAAGTGCTATTCAGTTGTTTCCCACACTGCCATGGAGAGAGTATGGAAGAGCATTTGTAAAACCTCTAACATTTGGTTTCTCCTATTCTCCTTGCACCAGAGAGAAAAAAAAAAAAAAAAAATGTAAAAACTAATAACAAAATATATTTTTATTCCAATTGCTGCACCTTAAAATATGAATTTAGAATTGGGTTTAATAAATATTTCAACACAACGTTAATCATTGTGACTTTATACATTGTTTAAAAATGGATCCCCATACTAAACCCCTCCCTGCCTCTGCTTGTTGGTAGAGAAAATCATGTGAATGTGGATTACAAAAATAGAAAACAGTTACTCTGTGTCTGTTGTGTCTATGAGCAGCATACCCCAAAATGTCAAACTTGATATTTAAGTTCAGCATCTATGTGAAAAAAAAAGGTTTTCATGAAAATTCCCCCCACATCAAACTACCCTTAACATGGAATATTTTCAGAAATTTTTGAATTTCTAAAAGAGAGCTCTAATGATTTTGAACAAAATCCCATATGTTTAAGATATTTTCAAGACCAATGAAATATATTATAATCTTGAATTTTCTGAAAATAGCCTCTGAAGTCATGTTTATTCTGGATGATTTTTGCCTGACTGATAAACTGTAGGGATAGACAAAACCTTACTACACACAAAATGTAGAACTCGTTTAAACACTCACTTTTGATCAAATACATTTTTGGTAGTATTTACCATTTCTGAGATTTTGTGTTATTGTTTAAGTTTTCCAATTTGTTTACTTTTCTCAATTACAAAGTCAACATTCAGTTTTGTTTTTGTCTTACTCCTGGCCATGCAGAGAGAATAGAACTTCAAAATTTTCACATAGTAACCTCTCTTAAAAGATTTGGTTATCGCTTTAGCCTAGTGTGTTCCCTTATTTCCCTTGTACTACAAAGAAATAAGGTAATAAGACCATTTCTGCTGTTTATGTCAATTAATATGACATTACTACAAGGGTATAGTTTTATTTAATTCACTTCCATCTCATATAAAGGAAGCGCATATGAACAAAAACAAGTTTAGGTCAGAATTGTAAGATACCTCGTTACTCACACCTTGTATACAGAGGATATAATTCAATCAAAAAATACTAATAATAATTAATGCAGTGTTGTAAATATAATATACATGAATATTCTAAGAATACAGCCTGTACAAATTGTGTTTTGGAAACAAACATGTAATTGTAAATTATGCTAAATTGACACTTCTGAAACATTTGATATCAGAGTTAATCTCTGTAATTATCTGTATTAATAATTATTAAGAGTAATTAATAAATGTAATTTCTGACTTGATCTATTTCCTAGAGTTGGACTTGGTGTCTAATCTCAAAACAGGATCCACAGATTGCAATGTAAAGTAAAATGTAAATGTACATAGAAGAGTAAGCATTTGTAAGAATAGTTAGATGCAGAATAGGTATGATATGAATGAAACATATCAGATTTTTTATAAGAATTAAAGAATGTAGGCAACATTTTGAAAGAATAAAGAAGGCAACATAATTTAGCGTGACAGATTATAAAGCAGTAATAGGGAGCAAAGAGGAGCCTAAGTATGCATCAACTAGATTAAAGTTAAAACAAGCTTCATGTGCTTCAGTTTCTCAAAAAGAAGCAAAGGATTTTCTAAGTTAAGACTTCCCTTTACGTTCATCTCCCTTTACATATCCCTTTGTAAAACATGTACACTACTTCTTACTGGTAGATTACTCCTTTGGGGTGTGTGCAGTCTTTGAAGAGAGGACTAGAGGAGGAAATCTAATAAAACTACAGTCACTTTGACATTACTTTTATGCAGCACCCATAGAAGAGTAAAGTACAGTAGCAGAAAGTGAATGGCAGAGAAAGCAACATAAAGGAAGCAACTTGAAGAGATTTGCTTTTTTCTTTATATTACCTCATAACTGTTAGAAGTGGCTCTTGCATATCAGTACAAAAATTTTCACTTACGGATATCTTGTACACAATTACATTCAAGTTCCTTAATATTCTGAAGTCCTTATGTTTAATGTTTTCGAATGGTGCATTAGAAAGGAAATACTCACAAGTCTTTAGCATTTAACAAGTAAGAGAATTTTAAGAGATTAGTTGCTTTTAAAGTATAGAATAAATGAGCAAAAGAAATGCATATTTTCTTTCCTTCATTCATTCTGTAAAAGTTTCACTTTCATCTTTAGATTGGATGTCTTCTTTCCTTTCTTTCACTTGGGCCTAGTAGATACTCTTAATTTATTTTCATGTGTAAGTATTTGATTTAAGATATGGTCCATTTAATCACTATTCCTATTTTATGCAATTTTGTCTTCTTTGAGACTATATATCTTCCAGTTTTTGCCATTCCTTTCTGTCCTGGGGAAGTGAATACTAATGTCTAATACATAGTTCTTCCAAGAAGTTATTACATCAACTTTCCTTCTATGTTTGGATTTTCCTTTTGGTCTTAATCTATTTGGATTCCACTTGAATATTTTCGGGCATTCTTCCCTTTTTCATTCTAGTATATTATGACCAAACTATCACAATCTTTGAAATCTTATAAAATTCATAATAATTTATTTGTTATTTCAAAAATATTTCATTATTTCTTTTTAATCTCCAGTTTACAGTTTTCATTCTTTCATTTGTCTCAAAATTCTCCTTAATGTTTTACTTTTAATATTATTGCATCTTCAGGTTTCAAATGCATAGGTAACTAAAGGTTTGACTATAGTTTGTAAAAAACAACTGTTGCACTTTACTTTTGAGAAAGCATAAACACCAAAAGCATACTTCATTTCCTTGGAATATTCTAGTTTTACTTTTTTATTTTATGAACTATCATCATTTACTATTGCACTAGGTATTTCTAGGAGTAGATTTACTCAGTTTGCTCTCTGCTTATATTTCTCACACATCTTAAGTGTTTTGTTTTGTTAGTTCTCATTTTATGTAATTCTATTTAGATTTGATTAAATCTTAAATAATACACTTTCACTTGTACGTATAGGTAATTAAGAGTTTGGATGTGCCAATTGCAGTGTTATTCTGATTAAAAATCAAATCTACTAGTATTTTTTCCTTTAAAAAATAGTTTAAAATTTTAAAATATATGACATTGCATTCATAAGACTTTCTCTACCTTCTCTTCTACAAACTATTGTTACAGGAGCTTATTCTTTTATTTAGTTAATCAAAATAAACTTCCATTACATTTTTATGCATTCATTGTTGGTAGAAAAAAATATACAGTAGGCTAAAGCAAAATGTAGTGTTTTAAATATCAGATTACTATGTATATGATGGCTTTGAGATTTCATGTTCTTTACATGACCATGAGAAAAACTAATAAAGATTTACTATTTTAAATAATATTTGCATATTTAGGCCAATAACAAAGAGTATTTTGGTAATGGTTAATACCACAAAATAATTAACTGATATAAAGTTTATACTCAACCAAAATCTACATTTTTTGCATTATAAGATGTTTCCTATTTTTAGTTTATCAATTAGGCAGTCATTCAGAATAAAGAGGGCTTCACAGGATATTATCACAGAATTAAAGATATACGTTTTAATTGTCATGTAAATATCTTAAAAATATGGTATTTTAAAATAAACCAAAGGAATCATTTTTGAGAAACTGCATTTTGAAAAAATGTTCCAAGTATAGATTAGCTTATGGTGGGGTGATTTTATTGAAATTCTTCATATCATATGTTTGAAAGATACTGAACTGAGATACTAAGCCCAACTTTTCATTTTCACGTTATGTTTTTTTGTAGCATAACATCCTTTAGCCTAGTCGGTCATATTGGAAGATGAATGAAATTGGTGAAATGATGCTCAAATGATCTCAGGGTTCATGGAGCTTAAAGTTACTCGACGTTCGTGTTCAGGGAAAACCCTGAAAAAAACCTTATTTGGATAACTCGCTCTAAGCAAGATTTCAACTCGCGATCTGTTGAATGTGAGGAAATGGAAATGGCATTTTATTTATGGATGCTCTTTAACTGCTGTAGTTCTCAGCATCCCATTCTAAATTGGGCATGAAAGACCACTTAATTTTGCTCAAGAGGCCTCTCTATCAGGCTTGAGATTCTTTTACGTGCCATAAGTCTATGACACGGGACCCACGGCTTTACTTCCATTCCGAATGAAGCCATGCTAAGGATTTTTATGCCCAAAAAAATCCATTGTTCTCCGCCGGGTTGGAATATGAGGCAGACATGCTACCCCCACACTACCCAGTTGGACTTATGTTGTTCACACACACACACACACACACATACACACACAAACATGCATGAACATAACCTTTTTTTCTAAAACTGTTTTTCTTGGATTCAAAATTCCTCAAAACATGCATTATGAAATCTCAACAGTGAATTTTAATAGGAATGCAATACCTTTTCTGCCTTACTAGGTAAGTGATGATGGAATGTATTTGTAAAATTTCAAATCACTGTAGCATTTTGTGATGTTTGCACAGTTTAGTAGCAATTTGGGTAATGGGTAGGTTTTCAGCCATAAATTTATAATGATAATTTTAGCTGGTGAAATAAAATCAGGGTTGATATCCTCCAAATAAAGTAAAAGCTTTATTCAAGTAAATACCAAAGATTCAGGGTTAAGAGTGAGTTTCAGAGTCCCAATCTTTAGTTTTCTGCAAATAGTCTGTAGTGTCTTCTTCAACCTGAATGACGTTAGACCATAAGGGAGATACACAAAATGTTACTACTCAAAAAATATAAATTTCATTAAAACATACAATTATGTCATTTTACTATAAACTTTTTTTTAATCTTAACCATTTCCAAGATATTATTTGCTGTTGGTTTCAATTTTCAATTTATCGTCTCTTCAAGAGAACGTTGTTATTTGTTGTCATTCAGAGAGGATGGAATTTCAAAACCATCACATAGTGACCCACTTTTTAAGGATCTTATCACTTTAGCCTACTGTACCTAACATATTAAACATACAACAAAATCTGTCAATGTGTAATGAAAGTCCATCCTGATTATTGACAAGTGAATAGAAGAAGACTGGGTAGAAAATATCATGTGAATGCACCATTTTAAAATGTTCTCCCAAAATGACTCTGAATTTTCATAGTTGCGAATAAAACACACATAAGATGTGCTTTTAGTATTTGAATTAAAGGTAAATCAAAATGCTTACCAAACTTCAAATTTTTTAATTTCTTCATTTTCTATAAAAATACACAAAGTCATAAGTTAATGTGAATCTGTTTAGAAATGAAATAGGGTTTGACTAAACTGCCAGATTTTTAGAATGACAATATGGACACTCGCCCCTTCGTTTTTGAAGGCCAGAAATGCTATTGTAAATATTGACTTGCAAAAACAAAAAACATACATTTGTATCAATAAAATATGAATTTGTACTCCAATTGCAATTTCAGTTTCAAAAGAAGGCTCAGGTTGATTTAGCCCCAAAATTTATGTATTAAAACATACCTTTACACTAAGTTACACTAAGTTTGTTTATTTTCATTTAAAAAATTACTCTAATGTACAATAGCAGATATAGTAGATAAAACCTTAAGCTGAGAAAAGCATAATGTCAAAATTTGCAGAAGAGTTATTCAAGCCTGTTTGTAGTAAAACAAATGGCAAAACTTGTCAATTAGATGCCTTACTAAAAGTTTATTATAGATTAGCATACCTACATCTGTCTTAGGGTACCATAGTTTGGGATCAAAGTGCATGATATACACAAAAACACTTTTTATGTTCCAGAAAAGAGCAATTATAATACTTATAGAATTAAATAGACATGAATCATAAAGAGAATGCTTAGAAAACAAAACATTTTAATATTATACTCCTTATATATAATTAAGATAATTATGCTTGCAAAAAAAAAATAGAAATTCACAATAAAACAAATAATCAAGATACATGAACATAGTACAAAAAGCACACAAATTTTCATATAAATCCCAATGATTCGAAATTTACAAAAGCAAACCATCAGTAGCTGCATGTATGCTGTATAACAAACTTCTTCAAAATATAAAAAGCATAAAATATATAAGAGGGTTTAAAATAGAATTTAAAAAGTACTGCATTAAAGGGTGTTTTTATTCAATAGAAGAATTGATAAACAGTGCATAAGGTTAATATTTATACCAGGTTAATTTGTTGCAAGTAAATAAAAAATGGAAAAATGGCGTGTTATTTATGGATGCTCTTTAACTACTGTGGTTCTCATCATCCCATTCTAAATTGGGCGTGAAAGACCGCTTAATTTTGCTCAGAGACCTCTCTATCAGGCTTGAGGTTCTTTTTTATGACACGGGACCAGCGGCTTTACTTCCCTTCCAAAGGAAGCCATGCTAAGAATTTTTACATCCGAAAAAAATCCATCGTCCTCCGCCTGGTTTTAAGCCACGACCTTGAGAATATGAAGTTAGCATGGTAACCATTACACCACAGAGGGCGACTGCAAGTAAATAGAAACATCAGTACAGATATATATATATGTATCTTTGTAAATATGATTGTGTAGTAATTTTTTCATAATATCATGTATTTCTACATCTTGATTTTGACAATGCTATGAATTACTACATAGTTTTAACAGCAAATTAGAAATGAATGAATCATACTTAATATTTTTCATTTCATTATTCAAAAACATCCAATTCATGTTCCATACACTAGACTAAATAAAAGTTAAAGACAGTTATTTTATAATAGCATTATAGCCAACAATAAAAAATGGTTGATGGACAGTGTATTTTACAATTTGGATTAATTTTTTAAAACTAAAATTGTTATATGAGTGACTTTATATCTTATTTGTATATATTATTTTGACCATATCTATAGTACTAATGTACCTAATGACTGAAAATAAATACTAAATACTAATAATGCCTTAAAACTACTTTCAGTGTTTAAATTTTTGTTCAAATTGAAAATACTCTCTCTACATAGTCATGAGCTTGAAACACTCATAAATATAATTTTAACATACCCATATTAGGAATATCCAATTAAATGCTATTTCTAAAATGTTTTAACAATTTCTTTTTGAATTTCGGACTGTTCAATGATCTTAAACTGTCTCAAAATATATTAAATTCTTCATAAAAGAAGTCCTCTTATACTTTTCGATCCTAACACATTTCCTACTAAAGCTTCTACTTAATTTCTAACACACACACTTTACTTATGCTGTTGGAATCGTCACCAAACACATGTTGAATCAATTACAGATTTCAATTGAAGCTATAATAATTCAGGTTGTGGTAACACTGGGATTTTAGTGCTATGTTTGATTTTTCTTCATTACCATTCTTTCTCAAAAATCTTGTCCAATGCAGAATCTTCAGTAGTAAAAGGTGTTTTACTATATTCAAATAATTGTAGGAAATAAAATAAACACCAAATGAAATAATAACAAATTATCCTTGCTATATTAGAATTATTTTATAATTATAATTACAATTATAATTATTTAGCAAATAGAGTTAATTCATTATAATGCTCAGCACTTTCATGATAGATTGTTTGGGCATTTTTCAAACTGCTATAGAAAACTCACTATAGCATCTGTTATACCATGCTTTGAAATCGTTATATGTTTTAATCCACACATACTCTATGGGTTTGAAATTTGGGGTGCTGCTGCAAAAACATATTTGGATAAATTGTTAATATATCAAAAGAAATGTATCTGAATAATGTTTAACTTTCAAGTAAGGGAATCCTGTAAAGAAACTTGAATGGATAAAGACTACTTACCATCTACTCTCTCTATGCAGCAATAATGTATGTAATAGATAAGCACAAACCGATTAAAAACAACCACATGCATAATCACTATAAAAGAGGTAGCATGGAATAACTTAGGCATGGCATGAATGCAAGTGTATCTCTAAAGGATGCACATATTTCTGGAATTGCACTCTATAAACAAACTACCACCAGAAATTAAATCTGCAGCAATTTGAAGGGAGTTGAGGATGTGTCTGATAAATAAATGATTATACGGTTTAAAGGAACTCTGAAAACAATTTTTAAATATAAATATGTAATTGTATAATCTTTACATGTCCAAAATCATATACTAGATGAAGTAATTATTATTATTATTAATGTTGTTGTTGTTGTTGTTGTTGCTGCTGCTGCTGCTGCTATTCATGGGCAATCGCCACAAATACTTTTCTTAATTTTCACCGGTTTAAAATAAACACATCGTTACCTTGCCTTAATGGTAAGACTCATTCATGTTGTTTCAATAAATAGCAAATAATAATACTAATAAAACAATAGAACCAACATAAGCCACGTAAACATCTTCCTTCTATACGGTCTTGCAGCAAATGGTTTCACTGGTGATCAATCCAATGGCATGACCATGTAGTCACCAATAAACATAGAATGAAATAAAGGATTTTTGACATCCCATATCACTAATACAGGAAATCCCATATAAACTCCAGTATGAAGAATTGTCATAATTAAATGGTGCCAATCTAGTGCAAAAACGTCATGAGAGGTGTTCTGCAAGGGTAAATGCTTGGGACCCTGTTGTTCCTAATATTTAATAATGATAACAATCAAAATTTCTGCTGGTGTAACACCTTTTGCTGATGATAAAACATCATAGTCACAGGAGAAAACCAATTTGAATTACAAAACCAAATAGAGTTATAACAGACTGTATAATGGGTTTCAAACAAATAAACTAATCTTAAACAAGGACAAAAAATAGCAATGATAAGAACTGAAGCTTTCCTGGCGACGTGTTAATTCAAAATCTTCTTGGGCTTCTAGCCAGGTAAAAACTTGGCTTGACACCAACGTTTCGAAGAAGTTTCGTTTCAGTTCACCCTGAAGACGAGGAAGATGCACTTCTTCGAAACGTTGGTGTCAAGCCAAGTTTTTACCTGGCTAGAAGCCCGAGAAGATTTTGAAATAGCAATGATGTTTCACTCATGGCAATGTAAAAATGTCACGAAACCTTAACTAATCTAATGATAAAAATATTATTGAACATCAGGGAGATATAAAACTGAATGAAAATATAACTTGGAGTACACACATAAATTACTTAGCATCTAAACTTAGTTCCATGTGTTATATGATCAAAAACCTTAAAAATACACTAATTCTACCAGGACTTAAAAATGTGTATTTTCCCACTTTCAAAGTCATCTAAAATATGGACTAAAATTTTGGTGGGAAAAATGCGACAGAATATTCAAAATCCAAAAGAGAGTAATGAGTAGAAGAGGAATAGATAACTAATGTCTTGTAGCCCAAATTTTAGGAAACGCAATATTCTACCAGTAGTCTGCATTTTTATATAAGTACTAAATTATACAAGGAAAATTACTATCAGATATTGATATTCACAACTGTATCACACAAAGAAAAAATTATCTCCATGTTCAGATCTGCAGGATGAATATAGGCATCAAACTCTTTAATAATTTACCAGCAAAAATAAAAGAACTACTAAATATAAAACAATCAACAGAGAAATTAGAACCTTTCTATTACAACATACATTTTACTCGGTAAATAAGCTTATGTGTATAGATAATTAATGTATGTAGTAAATGGTTAACATGTAATGTAAATTGTAAAAACAGATTTTTGATGACTGTATCATGAGACAGTGATTAAAGTATGTTATGTTATGTTTACGGTTATGGTTTATGTTTATTGTTATGTTCTGTTATGTTGATTGTTATGTTTTGCTTTGTTTATTGCTGTGTTGAAAGTCTGGCAAGTCTAGGTTTGATTCAATATCCCCTAACCTATCATTTTGACATCTTGAATAAGGCGTTTGTCTTTGCTGTTAAATTTTTTATTAGAATGTGTTGCTCTCTTCCTCAGATGGCCGTGATGCACTGTACATCCCAGGAATTACTGCAAACAATGATGACAGCAATAATGTGTTACCTGTACTGGGTGGGACATCTACTGAAAGTGCAGAGAACTACTTCACATTCCAGCCACAAGTTGGCTATCAAACAAGAGAGGTGTCGTGTCGTGACTCAAAAGGTGCTATTGTTGACATCAGGTGTGTTCTGCTTTTAAGTTTTCTTATATTTACCAGAGTTGAATGTTTCTCCTACATATATATGCATTTTTAACTAATGTGTAGAAAGAGAAACTCAACATTTGATGCTGTTCCAGTCTGTGCTTGGCAGAAGAGGAACAGCAGACGTCGTTACCCTCACGTGTACGGCCATGTGTTGTAGCCCAAGACTGTGTAGTGAGCCAGTGGTCAGCATGGACTCGAACCCAGGATGGTTGTGTGGCTGCCTCTGGAAAGGTAGAACCATATTTTGTATGACTATATTTTATAAGAAAAGAAAACAGTAAAAGAAATACAGCTTTTTGAAATCAAAGCATCTACTGTTTCAAGGGGTCTTATGGAGATAATGTATCATTATCATTTTTCTACCATGTATTAAAGCATTCTTTAAATTTTATTGCAATTGAAATATGTCTGGTTTGAAGTTCCTTGAACCCAAAAAAGGCATTTTTGGAAATAGGTGTGGGTGTGCACGTAGGTGTTTGCATGCACCTATGTGTGTGTGTGTGCATGTGTTGACCAAGTGTTAAAAAATCTAATTAATAATAATAATAATGATAATAATAATATAATCATAATAGATATCTTGGAAATGGCTAACATCATAGAAGAAGTTTATTTTTGTGAGTTTTTAAAGAGATAAACTACATTCTTTGTGTAGTAAATTTTGGCTATTTCTTATGCTTTATCTGATATATAAAATTATACAAAATTATTTCCAAAGAGAGATAACTTCATAGGTGATTCACAGAAGATTTTAGATATAAGTCTTATTATCCATGTAAAGATCCTTCAGATGTAGTATTTTAATGAAAAGGTTTGTGCCATTTTTGGTAAAATCAAAAATATCAAAGAAATTTCCATATAAAGGGCAATTTAGAATGGAAGAAATCTCTTGGAAATTTTTGTGCTGCATCTTTAGGAGATAATAAACATTAACCTAAGTTTAGCATTTATCAGGTCAAAGGTCATGTCAGGGGCTTTTGCATTAGATACAATGCATTATCTGTAGATTCTTTACGTTGGATTTAAATCATTTTATTTTCCTCAAACACACACACATTCACTCTAACATACATACTTCTGGACTTTGTGGGGGATAGGGAATAATCATGGTTTAAGAAAAATTCCCTGTGCCAGCCAGGAATCGAGCCCGGGACCTCCATGATTATCAGGCTTTTCATTTTTTTTTTTTTTTAAGTTATTCACTAACCTTATTCACAGACCTTATTCCAAAATATATTTTTTGGGTTCAGACCTTTAAAACTTGTATTTCGGGTGACTTCTTGGCAACAGATTTTCGGGCAAAATATAAAACTTTCTCTATTTTAAATACATAGTAGATAACATAAAAATTCAAGTTATGATTTAATGCTCCTTTCTAAGTGTAACTGATTATAACACAAGTTACTGAATGTTGCAGGTGCGTCCTGAGGTGCACGAGCGCAAAAGGGAAGTTGTTCGTTTACAGGAAGGAGATGGTCAGCCGTGTCCCCATCTACTGGAAACCAGACACACCACAGACAGAGAACAGCTTCAGTCCTGTGTTATAAAGTAAGAAACAATTTATATTTATTATTCTATCTGCTTTAATTGCTCTGAGAGAGTAAAATAAGGAGAAATAGAAAGCTGCACATTTTAATAAACTTCACTGCAATCAATTCATGCTTAAATTCAAAATCAAATTACAGAACGCAGCAAAGCCCCTGATTCAGTATCTCAGTATATGTACAATTTTTTAATTATAAGCCTTTGTAGTTAATCAGTACTAGAATTATTTATGTTCTCTTATTTAAGTTCAGTATCTCCTAAGGATACAGGGATGTGGTCTAAGAACTTGGCTTCTCTGAGACCATGTTGTCATTACAACAATGCCATCACCATCATTATTTGCACAAGACCTTCAATTTAATACCAGTTCCAAACTACATTTTATAAGCAAAATTGTTGTTATTTTTATTTTCTCAAAATTAGCTCTCATTATTTTTATTGAAATATATTTTTAAGATATTTTCACAATAAAAAGTATAAATATCTTGAATTTTCCGTGAACATCTATTAAGTTCTCTCCATTCAAAATGAATTTTGCATAACATTTAAACCAAAGGAGATAGAAAAAATCTTACTACACAAATAAAATTATTATTACTTGTTAAAACAAGTAATTAATTCAATTTAAATGTTTATATCAGTACTCCTTTCCAAGATATTGTTTATTATTTGTTTTAAGTGCTAAATATTTCATATTTTTCAACTTCTCAGTTGCTTTTCATTTTTTTCTCATGGTCATGCAATGAGAATAAATTTTTAAAACTATCACATTTTTTATTATCATTTAAGCCTACTGTATTCCCCTGCATCTACAACAAATTATGTAATAAAACCATTTCTACTAATAACAATTAACATGATACAGACTGCAGAATAATGTGTAGATGGGTGGGCAGAGAAAATCATATAAATGTAGTACATTAAACTTTTTTATTTACTCTACCATACAAATTTGATTCAACACCCCCATAACAAATGTAATGGAATCGTTCCGTCCATAAGGGGTTAATATGTGTTCAGGCACTTGACCATTCTACCTCAAGATCAGTGGCAAAGATTTGTGGTTCAAATCCCAGTTGTTACACTGAATTTTCAAGTCTTCTCAACAAATCATAAAGACATTGGAAGATTATATTTTTTTTATCTTTGGTGCATGAGCAATTATGTAGGAACATCTCTAGAAGTTTAATTAATTATCTGGATTCATAAAATTATTTAATATTTCAAGTCAAGGTGCAGTAATACATAAGTTGATTCAAATTTTCCACTTGGTGCCTATACGCTGCTAGTATGAAAGAATAATTATCTAGTAGACCAATATTACTATTCTTTGCTCATATGCACATTTTCTCACAACTCCATACACACGATACAAGAGTATTTACACATAATTTTGAACATAGTGCAGTATTATTATACAACAAATTGCCAGATAACATTAAAAGTATAACTTTAGAAAAGAGGTACAAATCGGCCCTAAAAACATTTAAATTGCAGTTTCTCTCAATATGCTTCCTAAAAATTTGTCATAAATAATATAACAAGAGCTCCAATTTTTATCTAGAGAAAATTTGTAGCTCAAGTTGAATTTAATAAGATTATTTTGTGAATAAAATAACAATGATTAGCCTAAATGGATACAAAGAATAATATTCCTAAAATCCCATTTGTGTTTATGTACATTTGCACCAAAATCACTGCAACTTGATGTCCATATCGTAAATTTCAGGTCTCTTTGTATTACTACATTATATTATTGTGGCATAAAATAAACATAGATCTCTTTGTATTGCTACATTCTAATATTTTGCCTTAGTAAAGATGATTGAAATTAATATGAGTTTTGAAACTTCTGCCATTATGTATAGGAATATCACTGCACACTGATATTCAGAGAGAAAACAAAAACAAATGCACCTGGATGCGATAAATTTAGAAAAGCAATTGCACGTGGTTGTGATAAAGAATGATTAAAATGCAGAGATAATGAGTTGTGATTGGTTGGACTTTTACACACCAATGCCCTGGATTGGCCATTTCCTATGATAACGAAATAGTCTAAATTAATGTAATGCCTTTTATGTATGTAATTTAGTTTGTAAGTTTTTTTTAGTTTTATAAACTTTGACGAAGCGCATATTTTTGTACAAGGTCTAAACAGTGAATAAAGTATGATACGAGATATATATAAGAACTTTAGTTACCAAAGCTAAAATTGCTGTATATATGTAGGTACCGATGGCTTGCTTCCAAATGGAGTCCTTGTGTTGTCACATCGGATGAACCTTCTGTAGGTCCTCGGCTGACGGAAGTGGGCTGTGGTGGTGGTGTACAGCTTCGTGATGTGACTTGTGTTCAGACCAGTCAAGGCAACCAACCTGTATCAGATGTACTGTGTGAGTCATTGGAACCTCTACCAACAGTCCAAAGGTCAGATAATGGTTGAGATACCAAAACAGTTTACAGTCTTAAATTTTTAAGGACAATCTGATTGAAACAGTGCTTCTTCTGTGCAGATGTGAAGTAGCGTGTCCAAGAGACTGTGAGGTGGGGCAATGGGAGCCATGGGGACCCTGCATGCCACTTGAATGTCCATTGTTTGGAGAGCCACCAGCAAGAGGTAATTCTTTTATTAATTTAGAATGCAGGACTTGAGCTTGGGAAAAATAAAGATTTTTACAAAGAGGAAATAAGGTAAATGACTTAACTTGACTTAAATTTTATATTTTATATTTTTACTAGTACACATGTTCTACGTACATAGTAGATAGAGAAGGTATTGTATTCCATCCCAAAATTTGATATTGAGATTTCACTGAAATATATGCTTTGACACCCCCTAAATACAAAAGTATCATTTTTAGAACAAAAATTTTGTGCGAGTGCTTGCATGCATGTGTGATAACTCAAACATTAAAAGTCCATTAAATGGCAAGTTTGGTACATAAATTTAGTATTTTCAAATCCTCATATTTCAAGAAAATCCCCCCATCACAAACTATTTGTTACATGAAAAATTGTTTGAAAATGTTGATTTTCTCAAAAATGCATCTAATGATTTTAATTAAAATAGTGTACAACATGACAAATAAAATGTATATCTTGAATTTCCTAGGAATAGCTTCTGAAGTCGTCTTCATTCCGAATGGCTTTTGCATAATTGCTAAACCATAAGAGATAGACAAACATTACTGTACAAAAATATCTGATGTATTCCATTCTCATGAATCTGCATCTTTGTAACAAATTACTGTTAATAAGCTTATTCTTCTAACTATTCCGTGCTAACTTAGATAAATATTAGCAGAAACGGTCCTATTACTTAGTTCCTTATAAGAAGAAGGGAAATAAAGGAATACACTAGGCTAAACCAACAGTCAAATGCTCGAAAATGTTGTTGCTATGGGATTGAAGTATGTTTCTTTGTGTTTCTTTGGAGTTGCCAAGTTCCTGTATGAGAAAACAAACAAATAACAAGGAATATCTCAAAAATGGTCAACTCAACAAAAAAATGTATATAACATAAATTGCGTGTTTTAATGAGTTTTACATTTTTTGTGTAGTAAGATTTTATCTATCTCTTATGGTTTACCAGTTATACAAAATTCCACAAAAATTCATCCAGAATAAAAATGTCTCTAGAGGCTATATTCCCAGAAGATAAAAGATATTCATTTTATTTTTCTTGTAAATATCTTTAATATACAATATTTTAATCAAAATCATTAGCCATTTTTGAGAAAATCAAAATTTTCAAAAAAATGTACCATGCAAAGAAAATCTTCATGTCGCATCCTTCGAAGATATTGAACCTAGATATCAAGTTTGGTATGTAACTGATTTTCATTTTTTAGTTATGCTGCTCACACACACAGACACACACGCACTTGCAGACTTTTTTTCTAAAAATGTTTTCTTTAGATTCAGGGGATCCCAAAATATAATATATTTCAGTAAAATCTTGACATTGAATTATTGAATGAAATTCAATACTTTCCTTACTTACCATACATAGCAGAGAAGATACAAAATAAAGAAAAATTTGATTATATCAAGTAGAATCTTGTCTTTGGGACAAAAGTTGACAAATGTACATTACATGCTCACAAACACTCCCCTGCAAACTGCTCCATAGGACAATGACAGATTCTTTAACTGCTAACTAATGGAGTTATAATTGCTTGTACACACATAACAATAACATTTTTTAGTAATAATAGCAATAATAATAATAATCGCAACTAACTGTTGTTGTGCAGGATATCGAGAGCGAAGGCGCAGCATTGAAGTTATGGCAAGCGAGCAAGGTTTGGCATGTCCGAGTACAAGAGAGGTCCAACCATGTCCCCAGCCTGCATGTCACATGTGGGTGGAACGTCACTGGGGATCATGTGAGCTATATCCTGGCGTCAAAAAATGTGGAGAAGGTCGCAGGACCCGTGAAGTAACATGCCGCTCAATATATGGAGTGAGTTTGTTATTTAAAACATATTTTATACTCTCTTTTTGTGTTCTTTATCAAAGCAAATGAATATGTAGGTTTTTACCATTTCAGATCCAATGCTATGTTAGGCAAAATCATACTACTACTTATAATAAATAACCAAACTGGAAGAGGTACATACTGAAACAAAATAATAACTTTTGAAGGTAACACTGAGTGGAACTTGGTACTTGAGACTTCACTGGTTTTTATTTACTCTGTAGCACACATGTTTCACAGATGTTGTCTGCACTTTAACTACCTTTGACTGCTGGATTCATTTGCTGCAGTGCCTCTGGAATCTTGATGCATCGGATGAAATATCAGATGAATTTATGGAGTGGGTTGATTTAGTAAAAAATCTTCTCCTAAGTATCGAGTTCAGTTTGTCTTTTCACATGTTTTAGGAGATGAATGATTTTCTTCTTGTTGTGGTCAGAGTTCCAAAATGGTATGCTTCTGCTGATTTTTCTGTATGCTTATATTTTGTGTGGCTGTGATGTTCCTTGATACAGTTTAAATGTTCCTTCTGGTTTTTCTTATATATACTTTCTCACAATCTTCACAGTTGACTTTATAGATTCCTGGTCTTTCTGCAGAAGGTGTTACATTATATCTGTTTGATTTAATTAAATTTGTTATGCAGTTCTTATTTTGTGGGCAATTGCTATGTAATACCTGTGGAAGATCTTTTGAAATTTCCTCATGTTAGGCGCACTTCTTTTTCTGACCTCTCTCTCTCTCTCTCTCTCTCTCTCTCTCTCTCTCTCTCTCTCTCTCTCTCTCTCTCTCTCTCTCTCTCTCTCTCTCTCTCTCTCTCTCTCTCTCTCTCTCTCTCTCTCTCTCTCTCTCTCTCTCTCTCTCTCTCTCTCTCTCTCTTTCTTTCTCTCTCTTTCTCTCTCTTTCTCTCTCTCTCTCTCTCTCTCTCTCTTTATGTACCAATGACTTGTTGAGCTTTTTCTCTGCCGTGTTTCTATTTGTTTATAACTCTTTATTATATTCTATTTCATTTAATGGCATTTTGAGTAATCTGTATATTAGGGTGTTTATGATGGCTTGCTTATTGTTAATGAGGTTGAAACTGTCAGCTTTTATGTGATTGTCTGTATGTGTATCCTTTCTGTATATTCCAAAATCAAATTTGTTATTGCTCCTGATGATTCTTATTTCTAAGAAGGAAAGTGTTCCATGTGCCTCCTTTTCCATTGTGAATTTAATGTATCTGGTATCTGTAAGTTTAGGAGCTTCAGAGCTTCTTCCATTAATTTTTGTTCTATTGCAAGGCTGTCACCAACATACCAGAACCAAGTGTGTATGTGTGTGCATGTGTGTGCAATTTAACTTAAGTATCAAAATTGAGTTATATTGCACACATACATACATGCTTTCACCTTTAAGGAACTTCAAAAATATATTTTTGGGAAATCTTGACCTGAAAATTTTGGGTGGAACACAAAACTTTCTCTATGTACTACAATAGTAGAGAAAGTATCATTTTCTGAATGAATGATAAGAAACATTTTGATTAAAACTGCTCAAATAATTTCTATAAGCTAATGAAAACTAAATAAACCATAATGTATTGTTTTGTACAGGGAGTTGTAGAAGATACAATATGTGCACGGAGACAGGTGAAGCCAATCACAGAAGAACCTTGTTTGCTGCCATGTCCCTTTGACTGTGTGCTGTCTCCTTGGTCAGACTGGAGCCCCTGCAGTCACAGCTGCTCTTCATCACACCAAATGGCTTTGCAGCAGCGCAATCGAACAGTAGTTGCACCTCCTGGCTCAGGTGGGAATAATTTCAAAATGTTTCTAACATAATTTAAAGTAAGAGCCTTGAGCTTTTCTGACAATGTATTAACTCTTAAGTGATCTCGGGCTTCTAGCCAGGTAAATGCATGGATTGACTCCAACATTTTGAAGTTGTGCATCGTAACTTAACACCACAACTTACACTGATGGTCAAAACTCATGGAAAGGGTTCTCCCATTAGAAAATGTGTAGTGTATGACTCCCGAGAGCTGCAGCTAGATGTGGCATATAGTGTGTGTATAAACGTAATGTCTAAGCTGTCTGTTACAGATGCATATGTAGTGAATATAGTAACATGTCATAAGTTAACCAACTTTGAACATAGGAGATAATTTATGCATGATGCATATCTGAAATTACATGAGAATTAGGATTCCTTAGGTCAACAGTTCCTAGGGTTTTTTTAATATAGTATGTTACACCCACTTTTACAACAAATGGTACCACTGGCAATGACACTGATCATACATGGAATGAAGATTGAGCACCAGTGGAATGCAATGGTGGGGGAAACTGGCGAACCCGGAGAAAACCCACCCCTGTGCCACGCATCCACCACAAATCCTACATGTCACCTGAGATCAGACCTGATCTGTGTTGGTGAGAGGCTATTGGTTTAACCACTTGCCATGGCATGGCTGTTCCAAGGTAGATCTTCAATATTGCAGAGAGAATGTTTTCACATGCATAAACAGCCGCACAAGAAGAATACAGGTTATTAATGAATGGCCTCAGCAGAACCATATGGAGTGCTCGAAGGCTTCTGAGAGTCAGGCCACAACCCAGTTGAATTTTAGGAGTCAGGAACCCATTTCTATCAGGACAGTAAGGAGGCACATACACGTATGATGGACTTCAACAGCTGATGACCAACTCAGGTCCCTTTGCTGACACCTCAACATAGAGCTCAATGTGAACAACTTGCATGGGCTCACAAATATTCAGCAACAGACATGGAACAGTGGTAGCATATTCTATGCTCCGATGAATCCTGGTTCCAGTTGTACCGAGCTGATGGGTGTATGCCCCATGAAGCTATGGATCCTGCATGTCATCATTGTGTCCAGGCAGGAGATATTCTCATGGTCACAATTAGGCACCATTGTCTAGCTGCAGAGATCAATGACAGGTGCTTGTTATGTGAACTTTCTTTCAAGCTATCTGCATCCCTTTCTGGCACTAGAGTATCCTGATGAAGATGCCCTGTTTCAACAGGACAATGCAACATGTCTGCCTTTAGTATCAAGCAGGTGGTTTGATGAGCACTCTAGTGCATTTATGACCATGGTTTGGCCCTCCAGACCACCCGATCTGAATTCAGTCATGCATTTATGGGATGCTGTCGATGTTGGTGTACTCTCCATGAACCTAAAACCAAGCACACCAGAGGAATTGTGAGCAGCAATGCAAGATGTGAAATGAGTCTTATTTATGGACTTTTTTAACTGCTGTATTCTCAGCATCCCATTCTATTCTGAACATGAAAGACTGCCTAATGTTGCTAAGAAGCCTATTTATCAGGCTTGAGGTTCTTTTACGTGCTGTAAATCTAAAACACGGGACCAATGGCTTTACTTTCCTTCCGAAGGAAGCCATGCTAGGGTTTTTTTCTCTCTCTGTAGCTTAACATCCTGGTTAGTCATATCGGACGATGAATCAAATTGGTGAAATGATCTCAGGGTCCATGGAGCTTAAAGTTACTTGATATTCGTCTCCTCAGGATAAGAGAAAACCCCGAAAAAAACCCTTATCTGGGTAACTCACCCTAAGCGAGATTCAAACTCGCGACTTTTTGAATGTGAAGCAGACATGCTACCACCACACTACCCAGGCAGGCAATTTATTATTATTATTATTATTATTATTATTATTATTATTATTATTATTATTATTATTATTATTATTATTATTATTATTATTATTATTATTATTATTATTATTATCATTATTGGTATTATTGGTATCATTATTGGTATTATTGGTATCATTATTGGTATTATTGGTATTATTATTGGTATCATTATTGGTATTATTATTATTATTATTATTATTATTATTGGTATTATTATTATTATTATTATTATTATTGGTATTATTATTATTATTGGTATTATTATTATTATTGGTATTATTATTATTATTATTATTATTGGTATTATTATTATTATTATTATTATTGGTATTATTATTATTATTATTATTATTATTATTATTATTATTATTATTGGTATTATTGGTATTATTATTGGTATGGTATTATTATTACTATTATTGGTATTATATTATTTTATTATTATTATTTTATTATTATTTTATTATTATTATTTTATTATTATTATTATTATTATTATTATTATTATTATTATTATTTCTATGCACGGACATAGTAAATTATTCTGTTTTTCCATTACTTTTTTGTTTGAAAAATGAACTACTTATTTACTCCCCCTTCTACTTCTTCTTTACTCCTTTGTCTCCTTCTCCTCTTCCTCTTCATGGACTAGGCAGTACTGCTTTTCTGGCTTCAAAGGTCCTGTTCTGTTTTCCTTAGATATCCCAGACATCTTCTGCTAGATGTATACTTTGTAACCTTCTTGGGCATTCTACTGTCACTCTATTGTTTTAACATGTTTGTCCATTTCTTTCTATTTGCTTAATATGTACATTTTTAGTTACTTAATTTCTAACCTCTTGACTTTGAATTGTATTCCGTCTCATGCAGCCCTTTATCCATTTCAAAAATCTCATCTCAGCTGCTTCTATTTTACTTCATGTTTGATTAGTCTGGACCCAAATTCAATCCAACTCCATAACTTTATAAATATTCATCTTTGAATCATTTCTTTTTTCTTTAATTTCTTTATTTTTCAAAGGTTCTATTTTTGAGTGGCATTTTGCCTGGAAAGCCTGCAAATTATTCTGAATATCGCCATCATATTAATTACTTATGGTGTATCGTAGAACTTGTTCTATCATTTAATTTTCTATTACAATTTTGGATTCTCACTACATATTTTCCCACAAAAGCCATTACTTTAGTTAACAGGTTTGATATTTTCAAGTTGAATTATTACAAATTTGGTTAAGCTGATTGCTAAGTTTTATTATCATTGTTTTGAAAAATGACTAAACCTCAGCAAAATAAAACAAAGTTTACAGTTCCACTGACTTCAAATATTTCTGGAAACACTAAATTTTTGCATCTTATTATGATTTAATTTATATATAAAATAATAGTGGGTGTTACAACACTCTCGTCTAATTCCTAAGTTATAATCTGAAGAAGGGAAGTTAGTTTACTAAATAAATAATTGGTAAAAATAATAAAAATATTTTAAACATATAAAACATTTTTTTAAGTTGAAAAGAAAAGTTTAAATATAGAATTTTGTGTAGATGAATGGTATAAAATGAGGATTTTGAGACCCAAGTCTCTGAGCCATAGTTACAGTTATAATGTCCTTTCCCCAAAATCAATACTAAATATTATGAAAACTGCTTAAAGAAGTTAATAGTGATTGACAACTCAAAGCAATACATCATTTTTACATTACAGGAGGACATTCTTGTCCTGATCCTGATGAGATGCTGCAGATGGAACCCTGTAATACACATGGATGTCATGGATATAGTTGGCTGGCTCTTCCTTGGCAGCCTTGTCATCAGCTTGCAAATGCTACGACTACAACATCCACTACAACAACAACTACAACTTCTACCACCACAGGCTCACCATCTAGCTTTCCCCCAGGTAGTTATCCTTTTGGCCCACTTTGGACACCGGTCATATTCACATGTATAAAGCTTAGCATAAATAAATATATAAAAATACAAGTAAATATAAAAGTTATAAATGCATCAGTAATAATGTTCCTTCAAAGAATACTCTTGCCTGTAGCAGGACCACCAACTTAAAATTTAATTTGCTTCTTAATGAAATGAACTGTTTGCAGGATAGTTCTCTTCAATATGGAATAATACAACTGAAGCAAAATCACATTGATGGTGCTAAAATTACATCCTAGAAATATTTTTTTTTAATGATACAATATGCATTGCTAAGAGTACTACTTAGAAAGTGGTTATAATCACCTAATAGATTGTATGCAAAGCAGAATAAAGTATTTTGGATGGACTCATATGCACACACTCCCACCCGACATCCCAAACTATGGGGAGAGTAGGGAATAGTGTTTGGCTAGAGAAAAATTCCCACCTTCCAGCCAAGAATTGAACCCAGGACCCCCCACACAGAGCAGGTTTACTACCACTTGAGCTAAAGTTGGTAGTGCTTATCCATTTGTTTTTGTAAAAATATCCCTATTGAGTTTTCTAACCTGTTATATTAATGTGAAATCAGAAGTAGATCCTTCCATATTTCACTTTTGCCTTATCTTCAAACAATAATGTAGAAAATGAGCTGCTTTGTAAAGAACTTACTTTATTTGTGTAACTTGAATAAAGAAGACAGCACATTGTAGATGCGCACACCTCTCTTTCAATCATCTGCTGGACACCTGGCAGTGCAGGCAACATTATTATTTATTTGTTCCTTTTTACTTAACACATCCCTCACAGACCAGCCTAACAGAAAACAATGATTAATTTAATGTTAAATATAAACAATGGAAAAAGAATAATGAAATTGATACAACAAAGCACCATTTTTTGCTTTTCTGCTGTAAATTATTAATTAGTACCTTTGAGAATAATTTTAATGAAAGGGTGTTTTGGAACAGTGAAACGTATGAATAGAATATTTTTGAGTTGGAAACCATCGACAATGATTCCTACATGGCTTTGAAACCAATCTGGAAAAATGATATGTAAGCAATACTTCAGTGTTACAAACACAACTCAAAAATATTCAATCAGTACCTTATTTCTCCAATCTCAGAGCAGCACACTTTGGCTTATAAAAGTACAATAATGTTGGTACTAATGATTGCCCATGCTGCCAACAATAAGTTAAGTCAGGCAAGGACCTGGCCTCTCCTCTTGTGCCTCCATTCCCTGTAAACCCAAAATGCTGTAAATCTGTACCCAGCCAGCATTGGCATGGATCCATAGAATAGTAACAAAATGTTGTAAACTTTCAACTCCTGCACCTTCTATGATTTTTTATTGTCAGGCATGCCGTTTCATTGTACCTTGAAGAATAATAAGCATGACTGCGTATTGATATAATCGTCCACAAGTATTTCTTAATTTTATTAAGGTAGTGTCATGGCATGGAGACACTACCCCTAAAGCCACCCTGGAAATGATAAGTAAGACATGGTTTCTTTCAACATTAAAAGCAAACTATTTTAATGTTAACAGAACTGGTAATATAACACAACCTTTTTATAACCTTTACAGAAATTATTATTTCCCACTGAATTCCTTCCAACAATGGACAACTACTGATTCATAAAATAATAATGGGCAGAAAATGTTAATGCACTGTTGCACAAACTATTGTATAAACTGTTGTGTGTTGTTTTCTTTTTCTTTCTCTTTTTCTGTTTTTCAATGAAAGAAATTAATTTTTTAGTAAATGTTTGCATTATTGACATACTAAAGTCAGTAAGGGTTTTACAACAGTAAAATGAATTCAACCCTGAGGGTTTAATTTCACTCATTTTGCAGATTTAATGGAAGGATTTGAAGATGATATGCAACTGTCAAACAGTAATAGCAGCAGCACAAATTGTGGAGAAGGTATACAAGAGCGTGAAGTTTGGTGCATGGAGGCAAATGCAAAACGAGTAGCTGATACAAAGTAAGTTACTAAATTTTTTCTTTTGCAGTTTCTAATCGTGCATTACTGATACTTGTGCTAAATAATAAACATGGTGAACAAATCACAAAACAACTACAATAAATATATCATATGAGCACTCAAAATTCACTTTGTTTAACTCTGTTTGATACTTAAATATTAATTATACTTTTAACTATGCAGTGGAGGCTCATGAATCTTTAACTTGTGGGGGGGCTCAGTGAGTATAATTAAAATGAAGAACTTTTATGCTAAGAATTCCAATTCATGCCAAAAAAAATAAAAACTCAATTATGCAATTACCTTTCATTTAAACTGGAACTCCATACAATGACCCTTCTAGCAGAACAATAGTAATATAGTATGCTCCTAGCAGTTGAAAACTGACTCAATTAGCTTAATGCTTAGAAGAACCATCATGGATTTTTTATTGTTTCCTGCAGATATTTCGAGTCACACACTACTCTTTGGTCCACGCACCACAACCAAAAAACACACATGAAACAGGAGAGAGCATTTTTTCTCCACATCCACACAGCCAGGAAACTTTTTCATACAACGAAATGTCAATTTTTTTATTAAAAGAAGTTGTACTTGAACAATGTTAAGCTCAGGCTTTGGTTGGCCCCTGTTTTTCTGTTCTAATATTTTGAATGAACTTAGCAAACTTAACAGAACTTTTTTTAGTTCACAAACTTTGATTGTTTTGTGGCTGTATCACATTGTATCTGAGTGCGAAGTCAATTGGTTACTGTGACTGGATATTAAAGGCAACAGGTCAAGGAACTGTAAACCCTGAAATAGCTATACAAGGAAACTTTGGGTTATACAAATTTGCTCATATGCTCTAAACATTATGGAAACAATCATGCAATCAATAATTAACACCAACCTAATCAATGCTAGAGAAAGAATATCAAAAAGAGTTTCCACTCCATACATTCCACGACACTCAGAATAACCTTATAACTATGCCATTATCATGGTTACCAACAAAAACAAAACAGAAAGTGCCATGGTTGCCACAAAAATTAGCCTTAGAAATAAGAGAAAACAGTAGCCACCAGTGCCTGTATGATAAATCAGTTCCAAGGCTGGCTTGTAACAGCAAATAAAATTATATTATTTAAATCTGAGTAACATTTTGTTTGTAGTTGTCTTCTTGGGCTGCTATACACCAATCTCAGTGCTTCTGTCATTTTTTGACTGCTCCCTGAAGAAGCCTCCTTGAAGTTTGTCATGCTTGCCTACAATTTATATTGCATCTTCTGCACTGTGTAAAAATTTAATGTAGTGCATTCAGACTAGTGTCTCTACCCCCTCAATCAGTTATTAGTGTTATACAAACTAATGCTAATATAACAATTAATAATTTGTAATTAAACTTCTTATCTTTTTCAAATTCAAAGAACTAGTTTTGCAATCATAATTCTATTGCATCATCAGTTTGCTATTTTTGTTTATTTACATTGTAATGGTTACTGCTACTAGGTGAAGGATTGTGTACTAAGGTATTGCTAACTACTGGAATCAAAACAAATTTGGTGACAGAATCAATTGATGCTAAATCAAAATTAATATTCTTTAAAATAAATATTTTCTCTCAAACCATTAATTCTATGGGTGCATTTAAGTGTTTTAATAATTTAACTTCTAAATTTATTTTATGGTTAAATTTCCTTAACCCTGGTTTCCAAATAAAGTAATGTAAACAAGCTCACAATTTAAAGAACTTAATTGATAAATGCCAGATTTTTTAATTTTTTGAAAATGCATCCTTTTTTAAAAAGCCCAATAAATTGTTTGTTGTATTTATTTTAAGGGACTATGTTCTTTAAAAATAAATGTTATGTTTAAAATATATAATATTAAATTTAAAATATACTTAATATTTGTTTAAAATTGGAATTATTATATTTGTCTTTTGAAATGGCATCTGCACAGGTTTTCTTTGGGTCCCCAGTTTCCCCTGCCACTCATTCCACCAATTGCTCCATCATCGCCTTTCCAGTCCTGCATTTTGCTTGCTTTTCATATCATCCACTTCCTCACGCTCATACATGGCTATGGGGTGCCACTCATTCCTGGTTCTCCATTCTGTGGTTTCATGCCGTTGACTTCCTGACATGCTTCTGATCCCTAGGTATTCAATTGTAAGTCCTAGGGGAGTATCAGTTCTAAATACTGGGAGGCCAACTATGAAAAAAAAATTTTCCTTTGAATTTGAAACAGATAAGTGAAGTTTTATTACAAATTATTGTTATATTAGTGTTTGTTGCTTCACTGTTACTAGCTTCAATTTTTGCATATTATTCTTACAAAAGTTTATACTTCTATCTACTTAACTTTCAATTGAGTTGAACCTTTGCAGAAATAGCTGTAACACATGTTTCATTGTAGAATACAAAGAGAATGTGATGGTCAAATGTTTATCAACTAGGTGCTATCATTAAAACTTCTGTACTGTTTCAATGTCTAACTGAGCATCAAAAAGACTGACATCAAAAGAATGATTTGATCCTCTAATCACAGATATCTTGAAAATGACTTATAGCACAAAAAATGTATTTAGAATAAATTGTGTATTTTAAAGAAGCAGAGATATTCATTTGGACCACATACCAAGTTGCAATTTAAGGATTCTAGTTTTGATTTTGGATCTTGCAGTTAAAATGTATAACTGGATAGGATGTACTCATTTTCTTCTGCTTTATGCTTACTCAAACTTGTAGAACTAAAAAGTGTCGCATAAACACATATTTTTAGAAGTAATCAATATTCATAGCAATCAAATCAATAAAAATCTCCTTATTCCTCTGTGGAACTAAAGCTCTTGTAAAGCTCCTCCTTCTGATTTTATTTCTTGCAAACTCCATGATCTCTTTACATGATTTATTAAAAATTTTGCTTTCTGCTGTAGCAATTTGTTTTCAGGTTATCCTAGGTCTTCCAGTTCCATGACTTCCTTGAGGACTTCAATCAAGTGAAATATTTATAATAAAATCATAATAGTTGGTTTTAACTGCAAAATTGAGTGTATTGCAACTGTTTTGTTGACAGCTGTCATCCTCTGCAGAAGCCAGTCACAACAAGAGAGTGTTGGAGAGAATGTCCTGTAGATTGTCAAGTGTCACCATGGTCAGAGTGGTCTTCTTGCCCCCAACAGTGTGTTCCAGGTAAGCAAATATTCTATAGAAATGTATGTAAGAGAATCAAGACATGTAAAATGACATAATCCAGATCTAGAATGTATATTATTTAACTAAACAATGTACATTTTAAATTAACCTACATTTAGCTGAAGAATTTACAAAATCTGAAACATCTTTGTGTATTCTGAAACAAATGACACTAGAAATAATAAATTTAAGATACCCTACTGGCACAGGTGCAATATGCCCTCTCTTCTCTTTCTACAAAAGATTAAGTTTAAATACCACAAATTTTGATGGAGAGATTTTGGCAATACTTCAGAGCTTACAAAACCTACTATATCATATAAATAAATTTGAAAAAGTTGTATTATTATCTGACTCTAAAGCAGCTATCATATCTATAACATCTGATGTAACACCTAATAAACTAAATATTGCAGAATGTCCCAAAAAACAAACTAATGAATTTAAATAAAAGATTAATATTTCAATGGATACCAGCACATTGCGGAATACATGGTAATGAAACAGCTGACTTTCTAACCAAGACTGTAGTAAAATTACATCAAATTCATCTGATCCAATAAGTTATCACTCTATCAAAAGAATCATTATATCAACATATAATAAAATTAAAGAAGATAATGTATTACAAACAAAAGGAAAACCATGGGGAAATTTATGTATTAACACGACCAGAATCATTACATTACCAAGAATATCCTCTGTAACAACTTTTAGACTTGTAGCAGGCCGTGACTGTCTCAATAAACATTTATTGAGAATTGGTATAGTGAGATTTCCTCTTTATCCTTTCTGTACACTAAAAGAAGATATGGAAGGAAACCATCCACTGCGCTGCCCAACCTTTAGTCAACCTCATAATATAACATCAAAATACTGGAATGCAAGAGAGTGAATGGCTTCACTGCCAACTGCTCAACATTAGATACCAACCAACATTTTAAAATTAACTTTATGTTATAAGATTTTGCTTTTCGAGTTGGAATAGTTATACAGAGTTACTACAAAAGAAATAGACAACTTCAACTGCCTGTAAAACAAAAACTATTAGAGATAGCAACCTAATTATTTTGGAGGTATATTGAGAAACTCTCAAAGTTTCGTTTGTTACTATTGGTAACGCTGTAGTGTTTTGTTTGTTGTTGCAGAAGCTGTAATGGCGGAAAATCCTGTGGAAAAGGCATATTGCGTGTTGGAATTTGCTAGAACGCAATCAGCAACTGTTGTCCAACGACATTTTAGAACACGTTACCACAAAAATGAAATGATGCGCTCACAAAAACCAGCATTGTCTTCATCATGTCGCAACATGTCGATGCAAAAGTCACGCCATATGACCTTATCTTCTTCACTCAGAAACTGCAACATCTGTAATCTGTAAGGCATCAGGTGCAGTCGCTTCCGCAAGATTTTCCATACAGTTTGCTGTGGAATTTGTAATTGCATGCTTGCTCTAGATGTCGATTTCTGTGGGCTTCTTATGTAGGCAGAACAAACACATTCAACGTTTTCTTCCGCAACTCTTGGTCTTCCCGAGCTGTTCCTTTTGCACAAACATCCCGTTGTCTCGAATTTTCTATACCAGTCTAGATTAACTGTCTAGTCAGTGGCGTTTTGTGGTAACGTGTTCTAAAATGTCGTTGGACAATAGTTGCTGATTGTGTTCTAGCAAATTCCAACACGCAATATGCCTTTTCCACAGGATTTTCCGCCATTTCAGCTTCTGCAACAACAAACAAAACACTACAGCGTTACCAATAGTAACAAACGAAACTTTGAGAGTTTCTCAACATACCTCCAAAATAAATTAGGTTGCTATCTCTAATAGTTTTTGTTTTACAGGCAGTTGAAGTTGTCTATTTCTTTTGTAGTAACCCTGTATTAAAAAACCATAAGTAAAAGGTAAGATTCACCTGATAATGCTTTGGGGCTTGTTCATCTCATTATCATTCGCTTAGAATGCTACCAACCACACTTATGGACGTGAAATTTCACAGAGAGAGTAATTGCTCTACACTGATATACAATTTCAAACTAAAAAATGTGATATTTCTGGTATGTGCCCTTCCACACAAATTGTGTACTGGTTTTCTTATAGTTTACAAAAGAAACAATCTCTCTCCCCCTCTCTGTCTCTCTTTCATCTATTTTATTAAATACTTAGTTCAGTGCTCGTTGTCGGTGTTTAATTTGCTAAATTCAAATTGTGTGACCTAATTTTATAGCTGTAACTGTTTTTTGCTTAAAGATTAAACAAATACCACAAAAGCCTAAAGCCAATTGTGTGCTTATAAATGTAGGCAAAAATATTCCTGTTAGAAGATTAATACATCCAAAGGCATTAGTATAAGGCCAATTTATTTTCATAGTACATACACCAGGAGGCATTAGTGTCATCTTTGGCAGCTGGGACTTTCGAACAGCCAGCTGAGAGCCTGTTAATTTATGAGATTCAATTTTATTTTGACTATATTTTACTTATTATATTAACCATTTAATATATTAAGACTTTTAAGTTAAACTAATATCTTTAAAAGTTATAAATAAAAAAAGTCTTGTGTTCCATTCACATGACTTTCTCTACATTTCTGTAACAAATTATTATTAATAAGAATATTCTTCTGTCTACTTAAAACTAATTAAGATAAACATTAGCAGAAATGGTCTTATTACTTGCTTCTTTGTAAGTACAAGGGAAATAAAGGAATAAAGGAATACACTAGGCTAAACTAACAGTCAAATGTTATAAAATGTGCTTGCTATTGAATTGAAATCTGATATTTTGCATGGCCAGGAGTTGACAAGTTCCTGTATAAAAAAATATTTTAAAACTGAAATCAATAACAGAAACATCTCAAAAACAGTCAACTCCACGAAAAAAATGTATACGACATAAGTTGTGTGTTTTAACAAGATGTACATTTTTTTTGCAATAAGTTTTTGGCTATCTCTTAAGGTTTACCAGCTATGAAACTTCAAAAAAAATTCATTCAGAATAAAGAGGTCTTCAGATGCTTTTTCCAGAAAATGCAATATTTATATTTTATTTGTCATGTAAATATCTCATACATACAAGATTTTAATCAAAATCATTAGAGCCATTTTTGAGAAAACCAAAGTTTTCAAAATTTTTTCAACGTAAAGGGTAGGGGAAAACAAATCAATTCAGTTTACCATAGAAATGGAACATGACGGCTGTATATTATTTCTAGATATGAAAATAATCAGAACAAGAAACAAAACCTAACATTTGATATACACAGAAAACCCACAAATACAGATAACTACATAAAGAATGATAGCTACAATCCAACATCTCACAAATATGCAGTCCTGAATAGTCTAATATATAGATTTTATTTTGTTATGTTTTGTTTTTTGTTTCTTGTTTTTGTTTTGTTTTTGTTTTATTCTATTCTATGTTAATATGATTTTCCCCATCGAAAATAATGAATATCAACAAGAATACCAACAGATACTCCAAATGGCTACCAATAACGGTTTCCACAAAAGTGCAATAGACAAGAGAATACACAAATATAAAAAATTGAACTGAATATCACATACAACCACTGTGACCAACCTCAGTTCAGAAGTTTCACCTATCATCCTTGGACACACAACAAATTTCAGAAGATCTTCAAGAATTAAAGAATCACCTTAGCTCCAAAAAGCAATTATAGCATTCAGAAACTGCTATGCAAAAATTTAAAGGATCCTATCCCAGCTAACAAAAAACTGGCAATGTATGAAATTAAATGCTCATACTGTAAATTAGTATACATAGGAAGGACAAAAAGAAGCCTAAAAACCAAATTAAAAGAGCATAAGAGAAACCTAAAATACAAACAAACAGGAAAATCAGCAGTTGCACATCATTTCTGGTCATCAGGACATGAAATCACACCTAATATAATAAGTTGTATAATTTTGAAGCTGCTTATAGTGAAGGCATAATCAAATTGAATTAATTAATGTGGTAAGTATTAACACACACTTCACTTACTTTTATTGTGCAGGACAACTGTTTTGCCGACCATTGCCCGTATCCTCAGTAGTGGTTCATAAGGATTTGGGGAGCGGTCCGCGAAACAATTGTTCTGCACAATAAAAGTAAGTAAAAGTGTGTGTTGATACTTGCCACATCAATTAATTCAACTTAAACCTAATATAAAACTGGTAAAATCAGCTTATAAACATGCAGAATTGGATATCTGGAAGATGATCTGCACCAAGAAGAAAAAGAAAAAAAAAAAAACAACAAAAAAAAACATACAATGAATTTGTTTACCACCATACAGCAACTGTTGGGAATTCATAGATCCAGCACCAGATGCCTCCACAAGTGATGCACCTCCACTCTCATCGCTGATGGCAACAAAACAAGATTCAGTCAGAATTGAGGGTTAAAAATGGGAACATGAGTTCCGAAACCGGTCCCAGTAATCACCAAGTGATGTTTTGTGTTACAAAAACCAACTCAAATTCCCTCTTCCCCCCTCTCTCGCTCTCCCTCTACCCCTCCCCTTCCCCTCACCCACTCCCCACTCCCTCCCTCCCTCTCTCTCACATTAATTAAGCAAACAGTTTGAAATCCCATCCGTTAAAACAGAACATCATATGCTAGCTATTCTCTGATTTCAGTGTAATATATTGCAAAGAGCCCATCATTATACTATAATATCTGTTGTGTATCTCTGCTGTATAATATTTTCATATGTTTAATAGTTCTTCTTTTACTTGCCCATAAAACTATTTTTTAAATATGTTATCTTTAATACTGATCTGAAAGGTTTACTAAGGATGGTGTGGCTTATCTTTCAGATGCCAGCTCTGAAGTACGAGAAGGGGAAGTGGCTCCCACCCAATCAAGGCATCGTGTGGTGCTACGATGGCCTGCTGGTGGAGGTGCCCCTTGTCCACAACTGGAAGAACTAAGACCTTGCCCACTCTCTGGTGCACGCTGCAGACACTATTTGTGGGGGGAAGGTCCCTGGTCAGACTGTCAGTTGCCAGCAAGTGTAGAATGTGGCATGGGTTATCGAACAAGAGGTAAAACACAGTTGTAATGCAATAAGTTTTACTTCTACTTATTATCATTCCAAATAAATGCATTCATGGTAACTTTTTTTTTATTTATAAAACCCCTTTAATATATATGGCCCTTGCCATGGCCGAGTGGTTAGACCACTTGCCTCTCACCTAGACAGCCTGGGTTCAATCTCAAGCAACCGCATGTGAGATTTGTGGTGGACAAAGCAGTGCAGGGACAGGTTTTTTCTGGGTTCTCCAGTTTCTCTCACCATCACATTCCACTGTTGCTCCCTCTTCATACCATATATCTTCAGTGCCGTTGCCTGCAGTGCCATAGTGGTAAAAGCAGATGCTTAACACTATCAAAAAAGAAGTTTAATAACTATAGTCATATCTGGAGCTTTTGGCTTAATAAACAACTCGTTAACTGTAAGTTCTTGAATGTTGGGTTTTGTAAACATTTTCTTTTCTTCAAACACATGCACATTCACTCTCGCTTACCTACTAGATGGCAGCAGTGATATGAAGTTGCACTTCTTGCAGGTTTTGAGGCTGGGAGTACATAGAACACAATCCTTTATGTAATTCCATAAAAAGAAGTCGCAGACCATCAACTCAGGCAAACTTGGTGGCCACATGTAGAAGACGATATCATAATTACTAGCTATAGTATAATCTGGGCTTATGGGCCGTGGTCTACTGGGCTCCTCCTTCTTCCCAGACATTTCCTCTGCGACCCCGGCAGACACCTTTGGTGGCGGCAGCGAGGTCGAAGTACTCTACTGGATGTTTCAACTGCAACTGTGACAGTAGAGTGCTTCGACCTCGCCACTGCCACTGCCACCAAAGATGTCTGCAAAAACTTCTGGGAAGAAGAAGAAGGAGAAGGCCAGTAAACCATGGCCCACAAGTGCAGATTATACTATAGCTAGTATTGACACTGGCCATGAAAGCCTAAGAACTTTAATGATATAATTTCCAGCATGTTCAATCCATCTTCCTGGAAGCCACTAATTCAGATATTCCTGATGATGTAAATGCAGTGAGGAGGTGCTCCATCTTGTTGGAAAATAAATCTGTTGCCTCCTTCTTCCAATTGTGGAAATAACTATTCAGTGAGTGTGTCAAGATAAGTTGGACCATTGACAGTGGTCTCTTGAAAGAAAAATGGGCATAGACTTAATGTTTCAATATGGCACAAAAGACATTCACTTTAGGGGAGTCTCTTTCAACTTCCAAAATGGCATGTGTATTCTGACTCCCCCAAATCTTAACATTATGCCTGTACACTTTTCCACTAATGCAGAATGCTGCCTCATTGCTGAAAATTATTTTTTCTGACATATTTTCATTAGCACCAATAAATATTCAGAGAAATCTAATTGTTTTGCAGAGACATTAGATTTCAACTTGTGTACTCTTTGCAGTTTGTAGGGGTTAAACTTCAGCTGCATATGTAGGATCTTAGACATGGCGAATTTATAGCTGTTTAATTGCTAACTAGTCCTATGGACAGACTTCTTAGAACATGTACAAATGCCTCCCGTACTTGTTTCACAATTCCCTCATTGAAAAATGGCCTTTCTTTGATGACATGCAGCCATGATCCACAAAATCAGGGTAGCACATCAAAATTGACATGTGTGGGGGTGCTTGATGATAAAATCTTTGCCTAAAACCATCCTGAACCTACACCAGTGTGCCATGATATTCCAAAATATGTAACTTCTTAAAACTTCTTTAATAACAACACAGTTTTAAAAGCAAACATTCACATGTAACCTGCCTACTAAATATCTAACAATGAACTCATAGTGACTAATCACAAATGTGAGTGAATTGAAATTAATTAGTGAGTCGATTTTGTAACACTACATCACTTACTTTTATTATTGGAAAACATGTTTCAGAAGCTATGTGCTTCTTTGTCAATTTCCTTAGTCTACTGCTGACATTGCTTGCTCTGGTGGCTGTCTCTTTCCCTAGTGGTGGTTTGATGAATCTCTGCATCAGTAGGTCACCTGGCAGGATTTTGAAATTGAAAACACAGTTCTTGTTTTTCCAAATATAGATGATCTCCCAAACTTTTAATTGTGTTTGCCTTGTGATATTTTTTAGTATTTTGGGACTTCTATTTATGGTGTGTTGCTCTTTCCAAAAGTGCCAAGCCACTGTTGATTTGTCTTCTTGTTTTTGCTTAATATTTCTGAGATGTTCTTTTGCTCTTATTTTTATATTTCTGTTTGGCCAACATAGATTTTTTCAAAGTCATTACAGCTGAAATGATATATTCCTGGTTTGTTTTCTTGTGGAATATCATCTTTTAATTTAGAATTTAATATGATTTTTATGGAGTGATTGTTTTTTGGGGCCAGAATTATGTGTCGTTTGAAGATCCTCTGAAATTTGTAGAAAGTTGTAGGGTGGTATGTAAACTTCTTGTAAATCTTGTTTTCTTTTTCGTTTGGAGTGAGTATGCTGACTTCTTTTATTCTCTTCCTATTTTTGCCCTGTAAACTTTTTTGTATACCATTTCTGCTCAGAATCCATTTTCTGTAGCTATGTCCAACAGTTCACAGTAGTATTCTTTTTTGCACATGGGTACATTTACCAATCTGTATGCAAGGCTGCTGAGTACTGCATGCTGATGTGGAATGGAATTGTAACTCTTTTGTTTTATATAAATGTTAGTGTGGGTAGGTTTTCTGCAAATGCCAAATGTTAGGTGCTTTTCATTTTGATGATTTTAGTGTTTGATTCCTGCAATTCCATCCATTGTTGTCTATTGTTATCCATTGTTAATGTGCACAAAAATATTGAGTTTTTCTTTTCA